>OZ025295.1:90750041-93250041 GCA_964019185.1 Maratus speculifer | reverse complement strand
TCTACTTAATTGATTTATAAATCATCTTTCGAAACTTTAAGTTGGTTTTTGAAGACTGAAGACAGGTATCCTGTTTTATGAGAATAGTAAGGGGAAGCGAATCATTGTGAAAATCGAAGAAAAGAAATATGTAATTTTAAACTCATCTATTAACTGTTGTATAAAAATGTACTTTCTTTGTGAAAAATGTATGAATATCTAATAAAAGTATAGTTAAAAAATAAAAATTAGATTATATTCCAAAAAAATATATCGTCATAGAAATAGAAAACGCAAAGTTTACATACCTACATATTGTTTTTATATGGAGCTAAATACATGAGAATTTATACATCATTATAGGAATTTAAAAAAAAAAACAGTACCTTACTACACAGCAGAAAATATCGAGTTACAGCCATTGCATAACATTTTCGTACATTGAAGGCAGATTGAATCTTTACAATCAATGCACTGATAGATTGTTTTCCTTTTTTTACTTGGGAGGTACCTTCTACATGTTTTTCTATATCTGACCAATTTTTTACAAGCTCCTCAATTTCATTTTGTGTGAGGAACACAGGACGTTTTCTCGAAAAATTACATTCCATTTTTTCCATAATATCATAAAAAAGCATAAAATTATCCGCAAAATAAAAACATCCTTCTCGGACAAAAACAGTTTCACAACTACTGTGAGCGGTATGTCAGACCGCTCCCCCAAGAAAAGAGTAAAAAAAAAAAAAAGTAGCTAGCTGAATGACAAGCGGAATGTGAACTTGGGGGTCCGTTTCAGGAAGGTAGAAGAAAGGGTGAGGATCATTATCTATTTTGAGGGGAGGAAATGAATGCGGGAAAATATGCAGCGGTCTGACAGACCGCTCACAGTAGTTATGGGTTAAGATTATTATAATCAGAATTCAATAAAATTACATAAAGAGTTATACAGAATAGCAATATTTGATATTATTTAGGATATTATCCCTTTAAATATTTGTATTTTTCAATTAGTACTTCTCAAGTCTATATAACTATACCCAACCATCTGTTGTATGTTTATTTAGAAACTCTTATTATGCTTTTAGCATCATTTGCTTTCAATATTACAGTTGATAAAATATATACTTATTGTACGGAACCCTCTAATTGAGAGTGACACTAACATTTGACAATTTATTTCTGTTTTGCTTTTTCTTTCACAATTATACACGTTACGTATTTGACGGGTTGTGTCCCTAAATTCGTTCAGAGTGTATCGTGCTTTAATAATTTTTATTGTACTGGTAAGAAGCTTGTTGAATTCTGTTTTATACCATTTATAAAATAAATTGCTTTACACTACATATTGAGGAACTCTTACAAAAATTAATTAATTCTAAATTAATATTAAGAAAATTTATCATTCGCATAGGCTTAGTTATTTAATAAATTACATTACAAATATTTCATTCTACAACTATAGCGATATCATATTAGTTCAAAATAGATGGATATTTCGCTATTTCACCTGTCGTTCCTAATGTTAATTATTTATACACATTGACTGCATGAATAATAGTCATGAATAATTTAGCTCATTAATGCCAAATTTAACAAATATATTTACTAGTTCAATTTATTATGAATGTTGTTATACGTTACATTTAAAGTAAAAATCTATGAAATTGAATTCTAGAACTTGTCCAAAAAGCTGTGAAGATACATTCGGACAACTTTTATTTTTAATATTATAGAAGTATTGGAAGCTAAAATAAATATTAAATTGTGCATAACGATTTTTTTCTTACTATAAATATTAAAAAAACAAGGTAGAACCCATCAAATTTTGACGAAAGAAAATGTTTAAGAAGGAACTGTTTCATTCACTTCTAATAAGCCTACAAAATTAGTTATAGTATAAAATTCATTTTATATTGATACGTCTGACTCTTAAACAAACGATATTTATCGTCAGATTAACAAAATACTATTTCTATAAAACGCAGTTGTAGAAATTGTTAAAATTAAACTTTAATCGTGTATGTAAACAGTAAAAAATAATAAAGATATGTTATTATGATAATGTTATCAATTAAGATTCTTATGCTAGTATTCCAAAATGATAAAAAGCAAAATTTATTCAACTTTGACTCAATCGCAGAATTTTTTTCCCGTGAGATGTAAACCCGGCATCACTTTTACCTAGCGTTGCAAATTTTAGAAAAAACCCGGTTTAAACCCGGGAATAAACCGGGTTTTTAGGAATAAACCTGGAAAAAACCCGGGATTTTTTGGAATAATTCGGTTTTTTGGGAATAAACCTGGGAATAAACCTGGTCTATTGGAAATAAACCCGGGAATAAACCGACTTTTTGCAATTCTACTTTTACCATATCAAAATTTACAAATGTACATTTCACATCTGCATTCACCTTTTTATAAAAATTGGCATTTTAATTTGATAATTATGATTCAAAACTTGAAGTCTCAATGCTATTAGCTAAAATAGATATTAAACTTTTGATATTCTTTTACGTGTAAATCAAATTTTATAAATGAAGTCAAAATTCACCGGGTTTTATAACAGAAGATATTTATTTTATTTTTTTTTTCCCTTTTAATGAGAAAATGGCAACATAAAGATACAGCGCTCAATTTTTCCCTTCTTTTCCTTTGCTTTAAATGAAAATGGAGTACTCCTGTTGCCACGATTAGAAAATAAGTATTTAAAGCTACAAAAAAATAATATTTCAAAAACAAATTAAGATACAGCTTTCAAACAAATTTCATTTAAAAGTACATTTTTTCCTACACGATGGTGTAAAAATTGAAAATATGCGACATTAAGAAGTTTAAAAACTTTTATTAGCAAAAATTGCAATACCGAAATTCATTTAAATTTGAAAGTGTTGCCATGAGCAAAATGACGTATGCTTTACGCACAGATACGTTTGGCCTTTATAATATAGATATAGAATTATATTTATGGATAAAATTATAATAGTGCCGCATAAATTTGTATTTAATAGTATTGCAAAATTTAACATCTAATTATATGTCACTAAATTAGTATTTTTTCGCGCAGTTTTTTTATTTTAAACTGACAGAACTCGCCTGTTTAAAAAAGCTCTAAAAATATTAAAAACTTTTTAAAAATTAATTATGTTGAAAATGTAATGATCAGAAATTAACACAATTATAAAGAATTTGGAAACATTAATACTGCCTTTGGCTCTAGTGTTAGCACGCCACATACAGTATCAAATTGTTTCGTCAAATTTCATACATATAAGATTGACCTCACAAATAACCAGGTACATGACATGTTACACATTTATTCATAAAGTAAAAATTTCGTAAAAAATAGAAAATCTAATTATTCGAAAGTTTTTAATTTAATTGCTACTCACTTCCTTATATCTACATCATATTTGAGCCCCCCCCCCCTTAAAAAAAGAGATAATTATGCCTTGTTTACATCAAAATATAATACATAATTTGATATGTGAGATCATTCTGGGGTCTCGCGCTAATTGATTATTTTCTGACATTACTTTCAAATATTTGAAGGCAATTTTATGTGGTAAATCATTTATATTTAAGTACTCAGAATTCATGCGTTTATACACATTTTAGGTTAATATTTAATTAATGTAAGGAAACATTTTTCAGATTATTTGAATTATAAATTTATAAGCTAATAAATGTGTGGAATAGGAATAATACATGAAAATATTAGTTTAATAAAGGGTTTGTAACATTTAAAGACTTTTAAAGGTGCTTTTATCAGAACTTTTGTAAAAAAAAATATTTGCTTTTATTTTTTTTAAAAGTATCTTCAGACATATCAACCAGTATTTTACAAATTTCTCGGTACTAAAACACATAAAGGTCAATAATCTTTTCATGCGTACGAACCCTGTAATAAAATAAATGAGACAAAATGAAAGAAAAAAAAGGAAGAAATGAAAAAAAAATTATCTGTCTTTTAAGGCAGATTGTGACACATTTTTAGTAAATAAAGTTACTGGAATATGCTTAAAATATATATGTTAGTGTTATTTAAGAAACATATTAAATGCATGATTTTCTTTTTTACATAAAATATTGGAAAAGAATTTTTTTATGAATATAGCTAACTAATTTGTTCTAATTTAGATAAAAAGTATATTTGTTTTATTATATACAATTAAAATATTCAATTTTATTTATTTTTATACTATTTGTTTTTTTTTTCCAATAAATCTTTTTTCGATCTGTGAAATACAATACTTATATATTTTAAATGAGTAATGCGATTGTAAATACATCTACTTAGAACGAATATTGAGCCATAGTACATAACAGTGGGTTGCAAAAGTATAAAAGGCTTGATTATATATATATATATATATATATATATATATCTGACAGATCGACAGTTCTGTTTTTTAAAGTTCTTTATGTAGTCGATTCACTATCCTTCTGGTGACCAGATTTCCACGTGTCAAGAATACATGTATGCGGATTCGTGTATTGCTCAAATGCATCGCGATTTTCCAAGTTTTTTAAGAACCTGTAGTTAGTTATTTGTATATGAGCATGTATCTCACGTTTATATAAGAATGTAGTTCTTAAAATTACGTATATATTTAAGTTCGCATTGAAAAATAATATTGTGTTTAATAACTCATTAATTTAAAAGATCGAAATTCCTCATACATTATATATTTGCAGTACAATGTAACATCCTTTTTTATTTTTTTCAAGAATAAATTCTAACTACAACTTTACACAGAATATTCTTATATAATTGAGTGTTACTTCAAAATTTTAAAACAATCAATCTACAAAACATATTTGCTTAAGGAGTTTATTTACTTACTAGCAGCCTCCGCCCGCTACGCTGGTCAGTTTCTCTAAAATAATCTTGAATCAAACGAAATATATTTAAATAAACAATCTTAATATCGAATCAAATACCCACAATTTTTGACTGATTTATGTAATCTTACACTGGTCGGTTCAAAGTTCATTTTGGCGACAAAATACCTCTAAAATGACTAAATAATTGACAAAGTATACTAAAGTATTTAAGAATTTTTTAGTAGTTTTTTTCATCTTGAATTCCACTTGAATTGCTTCTACCTGAATTTGCTTCTGAGATCTGATGAAACATGTTATTATTTTAGACCATCCGATGAACTTCCTAAAGGAGAGATTTTTATGTACATATAGATAAGGATTCAAAATTTTAGGTTTTTGCGCCGAACACATCGCCAAATTAGGAAAATGTGAAGTATCTCACCAAGTACGATATTAAAAAGAATTTGCTTAGTACCATTCAATTAAGAATGAAAAAATGCCCTAAAATATGTTATCAGATGAAAAATAACTTCTAAAGCCATTTTTAAGGAATTTTTAAAGTTCGTTCTTTTTTTTAACCCCCCTTAGGGGTGGAATTTTCGAAAATCCCATCTTAGCGGCACTCGATGTTATAAGAATTATTTTTCCCCCAATTTTCAAGATTTTTGATTCGGTAGATTTTTTTGTGCTGTGATTAATACGAAATCCAGACTTTCTTTTATATATAAGATAAGATTATTATATTATATATTATAGATAAGGATTGAAAATTTCAGGTTTTTGCGCCGAAGAATCGCCAAATTAGAAAAATGTGAAGCATCTCACGAATACTGGATTTGAAAGTATTTGCTTAGTACCTTTTGATTCAGCATGAAAAAATACACTAAAATATGTAATCAGTTGAAAAATAAGTACAAAAGCCGATTTTTAAGGAATTTTTTTTTAATTCGCTCTTTTTTAACCCTTTTAAAGGTGGAATTTTCGAAAATCCCTTCTTAGCGGCACACGATGTTAAAAGAAGTATTTTTACTCCAATTTTCAAGATTTTTGGTTCGGTAGATTTTTTTATGCTAGGACTAATACGAAATCCAGACTTTCTTTTATATATAAAGAGATAAGGATTTAAAATTCTCGTTTTTGCGCAGAAGACATCGCCAAATTAGGAAAATGTGAAGTATCTCACGAATTATTGGACTTAAAAGAATTTGCTTAGTACCATTCGATTAAACATGGAAAAATACACTAAAATATGATATCAATTAAAAAATAACTACAGAAGCCGATTTTTAAGGAATTTTTTTAAGTTCGTTCTTTTTTTTACCCCCCCCCCCCTTAGGGGCGGAATTTTCGAAATTCCCTTCTTAGTGGCACTCGATGTCACAAGTATTTTTACCACAATTTTCAAGATTTTTGGTTCGGTAGATTCTTTTGTGTTGTGATTAATACGAAATCCACACATTCTTTTATATATAAAAATAAGAATTGAAAATTTCAGGTTTTTACACCGAAGACATCGCCAAATTAGGAAAATGTGAAGTATCTCACGAACTACTGGATTTAAAAGAATTTGCTTAGTACCATTCAATTCAGCATAAAAAAAATACACTAAAACATGATTTCGGTTGAAAAATAACTACAAAAGCTGATTTTTAAGGCATTTTTTGAAAGTTCGTTCTTTTTTTACCACTCTTAGGGGTGGAATTTTCGATAATCCTTTCTTAGCGGCACTCGATGTTATAAGAAGTATTTTTACCCCAGTTTTCAAGATTTTTGGTTCGGTAGATTTTTTTATGTTGTGATTAATACGAAATCCAGACTTTCTTTTATATATATAGATTATTCATTTAAATTAAGATCCGCCTCTGGTGACCAATTTGGTCTCCCTTAAATTTATGATAAGCTTTGAAATATTTTACTTTTATTCATAATTTTACTTACTTGTGTAGCTTTACTAAATCTGCAGATTCTGACAGAGAAATGAACTAATATATGCGATCAAGGCAACATTTAGGGGAAGATTCTGTTAATATTTTGTTCTGGTTGGCGCGATTGGCGAAGAAATCACAAAATAGCGCCGAAAAACAATTTTTCATTTGTTAATTTAATGAAAAAAGGTGTTTTTAAGAAGATCTTAAACGAATCCCTGTGTGCGATTGCCAATCACACTTACACACTTTTTTTTTTTTTTTTTGTAACTACTCTGCTATCCCGTCAACCAATTTCGCCAAATTATACAAATCGTCAAACTAATAGCCCAATTATACATATTGACATAATTTTTATTTTAAATAACGAAAAAGAAAAACAAATAATTAGTAGAATATTAAGAAAAATATTAATAAAAAGTCGAAATAAAAATCCTTTAATGACGTTTTAAACACGTGAATCGTATTTAATGTCCATTCATGATCATTCATTATTAGCTTTAAATCTCATAGTTTGGCGATAATTCTTTGGTCGACGGGTTAACCTAGTTGTACCGTTTTTTATTAGAATGAATGATAAATTAATTGCAAATATTTTTTCATGATAATGATTTTTCCTTCACATGCAAAATATTTCTTTTTTAGTCATAGTAAAATAACTGCAGATGAAAAAGATATAATAGTAAGGCAACACAAATTTAATGACTGCTTGGCATATGACTTGGCAGAGACTCGATTAGTACGCTAATTCTATCAACCTAAATATCCAGATAGAGTGTAAACAAACATTTGGTACCATTTGATTATTCCGTCGATCAATTACGCCAAATTATACAAATGAATATAATTTTTATTTTAAATAAACAAAGAATTAATAAATTGTTAAAATATTAATAGAAATAGAGATAAAACATGGAATTAAAATTAGTTGACGACGTAACAATTATGCAAAACATATTTAATGCCAAAAGAATGTGACATTTACGATCATCCATTATTGACATTTAACCTTATACTTTGGCGACAATTTTTTGGCCAGTGGGAGATCAAGTATTGCCAAAATAATGTAAACAAATTAAATAAACAATAATATTGCCAATAGTATTTAGGTGCAGCTGTCATCTACGGATACCGTTGGCACGATTACAACAAAATTGCGATTTTATGCCTCACGTGGTAATCCAGTAATAGTCGTTTATTTATCAGTAAACTATTTCATTATTTTTCTTTTCTATTTTAAAATTATACAAATTGTTTTGTTCCATAATTACTAATTGACTTAATTTATTTATTAATATTATTCCAGATTACATTTTCTTGGCAACGGGAAAGAAAAATGGTTATTTTTTATCGGAAAAATTTTAATTGATTCTGTATGAAAAATATAAAAATTTTGAATTATTAAGAAAAATATTTGAATAAATCAATTAAAAATTAGCCTATGTTCACCGGAAATAGGGTAGCTTTCCAACGGTGAAAGAATTTTTCAAATCCGTCAAGTAGTTTTGGAGCCTATTCAATTCAAACAAACAAACAAACAAACAAACAATCAAATCTTTCCTCTTTATAATATTAGTATAGAAAACATCGCTTGCACATTTATTTGAATTCGAAAACAACATGTTTTCTATTTCCGTTAATTACTGTGAACAAATATTTACCTTCGATTGTATTATAGTTCCTTTGTTTATATTCTTTATTTTTAAATAGCAAACAATAATCTCTAAAACATGAGTGATTAATATAATAATTCGTGTTATAAGTGCTACTTAGAGGAAAACGCATATATTAGTATTTTATTTTATAATTTTCACGTAAAAAGTTTTTAGCACAACTTTTTTTTTAATGTGAATATGCTGATTTTTTTTCTTACAATCTCTACTTACGGCTTCACTCTTCTAATTTATTACTGGAATACAAACACGAATCTCAAACAGCACAATTTATATTAAGTGTTATACTGTGTAAATTGTTTTTGTAAGTTCCGAAGTAAGCAAATTACAAGATGATATTTTTTCTTCCATGACTGTTTTTAGCTCACAGCCTGTCAAAGCCTGACAGTTAATGTGCTCAATGGTTCTGTACGTACGTATGTATGTATTTATGTTGGTATGTACGTAATGCGATAACACTTGGCAGAATTATCTGATTTGCTTCAGATTTCGAATACAGATTCATTCTGAAAAGGCGCTTTCTATATTCGTTTTGACAGTTCATTGCTTAAATATAAAGTGTGGAGAAAGCAAATCTCCTGTTGAAATTAGATAAATGGGTTTTTTGATGGACAAATATCTCGTTTGCTTCAAATTTTGTATATTGATTTATTGTGATAAGACTTTTCAAAGACTAGATTTGGAGTTTGATTAGTTAACTATAAATATTGGAAATTGGGGGAATTTTGTACATAGGTTACACGCTATAAAATATAAAATTTTAGCTTAAAATTTGCAAATTAGTTTTTTTTTTACTATTTGTCTATTTATTATACCGTTATATAGATTTAATTTTTTTCATAAAAATAGAAAATAGAATCGTGGAGTGAAAGGTTAAAATATTATGTCTAATTCATCCATGTGGAAACATAACGCTTTTGAAAACATCACACTTTAGACTGTTTTTATTTACAATCTAAAATTCATGCCAATCGTTTGTACAGACTATATGAAATACAGTGTCTCACATAAGTGATGGGACACTTGTGCTTTACTAATGGAAACTAATCAAATAAATAAAAAAAACATGTACACATTTTTTGTGGGTGTGTTTCATACTTAAATTTAGTAAAGATTATTACATAACATACATTTTGCCAAAATATTAAAATATTAATTTAATAAAAATACAAATAAAACGGATCAAAAAATAGCTCACATAAGTGATGGGACACCATTATATATGCAACAAAAATCGTCTGAAATAAGCAATAAAAATATTTTTGGGGGTTTTATTTTTACTTAAAAGCAATTGGCAATAATTTATAAAATCGTCTGCAGTATTTCTCTCTAGTTTGTTTTGGAATTTTTGTGTTTTTTAGCTCTGTGTAGCCATGAATGCTAAACGAAAAGAAACTTCGCCTGAAATTCGAAAATTAGTTATTAATTTGCATATTGAACGTGGAAAATCTATTAGAAAAACTGCTGAAACAGTTAACTTGGGTTGTTCAACAGTTTTCATTATCATTAAACGATATAAAAAGAATCATATGATTCAGGGTAAAAGAAGACCTGGCCGACCATCAAAGCTATCCAATGGAATAAAGCGAATTATCGTTCGAAATATTAAAAAAAATCCAAGAAATAGTGCTTCAAAAGTTACTGCTGATTTACAAGCATTATATGGAATAATTGTTAATCCTGAGACTATCAGAAGAGTAATTCAATCTGCTGGATATCACGGTAGAGTAGCCAGGAAAAAATTCTTCGTAAGTGAAAATAATAGAAAACTCAGACTAGCTTTCGCAAAATCCAACATAAATAAGAATTCTGATTACTGGAATAAAGTTATATTTGCTGATAAGAGTAAATTTAACATATTTGGTTCTGACGGTAGAATCTTGGTGTGGAGAAAACCCAGGGAAGAATTTCGCAAACAGAACTTGGTACCAACAGTAAAGCATGGTGGAGGAGGAGTGATGGTATGGGGGTGTATGTCGTGTGCTGGAGTTGGTAATCTTGTTTTTATTGACAGTATAATGGATCAGTACAAGTATATTGATATTTTAAAGCAAAATTTGAAATCTTCAGCACGAAAATTGAACCTTCATAACGATTTTAAATTCTACCAGGACAATGACCCCAAACACACTGCTCTGAACGTTAGACTCTGGCTGCTATATAACTGTCCTGAAATAATAAAAACACCACCACAATCTCCAGACTTAAATCCCATAGGGAATATTTGGCAAGAATTGGAATCAAGAATTCGCAAACACACCATTTCTTCAAAACAACAACTAAAATCGGTGCTTCAAGAAGAATGGGGTAAAATCACTCCAGAAATCACAAAAAATTAGTCGAATCCATCGCAAAAAGATTAAATCATGTTTTAAAAGTAAAAGTAAATCCAACAAAATATTAAAACCTTTTAAAAAGTAAAGTTTTTGGATAAATATTTGATGGAAAAGTATGTGTCCCATCATTTATGTGAGCCATTTTTTGCTCCGTTCTGAACAATTGTATTTTTACTAAATTAATATTTTAATATTTTGACAAAATGTATGCTATGTAATAATTTTTACTAACTTTAAATATGAAACACACCCAAAAAATTTTTGCACATGTTTGTTTATTTATTTTATTGCAGTTTCTTTTTATAAAGCACAAGTGTCCCATCACTTTTGTGAGACACTGTATGCATTTGTATCTATAAACTACAATGCACAGAAAAAATTTAGTTCAGTTAAGATATACACACACTTCAGTTGAAAATTCCACGTTAGTAATTTCTGCATGTAAGGAGATTTGAATTAGTAAAACCTCGCCAATTCGGAGCCCAATAACCCAGATATGTCTGGCCCCCTTTTTCTAAAGAAGTGATCGGCGAATTTCCATAATATTAAATTTTTTATACTCATATTCTGAATAAAAAAGTTTTTTTGGAAAAATACCAAAAAGAATCTTCGAAAGTCATGGAAGAATTTATAGCCTGCAAATTGTGATTTCTCGAATAATAAACTTGAAAGAGAATGAGGAATAAGTGAGAATGAAATTACGCCTAAAAATTTTGTGAGCTTGTTCAAAGAAACTGATGGTCGCCTTAGATATTGATATCATCAACATTAGCAATTGGATGAAAGCAGAAAATAATGAAGGTTATGAATCACTTACAGATGACGAAATAATTGCGTTGTGCAATACAGAAGAAAATGAAAATAAAGATGATGCGGGCGAAAACACCATTATCAACAATTATCAACCAAACGTTGTTAGCCATAATGAAATAACGTTTCATTTAGAATAATTAATGGTTTATTTTGAACGTCTAGGGGAGACTATACCCAACGAACTTGAGTATAGACTCTAGAGGATTCGTTACCGTGTGGCCCGCAAAACGTATACAAAACTGGCACAGCAGAGGATTAGAAATTTTATAATTGCAAAATAAAAAAAAATATTTTTTGTAAATATTTAATGTGTTATAACGATGATTTTCCGTAAGTCTGTTCTATTTTATTTCTTTTTTTCTCATTCTTCGGATAATCCGGATCGGGTCCCAATTAATCGTTTTAAATGCATATCAGGTATAGAATTTATATACAATGAGTAACATGAAAAAAAAAATAAAAGCGAATACCGAATTTTAAAACGCATTTTTCCGAATTTTAAAGCTCAGCATTTAATTCGGAACGCTGTAACTCGTTTTTTCGTCCTTTAAAATAAAAGACAAACGATATGAATTTGATATATTCTCTTAACCATCTTGTAATACCGTGATTTATATGAGTTTCAATACATTCAAAATTCTATAATATCATCGAAATACTGTGTAAACGATTTTTTCCCTCAAGTACCCTAATTTAATGAAGTTCTTTCGCTTGAAACCTCTAATAAACAATTACTCCCATATCAAATATGCCTAGAAACTTTAAATATAATTTATGAATTATATGCGGGTGTGTTTACTGGAGTTAAAAGTGTAAAGACGGACAGTCAAACCGAATGCATATTTTTTTTCACTTTATTAAAAAGTGTTAAAAAAAGTAACTACCCAGCAAGCACATAACTTTCGGCATACGATCGGGCCGGAGCCGTCAGTGTCGGTTAAGTGTCGGTAGCAGGTTGGCACCTGAAACTTAAGAATCTGTTATTCTGACAGCCGGTTACGATAATCGGTCCAAATTTGGTTGCATATCGGCAAGCGACTTATACCGGCAAGTGACGCAGGACCGATATCTGATAGTGGACCGATCAGATTTGCCAACCTAGGTCCGAATTCAGAATATTTAATCTTAACCGATCTTTTTTTCTGAATTTCATTTGAGTTTTAGTTTTGATAAGAAATGTATAGCTCATGTATTTCATTAAAAATTCTGACAGTGATAAACAGAAAATATGTCAAAAATAACCTATATTTATTTATTTAAAAATATTGTTTTTGAAGTAATTTTTAAAATGACTTATAACTATTTTAATCAAAAAAAAATTTAAATTCTCTCTTTTTAAATGTTATTCACTATTAGGAACTTAATCATATAAAAACAGAAAAATAATTTGTAAGGTAATTGAATTTATTTTCCATCTAACTATTCATTTTTAAAGCAATAACTCATTTTCTTATTTTATTTTAATATTAATTACTAAAAAGTGCTAGAAATTATTTTACAAGGTAAAACATATAAAAGAAATCTACCCATTTTTTAACATAAAAAAAATCAGATTTTATTTTCTAAAATATTATCTTATTTTAGAAAATAAGATAATATTTTAAATATTTTAAGATATCTTATATTTTATTAATATTTTTAGAAAAATAAATTAATATTGCTATTTTATTTTAAGATTTAAAAATTGTTATTGCAACAATTATTCGGAATTAATATTGCTACATAATAAAAAAATACTCTGCTTTAAATCATTAAATGACTTCGAATTCTCCTTCTAATTAAAAGTGATTAATTATCAAATTATTTTTTTATTAAATTAGTTATTTTACGTTTTAAATATATATTTCTTAATTTTTTTACTTTATTATTTACTTTATTATTACATTTAGTAACTTTATAATTCGTAAAAAAATATAATTTATATAATATATATATATATATATATATATATATATATATATATATATATATATATATATATATATATATATATATATATGTGTGTGTCACTTTTATTTTATTTTTTACTTAATAAATATACATAATGAACAATATAACATTGCAACATAATCGTAAATCATAAATACTACTTTAAATCATCAAATGGCACAACATAATTTTTTATTCTATTTAAAAGTTAATTATTACCAATTTATTCTTATTTAAATTAAGTTTTCCTAGGTTAAAACTATACACTTTAGGAATGAACACAAAACATGTAATTATGTTATAGTTTCTAATAAAAAAATTTATTTATTTAATAATATTTTAGAAAAAAATTATATTATTTTTAATTTTTTAAATATACTATTTAAGGATTCTAAAATTTATAAGAAAAACAATTCTTTTGCTTTAATTAATTTCCTAATTTATTAATTTAAATATTAACTTAACTTTTAAAATCAGGCGCATAAGACAATTATAAGTAAAGGAATACATAAATAAAATAAAAACACTTTAATATTACAATTTTCCAATCTGTCATTTACGTCAACAACACTCGCCATTTATGCGACACTTACTGAAAAGCCACACCCTTATTACCACACGAAATCCTCCCCTTAAACAGGTCTGACTTGTCTAGTGGTTAAGACGTTCGCCTTCTGAGCTAGGGGTTGCGAGATCAACCCCCGCCTGTTCCCGCACTGAAGTATGTTCATTGGCTCTCTAAGTACTTGCTAGAGTGTTTAACAGGTGGCACCACCAGAGAATTTTTTGCTTGTGCCGGGCTTCAGTCGGTATTCCTGTGGTTAGCTATCGGCATAGTTTTTTGCCGATACCGGACCGGCTGCGTGCCTTATGAATCGGGCGGCATTCGCTCGGCGTATCAAAAAAGATACGGAACCGATAGCAGCAACCGGCATCGGTCCAATACCGCTGACAGTGGCAAGCGGCTATCGTCCGATTGCTTACCGATAGCTCAGTGTTTGCTGGGTAATGGAGTCACCGCCGCAATAAATGAGATTTTTGTGGACGCAGATCTTTCTTCATTAATATGTATAAAATTACTTCTGTGTTTCTTTAATGTCTACATAGAGGACATTGCACTTGAAAAAACTAAAAATTACGTTTATAGTTAGAACATATACTGTTACCCTTTCAGCTGTATTCATTTGAAAGCAATTTACAACATTTTACTTTGTAACAAAGGTTTAAAAACATTTAACATTTTACAACATCTGTCACAACTTGATTCTTTAACGGGATTGTTCCCCTTTTCTGTAATCCTATTAGAAGTATTTGCGGTTTTTTATTAGAAAAGAAGATTTTCTTGTGATTTCTTTTAAAAAGGACAAAAGTCAATTTCTTTTCATTATTTTATCAACGAAAATAACTTTTAAATTCTTCTCGATTTGGGTGGGATTTTGAAATATTTTGGAACATTTAACTTTGTCAGTTTATTCTCAAACTTAATTTTATTTGAATAATTTCAATTTGGGTTCAAACTTTAACTAACCGTAATTTTTAATACAGAGTAGAAATACAAGGTTTATTTAAACAATAATTTTATTTTATAAACAGTAAAATTATGTTTTAGTTCAATTGAATGAATCTTTGTTTTGATTTGAGAGTCCAACAAGTATATATATATATATATTTGACAAAATGTTTGAAATTAAACGTTCCAGTAGCAAAAATCTTTTAAATGGTGTAAAAAGGTATTTAAAAAGTCATTTTATACACTGCGCAATATTGCACCAATGTGCAATAAAAAAAAAATTTCTTAAAAAAATAATACAGGGTGCTCCAAGAGTAACGATTCATTTCTATGAAAACACTTATCGACTGATTTCTTTCACATGTGTTTGAAGAAATGATCTCTTCAGCAGAAAAAATATTCATTGTTTCCTGGAAACCGGGTGATAAAACACATGAATATGAGCGTCAACTCTATCATCGAAAATATGGAAAACAACCACCAACAAGGTCCAATAGCAGGCTACCTAGGTATAAATTCAGACGAAGTGATAGCATAGCGGATGAAAAACGTCCCGGATACATTTTCAGAAAGAATCGCGTTTTGAGCACCTTATCGCCAGAACAAAGATTGGCGCGGAGATGAAGTCAATGCTACGCACCCTTTCTTGTTTGTGACGTCGAACGCCTAGCGAATAGCAACCTTTCCTTTTGCAAAGAGATCGCGCTTATTTTTCATTTGTTTTTTCGTAAATGTTATCAAGCAAAGACTATAATATGAGGGAATGTTATTTACCGTTGTTTACGATTAAAACATAACTTAAAACAAAGAGCTTTTTCAGATTAAAATGCTTTAAATTTCACAAAATATCTAAACGTAGGTTTTTTTTCTCAATTCAAAAATATTTTCTTAACTCGCTATGTTCGAAGAAATTGAGAAGTTAATTAAAAACAGTAGTAAAGATTCTCTTGTAATAAATATAATTCTATTAATCATATGTTTTATGAAACATTAGAACTTAGTTTATTTTGTGTTTGGCGATGCAGCTAGCTGAACGTTCTCGCTTTCGCTAACTCGCCAAGGCTGGTGCTCAAAACGTGATTCTTTCTAAAAATGCGTCCCGGATGACCACCAACATCTGACGATACCGTCAAAAGCATTCATGAGCAGGGCCTCACTATCGCACGGGCTCCCAGGGTCTATGCCCTGTGCACGAAATTTCTAAGGGACACAATAATTTTCCTGATTTTATCTAAATTTCTATTATGAAAGTCATAATTCTGAAAAAATGAAATATTTGACATATTAATACGATAAAGTTTATAAAATTTTTTAAAACAACCAACCTACACAACATATCTACTAAAAGAGATTATTTCTTTAAAACATCGCTTGAACATTTATTTGAGCTTAAAAATAACATGTTTTCTGCTTTCGTTAATTACTGTCAACAAATATTTACCTTCGATTGTATTATAGTTCCTTTGTTTACATTCTTGATTTTTCAATTGAATAGCAAACAATAATGTCTAAAACATGTGATAATTCGTGTTATAAGTGCTACTTAAAAGAAATATTTTGTATTTTATTTTATACTTTTCACGTAAAATAATCTTTTGGCACAATTTTATTTTTGTGAATGTGTTGATTATTTTTCTTGTAATCTCCGCTTATGGCCTCGCACTTCTAATTTATTACTGAAATACAAACACGGATCTCAAACAGCTCAATTTATCTTAAGTGTTATACTCTGTAAATTATTTCTGTAAATTCCTAAGTAAACAAATTTAAAAGATGATTTTTTTCTTCCATGTTTGTTTTTTTAGCTTACATCCTGTCAAAGCGTGACAGATAATGTGCTCAATGGTTCTCTAAACACGAGCACAGAAATTTGATAAAAATATATCTCAATATACATTTAAAAGTGCATTTCAATAAATTACAGAAAAATGTTTCTTTAACCGGTTTCAGTTTTCCAGGAAACTTAATTTTTTTTAAATTTACACTTTTCAAATAAATGTATAATATGTGAAAAAACTCCTTTCAGTAAATTAACCAGTTTAAGGGGGCATGAAAAATTGAAAGTGCCCTCCCTGGGCACAGAAACTTGCTAGCTGGGCCCTGTTCACGAGGCAGTTGAAAGGAACCTGATATTGGCACTTGTTGGTAGCTGTTTTCTGAATTTTCAATGGTACAGCTGAAGCAACTGTTCATGTTTTTTATCACCATGTTTGCAGGTAACAATGTATATTCTTTCTTCTAAGGAGAGCCTTTATGCATAAGCCTGTGAAAGAAATCAGTAGATTAATGTAATCATTGAAAATGATCGCTATCTCTGGAACACCCAGTAATTAATTTTTTTTATATTCACCTAATCCTGTAATAGATATTTAGTTAAGATGTCCGATTACACTTACAAATAAAACAAAAAAGTTCTATTTACCTAATACTAAAATATACCGACTTTTTCATACGAACTTTTTCATTGTCTGATTTACGCCAATTTTTTGCACCTGAACATAGATGAGTTTGGCCATGCTTTGATGAATTGCACAAAAAATACTTAAAGTAGTAAAATGATTTATTTTTTGTGTATTTTTCTGAATTACAGCTGAAAGTATTACAATACCATTTTAAAATATACATTTATTTTATAAAGAATTGAACTGGTGCTTTTCATAATTTCATTTAATATCGCTCATTATTCTGTTTTCTTAACTTGTTTCTTATATTGTTTAAGGGAGGCTCGTAAGAAAAAACCCAAAATTTTTATTATTGATTTTAAAGTAATGAATTTTGGTGTACTATTTAAGAGTCTTCTTGTAAGGCATAAATAGCAAAAAAATTCACTTTTTATTAAAAAGTATATTTTTTATTGGGATTTTTATGATTTTTTTTGTCGAAAAATACACTTTTTAAAATTACTACTCCTCATTCAATTTTCAATATTTTGGTATTACTAAAATTTCTTAAATAGTGTTATAGTATATAGAAAATCTTATACAGTTTATCTCGAAGTGTAACTCGTTTCTTTATATTGACTATGACTTTAAAGTGTAATGGAGGATATTCCAAATCTGTGTTCAAGGCTATAAAAAATCACGTGATACCGGTAATATCCCCTGACTGGTAAGAAGAAAGGCTCCTGCTGTGTTCCCCATAACCTGTTCCATTGGCTAGTGGGGATTTACATTGCGTCTAACGGAGCTTTCCCTTCTTTATACCCTGTTCGCACTGAGAAAGTTAAGTCACTTAACTTGAAGTTTTTTGAAGCGGTCGTACCCGGAATCAAGATTCTTGCTTAAGCAAGTTTCTGCAACTCACTTAAGCAAGCACTACTCGCTTAACTATGAGTTGAGTGGAAATGTGCCTTCTGAATATTTAATTATTATTTCTGAATTTTAGAATATTTAATTCTGATTATTAAAATACTGGAGTTGAGTTCTAAAAACAATTATAAATTATTTCAAACTGTTATTTGTTTACCCCAATTGCTTAACACGTGCGTTCGTTTTTTTTTTTTTTTTTTTTTTTTTTTTTTTTTTTTTTTTTTTGTAATCAAAGGTCAAAAATGGAAAATGTTGAACCTGTTATTTCCTCCAACAAAATAAATTGGGACGATGACAAAATTAATTTTTAATTGAAATATGGCAGGGTAATTGCTATGTAAACAAAAAAGCAGTTAGGAGTTGCAGTTACAAATTTCAGAACTTATGCGCATGCCCAGATGCCATTTTGGCCAAGTTAAGTCACTTAAAATATTTAGCAAGTGCGAACAGGTGAAGCCTAATTCCGGGTATCCCGCTTCAAAAAATTTAAGTGACTTAAAGTTAAGTGACTCAACTATCCCAGTGCGAACAGGGTATTACTCTACAAGTTTTTACCTTAACCACGTGATCATGACGTCGATGAAATATCCTCCATTCCAACGCCAACTGTACGCATTTTTGCCGATCCCACCAAAGCTAGCATAGGGGAGAAAAATACGGGCTTCTAAATGGTCGGAAAATTTTGGTTTCCTTCATTTTTGAGTTTACGTCTATTTAAATCATCAATTTCTGTTTCAAAAGCTTTTGAAACCTGGATTTTCTTTCTGTTTTTACATATTTATTAATAGATAATTCGGAATTTATAATTAAAGAAGTTAATCAGGATAATTAAAAATTGTTCTGTATTACTTTTAGAAAATAATAAAAATAGAATTGCCATTTCTTTTTTCTATTTGTTTTTCACATGATACGCACATATATACACAATCAGAACAATTTATTTAGAAACAATAGTATTTTCATTTTACGCCGTCAAACTCAATTGTTCTACATTACTTTTAAAAAAATTGCAATTTCTTTTTATTATTAATGATATACCCATATACGCTCCTAATATGTACATTAGCATTCAAGATGATCTATTTGCAAACAGTTTTTCGACCAATCAGAAGCCCGTATTTTTCTCCCCTAAGCTAACTTCGATCGGATCGGCAAAAAGGCTAACTGCACAGGGTAGTTACATTTATTAAATAATCCAAACCCAAACCTACGTGTTGCAAAATTTGATTGATCAATTATTCACTGCTAAAACTTTCAAACTTTTATTGCATCGTCCCTCTACCTTTTTTAAAGAATATCTCTAATTTGAAATTTTAAAATGTTTTACTGTGTGGATGTGATCCAGGAAGATTTTACTCTATTAGCAAATCGCCACTGATCAATCAGAAAATGTGTTTACTTGAAGCAGTGAAAAATTCGCAAAAAGCCGGCTTCTGATTGGTCAATCTCATTTCACTGACAGCGCAAAATCTATCTGGATCCCAACCTTTCTTTCGCATGAATATTTGTGCTAGGATCCAGATAGACTTTCCGCTTATAAACAAAACGAGTTTGACCAATCAGAAACCTGCCTTTTTGCAAATTTTTCACTGCTACAAAACTGCAGCCGTCTGATTGGACAGTTATTTCTATATATATCTATATGGATCCAGATTATAGATTTTTTGTAAAATAAAAGCGCATATTTGCGCAAACAATAGGCGGAAAACTGTCATTGTAAAAATAGGACGCAGTAGCTGCACTGTAAAAAATATGACTCTTTTGCTGCATCGTCACTCCATTGCTTTTATAGAAAAAGAGTACTTCACCCTATTATAGAGCACTCTCATTGGTAAAAAAAGACATATCCTATAAAAGCCGTGGAGTGACGATGCAGCAAAAGGGTCATATTTTTTACAGTGTAGGATATCCTTATATGATGACGGCGACTTACTCACTGGTAGTTTACTTAGTAGTATTGCCAGGAAGATGTTTTCCGTTTAAAGCATTGAACTGGTCCCCTGTGGCGCAATTGGTTAGCGCTCGGTACTTATAGAGCTTATAGAGCATTGAACTGCACAATACACTGTTAAATATCTGCTGCATTTTGTTGCATATGTATTCCGCCACTTATATAGAAAATGGTTACTTGGCTGTTTTATGGAGCATTCTTATTGGTTGTAATATAGATATTATTGATAAGCAGCGGAGTGACTGTGCAGCAAAATGCAGCATACTTTTAAAGGTGTAGGACTGTAGTGTCTACACTGTTAAAAATATCGTGAAAAATAAACAGTTTTTAAAGGCTTTATATTTCGTTAGGAATGTTCTTTAATAGAAAATAGAAAAATCTTGTCTGAAAATATATAGCCTTTAAAAGCAGAGGTAATTTTTACGCCCTTTTTTAGCAGTGTAGGAGGTAAAATGTTGTCAATCAAAAAACCAAAAAGTGGTAAAAAACGAATCCCGTAAAAGGTTGAATTATAAATCGCAATCGCAGGACACATGGTATTTCAAAAATAAATATTGTATTAAGATTAAATTAAAAATCAAACTTGGATTCAATCATGACAATATGTAAAGAATTAGTAGATATCCCTGCAATCAACATTAATCTTTAAGTTCATCTTTTATAGCATTCAATTTTCAGCACTTTTTAAATAAAGAGAATATACTTTTGGCATGCTAAGTATATTACTTACAAATTGAAAATAATGAAAATATTTGTCATTAAATTGGAGGCAATATGTATTTATTTATTTATTGAACAACATACATCTGACATGAAGCCTACTTATAAGTCATCGTCAATACACAGAGAAGATATAGCAGAATGAAATTTTACAACAAAAGAGATATACAACCAGGATTTCCACAGAAGGATTGCGTGCAATGGAGCCAGTGGGATTCGAACCTACAACCTCCTACGCTCGAAGGCGATTCGCGGCGTGGTGCTTTGACCACTTGGCCACGGAGGACAGGAAATATGTATTTTTAACTAAAAAGTATAAAACATTGCATAATATTTTTCAATTCGTGATTTATAAGTTAAATGGAATTTGATGATACACAACCAATATCGTTTTATGGATGGAAATTAGTGTTTTTCTGAAATCTTTTAACGGATTACTGCATCTGTGTAAAGAAAGAGTTAGCACTTCAAATTTTTCTGGAGGTTAGTAATGCAAACTATAGCAACATAGACGGCGTTCAGAGACGTAAACTTGGGTTACGTAGGGTTTCCCGAGTAGAACCCGAAGCGTTCAGAGACCGCCGTCACGTGACTTTTCGCACCGTTCAGAGCCGTGAATTACCGAGATTTCGGGTAAACCACATTACCTGCAGAATTTTGTTGGGTAAAGTGATCACGTGGTTGGGAAATCTGATTTGTTTATCATTTGATAGCGTAACTGCGACTGTTTATTAGAATATCTCTGTTTTGATTGGCCAGTTGCCGCCATGTTTGTTAATGTAAATAGAAAACACCCGTAACTTTTCCCGAAGCAGTTCAGAGAAGTTTTAACCCAACCTTTCCCCGAGAAACCAGTATGACGTCATTCCCCAATTTTCCGAGTTACTCGTGTTTTGGTCTCTGAACGCGCTCAAACACTCAAAGTTGAAGGATACTCACCTGATTAAATTTAATAGGGTAGGAAAGTTATTAAACATTGGTTTGAATTGTATGCTTGCCATGCTTTGCATTTTTGTTGTAGTCTGAATTTTCTAAAATTTTTTTTATCCCACGCGTCGCAACTCTTATGTAGAGGTACTGCACTTTCAAATAAGGGGTTAATTCTTAAGAACATAACAAAATGATCTATGGAGATAGGTACTGGGATTCAAATGTATGCATTTATTTAACCAGCCAAACAAAACTTTATCTTAGCAGTAATTTACAATATTTATGTAAACCTTGATTGCACTTTTATTATAAGAAGGAAAAATGAACTTATTTTTAAAAAGCTTATTTTAAAAAATTCTCTTGATCTAGCATCTAAAGCATCTAAAGATATAAAAATACTTTTAAATAAAAAAATGTTATATTTATGATGAACTTATGCTGTATCAAGAGACATTTGACTGATCCACTTTCATCTGTTTAATATCTGTAATGTCAAAAATGTTTTTATGAAAATATAGCTAAAAATTATATCAATGATTCGAAGTTATGAAATGAAAAACAAAAAGATTGGAAGAAAAATAGCCATTGGTAAATGTGTAATGAATGCTATTAAAAAATCTGAAAATGGAATGATTGTATCACAATTGAAGATGTTTAAAAACGAGGAAAACGTCTATATGCCGTCAGTAAAGGAAATACATCTAGCTGTCGAAAACGGATTGGAACGTAGAACGTTGCTCAAAACAGGTGTATTTTACAAGGTAATATTTATTTGTTTCATATATTTAAAGAAATGTGGAGTTCAGTGGATTTAAGTACACAGTTGATATTATACATTTAATTTTTTGATTTGTTTTTTCTTTTCGGCTAATTGATTATAACATTGAATTTATTAATTATAGCCTTCAAAACATAGTTAGCTCAGAATGATTCATTTAATCCAGAATGTTGTTTTTGGCTTTTAAAAAATAAAAATTTCTATCATCATGCTTTTTTTTTATTAATAATTAATGGTTATAAATAAATAAGAAAAAATCAGCTTTTTTTGTAATAGTAAGATGTTTGGTTTTTATTTAATATTAAAGTTAATGTGCTTAATAAAGTTTTAAATAAGAATTTTATTAGAATAATTTAACATGGAGCACATAACGCATTTAACTTAATACAGTGGTCCACAATCCATTCTTTTACTGTAATGTAAAATTTGCAAAATATTTAATAATTGCTTATTCTCCGCAAAGAAATGAAGTTTTAAAGTAATTATTCATTTGTAAAGTAATGTAAAAAAAGAAAAATGTCAATTTATTTAATAAAAGAAATAGTTTGTTTTGGATTTATTGCTTTTAAAAACAATACAAATTTCCTAGAGATTAAGTCTGTTATTACTAAGACACGGTCTGAAATTTTATTACTCATTTTAGATGTAATATAAAGCTAATTTGATTTCAAAACATTATGGCTGTTGTTTATATCGATGTTATCGTAAATTACCCTCAGATCAAAAAGAATTTTCGGAAAATTTCAGTTTCATAAATATTTTGGAACTTCATTTCTAAATTTTCATGATGATGACTTTATTTTATTTAAAATTTTCTCTTTATTTGTTGTTGTTAGTGTATTTTAATCTGTTATTTAAAAAATACAATGTTTTTTTTATAATAATATTTCTGTTTAGTTTCGTGTATGTTTTGTTCAAAAAAATTATTTGCAAATTTTCCTTATTATGTTAATTTGGAGGTAAAGGGGCAATAAAGAGGAGTAATTAATAAGAGAAATTTAATTGTATTTCGAATGATAAATTAAAGTGGACCACTGTTCCCTGCTTCGGGGCTACACTGGTCCATCTTAAGAATGTATGCAAATATATTTAATGGAAAATACTTGAAGCTATGTTCTGAAAAAATTATTCGGCATGTAGAAATGCTCAAGGAAAGTTCAAGAAGGCTGAATTTACCATTAAAATAAAAAAAAGGGAAACTGCAAAATGTTACCGAAGATGTGCAAATCTGCTGTAAAGCAGAGTACGTTTGAAATGAGAGTAATTTGTCAGTCATTTTTTTAAAGTTTTAGAAACAACAGAATGATTTGTAAAAACAAACTTAAACTTTTTTTTTAAACTTTTGTCTGAAAAAATTACACATTCCTTTTATTGAATTTAACCAAGAAAGGGAATATGTATTTTTTCATAAATTTATGCATTGCCCTAGGGATAACAATCACACAGTTAAACCTCCAGAAAGAATTTTGTTATTTTTTGGTTAATTCCAAATTAAAATTATCTGCTATCAAAACAAAAGTATTTTTTCTATAATTAGAAAAAAAAGTAATGTCGTAATAGGCAGTAAAATATTGTTTTGACATTGGATATAATAAATTTTTTTAATCAATTAATGTAGTGTATGTATGAAGTTTTATTTCATTAAATATACGGTCGTGTAAATGTCCGCCCCACACTCACTATGTCTATTGAAAATCATCGTTCGAAAACTGGGTATAACGGTAGGCGAAATTGCGGCGGAATTTGCAGCGTATACAGAAATAAGAAAATAACAGAAAAATTACGCAAAAAACAAAAATTACTATTTATAAAAAAAAAAAGAAATAAGAAAAAAACAGTTTTTAAGGTTTCTAACTAATATAAAAACATAACATGCAAAAAACCACTGTATGATTAAGGAATTTTTAAATTTTAAAATGTGTTCCATTTGACAGAAACAGAACAAACTATAAGGCACAAATAGTCTGGGGTTGGCTTTATTTACAGTTAAAGAAAGATTGTAGGTTAATAAATCTATTTAAAATGCAAATCTAAACCAGACTGCCTCACGAATCAGTTGTAGAGTTACCAATTTTAACAGAACGTCTGTTTTCTCAACATAACATACGCCAAATTGTCAAAGAAAATTGAAATCTCTAGTTTTAATTCATTTTTTGAATTGTATAACAAACCCAAAATTGCCCTCTACAGCAGCTACGTAAACTATGGGTTGTGACCCATTGGTGGGCCGCAGTGGCTATTTTAGTAAAGGTGCGAATGCAGTTTACTCTCCTTCTTGGCGCGATTTTCAAAAATGGCCAAATTGGCGCGTTCTTGCGTCTTGTCTCCCGGAGCGACTTGCTCTAAGAGACACTACGCAAAAACGCACTTTCCAAGATAACGGCAATTAAAATAAACAAAAAGCACATAAAATACAAATCTAAAGACAAAAAAAGGAGAATTTTTACTTACCCGGAGCCGCTGTTTTGCTCCGGATTAAATTGCACCGGTTATTCTATTTTGCTCCGGATTGACTGGTCAATCATATACTTTATCCCGCAAACTTTCAACAGCGTAAAGTATCCATTTGAATACTTTACTTCCTCATTCAAACAATCAACAACATTCTTTCTGAAATCAACAACTTCCATAGTAGTTACTGAATGGTATCTAAATAAATATAAAAAGAGAAAAAGAAACTCACTCGTTGAATGCAAGACGCAACTCCCAAAAAATGCTACCGGAAGCAATTTTTCTCAGTTCTCCTCTTTCGTCCAATGAGAAAGAGGCGCCAAAAAAGTGTCCAATCAGGAAATGGCTTAGAAATCGGCAGAGTACGTTAACCGGAGAACTCCTTAGGGTTGCCATATTGAAGATCCGAGATGAGAAAATGAAAATACTGGGTTGCCATATTCATCTTTTTATCGCTAAAAATAAAAAGGCGCCTTGGCGAAGGAGAGTAAACTGCATTTCACCCTTCAGAAACATCTAATTGAGCTTTGAATTCCTTGATTGAGTTCAACACAACGTACTCGTGTGAACATGCTTTTTTATTTTGCTATTTAAAAAAAAAGTATAGAAAAAACTGTGTTGAAAGTGAATTAAGGTTAAAATTAAGTAGTTTTAATCCTGATATAGATGCTTTCATCGAAACATAAAAGCCAGTACCAGAAAACGCACTGATTATAAAGTAATTTTTTATAGTAATCAAATGTATTTTAATTATCTTTGTACATTGTCGGTTGCGTTAATTATTATTCCACTTACAACATTGGAATTACAATATGTTGTTTTCCTTGATAGTGTATTCTTCGTATGAAAATTTGTCTTCTTCGTAGAATAGGATAGCCGATAGCTTATAGATCTCACATAGCAATTTCCATTCTGATATACATCATTATATTAAGTGGGTCGTGATTTTTTTTTACTTTGAGGTGGGTCGCGTACCAATTAAGTTTGGGAACCGCTGCCCTACAGCTTTAATTAATCTGATATAATTTGTCTGCTTTCTTGTAAAATTACGCAACAAGAAAAATCATTTACACCGTGATTTTGCACCAATCCTTTACATTATCATTTCACCTTTTAATTTCCTACGTTAAAAATCTTCACCTCTGGAAGTTTCCGAAAAGTAAAAAACATTTTGTTTTTGTTTACTTACCTTTTTATGTCTGTGGCTTAAGTTTTAAAATATTTTCTGTTCAATCTTTCAGTTATTTCTCTTCAAATTTAAACACATTTATTTAAAAAAGTTGCATATTATTATTACTTTATAGGGAATAGTGAGGTGGAGTGCGACAATGTTATCTTGAAATTGAAATTTTTGTTTTGTGCGTCAAACAAAGTTGATTTTCTTACTTTTATAAAAAGTGTCCCACACCTTTCCACTCTTCCCTGTATGGTAAAATATAAAAATGTATTCTTTTAATAATTTCGAATAATATTTTCAAATTATTTTAATTTTTTAACTATTTATAATATGTTTTTTATTTAGGCATCAGATACAGTGGACGGCAGCAATAATGTAAACTGTCATTGTAAAATGTGCCGATGTAAAATACCAACAGACAAGACTAACCTTTTAAAAAAACTGAATATGTCTTTATTTCAATGTGCTATTTGTCTGGGCGAAAGAAAATTTAAGATGTTTCTGAGACCCTTGTGCAATCATGCTTTCTGCATGGTTTGTCTTGGAATATGGGATAACAATATTAACTCATGCCCGCTTTGCCGAAAACAGTTATGTTACGTTGAAATATTGTAATAAATTTTTGAAAATATCATTTCTTGGATAGTAAAATCTTTTTTTTTTTTTTGCTTGCAGTATTTGAGAAATTTTTTAAATACATTTTGATTAAGATATCATATTTGTCTTGACAAAAAATCAAACATATGAGGCTGTGTTGTAATCATACTTTCAACAAGGCTTATCTTGAATGGCGGTATATCGAGGAAAACTATATCCCTCTTTGCAGCAAAAAAATTAGACTATGATCAACTCTTGTATTAAATCTGTACACATTTTTTTATTAATAGGACTTTTATCAAGATTTAAATCTTTTTATATTTTCACTATTTCATCAAGTATTTTTACTTTCTTCTATCCTTAAAAGAAAAAAGTATTGTATTCATAAAAATTTTCGACTGCCGTTTTTCGATGGATTTACACGTTTTAGGGTCAGAGATATCGAAAAACATGTTTTTTTCCAAATGTCTGCCCGTGAGTCTGTATGTGACACAAATTTCGTTGCAAACTGTCTCAAGAACTAATGCACAGAATGTAATAAAAAAGTATTTTCTATCATTCACTGGATCTATCTTGGTACTGATTAATTTTTGGTAAAGATCGCTCAACAGTTGGCGCTGCTATGTAGACTTTTTCCCGATTTCCGCAATAGTTCTACCTCTGAAACTAATGCATTGATTTTCATAAAACATCAGATTCAGTTAGTCAATGAAACGAATTGACATTTTCTATATTTCGGTGTTTATCGTACAAAAGATAGCGCTGCTACGCAGCATCTATCAAGATTTTGGCTGTATATCTTGAGAAGTAATGCACGGATTTTTACAAAACTTAATATTCAGTTAGTCCTTGAAATGAAGTTTTCTACCTTTTGGTGTAAATAGGTCAACAGATGGCGCTCCTAAGCAGCATTTATCAAGATTTCCGCAATAGTTTTATCTCAAGGACGGGTTGCTCTAATGTAAGGATTTGCATTAATTCTTCAATTTAGCTATTTCTTAATATGACTTGGTGTGTACATTTTGGTTTAAATCGATCTACAGACCACATTGCTATGCTGCATTTTTCACGATTATCGTTGCAGCCCTGTCTCAATAACAAATAGATGGATTTTGATCAAGCTTCAGACTAAGTTAAATGTTGACATAATTTGTTACAAATCAGATTTTCGTGTAATTCGGCCAACAAATTGCGCTGCTTTACTTAAAATGATTTACGTTACTTTAAAGATAATCATATATCAAGAACCAATGCACGGAGTTTCATTAGAATTCCCATGGTGGGCATAGATTAACTTTTACTTTGGCTCTGAAATAACGAAATTTGAAATATTAACATGGATGAGATACAAGAAAGTCTTGGGATTGTCGTATCCGTCTAATTTAAAAAAATAAATTTGATTTCAATGTGCAATTTGTCTCAGCGAGAAAACGTTCTGCAAAGATGTTGTGTATCTTGTATTTTGCGCATATCGTGGTTTTGAATGTAGCATAACAAGCTTAATCAGGCCCTTTCTTCTACAAAATTCCTTTTTTTACTTTCAATTCTTCAAAATGTATTCTTTTAATAAATTTTGATTGAGAGAACATTTGTGCCTTTACATCACGTGCATTTAAAGATTGCATAATTAAAGTAATTTTTCAAATTTGGAGAAGTGGAAATTAGCATTTTAACCTAAATAAAGGCGTAAATCTATCACGCCGGTACTTGTTGATGCCGTCAAGACATATGTTGCTGCAGAGACATCAGAGTTTGGGAGTAGTAGCACACGTGCAGTTTCTCGAAAGATAAGCTATTCTTATTGCTCCTTCAAAAAAGTACTTAGAATCATATTGAAGTACACTGCTCAAAACAATTAAAGGATATTTGAAGTTTTATATAAAATAAAGATATAAACGAAATTTTTTTTTTGCCGAAAATAGAAGAAGAGAATCACAAATGCAAATTTTTCTGGTTTTCAAACTGTGGAGTATGCAAATTTTGAGTTCGACGCCAAAAACGTCGCTTCAGCGGCAGCGAATGAAATTTGACTTTCAACTGGATAAAAGAGAATGAAGACAAGGATGATCGGCATTCAGTGATTGCTTTCTTTCGATGAGTACGATGTCTCAGCGAAGTCTTTTGACAGATTCAGAAGCTTGGAGAATTGTTGGTAGGTTAGAAGGGGGCCAAACTCAAGCCGAAGTAGCGCAAGCCATTAAAGTATCACAAAGTGTCATTTCCAGGATCTGGAACCGTTTTTTGGAGAGTGGATGTGCAGGCCGAAGACCAGGGCAAGGTCGTAGACGGGCAACAACGCCCAATGAAGATCGGTATTTAGCGTTAATAGCTCGGAGACACCGAAACATGAACGCTACTCTTCTCTAACAACACCTTCGCTCGGCTACAGGCACCACGATTTCAACTCGGACTGTCCGAAACCGTTTCCATGCTGTAGGTCTGTATGCTCGCCGATTGATGGTATGTGTTAGATTAACATGAAGGCATCGTCGCGACCGCAGGGAGTGAGCAACCGAGCATGTCAACTGAAGGAGAAATGAATAGAGCAATATTCTGTTTTCTGACGAGTCGTTCTGACGAGTCTGACGAGTCGTTCTGACGTTTTTCTGTGCATCCGGATAATAGGCGTATTTTCATCTGGAGGGACCATGGCAGTAGGAATAATCCTGCGTTCGTACACGAAAGTGTTAGATTTGGCGGTGGAGGGGTGTTGGTGTATGATGGCACCTCCATTGACGGGCGCACTGACCTCTACATCATTCGAGATGGAGCTCTGACTAGTGGCCGATATAGGGATGAGATCCTCAGACATATTGTAGTCCCTTACGCTGCAGCAATCGGAGATAATTTCATTTTAATGGACGATAACTGCAGGCCACGTCGTGCGAACCTGGTGGAGGATTTCCTTTTCGAGGAAGGAATCGTTCGCATGGAATGACCAGCGTGTTCTCCAGACATGAATCCAATCGAGCACGTTTGGGATGCTCTAGGAAGACGAGTTTCTGGCCGCAAACAACCCCCACAAAGTCTCCAAGAACTGGAAAGAGCTCTTCTGGATGAGTGGGGCAGAATACCCCAACTCGACTTTAATAGCCTTATTGAGTCCATCTCTCAAAGGTGTTCAACGTTGCTGGCCGCCCGTGGAAACTATACCCGCTACTGAAAATGATTTTCTTTGAAGAAAACACCTTTTCTTATTCTTTTTTTCTCATATGCACAAATTGTTTTTTTCCTTTTGTACACAAATGCGCAAAAAAATGCATTTTTTTCTGCCAAACATGTGTAATTTATTCTCATATAACCTGCTATGTCTGTCGACCATGTATCAATCAGCTAAAAAGTTTCCCAGATACAAAATCCACCTAAAACTGCATTATCCTTTAATTGTTTTGAGTAGTGTACTTCCCGTACAAGATCCACCATACACAAATGCTGTTGTATAGGGACGATCCACAGAATCTCTGATTCGCAGTTAGTTTTCTAACCGAATATCTGTGATCTGTCATGTACTTAGAATATTCTGTGGAGCAACAAGGCTTATTTTTAACTCATTAGGACAATTAACACTCACAACTGCTGCATTTTGACTCAGGAAAATACTCGAAGGGAGACTGAAATTCTCTTTCATTCTCCTAAAGTAACTGTATAGTGGAAACTCATCGCGATAATCATTAAAAGGCCATTTTGTTAGAGAATAATTGCACGTGGTCCTCTCCCATATTCGTTACGAGGCGTAGATAACATAACATGCCGCATACATTTGTTGTGCAATTACAGCAAAAAGCAGGTCCTTACATCGACCATTTTCATGCTGGATGATACTCCCCCACATATCTACGAGTCCGTTAAGGCGCTATTGTTCCAACCCTTCATAGATGAACATGCTATTAGTCACTTTTTTTAATGCATGGTTAGTGCGTTTGTCGGGTTTAAATGCCCTGCAACTTCTGTTTATAGGGCCACTGACAAATCCTAGTGTATGGTAAAGGTGTTGCGATATTGAATGACTTAAAGAACTCCATAACAGTTCATGTGCAAAGCATCTCAACTTATCAGTTACGATCTGCAATTTAACGCACTGTCCATCGATTTGAAATTTGGTAGATCAATGAGAATATCACATGGAACACCTTTCCTTTCATCATCTTGGACATGATTAATAACTGCACCTTTTGTGCAGTTTCGTTCAAATTTGTTCTTGTGCCTAAAACATCGTAATCTTATCCAAATTAATAGACATTTTAAAAAATATTTCATTGCGAAATATTAACTATTTAATATTATTTTGTTCAGCCCTACTTTCATATTTTCTTACAGATTGATCAATTTTTTGACGTGCGCAATACGCCATTGTATTTTAAAATCAAGATAAAATCTGTTAATTATACACTTCTAGAATGTCATGCCCAGCACATTATCATGGCAATAAACGTCCAACTCATAATAAGAGATTAGTTTAACTATAACTAATTGCATAAATATAATGCTATTCGCGATTAGTTATCATACACTTTCTCTCAGAACATGAATTAAGTTTCTTTAGAAGTTAATTAAAAATGTATCTGAAATTACGAGCATGATCAAGGCGGTGTTGCAATTTTCGACCTCCTTCCAAACCACACTTAGCATAATTCCAAGTTTAAACTTTGAAGTAGTTTTTGTTTTAGCTACTCTGTAAAAAGAATTGTTTATTATTACGATGAACTTAGTTTTAAGAAATGTCAAGGAAAATTTATATACGCACTACTTTTATTGTCAGTACTAAATTAAGGTCATCATAAAATAAATAAATAAATAAACGTTTTAAAGACTATCAATATATGATATTAGTAAGGCTTCATACCACTTTGAACTTTTGTGGTATATTCATACATTTGTAATATATACAGCTGTATTCAACCCAATGTTGTATCATTTTTTATACGTCTTACTAATCTTTTAGTAACGATGTTTTTAAAAATACAGTTACTAGTTCATATATTTAATGTATGGAACCCTCTAAGCTCGGTTAATACTCACACCTGACTAATTATTTCTAAAACTTCCCTCCCGCACATGAGAAAATATTCAAAGTTCATAATATACAAGGTTAAAAAAATTCATCTAAACAAAATATCTATATGTTTTACTTTTCATTTCTCATTGTATTTCTCGAGCATTTATTAAATTAAGTTTTATTATTTTCCTACAAATTTTACAACCTCCTTTAATGTCATTGCGGAGTATTTAGGGTTCCGCGTAGCTAAATTTCGGAGAACCTATGAAAGGCCTAAGGATAATTAAATTATTTGTAAATAATTTCATTAAATAATGTTATTCTAATTTTCGTCCACTATTATATTCAAATTGAGAAAGACGATTTGTGGTTTTTTTATATCAACATGATGTAATTTTTTATCCTCCACTTAAACAATCTGACAGTTTTGTCCGATATGTGAAATCCTATTTTCTTATAAGAGATTTTTAATCGTGAAGCAGAATTAGGCTTCTTAGGGTTTTGTTCATCAGACGAAACCCTATTCGTCTCTGTTCTGTCTGTCTGTCCGTCATAGAGTCAGTACACAAAAACTGTATAAGTCAGAAGATTCAAATTTTGTGTATATACAATTGAATACCCCATGTCTCACGACAAATGATAAAATTTTGAAAAAGTCTTATTTTATCTAAACTAATTTTTCCATTACCTTCGTTCATTTTTTCTGATTTAAGTTTTAGAAGATAACCTTAATTTCGACGTTTTTTGTTTAGACATCATGGCTTATATTGAAGAATCTGACTAATAAACAGAAGGCTCTCATTTCGAATTTCTCGAAGTTTAAATTTTACTATTTGATCAATATAATTGGAAAATTTCATATTTTTTGCTTATTTAAGGGTTTATTATGCTGTGATAAATAATCACTGAAATTCAGTTCTGGTTTTTTTTGTAATTCAATTTCCTATTTTAAAAACTATTGCGATTTATTAATGATTCAATATTTTAAATTTCGTTCAAACAGATTTTTGTTTTAATTTCAGATAATCAAAATATTTTAAACATTGGATTTTATTTTAATTTTTTTTAAACATTTTTATTTGATCAAAAATGATAACGTCCTTTTATAATTATTTAAATTTTAAATTTATTGGTGCTACTATCCATGCAAGAATTTAATAATTACAAACTAACAATTTGGATTTATTAATTAAAGAATTAATTGTTTTTGAATAATTACTAAACGAAACTCTCTGTGGGCTCTGCGATCAAACTTATTTGTTTTTGTTTTTAATATTAAGAATGCCTGTATGGATCCGTTTTGAAGGGAAACATGCTACGAAATATCGTTTTCGTGCAGGAAATGCATTCAAAACCTCCGTGAAGCTGTCAAGACTAATTGGTATTGCCCCTGTAAACAATGGCCATTCATCACGTTTCTTTCCAAACATGCTAACCATTGCGCTCAGTAAGTCCTTTTTCAGAAGTACAGTCGAGTCTCTATATAACGAAATCCACCATTCCAGTAAAAAATTCGCTATATAGAGAAATTCGATGTATAGAAAATGATGTTAAAAATCGTATTTAATGTGTGAAATTTGAACAAATATATTTGATCTTTTGAATTAATAATTTAAAATGTTTAAAAGTAAATATTAACCTAATATTTTATTTCTTAATTATTTAAGCTGTTCCAAAAAAGAAAAGAGGTGATTTTAAAATTGTTACGCTCTAAAAAAAGTGCTCAAATTTTGGCAAGGAATGAAAAATTGTAAATAACATTTTCCTCCATTTGAAAGCCTCTCTTATGTGCCTCTCATTGATTCCTCTCTTACATGTGCATCAATCCAATTGACGGTGTTTTGAGAAGGATGTGGAAAGGTGTGTGGGAGATGGGATGAATACGTTGGATTTAAAGGACAAGGAGAGGAGTAACATAAAAGATAAAGAATACTGCCCAGTTAAACTGAAGGCATTGAGCTCACAGGCTACAAATACTAATTGCACATTAAAGCTTTATATTTTCAAGGGTTAATTCCGTTCGAAAAAAAAATTAAGAAGGGGAAACAGCTCTCCCCTTTTCTCTTTTTTTATGCTTAATCATTGAACCTCCTATACTATCAAAGACATGCTTTATCATATAAAAAATCTATATCCAAAATTCAGAGCAAATTAGATAATTCTTAATAAAAACCCATTTAGCATTTATATAATTTAAAAAGAGTTATCCCCCTCTTTTATACTTAACCATTAAACTTCCAAAACTATTCAGAGATTTGAACGAAATCTGAAAATTCTGCTTGAAAAACCCATTTATATAAATTAAGGGGGGGGGGACATTAGAACCCCTGTTCCCCTTATTTATACTTATTCAATGAACACCTAATAACAGTCACGGAATCGCCTCATCAGAATGATCCTAATCTAAATTTTGAACGAAAATTAATTCTGCATGAAAATCCCATTTAAATCAACTAACGGGGGGGGGGGCATTAGAGCCCCTGTTCCCCCTATTTATACTTATTCAATGAACACCTAATAACAGTCACGGAATCGCCTCATCAGAATGATCCTAATCTAAATTTTGAACGAAAACTTAATTCTGCATGAAAATCCCATTTATATCAACTAACGGGGGGGGGCATTAGAACCCCTGTTCCCCCTATTTATACTTATTCAATGAACACCTAATAACAGTCACGGAATCGCCTCATCAGAATGATCCTAATCTAAATTTTAAACGAAAACTTAATTCTGCATTAAAATCCCATTTATATCAACTAACGGGGGGGGGGGCATTAGAACCCCTGTTCCCCCTATTTATACTTATTCAATGAACAACTAATAACAGTCACTGAATCGCCTCATCAGAATGATCCTAATCTAAATTTTGAACGAAAACTTAATTCTGCATGAAAATCCCATTTATATCAACTAACTGGGGGGGGGGGCATTAGAACCCCTGTTCCCCCTATTTATACTTATTCAATGAACACCTAATAACAGTCACGGAATCGCCTCATCAGAATGATCCTAATCTAAATTTTGAAAACTTAATTCTGCATGAAAATCCCATTTATATCAACTAACGGGGGGGGTATTAGAACCCCTGTTCCCCCTATTTATACTTAATCAATGAACACCTAATAACAGTCACGGAATCGCCTCATCAGAATGATCCTAATCTAAATTTTGAAAACTTAATTCTGCATGAAAATCCCATCTATATCAACTAACGGGGGGGCATGAGCCCCCCGTTCCCCCTCTTATACATATCGAATGAACTCCAAAAACTAATCAGGGAAGCGCCTTGTCAGGATATACCTACATACAAAATTTCAAGTGGATCGGATATTTTTATCATGAGTTATCGCGTTACGTACATACATACAGAACGGACGGGCACATAAGCTCTCAGGCTATGATAGCCTGTGAGCTAAAAACTCAGCACTAATGATAAATAAAAAATAAGTGATGGAAAATTGATTCCATATGATCCATTCCATTTAAAAGGCCTGATTCCATATGAATCAGGCCTTTTAAAACTGAGTAAATTAGACCAATTTACGAAAAAATTCGTTATATGGAGATCGATATTTCGCTATATAGAGACTGTTTTTAAGGTAATCATGCGAAAAGGGAACCGTTCCTACTAAAAATTCGTTACATAGAGAAATTCGATGTATACAGCTTCGTTATAGGGAATTTCGACTGTATATTGATTCTCAAGATGAATTAATGAAATATTTGTCTTAATGATTTCTGTTACTAGTTGACAAATGCACATGGTTTAGTGAAATGGCCAGAAATAATTAGGCTAGGCGACAGAAATTACGTTAAATATCACCAAGAAATGTCTAAAAAGTTTGTTTTTTTTGCATTTAAATAAATCCTGCTTAGCTAGAGAAATAATGATATTTGTATGCCATTTAATTTTTTATTATCGTTTTTTGAATTTATTAACATAGTTTAATGCTTTTAAGTGATTTTCACTCGTAATATTATTCTATTATAAACATTCACTCATATGAAATAATAATTGGTAACAAAAAATAATATTTTTGATTAAATTTGTGTAAGTATAGTTTTTAATATTGTTAAAGTTATTAAAGAAAGTTATAGATTTCCTTATCGTTATGTTATATATTGATTATTATGCATTTTTGACCTTAAATATGTATAATTGCTGTATAAATGTTTTTGTTAAAACTTAACATCAGAGATATTTTGGCATCATTATATTATGTCTGGAACTTGTAATTTAGTGTTATCTCTCAATACGATATAACTGTCAACATCTTTCGCGCTCAGATAGCCTGTCAAATACATCAAATCTATATATCCTTTCCTATGAAAAAGGAAAAACTTGTTTTGACACTTATGATGAATTACCGAGAAAACTTATCTAAATGATATCTATTAATGTTTGCTTCTTCTTCCAATACTTTTTACTAATTGATATGATCAGATATGGGAAATATTAACACAATTTATTAAAAGAAGGTAAAATGTATTTTGTCTAAATAATTAACAATGGTTGTGGGTATTTATTTGATTGAAGTTACATAACCCGAAAGTTGTCCCACGTTAACAAACATACGTTGGGTAGCTGGAGTTCCTGTATAAATGTAACGATCAACATAAAATAGTTTATTCATAAAAAAGTTTCCTAAATTTGATAGAAATAATGTATATAATATTATCGGATAATAGGATCATGGATGAAATCAATAGAAGAATAAAAAAAATATGCACAGTGCTTTTGTGAAAAACAATATTATTTTGAAGAGTAATATGCCACTTTATTTGTCCAATATATTTTGAATGCAATAATTTACGGAGCAGAAACATAGACACTAACAAAACGGATACTACAATGATTACAAACACCTCAGATTAATGATATGTTTTGCGGAGAAAGTTTTATATTTGAATGCTTTTTATATAATCAAAGTATCGTTCCAAAGTGATACATAATAAGCAAATGAAAAAAATATATATATATATATATTCTGCGAAAATATCCGTATATGCGCAAAATAATTTCCTAATATTTTTAATTTTAGAAGAGTTTTTATCGAGATTAGGATGCAAATATAATGCATCCGTGGATGCTTAACGGTGTTAAATATCAAAATGGAAAATATTGTAAAAGCAAAATGTAAAAGACAAACATTCTTTTTAAACTAAAAATATCTGCACACATATTTTTTAAAAGGGTGAAATATTTGGTTTTTGCCTTCTAGTTTTGTAATGTATAAAGTATGATTAGAATGTTTATAAATTTTCTATTGAAAGTATTAATAAGTGTTTTGCTTATATTAACATGATTTGTCGTTTGTTTATCACATTTTATGACATATTTTAACCTGTTATCCACGTGGTATTAAAGTATACAATCATTAAATAAGAAATATATATATATACAAAAACTGTCTCTGAAAAATAGTATAACTAACAGTGCAAATTCCTTTGAAATCCATCCAGTATTGTAGATTATAATTCAATCTTGTAATATGTGGATATCTCAACCTTGGTTTATTAAGAACATTATATTTAACACGTAAAATATAAAGCAACTGATAAATGAATTTTAAATAAATAAAAAGAAAATTATTAAAAATTTAAATCATTAATTGAATTCTTAAAATGAATCAGTCAACCTACCAAACAAAGCGAACCACACTGATCTGAGATGAAATAGGTCACGTGACACATTTACGGAATATTTTGAATTTTATGAGTGACCACACTATGTATTTCTGTTACGAGAACCATGTTTTGGAAGGATAAAGAGATATAGTATTTGTATTTACCAATTTTTAACCATAAAAGTATTGCAATAATTGAATGAATTAAAAATTCCTTTCTTCGATTATACCTATTCCATACAGAATCTTCTGAGCGCTCGCGCGCAGCACTGGTGATCCTCAAACTCGCCCTATCTTATTTTTTTAAGCTTATTTTAAATTTTTATGACAAAATGGCATCAATAAAGAAAAAAAAATGCTCCTTTCATTTCAATAATAGTAGATTAAAACTTGCAATGTTATCTTTATGAAAAAATTAAAAGCCAAGATTTTAAGGTGTTAGAATTCACGAATATTTTCAATACCCGTCGAAATTTTTGCTATACCGATGTCCAGCTCATTTCTTGCGTCCATTCGAGAAATATTTTGGACGCTATCGTGTTCACTAAAGAGTAATGTTTACAGGGAAGCAGGGGCTGTACTCCGAAAATAATTCTGCAAAAATATTGCTGCAAAATATTTCTGCTATCAGAATAAATCGGTGCATCAAATTCGAAACAAATCGAAAAAAATGTAACTTAACAATAAACACATTTATTTAAAGTAAATTATAAAAGCTTTTTAATGTTAATTCTTTTTAATGCCATTGTTAAAATTTTCTTCACGTCTATTGGTGTATTTCTTCTATGTACCCGTAGCTGACAGGCTGTCTTCACATGAATAAGCAGGGATTGGATAGGTTCAGATGACATGCAGTTGCATGGTTTAAGTTTATGAATGACTTAGGAATGATTCCCTACCACAAACCTTGTTTACACTTTTCGTTTACAGCTTGACTTCTGAAATGTGTTTTTAACTGCACAAATCATTGAAATTTTGTTACTTTTGAATATTTTATAAAAAAAAATTATGTTGAATAGAAGGGATTTCAGGAAAAAAAAGATTTTATTTAAGCAGATAGGTTTTCGCATATCCATCTGATAATTTGGAGTAATGCTGCTCTGATCGAACGTATAACGTCCTAATATCGACGGGTTTTTCTCGAATCTGTTACAATGTATTTTATTAAGTAGCATTCCGTTAGTTATTTTATCAAAAAAAGGATTTTTGCTGTTGTTAAACTTCCGTATGCTCTGTTTTTTCGTATATTATTTTAATATAAATTAATTATATTTGTAAGTCGTAGTATTTTAAATTTTATTATATTTTTGATAGTAAATTTGAGCATTTTTGATAGCAAACATGAAAATTTTTTGATAGCAGCTGATATGTAACTAATAATTTTAAATCTCTGAGTGTGCATGCGCTCATTTACTTCATTTCACGTAGATTCTACACAATATTTAATGTCTTTTTTATAATTATATTTACGGCATTTACTTTGAAGTCCCTTTAAAAGTAATATATAACTTATCTTATTTACATAAATGAGTCCTTAAATCTATTTCCTTTATATCTGTTTTAAGTTTGCAATTTAAATATAAAACAGACTATTCATTTGATTGAAGCACATTCATTTTATAGTGTTTTTAATCAGTTACGTTTAATCAATACGTTTGTATATTTGTATACTTAGTTTAAATGAAAATGGGGAAATCAATTAACTTCCTTTTGTAATATTGCTTGAACTGAGAACAAACATTTAGTCATTTAATGGGAATAACATTAAGAGAGTAAATAAATTTTTCTCCTAGTTAGTAGTAAACTATGTCAATGAATAGAATTTCTTTGATTACTTTAAGTCTTTTATTTTTTTTCAAAGTATAAAACTTTGATATAAATTGACTTACGTTATTTCTTTACTTTGACTAATAAAAAGATATTTTTGAAATAATTTTAAGCGAAAGCATGTTTTTATGGATGAGTTTTTTAAATGAAATAATACTGGATTTGTTGATATATTTTATCAGGATCGTCTAAATTTAAATGTTAAAAAAAGAGTTACCAGATTTATTTTAAAATAATATTTCACACTTCAATGTAAGTCACAGTCACAATATAGATAGTTTCAATTTATCTGCTATACAAGCTGTAATACTTTGGAATTTTTTCCTGAAATTTTAAAAGCATATTTTTTTTTTTTTTTTTTTTTTTACAAAAACATTTCATTTCAAAAAACATTAGATAATTAACTGAATTACTTAAGGCCCTACAATAGTCACTGAAAAAGACCGGATGATAGTGTAAGTCTATGGGAGCGTCCTTTTCAAATATCTCGCTCAAATTTTAATATTTTTACTTCATTTTATTTTTTGAATAGGATAGCTGAGTACGATCTCCAACCGGCCTAGTTTTTCCTCTTTCGATTTTGCTTATATATATATATATAGATATATTATAAAGGCCAAACTTATCTGTGCGCAACGCATACGTCATTTTGCGCATGGCAACACTTTCAAACTTTAAATGAATTTAGGTATTGCAATTTTTGCTACTAAAAGTTTTTAATCTTCTTAATGTTGCACATTTTCAATTTTTACACCATCGTGTAGGGAAAAAATGTACTTTTAAATGAAATTTCTTTGAAAGCTGTATCTTAATTTGTTTTTGAAATATTTTTTTTTTAGCTTTTAATACAGCTTTTCTAATCGTGGCAACATGAGTACTCCATTTCTATTAACAACAAAGGAAAAAAGGGTAAAAAAAGATTGCTTTATCTTTATGTTGCCATTTTCTCATTAAAAGGAAAAAAATTGAAATTTAAATATCTTCTGTTATAAAACCCGGTGAATTTTGATTTTATTTACAAAATTTGATTTACACGTAAAATAATACAAACAGTTTAATACCTGTTTCAGCTAATATCATCGAGACTTCAAGTTTTGAATCAAAATAATCAAATTAAAATGCCAATTTTTTTGAAAAGGTAAATAAGATGCGAAATGTGCAGTTGTAAATTTTTGTAGTGAAAATGATGCCAGGTTTAGACGGAAAAATTCTATGATTGAGTCAAAGTTGGATAAATTTTCCTTTTTTTAATTTTGCATAACTAACATAAGAACCTTAATAACTTATCTCTTTTAATAACATATCTTTATTGTTTTTTACTACTTACATATACGATTAAAATTTTATTTTAACAATTTCTATAACTGCGTTTTATAGAAATTTTGTTAACTTGACGATAAATATCGTTTGTTTAAGAGATAGACGTACGAATGTAAAATGCATTTTTTACCATAAATAATTTTGTAGGTTTTTTATAAATCAATGAAATAGTTCCTTTTTAAACATTTTATTTCGAGAAAATTTCACGGGTTCTACCTTGTATTTTTTATACCGTCAATTTCGGAACTAGTTTAAAACCGGTTTTGAAACTTAAAGTAATCTTTTAAAATAATCTGAAAAAAAAATTAAGTAAAAACTAGGCCGGTTGTGGATCATCCTCAGCTATCTTATGCAAAAATATAAAAATTTGAGCGAGATATTTGTAAAGAACGCTCCCATAGACTTTACATTATCAACCGGGTTCTTTTCTGTGATTAGTGTTGTGCCTTAACATTTAAGAGAAGTCACGATTGGGACGCCATGCCTACTCACATTAATTAAACATTCTGAAATTTGTTACTTATTTAGTATATGCAGCTAAATTTTATCCAAGCGTTTATTCCAAGTCCTGAAACAAAACTAATGATCTTATATTTCACATTAATGCTGCCAAAGAAATGGTAATTTTTTTAGTTGTAGTTAAAAGGAAAATACCTTCAAATTAAATCAATAGATAATGCTGTACATTCAGGAGATGAGCTTGCGCGCAACGCATGCACATTAACGATAAAAATGAGAAAAACTCATATTTAATGCTCTTTACCGATGTCATCGCAATGACTTTGCCATCGTCGCCTACAACGGTGGACATTGAAAATCCCTTGCTTTAGTGGCGTAGTTCGGTATGAATGTGAAAATATTCGTAGTCCCTTTTGATTAATTTTTGCGTCAATTTCAAAGTATTTTTATTCTTAAGTGTTTTTATCCCTTTCCTTTAACTTGAATTCCAAATTCTCAGTTTAAAGATTCCCCCCAAATGCAACTTCTTCCATTACAATCTCTGGGTATTCCTGGATATATTTCAGTGTAAGTGTAGTCAATTCAACATGCATATTTAAAATTAAATACTTTAATATACTTAAACTATCTTCAGACATCAGTATCATTTAACACTTTCGATAGATTAAAAACCACGTACAACAAATTCAAAGCTTTCACTTACAACTGACTGATTTCAAATCATAGTTCATTAGTTATTCAGAGGAGAATTTCAGAACTACTTGCGCCATCTATTGACACTCAATTTAAGCGTTGAACACCTTTTGCCAATTACTGCATGTAGAAAACAATGGGCGGAACTGTGAGAATAAGATGGCACATCAAAGATATACAGAATGCAATAATTTGGAAAAGGAATTGTGAACATCTTCGCAGAAACAGAACGAAATGAAAATATAGGGTAAAGTATTCTTACGGTACGCACAACTAACGCTGTTTAGCTAAAATCTGCTCTAAACTCACTTCTGTACAAGAACTTAAGTTCTTTGACGTATTTTATATATCTAGAACAAAAATGACAACATTGTTAATAATGAGTTCGCTACTCCCTTCTATCAGATCAGATCGCTTTTCTCTTAGTTGCTACCAGAATATTCAACGCTTTTATTGGCATTGCCTATACTACACTATCTACCAAAAAGTATTTGTACACTTACAGTTTTTGACATTTTGTCAAATATTTAAAAATATACTGGTCGGATTCTTCTGGAACTTCAGAAATATAAAGATTATGTTTCACTTTATATTTATTTACATTCATTTGTTAAGCGGGTAATTAGGAGGCCGGCAAAAAAACAAAAAATAATAGAAATATTTGGGATCGCCCTGTACATGAAAATGCACGAAACGACTTATCGCTTTAGAATGCAAATATATGAATACAGTAGAATATGTACACTAATTTTTGTGAGAATAGCATGTATATTTATGGCGATAGAGCGATTTTTTTGAAAAATTCAAAAAATTCTGGTATGTTTTTTGTTTATATCATGCTGGGTTTTTGACCAAATTTAACGCAAATTTCAGAAAAATTGGCAAAATGCAGTAGAAAAAATGTAGCGCAATTGGAATATAAATATATTAAATATTTTATGAAATATGAGTAGTTGTATAAAATAATTTTTATCTGCGCATGCGCGAACTAGAAAATCATTTTTTTTACATCATTTAATAGTCAATTCTATGGAGTGACTTATAAAAAAAATCCAATCAAATATCGTGAAAATTCAAAAAGATATCATTATTTTAGTGAGATATTTTTACTCTGCTCTCTAAAAACGGCTGAATCTTAAGGGATTCTCCACAAATTGACATTTTTTAATAACTGACTTTAAAAAAAAACTAGTATTGAATTAATACAATATATATAATACAATATTGCTGCTAATAAGTACTTGACAATTGTGATAGAAAAGAAAAAGAGCTTTATTCACATTCAGGGCCAAAACTAAGAGAGGGCTGGGGGAAAAGGGCATGTGCCCCGGGCGCTAGGATGAAAGTGCCCCAAATGTACATTTTGTTTGGCTATTTTTTCCATGTCTTTGTTTAGCATGATATTGTCAAAATCGTCCCATTCAGAGCATTTCTCCTATACCAAAGCATAGAAGAATCTAATGATGATGGCATAAAGATCCCGCATAAAGCAATTTTTTTTTTCGTTTTGATTCGGTTTCACGATTTTAAGGTATCATTTTTTTTTAAACAAAGCAGACTACTTTAATCAATATTACATATTTTATGTTTTAAAATAAGTCGGCTATTAATAAATTAGAAAATTTTTCTTTGCAAATACTTTTGCAGGTGCTTTGCAAAGAAGGAAAGGGATGGGGGGGGGAGTTCACCAAAATTCATTGAAATATTAATATATTAAATATTTTCTAAAATGTTCTATGTCATGCAATATTTTCAACCAAATATAAAGCCACATTCAGAAAAATTCGCAAAATGTAGTAGAAAGAATAAGGTGCTATTGAAATATAAATATATTAAAAGTTTTCTAAAATATGAGTATTTGTATGAAATATTTTTTAATCAGCGTATGCGCGAACGATAAAATTCATCATTTTACATAATTTAATATTCAACTCTATGGAGCTACCCATAAAAAAATCCGATCGAATTTCGTGGAAATTCAGAAAATTATTGTGGATAGGAGTGAACTGATTTTCAATTGGTCTCTGAAAGCAGTTGAATGACGTCAGATTTTACGCAAATTGCCAAATCTCCATTTACGTTTTTTATTGGTGATTTACTTCTTTTCTTAGATAATTATCAGAACGAACCTATTTCAGGATAAAAATAATTATAAAAAATCGAAGCATTTGTGTCAAATCTACCCATTGATACATAATTGATAATGGCTCTTATGCAAATGCCGATATCTGCGATCCTGAAATACGTCAAGTTCTCCACTGTTAAATGTGGTGTCGAAAACAACACTGACATCAATCGCATGCATGATGCCAAGAAGAACAGAGCTGTCTGATTTTGAGAAAGGTGTGATCATCGGGTACCACCAAAATGGCCGATCTTTAATCGACATATCTAGCGAGCTTAATTACCCCAAAACGACTGTAGCTTATGTGATTAGAAAATGGAAGCTGAATGGTGATTGTCAGAATGTGGCCAGAGTAGGCAGACCGACGAAATTGGGAGATAGAGACCGACGGGTTCTGTATAGAGAAATTCGGAAGAACCGCAACCAACCAATGTTACACATACGCCAAGAATTTCAACAAGCTTCAGGATGTGTTGTTTCCATGAATACCATCCGTAAGGAAGCTCATCTGCTTAATTTTTATGGCCGTGCTGCCGCCCATAAACCTTTAATCACCAAGTCCAACTGCGCAGCTCGGTTAAGTTGGTGCAAAACACGCCAGCAATGGACTGTACAGCAATGGAAACAGGTTCTCTGGAGTGATGAATCAAGGTTCACCCTCTACCGTTCTGATGGTAGGGTCTGGGTCTGGCGTCTGCCTGGAAAACGCCTCCTACCAGAATGTATTGTGCCCACAGTTAAATTTGGCGGAGGGGGAATTATGTTCTGGGGTTGTTTTTCCTGGTTCGGACTAGGACCCTTGGTCCCAATTCATGGTAAGCTCAATGCCGATGCCTACTGTAATATACTGGACAACAGTGTACTTCCTACGTTGTGGCAATACTATGGATTGGACCCATGTTATTTCCAGGATGACAACGCAAGCTGCCATGTAGCGAGGTCCAGCATGGATTGGTATGCTGATAATGGAGTGCATCGACTCGAGTGGCCTTCCCAGAGCCCAGACCTGAACCCAATAGAGAACGTCTGGGACGAGTTGGATCGTCGAATTAAGGCGGGTGACACACGCCCAAAATCAGTAAAAGAGCTTACCTGCCTTGTGCAAACAGAGTGGAATAAAATACCATTAAATGTAATACAAGGACTAGTTGAGAGCATGCCCAGGAGAGTCGCAGCTGTAATTGCCTCTCGAGGAGGATCTACAAATTATTAAATGTGAACAGGGCCAAAACCAGTCTTTTTTTCCCGAGGCAAACGTGGATTTTGAAGGTACCCCTTTCTCCCTCCTTCGCAAAGCATATTTACAAAGAAAATTTCTCCAATTTATTAATAACCGACTTATTTTAAAACTTAAAATATGTAATATAAAATAACGTATTCTGTTTTATTAAAATACTCCAATTTGATACTTTAAACCGAATCAAAAAAATTCTACTTTCAACAGGATCTTTAAGGCCCTTGTCCCTGCCCGCGAAGACACTGCTGAGCTAATGCTATTCCTGTGGGGAGGCATTTTCCTAATAACTCTTTCGCACTTTGAAGTTTTCAATTTTTTTTTTTTTTTTTTTTTTTTTTTTTTTTTTGCATTGGATAGCGGAAGTCCCTCTCAAAATCGCTCCTTGACTACTTTTTCGATTTGAGTCATAGATATTTTTTATAAAGTTAGTTTCACTTTCAGAACCGCTTTTGGAAGTGAAAGAAACATTATAAAAATATCTACGCCAAAATTGAAAAAGTAATCACGGAGCGATCTTGAAAAGGACTTCCGCTATCCAGTGCAAAACATATTATTTAAAAATGTCCAAATGCAAAAGAGTTAGAAAAATGCATCCCCATAGGAATAGCATTAGCTCGTGAGCTTCTTCGCGGGTAGGGGCAGGGACCTTAATCCATCATCATTAGATTTTTTTATGCTTTAGCATAACCCAGATATAATAATTTTAACAATATTATGCTAAACATAGCCATGAAAAAAATCGCCAAACGAAAGATACATTTGGAACACTTTCATCCTAGCGCCCGGGGCACATGCCCTTCTCCCCCCCCCCCCCTCTTTTAGTTTTGGCCCTGAATGCGAATAAAGCTCTTTTTCTTTTCTATCACAATTGTCAAGTACTTATTAGCAGCAATATTGTATTAGATATTGTATTAATTCAATACTAGTTTTTTTTTTTTAAAGTCAGTTATTAAAAAATGTCAATTTGTGGAGAATCCCTTAAGATTCAGCCGTTTTTAGAGAGCAGAGTAAAAACATCTCACTAAAATAATGATATCTTTTTGAATTTTCACGATATTTGATTGGATTTTTTTTAAAAGTCACTCCATAGAATTGACTATTAAATGATGTAAAAAAAAAATGTTTTTCTAGTTCGCGCATGCGCAGATAAAAATTATTTTATACAACTACTCATATTTCATAAAATATTTAATATATTTATATTCCAATTGCGCTACATTTTTTCTACTGCATTTTGCCAATTTTTCTAAAATTCGCGTTAAATTTGGTCAAAAACCCAGCATGATATAAACAAAAAACATACCAGAATTTTTTGAATTTTTCAAAAAAATCGCTCTATCGCCATAAATATACATGCTATTCTCACAAATATTAGTGTACATATTCTACTGTATTCATATATTTGTATTCTAAAGCGATAAGTCGTTTCGTGCATTTTCATGTACAGGGCGATCCCAAATATTTCTATTATTCTTTGTTTTTTTGCCGGCCCCCTAATTACCCGCTTAACAAATGAATGTAAATAAATATAAAGTGAAACATAATCTTTATATTTCTGAAGTTCCAGAAGAATCCGACCAGTATATTTTTAAATATTTGACAAAATGTCAAAAACTGAAAGTGTACAAATACTTTTTGGTAGATAGTGTATTATTCTAATGGTTCATACCCGTATTTAACTGTTCTCTTGTTAGTTGAGAACATAACTCCTGATTCCACTTTTCCACTAATTACATCGCGGTAAGTTTACATAAATTTTTACATTAAATGCGGTATGGTAAAGATTATTGAAATTAGTGTTTTAAATTTGCATATTCTGGCGTTTTTAAATTTATATTATTTTGCGCCAAATAACTCTGAATATTTATCATAAATCCTTCTTTAAAGATTAACATTCTAATTAAGTTATATACTAGTACTCTTAATAATTAGAACATGACTAAAATTTTTTGAACTAATCGATTATTCATTTTATGTGATTATATACACGAAAGAACTGTGTAATTAATTGTCTTTCCAAACAAAGCTGAGTCTGAAAGATTAGCTTAACTAATAGGGACAAATGGATTAAGCTTCAATAACAAGGATAAATTGTGTCTTTTATAGTGATTAATTACACTTACAAGGAATTCTGTATGTTTGAAATTAAATTAGCTATAAAACTATTGTTTTCCTAATTGATTCGTCATGCCTAAATACAAATGTTTGTAAGAATGTTTATTTGTTGGTGTTATAAATGTATGCATCGCATAATTAATAAAGACAGCTTTTACTTTTTTAAATTTTATTTATAATGATTTTGGAAGATATAATTTGTTCCTGTTCCGTCAATTATTATAAAGTTATGAAACATATTTGTGAACTTTATAAAAGTAAAAATAATAAATGTAATTGAAAAATAATTTAATTATAAACAAAAGGGGCCTCCATGGCTGAGAGGTTAAGTCAACATGCTGGCGAAACGCTTGAGAGCGTAACATGTTAGAGAATGGATAGACAAACAGACTGAGAGATACACCTGAAAAACGAATTCAAATACACTTTTCAACATTGTAAGAAAATGTTAATATACAGTCATCTGTTTTAAATATGTAGATTTTTAGCAATAAAAGTTATTTTATCATTGTTTGAAAATAAAAATTTATTTGTCTATATAACTAGAATACTGTTTCAAAAACTGTTTAATTTTCCGCATCCTTTAAGTAGAAAAGAAACTAATCAGTTAAAAAAATGAAGTCTCATTTTCTTTTATTATTTTTTGCAAAGGCATAAATCAGCTGTTCATTCTCCTGAATTTCATTGGAAAAGTATATTTAAACGACTCTCTTTCAGTAATGTCCTTGGAACGCTAGGTTAGACGTTCCACGTTTGCCTTCCTGCATTTGAAAAATAGTTACCCACTATTTTTATTAACATAATAGTATTTCTTTTCATTTAATTTCAGATCGTGAAGGAAATTATTATATTGATGTATTATTGAAAAAAAGGGGGGGGGGTATTTTCGGTGTAATAAAGTGGCTTTGTCCATGTTGAGAGGTTAAGCCTGAATTTAGGTATTCTCGGTACACTCTTGGCGCTGTAGATCTCGGAATGTTGAATTCCATAACGATTTCCGGAATAAAACGTCTCCTGCGTGTAGCTCCAGCTAGAGTACCGTGTTCGATATCCGTTAATTCTCATTGTGTGGCCATAATCACATAATTGACATTTTCACATGAAGCAGTTGAACATAAACAAAAATCTTGCCCAAGCGCTCACAATTAATACAATTTTTAAGTGACACTACTGCTATCTGTATAGCTGTATATTGCTATCCCATGGCATTTGTCGCATCAGTGTAGTATTTCTTTTCTGTCATCTTCAGATTACAAAGGCAGCTATTATAGTATTGTAAATACTGTAATATATGTATATATACATTGGGGAAATTTTTTTGTAGCAGTTATACACTTCATTTGCAATACCAAGAAAGGTAATGGTAACAAATTTCACAGAAATTGTATTATATTTAAGCAAATTAGAGTATCAATGGATAAACAGACAGGCAAATACACATACAAAACAATTTCAAACACACCTCTCAATTTTGTAAGAATGTGTTACCATATAGACATCTGTTTTAAAAATATAGATTCTCAACAATAAAAATATTTAATTACTGTTTAAAAATTGAAATTTATTTTTCCATATAAGTTAGAGTACTGTTTTAAAAACTTTTTATTTTTTCAAAGACTTTTGGTAATAATTATGATTTAAAAATTTTTTCATTTATACTAAAGATTAAAACAAAATCGTAAATAAACTTATATTTTTGTGTGATAAAACTTTATTTGAATTAAATTATTGATGTTTGTTATTATTAAGTAGAAAAAAAAACTATTCAGTTTAAAAAATGAAGTATAATTTTTGTTTTATATACTAGAGTGTAAAAACATAAATGATTTGTTCATTCTGGAGTAATTTATTGGAAAATTATTTTTAAACGACTCTCTGTCCGTAATGTCTACGGATCTCTGGGTTAGATTGTCCGCATTTGTCTTCCTGCATTTGAAAAATTGTTTACAGCTATTTTTTATTCAGGTAATAGTATTTCTTTTCTCTCATACTGTACTGTATGCAAATTACAGGACGGATGGGCATACAAACAGATACACATGCAAAAGGAATTCAAATACCTTTTTCAACATTCTAAGAAAGTATTACAATACAGTGGTCTGTCTTAAAAATGTAATTTTTTATGAATAAAAGTTATTTTATTACTTTTTGAAATCAAAATTCATTTTTCCATATAACTTAGAGTACAATTAAAAAAAAATTTAATTTTTTCGAAAACTTTTCGATAGTAATTTTGAAAAAAAAATACATTGATAATTATGATTGAAACAAAACATTAATTAAAACTTTTTTGTGTTATAAAGCTTTATTTGAATTAAATTATTGATGTTTGTTATTTTCAAGTAGAAAAGAAACTATTGAGTTAAAAATATAAAGTGTCATTTTGTTTTATATACTAGAGTGCAAAGGCATAAATCAGCTGTTCATTGTCGTGGATTATAATGGAAAAGGTTTTTTAAACGACTTTCGTTTAGTAATGTCTTCTGAGCGCTAGGTCAGACGTTCCGTATTTGTCTTCTTGTATTTGAAAAATAGTTTCCCACTATTTTTATTCAGGTAATAGTATTTATTTTCTATCAACTTTAGATCGTGAAGACAGCTATTATATTAATGTAGTAATCTTAAAAAAATATTGGGAATCTTACTATGCTTACACACTTCTTCTGCATTACCAAATATGCCATAATGATACCCGATTTCACAGCAATTGCAAGTTCAGCAATAACTGTAATTTTTAAGCAAGTTAGAGTTCGGATGGACAGATAGACATATACACATAGAAAACAAATTGAAATACACTTTTCAACTTTGTAAGAAAGTGTTACAATTAGCCATCTGTTTAAATACGTAGATTTTTAACAATAAAAAGTGATTTTATAACTTGTTCAAAATATAAATTTATTTTTCTATATATATTTTTAGTACTGTTTAAAAATTTGTTTAATTTTTCCGCAGACATTTGGTTAATACTTGTGAATAAAATGTTTTAATAAAATTATAATGATTGTAATGATTGAAAAAAAACTTTAATTAAAACTTTTTTTTGCGTGATAAAATTTTATTTGAATTAAATTATTGATATTGTTATTATTAAGAAAAAAATCTACTCGGTACAACAAAAAAATGACGCCGCATTTTCTTCTATATACTAGAGTGTAACGTCATAAATCAAATGTTCATTCTCATGGATTTTATTGGAAAAGTGTTTTTAAACGACTCTTTGTCAGTAATCTCTTCGGAGTGCTAGGTTAGACGTTACGCATTTGTCTTCCTGCATTTGAAAAATAGTACCCCAACTTTTTTATTATTATTATTATTCAGGTAGTAGTATTTCTTCGCTGTCATCTTCAGATCATGAAGGCAGTTATTATATGCATATGTAGTGCCATAAAAATATTTTGGAAAATCTCATGTGGGATAGTATCTGACAAAATCTGATTTTGGTTCTAGTTAAATAATTAAGAATTTAGAGAAAGATTTTCAATATTCTTTTATAAAAACTATTTTTTATTTTGCCTAAATCCCAAAAATTTGTCTAAAGCGCAGATGCTGGGAATAAAAATAATTATATATTTGTCGATAATACGCATAAGATAAAATGTGTACAATAATACAATTTAAAATTTTCCCTTTGTCATTTTATGAAACTTTTCTGACGGTGTAAAGTTAAATATACTGCGAACAAAAAAGTAGGGTTTCATTGTCAGTTTTTCAGATTAGAAAAGTGTAAGTAGTATTTTTCATTTATTAAATAATTTATTATTTATTTATATACATATTTTTTATATATTTATCAAAAATATGTGTACAAAGTTTGTGTTAAAAATATATCTACAAATATACAAAAAAATTATTTTTTGCGAATGCAACGAAAGAGCAGTTATTTATCAACTTCATATTCAAGTTTTGCAAATAACTTAGTCTGAGAATTGTTGAAAATTTTGTTACTTAAAACAGACTGTTGACATTTTTCTCTAATGCCTGCTATATTAAAAAGTAAAGTGAGAAATTATTAAAATATAGATTTATAGAATACTAAAACTACTTAAATAAAAAAGCTTTTACGGCTGTAGTAAAACAATGTTCTCACCATTGTATTCAAAATGTCTAACAGTATTTTAAATGAACCATTCAAAACTGTAAAAAGTATCTGATAAACAAGTTTTGATTTCTGGATCACGATTAAATATGGCGTAATAAAAATGATAAGAACAGCAAGTCAAAATATGCATAATTTTACAGTCTCATTTCATCAAGCGTTCAAACACACAATTCCCCCAAATAATTTTAATGTCGGTGAACTCCATTTAAATTATAAAGCAAAAAGCAATCTTCGAGTAAGATTGATATCTTTTCCATGGCACACTGACCAAATCATTTTGCTTTTTCTGCAGTTTATTTAACCTCTTCTCTGATTTGACCGTGTGTCATACAGCAACATGTTTTTGCCAATCATGATTTGCCCGTACCATGTACAGGCATCCATCAAACATGATTTATTATTCTCAGCAGCAAATTATTATTGTAAATATTGCATTATCTAATCCGAGCACTTTTCTGATTCAATTAGGAAAATATGTTCTGTTTTGAAAAACCAGTAATAAAAGATTAAAAATTCAGTAAAAAACATGAAAAATAGGCACTTTTTGAAAGTTTCTTTGTAAGAATATTGATCAGTTAATTGGTTAATATCTATTTCACAGAATTTAACTTTTTAAACGTTCAAATAAAGGCCGAAATGCAATTTTTATAACTGTTTTTATTGCTTGTAAACTATTTTCAAGTATGATTTTTTTAGATCTATTTTTATTGCGTGCACACTAATTACGAATAAATGTCTTGTTTTCTTGTAAAAGAATAAAACCAAGTCAATATTTGTTTTCAGATAGATTTTTCAAACGAAATTAACACTTCATCAATAAATAAAAATACATAAATATACATGTGGCAGAACATTAACAACCACGTAATTTAATTACGCGTTTAAACTAATGAAATAATCATAATCAAAGAAGCTGCGGTAAATAGCAAAATGATTCTGGATTTATCTGGCTATTAATCATGGCATGCGATTAATACCTAAATGGTAATTTTAATAAATTTTAAAAAATCATTTTAAAGGGTTACTTTAGTCAGATGAAAAGACCCGTTCGTTAATGCTAATCCTATGGAAGAAATTTATAAAGATATCTCGATTTCATTTAAATATTTTAAAATATTTTTTACTTTTATTTTAATTTGATTATTTTTTTCTTATTTTTATTTTATTTATTAATATTATTATTATTATTGCATTGGATAGTTGAGATTAATTTGAATGCAAGCTGTTTTTTTTTTTTTTTACCTTTTCGATTTTGGTTGCAGAAATTATTTTTGAGGGTGCTTTCGCTTTCCAAACCAGTTCAGAAAATAAAAGCGTCCTCATAACATATCCGCCATTGTGTGAGAAGGTTTCACGCTGGTTTATCAGTGAACAACTCTAACCATTTCGGTTCTGCTGTACCATTAATAGTACATGTCTTTTAATGAAGTATTATTTTTGTTTTAATAAATGCTTTTGATACTATTTCAGTGTAGTAATTTTAGTATATGCCTATGCATTTAATACATGAATTCATTTATGTTTAGGCATTTAGTCATAATAATAATTTGCCTTATTCACTTAATTATCTTTGCGTTGTTTGCAATTACTTTATTTTTAAGTATATTTTTATATACATTTTATATACATGTCCTTCTTTGAGTTTAAAGTAAATGTTACTATTCTGAATTAATCATGTGTAGTAAAGCGCAAAAAGCATTAGAAAGTTGTATTATAAGTTAAATCTTGTTGCAATACAACATTTTCTAAACATCTTCAAACATTCTTTCTTAGACTAGTGTTATATGAATATTAATTGAATAGTATGAAAAGCAACAACATTCGTTATGATTTAGGTTATCAAATATTCATTAAACACTAATAAATCTATTTCGTTGTTTGGTTGGTTTAATGGGGTTTAATGGCGCAAAAGCCCTTTAGGGACATGCTGCGCCAAGACCAAGTCAAAATAGAAAAAAGTTAAGAGCAAGTGATAATATGCGTAATTAAAACCAATTAAAAGTCTGCAGTCCTTTGTTAAAATGCATAAAAATACAGATAAAATATGTTAAATTATAGACAATGCACAATAAACATATAAAAACAATTTTAGAGAACACAAAAATAAAAAAGTAACAGGTGAAATCAATAAGGCACGTATTAAACACAAGGGGCAATTAACATCTGCAAAAATAATGCAGTAATTGTTAACATAAAAACAAAGTATAAAACGATGCACAAATTACATATAAAAGTAATCTTAAGACAGAGAATTTTAAAAATTGCAAAGTTAATTAGGGACGTATTCGTCGTAAACAATATTTTCTTCTTCTGTACTTTAGTCGAAAGTTTCTTCCATAGCCTCTTCCACGTAATTAAATAGATGTTTGGGGTCTTTTAAATTTGTAATGGACTGGTTATGTTGGGACTAACGCTGTTTTTTTCTAACAGTCTGCCACTGATGAGAACTTCGGATGGGAACCCTCTCTTTTGCCTTTTGGATCGGTTTCACATTTTGAACGGTATTGGGTTTCTGTAGATAAGAAGCAGAATGATCAAGAGTTTTTTATTAGGTTTAGCTGCCTTAGTCTTTTGATTAGTAACAGGTTTCGGGAGATTAAAAACAGAAGGATTAGGATTATTATTATTTAGATATAGTTGCCTTATTTTTAGTTTGGAATTCAGTTGCCTTTTTAAGTTGAGCAGAAGATTTTTGTGTCTGAGTAGGTGTGTGTAAAACAGTAACAGGTTCTGACGAAGGTAAACAGGTATCGCGGGATTCTTTGATTATGGTGTTTGTTGATTGTGTTTTGGCAGAATTTTTTGATGGCGTAGACACGTCAGTCTGGGTGCTAATATGTCTTACAGATTTAGACTGCTGTTTCAATAGGCTTGAGTAAGACATGCCGACAGACGGGGTTCTGGATTCTACGATTTTACGAGCTTCTGGGTAGGGAAGATTTTGCATTATTTTCACAGTTAGAATTTCTTTTTCACAGATCCAGTTTGGGCAAGAGCGAGAGAAAGCTGTATGATTACCTTTGCAATTTATGCAGCGTTCTGATTTTTCACATGAATTGTTGTCATGGTCAACTTCTGCACAGCGTGCACAAGTAAGGGAACCGCGACAGTTAGTTTTAGTGTGGCCGTATCGCTGTCATTTAAAACAACGGAGAGGAATAGCAATGTATGGTGTAACAGGACAATTTAGGTAAGCAGATTTAATTCTTGTAGGTAAAGTAGGGCTATTGAAAGTGACAATGACATGCTTTGTAGGAAGGACTTGGCCATTCCGACGGATCGTGATACGACGTGCATCTATAATATTTTGGTCTTTTAGGTTTTTGAAGAGTTCATCTTTCGTAGAGAATAAAAGGTCTGTTTCAGAAATAACACCCTAATTTACGGATTTGCTTCAAATTTTGGATATAGGTTCTTTTTGATAAGGTGATTCCCTGAAAAGTTTTGGGGGTTTAATGGTTAAACTGAAGAGAAAAATGAAGGATTACCCTCTTACCTAGGAAAAACTAGTTTATCCTATGGACATTTAGATAAACAAGTTTGACGTAGTAAAAACTAGATTATCCAATAGGCGATAGGATAAAATAGTTTGGCCTAGACTAATATAAATTGGCTCGAAATCGGATTTGGCCGGTAAAAAGCTCATCTTTCAGTAGAATAAATGTAAATGTATATCAAGAATCATTGCTTATCACATCAATACAGAAATTTAATATGTCCACCGTAGAGACATGATGCATTGAACGTGATGTTTGCTTATTTTTCTTTTTCTGCAGATTCGTGTCAACTGAGATCAGACTTGGATTTTATTATTATTATTATTATTATTATTATTATCGCATATTCGAACAAGATCGGAGCTGAACATAATTTGGAATCGAACAACATTTTCCATTTTTGAGAAATTAATTACCTGTCGACATATAAGTTATTCTTGTCACGGCGTCAAGTTTTCCTTATCCGTGAAGTCATAATCTGAAATACGATTGAAACCGTGTCTTTAATAGTATTTTCTCAAAGATACATCGCTTTTATGAAAAAATGGTTAAGGCCATTCGATTACATATTCTCTGAGTGAGAATGCCTGTTAATCTTATGCATTTCCGAAAAGAAATTAGTTCATAAATATTTTAGGATGTAGCTCTTTTGGATTTGAGAGGAGCCTTAAGGAATGACAGATAAATATATCCACAAATCTACTTTTTTCTAAACAGATTCAAAAGTTATGATGTTTATTACTCTCTTTTTTTCTTTTGTTTTAATGTTTCTTTAATTAAATGAATCCCTATTTGAGTATTGAAAGGTCTAAGAATCTAAATAAACAATAATACATTGTGTATTTTCCATTCTGCGACCGCACCGCAATTTAAAAATATATTGTAAATTTATCTAATAAATAAGTATGCAGTATTTTTTAAAGAAATCTTAATTGTGTGTGAAGTAAAATCTGAATTTTTTGCAGAAATTGAGTAGGGTCACGTCGAGCCGGACTGAGTCTCTTTTCACTGATTTTTGCACTGGCAGGGTTCGGGCTGAACTTTTCATTTTTACACCGGGTCAAGGAAAAATAACTTTCCTTTGGGCCTCGAAATTCTGGGCCCGTGCAAACCTATAACTTTATTCTACTACCCTTCTAATAAGATACATATTTTACAAGGGGGATGGCAAAACAACTTTGCACAAGATTAGCAATAGAGCAGTAGTCGGGATCAATATTTAAAATAATATTGCCCAGTTAAACTGATGGCTTTGCATTCACAGGCTGTTTACACTAATTGTGTACTACAGCCTTATTTTTTAAAGAATAACACCCTCGAAAAAACAAGTAAAGAGGATTACTTTTTCCCAGTTCCCCCAATTATACTTAACCATTGAATCCCCTAAACGAATCACAGATATGCTTCATTAGATTGAACAATTATCCAAAATTGAAGCAAATCAGATAATTCTTCTCAAAAAACCATTCATTTGATTTAAGGAGGGTAATCCCCCATTTCTCCTTTTATACTTAATCATTTAACCCTCAAAACTATTCAGGAATTCGCCTGAGAAAAGAAACTATATTAAAAATTCAGTCAAATCGGATAAATCTGCATAAAAAGCCATTTATCTAATTTAAGGAAGGCGATAAATCGTCTACAATATCATTATACTTAAACCAAAAAAAAAAAAAAAAAACTAAATTAATTAAAGAAGCGCCTGATCAAAATGAATTCATATCCAAAATTTTAAGCAAATTTGATAATTGTATATTATAACCATTTTATCTAATTTAAGAAAAGAAATAAATTGTACGTTTCCCCTTTATACTTAGCCAAAGAACCCCCAAAATTAATCAGTGAAGCGCTTCATCAGAATGAACAAATCTAAGATTTGCAGCAAAGCGGTTAATTCTACACGAAAAACCCTTTTGCCAAAATTAGACAGGAACCCTCTCCCCCCCATTCTTCCTTTTGTTCTTAACTAATTAACCCAAAAGCTAATTAGGGAAGCGCCTTATCAGAATGAATCTATTTTTTAATTTGAAGCAAATCAGCAAAGTCTGCGTTAAAAAAGCATTTACATAAATTATGGGTCGTTACCCTTTTTCCCCTCCCTTTATACTTAAACAATGAACACCCACAACTAATAATGGAGGCACCTCAACGAATGCTCCCATATCTAATATTTGAATAAAATATCCTAATAATGCATGGAAACCCATTTATTTGAATTAAGCGAAGGGGCGAATCAGCCTCTCGTTCTCCCCCCCCCCCTTATTTTTCTCCAATGACCTCCCAAAATTAATCAGAAAATCTCCTCATAAGCATAAACCTATGTTGAAAGTTTGATGCAAATCGAGTATTTCTATCAAGAATTATTGCGTTACGTACTTACGTACATACATAGATACAGATTCCATGGGCACAATAGTTCTCAGGCTTTGGTAGCCTGATGAGATGAAAACACCTCTAATTACATTATTTCTATCAAGAGTTATCGCGTTACATACATACATACGTACGTACATACATGCGTACATACAGAGCCTGCGAACCTATTATTTCTCAGGCTTTTGATGCCTATGAGCTAAAAACACGTAAAATTACATTGGCCTAGGATAAACTAGAATGTTGGCGCTGAGACGGTCATTAAATTCAATAAAATCACACCAAATTGAGCTGACATAGCATAAACTAGTTCAGACCAATAAACAGCAGGATAAACTAGTTTATCCTATAAGAGTAATACCAAACTAATTTGGCCTAGGAAAAACTAGTTTGTCCTATGGACCTTAGAATAGACTAGTTTGGACTAGGAAAAACTAGTTTGTCCTATGGACCTTAGGATAGACTAGTTTGGCCTAGGAAAAACTAGTTTATTCGATGGGCATTAGGATAAACCGGTTCGGCCTATGAAAAATTAGTTTATCCGATGTGCGATAGGATAAACAAGTTTGGCCTAAAATCGGGTTTGGCCTGTAACATATACATATTAGTGTTAACAATCAACGAAATGATTTGCACCTATGTTCTGATACCTAGGATGTTTGAAATGGATACTGTATGTTCATTAATGTTATTATATTTTATTAAAAAATATATTATAATGCATAGTACAATAGTATTTTAAAATTAGCACATTGCATGTATTCTAACAAATGTTGGAAGCGGGTTTTGTTTCGTTTTGTGCATTAAAAATAACAAAATTTGGAAATAAAACTTGGTATTAAAATACTATAAGATCCGAAATATATTGATCATAAATTAAAATTTAAAGATACATAAAATTCTTGAACAATTAACTACATCATGTACTGAATACTTTGGAATGACAAATATACTTTAAAATTATTTCAATGAACTCGTTAGTGAATATATTTTTTCATTTATTAAAGTATACCCATCTAATACTTGGTCCAAGATAATATCTGAAACATACATTTTAAAATTTAGAAAAATGAATATTAAATCTTTTGAATAAAGTAAAGAGATTCTACATAGTTATTTTTCTATCTGAAAATCAAATTTAGTTTAAATAAAGCAAGATATTAAAAGAGAAAAGTTTAAAATAAATATTGACTAAAAATTTATTGAATGCGATATTTAAAAGTAAGTAATTGGAAATATTAATACTAATTTTAATTAAATATTTCCTTTTTTGATTGGTTCATAGATTAGCATTTTAAAATATTTCACTTTTGTTAATAAAATTAAAAATATGCTTCATTGATCTTTTCTAACACATCTGAATGTTTTTATTATTTCTATATTTGAAAAATGAAGGTATATTTCATTTAGCTTTATGTATGTATTAAAATTCATGTTTGCATTGATTTATTGAGTCCTTTTTCTACAGTTTTAATTCTTGGATTATGATAGTGATTGTATGCTGTTTTATATTTAACTGTACGAATAAAATTCTAGTCAATGAAATGGAATACTAAATCTCTTCAAGTTATTTACCTTTAAAAAATTTTAATATATTTTTCATAGTGTAATTTGTGAGACATTATTAATTAGAATTGTGTATGATGTACGCAGACATCCATGTTCCGTTACCACCGACTCAGGACAATCTGATATAACCAGAGATTACACATTTAAGGGGAGAGCGGAAAATGCCCAGTTTCGAGTAACTATTACATCATCTACCCCAAACGTGAAATCTTAGAGGAGAATTTTCGGTAGATTTCGTATGAAATACTACATATCTCGGTCGCTTCTATGTTGGAATTTCTGAAATATTCTGGCACATCTGTGGCGATCAAGACCTCTAGACCCCAAAACTGCCATCAGTAAAAAACTTTATCATCTATCTGTCCATCTATCTATCTATACCAATTTTTATGGACATGATCTTCTATAATTCTGCTCAAATCTGTTCCGAACTGATACATAAAATAATTTTTTTGATTAAATTTTGTCAAGAGCCTTAATGGGCGTTTGGGATAATTTTATCTTTTCATTGTGATTTTTTCGATTGTATGAACGCCTCCATAACTTTAGATCGCGTAAAAATTTTCTGGATTTCTCAAGTTTGGTATTGCTTTTATACCATACATTTTTTCACATTAGATGGATGAAATTCTGCTTGTAAAATGTTTTGTTATTGTTGTTGCATTTAATCTTGGTATATATTTACTCTATTCAGTACATTCCATATTCAATAAAATTATAATCTGTAATCTCTTAAATATGCAATTCGTCACTGGAATCTAATTTTATTTTTCAGATTTGATTATCAGTATTATTCAGAATTACTTAATTTCTTATCGCCTATTTAATTTTTAAATCATCTTTAGAAATTTTTCATCAGGTCATTTTTCATTTATATGGTCATAAATCACTCTACTACTTCTTTATAATTCAATTAATGATATATTTTTTAATTAGATTTTGATTCTAAATTTAAAATATTTTTTTTAAATGGTGAATTTCTGTCAGAATGATTTTATGCAATAATAATTTTTTGGAAATCTTTATTCATATACATATTCTTTTTACAGGCCATATTAACCATGGAGCTTTACTATAAAATAATAGTTAAATGCAAACATATAGGGAAACATTTCTTTTCTCCAACAAATATATATATACGCTAAATTTTCTTTTGGTGTTAATTTTCTAATTTTTTATGTAACAATATTATAAAAAAAAAATAATATTCGTTTTGTCAAAACATTAGAAAATTTATGATTGAAATTTATTTAAAACTCACTTAAATGTAAATGCGATTTTCATCAAGTGTCATTTTAAAGTATAGTCTTTTATTATTCTGTTTTGTAGAATAATCATTTCTTCCGGTTAAAAAAAGTTAAAGTATAAGCGAAAAAACGAATCTATATCGCAAATTTTTACCATTATTGTATACAATTTTCTTACATCTCTAAGTTTTACGATATTTTTCTCTTACTATGCTAACAATTTACTTCTGGTGATGACATAAAAAACTCCTATGACAGGAAATATGACTTTATCGATAATAATTCTGCTGTTGTTAGTACTTAAAAAATGCACATAATAAAAATATATATACAGTAAAATCTCCCTGTGCGACCAACCACATTAAGTGTCGGCTCCCTGAACGAACATATTTTTTATGAAACAAAGATTGTTCCCATAGGTTCAATACTCACTTCACGTCTATTCAGAGATAATTTCAGTTGAACTCCCTCCACGGACGTTAAATTCTTTGAAGAAAATTAAACAAATTCCGTTTTTTCCTGATTGCTTGAAATATTGATCGTCTTTATTGAAAAAATATTTCAGCAAATTGCTAAACTAAGCTTAGTTTTTATATTATTGTAATTTTTAAGTATAAAAACCCATTTTAGCATTTTTAGGTCATGAATGAATGAATAAAGAATTTAGCTTTGGTGACAAATTACGAAGAACGCTCAAGAAATCCCTGCCCTATTCTGTCACGAAATCCTCAAAAAATAGATTAAGTATAAAATCGCCATAATTTGTTGGATATAAAAAAAGGACATGGAAAAAAATTGTAAAAGGTAAAACAGTGAATTTAAACTAGAAGCAAGGTATTTCTTTTATACTCTTCAGTAGCTAACTTATGTAATTACCTATTATTTTCATACTTAAACTTAAAAAAAATTCTATTGTGAAAAATAAATTTTAGTAACATTAAATGTTATCTTTTCTCAGCAATTAAATTCTAGATTTAAATATGATTATTTTTTCGAGCGATCAATTTTTAATGGAACGGAACAAGGTCGCCTTAGGGAGGTTTTACTGAGTATTAAAAGAATTGCTAAATTCATTTTCTTAAAATCAAATTAATAACATAAATATCATTGATTATTTTTTATTATTTGCAATAAATTACAGACGTAAAATAAAATAAAAAATTTTGTAGTATAGAACTTAATATGTGTTTTAAATATCTATTGATAAAATAATGTATAGAGTTCGTTAAAATAAAACTTCTAGATAGAAATTAATCGTAAATGATTTTTTAGCAAACATGAACCAATTGTAAAGAATTTTATTTATTCTATGCATTTTTGAAACATGTAAATAAATGTCAGCAACTCTCATGCTCAAAAATTCGCTAAGCAATTAAAAGTCATATTCTACGGTACTTAAACTTGTATTTATCATCTAAAACATTAAAGAGAAAATCAATTTATAACTAACGACTTGACTTTTATGCTAAATAATTCAACCTAAATGATACAACGTATCAGTATTGGCAAGACTTAATGCATGTGTCCTTCAGAATGAGATTGTCTTTCAAACAAAGCTAAACTTTAAATATAAAGATCATTAAATAAGTTTTAGCTCGAAAATCCATGCCATATTAATAGTTTTTCTATTTATTTTGCAATTTCATTTAAATATTTAAATCATCATAAAATCCTGTAGGATTAATTTTAAAATATTCTGCTTTTAAGAAACTTGTATGAAAGATTAAAGTAAAAAAATAAGTATAAACTCCTTTTTATATGTTTCATTAATAGAATTTAAATATATTTTTATATTGTAAAAAGTTACAAGTTTTATTAAACTAGATTATTAAACTATAACCATGAATGGAGCTCGCATTGTGTATCCTACATAAAATTTCATCTAATTTTGTGTGTCTGAACCAAATATGATGCTAGTACGTACAATACAGTTATGCTCAGTTTAAATCCATGTAATCATTTTAGGAAAACCTCTGTATATGTAGAGTCAGGAGGGTAATTGTAAACAGGGGTAATAACTACCACCTCCATATTGCAGAAAAGTGTGTATGGTCAAAAAAAATTTCCATGCTTAGATATTGACGCTAAAATGAATTTTCCAATTTTGATATTGTTTATCACTAAGCTAAAGCATTTTTTGTATCTGCAGAGCAATTCTAAACAAAGCCAAATGCTTTTTTCATAAGTAGATTTGTCGGTTTGAATTCTAATGGTCACAATTATCCCAAATAAAAGTGTATAGGGAAGGATAAAAAGAAAATATCGTGTTCATAATTTCCCCACTCGTGATCTTAATTACCTCGAACTTTTGTTTTGTAAGATTTTGATGGAGTAATTGCAACTACCCTTTTTACTTTTAAAAGTAACATCTATCAGAATTTAAATTTCAAAAAAGTGTTTTTAAAGAGTCAACTTCCTATGTACTAAAAATATCACTTTTTCAAGTAGACAAAAGTAAAAGACAACAATGTTGAAAATGTACAATAAACTCATAATTACCCATCCTGATCTTATATATATATATATTTGTGTGTGTGTGTTTCGTGTTCTACAAATCTGGTAGTAAGCACTCATTCAAATGCATTATAATTGCAATATGAAATACCATCATCATATGAAATACCGTGAGGAATACCGTCATCTTTGTCGTTCATTAATGCAGTTTTTATTGCAGGAACGTGGAGTTCTAAAAGCCAATAGAATGAAGTCAAAAACTCTGAATTTTTCCATGAAATGATAAGACGTCTGTATAACTTTCGATTTTTTTCGGACAATTCTCTGCTAACTAATCCCTATCTTAAAGTGCTATCACAAAAGTGATCAAAATAATTTCAATTTCCAGGTCTCCAAGTTATCCTATAGGACCATGAGAGTCACTTTAAAAGAAAGAACTCCTCTGGTGCATAGCGTAACATGGAGATGCCTGGAATTTGATGTCCCATGTAATAGCACCATTATGCTAAAAATCCGATCTTTCTGTGTCAATGATACTGGATGATTGAAGAAATTTATAAGCAAAAATGCTGGCTATATACGGGAACTCCAGGCAGCGTAAGACATTAAAAACTTGAAAATCGCACAAATTTTCTACATTCTGCGTTTTTATCCAATTATCCTCGTTTTCGATCAGACTGGCATGATACAAACCACGACGTCGCGTGTTTCTGGTTATTAAAAAACAAAAATGTCACTCGAACAGTCACAATGAAAACAATTCTACAAAGAGACCTGCCAGAAATAAGTAATAAGCTAAAAATATCTGGAAAAATAAGAATCCCAGGGCGATAAAAAATCTTGGAATAAAAATAAGTAAAAAGAAAAAAATGGCTCTGTAAAAAAACTTTCGATTCACACTAAATAATAGAAGTTGGCAAAAAATGATGGAGCAAATTAGGAATAAAGTAAAAGCTTTATGTTTATGTAAATCGAGTAATATAATAATTAATTTAAGGAGGATTTAATAGAATTAGTGATAAATATTATAAAAGAATGGGAAATTAGTGAATATGCCATAAATTTAGCGTAATAAGAACAAAATAAAAAGAGATATCGCTAAGGAAAAATTAATAATATAACATAGATTTATATACCTATATATATATACTTTGACTCGTAGAAAACATAAAAAAAAAATCTAAGACAATATTTAAAATTTAAAAATAGATTGAGAAAACAAATCTGCGAAAGAAAATAAATTTTGATTTTCCTCTACAGCATTCTTTGAGTATTAAATTGCACCACTCCGCTAATCGCCTTCGAGCATAGGAGGCTGTGGGTTCGAATCCCACTGGCTCCATTGCATGTACTGTTTGTGTGGAGTTGCCGGTTGTATATCTATTGTATTGTAAAATTCCCTTGTGCTATCACGTTCCTCTGATATTAAGGATGATTTATAAGAAGACTTCATGTCTAGCACACAAATCGGATGTATGTTGTTCATTAAACAAACAAACAAAGTATTAAGTACATGAAGCATGTTGATAGATAATATATAGAATTTAAATTAAAAAAAACAACAATAATAATAAATAAGTAAATAAAAGTATCAATTTATGTATTTATCGACACATAATATATAATAAATCAAATTAATTGTAGATTTTCTCATTTTTAATAACGAAAAATATTTATTGTTTTTTTTTTTTCTTTTTTTTTTTTCGTACAAAATAAGAGAAATTCGCCAGAAATTCTAGATTTCCTCATTTTTAATAACAAAAAATATTTATTGTTTTTTTTTTTTTTTTTTTTTTTCGTACAAAATAAGAGAAATTCGCCAGAACATCGGATTTTATATGCAGAAAACAAATCGCAAGAAATATAATGCAAAAAAAAAAATCTTGTTTTATCATGCATCTCCATATGTTGTTTTTCTAAATACAGCATATCATAAATGTCACATGTTTTGTTATACAAAATTTAACATAACTTATGACGTTGATACCTTCGATGTTTCAAATCGTTTGCCTTAAAAAGAAAGAAAAGTATGGCACAAAGAAAATAGAGAAAGAGCGAAAAAGTCACAAAATTACGTTTGTGTAAGCAATTTAAATTTTCATCTGCATGATGAAGCAGCAAATGTTCCATACAATGATGCCAAAGCAACGGTTCTTATGTCAAACCAATCACGTACAAATGTAACTTTCTTCTTTATAGTTACTAAATAATTTTATATGTATGGCATGCTCAATTTACATATTTCAACATATCCAATGTAATTTTAGTGCAAACGTTGTAACTAAATGTGAATGTATTACGATACTTTTTTAATTAATTTTATATATTTATTCTACCTGAGTTTATGAAATACAGATTGCGAAATATAGGAATGTTGTTATTAAAGCTTCTTTTACTATATATAATACAAATATGGATTTTGATCCTGTGGCTTACATCTTGAGTTTTACTCAGTGATATTGATCGAATTCAAACTGTTCAACTATACAAACGGGAAGGTTTTCGTATATTGCATGTCGTTTTACTTTGTTTAGTTAAAGAATTATGAAAAAAAAAAAACAATAATAATTTGAACACAGTTATGAAAGATTAGCCTTAAAAAAGACCCTGAACATATATAAAGTGCAAAATAAAATGACAAACATAATACATATGATACAAAAAACTTGTTTTATCATGAATTTTTATGCGTTTTTTTTAAATACAGTATACAGTAATACAGTAAGACATAAATTTTTAAGTAAGATTTTGATATAGTTTCGTGCGAACTTGGAGCAGTCTTAATTGGTGTTATCTCTTGCGCTATAAAGTGACATAAAGATGTCCAGGCCACAATTATCTGTTTAATTAAATATGTGAAAAGAATGAAGCCCAGTGGCGTGTTGGTCAGAGCATCTGATTGCGGTGCCCCAGCTCGAGATTTCGACGCCCGATTAGGCACGGCTCACTCAGCCTCTCATCTCTTCGGGATTGATAGAATGTGTACTAAGCTTGCTTGAGAACTGAACACCGAAAGCTGACCACCGTGCCGCGAAATATGCTGAATGTCGCCTAAGGTCCCAGTTTGCAAATAGACAAGGATAGACATCGTCAGAGCAGATCCTTCATGGGTTGTAATCTTTGGTAGTTAGATACCAAAATCATAAACACTTTTCAATTATTTAAAAAAAAGTTACAAATCTTTGTTGTATTCTTAATAATATATATATTTAAAAAAAGAGGCTGCTTTTCTCAATTATGTGGTCTGAGTTTTCTTCTGAACTGATTTTGATACTTTTTTTTTTTTTTTTTTTTTTTTTTTTTTTAAGAAAGCACATTATTTATAGATGTGCCCGAACACACTATTTTTTAAATTATCTCATTCTTTAATTTAAATTTTTAATGTTATCTATGAAATTTCTTCACACGGCAATCAAAATACTTGCATTGTCGAACAGGTAAGGAAAAAATGGGATAACACCATATCATTATGAATGTCATTATCATACTACAATTAGAAATAACTATTTAAAAACTTTTGAAAAGAAAATGTCGTCACGATTTAAAATAATGTGTTTTTACTTTTAAAACTGTTAGATTTCAGTATTATTTTCATTTCGCTTATACTGAAATTCAGACGTTTATCTCAGAGATTTCAATGGGACAAAATGATGTCGCAAAAAAAAAAAAAAAAAAAAAAAGTATTTGAATTACATAAAAAATTGTAATTATCAAATGTGAAATTTAGTTTAACAACATATTATTAATAGTATAATGTGTCTTAAAATAATTTTGTAAACAGTTAATACGAATATGAAAATTTAGCATACATATTTTGTGATGGTGAAAAAAATATTTTTAATTTTTTTCCAAATTTATTGCGGCATAGTGGCGTAATTTTTGTTGATTTTTCATTACGCAAAACCAAAGGTCAAATCTTTTAGTATAAAATTACATATTTCATTATCTTAATTGCATATTTCTTTTGACATAGATTATAAGCTTAATTTTTTTTCAAAAAGTTCTTTTAAACATTTTCTTTCGTCGAATCCGACAGATCACAATTAATTAAAATTATAAAAATATACAGTAAAAGAAAAATATGGCAAAAATATTATATGAAGTTGAAGGCGTATTTGGTAACAAAATGTTCAATAATATTATTTTTAATTATGATGGTAATAGAAATCATTATATGTAATCTTTAATTATTATAATTAGTGAAAAAAATCAATCACAAATGAAACAAATTTAGTATCTTACTACTAAGCAGATATAAAATTAATGACTGCACGTTTATTTCCAAAAATACTTTTTTCTAAATTTAATAACTTTATAAAGCACATAATATGTAAAAGAACATTAGTGAAAAGAAATTCTATCTCAAAAACTTTTATTTAAAGTACGTAAAGTAAAACGTAATTCACTTTTCACAGTATTAATAAAAGGAAAAACTTTTTTAACCGCGGGAGTTTTTGTATTTAAATGAAAACTTTAAATGCTCTTTCGAAAAGATTCCAATATTAAACATAATAAAGACGAAACTAAGAAATTACTTAAAAGCACACACGGAATGTTAATGATCATTTTATTTACAAAAAGTGAAATCTTTAAAAGATTTTTTGTATTTATAGAAAGTTGGGAATCATATTTGGTTACTTTATTAAACTAGTTGGGTGCAGTAATACCAAAACTTTCTCCTATCCCATACATGTTAATATTTCGAAATATACTATAAAATGCCAAAATTAAATGACAGTTAATGTCCGTCATGAGGATTCTAAACACATGAAATTCCTTTCATTAGTTGGCTTGAGATAGGACTATCGTAAATATCGTGTAAATCCTACAAAATTTAGCATAGCAATGACAGCTATCGAACAATTTACACTAAAACGTAAACAAACATAAATTCATGTCAAGGAATAACTGAATTTCATATTTGATGAAATTCCCTGTATTAATTATGGAGATAGAGTCATTGTGGAAATCGAACCAAAAACAGCTTATCAGCGTCAACATTTGCACGATTTAATTAAAATATTTCTACGCTAAATGTAAGTCTGTGCTTAAATGTTTTGAATTACAATATGATTTTCAAAAAGGAACTATGTTTTAAAACCTAAGAATTACACTAAATATTCAGCAAAAGAAAAATACAATACAGATATTATATTATATTAAAAGCGTATTACGAAACAAAATGCTCAATAAATTGTTTTTTGAACTATGATGATAATAGAAAATATCCTAAGTATTCATTGTATATTGTAATTATTAAAGAAGAAATTCAATTATAGACAAAACAGATTTAATAACTTACTCCTAAGCAGTTGTAATATAAATGACTACACGTATATTACCAAAAATACTTTTATAAAATTTAATAATTTTGTAAAGCACATAGTATCTAAAAGAACATCTGCTAAAAGAAATTCTATCGCAAAAACTTTTATTTAAAGTATGTAAAGTAAAACGTAATTCACGTTTCAAAGCATTAATAAGAGGAAAAACTTTTTCTAACCGCAGGAGTTTTTGTATTTAAATGAAAATCGTATATGCTCTTACGTAAAGAATCAAACATTAATCTTCATAAAGATGAAATTCTGAGAAATTCTGAAAAATTTCTTAAAAGCGTACCGAATTTTAATGATAATTTTACTTTCAAAAAGGAAATCTTTTCAAAATCTTCTGTATTTATAAAATGTTAAGTAGCATTTCAGGTTACTTTATTAAGAATGTCTATCACCAGAAATTTTGCTTATAAAAATTACGTTTAATAGAAACTTGGAAAGAAATAATTATCAATTGCAGTTATCAACGGTTTGAGTAAAAAACATGGTGAAATATTTTAAACTTAACATATATAACGGAAGCGAAATGATAAGAACGAACATGTAATTGCCTAAACAAAAAATTTAATTATATTATTCATATAAACCATACAAATTTATTGTATCATACTAAATACTCAATAAAAAAAAAAAAAAAAAAAAAAAAAAAAAAAAAAAATTCTAAAACTTTTGTTATAAATACAATATAATACACTGCGTTTTTACGGCGATAACTGCTTTCAACATTGCTGCCATCAGTTCTTGCCGTTAATCTAAAGATTTTTTTTTTTTTTTGTGCATAGCAAACACGACCTAAGTTCATTATTTTTGTAGCTTTCCTATCATTTTGCACTCCACTATACACTATATTGCCATTGATTATGGGACACTTGCGATTTTAGACATTTTACTAAATATCTAGAAAAATACATGAGGAATCATCTCGAAACTCTTAGTGTATAAATATAATAGTATACGTCATACATCTCCGTGAAGATTTTTTACCGTAACTCCATAGGGAACCGTCAACAAATTAAAAAAGAATGAATATCTTTTGAATAACCCTGTCAAAACTAATGTAGCAAAAGCGCTCAAACTCTAGATTATGATTGAATGCCTTATTGTAATACAATGTGTTCATTTTTATGCAAATAGCATGCATACTCGCAGAGTAATTAAGGTTTTTATTAAAATGGCCCCAAATTTTTCCAAGTTTTTTCCTTATAATTTTCAGAGTTCTTAATATAAAATAATATTTTTTTCAGAAAATATGACAAATAACATTGCACACAGTACCCTGCAATCAGAATCAAAAAATAATAAAATTTGTATGAAAAATGAGTAGGTTTACTAAATAATTTTTTACTGCGCATGCGTCAAAGATATCAAAATTTCATTTGCATATTATGTTAGCTTAATGTATAGAGCAATTTTTGTAAAAGTCTCAAAATTATAGCTTGAAAATTCTGAAAGTAATCGTCTATAGAAAAAGAACACAATCCGTTGTTTTCAAAATGAAGCAAAAAAATGAGGGATTTTATCCAAAAGTAGTCGTAACATCACGTATTGTGTATTCTATATTGACACTAATCAATGAATATATGGATACAACGGGTACACGACATTTCGGTCCCGCCATTTCGGTCCCGCCGTTTCGGTCCCGAGACATTTTGGTCCCTGGCCATTTCGGTCCCGAGACATTTCGGTCCCTGGCCATTTCGGTCCCGAGACATTTCGGTCCCGAGACATTTCGGTCCCGAGACATTTCGGTCCCTGGCCATTTCGGTCCCGAGACATTTCCGTCCCTGGCCATTTCGGTCCCTTGTTATTTCTTTACCGGCCACCTTATAACTTGGTTTCTGATTGATGAAGGCCTACTAAACGCTGTAAGCTCAACATTGTTCTGGCTTTTTTTAATATTTTTATTCTCCTGCCCCCCCCCCCCTTCCCTCAAATTTTATACAAAGCTGAATATAATAGTTCAATAAGTTTAATCTATTGTAACTCGTGATAATAAAATCACAGCAAGTTGAAAATTTGATTAAATAATGTTATATAATTTTACACTGTCTTTATTATTATTATTTAACATAATGAATATTTTAAGTTTTATCATATATTCTTTGTATTAGGTATTTTATCTATACAAAAAACTAAAATACATATTTTATTGATTGTTTTAGCACACTTTCTTAGAATCTGTAAATTAGTGATTTCCTAACTAGGCGTGCAACGAAAATTTTTTGTTTAAAAAATAAAAATGCTCCAACGACCTTTTTTATGTAATAATTATTGGTTGCAATTTTTTTTTTTTTTTTTTTTTTTTTTTTTTTTTTTTTTCACAGTTTTCTTACTTTATGAAGACAATTTTTGTGAATTAATTTTATTGAAAGTGGGCTTATTTCTTTGTAATAAAATGATTATTTTTCAATTTTATATAATAATGTAATTATTATTTTAAATAATTTTATTTTCAAATTTTAACTGACAAAACTAAGTTTTTTTAATTCATCGTTTATTTATTAATTAATTAATTTATTTATTTGCATTAGCTTTTCGCTCCCACTTTCACAGAAAAAAAAATGACAATTCTTATTTTAATTTTATTATTGATTGAATTAACAGTTTTAAATTTCAGCAACTTTAAATATAAAATAAATAAACAGGTAGACAATAAGTTTCAGTTTATGACTACTACAAAACATAATGATAAATTGAATATAAAACAGATTATTTATTGAGTTTATTTAAAGTAAAATTCGAAATGCGTATTAATAATTTTATCAATTTAATTAAATAAAGATTTATTAAATTAAAAATACATATATTTAATAAAATATTAATTTGATTTTAATTTTAAAATCACTAACTGTTTTGAGATTTAATTTATAGCAATTATTCATCACCATAAGTTTTTATTCAAAAATTATTATTTATTTCAAAAAAGGAAATTATTATTATTATTATTGAAAAATCAGTAACGTAACGTAATAATTAATTAAACATAATAATGCAACACTGTAACAATGCGTAAAAATATTTCTTAACAGTGTTAGGTAACATTATCATCCAAATGCAGATTTAAATTTTCTGAAACAAAGTTATAGTTAACAGTTCGCAAAAAGCAATAAGATATTAATTAATTTTTTTTAAAGAGTAAGAAAAATATCATAAACTAACCAATAAATGAATAAATAACATATTTATTTTGTGAATCCTTATAATTTTTATATATCCTGATGAACTTGATAACATTATAGTAGCTGAAATTTAAAAAATATGTTTTTTCATTTTTGCTATAATAAGAGCTATAAACTAGATTTTAAACAAGTAATTGATAAATAAGTCACTTAAACAATTAATAGTTAAAATAATTTTGAATTCTTATTAATAAATATGTTTGATAAAAATAATTTAATTTTTAATTTTTTTTTAATTTAGCAGCATAATTGTTAATGCTTTAAAATTTTCTAAGATTAAGTTAATCATTTAATAAAATAATGTATAACATTAAGTAAGAAACAAATCAAAACCGAGTGCCGGGAATTTTTAAACACTTATAATTTTTTATGTTGGTGTTCCTATAAAATTTGAAATATATGCATATAAGTACCAGCTAAGTACTACTATTAACTTCTTTTAAGCAAAAATTCTGCATGTCAATCAATTGTCAACGCCCATCTGAACAAATAGTCATCTTTATACAAGACAGCTAGAAAAGCTACGTAGTTAGCTTTATTCTACTTATCTTGATTTTTATACACTTGTCAGATGAAATCCCTCATTCTATAATACAATGTACTTTTTACTCTGGAGTTCAAATGCGGACGGACCTCCCAGATTTGACTTGTGTTCATTTCGCTCGTAGTTTTTGAATGTAATAAGCATAAAAATTGTTTAATGTATTAAAAAGGATTTGTAATTCCTGCATTGTTATATGTAAAAAGGTTGTTACACGTAAAAAGTTATTTCGTAGCAATAATTGTTGTATGTAAAAAGATTAACGCAAACTTTTAAATAGTTTTTTAATAGCGAAATAAAATAATTATTTAAAAAATAAAATGTTTTAGTCAATCCAGATGCAGAACTTAAAAAATAATGTGGCTTTATCACAATTCCATGTTATAAACCCCTTAAAAAAAAAAAAAAAAAAAAAAAAAAAAAAAAAAAAAAAAATTGTAAAATGCCGTAATCTAAAAATGATGTGCCGTTAAATAATAGGATGAAATCAAGATTTCTAAAACTATTTGCAGATTTTTTTTTCATTATTAAATACATATTGTACAAATTATATGACACTGAAAATGTGTAGGCCATGGACATTTGCTTAAGCAAATTAAATTCGACTTATACGTGTTTTTAAATTACCAGATCTTCATGATTGAGGAACTTCTATATAAATCCATAAAACAATCCTCCCCTCACTCCTGAAAACAATTACTTCTGTCATATGAAATTTGCATGGCGTTTGGATCCGCTGCAATATGTTTGAGTTTGGATCCGAGTTATACGTGTAAGCGATTTTTGGGTACTTGTTACTTCTAATTAATCGCATTACACTAAAACTCTATGTGGTTTTCAGTTAAAAAACCAGTGTTGAATTCAGACAGTTTTCTCCGGGAGGGACTCCTGTGGCTCCGGGGGGATTCAATAGAGTCCTGGAGGGGATTACATTTTTTTACCACTGAAAACACAAATTCTCAAAATTCCGGGGGGGGGGGCATTGATAGCTCTGGGGGGAATGACCCACCCCTAAATTCAACACTCTAAAATGTTCCCTATAAAATTATGTCAGATATTTCCCGTGCACAAAATTTCAGCTTGCTGGAGAAGGGACCAAAATGTCTGAGGACCGAAAAGTCCAGGGACCGAAATGTCTCGGGACCGAAATGTCTCGGGACCGAAATGTCTCGGGACCGAAACGTCTCGGGACCAAAATGGCCAGGGACCGAAATGTCTCGGGACCGAAACGTCTCGGGACCGAAATGTCTCGGGACCGAAACGGCGGGACCGAAACGGCGGGACCGAAATGTCTCGGGAACGAAACGGCGGGACCGAAACGGCGGGACCGAAATGGCGGGACCGAAACGTCCTGCTTCCGGATACAACCCCTCTTGTTTTTGCTTCATTTTGAGAATAACGGATTTTCAACTTATTCAATTCAAGATTATTTTAAGAATTTTCAAGTTATGATTTTGTGACTTTCACAAAAGTTGCTCTATACATTTAGCTAACATAATATGCAAATGAAATTTTGATATCGTTGACGCATGCGCAGTAAAAAATTATTTAGTAAACCAACTCATTTTGTATACAATTTTCATTATTTTTTAATTCTGATTACAGGATACTATGTGCAATGTTGTTTGTCATATTTTCTGAAAAAAATATTATTTTATATTAAGAACTCTGAAAATTATAAGGAAAAAACTAGAAAAAAATTGGGACCATTTTTATAAAGACCTTAATTACTCTGCGAGTATGCATACTATTTGCATAAAAATGAACACAGTGTATAACAATAAGGCATTCAATCATAATCTAGAGTTTGAGCGCTTTTGCTACATTAGTTTTGACAGGGTTATTCAAAAGATATTCATTATTTTTTAATTTGTTGACGGTCCCCTATGGAGTTTCGGTAAAAAATCTTCACGGAGATGTATGACGTATACTATTATATTTATACACTAAGAGTTTCGAGATGATTTCTCATGTATTTTTCTAGATATTTAGTAAAATGTCTAAAATCGCAAGTGTCCCATAATCAATGGCAATATAGTGTACATCAAACGTTTTCTGCAAGTTTGCACTTAAATGTTTTTCTTTACAATATAATTTTTTAAAGGATCTATACTCGAAACAAAGTGATTCGGGATCAAATGGAGACATTTTTGCTATGGAGGGAGGGTAAACGTATTGACATAAAAATGTGAAATTGAAGATGTTTTCTTCTTAGATGTGCCTACCAGCACAAAAATTCTTAAAAATAACCTGAAAAATTTAAAAAGAAATAAGAATAATATTTTTCGAATTATGTTGGTCCTAAATAATTAATAAATGTCTAAAAAAAAAGAAAAGAAAATTATTCATTTTAGAATTAAAATCCAATGAATGTACTCTTAAACGGCATAACTTTCCGAATCATTAAATAAAATCCCTTGAATTAAACTTTTGTTAATAGTTAATCAAAATTTGCTTGCAGGTTGTACATATTTTTTTCTTTATCAAAAATTATTTTTAAAAATTATTTATAATATTTAAATATTTTCGTGAGTAGTTATGGAAAACTCAAAAGAGATATAATTTATAATTTATTTTTAGTAAAAGGTAATTAAAATATCATTTAACTCTTCGGACTTGATGTATGTTATAGGGTAAACATCTTCATAATTTTTTTACGGATATAAATAATAAAAAAATGAGAAATTGGTGTGAAGAGAGCTTAATACACAGCGGAACTTTACAAAATACCAGTTAGTTTGTTATAGTGCTTTTTTCGGGGAGCTATATGTTCTATAAAAATGGATGGCTTCAGAAATGTACGAAATATGCAAAAAATGAAAACGTAAATAATTTTACTGTGCATTAAGATACCATTTGTAGAATCCATTAGTTATAAAAAATTACTAAATATATGTATATATATATATATATATATATATATATATATATATATATATATATATATATGTTTTTGAATTATTTTGTGAAGCAAAGAAGTAAAATAAAAAAAAACTAAGAAATTGTTAAAAAATACTTTTTAAATCCTCAAGTATCATCAAATTTTATGTATGAGAAATAAATTTTAATTTTTTTCATTGTTCAACAAATTGTATTTTAACATGCAAACAAAGGTATATTTATTTTATTTATTCACCAGGAAAAGCAAATATAAGCTTACCTACCGAAGAAAAGGTAGCTTAAACCATTAAGGAGCCTCCACTTAATTCACATATGGAAAGTATATCTTTTTCATTTTGAAACCATGCAAGTATGGATTAATATCATCTGGGTTATCGAATTTAAACTTCTTTTCAGCTTTAAGATAATTTTAGACTTTCTTAGATATAAGTTTGTTAATATAAATGCAAAACTTAATTTAAAAAAAGTACATAAATATATCTTGGGGACTGCAGCGGTCAAGTCTGTAATGTTCCATTTGTCATATGACTAGGTTTATTTATTGTAGGTGTTTGTTCATATGCGTTAAGGTTTCATTTAAAATTGACATAAAAATATACAAAAAAAATGTATATTAAATTTTGAAATTTATTTAAAAACTGACATGCCTGTATTATTAGTTATTTTTTTTATAATCACCATTTATATCTTGTAATACAAAATAATGACTTTATACACGAGAACAAAATAAATACACTCTGATGCAATTCAGGTACATATTTCCTTGATGATTTCAAGAAACTTTTCTACTTCAGTTAATTTTACTGCTTCTACAAGTTTTCAAATTACACTCTGTTGATTCCGTTTAAGCAGAAAATGGGCACCAACGTCTCAGAAACTTTTCTGATTAAATGAATTTAACATTATCAGTTGAACTGTGATGCTTACCATGGTGAAGTGTCTTCTGGAAAAGATTTAAAAAGACAAATTTATATATATAATATGTATATATATATTATTTGTCAATACTTCAAAAATAAGGAAATAGAGAAAAAAATATTTTGATTGAATTACGAGTTTTAGAAAATAATATATTGAGATTACATTTAAGGTTCTAAACTGAAAGAATGAAATGAAATGCGGTTGTTTATTTTTATTTTATTTTATTTTATTGAAAATATTAATTACATAATTGCACGTCCAACAACATAAAATTATGATTCCTTCTAAAATCACTTTTTAAAGATTTCTAGTTGTTATTAAAAAATATATTATTCGAAAAATTTTTAAGTTTTGTTTCTCTGTAATATTAAAAATATATTCAACTTTAATAACGAAAGCTACAAGAATATTTATATTTTATTTTAGGTAAATTGAACTTGGAATATTTTATTTCTGTTGGTAATTCAGTTTATTTATTTCATTGCAGTTCTTAAAGCTTAAGATTCCATTTTAAGTTTGCACAAAAAGATATTTGAAACAATAAATAAAAAAGTCTGAAAAATTTAAATTTCTTATTTCAAAGCTCACGTGTTTACTGTTACTGTTTTAGTAATCTATATAAACAGGGTATTTTAAATCTATGTCTTAGAAATTCTAAGCAGATAGAGGGGACCTAAATAACTAATTTTCGTACCAGAAATGCGTGTACAGAAATGTCGCGTTAAGGAAGTAGAGTGTGCTGTTGAATTAACGAAATAAAGACGCTTCGCTGACGAAAATCGGCATTACAACAGTAGGAATTTTCTCAATACGGAGCTTGCCAGCATGAATTCATTGGGAATGTGTGAGAATAAAGCTCACAACCAAAGCATGCCCAACGACACTCGATTGACAAAGGACCAATCTCTACTTGTGTAATAATGTTGTTTTCACTTCAGAAATTCTGCGGTAGCTTCCAGGGCCCTTACTATGTCTAGAAGCATAAATTTACACACTCTCATACAATTCCCGAGGCAGAATTTTAGATATTCAGCTATGGGACAGTTTCCTACTCAGGTACTGGTATTTATAGATAGTTTGAACATTCCTCCATTTTATTGAGCATCCCTGTGTATGAAATACATATTGGTAATTTTCACTTTAAAGTAATGATACATGTTGCGAATGACACGTCAAACCTACAAAGTGCTTTTATCTGTTGAACTATATATGCCCAAACATGCTGCAAAATGGTGCATTGCCGCTGTACAAAATATTCTTATTTAGGGGCTCTCTTCCTGCTTTTATATTTATGACATATAGTTTTGAAACATCATAAAGCGGTATATACAGTGGTGGACAAAAATGTGCATCATTTGTGAAAACATTGAAAAATGTGTAAATAAGTGTTTTACATTTGTGCTTCATGTATAGATGACATTGTTACATTAAAATAAACTAGTTTCATTTATTTGCCATAAAAATTATGTTATTAAAATGCTTAATTATACTGAATAAATACAAAAAGGCAAAAATGCAGTATTTAAGGAAGAATATTACAAAATATGAAAATTGCAGTCTGCACAGTAAAATACCAATTAAATATTATATATATCGATTTATTTTTTCGCATTCAGGTATTCATAGAAGTAATTACACAAGACGTTACATTTCTAAACACACAAATTAAGCAATTAAAAAATTTAAAATTTCATATTATATTTCCAAGCATGTCACACTGTGATCTGAGCAGAGTAAATTGTCTTTTGCTATACTATAAAAATACTTTTTTTTTATAGAGGAAGGTAACAAATTTTGTATTATACAGATAATTTACCATAGTTAAAGTATGATTGCCACTGAAAATGAACGTCATTTTCTTGGCCTGCTTATTTTAGTTCTTTACCAGGTATAAATCTGGCGCTGCAGAGTAATACACATTTTTCTCATCGTTCAATCAGAAGTAGTAAAATCATAAATACTTGCACCAGCATCGATACTAAAATAGAACGAATAAGTCAAATATTTTTGTTTTCGTCCGACAAATAATTCTTATGTCAGAAATAGATCATGAGAAAAATAAAGGACCATGCAAATATAATAAAAAAAGTAATTATTGTAAAATTATATAATTAAATACTTATTCATACCATAAATAGTTATTTTTAAAATATGCTTTCATTACTTTCCAGTTCTAAGTTAATCGAATGAAAGATTAAATTGAATATTTTAAAGAATATATATATATTTTAAGATAAAAATGATTTAATAAGGGACAGGACGCACAAAGGTAAATAATTTAAATACATATTTTTATTTAAAAAAGAGAGCAACAAAAAGGCATAATAAATGCATCAAAGAATTATTTTTTCGAATATTGAATTAATGCATAATAAAAACCTAATAAAAAAGCTCTTTTCAGTAAATACTCAAATTATCATAGCATTTGTTTGCATATGCAGTAAGCAAAAAAAATGTTATTCTTTTTTTTATCACCGAAATAAAAAAAAGTATCTTTTCACAAAATCGATGATAAGAAATTTTATTTACTATATTATTAAGAAATTGGTTTTTGATTGAATACTTTTCAAGAGCAGATTTTTTTCTTTTGGTAAAAGTGCTTTATTATGCAAATTAATGTTAATTACGATATGAAGAAGCGTCAAAAATGGCAATTTAACAAATAATGAAGAATTTCTTTCGGTAATTTGAAGAAGAATTAAAAAAAAAACTTTTACATTCAATAACAGTAGGGTTAGAAAATTTTAAAATAATTTGTATGATTAATGTCTAAATGAAAGAATCACTAAATACTAGATCTTATATGTGTTAATGTACTACTTCTATATAAAATTAGTACCAAAAGTGCTTTTGTGTAAATGTTGAATGATTAAATGGCAAAAAATACAGTACAGATCAATTTTATACTGCTAGAATACTGCCCGAGCGCTGATGGTACCTGCATATTTTTCATCTCTTGTTCGACAATAGCAGTTACAACTTCGTCAACATGTTATTGACTAGTCACTTTGCGTCCTAGGTCTTGTTGCCACATAGTTTCAAATCGATGAATCATCCTTTGTAAATTTGTTATGCTCATCGGTTCTTTTGGCAAATTCTGTAATCGGTGAAATTCAGGACGAGCATCATTGCAATTCTCGTTCTGCTGATAACACAGCTTCACTAGCAAAGTATGATGAGAGTTGATAATGATGAGAACTCTCCCAGCCTTTCCATTTACACTCATGATTGCTATACACAACTGATTTTATGCAAATTAATGTATTTTAGTCGTAAACAAGACTAACATAGCATCTAATGGTGATTTTTAAAACTTTTTTATTATTTTTTTTAAGAATTCGAAATCACATGGTCTACTATGTATGCTGATCAATTTTGGTTATGTTTTTACCAAAACGTTAATCGCTAGAGGGCTCTGAACACCTGACGTTAATAACTAACCACCCTATATATATATATATATATATAATATATATTGAAGTAAATCAATCTTAAGCATGAAACGTACACTCTAAAAAATAAAAGTATAAAACTGCACAAAAAATGTGTAAATCGATGATACAAAAGCGATCTGTTTATATGTGTAAATGTTTGTGTAAATTGCCAAAATACACGCCTAATGTGTAAATTTAGAAATACATATTTCAGTGTGTAATTTGATGATAACACTAAGTGGGTAAAAGTTATAATTATCACCCATGAAATACCCACATTAATGTGTAAATTGCGCTAGAATACACATATATCTGTATAATATTCTTACTCATTTATCTGTGAAATCTTCAGTGATTACACGGATTAATGTGTATTAGGCGAAAATCGCACATTATTGTGTTATTGTCATTTACGCAGTTCTTTGCGTAATATGTAAAACACGCATATTCCATGGAGGTTCAATAAGTATTGTGTCTAGTGTATATAGAATATCTGTACTGCAATCGGTTGATGTATAAAATCGAAATCTAATGTCTTAGTTGATTTTATGCTTAGCTTCAGAACCGTAGCTGCAATATTCATATAGTTTTGGATGGAGGAGTAAAATGGGGAGGGGGTTGTAGTTGGAAGCCTGATTTTTAGCTGATGGGGCTAGATTTGTGACAGTGGATGGGATAAAAGCACTGTAATTTAGACTCGAGATCATAGTGATGTATCCACTTCTCATCCACTGTCAAAAGTGTAGCATCAGAATATAAAATTTAATATGTAATATTATTATATAACATATTTATATATAAGATTTATCTTTTTTTGTTTAACAAGCTAAAATGGCTTACTTTAAGTAAATAAATATCCTGTTCGAATTATAATCAAATAAATTTATAATTCTATTAAATAACTTTCGGTATGAATTGTTTTATTATTTACATTAATCAAATATTCGTGTGAAAAAAGTTGCGTTACATAAATATTTCCTTCTACTGCTTATGTTACTTAAACATCTGTAAAAAAAAACAAGCCATGTATATAAAGCAATGAAATATTTTACATTTTTTGTGATAGGTATAATATATTTATCAAAAGATTATTCATTACATGATATTTTCACCAAACATCCGAACATAACCTACTTGGAGGAATGTCATAAGTCAATAAAACGTGAGTAAATAGATTTTACGGTAATATTAAATGTGATGTCTTGCATTTACAATTCTAAGCGATACATGTATAATTATGTGATTAATTCTATTGTTTCTAAAATTATGCTCGTAACATTATTATTTGCATTTCGAAATGCAAATAGATGATTCTAGTTGAATAATATTTGTATTAGATGTAAGTTTTAAAAAATTTGTCTCTTTTATATTTTATAACTAAACGATCCCTTAAATGCCTATTTTTTGAAAAATCAATTAAAATGTGTTTTTCGGCTTTAATTTCTAAAATAAATCATGGGGAAAATACAATAAAATATCACGTTTTGCTTTAAATATTGTTTACGGCTAAAAAATAGTTTACTGCAAATTAGCAACTGCGCTTTAATTAAAAAAAATATTGTGTTGTTATGGCGGTCATTTTCAAAAAACAATGTTTTCGGTAAAAGATGATTTTTTTCGACACATTGCCAAATAAAAATTTGCTTAAGATTTTTTTTCGTTCTATTCTCTATATTTTAAGAATTTAAATTGTTATCATTAATTTGATATAAAAACTCATGTTCATACATGTTTATAAAAAAGTTTATTTTATTCATTTTAATTTTTTAAGCATTGCAAATTTAAGTGACATAAGTATAAACCCAATATAACCTGTAATTGATGCCTTTTTAAAATTTAATTATTTTATTAGCACTGAGAAACACTTATATCGTAAAAATGGACCACAACTTACACTGGTGTCCAAAAGTTAAACATAATTGGTAATTAAGTAATTATTTTTAAGTAATGAAAGAAATATAAACTGAAATGTGGTGAAACTCCAGGTGTGTAAACAAAATAGTACGCGTCATATATCTTCACGAAGAGTTTTCCCCGAAATCAAAGAGGGGACCGTCAACAAATTAAAAAAGAACGAAGATCTTTTGGATAACCCTGTCAAAACTAATATAGCAAAAGTGCTCAAACTGCACATTATGATTAATTGGCTTATTGTAATGTACTGTGTTTATTTTTATAAGGATAGCATGTATACTCGTAGAGAAATTAAGGTTTTTATAAAAACAGTCCTAAATTTTTCCAAGTTTTTTGCTTATAATTTGCAGAGTTCTTATTATAAAAAATTGTTCTTTTCTGACAATATGACAAACATCATTGTACACAATACCCTGTCATCAGAATTTAAAAATAATAAAAATTGTATGAAAAATGAGTATGTTTAGTAAATAATTTTTCATTGCGCATGCATCAACGATATCAAAATGTCATTTGCATATTGTGTTAGCTAAATGTATAGAGCAACTTCTGTAAAAGTTTCAAAAACATAGCTTGAAAATTCCGAAAATGGTCGCCTATAGAATCATCTCAAAATCCGTTATTCCTAAAGGAAGCAAAAAAATCAGGGGTTTTACCTAAATATAGTTGTACGTGCAATATTGTGTAGGCACTAAACAATGGAATATGGATACAGCCCCTCATCTTTTTGCTTCATTTAGGGAATAAAGGATTTTGATCTCATTCTATCAACGATAATTTTCAGAATTTTTAAGCTATGTTTTTGAGACTTTCACAAAAGTTGCTCTATACATTTAACTAACATAATATGGAAATGAAATTTTAATGGCGTTCACGCATGTGCAGTAAAAAATTATTTAGTAAACCTGCTCATTTGTCATACAATTTTTATTATTTTTTAATTCTGATGACAGGGTATTGTGAACAATGATGTTTGTCATTTTTTCAAAAAAGAACATTATTTTATATTAAGAACTCTGCAAATTATAAGCAAAAAACTTAGGACTGTTTTTATAAAAACCTTAAAATCTCTACGAGTATACATGCTATCCTTGTAAAAATTAACACAGTACATTACAATAAGCCAATTAATCATACTGTGCAGTTTGAACGCTTTTGCTACATTAGTTTTGACAGGGTTATCCAAAGGATCTTCGTTCTTTTTCAATTTGTTGATGGTCCCCTGTTCGATTTCGGGTAAAACTCTTAGCGAAAATATGTGACGCGTACTATTTTGTTTACACACCTGGAGTTTCAGCACATTAGGATTCATATTTCTTTCATTACTTAAAAATAACTACTTAATTACCAATTATGCTTAACTTTTGGACACCAGTGTATATGTTAGTGCCTATTTTACTTTTTTTATCACGCATATTTTTCATTGCTCTTAAAGGCACATCAACCTTTTAACTACTGGCATGTTTTCAAGAAATATCCTTTAAATAATTACACAAAATACAAGTATTTCTATAATCTATCTGGCGTTACAGCTTATCAAAATTATATGAGAAGCCAGGACATTATTTACAACGATGCTAAACATGATTTCTAATTTTCTTTACGAAAATGTAACAATTTCATAAAACAGGGATTTTGGCAGCAAACTTAGATTTTACTTGATGCTCATTACTTTGCTTTGCTAAAGGTAATGTGGTAGAAATAGTTTATGTAAGATTTGTTCTAAATATTAATAAATGAAAAAAAAATTGTTATTAAGTGCGAGTTTTATAAATATACAGACTTGGCAAAAATTTTAACTAACATAAGTCATGATAAATTTTCAGTTTTACTTTTTGTCTATTATGTTACTTAGTATATCTTTGTATTTTGTACTTGCACAAATTTTGATTTTTTTTCTTTCTGTTTCTCTGTGAGGCAATGTTTGTTTGTATATTTAGATGAGGATTATTTAGTCTTATAAGTATTAGATTAAATTTTCGATGCCAATACTTTTATGTTTGTTTAATTTTACGAAAATGATCTACTAATTACACCCTCTAAATAAAGCATTAGTTTTCCTTAAAATTCAACAGCTATCAGTTTGAGGATTTTTTTATTCAAAAACTCAGAATTCTGACTGAAAATTAAAATAATAATAAAAATAATAATCTATGCAAAAAAAGACTGAAAACTACTGATAATTAACAATTAAAATATTAAAGTATTGTAATACATCACATTAAAATTGCGTAGTCTAATTGCAAAAATAGCCATCGCCAAACAGTAAAAGTTTTGGAAAAAGCTGAATTTTTACCATAATTAGCCAAAATTAGAAAGAAAGCAAAGTTCTTTAGTTTGATAGTATTTAGCACAGTATATTTGAAAGCACGAAATAAAGCGGCAGGGCCACATAGAAAAATGGGTTTTTTAAGTCTTTGTTTTGTATTTAGCCAAATTTGCAAATTAATTTGTTGTTAATCAGTTTTGCAGCAAATCAGAAATTAATTTTCACTAAATTTAATGTATTATTGTGTTTTTAAGGGTAATGCACAAATTTTTTTTTCAACTATTTTTTTAAGAAAAGGAACATTTAGAAGAAAATTGCATTGGTAAGCTTTTGAAGAGTGTCCGCAGCACTCTTCAAAAGCTTACGTTTTAAGTTTTCCTTTACGATTAACTTAAACTGTAAGATAAGCTTTGCCTTAAAGCTTACGATTTGTTTCATTACCAGTAGGGCAGAACTTACTAAAAATGCCAGATATTATAATAAATGTATTACAAACGGTCCAAAATTCATGAATCACGAGCATTAAAATTCTGCGAAGTCACAGGAGTTATAAAAAAACATACAAAAAACGACGCTGTCACTTGCTAAATCCTCATAGGCATGTCTATGCATTTAAATGCATTTTATTATGTTAATAACATATTATGATGGCCATCATGCTCTTTAATTAATACAAATGTACTAACTATGATGCAATTATATTATCAATTTATATTGTAACATATCTCTCAGGGGCGGATTACCATTAAGACCAGCCTAAGCTGTCGCCAAAGGGCATATATTGAGTAGCGAAGCAAAATTAAGAAATTTTATTCATTAATTTAAAAAAGATAGGACAATTTGAAATTTTAGCGAAAAGTTAAAAAAAAAATTATTTGTAACAACTACATAAAAAACAGTTTCTCTTTTTCAATACACCATTATAAAATTCTCTCATTTTTACTTTCTTCTAGCTTCAATAGAATAAAGTATTGTAATCGAAATTTTTTTCGACTTCCGGTTTTCGACGCATTTACACGTTATAGGGGTCATCGATTCCGGAAAACAAGTTTTTCCAAAATGCCTGTCTGTTAGTGTGTTTGTGTGTTACTTTGTCTGTGTGTCTGTATGTATGTGTGTCCGTGTGTCGCCATTCTACCATCAAAAAATGTATGAAGATATGCATAGAATTGAACCAAATTTTTTGTGAATGTTTTTGGCTGTGGCAAGCGGGTCTTCTTTCAATTTTGAAATATTCCGCAGGAAGGGGGCACTGCATTCGCGATTTTTGTGACATTTTCAATATTGTACCGACCAAAAGTGTATAAAGTTATGGAACAAATTGAACCAAGTTTTTTGCATGAGTGTATGGCTATGGCTAGTTTGTTCTCCCTGAATTTGAAAAAAATACGCAGGAAGGGAGTGCTGTAATAGCAATTTTTTTTGCCATTTTTAATATTGTACCACCTAAAAGTGTATCAAAATTATGCATAGAATTGAATCAAATTTTTTGTGTAAGTATTTGGCTATGGCTAGTTGGTCCTCCTTGAATTCGAAAAAAGTCCTTCGTAAGGGCGCGCTGCAATAGCGATTTTTATGCTATTTTCAATATCGCACCACCTAAAAGTGCATGAAGTTAGGCCTAAAACTGAACTAAAATTTTTGTGTATGATTATTTTTTGGTATGGCAAGTAGATCCTCTCTGAATTAAAAAAAAATATGTGCCTATCATTCTGTTGTCTACCGGCTGGTGCAGAGACAGAAACTCGTTTTTACTCCGATTAATTGACTGAAGCAGAAATTTAAGATGAAAATCAAATTTGGTATAGAACTGAATTAAAATTATTAAAGCATTAAAATGAGCTTTTAACTATTTAATTTAACTATTTTTTAAATATTAAAATGTACGTATGAGATAGAAGAAAGTTTTATAGTATAGATAGAAGAAAGTAGGGATTGGCACATCCAACTAGTTCAAGTGTAAGAACAGCTCTTCCATTCCCCATCAACAATCCTCAAAATTCTAAAATTAAAAAAAATAATAAAAGAAAAATCATTTTATTAAATAATTAAATATATTAAATTTTCTTCTTAAATTTATCAGAAAAAGAAAAATAGTCTTATGAAGGTGAGAGGAATAATAGGGCACATGTAAGTATTTTGACCCAGTGTGTCATAACATGTCAATCCGTCCCTGGTTATCACAAGGTTTAAATTACATTTGAACTCTAGCTTTGCTCCTTTTCCACGTCATACGGTCACTTTGCCTCTTCCTTGATTTATTAGGAGACACTTCTTCCATAAGCATTTCAATAGTTGAAGAAAACACAAAATAAAATTATTAGAAACTTTGTATGGACCAAGGATGAGGCATTTACAGGTTAGAGTTAAACGGTAACGTTAATCTAATCAACAAGTCAGAAATTCTTTTTATGGAGGAGCAGAGACACTCTGCTATCGGATATGGACATGGCTGGTTTTGAAACTCATTGACTGGAGGTTTTGAATCCCACCGTGATTTTCAAACATACTGCCTCTGACAGTAAAGTTCGGTGAATGAATTCAGAACGACCGATCTGGCAACACTGGGGAAACAAAACGCTGCACCTGCATAGAGACAAGTGTTGACCATCTTCCTCCACCGTTATTCAGTTGAGCGTCATTCATGTTCGGTGTAAGACGTGCTTTACTAAGTGCTTGTTCAGTGTATTGGTTCTTAACTGAGAACAAAAAAAATGAACGAACAATAGATCATTTTAAAGTTTGGTTTTAATCTTTCCACGACACCAAAAGAAATTCATGAGGGGTGGTGCAAACTGACCGTCCACCATACTCGCCAGATCTCAATCCTCAAGATTTCTTCCTATTTTCACCACTCAAACTCTCTTTGAAAGAGATTTGACCATATTGCTGACATCCAACGAAACGTGACGAAGCTTTTGAACTCCATCCCAAGACTTCTTGCGAATTTCTCAGGACATATATAGTAGATCGAAGCGGTGCATAGTTACGGGAGATGACTATTTTGAAGGATAGTATGGTAATTTATGTTAATATTTCATCTACATTAATGTTACAGGACTAGTCACCGAACTTTATTGTCAAAGGTAGTATATACCACAGGGATTTCACATCTTATGGCTCGTTTATTGTTTCTAAATGGTAGAGACCTGTCTTTAGAACTTAAAAAACTGAGAAAAAATATTTTTCTACATTTTCAAAAAGTTGGCTGGTTTTGAAACTAGGCGACAAATTTTCTTTATAATATTAAATAATATTAGATATGGAGATGGCTGGTTTTGAAACTCACCAACTGAAGGATTTGCCGGTTTTGAATCAAACTGTTATTTTCAAACGTGATTTCACATGATTTGGCTAGTTTATTGTTTGTATATGGTAGAGAGGTGTAATTAGAACTTAAAAAAACTGAGAAAAAACATATATTTTTTTCTTTTTTGAGAAGTTGGCCGGTTTTTAAAATAGGTGACACATTTTCTTTATAATATTAAATAATATTAAACATACGTGAATTGTAAGAACTATGATAAGTGCATTTAAATTCTTCATAACAGAAAAATACGGTATTTCTCAAGCTTCTAAAACAAAATAAAATACGCATATACTCTCTTATAAACTCAGGCACAAAATAACTAAAGTTGAGTCGAAATCCACTCATCTCACGATTTGAAAGTAAGTTTATCACAAAGAGTTGAAATATCTAGGGTGATATAGTTGTTTTTAAGCAATTTAAATTAAGAAGCGTAATTTAAATAAATAATTTAAATCAAGGTGAGTAAAACGCTTAATAAACAACTCATTTTTTCTCGAGATTCCAAATCCACTCTTTCATTTTAAGTAGTGTGTCAAAATTTAAAAAACAAAACTCCTTTATTCTTAAACAGCAGAGTTTGCCCTCTATTTGTAGAAAATTGATTTAATAATGTTTTAAATATGTATTTTATTGGTGACATTAGTCATTATAGATTCTATAATTCTCTAATAATATTTTTAAGGAATAAATTGTGTATTTTGCAGAAAGGGAACACAGGCATTTATGAATTACAATTTAAAAAAAGGGCATATTTTTTTCATAAGCAGTTACAAACATCACAGATTCCAAATACTTAACATGAAATGCAAACAATGTCTAAATGTAATTTGTCAAAATTATTTGTTGCTGTACTTATAAAATTTTTCAACAAAGTATAAACTTATTATTCGTGGCATGAAACCCGATTATTTACACTACGCCATAATGAAGCCAACTGCTACTTTTTTATTTATAAAAATGTACCATAAACACGAACGACAAATTACAATAACCTCCTTTAAGACAACCAAGATTCCGATAAACGTTCTTTTATCTTTAGAAATCTCACAAAATAATTCATCTTTGAAATTATATATATATATATATATATATATATATATATATATATATATATATATATATATATATATATATATACACATTTATTTATATATATAGATAGATAATTCTTATTGCCTGCCATAGTTTTCGAAAATGTTTCAGATTACCTTTTAAAGTGCATTAATCAATTCTGTGTACCCGGAAAACCAATTTTTGCTATGAGATCTCCAGTAAATATTTTCATGTTCAGTAAATGTATTTAGTTGGAAAACATATAGAATTAAAGAAATATAAAAAAACGTGCTTTTAAAGTATGATAAGATAAATATTTATAAAAAAAAGCTTAATAGCATCAGAAATATAGCTGAAGAAAACGGATATTCAACAATTCTCATTAATGAACTCATTCATGAATTTAATTTTCAAAAAAATATCAAAAAAAGTTAATCTTAAAGAAATGATATACAAAAAGTTTAGCTATTTCCTTGTCTATACGAAAAATTAAGATTTGCTCTACTGAAACAAAATAGAAATTTAATAGACTGTATACCAAAGGAATTAAAAGAAGTAATTAACACGAAAATCGATACACTACCGGAAGTTGAATTAGCTGGTGTATATACCATTCCTTTAATAACTGATTGCAATAAATTAATGGAATACATCGGGAAAATCGATAGAAAACTCAAAAAAGAACAAAAAAACATAAAGCAAATACAAAATTTTGTAGCCAATCTACTGCACTCCCACGTTTTTATCTCAATCATAATATCAGAATAGATTTTAATCATACGAAAATCGTATTCCCAACATCCAATTATTATATATCTATAGAAATCCTATGCAAAAACAATAAAGTGTGTAATAGTGGACTACCATATAATATACCAAGTTTATGGTTTGGCATCCTGAAAATAAAATCCTCACAATTTGAGAAAATGACGTATTCAAATTCATGGTACACCATCTAAATATTTCTTTTTACCGTTCACCTAAAATACTATTAATTCGATCTTCAAGTCACGAGTCTCGTTAATTTAAAAAAAAGAATCATAAATTTGTATAAATATAAAAAATATTCTTTGAGGAAGAGCCTGATTAAAGGATTTAAAGTACTAAGATTTTTTAAATAAATTTAACATCTGTATTTAATTATTATAATAGCCTTTTGAGTAAACTAGTATATTTTAAAATCCATATAATATTTTGCATATAGAATTATCTTTAATATTAAAATTAAGATAAAAATTTTCTGTTACAGTATCATGCATAATTTCAGTTATGGAGCTAAAATTATTTAATTGGGGTCTGATGACATCTAAAAAACCAATTTTCCTGGTAAAGAGAATTGATTATTGTATTTGGAAAAGGTACTTGCAATTTTTTTTAAATATTACGGGCAGCCAAGAAAACGCTTTTCTGAAAAATGGGTGGTTGTGTGGTAATTATGGAGTATTTTCGGTCGTTGAATATAGTAAACGTTTATCTTTTTTATGTAGTCTTATATAGTTTATAGTAGTACTAAGTATTGAACTTTCATTTATAGCCTTTTACTTTTGTACATGGATTTCTCTTTAAATTGAATATTCGTCTATTGTTATTTAAAAATCCTTTATAATTTTCAAATAGTATAGGTTAAATGAGAAACATTGTCAGAAATTCTACCAAATATTTCATTTTCTAAACCTAAACATGTCTCAAAAATGACGCAAAAGTACAACCTTTTCCAATAAATACATAAATACTTAAACTGTAGCATGCGTTTAAAACTTATGTATGTTGGAATATAAAAATAAGCATTGGATTCTAAATATTTTTTCTTCGAAAGTAGATGGAAATCGGTTATATTATCATTATTATGCTTATCATCACTCTGTTTTTATTTAAATTTGTCAAAGTAAAAAAAAAAAAAAATCTTTATAAAAGAATAATAATAATACGAATTTATTTTGTTAAAAACTTTTCATAAAATAAACTAGATAAAAAAAAATTAAACAATGTACAAAATAACAAATAATTCTCCCCAGATGTTTATTTGCTTTATTTATAATAAGCCTGATTGCAAATTTGTTTGTACATTTTTTTTTTGCTTCAGATGAAAAGACGCATTTTAATTTTTAATGAAAGGATTTTCACTACACTACCATCAAATGTTATTCTTTTACACTATCTGACTATTTTATGTATAAAAGATGTGAAATATTTCCACATCGTTTAATATCCGTGTTTCTACTACTAGTAGAAATCTTTAACAGTGAAATATTATAGCAAAGACTAAAAATCATTATTAATACTATTGTGCGAACAATTGAACCTTCATTCATAGCTTTTTGTGTTTGTGCGTGTATGATACTTCTCCTTAAATTAAAGATTTGTCTATCCTTCTGTAAGACTTTTTTGAATTTTTAAAATACATCAATTTCAATCAGAAACTTTATAGTCCGAGAGGCAACAGCAAAGAAACTTAAGGTATCACGCACTAGAAAGAAAACCTTTATTTTATGGAAGAGTAGCGATAGGGGAATCTATTGACGAATGCTGCCGGCAGTGAAGTAGTCCATAAACCAAAAAATAATACCCCTAGTGGCTTACTTGTAGGTCTATGATTGTGTTTATTCAACAGTCATTTCATAAATTTGATTGTAGGAGAAACACAATAATGCACCAACGAATAAACCACTAGATGCATTTATGCACCACTTCGTGACAGACATGGATCATTACATTTTGATATTACTATTCTTCCATAAAGCAAAGGTTTTTTTACTTGTTCACGATACCTTAGATTTTATTGTTGTTGGCTCTTGGACTATTAGGTTTAGTGGAAAATGTACTGAAATTTTTACTATAAAAACCTAAACACAACAATGAAAATAACACAGATGCACAACTCCTTCAAACAACAACAACAACAACAACAATAATAATAATAGTAATAATAATAATAATAGTAATAATAATAATAATAATAATAATAATAATAATAATAATAATAATAATAATAATAATAATAATAATAATATTATAATAATAATAATAATAAATATATAAATATTTAAAATGAAGCATGCGTCTAAGACTTATGTGCGTACAACAATAAAAATCAACATTGGATTCTTCAAATATTTTTCTTGAAAAATGGATAGAAATTGATTACATTATCATTATTATGCTTATCATCACTCTGTGTTTATTTGATAAAAGTAAAAGAATAATTTCCTTCATAAAATAACAAAACATAATACGAATTTTTTTTGTTACAAACTTTTCATAAAACAAACTAGACAAAAAAATTAATGTAAAAAGTAATAAATATTTTTTCAAATATGTTTATTTTCTTTATTTATGATAAACCGAATTAAAAAAATGTGTATTTGTTATGATTTGCATCAAAAGAAGCATTTTAATTTTTAATGAAAGGTTTTGACTTAGAAAGAAGATATGTCTGAAATATTAAGTTGTTGATAAACAAATTTTTTTTTTTATAAATAAATGCCTTAGAAAAAAATATATTTCCATTATTATATGTATTATGGTGTATAATAAAAAAGAATTATTCTTTTTTTTTTTTTTAACAAAGTTTGTTTACAGTACAATCTATAATGAAAAAACTTCGAAAATACATTATAAAAAGAAGCTAGTACAAATCGTACATAAATTCTTGATATTCTTAGGATACGAAATACGTCATCGCATTATGTAGTAGAAAATTTTAAAACAAGAATGAAACGAATGAAGTTAAATTTGTGAAAGGAAATAGCAAATATAAAAGTGGGAAATGATAGGGAAAAGATCTGAATATAATTAACTGGGCATGTATAACAATAAGAAAATTCGGGCAAAAAGTAAAATAAAATGCAAAAACATACATTAAAATTTTAATACAATACTTTATATCTATACTAATAAAATAACAAATCGCTCTGTCTGCGTGTGTGTGTGTGTGTGTGTGTGTGTGTGTGTGTGTGTGTGTGTGTGTGTTTGCATAACGTGTCAATCGGGGACTTCAATATGTATACACACCTTCAAACCTCGGACACACACTCAACCGGGGACGTCCTCGGTTGGAAAAATGAAAAATTTCTGTTTTATATTGTTAAGTGATGTATTTTTAGTATCAAGACATTAAGATGAGCAATATTTTTATAGGTCCTCATTTGCCGGTATTTTAAAGCAGTGTGTATAGCACACATGTGTGTCGCAGATAGGAGTGTGTATAAAGGAAATGTTATGTCCCCATTTGTGCGGTGAAAATACATGTTTCACGCATTATGAAGAAAAGGGGTTAAACTGGTTTCAAGGGGCGGGGGGAAAAATACTATTTACTATGTCGTAGTAATTTGTATCTTTTTTTCCACGCATTTACTCAAACAGTTTTTTAAACGCACATACTTTGGGGTTATGTTTTCCAGTTTCTTTATTTATTTTTTTATTCTTTGCAAAGAGGAATCTCACAATATACTGGTTAGTTTAATGTAATGGAAAGTATTCAAATAATTTTTTGAATACAATATAAATGTATTATATTTACATTACTTATATTTATTATTCATATTTATTTATTTATATTTAAATTTTTAAATTAGTATTTTAATATTATTTATAATTTTAACTATATGCAATAATCCATGTATTATTTTCTATTATAAAGTTATTTATTAATATTTTATTACATTAAAATTATATTTATACTTACATAATATATATATATATATATATATATATATATATATTATAATTTATATATATTATATTTATATATATTATAATATATATAAATAATAGTAATAATATAATATAGTAATTAATATATTAACATAATTTAATAATTAATTTAAAATAATAAAAATATGTAATACTATATAATAACAATAAATAAATTATAATAAACCATAATAATTATGTAATTCTTTTTCATTAGAAATTATCTTTTCTCATATTATAAATCGATTAAAAGCATTTGTAACATTTTTGTTATTTAAGCTATTATTTATTTAAGACATTACTGTCATGCACTTTCTGCAGACCTGAAACTGATTTTTGCACGAGTCAGACAGCGACGGATAAATTGTTTCATACAGAGTTGTGACCGAGCAAGAAATTTTCGGTCGATGCAGACTTCGTAATATTTGAACAAACCTTGTCGTATTTTTTAAAAATACAGAGATTGAAAAGACTTGCATTGAATAATCATAGAGACAAATATTAAAAAAAAATAAATAAATAAATAAAAATAATATAATATAATAATTTCTCTAAATTTCAAATTCAGCACTCCGACGAGGGAGAAGAGGGGTAATCCAATTTTTTACATTTTTCATTACATATAAATTAAGGAAAAATATTCATAAAATTCATGTTTTAAAATATAGCCAGAGAATTACCTAAATTTCATATCTTAGAATTTTCAATATTCTCAGTCCTAGGGAAGGAACAGGGAACAAAATTTTAACATGTCATTTAGTTTTTTTTTTTTTTTTTTTTTTTTCAAACAGAAATTTTAAAAACTATTGCATTAAATCACTATAAACACAGATAGTTAAAAAACAATTTCAGGATTTTCCAAAATTTTTGCACTTTTTTTAAAGTTGGGGTCAAAAATGAGATTTTCATATTTGAAAGAAAGTATAGTTGTTCATAATATTCTTGCTTTATTTGAAGATAATTGTTCATAAAAGTTAAAATTGTGGTAGAGAGCCTCTATTACGTCCTGGCTCCGGCATGTATTCCGTACTGATTCTCCGGTGGGTATTTCGTCCTCATTTGCTAGTGTGTTTTACGTCTTCGTTTTCCGGTGTGTATACGTCTTAACTCTCCGGTGTGTATACGTCCTGATTCTCAGGTGTGTATATGTCCTGACTCTCCGGTGTGTATCCGTCCTGATTCTTCGGTGTGTATACGTCCTGATTCTCCGGTGTGTATATGTCCTGACTCTCCCGTGTGTATCCGTCCTGATTCTTCGGTGTGTATACGTCCTGATTCTCCGGTGTGTATATGTCCTGACTCTCCCGTGTGTATCCGTCCTGATTCTTCAGTGTGTATACGTCCTGATTCTCCGGTGTGTATACGTCCTGATTCTCCGGTGTGTATACGTCCTGATTCTACGTTGTGTATACGTCCTGATTCTACGGTGTGTATACGTCCTGATTCTTCGGTGTGTATACGTCTTGACTTTCCGGTATATTTTACGTCTTGACTTCCTGGTGTATATCTCGTCCTCTTTTGCCGATGTGTTTTAGGTCCTGGTTTACCGTTGCGTATACTCCGTGGGTTGTTGATGTGTATTACGTCTTCAATTGTCGTTGTGTATTGCATCTCTCTTTGTCGGTGTGCATTCGCTATTCTTTTTCGGTACGTAATATGTTCTCGCTTGTCAGTTGTATTACCATCTGGCTTGCTAATAATACATTATAACATGGGCTTTCGTTTTCAAAAATGTAATGATTGTTTTTACTTGGGCCCACTCAATTCTCCGCTGTAAAATACAATCTATAACAGATTTTCTGGCACAATTTTAGAAGGTGCAGATTTTTAGTAAGTAACATCACCTGAGAAGGATTTTTAATTTACTTTGGCATTCTTCGTACGCTTCGGAGAAGAGAGGGGATCATGGTTTCTGGGTTTGTCACAATCTCAGCAATGAAATCTTATTAAATGTAAAGTAAGTAAGATCCGAATAAGGCTATGGGGGGGGGGGGGGGAGAATTAATCGTGACGAGTCACACCTTTGTATCTCTATATAGATTTTTTTTATGAATAATGATGAAGTGGCTAATGTTGAACTTTGTATGCATTTTTTGTAAAAGTACGCATAAATTTTATACCCAGTACTGCTTACATCTGTGTAAAGGATATAAAAAGTTTTAACTGAAGAAATAATAATATGATAATAGTAGATAAAGTAGAAGACAGGTTAACACGACTATTCCTTTGACAACTTTTACTTTGCTTATCTATGTCATTATAAAATGTGTAAAAGAAAATGCCTTAAATTGATCATAATTACTGTTTTTACTTGCTATATTACGAGGGGAATGTTAAAGAAGAATTTCTTTTGAAAACAATAGAACACTAAGTTGTGATAACAAAATTTTTATCATTATTTTGCTAATGATAATTTGTTTTTTGTGTGGGTTGAGAGGGATACTGGAAACTGAGATGGAAAGGGGGAGGGGGGTGCACACTCCTTTCATACATTGTTGAAAACATATGAGTTTGGGTCACTTTTGGATTCGAAAAATAATTTTTCACCCACAGCATCTCAAAATTTTCTGATTCATTTTCAGACTTATTTTCAAATGTAAAGACAAGAAAATTGTTGAGGAGATTTTTGAAGAGACGTAAAAAATGTCATCTGATGAGATTTTTCGCTCATTTCATTAGAGTATGATTTATAAACAATTATTTTCTCAGCATGACCTTTTTTTTTTCATTCACAGATCTCACACTTCAGACAATTCAAGTGAAAACGCCGTTTTTCATAGCATTTTTTTCCCAATATTTTCTATATTTATTTAAAAATCCACAATCACAGCACATTGTGTAGTTTCTAAATAAAAGATTTTGACACATTGATGCATTTGAGAGTAAAAATGAATTTAAAAATAACCCAGAAAATAATCAGTTTGGATCGGAATACTCCCTTGAAAATACAGATTCATAGGACCCTCAAAAAGGTTTCACCGGGGTAGCTGCCTGGCATGTCCCTGAATAAGTCGGTCTCTGAAAGTAAAAACTCCAGATAAGAATAACTTTTTTTGCAACTCAGCCACCTCTATCGCCCTGGGTAATCGAGTGCAATCATGCGACTCAAAAGTTAAAATTTATCTTTAACTATGTTCCAAAATATTAAAATTATAAGTAAACTGAGATCAGTTTTATTATTACCATTTGATTATCAAGTTCTATCTTTTTCACTTCCTCGTTCAATAACGAAAAAGCTTTTAACAACGTTACAAAATATCTTTCATTCTTACATTTAAAAGGAATCTCATAATTCTCTATCAGTTTTCAAATATTGGATCAAAAAAATTTTATTAGAAAAATTTTAATAAATTTTTCTTTTGGATTTTGAGTTACAATTTTAATGTGACCGTTTTTTTTTTTTTTTTTTTTTTTTTTTTTTTACTTTTTTGATTTTGAATGCACATTTTTTATGAAGGAAACCACTTTCGAAACCCGTTCTGAAAAAGAAAGTCTTAAAAATACCTACAAATAAAATCAAACAAGTTACAAATTGCGCGTCAGATGCAGCAAATGAGGTGCGTTTCTACTATAATGAAGTTTTAAAAATGTTCAGACCTTTGTTTAATATACAGTTAGTGTGCTGTACAGTACTTCGGATACACTATCGTATCCGAAATTTTTTCTGTGAACAGGGCCGTAGCTAGAAGTGATCTGTAGGGGAGGCTGAAGAGATTTTAGGGGCGCTCATAATTTTTTTCTCTCTCTGATGCAGAAAGATAAATTAGCGCATATTCACATTGTAGGTACTATGTTTCTTATCAAACTGATGTAATAACTTCATTTTATACTAAGAAAATTACATGATGATGAAAATTTTGAGTACATAACTGATGCAAAATTAAACATCATGTTAGCTTCATATGTACAAATAGGATGAGGAAGTCTTGAAACACTTATTTTAAGATACAGTTTAGTAACTCTGCAAAAGTGTGAAAGGGTCTCAAAACTAAATTAGATTTCTGAACAGAATTTCATTTGAATTTCCGAAGCAGAAATTTATTTAGTGACCTTGGAATCTTTTCCTAGGGTGGGGCTCAAAATGTTTTAGGGGGAGGGGGCTGAGCCGCCCATAGCGCCCCCTTAGCTACGGTCCTGTGTGTGAGTCACTCCTTTTGTGTGTTCCAGTAAATACTGTATCTGCTTTCTATTATACAGGAAGTAACTTGTCAAAAACCACAACAACCTCTATAAATTTAATAATATGTATAATGGTTTAGTATAATTAAAACACACCTCAAACAATGCTTCCCCGTATACCATTATGTAATGGAGTGCTCTTGTGCGGTGGGGATTTTGTCCATAGAGTTTTTGTCCGTGGGGATTTTTGTCCTCGACTCATGGACGGGGGGGGGGGGGGGGGAATCTAGCTAATAATTTTTTGTGAGGGGGCCCAGGGGCTAGGCCTTGGGCTCTTTACAATTTTCACCGTCTCTGCTTATAGCTAATTATTTTTTTTTGTGTATTTAATTTCTTTAAGATTAAAATTTTATTTACAATACCTCTGTAATAATGGTAAATGAAATAATTTGAAGGCACTTGTTAAAATACAGTTTGAGATAACACAATTATTTTTCACTTCGAATTCGAAGATGTAGCTAGTGTTTATAAAAAGAAAAGTATTTGATCAAAGGAAACAGATAAGCAACTGAGGTAGATGCGCTTTTTTCCGAATCTGTTTTTTTTCCGAGTGTGTTTTTTTTTCGAATGCATTTTTTTTCCGGTGCGCTTTTTTCCGTGATTCGGAATTGACAAGGGGATTTATTAAGAAACTATAAAATCAAACATTGTTTTTCATTTTTCGATAAATGTAGGCAGCCCTTTTGAAGATGCTGAAAAAAATTAATGTTTCCGACAGAATTTTTGCACGTAACAGCGTGATAAAGGTAGAACCCACGGTTATAGTTAAAAATGCTATTCACTTGGCGAAAAAACAGAAGAATACATATATATACGCAATATATTCATTCATTCTTATTATTATTATTTTTAATAGATCCGCCATAAGAAATTTCGTTACATTTTTAATTTTATTTTAAATGGTTTATGTTCATATTGTCAACATTGAGTTTTCTTGTGCCAAATCTCAAAATTTTGACTCATTTTCTGATACTTCCTTAACATTTCTACATTCTAAATATTAAGATAAGAATTTTTTTTGGTCACTTTTTCTATCTCATTAGAATATCTGTACCCCTTATTTCTTTCTTTCTTTCTTTCTTTTTTGCTCCAAAGAATATCTTTGACCAAAGTTTACATTAGGATATGAAAGTCGCGATCTTTATACTTATGCTATTCATCAATCGAGTTGAAATAATCGATACACGTTAATCGATACACGTGTTTAGCATTTACTTACTTGAAACTTAGAATCGGATCTCTGTAACTGAATTATATCCCTTAATAACTAATTTATCTCGACTTTATATTTATATAAGAACTGGTATTTATTACTTTCATTTTTACCTATTGACGTTTTCTCCATTGACCTTTTTTCCTAAATTCAATAAGAATATAGCACTCAAAAGTCCTGATTACACAGTCAGAGTTAGCTGTAGCCATGTGACTACAGCAGATGTGAACACTGAAATTAGTAAAATGATAATAATAAAAAAGAAGCTTAAAGCTTAAAAGAAAAAGTTGCTGTAATATCTAAATAACAGAAGTTATTACCGTCTAAAGTTAAAGGTCTTTTAAAAAATAAAATAAATTACATCTTTATTTAGAAGCCAACTTTCCAAATTTCCGTGTGTATAGCTCACAGTAGCACGTATTTTCTAGAAATTTATAGTTTTATTTTATTTTATTTTTATTTTTTATTTTATTTTTTGTGAATACGTAAATAAAAAGGTAATTAGAAAAAATAAAATAAAATAATTAGAGAAAAACTGTACTACAAATCACATTAAATCTGAATATTACATTAAAAAATATTTAGAAAAAAAATAGATTTAAAAAATATATAAATATATTGTATCGAAAAATGAAATTCTCAAAAAATAGCTTTGAGAGTAATTAAATTCTTCATTGTTTTATGCTGCGAAATGTCAATAAATATCCATTCAGAAATTCTCCTTTTAAATGCATGAAGGGCTTTTTAAGTCAGTCATTTTACTATGTGTCAAAATAGAAATCGTTAATATTTTTAATGTAAGTTCACCTAAATTTTAACATATGTTGTGTATGAATGGAGTTCAACGCATGAAGGTCATTAAAGGATAACCTTAAAGGAAGTGCAATTACTCAAGAAAAAACGCTGTGTCAAGTTTAGAGATTGAGTGCTTCATGTACTGAATCAGTACGGGGAACAGATAAAAACCTGAAAAACACCTGACAAAAATTTAGGAAGTCTACAAATATTCAAAATATGTTTAGTAATTTAACAAACTAAATAAATTGTAATTTTTCTTGCTTATCGTGCAAATTATTTAAAATATGTTTAGTAATTAGAAACCGAAATAAACAATTATTTTACGTGATTCATATGCAAATGATTAATAATATGCGATTTAAGAGTTATTATGAAAAAAAAAAAAAAAAAAAAAATCCACACTCAGTAACAGGACATTTTGTGGCCTTTCACAAAGCAATTTTTACCTTTAAGCATTTCAAGCATATTAATTCAGTGAGTTAAAAGCTGGATATAGTTGTTTTATGCAACCATTTTTTTTTAAATCATGAATGATACATAATGACTATTATAATGTCATCACTGCATCTCAAAAGTATGTCAAAAATTGCACCTTCCACGGCATTTTTTGATTGATTTAGATTGATTTTTGCGATTTTTACTATTTCTCGGAAAACGAAAAATGCTTTTCGATTTCTTTTTATGTGAACAATAGTACCTGCAATTTTCATGTAATATATAAGAAAGTTTTATTTTATTTATTAATTTAATAATTTCTTATGTTTACGAATTAAAATAATTGCGATTTGAGAGCAACTTCAAAAGGTATGATAGCCACCAAATCAAAGGCTAAATTTTAATCTGTCATATTATTCTCAAACAATGCTACATATTTGCAAAATTCATAAACTTTGAGAATACATTAAAAAATTCAAAATCTAGTAGCTTTCAAACCTTTTAAAAACCAGGGTTAAATTTTATTAAAATGCCCATAAAAATATTAAAAATCATTCTTTTTGAATTTTTAGGAAGGCCTAAAGCCTGTACAAAAAAAAAAAAAAAAAAAAAAAAAAAAAAAAAAAAAAAATCTTTTTTTTTATGCATTTTGTAATATTGCATCTCTTTCAATTATTTTCGCAAAAACCAAAAACGATTTTGGTTAATTTGGCAACCGTATGGTAATCTAATGATATTTTTCGAATACTCCCGTGTGCGTGTGTCTAGTATATGAACTGTTTAATAGGATACAGAACAACTTTAAAATATATTTGCTATTGAAACTATGCCTCTAGAAGTGATGGTTTAGGAAATGAGTCATTGGGAAAGAATTCGAGTATACTTAAAAAATATTTATCATAATTTTTTTAATTTTATTCAAAATTCATTAGTTTTCATAATTTTCCCCGTGAACTAATACCAAATCTGTCAGTAGCAGGTTTAATTTATTATTAATATAAGTTTATTAATGTAACTTATAGTATCAGTTGTATTTAAAAAAAAAAAACAGAATGGAGAAAGGTTCAATTTAGGATTGTTTTAAAAATCATTCAGGCTGTTCTCAACTGCTCTGCTGTGACTGCAAAAACGATTTAAAATCAAACTGTTTTTTTTTTTTTTTTTTTTTTTTTTTTTTTTTACCTATAAATCACCCCATTGAGTTATAAGCGAATTCAGTCATATGAAAAACACATTTTCATCCCATCCATCATACCATTCATTTGAATGGTTATTCTCCTTTCACGTGGAAATTCGGTTCAAAACGCCAAATTTCACACTATTTGCTAAAAATTCTATTGTGTTTGGAAAAAAAAGAGGGGGGGGCGGGAAATGAGTGCGATTAGATAGTTTCTGAACAACAATACATGCTAGTTTCATGCATTTCCGAACAAAAATAAATATAGATTCGTGTCATGCTTTTTTAGGTGCGTTCGTAATTATATAAATAATTACGAACGCACCTATTGCACCTATTGTTGTCGTTCAGTCCCTTTCTCTGTCTATCCGTCTGTCTGTCCGCATATAACAACGCAAAAACTACCCAACTGAATCGTTTGAAATTTAAAATGCATAATTATTACATAATTTTATCGAGTCATTTCAAATTTTATGAAAATCGGATGGATAGATCAATTACAGGGAGAATCAAAAGGATTCCGTTACATTACGGTCAATGGGGAAAAAAGTTTCAAATGCATTTTAATCGTTGGAAATTTTAAATATATATTTATTACATAATTTTGTCGAGTTATTTCCAAATTTTATCAAATTCGGATGCATATTTCAATTACAGGGACAATTAAAAGTATTCCGTTACATTACGGTTGATGGGGGAAAATGTTTCAAATGCATTTTAATGGTGTTACACTCATTCGAATGTAATAAAATTGATATGCATCAATATAGTACATATTATTATATACATTTTGCATAATCTGTTGTGCAAAGAATATTTGACATTGATTTACAAGGCCACACAAAAGTATGCCATTCTATAATGGTATAGGAAGAACATTGTTTGATGCGCATTTTAATTGTAATTATTTACAATTTTATGAGATTGATATATGAGAGATATATTTTTAAAACTTCGTTATCGTACGAACGCACCTCATTTGTTACGCTTCACGTGCATTTTTTTTTTTTTTCACAACATCATTTTTATCCTTTCATGTATTTGATATATTTTCTGGGTTGCCAAATAACTGATCCAATATTTCTGTTTAAAAATTTGGCTTTTTATTTAAAAGAAGTTATTTAAAAAATTAATTAAAAAATATTCTGAAGATAAAATTTATAAAGTCAATTACAACCTATTATTTAAAATGTATTTTTCTTTTATAGGAGATCATTTATTATTGAAAATAATATTTTATATTTATAGATAACACTAAAAGTTTAAAATTATATTTGGAGCAGATGTGTTAATTTAATACGAAATTAAAAATTCGTAATAGAAAATCGTGTGGTTGAAAGTTTTAAGATTTAAGTTTGTTGTAAGAGTTTTCCTTAAAATTAAAAAAAATACGTACTCACTTTTAAACGCAAAAGCATGTTACTTACAGGCATGATTTTGAATTTACTTAAAATTTAATAACCTTTCATTTTTATATAGACTGAATTACATGTTGAATTATAAGCGATTGTCATTTAATGAAAATTTTTTAGCATTTTAACATCTGAAAATTCAGTTTAGAGCGTTTTATTGAAATTCAGTTCAAATTCTAAATGCTTTTTAACAGCATTTTGAGAAATATTGCTTTTAATGAAAATTGAAAATACCGTTTGGTTTCATACTTTCGAAATAACACTATCTGTCACTCTCATGCAAGTTCAAACAAATATGGATTAAAGAATGTAACCAGTTTGGTTTTGAAAACAATCTTAAGGCTGTTCTCAAATTTAAAGAAGCTATTTTCTGGTACATTTCTGAATTCATTTTTCCTCGAAATCGCATTAAATTAGATGGTATTCTAATTCAGAATTTAATCGAATCACTTTTTCATTTCATGGTAAACGCATATGTTTTTCAGAACACGCAGTATAAGTTGGAGTTTTGAACCAAATTCTCGATATAGCAGTGAAAGAAAGAAGAAAAATTTGTTGTCACGTAACAAGAATGACTTATAACTCTAGGTAATTCATTTATTTGAAAAGGGAAAACATTATTTAATTAAAAATCGCTTCAATATTCCCGTTAATTTCATTCCGTTTTAAGCATAAAAATAAATCAGACAATGAGTCATAACATTTTGTGTTGTCAGTAGGGAATTTGTGAAGTACCTTAAGTGCAACTTAAGGTAATAAATTTTTTTACCCCCTTTTAGATGCATGTTTTTCCAATGAGAAAGCAATTCTCAATTTTGAAATCATAAGTAAATTTAATGTTCTTCATCTTCTTATAATTAACTTTTGTAAGCATGTGCATAAGAAAAACATGCGTGATTGTAAGAATTATATATTCAGTAAAAATCGAATTTCATTAAAAAATATAGATTTAAATTTCAGTTAAAATACCGCCTAGGATGAACATATGAACTTAGAATGAAGCACCTGAATTTACAGCACCTGAATACATTAATTTTTCGAAATCTGGTAATTTTCAAATCTAAAAAAAAAAAAAAAAAAAAAAAAAACAAGGTTAAATTTTATTAAAATGTTCATTAAAATATTAAAAACCATACTTAAAAAAAATTAAAGTATTTCTGTATTCACTTATTTGTTTCTGTGTATGTGTGTATAGGACACTACATTTCTTTTTTCGATTTAAGAGTGCTCTGAAAATGCACCTCCCCCCCTCCCCTGGCTTCATTCTCTTTGACAAATTTACAGATTAAATTTTAAGCGTAAAAGCATAATCCTGACAGGTACATTCATTGAAATGATATGGAAGGAATAGTTTTTTTTTTAGTTTTCCACTAATAGATTACACCTTAAAATATGATTAATTGTTTTCTCATGACAACTGTTACCCCACGTCTTCCATTTCCGGAAATACAGTTGAAAATGCATGGTAAAGTTTTCTAAAAGTTCCTTTGCCCTTTTTCGAAATAATCGAGAAAAAAAAATACTATAGTTTCTGTGTAACAAACTGAAATCTATGTGAAAATTTCGGATTGAATGTTAGTTCGGAAGGAGAGGAGGGGGGGGGGATGAGGAGCGAATTTTCGATTTTTTATTAAAGCATATCTATACCAGTATTAGATTGAGCATTTCAAAAGTCTTAAAGGTAATGTTCTTCATAATTAAATAAAGATTATTACCTTTAATATTAACCTAATAATAAATTTTTAAAATAAACTTCGTTAATTAATGCTTCATGAACCAATCTAGTTCATGCTCATATAAACAAGAGAAGTGGTTTTAACGCATATGTTCCATTTCAAAAATCGCTGTCGGCTCGGTCTTCAACCACAGGTAGATTTCGAAGTTAAGTATTAGTTTTAAAAAAAGAAAAAGAAAAGAAAAGAAAAAAAAAAGATTAGAGATAAACTCAGTTTATCATTTGGCCGCTTTTGAAGAGTTTTTAATTTCATTTTTCAGCACACAAAAACCCAAAATTTTATAACACTGCTTCAGATCAATTGTCATTCTATTGATTAGATTTTGATTTACAAACAATTACTTTCTGAATCACATTTTTCTTTTTCAGCACCGCTGTCAACTTTGACAGCATTTTTTTTTTTAAATACATTTTACCTTTATCAAAAAAACGACAAACATTATTCATTATATAGTTTATAAATAAAAAAAAGCTGTCAACTGCAAGCATTTCAGAGCCAAATAAAAAAACAGTCAGAAAATAAGCAGTTTGAATTTGCGTACAAGCTTAATTCCTCCCTCACTATCACGTCAGGAAATTTGGTTCAAAATGCCTGCTTTTGACAGCATTTTTCGAAACACATTCTGTCTTTATAAATAACTCGACCAATAAGGCACATTATATAATTTTTAAATCAGACAACTTTCCAATTGGATGCGTTTAAGAGCAAAAATTAATTTAAAAATTAGTCAGAAAATAAGCAATTTGGATTTGAATACACCCTCAATTTTTCAAGCCCTATTGCCTCAAAATGGCCACTTTGACAGCATATTTTGAAAAAATTCTATCTTTATGAAAAAATCTACTAATACGGCTCATTATATAGTCTCTAAATAAGAGAAAGTATGAATTGTATCCATTTGAGAGCAAAAATGAATTTGAAAAATGAGTCAGAAGATACGAATTTTTTTTGTTGAATACACCCTCAATTTTCGCTTCGGAAAATGTGGTTCAAAATACCCAATTTGACCATATTTTTTAAACATATTCTGTCTTTTTCAAAACATTGACCAATACGGTACATTATACAGTTCCTAAATAACAGAACTTATCCTTTCAAAAACATTAGTTTCCATGTTCCAGGATGTACGAAATCTGTTTTCATAGATCATTTATCGTTTTCATACGGTCAAAAAAGCTTCCCTCCTCCTTCCCCCCACTTTGGATAAAATGTTGATTGTTTGTTCTTGACATAATACAGAGACCTGATATTTATATATTTACTATTACATTAACGTTATTAGTACATACACTATTTACGCAAAACTATGATTATTAGTCCCTTTCTTTTTTGTTTGTGTTTATGACGACCTAATATCTACTCTGGGGATATGGGCTCTAAAGGTCTTCCTAAAGGAATCCAACCCGTATTTACGCAAGGAAATTCAAGGTTCGAAGAAAACAACAAAAAACCCCCAACTGTGAGACCGACGGCAGTGATTGGGCTCAAACCTGGCATATGCCGTCTAGTAGTTTGGAGGGCAGAACCTCTCGGCGACAGGCGGGGATTTCAGTTTCTTGCAAAAGTTAGTCTTTAAGGTAACATCCCAGATTTTTATAACAATGTTAAAGTTGCCCCCACTCCCCTTTTTTTAAGATATTTTTTCAATGAGCAAATGTAATAATTAAAATCAAAAAAGAGAAAAATAAATTTTATTTCATTTTAAATTGCGACACCTTTCATAATAATTGTCGAAATGTAGATTTTTTTTTTTTATAATTGAAATATTTACTCCAGTTAGAAGGTTAGACATTGTCGAGTTTTCATTTCTCTTTTTATTTGCTTTATTTCTTTCAATAAAAAATAATGAACCAAATAGTATAAAAATTTAACTTCTTGCTCATTTTTAAATTTAATTTCGTTATAACCAGATATTTGAAAATTATTCAAGCAATTTTAGCAATTCTTGAAATACTGTATCAGTTTTATAGCCATCTTCGAATCTTTTAGAAATATTTCTGAAATTTAAAGATTCAGTGAAAATATTACTTTTTTTTTCTTTGTGTAAAAGTACTGTAAAAATAAAAGTAGTTTATCTGTGTAAGGAGGAAAATTTTTCAGTGATGTACAATAAGCCTGTATGACATTACTAATAGAAATAAAAAATACTAAAATAACCAAATTCAGGACCATGGCAATTTTTCAGTACCATCAAACTCACGGACAAATTGGGGACGAAAGGTTTTTTCAGAATTTTGATATGGCATGACACACGTCACCTGAAACTTAGGGATTTTCTACTCATATCAAAGATTTTGTTTATTTAGCCGAATTTCGCTTTCACAAATGATTAAACAGGTTTATACGGATTCACATTGTTTCAATAATTGTAGGTTTGGAAATAACTAACCCAAGTTAACAGGATTCACATTATTGCTTTCGTATATTAAAACTAGTTATTATGTTCCAGAATTACTCAAAATATCTTTTTATTGCTTAATTATTGTTTTTAAACTATAGTGAATTTTCAGATTAGTTGTACGAGTTGGAAAAGAATACTTAATATTTAAAAACGTCCAATTTCCAAATTCTCCATTTTACATATTACTCCTTATATGTAAATTTTAAGCAATTTATATATATATATATATATATATATATATATATATATATATATATATATATATATATATATATATATATATATATATATATATATATAACTTTTTAGAAAAAATTTTCTTCAGTTTTTTTACGTCTAACTATTGTCAATCAACTTTTTTTATTAATATTTTTTTCTACTTTATCGATAAACTGAATTATTTCATTTAATATTTAAAAACATGCAAATCTTAAATTTTATCATACCATATCATTCTTAGCACACAAGATTTTGAAGTGTGCTAAGTGTGAAGGTTTTGAAGTGTGAAGTGTGCAAAGTGTGAATTTATAATTATGCATGATTAACTATTATCGTAGAACTCTTGGAAACAAAATGTATTTATAGGGAGCTCTCACCGTTAACCTTCTGCTTTGATACTATTTTAAAATATCAGATCTATTATCAAAGTATAATCATTGGAGGATAATCAGTTTTAGAAGTTCATTTTTCAGTTTTAGAATTATATATAAGATTTATCAGATTCACAATAAGATAATCAGTACTCTGGTTATTCCGCGCGAAATTTATTTGTTATATTTTGGTTTATAAAATTTTTAATTTTATTACCTTTTTCTTAAAGTTTTTATTTATTTTATTTTTACAGGGATATTATTTGCAGTTGCCGTTACTGAAAATAAAAGGTTATGCTTATTTTTCATCGGACATAAAAATTACTGATATAAGCATGATTATTTATCAAAATAGTAAAATTAATCTAACATATTGTGGCGAAATTCAAAGCTATTGAAGGTGTATTCGAAAAAATAATTTTCCACGAGAAAGTTCGAAATTTTTCGATACGTTTTCATTCTAATTTTTAATGGGAAATTAGACGGCTGAGGTGATTTTTGAGGAGATGTATAAGGTGTCGTGTGACATCATTTTTCGCTCAATTCATTAGAATTTGATTTATAAACAAATATTTTCTCAATATGACCCTTTTTTCATTCCCAAATCTCCCATTTCGGAAAAATCGGTTCAAAACGCAGTTTTTGGCAGCTTTCTTTTGCAATATTTTTTGCATTTATCAAAAAATCGTCAAGCACAGCACATTGTGTAGTTTCAAATTAAAAGAATTGGCTAGTTTGATATATTTGAGAGAAAAAATGAATTTAAAAATAAATCAGAAAATAAGCAGGGAACAAAAATAACAAAAAAAGTTCTTTGAAAAAACAGAACATAAATTTATATAATTGTTGATTATGTAAATCATCTTTAAGAGGTTGTAAAAAGCACACGACAATGAAATTCAAATATAATATATCAAACACGAAAAGTATTTTTGTGCTAAAATAAATGCATATACATTTTTCTTTCACTGGGAAACGTAAAATAATTCTTAGATATGACAGTCTGTGGACGGTAATTGTTGTTTTAAATAATTTATCTCATAGTTTTTTTTTCTTTTTGCACTAATAATGTAAACAAGTTGGAAATTGCACGTTAACATTGCAAATGAGGTGCGTTTGTACGATAACGAAGTTTTAAAAATATTAAAATCTTGTTGATATAGTTGAGCGTACTTCGGATACAGTATAGTAGTCGAAATCTTTTTTTGTGTTCCTGTAAATATACAGAAAGTAATTTTTATTACACTTTAGAAACGTATATCTTATTCATAAAATGTGAAATAGTTGAATATAATTAAAACACGCCCCAAACAATGTTTCCCCGTATAGCATTGTGTAGTGGAATACTTTTGTGCGGCCCTGTAATTTAATAATAAAAATTCTTTGCATCACAGATTGTACAGAATGCATATTTTAGTATATACTTCATAGATTCATGCCAATTCTATTATGTTCGAATGAGTGTAACATCATAAAAATGCATTTGAAACTTTTTTTCCCATTGACCGTAATGTAATGGAATACCTTTGATTGTCCCTGTAAATGATCTATGCATCCGACTTTCATAACATTTGAAATGACTCGATAAAATTACGTAATAATTATATGTTTTAAATTTCAAACGATTAGAATGCATTTGAAATTTTTTTCCCAATTGACCGTAATGTAACGGAATCCTTTTGATTGTCCCCGTAATTGATCTATGCATCCGATTTTCATAACATTTGAAATGACTCGACAAAATTATACAATAATTATATGTTTTAAATTTCAAACGATTAAAATACATTTGAAACTTTTTTCCCCATTGACCGTAATGTAACAGAATCCTTTTGATTCTCCCTGTAATTGATCTATCCATCCGATTTTCATAAAATTTGAAATGACTCGATAAAATTATGTTATAATTATGTATTTTAAATTTCAAACGATTCGGTTGGGTAGTTTTTGCGTTGTTATATGCGGACGGACAGACAGACAAACAGACGGACAGACAGACAGACGGACGGACTGAGCGACAACAATAGGTGCTACGTATTTACATAATTACGAACGCACCTAAAAACAGGCTATCTTGGAACGGTACTCGACTTTTAAGAGAATTTTCTGAAGATGAAATTTTCGAATAGTGCATGTAAATCATTACCCCGTCCCAAATAATAATAATTATTATAATAGTGGAATGGTTAAAGGTAGCATGTAACCAAAATCGATTTACTAATTTATATTTAAACCTGTTTCTACTTAATATTACTTTTATAAAATATATAAAGTACTCAAACTTCCAAAATATTTTGTTTAAAATATTTGAAGAGTATTTATTTTGAAATAAATTATAATTGAAAAGGGTATTTATCACAAACCAAATTTTTCGCAAGCAATTAAAAAAAAACGATTTCAGTTAATCATTATATACAATATAGTAATATATTATAGCGTTTAAGACATAAATATAATATATGGCGATTCGGTGCTTTTTCACGAAATAATACATCAGAGTGCATTCAAGGTTTTGATGTATCCATGCAAAATGTATGAAAAAATATAATGACTATCCTTGGTAGTAAAAGTTATACATTCAACATTAAAACAAATATTCATATTTCTGCCTATTTAGAACATTTTGAGGTAACTGTAAATCCTAATGTGTTCAAATATTTTAAGTGGCACTGAAAAATATATGTATGATACAAAAACTATATTTAATGTACAAAGTATCTTGCGTATCTTAAGATATACAAATTTCTAATATAATTTAATCCTAATTTTCTAATATCCCGAGATCAAACACAATGATTTTAGCATATAAAATAACATTCCCTACCCTTAAAACATATCCAAATTTCTGAGCGATTTGAAATGTTTTAAAGAAATAATAAAAAAATACAATGTTCGAACTTTAGACATGTGGTGTACATGTAAAAAACTTATGTAAGACTCGATGACAATGTTTAGTATACTACCAGGGCCGTCGCGAAAGACGTTTCTTCTCTTACGGGCCTGATTCATGAAAAGATGACGTCACGCAAGAGATCTGAGTTGCAAACGGAACATATAGAATGGTTGTATGTGTGCATCAAAAACAAGGCTATAAATTTCCGTTTTATGATATTTTTTCAACAATTTTAGGCTTATTTTAGATCTGTTGAATTATACATTTACTATTAAACACCCAAAGTTCATAAATAAGACTTTTTTGTTCTTAATTTGATTTCAAAACTAACTTATACTTTAATTTCAAATACGTAAGATTCATGGTTTTTATCGAAGATTTTAACTTCAAATATATATTTATGGCAGACAAAATCATACATTAAAATTGCACAACTTTAGAAGCAAAATAAATAAATAAAAGAAATTATACAGAATTTAGATTCGTGATATTTTTCATAGCGTTTAACTTGGAATAAAAATTTATGGCAGGAGAAATCCTACATTGAAAGTACGCAATTTTAGCAGCAAGTAAGTTAAGTTCCTTTCAAAAATAAAAATGCCTTAATTTTAAATTGTAAATATCAGGATTATTATTGCATAAACTCATAAATAAAAAAAATTATTTTTTTCAAACAATTAAAATAAAAATTCTTTTTGTCAATTAAAATTTCAAATTTCATAATGTATAATTAACTTAAAACACACATTCTTTTAATAGATATTACAACTAAAAGAGTATTTTTCACTAGAAACATGTACTTTCAAATAATTTATAATAAATATGGCATTTAATATTCTCTCATAAAAAATAATCTCACTTTTGTTAATACAGATAATTTTTATTATTATTATTATTATTATAAGTGAATTTCGTAGTATCATTTTAAACTTTTGTATAGTAATTTAGTAAGATATTTGTAATCCCTAACAAAAAAAAAAATAAAAAGAAAAATAAATAAAAAAATAAATAAATAAAATAAAATAAATAAATAAATAAATAAATAAATAAATAAATAGATATAAAAGTTGGTTTCCACATTTGCATTTATTTACGAATGCAGATCGAAATATTTTTTTTTTAATAATGAATATCATTATATTTTTTGGGTCTGGAAATTTTAGGAAAGTACTTTCATAATTAAAATTCATGAGTTTTTGTAAAGCATTTACAATTATTTTCTGTGGGTATTAATTGACTTCTATCACCCAACATAAAGTATTTACATTTCAGATGGTCACATTTCATTCGGGCAATCTAATTCTAAAATTTTTGTCTTTGACTAATAAGTTAATGCACTCACAACATTTTAATTTATGTGAAATTTCATATTTAATGTAACTAAATATAAAAGTCAATACAGATATGATGTCATTTTTATCTCAATATCTTCACTGCTGTTAAACACACCGCAAAAGAAATCCAATATGTTTAATTCTTCAATTTCATCAACAGCTATTAAAAAAAAAAAAAAAAAAAAAAAAAAAAAAAAGATTGTTCATTTTGCTGTTATATAAGATAATTAAACTTAAAAAAAATTACCTTTTTTCCTGCTTCCATAATTTTTATATAGTAAATGAATTTTTCCATTCATTTAAAAGGATAATCAAGGATACGATAATTTTTCTATACTCATCTGATGATGTTGTCCAAAGCGGGCTTCTAAACTATCGATCTGATTTTATATAAATAAATAAATAAATATATATATTTAAAGATAGTCATTAAATAATTTTTATTTCGACTATCCCTATGCATAAGAACTTAGTACTATTTCTGTTTTAAATTGCTTTTGATTTATGCAAACTGAATTGTAAACAGAAATTCTAGACCCAAAATAGGATGTAAAAGGGCTTTCTTTTTACTCTTATCTATTAGATGATTCTAAATGTTTACTTCCCGACTTCAAAATAAAACTTATAATTCACATCACATGTAAGACCACGTGGGAATGGCATAGATTTATTTAATTCATTTTAAATAATGAGATAAAAGGAAATACTCATTGACTTAGGTTAATCCTTTATCCACTAATTAATCTTTTTAAAATACTCATTAAAAAAATATATTTGTATAACAGAATATGTAATAGACTCAAATTATCTAAAAATATACACACAATATCAATGGTGATTGCTTCAGCCCTAGCATAAGCAAAACTTTAATGAAGGTGAAGTGGTCTGTGAGATGAAAAAGTCAGATCTCGTGTATGACTCATTTCTCCTGCTTGGGATTTCGAATCAGGCCCGTTAGAGAAGAAACTTCTTTTCGCGACGGCCCCGATACAACACCTATCTAGCTTAACAACGTTTAAAATTTCTTGGTGATAGACTTATTTTTACGACAGTTAGAGAGTCCCAAAAAAGCAAATAGACAGAAAAACTTAAAAATTTTGTTACAACAAACCACCATAGTCTATTATTATTGTATTGTTGTTGTTGTTGTTGTTGTTGTTGTTGTTGTATGCGTATCTGGCCGTCTTTTTAGAGATAATATAGCTTATTCTGATCGCAAAAAATTCTATTTTTGAACACTACTACATCTGTACTGTACACATGTTTCAAAGAATTTTGTCTGTAATCACTAATGAATTGCAGTGTAGTTCGGAAATCCTTTCACGATCTTTATCCAGTGGGTGGGAAGAAGCAGGGACTGCGTTTCCACATTTCTCTTTCAAAAGGCAGTCAAACAAGTTGATCAAAGGAGTCTGACCACAGGCATTTCGGTTGCTTTTGGTGACAAAAAAAAAAAAAAAAAAAAAAAAGGTAATTTAGGTTAGGTAATGACCAAAGTCTGTGGGTCAATTCTAGTGCAGGAAATAATATATTGCTTCACATAAGACTTCGGTTAAATTATTTTTTTCTAAAATTATTTACGTTAAAGAAAATACGATCTTTAAGTTTTTTTAATATATGTTACTATTAAAATATATGCACAATTAAGGAGGGGGGGAGGGGTGTGGAAAGTAATATTTCATTGTGTATTGTAAACATTCTAATTTTTTTCAAATTAAAAACTTAAATTTCTGTTTTTGATTTTTAAAGTTATTTTTACGTGTGATTAGTTTCTTAATAGTGAAACTTTTTTTACGTTAATAATAATAATAATAATAATAATAACAACTTGTTTGAAATGTCGTGTCCACACAAATGTATTATCATCATCATCACTATTATTATTAACATTATTATTATTATTATTTTTATTATTATACAAAACTTCTTTAATTTTTTTAAATTTTACTTAAAATTTATATCCGAAAAATAGGGGAAAAAATTAAAATCAATATATTTTTTATTAAAATTCAGTTTGGTTAACGAATAGTTTAAACTTCTCAGTGATTGAGAAACAATCTTTCGGAGCACTTGTTTACTTTGCTACCTGCTGCCCAAATTTCATTAAAACCGGTGATACCACTGTCAAAAGTCCCCTTGTTAGGAAAAAAATCCGAAGTTTAAATATAACTTGTGGAAGAGTAAAAATTGCTATTTCTTTATTACTCTTTTCAATAATATTTAAATTTTATTTTTTGGATGATTTTCCCGAATTTCATACTTTTATTTTTACTAATAAGGAAAAAAACCCATTAAATTCTTATAGTATATATCTATATGTATAAAATAACTTGTCTGATTAACTGAGTCACTCACTCCATAAAAGCCAGCCAAAACTAATCCACATACATATACGAGTATCAAATGTTATAAAATTATTCCTTATGTGTCGGAAATTGATTTAAGAAGTGATTTTTTTTCAAATTTGCCCTCCAAGGGGATAATTTAGGACATGTCTCTCCATATGTTAAGAATAAAACAAAAAAAAACCTATTTTATTATTATTTTTTTAATTAATTAATTAATTTATTTATTTTTGCTTTAATATATTACAAAAAATATTTAAAACCAAATTATGGAGCTTTTAAATTTTAGCTATCAGGGTGAGCAGGGCGCAAAAACGGGGTATAACGTGTTTTTAACAATCACTTTTTCTTGTTTCAAAAAAAAAAAAAAAAAAAAAAAAAAAAAACAAGTTTTTTTGTTTCAGAAAATTATAAACTCCAATACCTAAAAAACAATTTCTGGACTTTAAAAATTTCGCACCTGAGAGAGTCGGCAGTGATCAGGTGCAAAATATCTTATTTTCAGCTATAGTTTCTTATTTCAAAGAAAAAAAAGGTATGCATATGATCCTCCATTTAAAGTAATATAGATATAAATACCGAAAAATGACTTTATCGAAATTTCAAAATTTGTCTTCTTAAGCAGAAGAAGGGAGTTAATAATTTTTTACATTTTTCTTTATATTTCATTTAAAAAAATATATTTATAAATTTCTTGGTTTAAAATATCGCAAGAAAAAAATATCTAAAAATCAATTACTAGAATTTTTAACACTCATCTCTCTCCCCCCCCCCCCCCAAGCGTAGCATTTAGAAGAAACATGATTTTCCCGCACCTTTTCATATTTTAAAGAAAAATAGAGGTTTGTAAGAAACTTGCCTTGAAATATTACAAAGACATTTATCTAAAAACCATTTTCTAGAATATATAAATTTTATCCCTCTAAGGAACGAAATTAGAGAAAAACAAAATCATCAAGCATTGTTTTATCTTTCAAAGAAAAATAGGTATTCATAAGATTTTTGCTTTAAAGCACTAATACGGATACAAAAACCGGAATTATTTCGTCCTATTTCGATAATTTCTGAAAATTTAAAAATTCGCCTGTCTTCCCTACAAGGCAAAAAGGGCGCAATATTATCATTCCCATTTTTTCTTCATATTTCAATTTCTAAAAAAGTATTCATAAGATTCTTGACTTGCAATATCACAAAGCGGAATATCTAAAAATGAATTCCTGGAATTTCCAAAATTCCTTACCAAAAGATTTGAGACAAAAACATGATTTTCAAATTAACACAAATATCTAAAAACCAATTTCTGGAATTTTAAAATTTAATTTCCGCTACTGCAGGTGCTGAGGAGAAAAAGCTATCTTCATGCATTGTTTCGTAATTTCAAACAACAAATAGAAAACTTTAGCTTCTTGCTTTAAATTATTATGGAAGAAAATACCAAAAACCTAATTTCTGTAAATTTCAAAATTCTCCTCCTAAGGAGTAATCGGGGCAATACCGCTTACCGCTTTTTATATTTTTCTATATATCTCAATCAAGAAATGATATTAAAAAAATTCTTGGCTTAAAATATTGCAAGGAGGAATACCTAAAAATTTTTTCTTAGAATTTAGAATTATCTCTTTCCAAGGAAGAGAGTGGCAAGGTTTTCTCATTTCTTTTTGTATTATAAAGAAAATAGAGAATCATAAGACTCTTGCCTTAAATTATTACTGGCATAATAAAAGATAATTCTACATTAATGTAAATAAATTTTAGACTTTGTTTCTTTTGCGAGAAAATAAATTGCACAATTTATAAATAATTTGAATTTTATTACATCTTTGTTAACATTTAAGAACATTGGTAAGTAATTTTTGTTGGGAGGTTCTCTTTATTTATTATTGAAGCGGTTGTACCTTTGAAAAGTACTACATTCTTTGAAAAACACCAGTTTTCGGGATATTGCGAGATAAACAGTTCGGGTACACTTAACAATCGTTTACAAAAAGTCTACAAAGCTTTTCTAACTTTACTTCTCTTTGAATGAAAAAGTTGTTTTAACAAAGAAATAATCCTAAATTGTTTCTTCCGTAATACAAAACCAAGATCTTTAGATATTTATTATTACATATAACTATTTATGTGAAACTAAGATCGTTAGTTGATTGCCTTCAATTAACTTCATATGATACATGATACTAACATCTTTTATAATATTATTTTGAAATCAGAATAATAACCTTCGTTTTTAAAAATAGTTTCAAGAAAAATATCTGCAGATTTTAATCTTGATCTTCACATGTTGAAAGTAAAATAGGGATTGCGATGAGAAGTAGAATGAGTTCATTAGCAAATATGTGAAATAGCATACGTTACAAGACGCATATGTTGCTTGTATCTAATTTTATTCAGTATATTAAGCATACTGATTTAACACTTTTAAGAAATAGTTTTATAGTTGCCAGCTTTTTTTCTAACCACTATTTTTAAAAAGAGCTTTTCCTCTTATATGTCACGCAATCGCACCCGTCGGCCTAACCGTATGGAGTTTTCCATTATTTGCATCGAACCTTGGGTGACCTTGCATAAATGCAGGTTAAGATACCTTAGAAAGAACCCTACGGAAAGTACTCGTTCTCGGACCTATATCAACAGTGCAGAAAATCGGCCATCATATATAATACATCTTATCTGTCATAAAATATCGAAGATTAAATAAAATGAAGATTGCAATAAAAATATGGTAGCAGAAAGCACAAAAGTTGGCATTTTACCACTATCATATCTAATTTATCAAAGTATTTTTCTATGTTAAAGTTATAATGCATATAAACTTAAGACATTCAACATTTAAATTATCATTTATTAATTTGCAAATAACCAATTATAGGAATGGGTTAAAAATTTATTAATGACCCTGTTACAGACAAAGCAATAGATTTATCTCCAAATCATTCGATGTAAACTGTAAAAAAAAATCTGTACAGTTACTAAAATTTTTCTAGTAAATTTGTATTCCAAGATTTTTTCATATCTATATAATAAAGGCCAAACGTATCTGTGCGTAACGCATACGTCATTTTGCGAATGGCAACACTTTCCTTTGCAATTTCGGTTTTGTAATTTTCGCTACTGCAAATATGATACTTCTAAACATGACATATTTTAAATTTTTACACCGTCGTATAGCGAAAAAAATTTGCTTTTAAATGCAATTTGTTTCAAAGCTGTATTTCAATTTATTTTTGAGATATTAATTTTTTTATATAATTTTTAGTACCAATTTTGTAATAGTGACAACAGTTCATTTTCTCCTAAAATTGAAAGAAAAAATGAATAAATACAAAATAAAATGCGAATACTGTGTGAAATATATCGTCTGTGATCGTGTCAATTTGGAATATATATCTTTTCTTTTCTTTCTTTCTTATTTTTTTTTTTTTTTCATTCGCAATTATATCAAACATAAGAGCCTCAATTGATAACTTCATCACAATAACTTATCTTTATTATAATTTGCTGATTACCTATGCAACATAAAATTTAATTTTAATAATTTGGACAACAGAATTTTATAGAAATAATATTTTGTTACTTTTAGCTTAAAATAATATTTGTTTGAAAGTTAGACGGATCAATATAAGATGCATTTTTTTAATGTAACTAATTTTATTGATTTATTATAAATGAATGAAACAGCTCCTTCTGAAACATTTTATTTCGTCGAATTTCGACAGGTTCCACCTCGTAACGATAACAGCAAAACTTCATGTTCAAAAATCTTAGTAACTGTGCATTTTTTTTTTCTTTTACAGAGTACTTCTAGAATTTTTTGAGGTTTTTTTTCTGTTTTTTATTTTCTGGTAAATAATTTATTATGAAGAACTTGGATTAGTACTGTACTGTTTGGCAATTTTCATTTCTTTATCTAATCATGCCATTTTAATTATTTTATTTGTTTGCTTTTTGGCGTGTAGGGGCAAGGGGTATTTCCATGCCCCTCCCCCCCCTTTTTTTATTTTATTCAATTCCGAAATTTGGAGTTGTTTTCCATGTCAAAGTACCAACAACACTAAGGAAAAAAAGCATGTGTGTTTATTATTTCTATTATTTCTCTTCTATTGACCTGGAGACTAATGAATAGTTGCATTTTTTATAAATCCTTGAACTTGAAACATCTGAAATTGTGGCTGAAATTGCTGTTCATTATGCTGATTTTTTACAAGCCAGGAATTTAATAAAAACTACATTGTAGAAACATAAAACAATGAAGATCATTCCAGCTCCATGGGTTTTTCCGATAAAGTTTATTGAATCTATAGATGTTAAGTAAACATACATGACCATTGAAAAATCAGAAAATATCATAGCCTTTGCTGTTCATAAAAAGAGAAAAAAAAATGTGGCAAATAATTATTAAATCCTTACTATTTCAGTTATATTATCCATAATTGCCACAAAAAGTACCTTCAAAAGGCTCTGCAGAAAAAAAAAAATAAAAAAGATACGATTTTGTTTTCTTTTATTGTGTGTGTATGGCACGGCACAGAGAGAAGATCATACCAAATACAGACTAATGCTTTTATGCAAAATACTATGAAAATAATACTAATGTTGTATTAACATAATGTTAAAACTTGATTTATAACATAACTAATCTATCTTAAATAAAAATCTACATAAAAAAAACCTCATTTTTTCTAAACAAAAACTTTTCCGTTGCGAATATTAAATAGTGGCATTATTTAACAATGCAAAACGTGCTGCATTATACAAAAATGTTAGCTGATTTTCAACTAAATGCATTTTTAAACCATGAAACATATTCAGCTTGATTTTGAAAAATCATATTTGACATATTAAAATAATTTTATATTGATTTAAAACAGCATTACTTAATCTTTAATTAAATCTGTTCGAAATTTTCAACTAAAATCTTCGAGAAAGAGCTAATGAAATAGCAAATTTGCTCATTTCTTTTCTTGCGTATCATTTAATTTATATTCTTAAAAAAAAAAAAAAAAAAAAAAAACTTTATTTTTTGACAGCGCAGTTTGACGCTTTCTAAATTTTAGTTAAAATAAATAAATAAATATGTAATATTTAGAATAATACTTATTCTTTAATAACATATGTGACCACAACTGTTAGTAGAAATGTAAAATCAGGAAAGTTGTAATGACAACATAACTTTTCTACTTGAAAAGCTTGATTTATTTGAAACAATTACACGAATTGTTTTAGTAATCATGTCTGCGTACAAAAAAATGATCGAAATACTACTTTGTCTGTGTTTTCTTGAATAAATTTAGAAAAAGAAAGAGCTGTAATTTATAGTTGTATAGTTATCAAGAGCCCTAGATCTTTTTTTTTTTCTTTTAATTGTGATATTTTTTAAAAATTATGTTCAGCTTGACATAAAACCCTCATTTTTCGAAAACAACGCGAAACGAAATAAAACCACCGTCATGCATTCTACACTTTCTTAAACTATATCCACTCCACACTATTCAGAAAACTCTTCTATTATAGAAACCTTGTATTATAGGAAGGAGTTCTAGTTTTAGTACTTTACTAAGCTTCCCAGGGAGAATAGACAAGTTTTACTCTTATCTTGAAATTGGGGAACGGAAACATCTGTTGTCTATTATCTTCCCGAACGGGTTTCCGAACCTGCAAATCATTAATATACCCTCTTACAAAAAAAAAAAAAAAAAAAAAAAAAAAAAAAAATGCATATTTGAAATACTTGCATACTTGAAAATTATCACAACATCTACCAAAAGAATCCTTTATAGTTTGAGATTTTAAAAGCATTCTTGCTTTACTTCAAAGAAATACGATAATATTTGAAACGCATCTCACAGAATCAATGATTTAACTAATAATTCCAATTCGTGTTTTTCTTCTATGTTTTTTTTTTTTTTTTTTTTTTTTTTTTTTTTTTTTTTCCTGTGACATTTTAATTTTATTATAATTATCTCTAAAGATTTACACAGAGGCGGATTACCCATTAAGCTGAGTAGGCTGAAACCTAGAAAAAGAAACCCCGATGCTACGATTTTTTTTTTCGGATTTTTTTTTTTCATATCAGTTCTAGAACGGCCGTTTTTAACTTGTTTTTCCCCTATTTTGTTTGCAGTTTTTTTAATAAAGTTACTTTTAACTTCGAAACCGATTCAGAAAGTAGACGTATCCTAATGAAAATAATAATAATAATAAAACCTTCAACAATATTAAAAAAGTACAAAACGCATTTGTAGAGAAGACCTCGTCTATCCAATGCAAAAATCGCTTAAAAATATTGAAATGCAAACGAGATGTTTAAAAAAAATTTCTACCATAGAGGTTTGGTTTGGTTTATTTTATGTCGGCCGGTTATCTACATGTGGGATATAGGCCCTAAAGGAGTGGGGTGTCCTCCGTGGAGGGGGGAGTCCCCCTAAAGGAACCCAATCCCTTTTCAAACAAGGATTAACATTAGAGAGTGGGGGTTTTTTGCTTGAAGTAGCTGCTTAAGAGGCTACACTAAACATGGAGAACACGGGATCCTAATGTTAATTCAATGGGGCAGTTCTTTGGAAATTTGTCGCACGCATTTTAATATTTTTGATTGAATATTTTTGCGAAGAATAACTGAGGACGATCTATGACTAGTTTTCACTTTTTGGATTTTGGTTTCAGTTTTTCTTTTAATTATTTTAACTTTTAGAACCCATTTAAACTGGTTCTCAAAACAAAACTATCACGTACAAAAAAAAAAAAAAAAAAAAAAAAAAAAAACTAACAAGAATTGAAAAAAGTAAAAACTGGCGCGATTATAGATCGTCCTAAGCTATCCTCTGAAAAAAAAAAAATTCATTCAAAAATATTAAATTTGTGCGAGAAATCTGGAAAGAACTGTCCCCTAGGATTAGCAATAACATTAGTGTCATAGAAACCGCTGATGATAGAAACATTCTTTCAACTGCAAAAACGAGCATAATTTAAATAGAGCTTTTCTTTTATTGCTGCACATGTGTACTACAATATGAAATTTTATTTTTTCTAAGGCCCCTGATTCCTAATAATGTTTATTCAGGAAAATATTGTTCGACGTCTAAAAAGGAATTTAAAAAGGTCCTTCTTTTTTACGATTAAAACTTATCTAATTGTGGAACTTTAAATTTTATGTAATTTCAATGTTTTTTTGCACTAAAAGTATTTTTCCCTTTTGTGCCAGAAAATAGAAAAATATATTGCTTTGAGGACCGAGGGGGGAGGGGGGATGAAGTTGTTCACAAAAAAAAAAAAAAAAAAAAAAAAAATCTAGCCTAGGGGTTTGGGAGGTAGTTAATCCGCTTCTGGACTTACTCACAACAACAACAATAATAATAATAAAACTTTACATTCGAAAAATAAAGCCATAAATTACCCTTAGATATTATTCTACACAGATCGTATAATTATAATTCAGATAATGTGTATGGAGAAGTTAGTGTCTAAGGAGGGGGGGGGGGGGTATTAAAGAAATACAATACAGAGATTCTTTCAACTTGTTACATTGCTAATTTATATAAGCAAAGATCTTTTATATATTTAACTTTAATTAAGAAAGGACTTTGGATGTGAATGAGGGGAAGAGGGGATTACATACAGAACTTTTAAAAGGAATAAAATAAAGACAAGGAGAAGACGAATTTTCTTTAGAAGAAAATTTTCATTATTTTGCTTTTTTAGATAAGGTTAAGATTTCTGTGCGTAATAGAAAAGATAAATAACTAATTTTTGAAATCACAAAGCATAATAGATTAATTACATTTTTCTTTTTTCTTTTTCTTTTTCTTTTCTTTTTTTATGATACCGTGTGGCATAAAGCAAGCTTCCAGATTAGAGTTAAATAAATTTACAATAAATTTATGATTGTAATATCATCTATACTAAGATTTAAATTTTTAAAGGAAAATGTTAGATAATATTGCAAACGGAAATTGTTGAAGTAATTTTTTTTTTTTTAGCATTGTTTGAACGTGTGAGCTAATATTTAATAAAATTCTTTAATTTTAATATGAATTTACAAATGGAAGGTTTTGATTTATGCAATATTTGAAGAAATATTGTACCTTGAAAAAATGTGTAATAAAAAGAGGTAATCACAGTTGTGGAGGAGGTAGAAAAAAAATACATGTGCTTCTACATTTTTGGAACTTTGGACTAGAATGTTGTGCGGGGGGGGGGGATTCAAAGAGATAGGGAGAGAGAGGGGGGATGTTAAAGCGCGGGGTAAAAGGTTAATAAAGGATAGTTATTTATTTATGTTTTATCATTTGGTTTTTTTAAAAAATGAAATGAGATTTAAAGAGCTTACAGATAAAAATAATAAATAAAATATTGATATATGTATCATGAATCCAAATCATGACATTATACTGGGAGAAAAGTTTATTTACGTTTTCCTTCCAGGGAGGTAGGTTTCTGCGTGGGGGGGGGGGGGATTTTGGGGGTTTAAATAAAATTTCAGATTTTTCCAAATCGTTACATTGATATACTATATGTTATACATCGATGTTTATAAACATATTTCTTTTAATTTTCAACAAGAAATATCACTAGAGAAATAAAAAGAGACAATAAAATAACTCAAATATTTCTTATAGAGTCCGTAAACTCACTACATCAGTAGCTTATATATTGCAACATTTAATGTACATATATATATACATTAGAATATATTTATATATACATCATATATATATATATCATATATATATATATATATGAGAACAGAAGTAACTTCACTGATACATGTAAGCTATAGATATGGAGAGGTGAAAGAATCGGCTTAGTACCGATCTTACAAATGGGGATGCAGGAATGGGGAAAGAAACAACAGATAAGAGCCAACTGACTTGTAATTAAGAGAGGTTACCACATTGGCGCTTATTCGCTTCTTTCTGACAAACACTTTTTGGTATACGGGCCCTTAAGTAAGAAATGTCGAATGACATTTTTTTTCCTCATTAGACATCTGTTTTCGCACTCTTTCCCGTCCCAATGATTCTTCAATGTCATGGTCACTGGTCAGGTGGTCAGTTACCCTTTCGAGAGGAATTCAACATCCTGCTCTGTTTTCACAGTACATTTCTATATAAAGAACCATTTTGTAGATATAGTTCCCATATGAAATATAACTAACCTCCGTAATGTTTTACAGCGTTAACGGGAATTATAATCCATTATGAATAACTTAAAAATATACAAAATGTATTACGTATAAATAAAATTACAAACATGCAAACATTTTTAGAACAATAGCTTTATTTATTTTTTTATTTTTTATTTTTTATTTTTTTCACATCATTAATATTCTAAAATTCTATTAAGAGGTTTAATCAATTATTTCCCCACCTCCTTATTAATGTTAAATGTATGGGAATAAAATGCATTCGTATAGTAAATTAGAAAATTTAAGTGCTTAAAAGGATTTGCACATTCGTATATTTAAACAAGTTGGAAATTCCACGTAAAGCGTGGCAAATGAGGTGCTTTCGTATGATAACGATGTTTTAAAAATATTCAGATCTTGCTGCTAGTAGATAGTACTTCGGATAGAGTATAGTAGTGAAATATACAGTTGGCAAAAAAAGTATTTGTACACTTCATTTTTTTTTAATTATAATGAAATTAAACAAAATATTTAAGCAAAAAATATTGTAATGCATTAATTTAATGCATTATAATATTATAGAAGCAAAAATAAAATTAAACGAATCGATTTTTTACATTATAATAAACAAATATACAAAAATATAATGCAAAAAAAGTATTTGTACACTATATTAATGTAATATAATTAATGAAAATTTAGTAAAATGATACAAATTAATATTTTGTGAGAATTTATTTAGCATTTATGACTAATTCTAGATGGTGTGACATAGATTCCACCAACTTTTTTGTAGCGGTTGGGTTAATGTTATTCCATGACACAATAAGAGCTTCTTTAAAACTGTTTTTTACTGATACATATTTTTTTTTCGGATTTTTGCATCCAATAGCATTTGCAAATTTTCTATTGGATTCAAGTCTAGAGATTTTAAAGGAGTTACCAGTCGTCTTCGAGTATTGTCGTAAGAATGTGCTGGGGTGATCACAGCAGTATGCTTTGGTCGTTATCCTGCAGAAAGTGAAAAGCTTCCTCTATGCATAATTTCTTGGCACAGTTCAATAAATTATGGCGCGACACATCAATGTATGATAAACCTGTCCTTCCATTGTTAATAAATTTGAAATGTTTTGCTCCATTAGAAGCTATACACCCCAAAACTATAATATTCCCCCCCAACATGCTTGATAGTTTGAAGTATACGTTTTGGATCTAGAACAGTTTTATTTTTACGCCAATTTTTTCGAATGCTTGATGGTAAGAAAATTCCGAATTTTCCCTCATCAGAAAAAATTACTGTTTTCCAAAAATCCAATGATTTATTTCTGTATGCGAAAGCGAATACTATGCGTTTTCGCCTATTTGTTTCGCTGATGAATGGATTTTTCCTTGAGGTTCTTCCTTTTAAATCTGCATTTAGAAGAATATTTTTTATTGTTTGAGGTATTACTCTGATGCGAGAAGATGTTGCAAGGTCTCCAGCAAATTTTTGAACCGAACGCATAGGATTTTTTAAAGCTTTTTTAACAACACTCCCTTTTTCCCTCATTGTTAGTTACCTAAGAAGTCCTGGTTTTCATTGAATTTTGATGCTTTTAATTTATTCACAGTTTCTCACTATACATCCAATAGTTGTAAATGATAATTTAATAGCTTTTACAAATTCTTGTTGCGAATTTAAATTTTTATTAAGCTCAATCATAGGATTTCATATATCTAGAGGTGCCTCTCATGTTTTAGGCTCTATACTCAATTACTTCAAGAGCACTTTAGATTAAATGTCACAGAAATATAACATGAACTTAAAAATTATTAACAGCTCCTGTAAAAGTAGTCCTTTGAAACGCATAAACACTATAAAATACAGTACATATCAGGATGGAGAAATGTACAAATACTTTTTTTGCAAGAAATTTTTAAACTTTTCCTATTAGAAAATTATTTTACATCTTTATCGAAATTTTCTGTTGTGTAATTTAAAACGCACGGTAAACAGACTGTATTAAAACTATTTTTGACAAAATATCTGTTTTTATTTCGTTAAAAATTAAAAATTTTAGAGTGTACAAATACTTTTTTTGCCAACTGTATATGTATTTTGTGTGTGTGTGTGTGTGTTCCTGTAAATATATAAGAAATAATTTTTATTACACCTCAGCGACGTATATCATACACTATACTATCTACTTTCTTTTATACAGGAAATAACTTGTAGTATTCCTCAGCAATGTATATCAATACGAATTTATTATTTCCAGCTGAGCGAAAAATTGCCCAGGCCGGGAATTTCGCTCAGCTGGAAATAATAAATTCGTATGATAACTTTACCAATCAGTTTGATTGTGTTAAAAATAATAGTAATGTATATCAATCTCATGTTAAATAGTCAATATCAAATGTTAAATAGTCAATTACAATTATCGCACCAAAAAAATGTTCTTCTGTACCATTATGTAATGGAATACTTTTGTGTGACCTTGTAAATCAATAAAAAATGCTTTTTGCACCACAGATTGTGCAAAATGTATATTATAATATGTATGTTCATAGAGGCATAACAATTTTATTGTGTTCGAATTAGTGTAGTCCATTAAAATGCATTTGAAACATTTTTCCCCATTGACCGTAATGTAACGGAATAATTTTGATTGCCCCTGTAATTGATCTATGCATCCGATTTTCATAAAATTTGAAATGATTCGACTAAATTATGTAATGATTATATATTTTAAATTTCAAACGATTAAAATGCATTTGAAACTTTTCCCCTTATTCACCGTAATGTAACGGAATACTTTTGATTGTCCCTGTAATTGATCTATGCATCCGATTTTCATAAAATTTGAAATGACTGGACAAAATTATATAATAATTATATATTTTAAATTTCAAATAATTCGGTTGGGTAGTTTTTGCGTTGTTATATGCGGACAGACAGACAGACGGACGGACGGACTGAACGACAACTATAGGTGCTACGTATTTACATAATTACGAACGCACCTAAAAAAAATCTCCCTAGAAAATTAACATTTTTGTCTTATTTATTTATACTTCTCTTAAAGGATGTTTCAAAATTGTCAAAATATTTATAAAATATGTGTTTAATTTAATATTTTATGCGTTAAAAGCTAATGAGCGGTGATTAATATTTTAACCCTTCCAGATAAATTTCGACAAAAACATTTGCAACAATGAATTTCAAAAAATGGAGTGCATCTCACTATTTTTCGTTAAACGTTAGGTTCTCATATTTATCGCTTTTTAGGTGCGTTCGTAATTATGTAAATACGTAGCACCTATAGTGGTCGTTCAGTCCGTCCGTCTGTCCGCATGTAATAACGCAAAAAACAACCCAACCGAATCGTTTGAAATTTAAAATATATAATTGTTGCATAATTTTTTCAAGTTATTTCAAATTTTATGAATTCAACTGCATAAAAAATAAAATGCATAATTATTATGCTAATAAAATGCATAATTATTACATAATTTTGTCGAGTCATTTCAAATTTTATGGAAATCGGATGCATAGATCAATTACAGGGCCAATCAAAAGTATTCCATTACATTACGGTCAAAGGGGAAAAAAGTTTCAAATGCACTTTAATCGTTTGAAACTTAAAATACATAATTATTAAATAATTTTGTCGAGTTATTTCAATTTTTTTGATAATCGGTGCATAGATCAATTACAAGAGCAATCAAAAGTATTCAATTACATTATGGTCAATGGGGAAAAAGTTTTAAATGTACTTTATACGTTTGAAATTTAAAATACATTATTATTACATAATTTTGTCGAGTCATTTCAAATTTTATGAAAATCGGATGCATAGATTGATTACAGGAACAATCAAAAGTATTCCGTTACCTTACGGTCAATAATAGGTTTAAAATATTGATTTACTTTCGGAGATATTTTAAATATAAAAATGCATCAAACGTCTATATACTTAACCTTACGAAAGGGAATTCGGAAGCTGACTGACCAGCACCCTTAAACAATATTTTCCCCCTCCTGACTGTTTTAGTCCAGGCGAAATAAACATTTTACCTATTTAATTTAAATGCTTTAAGTGATAAATTAAAATAACATAAAAAGATTATAGCTTGACATGTTTCATTGCTCTTACGGCAACATTTTCAAAAGCAAATAAATGAATTATTTGCATAATCATTTGAATAATCATTTATTTGCTTTTGAAAATGTTGCCGTAAGAGCAATGAAACATGTCAAGCTATAATCTTTTTATGTTATTTTAATTTATCACTTAAAGCATTTAAATTAAATTGATATTTTAAAGTGATGTTTATATTATATGTAACATTTTACCTTTCAAAAATCGGGTGGAAGATTTTTTTTCTGATTTTTTCATAATGATGCTAACATGGATAAACCACGTTTTCGAATAAAAATTTCTCAAGGCTAAATTTTCTGTGGTCAAAAAACAACAAAATTTTGAGATTTTATTTTATTTTATTTATTATTTTTTTTTAATATCTCGAGATTTGTTGCCATAGCAATATATTTGTCAGTTACAATATTAAATAGGACAAAATTCTGTATAATATTTCTTATTTTCAACTTTTTTATACACTAAGTAGCAAGCGCAGTACGCCAAAATCCCCCCAAATCCCATTCTATTTAAAATTAAAGAGTATAAATAAGAAAATTTGTTTGTGTTTGTAGCTTTTGTATTGAGAAAAACTAATGCCTGAAAGTGAGGTACATATGAAATTATAAATAATAAACGGGCATTAATATAATATAATAATTCTATTAGGTAGAATTGTTAAAAAAAAATAAAAATAAAAAAGGACATTTTTTTAAATTTTCTTAAAAACCGTGAAAAAAGTAGTTAAGCCACGATTATTCAAATGTATTCATCGGATTTAACCGTGTATATATTTATATATATATAGATAGATAGATAGATAGATTGGTAGCAGTAAATTATTTATTTCAAGGTTAATAGTAGGCTTTTTTGCATCCGTAGCAAACTCGGATTTTGGTGCCCGCTCTCCCTTTCTCACCCCGTTCAAAAGAAAACTTATCATGAGGATATTAATAAATCTGTTATAGCCGGATTTGGGAAATCTTTAGTATGTAATCATTAAATACGTAATCAGCTTTGTTAAACATTGATTCAATAAAACTTTGAAAATTTAAACGAAAGGAATCGAAATATATCCAGTTTTATAAAAGGTTTCATCTTAGCAGGTATAATTGTTCACATATTTTTTTTTTCTTGAAATAATAATAACAATAATAACTAGTCGTTGGAGGCCACCGTAATACTTACCCATCATGGAGATGCATAACATAATATATGAAAACATAACATATGTAAACAGTTTATGAAATGCATTGCAATTCCAAAACAAAATATAAACGTATATTTAAGTATTTTTAATACATCATCATGCTCTATTAATGAATTTCTGATGAACCGATTTCGATAAATTACATGAAACGCCATACTATTCTAGTAGCACTGAATTGCATAAAAGAAATATCCTTATAACTCTAAAAATAAATATCATATTCACTAACGGTTTCTTGCATCAAATTAAGTGTCTCATTTCCAATTAAAAGATATCTTTGAGTTGAAATTTGAATGAAATACAGGGTCATGAAAAATCAAAGAGTGTGGAAAACAAGATTAGAAATTTCTCGACAACTAATAATCCGATCGATTTCGTTTTTTATGCAAAATTTGTGTCAATTTATTGCCTTTTACGTCCACTCATTAAAATAAAAAAAATTCGAAAATTTTTATATACCTTTCATCAGAACTAATTTTTCGAGAGTCCGAAAAAATAGTTCCGAATAATCGAAGTTACTGATATTAAATAAGCTTCGTCCCATTCTTACATACTAAGCACATACAAAATTTCAAGTCTCTATCTCAATTTGTTCGGGAGATAGAGCGGTTGCAGACAGACAGACAGACACACAGACGGACGGACGGCAAAATTTTTTTTTCTAAAAATATGTTTTTCAGTGTCCGAAACTTGTAAATCCGTCAAAAAAATCGATTTTCAAAACGATTGCAAGACTTACCCTATACTACGTATGATGGGTAAGTGATAATAATAATGATTCAATGGTAATTGAATAATTTCTAAATTTACAACTATGAGACTAAATTAGTCACCCGTAATATTAAACCTATTGAAGTGTTCATGTCGAATATCTTGCTTGCTTTTATTACTTATATATATATATATATATATATATATATATGTAATAAAAAAAAAAAAATTGCGCCATTTTTTTTTATTCTCTCTTAGCTTCAATTCTAAATTTGTGGAACATATTTCAATCTTAGTTTCGTAACTTGTAACAGCTAAAATTCTTTTTCTTACTTTAGTTATTAATAAATTATTTCTTGCTTCTCAAAAAGGCGGGAAGTATTTCGTAAGCTTTTTACTTTCTGGCATATTCCTGCGATTTTAATTTTATTTTTTATTTTTTAACATCGCGTGACAAGTGTTACTACGCGTTGCTAAAGGGCTTAGTGTTCCGAGGAAAAAATATAGTTCTTGCCAATAGACCGCCTATTACGGCCAATTAGAAGTGATCATTTTGTCCGTTAGAGGCTCGAGTCCATCCTGATTGGATTTTTAAAATGATTGACGCGGAGTAGGAGGGCGCTAGTTTTGTCGTGAAAATGATTTTTTCATTTGGCTTTTCAGGAGAGTAGAATGCACATTTTCTTTAAACTATCAAGACGCGCGTTTTATTGCTCCGCTGAATTAGAAATGTCATTTTTTCCGAGATTGTAGAACGCCGGAATGTTGCAGCTTAGTGAGCGAAGGCCGTAGTGATAGATGTGTGGAACGGTGATCGGTGGAGTAACTTAAGTTCGTGCTCTAAATAATAAAGAACTAAAACACTGATTTTCTTGCATTGTTATTGGAGAAACTCCTACGAGAACAAATCCATGGCTTATCCACTTACCAGAACGACTGCTCATCCCACTATTGAATCTTAGTGAATAGTAGTATTCTACAACCAACATGGTATTCTATTAGTGATTATACACTATTATAGAACATCGTCGTCGTTTTATTACATTTTAGCCGGCAGGATGAAAAATGAACCGGCGTAAAACTTTTGAGAATAAGCTGCATGCTCTTCATACACTTACAGTTGTTCCTACATTTTTCCTGGTATTGCTTTCATCTTAACATTTAATACAGAAAAAAATAACTATGATATCTTCCATCTAAATGGTATGTCCAAGACTGAAGATGGATGGGATCAGCTGCTGTGTGTTAATACTAATATTGTAATTTTGTTTCCTGCAATAAGACTCAATGTGTGTTACTAACAGTCAGAGTTTTTGAGATGCTAGCTGCACGCATCTTTAACCTCATCTGCGTCTACTTCCACCCATGTTACGACGAGATGGCCTGCATGGAAAAACATCTTCATGTGCATAAATGATAAACCTTTCAGCTGAGAAAAGATCGTCTTATAAAGTTTTGTTTGTAATTATGTGTGGTATCTACATCTACAAATATTTTAAGTGTGAAATATACCTCGCATTCTAGTGAGAAACTTTTCAACTGTGAGATATGCAACCAAACTGTGAGATATGCAAAATAAAAATTACAAAAGATCACCTGCATGAAATCAATTCGACATCATTTTCTTTTATTTATTTATTTACTGTATTTTCTAGGTAAAAGTGCATAAATATTTTGATAAATTTTCATTTCATAATAAATGAACACCTGCTGTGTGGTTGCGAAACTACGGTATATTCCATCAGTAATACAAGATAATTGAAATTTGCACCTGTGAGTCGTATCTACGAAGTGCTTTATTTTTTGTTTAGTTTAATAAAAAATTAGGTATTTGAACAAGGCCACATCGAACATGTCTGTAAGTTATTATTTTATTTGTTTATTGGCTAAGAAATTTTAATAATCATTTCTTTGTTTAAATTCTTGATTTTTTCTTTCTCTTTTATTACAGATATTAAAAAATAAATGTGTTCTTAATTTATAATTAAAATTTTCTGCTCATAGAAATTTTATTTAGTTTTAAAGGTGTTATTTTTTTTTAAATCGAAAGATGGATTAATTTGTTGTTAAAAAAATACTCTGTTGCAAAATTTATTTTCCATACGTAAAGAAAAGTATTTTTGTTTTTAAAATTATTTGTTATTTCCCATGTATGGAAACCCGATATTTATTATTTTATTACTTATTTATTTATTATTTATTTATTTTTATTATTATTTATTGAGGTATTTGAAGTATAGTAATTGAATTTTAATAATTGAAGTATAGCATTTAAATATTTTCCATATGAATTATCCTTCTTTCATGTTACTAAGGTCAGGATTAGTAAAAGAAGAAAAAATGTCAGAAAATAAACTTGATATTGTCCCTTTTGAATTTGGGTCGGGCATGGATATATTTAAATGGTTTAAACATTTTGATCGAGAATGTTCGGTAGAAAAGAAAGATAATGAATGGAAACACCAAAATATTTCAAAATATTTAAAGGGGGAAGCGCTAAAAACTTATATAAATGATTGTTTGGATTGTGCTACTTATGAAGAAATTGTCGAGATTTTAAGTGAAAAATTCATTCAAGTTAGAGTTCCAAAATTTTCTGAATTTACTTCCTTAAAGTTAAATGATCTAAGTGATTTGGATTCTTATTTTAGAAAGAAAGTTGAGATTGGAAGGCAACTTCAGCTTGAGGAAAATTTAATTATACAGGGATTAATTGATGGCCTTCAGCCGGAGTATCAAAATTGTTTGATGGTTAACCCTCCTTCCAATACTCGTGAATGGTTTCGCATTGCTAAACAATTAGCAGCGATTCCAAATCATACCTCTAATAACGGCAATAGAAATTTTCAACAAACTAGACCAATGCACAATCCCAATCCTCAGCCCAGACATTGGACTCGACCTACTCCAAACAATCCATCCCAAAATTTTAATCCTAGGTTTTTCACTCCTAGAATGCCTACGACTCATTATCAGAATAACTACCCAAGTCGTCCGTGCCGTATATGTTTAAACAGAGGCATAGAAAATGCATATCATTGGGAGAGGAGTTGTATATTTAACACAAATTCCTTTCAAACTCAAACTCCTGCTCATATTCAACCATCTCCTACTAATAATATTTGACAATTAATCATCCCTGGATATGTGGGCAATAACAAAGTGTATTGTGTGGTGGATAGTGGATCAACTGTCTCAATTTTACCCCTCAAATTTGTTCGATATTTAAATGGTAATTTACATAATGTTACCCCTATTACTATCAGACAGGCGCAAGGAACTCTTACAATTAATAAATCTTGTCGATTATGTATTAAATTTGGTAATATAAAGAGATATGTTAATTTTTTAGTAAGTCAACTTGATTTGGACTATGCTATTTTAGGTTTACCTGATTGTGCCAAATTTAAATTAAAAATTGATTGTGCAAAAAGCCAGGTGTTACAAGACAATATTTCGTTAAACCCATATGTCAACATATCCAGTGATAACTTAGAATTGCTTCATTTTGATATTATAAAAAATGATACTACTGTGCAACCCGATTATGGAAATACCATAACTCCTCAATCCTTGTCGCGAACTAATAATGATGATTATAATCTATTGGGGGATCTGAATGCTATTCAAAATAAAAATGTAAGGGAACTTTTAAGGGATTATTTAGATATTTTTGCAAAAAATAAATATTATGTAGGGAGAATTAATATTGAACCTCAGCGTATTTATCTTAAATCTGACCTACCAATATCTTTGAGGCCTTATCGTACATCCACTGCTGATGAAAAAGAAATATCTCAGCAAATCCAATCATTATTAGCTGCTGGGTTAATTAAAGAAAGTTATAGCCCGTACTCTTCTCCAGTTACGTTAGTAAATAAACGAGATGAAGGTAAAAAAACCCGAATGTGTGTTGACTACCGAAAATTAAATTCTATCATGAAAAATGACGCTGAACCTTTACCCCGAATAGATGAAATTTTAGACAAATTAAGTGGTGCCCAATATTTCTCTACACTAGATTTAGCCTCAGGCTATTGGCACATACCTATTCACCCAGCCGATTCCGAAAAGTTAGCCTTTACTACTAATTGTGGGCTCTGGGAATGGAATGTTCTCCCCTTTGGTGTAAAGGTAGGCCCCCCAATTTTCAACAGGACAATTAGAAGAATTCTTACAAAATATAAAATAGACTTTGCTTGTTATTATTTTGATGATATAATTATTTTTTCTAAATCAATAGATGAACATATACAGCATCTCATCCAAATTTTTGATTTATGCCGAATAGAAAATATTAAATTAAAATTATCTAAATGTACTTTTGCTCAAAAACAAATCAATTTTCTAGGGTATGAAATCCAAAATGGAACTTTAACTCCAGCTAATACTAATATAGAAACGATTAAAAAATTAAAACCTCCTACTAACACTAAAGAATTACAAAGATTTCTTGGTTCTATAAATGTGTATCATAAATTTATTGACAAATATGCTGAAATTAGACACCCCCTAAATAAATTACTTAAGAAAGATACTATTTGGGAATGGAATACTGAATGTCAAAACTCTTTTCAAAAATTAAAAGATGCCCTCATTGCTAAACCAATTTTAAAGATTTATGACCCAAAATTACCCCTACACATGTTTGTTGACGCTTCTCAGGTAGCGGTAGGTGCAGTTCTTAAACAACCCGACCATAATAACTTTTTACATCCAATTGCTTATTTTTCTAGAGGATTGAGAAGTTATGAGAAAAATTATTTCATTACCGAACTAGAGTGTCTTGCTATCATTGATACTTTAGATAAATTTTATCATTACTTTCACGGTGTGCAATTTACCATCCATACTGATCATGCATCTCTTGTTTGGTTAAAAAATGTCAAACATTTAAGAGGTCGATTATTTAGGTGGTCATTGAAGTTAAGTATGTTCGATTACAAAATAGAGTACTTAAAGGGATCTACAAATGTCGAAGCCGACATGTTGTCCCGAAACCCTATTTCTCATTTTTGTAAGCCCCTTACTTTTCTTCTTGACGTTAAAGAGATTATTGAGATGCAAGAAAAAGAAAATGTGTGTGGATCAAATTATATTAATGACAATGGACTGATTATAGTTAAAAGAAAAGGTTTTCGTAAAGTGGTAGTTCCCATGTCCCTAAGAAAAAAATTGCTTAATGTTGCTCATGAACAGTTTGGTCACCCTGGTGTTCAAAAAATGCAAAATTTAATTTCTCCTAACTATTATTGGCCAGATATGACCCAAGACATTACTAACTTTGTTAAATACTGTGATATTTGCCAGAAAAATAAAAAACCTAGACAGAAAAAATTTGGCTTATTACAAGCTATGCCCACTACAGATCAACCTTTTGACTGTCTGTCTCTTGATACTGTAGGAGGGTTCAATTATTATAATTCTACAAAAAAATATCTCCATATTATAATAGACCATGCCACAAGATATGTTTGGGCATTTCCTTCCAAAAGTGTCACTACAGAAACTTATACAAATTGTCTGAAACAAATTTTCAATATCAAAATCCCTCAACAATTATTCTGTTTTAGTAAGATTTCAAGTGTACAGTCCCCTCAAAAAATACTTAGTGACAGGAATGCTGCTTTTACTTCTTCAAGATTCAAAAAATTCCTGCGAAATCATAATATTAAACAACGTTTGACCACTGCCCATCATCCACAAACGAATGGGAAATGTGAAAGAGTAAATCAGACAATAGTAACTAGATTAAAATGTAAAGTAAATTCCACTACCTCTAAAATTCCCTGGACTAAGCTTTTAACTGAGGTAATTAATGAATATAATAATACACCCCATTCTATTACCAAATTTCCACCTGCGTACTTACTTTTTGGCCAATTACCCTATGACTCCCCCTTACAACAAAATTATTATCCCCCTGTTCATGAAGCACTTAAAATTGCTAAAACAAGAACTGATGAATTTCATTTAAAAAATAAAAGATATTATGATAAAGATTATATCGAACCAAAATTTAAAATAGGAGATCTAGTTATCTATGAAGAATTTCAGTACCCTAATACTAGAAAGTTGTCACAAGTATTTAGTGGCCCTTATAAAATTCTTAACAAATTATCCGAAGTAAATTTTGAAATTGATTGGCAAAACCAGTTCAAAAGTTCAGAAATAGTACATGTATCTAAATTAAGGCCTTATTATTCCCCTGATAAATTTAAATTAAGTCATGAGCAACAACCCCCTAATCAACAACAACAAACTCAGGTAAAAACTGTAGCTTAAACTATATCTCTAGTTTATCATTTTATAATTTTTCTCTTAAACAGTAAATTTCTTTTCATATTTTAATTCAGATAATATCCTGTAATTCTTACAGAATGGCAATGATATCTCTTGACTGCAGCGAGAGTGTCACTTGTCTGGAAATTTTTATATTTGTTTGTTTATGCCGGCGTAGACGAACAAAGTGGAAATTTCTTATTCTGTACTGAATTACTCTACTTAGAATAATATATTAACAAATAAATATTTAAAAATATACTTTTTTTTTTCAGCTGAACCTATTTGTAATATTAAATTTAAGCTATCAATTATTAAATTAATTATTTGCCAAGTAACAAAATTTTTATCACTTTATTTTAATATATTTTTTTTTCTTTCTCTCTTTCTTTGCTTCTGCATTCCAGTCCAAGTACATGTCAATTATAATATAATTTTGTTTCTTTTTCTCTTTCCTACTTGCATCTTGCAATGTTTTATCACACCGAGAGAATATTTATTGCGTAATTATTTGACATGAATAGATCTTGTTTTTTATTTTTATCATTTATTAATATTTCTTTTTAAGAATCTTAGTAGTTTAAAGGTCACGTGCATTCTCAAACATGAATAAAATTTTTATTTATCTTTATTTTATTTTAATTTATCATATTATATTTTAATTTTTTTTTTTTTGTACATATTCCTACTTAATCCTGTACTCGGATTACCAGATTAAGTAAATGATTTCATAGTTGATTGCATTTTTTATTTTATTCCACTTCTCTCTATATTTCATCCCAAAAATATGAGATGAGATAAACGAGATTGAGTATTTAAAGAATGTCTTTTGTGATATTTATTATTACTTATTAAGAGATTACTTATACCCATTATGAGATTTACTTACACTTATGATATTTATTATTATTGATATTTTTCCTTATTATGTTTCTTAATTATATTGTTTATTATTTACATTGTTAAATTTTATTATTACTATATTATAAAATGTGTTATTAATTAAAAATACAATTATAAAAGTATTTTCACAAAGATTCCAAAATGGAACTGTTATGAATGTTCAAGGACTTACTCACACAAAAACTGAACTAATATTATAATGTTAGCTGATGAATTTGGACAGTTAAATGAATTAGACATCCTTAAAATGAGGTAATGAACTATGCCATTCCAAATATGACTTTAAGAAGATTTTTGAAATAAACTTTTAAAAATTGATTTCTAGATTTGACATTGTTAAAAAAGAATTTAACGTTATTGTTTTTCATTTTTATGTTTCATTTTTATGTTATTACTATGGGTAATTGCTTATATTTTCAAATTACTTTTTGATGTGTACTTTAAACAAGATTATATCTTGTATTTGTATTGAAGCCTATTTTATTGTATTTAAATTTGAAGTTATTCCACGCATCACCTTGGTGTTTTTAAATTTGAATTCTATATAAAAAAGAGAAATTAATTTAAATTTTTTTTTTATTCAGTATCTAATTATTATTACTTATATCAACAACTTCGTGAGCTAAGTCTGCATCATCTCCCTTTCTGTGAAATTGCAGGTCTCAGACCTACTTTTTCACCCGTCTTTCTGGGAGGGGGGATTTGTAATAAAATAAAAAATAAAAAAAAAATTTTGCGCCATTTTTTTTTATTCTCTCTTAGCTTCAATTCTAAATTTGTGGAACATATTTCAATCTTAGTTTCGTAACTTGTAACAGCTAAAATTCTTTTTCTTACTTTAGTTATTAATAAATTATTTCTTGTTTCTCAAAAAGGCGGGAAGTATTTCGTAAGCTTTTTACTTTCTGGCATATTCCTGCGATTTTAATTTTATTTTTTATTTTTTAACATCGCGTGACAAGTGTTACTACGCGTTGCTAAAGGGCTTAGTGTTCCGAGGAAAAAATATAGTTCTTGCCAATAGACCGCCTATTACGGCCAATTAGAAGTGATCATTTTGTCCGTTAGAGGCTCGAGTCCATCCTGATTGGATTTTTAAAATGATTGACGCGGAGTAGGAGGGCGCTAGTTTTGTCGTGAAAATGATTTTTTCATTTGGCTTTTCAGGAGAGTAGAATGCACATTTTCTTTAAACTATCAAGACGCGCGTTTTATTGCTCCGCTGAATTAGAAATGTCATTTTTTCCGAGATTGTAGAACGCCGGAATGTTGCAGCTTAGTGAGCGAAGGCCGTAGTGATAGATGTGTGGAACGGTGATCGGTGGAGTAACTTAAGTTCGTGCTCTAAATAATAAAGAACTAAAACACTGATTTTCTTGCATTGTTATTGGAGAAACTCCTACGAGAACAAATCCATGGCTTATCCACTTACCAGAACGACTGCTCATCCCACTATTGAATCTTAGTGAATAGTAGTATTCTACAACCAACATGGTATTCTATTAGTGATTATACACTATTATAGAACATCGTCGTCGTTTTATTACATATATATATATATATATATATTCATGAGATAATTGAGATCAATATCTAATGCTGTACTTTTTCGGGTTTAATTAATTAATTAATTTTTTAAATATTTCGGAAAATTGTTTGGGGCGTTTTCTGAAATTAAAGTAGCTTCTTTAAAAAAATGCAACCAAATTTACAAAATTAAAAGTACGCAACGTTAGATAGCGACCTTAAATATCAAATGAACAACAACAAAATAATCATAATAATAATAATAAATAAAATAAACGTCAAAATTCGAGCTTGAATTCTAAAAATAATGCTCCCATAGGTTTAACATTAGCATGCAAATGCTTTCGCGTGAAACTACACTAGTCATACGATATACGAACGAACTAGAACGCTAATCTTAAACCTATGAGCGTTCTTTTTTACAATTTCTCGCTTGTAATTTAATAGTTTTAAAAGGTCTTTTTTCTGTTTGAGATTGCTGTTCAATTGCTGACGGACAATTGCTGCTAGAATTCTAACGGGATTAGTGTTTACTTTATCTATTTTGGTTACTTTAGTTTTCTACTTTGATTACAGTTTTTATTTATTTATTTATTCATTCATTATTTTTCTATAAAATTACAATTGATTAGTAATACGAAAATGTATATTTGGAATAAAAAAGAAACATATAGTACAATATTTAAATATATTTCTGAGTAAAACTTGCTCTAAACATTTTTCAGATATTTTTTATGATCTTACTATGACTAGAGTTAATCTTTTCAATATAAATTTACTAAAAAGCCCCTAAAACTCAAAATACTAATACTCAAATGGTAATAAATTTTTCTAATCAAATATTTAATAAAATCAATGTAAATTCTATAATAAATGATAAAAACTGAAAATTTCCTATAAATAATATTCAAATATCAAAAACTTCAAAGTATTCAATATTTAACTATAATTCGTTCTTATAAATACTTCTGATGATATTACTTTCCCCTGCAAATGCAATGACCCCTCTCTACACAAATACATTAATAATGATCGTGTCATATTATAACTGGAAATCTAAATACTGTATATGGCTTAACACTGAAAAAAATTAATGGGTTATGGTACTAAGTATAGAATTACATTTAAATAAAACATTAATTCTGTAATAAAACAATTTACTTATGATATATATGCGGGATATTGAGTGATTAACTTATGATTTAAGCAAAACTAATATTCTTGAAAGTATAAAAAGGTTTAATAGACATAAAACATGTACGTAACATTCAAAGATAACAGTAGAAATGAATAATATTCAGTATAAATAAGCTTCCCTGAGCTTTGCATTAAAAATCCATCAAACTCGCCATCGCTGAAACCTATAGAACACCTCGTTCTTTTCACTCATCATCACATGAGTCTCATTTGGGATATCACGTTCATTAAATCATTGAGTTTATTATCTTTTATTGCTGAATACTTCATTCTTTAATCCCACATATATATATTTATTTATAAAATTGCAATATATTGTAACAAACCTATTGAATATTTCAATCAATGGAAAATTTTAGTTATTGATAAATTAACTAAGACTTTAAAATACAATATTTCACATCTGGATTATATAAATACAAAGCATCTTTTCCAGCAAATCACTAAATTGCAACAAAACTGTAATAACTTATGTTGACAAATCTCCAAATAATTATGCAATCTATACATATAATAAAACAGTAGGACCCGGTGTGTCTGTACATTGAAGATAATTGACAAAAATGGAGTCAGGGCGATAAAAGAAAACCAATGAAACACAAAAAAAATTTTTTTGAATTTTTTGTCTGTCTGTCTGTCTGTCTGTCTGTCTGTTTGTTCGAGGTTATCTTCGTAACTACTGAATGGATTTTTATGCGGTTTTCACTAATGAAGAATGCACACTCCCGGGCAGTGTATAGGCTTTGTTTCATCAAAATCGGACAACAGACAAAAAAGTAACAAAAAGAAACAAAAGAAACTATTAGGTGCGCTGCTCACGTTTTTTAGTACATAACGTTTTTTAGTACATATAAAATCCAATAGATGTCACTGTGCGATTTTAAAACGCGCTATCGTTATGTTTTCGCCAGTCTACTTAAGTATGAGAAAGTTTCAAGCTGGCTGTCGTTCCATGTGGTTTAGTCGGTAGAACGTCAGTGCGCCATACTGATGGCCCGGGTTCGATTCCCAGCATGGAATTTTTTTTCACTATGTTGGCATTAACGCCTATAAGCAATTAAAAGAATTTGAAATATTGTATTCAAGGCGAATTTTCTCTCTGGGAAAATTTCCTTGCATTAATATGTCAGTGTAATTTTTTTTTCGATTTAATTTTTTTTTTCGAAACTTTGTTTTTCTTAAAAAATTACAGTAAATATTTGATATTTCCCAACGTTTTTTGAATGATCGACTTGCTTTTTTTTTTTTTTTAATGTATGTCTGAACCTTATCTAACTACTTCTTCAAGATTTCTTTAGATAAACCGACCAGCGTAGCGGGCGAAGGCCGCTAGTTATATATAAATCCTATTATCATCAACTGCTTAAATCTAGTATATCTTCTAATAACACATCCCAAAAAACTAATGATAACATAATTGTAAACAATCGTAAAATTAAAGACTTTTATGAATTATTAGACATTAACTCTACTAACTTTAAATATCCTTATCTAGTTCTTATACTCAAATTTGATAAGAATCCTGTTAAATTTAGAACAGTTACAATTCGTTGCAATATACTTATAAAAATGCTGCTAACAAACTTCTATTAACAGTTCTTAATCAAATATATAAAATTACAAAAACCAGTGATAATAATAAATACTATAAAGAGTAGTTATGAATTGGACAATAGTATGAAAAATCTTAAATGTATAAAAAATATAACTGCATATGACTTCAAATATATTTCTAATAATATCGATTTATTAGATTTACATAATATAATAAATGCACTTAAAAAAAAATATCAACATGATTTGGATCTATCAATGAACATTGAAACTGATTATTTTCTTAAACTAATTTCATTATCTAAGGTATCCTGGGGTAATAACGCCACGTTAAGGTTCTACCAATTTTCACGGCTCAGTTTTAGTTTGTATTTTTCAAACAAATATCTCTTTATCATTAATATTATTGATATTATTTAAATATCAATTTATCAATAACTAAAATTTTCATTGATTGAAATATTCAATAGATTTGTTACAATATATTGCAATTTTATAAATAAATATATATAATGTGGGATTAAAGAATGAAGTATTCAGCAATAAAAGATAATATGATATATAATTTGATAGAGCAACTTATTTACTATCTGTATTAAAAAAAAATAATTTAACAGATATGTATTCATAAAATGTAATGGCGTGATTTCTTGACCAATGCTATTGCGTTAATACCCACCTATAAGGGTAATAACGCCATGCAAACAAAACTATGAATAAGATGGAATAATGGCATGTAGATTGTCCAATTCTAAAAATACAAACTCTACAAACTTAGAAATTGACAAATTGCATTCTAAGCTATTGAAAATGTTCATTTTTTTGTGTAAGAAAAGTGTAAGAAAAATAAAGATGTCGTGTGGGGGGGGGGGGGGAGTTTGTGGCAAAAGAATATCAGACCGTGAGCTTCTTTTTGCTTAAAAAGGACCGCTTAAATAGAATTATTAGAAACATTGCACAGTTTTAACTGTGTTTATTTGAATCAGTATTTAGGATGTAGCTCGGTCACTGTAGGGAATCAACCGGAGTATTAATGCCAAGGATTGGCGTTATTACCCCGTTATAGTTATTGCGCTGTACGTTTTAAATTACAAATTATCTCGAGAAGTTATTCAAAATCTTCCACAACATTTTGAAAGTCCATGAAATGTATTACAAATTTATGTAATTAACAAAGTATTTCCGGATAAAAAAAAATAGTCTTCACATCACAAAACGTATCTTGCAAATTTTAGATCAAGCGTTAATTTTAGTTGCTTGTAAAAACAATAAGACCTAAAAATGAAACAAATTAACTTGAAGCTATTTTTTGCGATTTATATGACTCAAAACCCTTCTGCGCAGAGCCCATGGGTGTCATTTACCAGATTATTTCATAATTATGCAAAATATTACCCCGCCTGGCGTTATTATACCAGACCACCTTATAATAATTTTATAATGCAAGATAACATAATATATATACAAAAAGTTGGTATACCACAAGGTGGTTGTACATCTAGTATATTATCTGACTTATATCATCATGAACGTAAATTATTTTGATAATAAATTACATTTATATCGATATATTGATGATATAATTTTAATTGATACTGATAATACCAGTATATCTCAATTCCCAGTTGATTATCCATCTAATCTAGAAATTACAAAACACCTGCTTTATAATAGTGCCATTAACTTTTTAGATCTTAAAATTATATTAAAGGAAAACAAATTAATAACTGATATTTATGATAAACGGAATGAGTTTAATTTTAAAGTTAATACATTTACTAATTTTAAATCCTATCTTCATAATTCTGTATATCGTAATATAATCATTAATCATTTATATAGAATAAAATGTTTATGTTCTTCTCATTTAATTAATGCAAATATTAAAAAGCTTGTTTATGATGCTATAAATAATGGTTTTCCTAAAAATTCACTTATTCTTTAATTTACAATTAGTTGTTACATGATTTAAAAATTAATTAACTTTTTCGTAAAAATGAACCAAAAAATTAATAAAACATAAAAATAATAATAAAAAATTAAAAATGTAAAAAATATTAAAAAATGCATATAATAGTATGGTTAGGTGGGTAGATATTAGAGTACGGAGGAGGGCGCTATTGTCTGGATAGAACGCAAAGGTTGTTTTATATTTTAAAAAAAATTGAGAGAGGGAAATGCATTAATTAAATTGGAACAAAGTTTCTATGGAGTTTAAATAACACCAATGTATGGATTATTGTTTAGTTATATCAATTACATTAAAATAATTTTATTCATTTACATTATTAAACTGCACTTCACTTTTAATAAATGAAAGACCTATAATACTACTAAATGTATAGGGTACATATATTAATTATCTATTTTTTAATCTTTTACATCCTAAATTAAGATATTGGTTTTAGCCTAGCATAGTCAAATTAAATGTTATTGATTTAAATATTAATAGGGTAAACTATGGTGTATGGTATAACAAATTTAATATAGGAGGAAATATGGTGTATGGTTTATTTTTTCTGGTATTACTTTACTCTGCTTTTAATTTATTTATTAATTTATTATTATCATGTGTACGATAATTATTTTTTATTTTTTCCCTTTTCATTTTTCATTTTTAATTTTTCTATCGAATTTAGTAATTTTGTTGTGCCTTGTTTTTAATGTTATTTCTTGATTGAATTTTGGTTTTATGTGGATTGGTAGCCCCAAAATCGTATTATTTTGCTTTTTCATGGCTAATACGAAGATGAAACCACACACTTCTTTTGTTAGTTCCAAAGTATTTGGGGCTTGATAATTCTGCTTTGGTTCAACAAATTCCATTTGTATTCATTTTATTTATTTATTTATTTTTTTCTCATGTTCAATATGGTTTTTTTCTATTAAATTCAAATGGTTCATATTATAATATAATTAATGGTTACATATACTTATACATACACATGCGCATGTATATATATATATATATATTAACCGAAAAAATGTAAAATGCGTAAAATCTTTAAAAAAGAGAATTGTATTATTTAAAGCGGAATATATTTCGGTTCTTTTTCGGTTTTCAAGATTTTATTGACTCAATGTTTGACAAAGCTGATTATGTATTTATTGATAACACACTTAAGGGGGCTCAGGGGTTGAAAACTTTTCAAAAAATCGATTTCTTTAATGATCTAATTTGATTATTCATTGAATTCTTAACTCAGTGCAAAAAACCGCATAAAAATATTTGCATTTTTAACGGAGTTATAAACATTTATGTATCAACACTTTCATAGCCGCATCCATATAACTTTAAGTCGCGTTTTCTCAAAACTTGATTTTTGATGACTAACACCAAGATTTAAAAAAAAAAAACTATTTGATGGAATGGCTTAATTTTTTTTTATGCATATAACATTATTATCTAGATTATGAATTAATATATTTTAGATAGTTCAATATTTTGAGTATTTTTAATGGAAAAAAGTTGTATTTTTTAGGGGGGGTTTAAATTTTCAACTTTGAGAGATTTTTTAATAATGTTTTTTTAAGTGATAGTTATATCCTTAATTCATAATCTAGATAATGATGTTATATGCACGCAAGAAAAAAAAAGCCATTCCATCAAATTGGTTTTTTTAATCTTGGTGTTAGTCGTCAAAAATGAAGTTTTGAGAAAACAAGACTTAAAATTGAAATTATATGGATCCGGCTATGTAAATATTGATACGTAAATGCTCCGTAAAAATAACTCCGTTAAAAATGCTAATATTTTTATGCGGTTTTTTGCATTGAGTTAAGAATTAATTGAATAATCAAACTAGATCATAAAAAAATCGATTTTTTAAAAAAGTTTTCAACCTCTGAGCCCTCTTAAAATTTTCAAGATCCGGCTATTACAAATTTATTTAAATTCTCATGGTAAATTTTCTTTTTAAGAGGAGGGGCAGAGAGCTCCAAAATCCGTGATTGCCGCGTGTATGAAAAAGGGTCCTAAAACACATTATTTACTGCTACTAATATATTGAGGGTGACATACGTGATTAAATCTGTGGGAAACATTTGAATAATCGAGGCAAAACTACGTTTTTCACCGCTTTTAAGAAAATTGAAAAAATGTCCTATTTCTGAAATAGTGTACTGCTCTTGCTATTGAGTGTATAAAAAATTGTAAGCATGAAAGTTATAGAGAATTTTGTCCTGTTAAATATTTTAACTGATAAATAATATGCTACGGCCACAGGTCTCAAAATATTAAAAAAATATATATATTTTTAAATTTATTGTTTAAATTTATTGTCTGTTACCACAGAAAATTTAGCCTTCAGAAATTTTGTTCGAAAAATTGTTTTTTCCATGTTGATATCATTATAAATAATTCCGAAAAAAATCATGTAAAATATGACAGTTAATTATATTATAAAAATAATGTTTTTTTTTTTTTTTTTTTTTTTTTTTTTTTTTTTTTTAACGAGCTTGAGAAACAAATTCACGTCAATTTTAAGGCGGTTTTGGAAAAAAAAAATCCCTGTTCAATAATTAAAAAAAATTTGCACATTGGCATGCTTTGGAATATATTTTTTTTTCCTATAAAGGAATTAAACCTGAAGTTATAAGCTACTGTTGTCTCACAACATTTTAAAAGCTGAAGCGTCCGGAAATTCTGTGCAAAATGTCATTCTAGATAAAATTCTGTTTTTAATTTATTCCGAGAAAAAAGAAAAAAAACGAAGAATGGGAAAGCTATTCGATATCATTGTTTCTGAATAGCATCTGTTAGTCTCATGCGTTTCAGACCAAAAACAAATTCACAAATATATCAGATAATAGATCTTTTGGATTTCAGAACAATCTTAACACAGAATAATTTTAGCTTAATGCTCCAATTTTATTATTTTTAAATATTTATTTTTAATGTAATTTCGAGATTCAGAGGGAGAACAAACTTGCAATTTGACAAGTAGATAATAAAAAAAAAATTCCATTACATCTCAAACTCTAAGTAATAGTATTTAATAATTAGCGATTTTTCTCGTTATAAAGACATTACTACAATTCACAATAAATATCAATCAATTTTCATTTTATCATAAATTATGTTACAGATTATAGATATTACTTGTTTTTTAAAGTTTTCTTTTTCAATTTAAAATTTCATATGATAAAATAAAAACGCATGTTTAAACAGTTTAATGATTTCTAAATATTACTTTTTAATTCTTATTAGTTTTTTTTTTTTACTTTTTTAAAATATCTTGCAGGTCTTAAATGAAAATCTTTTTCTTTAAACTAGCGTAGTCCCAAATCTGTGGGGTTTCTCTCTCTCTCTTTTAATCATTGAAAGTATTTCTCTAAAATATTCAATGCAATCATTTGAGTACACTGGAATTCATTTTAGTGCAAAATTAATAAGTCAAGATTCCATTTATTAGCACACTACTATTAAATTAGATATCACAATTTTCTAGATTCATGTACAGTTTTTGACTCCTCTCACTCAAAGAAATGTTTTGGGGTAAAAGCGTCTGATAATAAACTGAAATACACATTGGAAATTAAAGTCTAGTTAATGTAACTCAACGCCTTAAGGGTGTTCTTAACCGATCCGCTCAACAAGCGAAAAACGTTTTGACACATTTACAAATTCATTTTTTAACAGAAAGTTTAAACAGAAAATTTTAATGTCTGACTATGAAAGCGATTTTGAATTGAACTTATTTTTCCATTTTATGATAATTAAATTACTAATCGAGTTATAAGCTATTTCGATGACGCAATCACCCGTTTTTTTCTCCTTTTCGACAGGTTTTTCTGCTTTCGTCGGGAAATATGCTCAAAAGTGTCAACTTTGAAGACTTGTTATGAAAAATCTATTGTGTTTTTTAAAAAACAAAAGACTGAGTGCAATTAGACAGTTTCTGAATAATAACACCTGCTATTTTCATGCATTTCCGAACAAAAATAAATTAAACCATATGTTACAAAGTAGCCCTTTTTGATTTAAGAACGCACTTAAGTGTACTTTTCTTATTTTCTTTGAAATTAAGATAAATTCTATAAATATTATGACATGTGAAATTACTTGGACGCAAGTTTAAAATCATTAAAACGTTTATATATAAAAATTTGATTCAATCCATAAAGATTTATAGTTTACAATGACATTTAGTATTCAGAAATTCACTCTAGTTTACTGTAGAAATGTCAAAAGTGTTTTTATTTTCCTAACAGATCGCCAATGATGGTGCGAGAAATACATTCCGCATTTAAAATATGAGATAGAGTAAATAAAATGAAAGTAAAATAACAATACATAAAACTGAGCATAAATTTGGTAATAATTTCTGTATTTACAAATTCATAGTGTTTGTTTTTTACTGAAATCTCAATGTAAAATATGCTACTTCCAAATTATGTATTTCACACAAATAATTTATTTTAACCAGTTTATTTTATTTGAAAAATTAAAAGTTGTCAAATTATAGGTACAATAACTCAAGTAAAAGAAAAGATGAGATTGATGCGTGGGAATATGAGAAATCTTAAAGGAATCTATGCTGTAGTTTAAATTTTATTAGCTATTGCCAGTGTAGTTATTTTCAAGAAGCAAGAAGCAATAATTAATCTTAATAATAAATCCTATTTTCACTCAATTTTAATAATAATATATGAAAATTATCTTAATAATAAATCCTAATTTCACTCGATTTTAATAATAATGTATAAAAATTATCTTAATATAATAATTTAAAAAAGATAAATTTAGTTTTAAACAGAAAGTGTTTCAATTTCCACTCAGGTTTAAAGGACAGCATTTTAAGAGCCTTCCATAAAAAGCAAATACTGCAAAATAACAGATAAATGCAACACGTGCATTTTTGCGGAAGTTAAAATGATTATTTCTAGTTGCTAAAGCAAAGAGAACATGTGGCAATTACCATCAATATCCTTTAGCTGAAAAGGGACCATCTCTGGCAAAGAATTAGCGTAAAAGTAAAGAGTTCTCAACCTCTTTATTATTTCCGGCAACCATCTAGTTAATGAGATAGTTGACGCACCGTGTCACACCCTTGATTGATAGATTTGTGGATTTAGGACATTCCCGAAAGAATCTATAAATTACATTTTCTTTTAAATTAGTCTTTGTCGTCTCCTTCCCCCCCCCCCCTCCCACACACACATAAAGAAAATTCCACACTCCCAACCAAATCTCAAGATTTTATCTCTTACTTTTCTGTTACCTGTACTAAAATCAACCTTTCTCTTACCTCAAAAGTTAGATAACAAAAATATTTCTTTTTTATTTATCTATATTTCACCCCGTTAAAATCTCTGTATGTAAAGTTTATTTTTTCGTACGTCTTCAATCAACATTGTTTTTATATATAAGCTGTCATTGTGATAAAATGAAAGAATCTGTAAAATCTGTTTCATTTTCTATAGTTACTGTAAAATGTATCTCCCCGGGCCTTGCCCCGCCCCAAGCAGAAGGCACGGCACTCCTTCTCGTTTTGAAAATAAAAATACGAAATTTCCTCAAATAAACGAGCATATCCTGGTCTCTGAGAGTAAATCTCACAATTTGAAAACATATTCTCAATTGCTCTGTTGAACTAACGCGAAACATTTTGACACATTTATAAATTCATGTTTTAAGAAAAAGCTATAAAATTTCAAAGTCTGATCATGGAAGCGATTTGGAAACGAACTGTGCTTTCCATTTTTTGATTAATAAATTACCTGTTGAGGTATAAACGATTTTGATCACGTGACAAACGAATCTAGGAAAAAAAGTGACCGGAAAAAAAGTTATCGGAAAAAAGTGACATAAACTACAAAAGCGGAAAAAAAGTGACACGGAAAAAAGTGACAAGGGAAAAAAGTGACAAGGGAAAAAGTTACCGGAAAAAAGTGACAAGGAATTTTTATTATTCAATTTGGGGATTCATTGGTTAAGTGTGAAAGGGAGATGGGGGGGGGGAGGCTGATAATTCAGGTAAATGGGTTTTTCATGCTGAATTAACTGTTTTGGTTCAATTTTTGGATATTAGTTCATATTAAAAAGACGCTTGCCTGATTAGATTTGGGAAGAGATGATTAACCTCCTCCCCCATGCGCCCTAAATTAGATAAATGGATTTTTATGCAGAATTATCCAATGTGTGTCAAATTTTGGATATAGGTTCTTTCTGATAAGGCTTATATATAATGCCTGAAGAGGTTTGGGAGTTTAATGGTTAAGCATAAAGGGGGAACGGGAGAATAACCACTCTTAAATTAAATTAATAGCTTTTTATGCAGAATTATCCGATTTGTTTGGAATTTTGGACATAAGTTCATTATGATAAGAAGTATCTCAGATTAGCTATGGGGTTCTTTTGCTTATTAATAAAGGGGGGGGGGGCGGGCGATTATCTCGCCTCAAACTAGATAAATCGTTTTTAATGCAGAATTATCCGAATTGTTTCTGTGTTTCAAATTTTAAATGATGGTTCTTTCTGATAAGGTGAATCCCTGAATAGTTTTAAGAGTTTAATGCTCAAGTATAAAAGGGGAATAGAATAAAACCCGTCCTTAAAGTAAATAAATTGCTTCTTACGCTGAATTAAAGGATTTGTTTCATATTTTGGATTATAAGTTCATTATGATAAGGCGTATCCCTGATTAGTTATAAGGCGATTAGTTATAAGGTGATTAGTTCTTTTGCTAATTAAAAAGGGGGTGATTATTACCCCCCCCCCCCTTAAATTAGAAAAATTGTTTTTTATACACACTTATCCGATGTATTTCATATTTTGGATATAAGTTCCGTCTCATAAAGTGAATCCCGGAATAATTTTAAAGGTTTAAGGCTAAGTCGAGAGGAGGGGAACGCGGGATAACCCCCTTCAATTAAATAAATGGCTTATTACACAGTATTATTCAGTTTGCTTCAAATTTCGGATGTAGGTTCATTCTGACAAAGCATATCCCTGATTAGTTATGGGGTTACTTTGCTAATTAAAATGGGGGCGGGCGATTATTCCCCCCACCCTAAATTAGATAAATTGTTTTTTATGATGTATTTCAAATTTTAGATATACGTTCTTTCTAATAAAGTGAATCCCCGAATAGTTTTACAGGTTTAATGGCCAAGTATAGATGGGGGCGGGAATAGAGGATAATCCTCCCTTAAATTAAATAAATGACTTTTTATGCAGAATTATCCGATTTGCTTCAATTTTGGATGTAGGTTTATTATGATAAAACGAATCCCTGATTAGTTGTGGGATATCCCCCGTTCCCCCCTCTATAGTTAGCCATTAAAACTTTAAAACTATTCAGGAAATCACTTTATCAGAAAGAACCTATACCCAAAATTTGAAATACGTCGGATAGTTGTGCAAAGAAAAAAATTATCTTATTTAAGAAGAGGAGGGGACTATCCCCCGCTATCCCTTTTTATCTAGCAAAGAACCCCATATCTAACCAGGGATACGCCTTATCCTAATGAATCTACATGCAAAATTGCAGCAAATCGGATAATTCTGCGTAAAAAGCAATTTATTTAATTAAAGGGGGTTATATTCTATTCCCCTTCTATACTTGGCCATTAAACTCTTAAAACTATTCAGGGATTCCCTTTTTCAGAATGAACCTTCATTTAAAATTTGAAATACATTGGATAATTCTGCATAAAAAATGATTTTTCAAGTTTGAGGCGAGATAATTGCCTCCCCCCTTTATTAATAAGCAAAAGAACCCCATAACTAATCAGAGATGGGTCTTATCATAACAAACTTATGTCCAAAATTCCAAGCAAATCGGATAATTCTGCGTAAAAAGCTATTAATTTAAGTTAAGAGAGATTATTCCCCCTTTCCCCCTCTATGCTTAACCATTAAACTCCCAAATATCTCCAGTCAATATATACTACATATAAGCCTTATCAGAAAGAACTTATATCCAAAATTTGACACACGTTGAATAATTCTGCATAAAAATCCATTTATCTAATTTAGGGCAGATGGGGGGGGGGGATAATCATCCCTTCCCAAAACTAATCAGGCAAGTGTCTTTTCAGTATGAACATATATCCAAAAATTGAACCAAAACAGTTAATTCAGCATGAAAAATCCATTTAACTAAATTATGAGCCCCCCCCCACCCCGGATCCCTCTTTCATACTTAACCAATAAATTCCCAAAATCAATAATAAATCCCTAAAATCAATTCCTTGTCACTTTTTTTCCGGTAACTTTTTTCCGTGTCACTTTTTTCCCGCTTTTGTAGTTTGTCACTTTTTTCCGATAACTTTCTTTCCGGTCACTTTTTTCCGTTTACCGAGACAAACATGTTTTCACCACTCTTTGAGTGGTTCTGCATCTTTCGCACAGAAATTTGTTTCAAAACGTCCTCATTGACATTATTTTCTGAAAAATCTATTAAGTTTAAAAAAAAAAAAAAAAAAAAAAAAAAGGGAAACATGAATCCGTGATTGATTAGATAGTTTCTGAACATCAACACTTACTAATTTCATGTACTTCAGAAAAAAATAAATAAATAAATAAATAATTTTCATCATAAGTTTGTCTTTTTGGATTTAAAAACAGCCCTATCCACTCATTTTGTGAAAAACCCCGATAACAAAAAAAAAAAAAAAAAAAAAAAAAAAAAAATGTTTCACTGTTTAAAAGTTTTCTCCTTGTTCATTTCTATTACACAAATAAAAATCTGATTGAAAAACGACAATTTTGTTCTGGGGGTGAAATATCCCGTTTTCAGGAAATATTTCATCTTTAAATAAATCTATTGTCAGCTAAACACATGTCAACAGGCAAACCATTAAAATTTTGAGAAACGTGTTTTTAGTGAGTAATGGTTTACCCATTGCTTAACTAATTACTGTTCAATTTGAATAGCATATGCCTATTTCCTTTTAAACTGCAGGGAATGCCTCTTTTAAAATGTTTCAAACAAGATGCTGTTGTTGTACAAACATGTGGTGATCGGCTTATACACCCTGACTTATTTTTTTTAGGAGAAGGAAATCTTCCTGTGTATGTACATGCGTTTTGAGAAATAACACACTACTGCTTAGACCGGTCACGTGAGTAACAGGTGCAGTAAAGCGATTCTATTCTTTATAAATAGGATAAAAGCAGAAGGTAGTGAAAAAGTGTTCCCCTCTAATACTGGTTTGGTTGGAATGGGAATAAATACTGTCAGTAGTTTCGTATTAACCTGTCTCCAAGATTTAAAAAAAGGATTTTTTCCCCCCTAATAATACATTATTTTCATTTATATATTTTTTCAACAGACAAATGAAGATGTTAGGATTTTTTAGACACTTAAACAGGAATTATTTTTATTTATAAAATACTATAATATGAAGCAATTTTAAATGGTATGAAAAATAAATAATGCCATGAAGAAATGCTTTAAGTGTGTATTCCGATCAAAATCTCTTATTTTCCGATTTATTTTTACATTCACTTTTGCTCTCAAATGCACCAAACTTTGAAAATCTCTTATTTAGATACTATATAAGGTGCCGTGCTTATCGGTTCTTCTTTTGATAAATACAGAAAGTATTACAAAAAAAGCTCTCAAAGTTGGTCTTTTGAACCGAATTTTCCGAAACGGGAGATCTGGGAACGAAAAAAAGTGTCGTGCTGAAAAAATAATTCTTGATAAATCAAATTCTAATTAAGTGAGCGAGAAATTACATCTCACGGCATCTTATACATCACTTCAAAAATCACCCCAGCAAGTTTCATGTTTCTACTTTTAAAAATAAGTCTGAAAATGTATCGGGAAATTTTGAGCTCTTGAAGGTGAAAAATCGGTAAACGGAAAAAAAGTTATCGGAAAAAAAGTGACCTAAACTACAAAAGCGGAAAAAAGGTGACATGGAAAAAAAGTGACACGGAAAAAAAGTGACAAGGATTGGTTTCGGGGATTTATTATTGAATTTTGGGGATTCATTGGTTAAGTATGAAAGGGGGATCGGGGGGGGGGGGCTCATAATTTAGGTAAATGGGTTTTTCATGCTGAATTAACTATTTTGGTTCAATTTTTGGATATACGTTCATACTGAAAAGACGCTTGCCTGATTAGTTTTGGGAAGGAACGATTACCCCCCCCCCCCCCATCCGTCCTCAATTAGATGAATGGGTTTTTATGAAGAATTATCCAACTTGTGTCAATTTGCTTATAGGTTCTTTTCGATAAGGCTTATATATAGTATAAAGTGCCTGAAGAGTTTTAGGAGTTTAATGGTTAAGTATAGAAGGGAAACGGGGGATAACCTTTCTTAAATTAATGGCTTTTTACGGATAATTACCCGATTTGCTTCGAATTTTGGACATGGGTTAATTATGATAAGACGTATTTCTGATTATTTATGGGGTTCTTTTGCTAATTAAAAAGGGGGCGGGTGATTACTACCCCCGGCCTTAAATTAGATTTTAAAAAAATTATGCACACTTATCCGATTTATTTCAAATTTTGGATGTAGGATCTTTCTCATAAAGTAAATTCCTGAATAGTTTTAAGGATTTAATGGCTATGTATTGAGGGAGAACGGGGGATAAACCCCCTTAAGGGTGTATTCAAAAAAACGCTTTTCCACCTTCAACAGCTCGAAATTTTCCGATACAATTTCAGACACATTTTCAAAAGTAGAAACATGAAACTTGCTGAGGATATTTTTGAAGAGATGTACAAGGTGCCATGTGCTGTATTTTTACGCTCAATTCATTAGAATTTGATTTATAAACAATTATCTTCTCAGTATGACCCTTTTTTTTCGTTCACAGATCTCCCGCCAGAGGAAAATCTGTTCAAAATGCCGTTTTTGATTGCTTTTTTCGCAATATTTTCTGCATTTATCAAAGAATTGACAATTACGGCACCTTGTGTACTTTCTAAATAAGACAATTTGCCAGTTTGATGCATATGAGAGTAAAAATGAAGTTAAAAATAAATCGGAAAATAGGCAGTTTGAATCGAAATACACCCTTAAATTAAATAAATGGCTTTTTGCGCAGAATTATCCGATTTGCTTCAAATTTTCGATGTATATTCATTATAAGAAGACGTATATCTGATTAATTATGGGGTTCTTTTGCTAATTAAATAAGGGAAAGCGGGCGATTAATCCCCCACTCTTTAAATAAGATTTTTTTTTTCACAATTATCCAACGTATTTCAAATTTTAAATATAGGTTCTTCCTGATAAAGTGAATCCCTGAATAGTTTTAAGGGTTTAATGGCTAAGTATAGAGCGATGAACGGGGGATAACCCACAATTAATCAGGACTTCGCCTTATCATAATGAACGCCCAATCAAAATTGGAATCAAATCAGATAATTCTGCGTAAAAAGCCATTTATTAATTTAAGGGGGGGGTATCATCCGTTCCCCCAGTGTTTACTTAGCCATTAAACCTTTAAAATTATTCCGGGATTCACTTTATGAGAAAGAACATATATCCAAGATATGAAATATATCGGATAAGTGAGCATAAAAAACAATTTATCTAATTTAAGGGGGGGGGGATAATCACCCGCCCCAATTTTTAATTGGCAAAATAACCCCATATGTAATCAGGGATACGCCTTATCATAATGGTTCTATAATCCAAAATTTGAAGCAAATCTGATAATTCTGCGTAAAAAGTAATTTAATTTAAGGTGGGTTATATTCTATTCCCCTTCTATACTTAGATATTAAATCCTTTAAACTATTCAGAGATCCACCTTATCAGAGAGAACCTATTTTTAAAATTTGAATGGGATAATTCTGCATAAAAACCTATTTTTCTAGTTTAAGGGGGATATAATTGCTCGCCCCCTTTATAATAAGCAGAAGAGTCCCATAACTAATCAGAGATACGTTTTATCATAATGAACCTATGTCCAAAATTCTAAGCAAATCGGATAATTATGCGTAAAAAATTATTAATTTAATTTTAGAAAGGTTATCCCCCGTTCCCTCTCTATACTGAACCATTAGAACTCCTAAATCTCTTCAGGCATTATATACTATATATAAGCCTTATCGAAAAGAACCTATATGCAAATTTGACACACGTTGGACAATTCTGCATAAAAACCCATTCATCTAATTGAGGACGGATGGGGGGGGGGGGGAGTAATCGTACCTTCCCAAAACTAATCAGGCAAGCGTCTTTTCAGGATGAACGTATATCCAAAAATTGAACCAAAACAGTTAATTCAGCATGAAAAACCCATTTACCTAAACTATGAGCCCCCCTCTCCGATCCCCCTCTCATACTTAAGCAATGAATCCCCAAAATCAAGTCTTTGTCACTTTTTTTCCGGTAACTTTTTTTCCTTGTCACTTTTTTCCTTGTCACTTTTTTCCTTGTCACTTTTTTCCGTGTCACTTTTTTCCGCTTTTGTAGTTTATGTCACTTTTTATCCGATAACTTTTTTTCCTAGATTCGTCAAACAAGGTAATCAAAGTTAGTCTATGACCGCAGGCATTTGTAGAATTCTATTTCTGTTGCTTTTGGTGACAAAAAAAAAAAAAAAAAAAAAGTAACTTAAGTTAAGTAATGCCCAAAGTCTGCGGGTCAATTTTAGTGCAGGAAATAATATATTGCTTCAGATTTCTTTCGGTTAAATTATTTTTCTCTAAAATTATTTACGTTAAAGAAAATACGATCCTTAAGTTTTTTGAATGTATGTTATTAAAATATGTACACAATTAAGGAGGGGGGGGGGGTGAAAGTAATATTTAATTATGTATTGTAAGCATTCTAATTTTTTCTAATTAAAAACTTAAATTTCTGTTTTTGATATTTAAGTTAGTTTTATGTGTGATAGTTTCATAATAGCGATTTTTTTTTACTTTGATACTAATAATAAAAACTTGTTTCATATGCCGTGTATGCACAACTGTATTATTATTATTATTATTATTATTATTATTATTATTATTATTATTATTATTATAGAAAACCTCTTTGATTTCCTTAAATTTTACATAAAATTTATATCCGAAAAATAGGTGAAAATTAAAATTAATATATTTTTTACTTTTTATTAAAATTAAATTTGGTTAGAGAATAGTTTAAACTTCTGAGTGGCTGAGAAACAATATTTCAAAGCACTTGTTCACTTTGCTATCTACTGCCCAAATTTCATTAAAACCGGTGATACCACTGTCGAATGCCCTCTTGTTAGGAAAAAAAATCGAAGTTTAAATATAACTTGAGGAAGAGTAAAAATTTCTATTTCTTTATTACTCTTTTAAAAAATATTTAAATTTAATTTTTTGGATGTTTTTTACCCGAATTTCATATTTTTATTTTTACTAATAAGGAAAAAAAATATTAATTTCTTATAGTATATATCTATATGTATAAACAAAAGTTGTCCGATTAACTGACTCACTCAGTCCATAAACAGCAAGCCAAAATTAATCCATATACAAATGTAACATCAAATGCTACAAAATTATTCCTTATGCGCCGGCAGTTCATTTAAAATGCGATTTTTTTTTTCAAATTTGCCTTCCAAGGGAAAGGGGGATAATTTAGGACATGTCTCTCCATATTTTAAGGATAATATATATATATATATATATATATATATATATATATATATATATATATTATTTTTATATTTATTTATTTATTTATTTGCTTGAGTATATTACAAAATATTTAAAACCAAATTATGGAGCTTTTAAATTTTGGCTATCAGTGTGGGCATGGCGCAAAATCAAGGCATAAGGTGTTTTTAACATTAACTTTTTCTATGAAAAAAAAAAGTCAGATATTAAAAAGATACTAAAAAGATTTTTGTTTTAGAAAATAACAAACTCAAATGCCTAAAAAGCAATTTATGGACTTTAAAAACTTCGTACCTGAGAGGGACGGCAGGGATCAGGTGCAAAATATCTTGTTTTCAGATATAGTTTCTTATTTCAAAGAAAAAAAGATATTCATATGATCCTCCATTATATATATATATATATATATATATATATATATATATATATATATATATATATATATATATAGAGAGAGAGAGAGAGAGAGAGAGAGAGAGAGAGATAGGTAGATAGATAGATAGATAGATAGATAGATAGATAGATAGAGAGAGATAGAGAGAGAGAGGGGGGGTGAGAGGGGGAGAGAGAGAGGAGAGAGAGAGGGGAGAGAGAGAGAGAGAGAGAGAAACAGAAAAATGACTTTATGGAAATTTCAAAATTTGTCTTCTAAACAGAAAGAGGGAAGGAGGATTGAGGTAATAATTTTTTAAATTTTTCTTTAAATTTTATTTAAAAAACTATATTTATAAATTTCTTTGTTTACAATATCGCAAGAAAAAGTATCTAAAAATCAATTGCTAGAATTTTTAACATTTATCTGCCCCCCCCCCCCCCAAAGCCGGTACCAGTAAAGCACAAAATTTGGCATTTTACCACTATCATATCTAATTTATCAAAGTATTTTTCCATGTTAAAGTGATAATGCGTAATAACTTAAGACATTCAACATTTAAATTACGATTTATTAATTTGCAAATAATTAGTTTCAGGAATAGGTTTCAATTTTATATGTTTAAATTGATCCTGTTTCAGACAAATTAATAGATTTAGCTTCATATCTTTCAATGTACTTCTTGATTTTTTGAGGCATTTTTCGTTTTTTTATTTGCTTGTAAATAATTTATTATGAAGAAGTTGTATTAGTACTGTACTTTTCACATTTTTCATTTCTTTATCTAACCATGCCATTTTAATTGTTTTTTTCTTTTTGGCGTGTAGGCGAAAGGAGGATTTTTTTTTTTCCTTTTTTATTTTCCTTTCATTCAATTCCGAAATTTGGAGTTGTTTTTCATGCCAAAGTACCCATATCACGAAGAAAAAAAAAGCATGCGCTTTTATTACTTCGATTATTTCTCTTTTATTGACCTGGAGACTAGTGAATAGGTTCGTTTTATATAAATCGTTGAACTTGAAACATCTGAAATTGCTGTTCATTATGCTGAATTTCACAAGCCAGGAATTTAATGAAAACTACATTATAGAAATATAAAACAATGAAAATTATTTCAGTTCCATGTGTTTCTGCGATAAAGTTCATTGAAATTATAAATGTTAAGTGAGCATATATGATCATTGAAAAATCTGAAAATATCATAACATTTGCTGTTCATAAAAAAAGAAGAAAAATGTGGGAAATAATTATCTAATCCTTACCATATCTGTTATATTACTAATGATTACCATAAAAAAGTACCTTCAAAAGGCTCTACAGAAAAAAAAAGATCTGATTTTGTTTTCTTTTATTGTGTATGTATGGCACGGCATAAAAAGAAGATCATACAAATGCAAACAGATTAATGTTTGTATGGAAAATACTATAAAAATAATACTAATGTTACATTAATATAATGTTAAAACTTGATTTATAACACAACTAATCTATCTTAGATAAAAATCTTTATCAAAATAAGTCTTATTTTTTCTAAACAGAAACTTTTCCATTGTGAATATTAAGTAATGGCATTATTTAACAATTCAAAATGCATTATACAAAAATTTTAGCTGATTTTCAATTAAATGCATTTTTTCAATCATGGAAAATTATATTTGACATATTAAAATAATTTGATATTGAGTTAAAACAGCATTACTTAATCTATAGCAAATCTGGTCGTAAAAATTTACAAAAAAATTAGTTGATAAAGAGTTAATGAAATGATAAATTTGCTCATTTCTTTTTTTACATATTATTTAATTTATATTCTTTAAAAAACTTTATTTTTTGATCACGCGGTTTGAAGTTTTCAAAATTTTAGTTAAAAACAAATAAATAAATATGTAATATTGAGAATAATAGTTATTCTTTAATAACACATGTGACCACAACTGTTAGTAGGAATGCAAAACCAGGAAAGTTGAAATGACAACTTAACTTTTCTGTTTCAAAACCCTGATTTATTTGAAAGAGTTGTTACACGAATATAACAAATGTAATCATGTCTGAATACAGAGAAATGATCGAAATACTACTTTGTCTATGTTTTCTTAAATAAACTTAGAAAAGAAAGGGCTGTACTTATAGTTGTAAAGTTATAAAAAAATTAGTTGTAAAGTTATAAAAAGATTTTTTTTTTCATTTTAATTGTGGTATTTTTTAAAAAAATTATGTTCAGCTTGAGATAAAACCCTGATTTCTCCAAAACGGCGCAAAACGAAATAAAACCATCGTCATGCATTCTGTACTTTACCGATTCTATTCAGAAAACTCTTCTATTATAAGAAGCATTTCTAGTTTTAGTAATGGAATAGACAAGTTCTATTCTTATCTTCGCTTAATGAATTTATTAATAACATTGAATAAAAAATTAGCAGCAGATATAACTATTTTGTTCTGTACTTATCCATCTAATATGTATGTCCGAATATGTAATGTAATTATAAATATATTTAAAAATAAGACGAATCTGTAATATGAATATGAAACACAAGGTATATTTTCAATTTTAAGTCAGTTAACACTTCACACATTAAAAAGGGCGATAGATATCTATCTGTAGCATTCGCCAAAACCTTACAGATGAATATATCTAAAGTGTTGAAATAAGAATTCAAGTCAAATTTTTCATTAATATACAATTTTTTACAGCCTCTCTTCATTGATGTGGGTATGTCGGAAGGGGAGGGATAGCGCTTTTATTTAAAAAATAGTCTTATCTAATTTTTATATATTGAGGATCGTATGTTACCAGTTTTTTGGGGCACAAGGAGGAGGGGATGCATTGGCACGGATTAAAAAACAGAAAGAAAAGAACAAACAGAGACGGATCTTAAAAAGCCCCTTTGCCCCCCCCCCCCTCCAAGCGTAAACCATTGACTTAAAGCGAGAGAGCTAAAAAATATATTTTTTAAAAAGCTAAATTCATCACTTTGAAATAAATTTATTAAAGAAAAGAAGTTTTCTCCACGTCCGGAGAGGGAAAATATAACAATGATGTGAAACTTTTTAAACGGTCTGTCTTTTAATGAAATATATTTCTACATTCATATAAATCAATTTCATACTTTTCTTCTTTTGCAAAAAATGATTAACACAACTTATATTTAAAAAAAAAAAAGTAATTTATTACAATTTTATTAATAGTTTAAAACATTGGATAATAATTGATTTTAAGATGGTCACTTCCTTTATTATCAAAGCAATTTTAATTTTAAAAAATACTGCATTCTTCTAAAAAACATTTGTTTCCACAATACTGCCACATAATGGATTCGAACGTTCTCTGAATAGATCAATGAGCAGAACAAATGTTGTCAATCGTTCGCTAACAGTGAAAAAGCTACTGTGTCTTCTCTCCCCTCTTTGAATAAAAGGCTGTTTCAAAAAGAAACGATTCTAAATCGTTTCACATTCGACACAATACAAGGGTAAGATATTTAAATATTTACTACTGCAATTTAACTGTTTAAGTGAAACTAAGATGATTAGTCTCCCTTCTTCAGTTAACTTCATATAATGAATGACACTAACAATTATCATAATGATCCTTTGAAGTCCGAAGAATTTTCTTTGCTTTTAAACGCAGTTTTAAGAAAAATAGCTACAGATGTTAAAAAACTAATAGCTAAACTTTTAACAGAGGTTAAAAATTACTGATGTTGTAAAATAATAAAGGCGTAACATACAAGTGTGGTGCGGAATGTTAAAAAAATTCCTTTCTTTCAAACCCATTCCCTTTGCAGCTTACTTAGTTCTTTGTGGTTTCGAACACAGGTGATATTCATAAGAAGAGATTTTTCAAAATGATTGCACTATAACCGGTACTTCCCAGGGGTGGAGAAGATAAGTCAGGATAGAAACTGCGGACGGAAGTGAGCCATAATGACATAGCCAGGAGCATAAATGGGAAAGAAAATGAAATAGAATATTAAAAAAAGAATTTTCGAATTGTGTTTCTTTCGAATTTTTTCCAGCAACAAATTTAAAGAACATTTGCCCGCTATTTGTTGTTTTAAGGTAGCTTTAAATATTTTCATAAAAGCAGCTTAAAAATTAAACGAATTATTTTTAATTTTTTTCAAATAAATAAATAATTTTTGTTACATGGTTTGAATTATACTTTAAGATATTAACATTAATAAGAAAAATAATATAACCATTAATAATATATTTTTTAATTTGTACATCAAATTATATTAATTAAAAAAAAGAAAAATAAAGAAACATTTATACTTATTGATTGAACTTATAGGAATATTATAGATAATGTTAGAATCTTTTCTATCTAAAATATAAATTTTCATTTTCATTTCGGAAACAAAGGCTCGTTAAGATTGAACTTCGATTGTTTTGACTATGGAAGTCTATCGCTGTCTGCAGTTAAAATTTCATTGAAATCGATGATACCACAGTAGTATACTCACCTTGTTAATTATATACGGTGAACTTTAAATGAAAATGTTAAAAGAGGCCATTAGAGGAGTAGGGGTAAATTAAAATTTTTATTTCTTTATTGCTCTTTTATAAATTTAAATGTAATTATTTGGTTAATTGTTACTAAACTTTATGCTCATGTTGTTATTTAAAAAAACAGTGACTGACTATAATATATTTGTTCTACATATATAAAGGAATATGTCCCGACTGACTCACTCTTTCTCAACGGACAGAGAAATTTAATCCTAATATATGTAAGAAATCTTATGAAATTATTCCTTATGCGCCAAAAGCCTCATTTAAGTTTTTTTTTTTTTTTTTTTTTTTTTTCAAATTTGCCCTCCAAAACAGAAAAAAGAAAAGCTCAAAGCAATTTTTTTTACATTTGTTTCATTATCTTAATGAAAAGTGAAATAGAATTAAAAAAAAATCAGAATATCAAAAGAAAATATTTAAACTAATTTCTTGATTTTGCAAATTTAGACAACTAGATGAGGAGTATAGGGAGCACAAGATTTGTATGAAGTATATTCTCATTTGTCATCTTTTTCCTAAAATCTTTTTTTTTTTTTTTTTTTTTAATTGCATATATAAATACTGAAAAATGGATCGCTGAAAATTTCGAAATTCGTCCTCCAACGAGGGAGGAAGCAAAACAGTTTTTCACATTATATAGACATATATGCATATATATATATATATATATATATATATATATATATATATATATATACATTTTATTTAAAAAAATGTATTTAGATATTTCTTGCTTCACAAGGATATTTAAATATCACTTGCTAGATTTTTTATCATTTTCCACCCCACAAGAGTATCATTTAGCAAAAATATGTTTTTCTCATGTATTTTCACAATTTAAGTTTTTTTTTTTTCATAATTTTTTTTAAATGTAGTAGAATAGCATATTTTTTTCTAAAGTTTGTATGTTTCTTTTTCATTTAATTATTTTTTTAAATTACTACTTTTACAAATATGAATATTTTTGCTTCGATTTTTTTTCACTGTGTTGGAGTTTTAGAGGCATGGGATTTTACATTTAGTATGATCTTTTTTTCTCGTGTCTATCAAAATTGAAAGAAATTCAACAAAATCTCAGTTTAAATATTTCTTAAAAAATAACACTTGAATGTTAACACACTTGAATATTACACTAAAATATCAAATACATAATGAAGAATAAGTAAAAAATAAAAATAAACAAATAAAATAAATCAAATTTCTAACTTAGCAAAAAAACCTTAGTATTTTTCGAACAACCAAGTTATAAAAATATGATCTGGGAGAAAAATCAGTTTCAAGTTTTCATTTGTATAGGTAATTGCACTGAATCTACTGAATAAAATTTACAATAGCTCTCGTTATATTTATCGTATAGGTAAAAATGAGGTATCAAAATCTTTTTTAATTAGAGAGACTTTCAGCTAATAGTAAATAAAGAAAATTGGTGTTTTGACGAATTTCAAGATTTTGTGTTCATTTAAATTTCTAAAAATGAAAAATAAACAAATAAATAAAATTTGAAATTGAAATTCAAAATAGAATGAAAATTGAGTCCCCAAAAATATAATGAATGTCAGATGAATGAAATATCATTAATTTATAGTAAAAACATATTCTTAATATTTTTTAAAAAATTGGCAAAAAATACGAAATTTCTTTTAATTAAATCTATTTTAATTAAAAGATTTCTACGTGCTTTTAGCAAAAAATTTCTACGTACATCACCGAGAATTGAACTAACAATTTCTTATTTAGAAGTGAGATGCTTCATCTCTAAGCTATGATGTCAACTGACAAAGTGTTCAAATTATGATTCTTATTATAAATGTTCTTAAATAAAGTTTAAATTTTATAATGCAAGTAGCAAAAATGAACGGATGACATTGATAAAATTTAGTTAATTAAAAATTTAGAGTTTTTCAAAATTTTATCATTTGTCGTGTGACACGAGGTTTTCAGCTGTAAGTACACAAAATTTGAAGTCTCTGACTTACACTGGTTTTGTGTTCGGGCTCTGTGACAGACGAACAGACAATGGAAGAGATGAATAAAGTTTCATGGGATGAGAGAAACCGTAAAATAAAATTCATAAGATTCTTGCTATAATGTATTACAAATACAAATACCAAAAAAAAAAAAAAAAAAAAAAAAAAAAATGTAAATTTTAAAATTTTTTTCCCACACATACAAAATGCACATTTACAGTCATTTTCATTTACAGAATTATATTCATAAATTTCGTGGTTGTAAATACTGCACGGATGAATATATAAAAATGCATTGTTAGAACTTTGTAACATTTTCCTTCTCCGCAAGAGAATCATTTGACAAAAATATGATTTACACATATTTTCACATTGTAAAGAAAAACAGAGAATCATAATAATCTTTTCTTGAAGAATTAAAAACACAGATAGCTAATAATCAGTTACTGTACTCTGCAAATTTCGCTGGTAAACACTGATAGAAGCTGGTTGACGGGAGGTTCTGGGTTCGAACCCAATCGCACCCTCCGGGTCCCCATTCGGAATATACCATGGTTTTCTTCAAAACATACGAAATTACGGTTTTGGCTACATTAAAAAGACCCTGCTAGAGGGCACTCTCTATAGTCCTATATTACACGTCCAGATAATTGGGAACCATAAATAACAAAAATGAGAACATGAGACTTTTTTGTGTTCAAATCAAGGTGTGGAGTTGAAAAAAAAAAAAAAAAAAAAAAAAAAAAACAACAAAAAACATGTATGGTTTTATATTTTAAAGTTGTTATTTATTATTGCCTATTTCTGGACGTGGGACATAGGCCTAGAAAGAGTGCCCTCCGTCGCGCCGGGTTTTCTTTTAAGGTAGCTTAACCCGTATTTAAGCAAATTTTGAAGAAAGCTCCGAACAGTAAGCGCGCTATTGGATTCGAACCTAGCAACTCCCGTCTACCGTCTTCAAGAGCAGTACCTCTCAGACACAGGTTGGACTGATATTTTAAAGAAATAACAGATATTAAAAAGATTCTTGCTTTTTTTTCTGCGATTTTTTTTAAATAACCCCCTTCCAGGAAAGAGGAAGAGAAATACATGAGGCGAAAAGTGCAATAATACTATTATGCTCCTTTTTCTTCATATTTTAATTTATAAAAAATAAATTCAAGAAATTACTGGTTTACAATATAACAAGAAGGAATGCATAAAAATCAATTCTTAGTATCTTCAAAACTCCTGTCCAAACGAAAATGGGTAGGACGTGATTTTGAAATTACTATTAATATATAAATTTAAATCGAAATTTCAGTCATTTATGTTATGAAGTATTGTAAACACAAACATCTAAAAACCAAGTTGTGTAACTTGTCTACATAATTATATTATCATTATTATTATTAATATATAATGACATTCTTTTACTTCCGTTAAAATTTATATCATATTTTCTGTAATCATTATGCATTATTTTTGTTAAACTTTAATTTTTATTTATTTATTTATTTATTTATTTATTTATTTTTTTTTAGCTAATTGTTTAAATTTCTGAATGGATGTGGAACAATACTTCGGCACATATTCTGAAACTTCAAATGCATACTTTATGTATAAACATAAAATAAATTTTTTAATGTGAATTTTATGGGGAAAATGTCTGAACAAATGTATCATATTTACAAGATATACATAATCTAATCATATTTGCTCATCATTTTCAGAAATAATATTATTGCACCTTTCCTTAGTCCACATCCTGATGAATTTTCCTAGAACCACGATTACCACTGGCGCAGATTTTGGAAAAAAAAAAAAAATTAAACAATATGCTGTCACAACTGACATAACTATATGATATCGAGTACATTCTGAGAAATAATTATCAAAAAGAATGCTAACTCATTCAGTTTAAATTAGCGGACAATTTATTTACAATTTTTATTTACATATAAACAAAATATTATTTACAAGTAAAAAATATCTTACATATGTCATCTACCCAGGCCCGTAGCTAGAAGTGAACGATAGGAAGGGGCTCAAGAGAATGTAGAGGGTAGGGTCATAATTTTTTCCCCTCTCTCTGACTCAGAAAGATAAATTAGTGTATATTCACATTGTAGGTACTATGTTTCTCATTAAACTGATGTAATAACTTCATTTTATGCTAACAAAAGTATAGGATGTTGACAATTTTGAGTGTATAACTGGCACAAAATGAAACATCATGTAAGCTTCATATGTATAAATAGGGTGAGGGAGTGTTGAAACACTTATTTTAGATACAATTTAGTAACTCTGCAAAACTGTGAAAAGTTCTCAAAATTAAATTAGATTTTTGAACAGAACTTCGCTTGAATTTTCGTAACATTTAGTGATCATGGAATTTTTTTGCATGCGGGGGAAGGCGGCTGAGCCGCCCATAGAACCCCCTTAGCTACGGCCCTGCATCTACCATGATATAAACTTACATACCATAAGTACTTTCTGCGTACTCGGTCCACTTATCAAAATACTCTATATTTCTCTTAAATTAGGATATCTAAAGCTATTTATCGGAAAATCACCCTTGATTTCCCCGTTCCACTTGCGATATATATCAAGAACCTCAAAGTCTTTCCCTCAAAACTCTACCAAGGAAAACAAAGCTTACCCCGAGAGAACAAAAAGCATTTTTGACCATAGAAACTATTACTTATACTTTCTCTTACGTCCAGATAGTTTGGGAATTCATTATTTCTTTATCTATGAAATAAGTTCTTAATTCGAAAGAGGAACTGAAGGATTGATACTCTAGGATTTGTTCACATAATGTTATCAAACTAAAATATCTCAAGTAACTTAAGATATGAAAAAAATGCTATCTTAAAATCTCAAGTACACAATGAGCAATATGAATTCAGTATATAAGTTAAACAATAATACAACAGTACCCTAAATAGTTATCTGCTCACTAGTACCTCACTAGTATCCGTAAACCTGCCAAATATGTTGAGAATTTTTATTTAAAAAAAAAATATTGGTTAATATCTAGCTAATTTTATTATTTTAATTCCTTCCATTTTTAATATTTTATTTATTTATTTATTTTGAAAAAAGATAATTTTCTGCATGATTTAATTTTGTCTTTGTATTTCTCCAAATAACAAATAACAATCTTTTCTGCTATACATCGGTGACACTCGTTAAGGTGAATCTCCGTCTGGTTTAACTATGAATGTCGACCTCTACCTGCACCCCAAATTTCCTTAAATTCGATGATATTACTGCTGGATGTTGTCTTTGTTAAAAACATACCATGGGCTTTAAGTATAACTTGTGGAAAGGGCTATTAGAGGAATAATTGAAAGAAAAAAATATTATTTCTTTATTAACCATTTGAAAAATGATTGTTGTTTTCGGGAGAATGGACCCGATGATGTTACCACTTTTGAATGATGTTACCACTTTTGAATGATGTTACCACTTTTGAATTTAAATTAAATTCTTTATTTTTAGAAGAATTTTTATTTGAATTTAAATTAAATTCTTTACTTTTAGAAGAATTTTTATTTGAATAGTAAATTAAAATGGTTAAAATCATTGTAATAAAGGAGAAAACTAACAAATTTAAAAATGGGTAGACGGAAATTAACAGATACGGAAAAAGCCGAAGCCAAAGAAATGAATGAACGTAAATATCGCATTCAATGATATTAAACACAGTCAACATGTATAAGTTGCTTATTAGTTTGGCGATTCGTATCATTTGGCGAAATTGGTCGACGGGATAACTGAGTAATACTGTATTTGGTTTGGCGCAAAAACGTCTTTCAATGCAGAAAATGATAAAATCAAAAGATTATTGAGCCGCTGAAAACCAATTACGTGTTGAAAGGCGATCACGAAAAAGGAAGCAATTTAATGCCGAACCGATTAATTGTAAAACATCATGTCGCCAGGGCGACCAATCCACTAGTCATGGCGTTTTACTATCGGTCGGTTCTAACCAGGAAAATTTGAGTGCCAATAGTGATTCTAACAAGCCGGAAAATGTTATAGCTATTACTCTTGATTTTCCACCACCTAAAAAGAAAACTAAAAAGCAATCGGCTTGGGAAAAACTGGGAAAAAACTTTTTTGATTCGATGTCTGATGGACCCATTCACAGATGCATGTGCTGCGATCGATTTTGGTTTAAAACCTCCATCACCAAAATTCTGCTCTGTAAAATCAAACAATATATGCCAAAGTCTTACAAGTATAACAGTATATGCCAAAGCTGTATTTTAATAATGATTACTTTTGCACCAACAATGTTAAATAGTTTGAAATGTTTCTTTCGTCGCCAACTTTTATGCTTGGCGACAATAGAGTGATATAACTTAAACGAACCGTACCTTCAAATTGCAGCATGTATAAAGTCATTTATAGCAGTGGCACGGATAATACACAATAAAACAACTGGTATTTAGCTTAAAATGATAGATGAATGTATCGAGTGAAACATTTTTCAAATGGTTGGGGTAATTTCTTAAATTACAATTATTACTCTTTTTAATTTAAATTTAACTGTTTGGTTGAATATAACTAAATGTCATGCACCTGTTATTTACTAATAAAAATGAAAATAAATAAATAAATAACATTGATTTTTTAATAGTGTATAATTATATACACAAAGAAACATCTCACGGCTAATTCGTGCTCTCAAGTCATCAATGAGCAGTCAAAACTAATCTTGTTACATAAATGAGGAGCTCATAACCATAGTATATCAATACCATTTCGGGAAAAAAGAAAGAGATTGTGCAATTAGAAGGTGCTTATAATATCTATTTTATCTATTACAACAGTGAACCCAACTTGTTTTCATATGCTTTCTCATATATGACATCTGTTTAACAGCATAGTCCAGTGTTAGTCATGCTCACACGCACAGAAAAAAATAAAAAGAATGATGTACACTTAAACTGCTGCATAGAGCTCACAGACTATGCAGACTAATTGTATATTACAGTCTTATATAGAAATGCCTTTCAAACAAAAATATGGAAGAAAGTATCCCCCTATTTTCTTTTTTTATACTTAAACATTGAAGCCCCAAAACTAATAAGGGATACGTCTTATCATATAAAAAACCTGTATCCAAAATTCGAAGCAAGTCAAATATTTCTGCATAAAAACTCATTTATGTAATTTAAGAAACGTTGTCCCCCGTTTCCTCCTTTATAATTAACCATTAAAACTCTATTTAGCTAACTTCGTTGTCAGATGATCGCCCGTATCCCTTTTATAATTAACAAAAGAACAACACAATAAATGAGCGAAGCTTCTTATTCTTATGAGCCTGTATACATAACTCAGGCGCGGATCCACGAGGGGGGGGGGGCGATCGCCCCCCCCCAAACCAGTGTTGAATTCAGACTTTTTTCCGGAAGGGATTTCTGTGACTCCGTCAGAGACTTTCTATTGTTCCGGAAAAAACGCGAATTTCATTAAAATGTCGCTAAAAAGCCCTAATTTTATCAAAGTGTCGCGAAAAAGAGCGAATTTCGACAAAAGATCGCGGAAAAAGCACGAATTTTGTCAAAGGTTGCGCAAAAAAAAAAAAAAAAGAAAAAAGAATTTTGACAAAGGATCGCTAAAAAAAGCGAATCTTGACACAAGATCGCTGAAAGCGCGAGTTTTGTCAAAGTGTCGCGGAAAAAATGTTTGCAAAATAAAACATTAATTCAAAGTATCGTGGAAAAAGAGCAAATTTTATCAAAAGGTCATGGAAAAAGCGCTAATTTTGTCAAAGGGTTGGGAAAAAGGAAGGCAAAGTATTGCAGAAAAAGTACTAATTTCGACAAAGAATCGCTGAAAAAGCGCGAACTTTGACATAGGATGGCAGAAAAAGCGCTAATTTTGTCAATTATCGCGAAAAAAACGCGAATTTCGTGAAATTATTATGGAAAAAGCACGAATTTCATCATAGAGTCGCAGAAAAAGGCGAATTTCGACAGAAGTTCGCGTAAGAAACGCAAACTTTGACATAGGATCGCTGAAAAAGCGCTAATTTCGTCAAATTATCACTGAAGAAGCGCGAATTTAATCACAGGGTCGCGGAAAAAACGCGAATTTTGACAGTGGATCGTGTAAAAAACGCGAACTTCGACATAGGATCGCTGAAAAGGCGCGATTTTTGTCAAAGTGTTGCGCAAAAAGTTTGAATTTCGTCAAAAGTTCGAGGAAAGATCGCTATTTTTTTCAAAGGCTTGCAAAAAACTGCTAATTTTGTCAAAGTACTGCAGAAAAGTGCGAATTTCGTCAAAGGGTCGCGGAAAAAATGCGAATTTTGAGAGAGAATCGCGTAAAAACGAGAACTTCGACATACGATCCCTGAAAAGGCGCGATTTTTGTCAAAATGTTGTGTAAAAAGCTCAAATTTCGTCAAAAGTTCTCGGAAAGAGCGCTACTTTTTTCAAAAGGTTGCGAAAAGGGAAGGCAAAGGAACTCGGAAAAAGTGCGAATTTCGACATAAAATCGTTGAAAAACCTTGAACTTCGACATAGGATTGCTGAAAAAGCGCTAATTTTTTAAAGTATCGCGAATTTCGTCAAATGATCACTGAAAAAGGGTGAATTTCGTCAAAGGGTCGAGAAAAAACGCAAATTTTGACAGTGGATCATGAAAAAAACGCGAACTTTGACGTAGGATCGCTGAAAAAGCGCGATTTTTGTCAAAGGGCTGCAAATGAAGCGCTAATTTTCTCAAAGTATCCCGAAAAAAGAGCGAATTTCATCAAACGATAGCAAAAAAAGCATGGATTTCGTGAAACGAAAATCTCAGAATCGCCCCTCCCAAAAGATTCTCTGGATCCGCCCCTGACATAAATTGAAACAAATCGGTTAATTCTGCATGAAAGACCATTTACATGAATTATGAGGGGTAGTTTCCTTTATCCCCCCTTTGTACTTATGGATTGAATTTCAAAAACAAACTAGTTAAGCGCCTTTTAGAATAAATCTGTATACAAAATTTGAAGCAAATCGGTAAATTTTGCGTGAAAAACATAAATTAACACGGGGATCATCCCCCCCCATTCCCCCTCTTTAAACTTATCCAATGAACAACAAATACTAGTAACGGAGACACCTCATTAGAATGATCCAACATCTAAGATTTGAACGAAATCTACTAATTCTACATGAAAAACCCATTTACGTAAATTAAGGGGAGGGGCAATAGCTGCCATTCCCCTTCTTATACTGAACGGAAGAACTCTCAAAAGTAATCAGGGAAGCGTCTTATCACAAGCCTATATCCAAAATTTCTTGTAAAATTGTAAAAAATTTATCACGAGTTATCCAGTTGGGTACGTATGTACGCACGTACATACATATATACAGAACGGACGAGCACATAAGCTCTCTGGCTTTGATAGCCTGTGAGCTAAAAAATAATTTAAATTTGAACTCAATTTTTCAAAAATGAGTTAAGTTCAAACTTAACATCAAAAGGATTTCAAAGGAACAATATATATATATATATATTTATCTATATATATATATATATATATATATATATATATATGTATATATTAGACTTTTATCGACTAAATTTTCAAAATTTTGTGAGCAATTCTTTTGGGTATTCGACATAAGGTCTCCATTTCCATTTTCCTCGTCGACTCTGTGAGCGAGTTTGGTTCAGGAAATTACTTTTTTCTATAGTTCAGACCAAGATGGGCGACTGGATTTATTTTCAAGGCAAGTTACAAGTAGTTACTAGTAGGAATGTGCTATATTATTGTTGAAATCTGAATAGGCAAAAATTTTCAGTCCCAGTTCCAATCCCCACCAGTGGCCAAGAGGTTCTGACCTCTAAACTGGTAGACGGCAGGTGCTGAGTTCGAACCCAATCGCGGTCGTCGGCTTAATCGTTCGAAGTTTTCCGTGGTTTTCTTCGAACCTTGGATTTACTTGCGTGAATACGGATTAGGTTCCGTTAGAAAGACCCCCACGGAGGGCATCCCACCCCATTAAGGTCCTATATCCCTTGCGTAGATAATCGGACGTCATAAAATAAACCTAAACCAAACCCAGTTCCAATCCAGCACATTTGAATAAAAAAATAATAGAAAATAACTATTCAAACTTTCGGGGAAATTTCCGAAATTTCTTGAGACGGTTTATATAAAAAGAAAAATATCCATGCTCAAATACTCAAAATTTTAGGACACATTTTCAGACTTTTTTTAAGGATAAAAACAGGAAACTTGCTGACGTGATTTTTGAAAATATCTATAAACGGCCGTGTATTTTCATTTTTCACTCAATTTATTGCAGCAATTTAAAAATAGTTATCTTCCCAGTATGACCCTTTTTCCGTTTTCAACACTATCGCTTCAGGAAATTCGGTTTAAAACGCCAACTTTGACTGCAGTTTTGGCAATAGACTCTCCTTTATCAATAAATCGACAAACCACCTCACAATATATAGTTTCTCAATAAGAAAACCTACGGATTTGATGTTTTCAAAACAAAAATGAATTTAAAAATAAATCAAAAAATAAACAACTTGAATTTGAATACACCTTAATGATACTTATTATAAATGACGCATAAAATGCACCGTATAGTGTTGATGTGTGCGGTTATTTTTATTTTTACATCAAGACATTTAAAATTTTGTTTTATGCGAGGAGTTCTGATAAGAAAAAAAACAAGTTAGAAAAATCATGCGTTGAGCATAGATTATGAAATACTTTCCAACACTTCCTGAAATTTTTAACAAAACTTCACTAATGCTACTGTCTATAGGCAAATATGTATTCTAATACTTTTGAAAAGCCTTGTTTGATCTGTGAATTGATGTAGATACTATAAAAAGGGAATATTTGTTTAACAAGAAAACGCGGAACAGTTTGAAATTTTCTTTCAGCAATTAATTCTAATAGATGGAGGCATACTTATGTACTTTTGTTCAGCCCTCTAGTTAACCTAGGACCATTATTATATGCCAGTATTTAACTTTAATTTAGTTTGAACTGAAACACCCTTTAAACTACTGAAATCACATTTCCAGAAATTATATATCCTTTCGCGACTCATATATGCAATTCTTTGAGTGGCCCTGTATATCATTTTAACTATATTCTACAAAAATTTCTTAGTAAACAGGATGCAGTTCAGCTTATTTAAAAAAAAAAAAAACCTTTAAGTAAATTATGCTTATTTTCAGTAGCCTCGAGCTCCTTTGTATAACCCTGTATATCAACTATATCATTTATACATACCATATAATATGTATAAATTTAGTGAAACTTAAAAGCGCATATCATAATCAAAACGACAGTTTATGCTTCCATTAGCCATCATCAATAATATACAGTACTTTTGATAGAACATACTATTTTAAATCTTCGGTGAGTCCCTGTAAATCTGTGCACTTCGTAATATGCATGAAATATCTTATATTAGGCCTCAGCAACGTATATCAGTTTTACTATACTTGAAACAGTTCAATATAATTAAAATATGTCGCAAATAATTTATTCTTTACTATTCTATAATGAAATTCTTTTGTGTGGCGCTGCAAATAATTTCTATACTTTTCACTTTATATTTTAGTGCAATTTGTAGATGAATATAGGCTTTAATATGTTTGACAGTGCGTAACATCATTAAAATTCATTTAAAACGATTTTTTTCCCATAGAACGTAATGTAACGAACAAATTTTGATTGTCCATATAAATAAACTAATCATGCTAAGAATTTCATTTGGAATAGTGTTCGTGCTAGGATATACATCAATAAAACCCAAAAATTTCGACAATCCGCTAAATTTTCGAGAGTTATTGTGAAAACAAGCGGCAAGATAGACAGATAAACCGAAATCATATAGACTTCTTAACTTTGCTGGAAAGTGTTAAAAAATATTGGTCTCTCTCTCTCTCTCTCTCTCTCTCTCTCTTTTTTTTTTGTTTGTTTACATTATTTATTTTAACTAAATGTGCAATTAACTGCATAGTACTCCGTTCAAAATATACTGTTTCTACTATACTTCTTTCTATATATTCTTTTGTAAACTATATTGAATGTTTAACTGTTTGTCGTTAAATTTACTCTAGAAATATCTGAATTATTACTAAACTCATTAATAGATTTATACGGTTTGGAGACTTAAAATTTTGAAAAATTCTGTATCGAAAAACCTTTTAAGACGGAATCATTTAGGAGTAAAAAAATTTCAATCTAGATTCCAGGTGACAATCCAGCTTTTTACATTTTTCATTATATTTCAATTAAGGAAAGTTATTCATAAAATTAATGTTTTAAAATATAGTCAGAGGATTACCTAAATTTCATATCCTAGAATTTTAAATATTCTTAGTCAAAGGGACAGAAAAGGGAACAAGATTTTAACATGACATTTATTCATTTATTTTATTTTATTTATTATTTTTTTTTAAATAGAGATTTAAAAAACTTGCATTAATCACTATAAACATAGATATCTAAAAAAAAATTTCAGGATTTTTCAAAATTTTTGCTCTTTTTCTAAAGTGGGACCAAAAATGAGATTTACATATTTTGTTTTTAATTTGAAAGAAAATATAAATGTTTATAAGATTCTTGCTTTATTTGGAGACAATTCTTCATAAAAGTTAAACGTGTGGTACACTGTAAAAAAAAAATCTGCAAAGGTACTAAACTTTTTCTAGGAAACTGGGATTCCTAGAACTTTTCCTGTAAAGGTAACAGTAAAAATTCAAGTTTCAGAGTCGGTTGCATGAATTTTTCTTGTTATCGTTACATGAAAAGTTCTTGGAATGCCAGTTTCCTAGAAAAAGTTTGGCACCTTTGTCGATTTTTTTTACAGTGTAGAGAACCTCTATTAAGTCCTCGCCTGTCGACATGTATTACGTACTGATTCTCCGGTGGGTATTTCGTCCTCACTTGCTGGTGTGTTTTATGTCTTAGCTTTCCGGTGTGTTTATGTCCTGACTTTACGGTGTGTATACGTCCTGACTCTACGGTGTGTATACGTCCTGACTCTACGGTGTGTATATGTCCTGATTCTCGGGTGTGTATACGTCCTGATTCTCCGGTGTGTATATGTCTTGATTCTTCGGTGTGTATATGTCCTGATTCTCCGGTGTGTATACGTCCTGATTTTCTGGTGTGTATACGTCCTTATTCTCCGGTGTGTATACGTCCTTGGTTGCCGTTGTATTTCACGTCCTGACTTCCTGGTATGTATTGCGTCCTCTTTTGCTGGTGTGTTTTAGGTCATGGCTTACCGGTGTGTATACTTCGTGGGTTGTTGATGTGTATTACGTTTTAAATTGTCGGTGCGTATTGCGTCTCTGTTTGTCGGTGTTGGAAAAAAATATTATTTTTATTCTTTTTGAATCATCAGTTTATTTTGTTGTTGTTTTTTCTCTTCTAATTGTTGCAACGCAAGTTTAAATAGATATAAAAATAATTTTTTTACCCTTTACTTCTAAAAGTGATGGAGTACCCCTGTTGCCAAAATTACAAAATTGGTATTACAAACTACGATAAAAATAATATCTCAAAAATAAATTGAGATACAGCTTTTCAACAAAATGCATTTAAAAATACATTTTTTCCCTTTGTTATGGTGTAAAAATTGAAAATGTGCGATATTTAGAAGCTTAAAAATTTGCAGTAGCGTAAATTTCATAATTGAAAATTCATTTCTTTTAATTGTTGCACGCAAGTTTAAATAAAATTATTATGTATATAACTAAAATTAATGGATTAAATAGATCACGTAAAAAATGTGCCTATTTGTTTTTATTTCATCATACTAAATCATATTTATCATTTATTTTGACACGCGAAATGAAATATTTTTTACATTTATTAAATTATTATTCATTTAAATTAAGAGCTGCCTCTATCGACCATTTTGGTCTCCTTAAATTTATGCTAAGCTTTGCTGTATTTTACTTTTATTCATAATTTTATTTACTTGCGTACCTTCACTAAATCTGCAGATTCAGATACAGGAATACAATTAATTAATTAATTAATTAATTAATTAATAATAATAATAATAATAATAATAATAATAATCAAAGTTAATTGAGATTTACAGAAAATAGACACTTTTTTTATTGAAAATTTTCGCGATTAAAATACTTTCTTCTTGTGTGCATAAAAGATAAAAAAAACACTAAAATGAATTTTAAGATTAAAAACTGAAGATTATTATTTATACTTATAAAGAAACAACATGTAAATTGTATCGTAGCACGAATTTTTTTCACAATGTCCGGGGTTGTTTGTGTGTATCAACATAGTAAATGTCCTCAGTTGATTGTAAAATAATGAAGTCCCCAATTGATTGTGTGTATCAAGTTCACTGTGTGTGTAAGTGTGTATCAATGTCCCCATTTATATAGCAAAAATACATATTGTGAAATTTTGTGAAATTCTGCAAATTTGAGAAAAATCAAAGTTAATTCATATTTAATATAGTATAAGTAACAATTATTCACCGGAAATAAACTTCTAAGTCCGTTATTTTCGAAGTCCCGAATTGGCGGTGTATACACCAAGTCCTGAGTTTGCACGTCTTGCCAACCTGTGTGTGTGTGTGTGTGTGTGTGTCTGCGATGGCTAGCAAAATCTATGGGACGTACGAAGCTCAAAATTTTTATGAGAGTAGCCCAATATCTCTCCTGATGCACCTGAGCTTCAGAATTTCGAAATTCTATTTATTAACTGAGTAATTAATTAAATTCCAAAGATCACTCTCATAAAAAATCGCCTTTTTTCTTCTTTTTTTCTCTTCATTCAGTTATGGTTGGTTGGTTGCATAAAATTTTCGCATAAATGATTAAAAAAGCTGGGAATAGACCTTTAAAATTCATAGACTGGCAAACTGTCAGTTTAAATGATGATTTTTTATCACAGCGGTTGTAAACCATGGAGGAAAAAGATAGGTGGTGGTGAAGTGAACCGAAAAAAGGGTTGCAATATTAAATCATTTATCGCTCAAATTTTAATGTCCCAAACAAAAGCATGTGGAAGTGATTTTGTATTAATAAGACGAATTGAAAGAAATGAATTACAGCCGAAGCGTATTTTATGAAGAAATAGTAATTTTTTAAAATGGTCTTTTTTCTATTATATTATTTATTTTTAAAAAAATGTTTGCTTTTAAAATAATTGAAATTGATAAATTCGAAATAATTAAATGTCAAAATAAAATAAAATAAAATATTGAAAACATTTGATTTGAACTAAAAATTGTATTACTAAAAGGTTTCTTTTTTTTTTCAGAACTTTTTAATACTTTATAACGTAGACGAAAATATGGTTTTAATATAACAACATATTAATAACTCTATATCAATATATAAAATATATTTATGAAAACATTCTTTTAAAATCATGCGCGAAAACTTAAATAACAAATATTAGTCTAAAATCTAGATTTCAGAGTGCAGACGATTTTAAGACATTAACGAAAGAATGCTAACTTTTCAAGCAAAATCTTAAATGATGCTTCTATATTGATATTTCAAAGTGACGGCTAGGTTACATTTATGTTATATTTAAGTTACGGTAGGGTAATGTTAAGTCGCAGTTAGGTTACAGACAGATTATGGTTATGGTACAAAAGTTTACGGTTAGGAATTTGTCCACAGAGTCAACATTACGCATGCTTTGATTAAAAATATACACTTTTGTTAAATGGCTCTGAAATTATAATACTATATACCAATCTTTTATCATCGCGTATCGATTCATTCAAGGTATAGTCGGATTTAAGAATGATATAATTAGTTTGAAATTCAAAATATTTCACTTGGGATTTCTATGTGAAAAAAATAATTAGTTACGTGATTTAACAGTGATTTTTACGGGTAAATATCAACACTTTAACACGAAACTAACGCAATCGTTGGATACATGTTCCCTCCCGTGTTTCTCATTGCTCATTTTAAGTATTTTTAGAGCTTAATATTAGTTGTTGTTTTTAAAACCGATTTTTCACAAAGTCAGCTGCAACGTATTTCAGACAATGCATTTCTGCATGCTTCCAGTTATTGATAAAATCATACAAATTTCAAGTTCGTTTAATATTGTTAATACGGACCCGGGCAACGCCGGGCGGGTCAGCTAGTGAATGATAAATTAATAAGTTAACTTAAAAAATTAATGAAATATAATTACATAAAATATGGTGTGAGTAGTATCTATACTAATAAAAGAACAAAACGCTCTGTCTGTGTGTGTGTGTGTCTGCGATGGCTAGCAAAATCTACAGCCCGTACGAAGCTCAAAATTGTTTTGAGAGTAGCTACAAATCTCTCCTGATGCACCTGGGTTTCAGAATTTCGAAATTCCAATTATTAAATGAGTAATTAATTAAAATCGAGAGGTCACTCTCATAAAAAAAATCATCGTTTTCCCATTTTTTTCTTTTTCATTTGTTTACGGTTGGTTGGTTGTGTAAAAATTTTCGCAAACGTAATAAGAAAGCTGAAACAGAATTAAAGAAATCCATGGATGAATGAGATAAGTGGAGGTGAAGTAAGCCTCAAAAATGGTTTGCAATATGAAACCATTTATCGCTCAAATTTTAATGTGCCAAATAAAAGGACGTGGAAGGGATTTTGTATTATAAGACGAATTGAAAGAAATGAGTTAAAATTTTAAGCATATTTTAAGAGGAAATAGCAAATTTTTAAAATGGTCTTTGTTCTATAATTATTTATTAAAATAAATGTTCGTTTTTCAAATGAAGGAAATTGGAAAATTAGCAATAATTAAATATCAAATTAAAATTAAATAAGATATTGAAAACATTTGATACGAACTAAAAATTGTATTACTAAAAGTTTCCTTCATTAATGTAATTTTAAATACTTTATAACGTAGATGAAAAATGTTTATAACTTAATAATTGCATGTAAATAAATATTTAAAATATAATGATGAAAACATTCTTATAAAATCGTGTATGAAAACTTAAGTAATAAATATTAATCTAAAATATAGATTTCTGACTGCAAACGATTTTTATGTACTAACAAATGAATGTTATATTTTCAAGCAAAACGTTAAAATAACTTTCTATATTGATATTTAAAACACATATGATAAAATAATTAATTTATTTTTACCGGTGAAGCTATAGATTGGTTCTTTTTAAGAAACAAGAGAAAAAAAAATACGGGTTTAAACCTGTTTTAATTGATAGGCGTGTCAAATCACGTGCCTTTGTTGATACTTAATTGGACTTAATGTAGGGTTACATTTTTAGCATCACTTCCAGAGATAATTATTTCCATGGACGTGAATAAAAATAATTTCCAAAATAATTTCCATGGACGTGAATCCGACCAGAACCTTAAAAATCAATTTGAAAAAATTAAATCTGAATCGAACCAAATCTGAATCTGACGAAAATATTCCAAATAACTATAACCAGATACGAACAAGGCAATATAATTTCAATGACATAAACCCAATCCGAACCAAAATATTAAAAAAAAAAAAATCCCGAAATTTGAACCAAACTTTATCTGAACCTAACAAAAATATTTCGGTAAAGTATAACCTCATTGGAACTAGGTAAAATAATTTCCATGCAAGTACAACCCGACCCGAACTTAAGAATTCCATTTGAAGGAAAAAACTCCACGAAATCTGAATTGAACCGAATCTAAACTGAACAAAAATATTCCAAACAACCATAACCGTATCCGAAGAAGACAAAATAATTTCCATTAACATGAATCCAATCCGAACCTAAAATTCGGATGTTCTACAAAACATAATGCGTTTCGTAGCGGTGGCAAGTGAAACTAAGTACTTAGCGCGAGATGGATAAGATATTTCGTTTATAGTTAGAGTTAAATTATAACTTGGTTATGGTTAGGTAACTGTTAGGTTGTAGTTACATTTCGATGAGCCTTATGTTATATTTAATTTCCGGTTAGGTTGCAGTTAGATCATGGTTAAGTTCCAGTTAGGTTAAGGTTAAGTTGCGGTTAGATTGTGATTAGATTATGGGTAGGTTATGATAAGGTGACGTGCAGGTTACATTTATGGTCTATTTAAGTTACATTTAGGTTACTGTCAAGATACAGCTAGGTTACAGACAAGTTATGATACAATACAATTAGGTTACGGTTAGGATTTTGTTCACAGAATGAACATTACGCATGTTTGATAAAAAATATACACCTATTTTTGTAAAATGGCTCTGAAATTATAATACTATATACTAACATTTTAGCTAATCATCGAGAATCGATTTCATTCATGGTATAGTCGGATTTAAGAGTGATATAATTAGTTTGAAATTCAAAATATTTCACTTGGGATATCTGTGTGAAAAAAGTATATTTAGTTAAGTCACTTAACAGTAATTTTAAGGATAAATATCAACACTTTAACACGAAATTCACGCAATCGTTTGACACATATTCCCTCCTGCGTTTCCCATTGCAGTCATTTTGGGTATTTTTGGAGCTAAATATTAGTTTTTTTTAAACCAATTTTTGACACAGTCAGGGGGTACGTATTTAATATAATGTACACTGTAAAAAATTTGACCCTTTTGCTGCATCATCACTCCCCCGCTTTTATAGAATATCTCTCTTTTGACCTATGAGAATGCTCCATAATAAGTTGAAGTAGTCATTTTCTATAAAAGCGGTGGAGTGACGATGCAGCAAAAGGGTCAAATTTTTAACAGTGTATTTACACATATTTCGAGTTAAAGATAAAATCATAAAAATTTCAATTTCGTTTAACATTATTATTACGGACCCGGGCAACGCCGGGCGGGTCAGCTAGTGCTAAAATAATAAAACATAAATATATAATTAAGATATAACACTACAAAGCTTGTTTAAATTCTTACGGTTATATTTTTGTAAGACAATTTCATGTAAACTTTCGGTTAGAGTCGTTCTTTGGTTATAGAAGTTTAAATTTAAAATATTATTTTTCAAAGATTTCCATGTGGCCATAACCCCGAAGTGAAAATTTCACAAATGTAAACAAATGAAAGTTTCTTTGCATTGAAAGCATTTCAGAAATGAAATGAAATGTATTGAATTTAGGTAAATTATTGCGTTAAATAATGAAAAAAAAACTTTCTGTTCTTTTTTATAGTGAAAAACGAGTTACACCCGATTTAAATTCGCTACGTTTAAATAAATAATAATATGCACTGTTTTAAAAATATCCCTAGTTTATGGAAGATTGAATGTTATTATCAATGTAATGAATATATCAATATAAGATATCAATATAATCTTCTGTAATTTGGTTGTCATGTTCTTCTGTTTGAAAGCGACATTTTTCAGTTACCTTGGCCTCATCCATCACTGTCTCTAGAATTGACGGCCGTTTTTATGTCTAATAAATAAGGTTGATTCCACATTTGAAAATGAGATAGTATAAAATGGTTTGATTAAAAAAATGTCGCTATCTTTCGGCCTTATAATGAAGCTATAGACATTATTCTGCATTTAGTTTCGCACTAAAAAAACTGCGTCTGCTTGTGAATAGATTTCAGAATCACGTTACGCTTGCATTTTTTATTGGAATCGAGTTTTAGATATTTTTTAGGAACAGGTATAGCTTATTCATGAACTTTTTTCTCTATTGTTATGCCATCATACATATTTCCAGGTTCTTTTACAATGCATATTTTATGTCTTTATTAATAAGAATATCATAAATTCCTATATGTACCGATAGATTATAATTTCTACAAATTAGATCAAAGTATTTTGTGCTTACATTTACCTGTATTTATGAGGCATCAACTGACGTAATGTATAAACAAATTTGCTACTTTCACTGCTTTTATACCATATCACGTAACATTAAAATTCTCGGAAATAAAAATCCTTTAAAATGATTTTTTTTATATTTGACATACATTTCACTATTAAACGCATTTATCATGTAATATTACTTTTTCCCTTTTAAAATTCACGGGTACATATATTATTTTTATAAAATGTTATTGGGAATATTAATTTAGTTTTAAAATGTGATGTATTTTTCATCATTAAAAGTTTTTCTCGTGTAATAATTTAATAATTTTAGGCATTTTAAATATAACGATATTTAATACTTCGAAAATTTACATAAGACGCAACTATAACCTTTGAATTATTTTCTCGCTCAATAATTTTATTATTTTAAAGATTTCGCATTTTTACTTACCCATCATACGTAGTATAGGGTAAGTCTTGCAATCGTTTTGAAAATGGAAAATTTTTTTTGACGGATTTACACGTTTCAGATACTGGAGATACCGAAAAACATATTTTTAGAAAAAAAATTGCCGTCCGTCTGTGTCTGTCTGTCTGTCTGTCTGTCTGTCTGTAACCACTCTATCTCCCGACCAAATTGAGATAGAGACTTGAAATTTTGTATGTACTTAGTATGTAAGAATGGAACGAAGCCTATTTAATATCAATAACCTCGATTATCCGGAACTATTTTTTTCGGATTCTCGAAAAATTCGTTCTGATGAAAGGTACATAAAAATTTTAGAATTTTTTTATTTTAAGGAATGGGTGTAAAAGACAATAAAATAACACATATTTTGCATAAAAATCGAAGTCGATCGGATTATTAGTTGCCGAGATATGTGTAATCCTGTTTTCCACATTCTTCGATTTTTCATGACCCTGTATTTCATTCAAATTTCAATTCACAGATATATTTTAATTGGAAAGGAGACGCTTAATCCAACGCACTAAATATTTAGGTAATATGATTATTATTTTTTGAGTTATAAGGATGTTTCTTTTACGCAATCCGGAATTACTTGATTATTTTGGCGTTTTATATAATTGTCGAAATTGGCTCATCAGCAATTCATTAATGGAGCATTATTATTTATGTTAAAATATTTATTTATGCGTTTAAATTTCATTTTGGAATTGCCATAGATAGTTTACACGCGCTTTATTTTCATATTATATTATGATGGGTAAGTATTACGGTGGCCCCCAACGACTAGTTTTGATATTATGTTTAAAAATTTTGAATTAATTTTTCCTATTTTCAGCATTCAACACATAATAATTAAAATTCTTTGCAAAATTTCTTCTTTTTTTAAAAATATCAATTTTTAATTTCACTATAACAACAATAAAAAATCTAATCTAAAAATAGTTTTCCCCCCCTCCCCCCCCAAAAAAAATGGATTTTTTCATGCATATGGAAATTATGTCATATTGTAAGAAGCAAACAAGCTTTGATTGTTAAAAGGTACTGGTTCCTGACGATTGAAATGTGAAAAAAGTTTTTATTTTCTAAAAATTTCTTGAAAAACATATTTTAATCACAATGTTGTCTTCACTATCGATAGAAATAAAAGATAAATCCAATTTATATTGAAAATAACGGTAAAAAACAGGAAATTTAATAACACTTTTCTATAATAATCTTTCTATATAATCTTTCTATATAATCTTTCTGTATAATGATCATCCTATAATTTTTATACTTTTACCTTTAGTCCCTTTTTTACAAAAATGAAATCATTGGGTTGCCATCATTATTGTACTTAATGTAAAAAGTATACGGTTTATTTAGAATATTACTGTGAATGTTATGAGGGTTGTATTTAATTTTTTATATAACCAAGTGATTACTAATGCCCTTCTTGAATAAAATTTAACTTACGTAAGAAGTTTTTTTAAATAATATTTTACAAAATTATTTAAAGGTTTACAACACAAAGTCTTCTATAATATTCCAAAACAAAATCATAAGACTATTATTATTATTAATATTATTATTTAACAAACAGGTAGATTCTTTTATAGTTAGTGACAAAATTTTGGAATATTTTTAAAAGTAAATCTTAAAGATTACGTACATTTCCAATCATGACACTTCAAAATACATCTCGTACGAAAAATAATGTTCACGAAATATTAACGTATATTTTTGCGAAACTTTCGAAAAATATTCAGTAATATCATATATTTATGAGATTTCTGTTCCGCATAGATCCTGGGCAACTATCGATATAAATCTTTATTAAACTTGGAAACTGTCATATAATGTTACGAAGAACAGAGATAAAGATCAGAGAGAGAATTTCAAATATTATAAATTTCCTTAGTTTTTCGATATCGATCTTATATTCAGCAGTTACCAGTACACTTTAGTTTGAAGTTCCTATATGACAATTTATTTTTTATTTAATTTAATGGTTTTCTTTTCTCACAGAACTGTACCTTACTTTACTTTTAGATCACTTAAAACAGATGTAACCTATCGTCAGCATTGTAATTTTTGAGATGTAGATCTAAGATAATCGTAAAGTGAGTTTAAATGTCTTTTAATAAAAAAAACTAGTTAAAATGTGAATTATTATCAAGTATTAAAATGAATAGCTGAGCTAGAACATATCGTTTACCTACAAGGAAAGTGGCACATCTCGCAAAAATTCATTTTGTATTTTAACCACTTCGGGTATGGTATGCATGTTATGCTATTAGTAATGCATGTCAATGTAATTGAGCATTATTTTGTTTTAATAAATACTTTTAATACACTTTACATGTATTATTGTTAGTATGTGTCTATGCATTTACAATATGACTTCATTAACATTTACACATATAGTAATAAGAATAATAATAAATATTTGCTTAATTCTCTTTGCATTGTTTGCAATACTTTTATTTTAAAGCATATTTCACTCTTTAAATTTAAAATAAAGGTTAGTTTTCAAAAAGAATAACATGTGGTAACACGCAAAAAGTATTAGAAATTTACAATACCTGTTAAATGTAGTTGCAATTCGATATTTTCCAAACGTCTTCAAAAACTCTTCCTTAGTCTATTTTCATATAAAAATGAATTAAATAGTACGCAAAATAGCTACATGCGTTAGATTTCAGACAATGACATAATTCCAAAACTTCAGTAATATTTTTCGGATACTAGTATTAACATTATTAATGAAAAAGTAATTTTTCTCTCAAAAATGAAAAAAATTCGCACCCCGAAAGGGTTAATCCACGAAAAAGTCTGCGATAGGTGTGTCTTTCTACACAAAAACTTTCATAAGTGCAAGTAAACGGAAAATAACTTTATTACACTATTTGTCCATTCGTGACCACATAAGACGGTTGAGATAAATTTATACAATCCTCCTAATTTCGAAGTATGTCTTTATTTTTAAGGGTTTTACGTTTTTTATGCGTGTTTTTATTTCTACATGGAGAGCTAAGTTCTATAATTTCATGTTACAGAAAAATCATGCAAAATATCTTTTGCCTCTCCTGTGAAATTTACTTTTGTCGAGATGTGTCAGTTTTCTTGTGAGTGAGCGATATGTAAGATTTTTTTTAAAATAGTAGATAGTGTAAAATGTATACGTTTCATATGGAATAAGCATGTGGATGTCATGAGGATAGTTGTTATTTTGTATATCACCGTATAATTAACAATACATACCTCTGCAACAAAATTTTACTTATCTAAGAAATTATTTAACATAATATATAACAATTATTTAAAATGATTACAGCAAAAAGTCTGCTATGATACTCGAAAACAAAATCATAATAAAAATATTTTTATTATTACTTAAAAAACACATATGTTCTTTAATAGTCAGTGACACGTTTTTTAAATACAGGGTGTCTATAAAAGAACTCCGGGGTTTTGAGGCAAAATATTTTAATGAAATAAAAAACATACATACATGTTTTATACATGATTAAAAGCTTACATTTTCAAGTTTTTTTTAACACTTAATAAAGTTCTAATAAGACCCGTTAGTGGCACGGCAGACGTCTAAACGGTATTCTACCTCTTCCCATGTCCTGGCGAGCATGTCTGAGGGGACGGTTGCCACACAATTGACTATTCGTTCCCTGAGATGTTGAACATCACGAGTTTTCTCTGCATACACAAGATTCTTGATATGCCCCCAGAAGAAATTTCTATCGTTTCTATCAGCCAAATAACACATTGAGTCTTTTGTTGCGGAGTCGCTGTCATTTCAAGGTCAACGCCCTGCAGCGTCGCCAACAGTTGATCCAAACATTCCGAATTTGTATGAGTAAAACTTTTTGAGCTACTCTTTTTAGAGAAATCGACTAAATTTTGCTATATTTTATAGTTAGTGAGATATGAATTTTTAAAACCCCGGAGTTCTTTTAAAGACACGTAGTTTTAAAAGTAAATTTTATAGATTGCGTATTTTTCCAATCATGATAATCAACATATTTCTCCTACGAAAAATAATGTTCAAGAAACATTATTAAGTGCTATAATCTCATGTTACTGCAAATACCTGCAAATTTCCTTTTGCCTCTCCTGTGAAATTTACTTTTACCGAGATGTGTCACTTTTCTTGTGAGTGAGAGATATGTAAGACAATTCTTTTAAATAGTATATAATTAACAAAGTATATGTTTCATATAGAAAAAAACTGTAAGTGTCATGTGGGTTGTTGCCATTTTTTTATATAACCGTATAGTTACCATTACACTTCTTCAATTCGTCGTATGTCTTTATTTTTAAGGGTTTTATGTTTTCTATTTAGGTTTTTATTCCTGGATGCAGAGCTACGTGCTAAAATTTCATGTTACAGTAAAATCATGCAAATTTTCTTTTGCCTCTCCCGTGAAATTTACTTTTGTCGAGATGTGTCACTTTTCTTGTAAGTGAGAGATATGTAAGACAATTCTTTTAAATAGTATATAATGTACAAAGTATATGTTTCACATAGAATAAAACTGCGAATGTCATGTGGGTTGTTGCCATTTTTTATATAACCGTATGGTTACCATTACACTTCTTCAAATGTTTTCTATTTAGGTTTTTATTCCTGCATGCTGAGCTAAGTGCTAAAATTTCATGTTACAGAAAAATCATGCAAATTTTCTTATGCCTCTCCTGTGAAATTTACTTTTGTCGAGATGTGTCACTTTTCTTGTGAGTGAGAGATATGTAAGACTTTTTTTTAAATAGTAGATAATGTAAAAAGAATACGTTTCATATAGAATAAGACTGTGAATGCCATGTGGGTTGTTGCATTTTTTTATATAACCGATTGGTAACCATTACTCTTCTTAAACGAAATTTTACTATTCTAAGAAGTTATATAAGTAATATGTTACAAAAATTTTTTTAATTATTACAAGATAACGTCTGCTATGATACTCCAAAACATAATCATAATCATAATATTATTATTATTATTTAAAAACAGATAGGTTCTTTAATAGTTATTGACAAATTTTTCAAATAGTTTTAAAAGTAAATCTTTTAGATTGCATATATTTCCAATCATGACAGTTCAATATATTTCTCCTACTAAAAATAATGTTCAAGAAACAGTAACGTATATTTTTGCGAAACTTTCGATAAGAAATTCAGTAACATCATATGTTTTTGAGATTTCTGCTACGTATAGATTCTGGGTAACTACCGATATAAATTCTTATTAAACTGGGAAACTGCCTATTATGTTACGAAGAACTCAGGCAAAGTTTGGAGAGAGAATTTCAAATATTATAAATTTCCTTTTTTTTAAATTTTATATTCAGCAGTTACTGAACACTTCATTTTAAAGTTTCGATGTGACATTTTCTTTTTGTATAATTTAATGCATTTTATTTTTTTTCACGCAAAACTGTATCTTACTTTTAGTTTTAACTCGTTTAAAATAGATGTGATCTACAGTAAATAGACTAAACATTACTAGAATTTTTTAATATAACGCCAGATAAATAAATTTTATATAAAAATGCTTCTTCTAAGTGTGATTTTTTATAAATAATCAATTAAAAAATAGATAGAAAACAATATATCTTGAAATTGTAGATAATATAAAGAATATACGGCTTACATGAAGTAAGATCGTGAATGTTATGAGCCATTTTTTATGTAATCACATGATTACCAATACACTTGTTCAACAAAATTTAGCTTGCCGAAGAAGTTATTTAAAATATGTTACAAGATTTTTTATATGATTATAACACAGTTTGCTATGATATTCCAGCACAAAATTATAATAGTATTATTATTATAATTAATATTTAAAAAACAAATAGGATCTTTAAGAGCGACAAATTTTTCGAATAGTTTTTAAAGCAAATCTTAAGGACTGCTCATATTTCCTATCATGTCATTTCAAAATATATCTCGTACGAAAAATAATGTTAAGAAAACATTAATGTATATTTTTGCGAAACTTCTGAAACAATATTTAGTACTATAAAATATTTATGAGGTTTCTGCTGCGTATAGATCCTGAGTAACTATCGATATAAATCTTTATTAAACTTGAAAATTGTCGCATAATATTACGAAGAACACAGATAAAAATCGGAGGGAGAATTTCGAATATTATATATTTCCTTATTTTTTCGATATAGATCTTATATTCAGCAATAACACATTAGGGTTTCTATATGACATTTTTTGTATAATATAATGAATTTTTCTTTTTACACTGTACCTTATTTTTATACATAAAATCAAGGGGCATAAAATCTCGGTCGAGTTCGTTAATGGGCAAAATCGGACCAAGGGGATATAAATAGGGAGGGTTTTTGTGAAAACAGAAAAAATGCGATAACTTCTTAATGAAAATAGATGTCGAATCAGTTTAAATTTTATATTACTTCTAAAAAATGGGCAAACAATTTATGCATAACAAATTTTTGATAAAGTTAAAAATGGACTCAAGGGGCGAAAAAAAGAGTTTTTGGGAGACAAAAAATCGTAACTTCGTCAATTCTCAAGATATCAAATCCAACAAAATTTTTTATAAATGTACTCAACATTATCTAAAACTTTTGCATTTACAAGTTTTTGATAGGACCAACTTTTACCGATGAAAAGAATCGATAAAAAGAATATTGCCCAGTTAAACTGATGGCACTGAGCTCACAGGCTACGCATACTAATTGACTAATTGTACATTACAGCCTTGTATTTTCGTTAATTCCGTTCGAAAAAAAAATTAAGAAAGCGAAACAGCTCTCCCCTTTCTCCTTTTTTATACTTAATGATTGAACTTCCTAAATTATCAAGTACATGCTTTATCATATTAAAAAATCTATATCCAAAATTCAGAGCAAATCGGATAATTCTTAATAAAAACCCATTTAGCATTTATATAATTTAAGAGGAGTTATTCCCCTCTTTTATACTTAACCATTAAACTTCCAAAACTATTCAGAGATTTGAACGAAATATGACAATTCTGATTGAAATATCCATTTATGCAAGTTAAGGGGAGGGGCATTAGAACCCCCGTTCCCCCTGTTTATACTTATTCAATGAACACCTAATAACAGCCACGGACTCGCCTCATCAGAATGATCCTATATCTAAATTTTGAACGAAAACTGTTAATTCTGCATGAAAATCCCGCTTATATCAATTAAGGGGAGGGGCATGAGCCCCCGTCCCCCCTGTTTATACTTATTCAATGAACACCTAATAACAGCCACGGTATCGCCTCATCCAAATGATCCTATATCTAAATTTTGAACGAAAACTGTTAATTCTGCATGAAAATCCCGTTTATATCAATTAAGGGAGGGCATGAGCCCCCCGTTCCTCCTGTTTATACTTATTCAATGAACATATAACAACAGTCACGGAATCGCCTCATCAGAATGATCCTATATCTAAATTTTGGACAAAAACTGTTAATTCTGCATGAAAAACCCGTTTATATCAATTAAGGGGAGGGGCATGAGACCCCTGTTCCCCCTTTTTATACTTATTCAATGAACACCTAATAACAGCCACGGTATCGCCTCAACCGAATTATTCTATATCTAAATTTTGAACGAAAACTGTTAATTCTGCATGAAAATCCCGTTTATATCAATTAAAGGGGGGCATGAGCCCCCCGTTCCTCCTGTTTATACTTATTCAATGAACATATAATAACAGTCACGGAATCACCTCATCAGAATGATCCTATATCTAAATTTTGGACAAAAACTGTTAATTCTGCATGAAAAACCCATTTATATCCATTAAGGGGAGGGGCATGAGCCCCCCGTTCCCCCTCTTATACAGATCGAATGAACTCCAAAAACTAATCAGGGAAGCGCCTTATCAGGATATACCTATATACAAAATTTCAAGTGGATCCGATATTTTTATCATGAGTTATCGCGTTACGCGCTCTCAGGCTATGATAGCCTGTGAGCTAAAAACGAAAAGAAAAAAGGGGGAGGAAAAAGAAAAAAAATCCATAACTTACTCAATACTTAAACAATGAAATCTAATTAAATTTATTTTACGTCTTCTCAATAATATCTACAACTTTTATATTAACAAGTTTTTCATAGGACGAATTCTTATATCAAAAATAAATTAAACAAAAATAGGAGTTGGAGAAAAAACCTCAAGTCCAAACTGCTTATATTCTGATTCATTTTTTAATTCATTTTTTATTTTAAATGAATCCAAATGGCAGATCCCCTTATTTAGGAGCTATATAATGTGACGTATTGGCCAGTGTTTTGATATAGGCAGAATATATTCCAAAAAAGGCTGCTAAAAAGGGTATTTTGATCAGAATTTTCCAGTGATTGAAAAATTGAGGAAGTATAACAAATTGCGTTTTTTCTGAGTCATTTTTAAATCCATTTTTGTTCTAAAACGCATCCAATTTAAAGGTTCTCTTATTTAGTAATTGTATGGTGAGACGAATTGGCCAGTTTTTTCATAAAGGCAGAATATTTTTCAAAAAAGGTCCCAAATAGGCACTTCGCACAAATTTTCCCAAAGCGATAATGATTAAAGAATTGAGGATGTATTCAAATAAGAAATTAGTTATTTTATGACTCCTTTTTAAATCCAGTTTTGCTCTCAAACGCATTCAATTGACAATTTTTTGTTTTTTAGAAAATATATAATGGGCGTATTCATCAATTTATTGATATTGGGTAAATATATATATTTTAAAAAGCTGTCAAAGTGGGTCCTTCGCAAAAAAAAAAAAAAAAAAAAAAAAAAAAAATTAAAGCGATGATGATTAAAGAATTGAGGATGTATTCAAATAACAATTGGTTATTTTATGACTCATTTTTAAATTCAATTTTGCTCTCAGACGCATTCAATTGACAGTTATTTGTTATTTAGGAACTGTGTAATGGGCCGCATTGGTCAGGTTTTTGATAAAGGCTATATAAATATTTAAAAAAAGCTGTCAAATTTGGCACTTCGCACAAAATTTCCCAAAGCTATCTTAATCAAAGAATTGTGGATGTATTCAAATAACAAATTGGTTATTTTATGACTGACTTTTAAATTCAATTTTGCTCTCCATCGCATTCAATTGACAGTTTTTGTTGTTATTTAGGAATTATATAATGTGCGTATTGGTCGATTTTTTAATAAAGTCAGAATATATATTCAAAAAATGTTTTCAAAATGGGCATTTGAGCCGAATTTGTTTAAGAGGATTTTGATAAAATCAGCTCTTACAGAAAAATGAAACTAAAAATTTTTCAAAAGCGGCCAAATAAAGTAGTTAAACTGGGTTTATCGTTAATAGTATTTTATTTTTTGTTGTTGAAATGAAAACTCTTCGAAATCTACCTCCGCCTATAGGCTAAGTTTTAAATAGTAGATAATGTAAAAAAAAAAAAAAAAAATACGTTTGATATAGAATAAGACTAATGAAGCGTAAATTTTTTTCCAACCACCTTCGTCGTTCCAAGCCCAAGCTCGCACTCTGATTGGTTGTTGCTCTCGGCACTGATTTCATGTAACTTGGCGATAATCATACTTGGCGTAGCAATAGATGCTTCCGTCGAGAAGTTTGATTTCCTTCCGAACCGATTACAAAGTAACTTTTCTCTTGCAGCATTGGATTGGATGGAACGTGTCTTACTGAAAGCTATACTCTTTAAAAGTTTTTACCCACAAATTTTTACTTTGTACTCGGTTTACTTCGTACTCGGTTCGGAAGGAAATCAAATTCGACGGAAGCGTCTATCGCTACGCAAAGTATGGTTATCGCCAAGTTACGTGAAAACAGTGCCGAGAGCAACAATCAATCAGAGTGCGAGCTTGGCCTTGGAACGACGAAAATGGTTGGAAAAAAAATTACGCGACTATGAATGATATGAGGGTCTTATGTCATTTTGCATATAACCGTGTGATTGCCAATACAATGCAACAATATTTAACTTATCTAAAAAGTTATTTAAAATAGCACGTTTCAAGTTTATTTTTAAATGATTACAAACACAAAGTCTGCTATGATTCTCTAAAACAAAACCAGAATATAGTTATTATTATTTAAAAAAAACAGATAGGTTCTTTAATAGTTATTGGCTGATTTTTCAAATAGTTTTAAAAGTAAATCTCATAGACTGCGTAAGTTTCCAATCATGACAGATCAAAATATTTCTCGTACGAAAAATAATGTTCAGGAAATATTAGCGTATACTGTTCTGAAACTTTCGAAACAAAATTCAGTAATATCATATATTTATGAGATTTTCTTATGTTACAATATAATTAATTAAAATTATAATATTTTTATAATTAAAAATATTAGAATACATTAATTTCTGAAAAAGTAGATAATGAAAAGAGTATACGGTTGATATGTAAAAAGACCGCGAATTTTTTGAGGGTGAAATGACATTTTTTATATAAGCATGATTACTAATACACTTCTTCAACAAAATTTAACTTATCAAAGACGTTTTTTAAAATAATATGATACAGAATTTCTTAAATGATTGTAACACAAAGTCTACTATGATAAAACACAAAATTATAAGAATATAAGGTACTAAGAATATAAGGTACTTAAGTTTCCTCATATAAAATAGATGTAATCTTTCAACAGCCTTGTATTCATTAAGATGTAGATTTTTAAAAAATCGTAAAATTAGTAATAATTGCTTTTCATACGAAAATAACTTTAGTTAAAATTGAGAATTATTATCAAGTATTTAAATAAATAGATGAACTAAAACATATCGCTCCTACTCAAGAAAAGTGACACCTATCTTGAAAAAATTTGTTTTACACTTTATTTCATGCATAATTTCCTATTTTGACTTACTCTTGGCGCAGCATGTCTTTAAAGGGACTTTGCGCCATTAAACCCCAATCAACCAACCAACCATTATTCCACGCATAGATAATTCATAGGTGTGTCTTGCAACACACAATGTTTCATTAGAGTAGGTAAGCTGAAAATAACTTTATTACGCTATTTGCCCATTCATGACCACATAAGCAGGTGGATTGTGTGGGGGTGGTAATTTTATCCAATCCTAAAAACTTCATCGTATGTCTTTATTTTTAAGGGTTTTGTGTTTTTATGAGTATATTTGATCCTGTATGAAGAGCTAAGTGCTTTATTTTCATGTTACAGTAAAATCATTCAAATTTTCTTTTGTATCACGGGTGTATTTAAAGTAAAATTAATCCTTTGAAATTCACTTTTGTCGAGGTGTGTCACTTTTCTTACGAACAAGCAATATGGAGCAGAAATATCTAATTGTTTTAATTTGCGTGGTAAATAATTTCCGATAAAAAACCATGATCAGTCTTCAGTGATGTGTTTTATTTATTATACTAGTTTACAAAATTAAACTTTTTGTCTGTTGCTTCGAATTCTGTGGTTGATACTGTTCACTTATGACATGTTTTTGTCAAATCTAACTGGAAAATGTTTTGAGCAACTCGAGTTACTTTGTTTTTGATTTTTATCATTTAAACAAGTATATTAATCGATAACAGGCGTATTTTACTGTGTTAAGATTAGTTTCTCAAGTTTTTGCGTCATAAGTAGTTCAAGGAGACTTTATTTAAACAATACAGATCATTTTTGCTATATATGCGGAAAATATGTGTTTCACAATTACAGAAATATTATATCAGAGTTGGTGAAAAATACCTATTTTGAGTATTTTGGGATGCTCTTGGATAAAAATGAGAAGTCTTGGGATTGAAATTGTGTTTGCAAATCGTGTGTGGAATATTTAAGATATGGAAAAGTGGTAAAAGAAGTGCCTGGAACACCAACTATTTGGCGAGAACCACGAAATCATCTCGAAGACTGTTATTATTGTAGCAAGAACGTAAACGGTTTAAACACTAAAAATCGTGCTAAATGACAGTACCTAAGTACTAGTTGTGTTCAGCGTCCAGTGCAGCATTCACTTGACTCTTTAGAGTCTAAAAAATATATCTCAACCATTAGAACAAGGCATTGAAGGACCAAGCTTATCACAAAATGATGCTGATTTTGAAGTATGTTAAATGAGTCAAAATACTTTTCCCAAAATGAGTTAGATGATGATGTAAGACATTTAAATCTTTCTAAACAAGCTTCGGAATTGTTAGGATCAAAACTAAAAAATATTGCTTTCTCAGGCACTAAACTAAGTTTTTTCGGAAATAAAAAATCTGAAATTTATATTGAACTTGTAGAAGATCTTCTGCCACAATTAAAAATATGGGGTGCAATATGAGCATAAAACTCCACTTCCTCCATAGTCACCTGGACAGGTTTCCGGGAAATTTAGGAGATAGGGAGAAATTTAGGGAATTAGGGAGAGCGTATGCATCAGGACTTACGCGTCATGGGAGAGCGCTATCAGGGTTTCTGGAATACGAATATGATGTCTGACTATTGTTGGTCCCTGATCCAAAGGGGGATCAGGGACCCAAAAGATCATTTTCCAAAGTCTACACATCGGAGAAGAGCTTTAAAACAAAGTTTTTTAGAACTCAGTGATTAATTATTTTTTTAGTAAAGGTTTCCTTAGTAAATACGTGTTTTTCTCTGTTTAATACCTACATGGCTGAAACTCAAAAACTAGAGCTGATTAAAATATTTTAATAATATTTTTGAAAATATTATATCATATGTAGTCAGCAACAGCTAAAATGTTTTTGGCAACAGTTGTACTGTAGACTCGTGTTATGTATACTTACATGCTTTGTCTATTTCAGCAAAAGGTTATTATTTGTTATGAGCCGGCAACTCCGTTCTCTATCCAATAATTTCTGAATCAAGAGGTACAGTCATAAAAGTGGATTGTATTTAATATAAACTAGGCACGCGCGATTGAATGGAATAACAGAGAGCGCAACACTTTGAACTGCAGCCCCAGCTATTGAGGCAATTTTTTTTAATTAAAATAATGCATAAAAATTTCTATCCTAGTTTGCGTGAGTGTGCCTGAGGAGATTATGACCTGTCTGTACTTTTTCCCGACTGCTACGAACTGATTTTTTCGTTCACTAAGCAGCAGGTTTCACTGCAACATAACCTGTATTTAAATTAATATATATCTTCAAATAGAAGCAAGTTTTGAAAAAGTAAATTATGATTAACATTCTCAAAGTTTATACACGTATATCTAATAAAATATTTTGGATCATGTTGGGAAAAGAATCATTTTATTTATTTTTTTTCAATTACAGAGAAAACTACTTTACAATGTTGCTTTTTTGCTAGGCGGTCAGTGGGTTAAGGAGAAAAAAGCAGTGGAGGAGTGAATGACTAAATAGTGCATAATTGGGAGATAAATTATGACTTCTCTAAGCAATATATAAAATTATTATAATTTTATTAAATTATATCCTGATAAGTTCTCTATAAATACGTTATTATTTATTATAAATGACAGAACATTGTTAGCTGTTGGAAGTACAAAAAACGAGGTGTAAGCATATATTTTAGTCATCTAAGAACATTCTTGATTCAAGGTATAAAACAGATGGCTAAATATCCAAAAAAAACATTTTTTGTGAAGAATTTAATTATATCTCTATTGAAGGGGATTTTAGTGTTCCTGTAAGTTTAATTGATATAGTTACTTTAAAGGAAATTTATTTTGAGATGAATAAAAGCATAATTTCATTTCAGTGATGAAACAAATAAATAAGTAAATAAAGAATAAATCAATTGTAATTAGGGGGACAGAGATATCCAATTATTGGATGGGTTGCACACCAGGAGTCCATAAAAATTGGCGCCACTGCATTGGAAAACTATGGAGTTAACATTTGTATCGAGAAAATGGAAAGAAGTAGAAAAAATATTTACAAAGTTGTAATACACCATCGATTTAGTACAAAAAGGCACTCAGAAATATATGAATTTCTCTTTCCGTTCATGTTTCATAACGTAAGACAGTGTAGGAAACAACGAACAAAGACATGTGCGCTTTAATCATTTTATTTTTTGCATTAATGTTCACAAGGTGTATTTTTGTATTAAATCTATGATCTCTACAACTTTGTTAACAATTTTATTTCCTATCTCTTTATATTTTTAATAATAGACATTTTAACGCTGCAGTTTTACATCAAGTGGTGCCATAGTTGGTTTTTATCAGTAGCGTATGACAACTTTACTTACCCAGATCCTACTTTCATGAATATAGTTCTTGTCGTTTAGAAATTATTACGGTGATAACGGAATTTAGCGGGTACATTTTGTGTACACAATCAATTTCATTTATATATATATATATATATATATATATATATAAATATATATGGAATAGATATAGATATATAGATAGATAGATATGTGTGTGTATGTTAGGGTGGAGCTTATTTTTGAAGTTTCAAAATGTAATTTTCTCACCCTCTAAATTTGTTCCTTTTTATGAAAAATAAATTATTACATTATTATTTAGGGAAAATATTAATGCATTTGAACAATATTTAGAGGTAGCTCAATTAGGGAGAATTTTTTAATGTATAGGCAATGATAAATTTATACATACTCGTATGCTATGTCACAGAAAACAAAATTTCGTCTTTAAAAATAGATTTAAAAAACAAAATATATTTAACAAAGAATCAATACGTCAGCAAAAAATATTTGAGAGAGCTAAAAAATGCGAAAAAATTTATAAAAATTTCAAAAAACATTAATTTTGTCATTCATTTGGATGAAAAAATTAATATATGATTTGACTGAAAAAGAACAGATTTGTCGATTTCGGTATTTAATTTTTGAGAAAGGTGTTTCTCTAGTACTGACTGTTCAATATCTGCAACAGTGGAAGCTCAGGCAGAAGCTATCCTTGAAACAATTCAAAAGTGGACAATAGCAGATAATATTCGAGCGATGTACTTCGACATTACCTGCTCAAACACTGATTATAATTATGCTGCATATGTTCTTACAGAGCAAAACTTTTTAAAAAGAGCTTTTGTCACATGCTTGCAAACATCACATTATGGAATTGTTAATTAGTGATTGAGTTTAGGAGATATAATGAGTATGAACTAGGAATTTCTTTTGATGATGTCGCAAATCTTGTAGAAGGTAGATTGCAAGAGATTATCAATTATGCTAAGAAGTGTCTAGAAGAACAAAGAGAAACAAAACTAAGAGGTGATTATATAGAGTTCTTAGCAAGACTGGTTATTTTTATTGATTCTGTCCATAAAAAGGGAATCGGATTATCGGAATATCGGTGATCGGATTATTCGAATATCACCAGGTGAAATACATTATGCCTGGTACATGTCTATAATAATATATTGTCTCAAGATCTGGATGTTCAATTCCTATTTTAAATTGGCTTATAACAAGGAAGAAGGATCTTGATCTATATGTTTTCACAGACCGTGTATACTTAAAAGCTTGGATGTCTGTAGCCCAAGCTTCATGTGCCTCCTATAGTAACCTGTTGTTGTAAAAATCCCTACTTAAATATTCATCAATACATTCAGCTATTTCCAAGCCCTCATCCCCTAAATTATGCTAATGACTTTCAATGTTTATCAGAAGGAATTATTTATTTACCTTTTTTTTGAGAGCTATGTAAGTTTACTAACCAAACATTAAATGACTATTGCTTACAGAATGAAGCCAATTCAAAACTAGTCGTTTGGGGCCACCGTAATATTTACCCATCATGGATATGCATAATATAAAATATGAAAATAAAACATATGTAAAATATTTATAAAATACACTGCAATTCCAAACTAAAATTTAAACGCACATTTAAGTAGTTTTAATATACATAGTCATGCTTTATTAATAAATTGCTGATGAGCCAAATTCGACAAATTATATAAAACGCCAAAATAATCAAGTAATTCCGGATTGCGTAAAAGAAACATCCTTATAACTCTAAAAATAATAATCATATTAACTAACAATTTACTGCGTAGGATGAAGCGTCTCATTTCCAATTAAAATATATCTTTGAATTGAAATTTGATTAAAATACAAGGTCATAAAAAATCAAAGAATGCGGAAAACATGATTACACATATCTCGGCAACTAATAATTCGATCGACTTCGTTCTTTATGGAAAATTTGTGTTATTTTATTGCCTTTTACATCCACTCTTTAAAATAAAAAAATTCGAAACTTTTTATTTACCTTTCATCAGTATGAATTTTTCGAGAGTCCGAAAAAAATAGTTCCGGATAATCGAGCCTACTGATATTAAATAGGCTCCGTCCTATTTTTACATACTAAGTATATACAAAATTTCAAGTCTCTATCTCAATTTGTTCGGGAGATGGAACGTTTACAGACAGACAGACAGACGGACGGACGGCAAAAATTTTTTTCAAAAAAATGTTTTTCGGAATCTCCAGTATCTGAAACGTATAAATCCGTCAAAAATTTTTTTCGATTTTCAAAACGATTGCAAAACTTACCCATTACTACGTATGATGGGTAAGTAAAAATCAAGCTCAAAATTACTCTAAGCGAGATAATCTTGCTCTTTATTTATTCAAGAATAAAATGTTGGAATATTTTGTCACTCCAAAGTTCAGAGATATTGTTCCAATTGTTGGAATTTCCATGCCTGTGTATCTTGTAGTTGTTCCTGTTTTGTAGGAGACTGGATGATTATAAACCGGCTCACGATATTATAAAATCTGCAGGAGTGATAAATGTCCACGAAAAACGTGCTTTTGACTTATTCAGAAATAAAGTGAATTGAGAAAACTTAATGAAACGCAACTATTTTTTTTTTTTTTGCTACAAATTATTGAAGATCACCGTGAAATGTACATAAATAGCAAGAAAAAGACTATACCAACCAATACAATAAAATATTAATGTAAAATGAAAAGTTAATAAGTTGTACAGTAAATTAAGTAAATTGCTACAATTTAAACATTAAAAAATGTAAATATGCATTTGTAATATGCATAGTTAATATTCTTAATTTTTTCCATTTTTATAAATGTTGAGTCAATTGAGCTACCTTTAAATATTAAAATTTATTGCTCAAACTCTTTATATAATGTTTTTATATCAAAAAGAACAAAATAAAAAGGTGAGACTTTAAAAAAAAAACATGGCTTTTAAGTTCTACCCTAGTGTGTGTGTGTGTTTCAAAGTACTGCTTTATAACAATACAATGAGTAACTGCTAATGTTTGATACAACATTTCTTGGCCAGCGCTCGGTGTAGACGGTTTAATTAGTAGTCATGAAGGGCACATAATGGTATGACAGAGGATGAATTTCTTGAAAATTTTCCTATTAAAATCAGACATAGACAACATCTTTTTAAACAAATTTATTCATACTTCACATCACAGTAAACAGTTGCACAAATTCTTTGGTTTAATCTTAGTAGCTACATAATGTTTTACATTACTAAAAGAGATAAATCAAATTAAATTAATAGAACTTCATTTATTAATGAATTTTAACACCAGGGCGATGACAGGGAGCTGATTAACACTCAAAAGACCGTCGACTTCTTCTTAAATCAAAGTAATATCGTCATTTATCAACGTGCGCACGAATACAGGAATTTATAACAAAGTTTAACGTTTCCAACTGCCTTTAAAGAAAGCGGGAAACTAACCAATGTGAAAATTAATAGGGCGAAAAGAGAAAATAATTCTCTCAGTCAATCAGATGAATATTTTACGTAGTAAGACTTGAGCGTTGCTACGCAAGAAATTGTGGGTAATCGAATGATTTTTTAAAACATAAATAAAACACTGGTAAAGTAATGAAAGAATAAAATAAAGTAACGGGGTTTTAGGGAAATGTTGCTTTTAACATTTTTTTTTCTTTTTAAAAATAAAACAAAAAAGACGCATGGATTGAAGATAAAGAATTAAAATATAAATATGTTAAGATATTATAAAAGACAGAGGAAAATTTAGATATAGTAAGAATTTAGAAATAATTATAAGGTGCATTTTTTTTTTTATCGCTACATATATATTCTTTGGAATTTATTTTTTGCAATATCTATGGCTTTATTATGCTAGAAATTTAGCTTCCAAATTACTCGAATACATGCGTAACTTATCTAATATTTATTCAACTAGGTTATCAAATGGATTTCGTACACAAGCAATGGACAATTTAAAAGGTTACAAAGATTACTAGGTATATGTTCGTGATAGCATGAAATAGTTGATGCTTCCATTTTGAAGAATGTGCATATTTTAACCTTAAAAAAGAGCTTTTCTGAATTAGCGACATAGATTGATCATTTTCTTGTGCTCGAATCATCAGCAAATATCATCAGCTCGAATCATCATTCATGCAGCAAAAATCATCATAGCCATTTTCCATATCTAGTAGCATTTTCTGTGATAAGTTTGTTTTAATCGGCAAAAATAAACTTTCTTGAATTCGAAACTTAGCTAGATAGGTTTTTAATGTTTAAATACTTTAGAAAACACGCTTCATTTAAATCGCTTAAGCATTTTGAAAGTTATAGCAAGAAGTATTTTATTTGTGAAGAATTTTGAAGGATAATTTTGCAAACACTCTGTAAAAATGGATTTTTTGTATTTGGATGGTAGCTTTTATACATGCTTTATACAGTTTATATAATCATGTTTCGTAAAAATCTTACTAGTACGAAATATAATCCGAAAATAAGTTTTCCTTTCGACTGTGTACAGAGGTGTGTATGAAAGACAAAACATACAGGGTATTTATAAAGTCCCTGACCCAATTTAATTTTTAATAACTCATAAAATAACAGACATATTAAAATTAATAACATAAATGGTTTGATAGACTCAAAAAGTTTCATGACCCTTGTCAACGAACTTTCACGTGTGCCCCCTTCATCGCACATGCCGACATGCTTGCCGCTACCTGGCGTGAAATTGACTATCGACTTGATAGTTTCCGTGCGACGAAGGGGCGAAGTTCATTGACAACGGTCATGAAACTTTTTGAGTCGATCAAACCATTTATGTTATTAATTTTAATCTATCTTTATTATTTTATGAGCTATTAAACATCAAAATGGGTCTGAGACTTCATAAACACCATGTATAATTAAACATTAAAGATAAGACTTAATTTTACTTTTCTGCATAATTGCTATGTGAGTTGAGACATTTGACGTACAATTTTATAAACTTCAAAAATACGTCCAGGAAAAAATCAGGGTTTTGCATATGAAAGAAGCGTTGAAATGCTTGTGTAATATCGGTATTGTTTTCAACAGTAGTGGACGTGCAAGCTCGTCCAGGTCTCCATCTGACCAACATTTGATAATGCCCATCACTGAATTTGCTGCACTCTCTCAGCATTTTTTGTTTTGATGTCACATCTGGCCCATAGACTTCCACATAGAGGCACAGGAAGTAACTTCTAGAATACTTCACCAACGTATATCAATTTCATAAAATGTGAAATATTTTAATATAATTAAACCGCACTCTAAGCTATTTTTATCCTTATACCATTATGTAATGGAATATATTTGTGTGATACTATAAATTAATAACAGATATTCTTTGCATCACAGATTGCACACTATGAATATCTTAGTATATAATTAATATATGCATAGCAAATTTATTACCTTCGAAAGAGTGTAACATCAGTAAAATTCACTTGAAATTATTTTTTTTCAATGGAACGGACTACTTTTGATTATCTATGTAATTAAATTATACATATAAATTTCATAATTCGAAATAACTCAACAAATTATGTGACAGTTGTGTATTTTAAATTTTAAATGATTGTTTTAGGTTGTTTTTGCTCTGTAATATACGTACGAACAGACGGTGAGAATGACGACTATAAATGCTAGGTATTTACATAATTACGAAAGCCTCTTAAAAAATATAAAAATATATTAAGTAAAGTCGGACACAGTTCATTTATTCTATCAAATTTACAGCTGACTCAGGTTAAAGCAAATTAAAGATTTGATTCACAACTGTCATGCTAAACATTTGATTTTCCAAATTTAAAAACCGTAAAAAAGTAGTATGAAAATTCCTAAAGATTTAACACATTTTTATTTTTGTAAAAATCCTTACAGTTCTGTAAAAGAACAATTTAAAAATGGAAGCCTGTACTTCAAAAATTACCCATTGTTAAAAGTATATAATGAACTGTATCTTTTACAAGAAAAAAGAAAATTTAAAATTTAAGACAACAAAAGGAAACTTTTGAAAATAACATTTTAAACTTGAAGTAGAATGAACATGTTAAATGGGTTGTCATACATAATGGAACTTAAAATGCTTTCTCATTTTCTTAAGTATGTGAGGTTTTTTTTTAGGTGAAGCTTGAAAAAATGCATTTTTTCTCTGGTTTGAAAATTGATACGCCGGAAAAAATAAGCACTCATTTTTGCAATTTATTTATCATTCTAGTGTTACAGGGGTTTTTTCTTTCTAAAAAACTAATAAAAATAATACAATATAAATAATTAATTTAAAGTTTCGAATAAAAAAATATTTTGTTTTTATAAATTTTTTAGTGTAGAACACTTTTAAAGAATATTTATTTTTTTTAAGACTCACCAAAAAAATTTATTAAACTGTAGCGTATTAACTATGTCATAGAATGTTCCAAATATAATTTTATGTATTGCACACGAACACACACACACACATACATATATATGTATATATATATATATATATATATATATATATATATATATATATATATATATTATATAGTGGTGCAAAATCTTATTTATTGCCGACCTTTAATTTTTTTACCGTTACTCCTAGACATATACAGTCGAGTCTCTCTTCAACGAAACTCCATTCAGCGAATTTCGCTATTTAACGAATTTTTAGAAAGAATGGGGAATTTTTCTATAATTACATTAAAATTATCTCTAAATAGTGAAATATACATCTCCTTATAATAGTTTTTTTTTTCAGAAAATAGCCTTCATTTGTTCAGAAAACTCTTAAAATTGCTGGATAATTGCTAACATTTTACCCCTCATTTTAGCCCACACTGTAAAACATTTTTGGAAATGTTACTCCCATACAACTGGTGTAAAAATGGTGGCAAATGCTGCCTAAAATTTCATGGAGTAATTGTTTTCACATATGCAATGGTGTAATTTAAACGTATATTACTGGTGTAACATGACAATCTTACACCGGTTTTAACGGTTAAAATACTCCATAAAATTGGAGACAGCAATGCTGCCACCAATTTTACGGAGTAACGTTACCACAAATGTTTCTCAGTGCATTTAGCCCCTCAAATTAGAATGAACAGAGTTAAACAGTAAGTTTTATATTTTGTAACTCTTTGTAACCAATTAACCGCTGGTGTCGCGTTCACGCAACGGTTAATATAATTGCGTATAAAAAATAGGTATTAGATATATTTTATATTAACAGTACTTTTTAAAAAGGGAATATTATGGCAGTATTAATTCGATACTGCAAAATTCAGTAATAACTGCAAGACAATCATAGTAACATTTTAGCATGAAAACGTAACTGGACGAAAGAAATGAGACAAACTGTAAGAACCAGTCTATCACAGCATTATGCTAGACATTTTAATTGGGCAACAAAAGATTTAAAAAAGAGTTATTTTCAATAACATATTTATTTGTTGAATAATGTGTTTTGAATATTTAAATTTGTATTTTAGGCGAGTATTTTTAATCATTTAAAACTACAAAACACCTAAAAAAATTAATTAAAAGTAAACAGTCGCAAAGTATTGCGTATATGTTATTCGAGACAGCGATAAATAACTTTTAAAATAATTTTATATAGTTATCTCTTTTATTGCCTTTTGTACAATAAGTTCAAATTGAATCGCAGCTATATTTCTTATTTTATTCACTAAAACGTATCATTTACTTTAAAAAGTCAACTATTTGAAATTTTATGGCTTTTAGCTGAAGCAATATTTAATTACGTGAAGAATTTAGTACATTTTTATGGTTCTGAATAACATATTGTGCTGTTTAAAGCAATCTTTACAGTTCTTGTTAAATACAATGAAATGCTCTAAAGATATTTTTTCTTCTTGTATGAAAAAATAATTGTTTTTTTTTTCTTTGTGTATATATATATATTTATATTGTATTTATACTGTTTTATTATAAAGGTAATCGCAGATAATACTTCATATGTACTTACATTGAAATAAAAATGTCAGTATTAATTATATTTTAAAACACAAAATTTTGAAATATATTGATATTACTCATCGTGTACTAAAAAGTATAGGTTAGATAATATAAATATCTTACGTAGAAACAGATAATGTACTTACATATTTTATGCATATATTTATTTTTAATTTAAAATAACCTAAATTTTTTATGAGTGCTCTGAAAAAGTAGTTATTTTTCGCGAACTAATTAAGATTTAAATGCTTGTTTTGCATGAAAGAGACATGTTTTATCTAAATTCATTTTTGCCAGATTGAGGGCAAAAATTTCCCAAGATTGTTCAATTGTCACCCCATTTTTGAAATAGAAATATTTGACCTATTTAAAAATAAATGAAAAATCGTAAGAAAAAGGGTGAACTATACTATTTTAAAAAGTGTTGACAGTCAAATAATTTGAATTTTGAAAAAGTCCTTAATGTAACAACACTGTCTGAATTAATTATTTTGTATTTTGAAACAATTAGTATTATCACGAATTATTTTAGAATATTTATTTTAAAGTAGATATCAAAATTAAATTGAACAAGAGGGTTTAGTGGGTTGAGGGTTGTAAATAATGGACAATTCTGTCTCTGTTTTTTATGTTGAAATTTATCCGTAAAATATAATTTATTTACTTATTTTATATAGAAATAAAGGATTTAATGTTACACAGTAATGAATAATTAATCGGAAAATTTTCCATGTGTGTTTGATTTTGTTTAAAGAACGATTTTAATAAAATACATGCAAAAAAGTAGGAAAGAAAGAAAGGAAAAAAATTAGAATTTAGGGTAAATATTTTTTAAATGTTTTCAAACATGGATAATTAAGAGCAAGAATCTGAGAAAGTGTCACACCTAGCATTATGGGGTGATTCATGACATCTCAGATTTTCTCCAAAAAATTACCAGTTGTTACTTATCTTATTAAAAGACCAAATCCAGAATTTTTTGTTCCAAAGTTGAGTTGTTCATTTTTTATGGTCCCCCAAAGGTCATCATGTCGTGAAAAAAAATAAGCGTTTTTTTAAGACATGGATATTGCTATGACTCACAGCTCTTTGCGCATACAACTTGCCACGAAATTCTTTTTATATCTGGAATGTAAGAGGGTTGAACTTTATATAATAGATGAAAAACCCGTGGCAAGTTTTTGCCGCAAGGTCACAGAAGGTCACAAAAAGATTCATTTTTGCTGTTTTTTCCATTTTTAAGACCCTATAACAGCTTGCGCGTTCCAACTGCCATGAAAAAAGAGGTGGCAATTGAAAGCCATGCTTTAGCACTTTTAAAAAATGTATATATAATTGAGGCAAGTTATATGCGCTTTTAGTTACAGAGTGCCAAAGTCTGAAAAATGTCATTTTTGACCAATATTCAAACTGTCATAATTCCTTGCGGCAACAACATTTTGAAATAATTCTTTTGCCATTGTTTTATTCTATTATTGCCCTTTTCAAAAAAGTAAACTCCATTGAGGCAAGTTGCTTTAAAAAAATTTAATGTTTTTTTAAAATATGGCCTTTTTCAATAATCAGAGCAATTTTATTATTTGAAATAACTGGACTGGATAACAATATTTTATACATTTGTTTGTCTATATAAATTGTGTTCTAATATATTGTGAGATATATATGATGCTAATGGCATTTATTTAATTTTAACCCTTTCGAGTCCGATTTTTTTTTTCAATTTTAGAAAAAAATTACTTTTACTTTAATAATATTGACACTAGCTATCCTAATAGATTAATTAGAGTTTAAAGAATATTTCATTGTCTGAAACATAACAAATGTTGTTGTTTTTTGCACTATTAAATTCATATTCATGCAACAATAGGCTAAGGAAGAATTTTTGGAGAGGGTTTAAAAATATTATATTTCAACAAGTTAGTGACATTACAACTTTCTAATATTTTTAGCACTTTATTACACATAATTCTTTCAGGAAAGTAACTTTTATTTTAAATTAAGAGGGAATACATTTAAAATAAAATAATCGCAAATAATACTAAAAAAATTAAGCAAATATTTATTATTACTAAATGACTTAATACACAGATACATACTAACATTGCTACATGTAATTAGTAACAAAAGTATTTCCTAAAAGCAATAATACTCAAAAGACAGGTATTATTAATAGTACACCAGCCCTGAAAGCGTTAAAACGAAAATATTTGACATTTACAAATTACAACTTGTAATTAAAATGCAAATATAAATACAATCAGCAAACACTGCTACAATTTTTACAGAGTTTTATCATTACGAGAAAAGAAAATCGAAGATATAACCATTTCTTTTAAGATATTTCAATGTCTTTTAACCATTATGGGATTTTTTTTTTCACTTATGGGAAAAATAAATTTTCTTTAACATTAATAGCTATTCAAGTTTATTAACTGAAATACATGAATAGATTACAATAACTGTTAAGAGGTATCTTCAGATATGATACAAGAAAGTTATATTTTTGATTTTCTTTTCTCGTACTGATAAATCAATGTAAAAATATTAACAGTGTTGGCTGATTGTATTTATATTTGCATTTTAATTACAAGTTGTAATTTGTAAATGTCAAATATTTTCGTTTAAACGCTTTCAGGGCTGGTGTACTATTAATAATACACCTGTCTTTTGAGTATTATTATTTTTAGGAAATACTTTTGTTACTAATTACATGTAGCAATGTTAGTATGTATCTGTGTATTAAGTCATTTAGTAATAATAAATATTTGCTTAATTTTTTTAGTATTATTTGCGATTATTTTATTTTAAATGTATTTCCCTCTTAATTTAAAATAAAAGTTACTTTCCTGAAAGAATTATGTGTAATAAAGTGCTAAAAATATTAGAAAGTTGTAATGTCACTAACTTGTTGAAATATAATATTTTTAAACCCTCTCCAAAAATTCTTCCTTAGCCTATTGTTGCATGAATATGAATTTAATAGTGCAAAAAACAACAACATTTGTTATGTTTCAGACAATGAAATATTCTTTAAACTCTAATTAATCTATTAGGATAGCTAGTGTCAATATTATTAAAGTAAAAGTAATTTTTTCTAAAATTGAAAAAAAAAATCGGACTCGAAAGGGTTAAAATTAAATAAATGCCATTAGCATCATATATATCTCACAATATATTAGAACACAATTTATATAGACAAACAAATGTATAAAATATTGTTATCCAGTCCAGTTATTTCAAATAATAAAATTGCTCTGACTATTGAAAAAGGCCATATTTTAAAAAAAACATTAAATTTTTTTAAAGCAACTTGCCTCAATGGAGTTTACTTTTTTGAAAAGGGCAATAATAGAATAAAACAATGGCAAAAGAATTATTTCAAAATGTTGTTGCCGCAAGGAATTATGACAGTTTAAATATTGGTCAAAAATGACATTTTTCAGACTTTGGCACTCTGTAACTAAAAGCGCATACAACTTGCCTCAATTATATATACATTTTTTAAAAGTGCTAATGCATGGCTTTCAATTGCCACATCTTTTTTCATGGCAGTTGGAACGCGCAAGCTGTTATAGGGTCTTAAAAATGGAAAAAAACAGCAAAAATGAATCTTTTTGTGACCTTCTGTGACCTTGCGGCAAAAATTTGCCACAGGTTCTTCATCTATTATATAAAGTTCAACCCTCTTACATTCCAGATATAAAAAGAATTTCGTGGCAAGTTGTATGCACAAAGAGCTGTGAGTCATAGCAATATCCATGTCTTAAAAAAACGCTTATTTATTTTCACGACATGATGACCTTTGGGGGGCCATAAAAAATGAACAACTCAATTTTGGAGCAAAAAATTCTGGATTTGGTCTTTTAACAAGATAAGTAACAACTGGTAATTTTTTTGGAGAAAATCTGAGATGTCATGAATCCCGGGTGTGTCACTCTCTCAGATTCTTGCTCTTAAAACATATTTCTACAAAAGTCTATACTAAAAATATTTTTGCAAAATGTAGAAAGAAAATCTTAATTGTATATTATTTGCTCTTCGGTACCGTGAAAAACACTATAGTTTTAATTTTTAAGCCAAACGCAAAAGCCTTATGTCCTCTTAATATTTTACAAATATGATTATATATATAATCTTACATAAATATTTTTTAAATTCTCATTTGAATTTAAATCATCAAAGGATTTTAGCTTTTTTAAAAATATATTGCATCTTTATTAACATTATTTTTACGTAAGAACTTAAAATGATCTCAATCATCGAATAAATCGTAAAATCTTAAAATTTAATATTTAAAAGCGACAAAACTCCTTTTTAGTTCTTTTTACATTAACTCCCTGTTTAAAAAGGTTAATTTTCAACACTTGTAACAGTACACTGTTACAAATCTTGTCCTAATTTAAAACAAATTTTGATGTTCTACAGCTGCCACTGTAAGATTGTGAAATCTTGAACAAATATTTGGATCCCTTGTTGAAGTATAGTTTCAATAGTTGGAACGAAGTTGGAATAGGAAACTCTATATATTTGTACGAGATTTCACCATTTTACGGTGGCAGCTACTGGGCATAAACATTTTGTTCAAACTCTAGCAAAACTTTTAACAGTGTATAAGTACATATAAATATAATATTTGCATCATAAATGCATAAATACAAAATGTTTTACGAATATATGTAATACAAAAAGTAAAACAGCAATAATATGACTGCAGCTGAAATAGGGCGTAATCACCATGGCAGCCAAAAATCATGAAAAATAGGTTATCATTGAATTAATTACGTTTGATAGACTTTATTGGTAGACTTTATTACATTTTAAAAATTTATAATTATATATTTTTTAGTCTATTTTCATAAAATTCATAATAGCTTCACAAAATTCTGCAACGATTATATATAAGGAATTTCAAACCATTCCGCTGAGTAGAATTTGCACTGTTACAGGCAGACAGACGCATAGACAAACAGACGGATGCACCAGATACATAATTACATACTTACCTTACATACCTAAAATATACGGCGACCTTACGAACAAAACCTTACGAATATACCTAAACATTACTCTGACAATTTTAAAAATATTTCAAAAACAGACAATATATAAGTCAAATACCCTGAAACTTAAAAATAAAACAAGTACTATTTTTTACAAATCTAAAATAACTATATTAAATTTTTTTTTTCTTAATAACTCCTACAAAAAAGCGAATATGCAAAATAATTTTACTATTTTAAAAATATATTTTGTAACTTTGTGCTGAACTTTTTTATTTAGGTAATTTCGTTTGGTTTTTGAGCATTTACTAACAAAAAATCTTAATTTTTTTCTACTTTTAAGTTTAGAAAGTGTTCGCCAATTCGAAGAATTAAATTTAAAAATGTGTTATTAAGCTATCTAGAAATCAGCACTTTCACTTCGAGTATTCTATTTTCTTAAATATTTTTCTTTTTTAGGCTATCTGAAAGAAAAAGAAGGACGTGAGAGTTTTATTTATCACAGGAATGAATGCTGTATTTTTCGAAACACATTCAAAAATTCCTTAATGATTCGAAACATGGTTGTAAGTTCAGATTTTTACTCTGCAGACAAAACTGTAAAATGTTTTAAATAATCTAAAAAAAATCATTTAACATACAATAAAGAAACTACTCTACAATAATGTTTTATGATTTCATTTGTAAAAAGTGCAATATAAAGGATTTGAGTTTCAATGAAGATTTTTGTTTTTTAAAGCTGTAACATAATTAAATGCAATATCATTGCAGCAATGTAAATTTAAGTACAGTTTCATAATAGAAGAAAACATATGTATGTTTTAATCGTTTTTTGTTCCTTTTTTTTTTTTTTTTTTTTTTTTTTACCGTAAATAAAGTTATGCAATCATGATCGTTCGTATTTATATAAAATCTAAAAATCTTATCAAACTGACATTATTTTTTACAAAAAGTTTTCTAGTTTAAAAATAATATACTGGCCTCTGAAAGTTACGGTACAACCGGTTTTTTGCGTCCAATTAGCAAATGAGTGAATGTAGAAACCATAAATTTGGAGGAAATGTGCACTAAACAATTATTTATTGAGTACGACATAGAGTTTTATATAAGTTAACCAAAAAACGATTTACAATGAAAAGAAACTCTTGGTGGATAAGTCCACTTTTAGAGAGAAAAGTTTTACATAGTAGTATGTGGTAAAATGTCATGGAAATATTATTAAATGGTTTCTAATAAGCAATGCGTCCACCACTGACTTGGATGCATTGGCCGCATTGACATTCCATGCTGTCAATTGAGCTGTCGGACACCGAAATCGGAAGTAAGTTCAAAAATCGGGAATACTTATTTCGGCTTGGTGGCGGGATTAAAGTAGCAATGCATCTCTCAAAGATGTTCTATCAGATTTAGGTCTGGAGAGTTAGTTGGCCATTATATTTGCTTCAAACCGTAACCCTCATGATAGTATTAAACAACAGCTCGGTCAGGTTGTGTATTACCATGCATCAAAATGAAATCGTTACCACTGGAATCGGAAAACTGGCGGACAAATGGATCATGGATTTAATCCCGATGTCTCATGCTTATCAGAATTCCTCTATAGATTACATGCAGGTCAGTTTAACCACTTAAGGAAATACCTGCCCAAATCATGATTTCATTACCGCTGTATCTATGTGTTTCGACTGCGTTGGATTTTTGGTGTCTGATGCGCTGTTTTCTCCAGATTAGTGCACGCGTTGGATTTTCTCTCCAGTGTGACTCCGGACTCGTCTGTGAAGAATACAAAAGCTCATTGCGACTGGACACCTTAGTAGCAGGTATTTTTTTGCCTGCGGCTGTAAAGCTCTCTGCAACTATCTGCGTCTCAGTAGTGTGTCTTCTCCTTCGGGCCTAAACGTAATTAGAAAACTCTCCTCTGAAGATGTTGTAACTCTTGAAGCATGAATTCTTGACTTATTATCTTTAGTTAGATATTAATCCCTAATTTGCTGGACCACAATGCGAGACACAATGAGACGTCTGGCAGCATCAGCCTGTGACAACGTTAATCCCATACATCAGACCGACCGCCATCTTATCAAATCGGGTAAAGGACTTCACCTAGACACTGCTAAAATCTACTGGCTGCTGTCAACGCAGCTGCCAAAAACAGTTAGAAATCAATACAATTCTCTCTCAAACTCTGAAAGTAAATAAACCATATTTTCTCCCATTCACATATACCTGCTCTTTTTTATAAAATAAAAAAGTAGATTTCGTTTTTTCATATTTCTTTAAAGTTCATTATTATCATTTATGTAAACTATAGCGTTTATAGTTACACTGTAAAATCTTTGGCATTAAATTGGTGGCAGCTTTGCTATTACCAATTTCATGGTGGCTTAACCGATATAACCTGAGTAACATTATACTAATATGTAATGTTAAATAATATATGTTTAAACTACACCTTTATATAAGTGAAAAAGAATTACTCCATAAAATTGGTGTCATCAAAGCTGTAACTAATTTTATGGAGTAAAACTAAAGACATGTGCAATAAACACTTTGAAAAACATTTTGTTGAATGAAGCTTAAAACCCGAAGTTTTTAGGGTTTCAAACTTCATCTAACAAAACGCCTTTCAAAGTGATTACACAACTGCAAATTAATATTACTCCGTTCAGTTATTCAAGATACTGGTAGCAAACTCGTTTTCATTGAAAGGGAATTGTTTCATTTACAAATCTCTCTCGGGAACCTTTTGTCAGATTTTTGTACATTTGATCGTTCATCTTGGTACTGGTTTGACAAGTTCTCACCATTTCATAAACTTTCGTTGGTCAAGAAACTTTGTAACTTAAACCCACCTACTCCTGCTCTCCCTCCAAACCTTACAGAAGTCAATATGAATGCTATTGTATACCTTTCTAATTTACAGCTGTCTTTTGCACAAGAGAATTCACTTAAACTTAACCATACTTTTTCTTTTAGTAAACGACCGAAATTTCCTAATTTAATTGCTCCTGTCGAAAGATGCTTCATGTTTAGTAACCTTTCAAGCTTTCACAGGATTCTATGAGAGTTCTCATCAAAAACACCATTGCTCATAATGCAAGGAATTTTAAACCAAATATCATAAATGATCAAAAGAAAGCTTTACGATTAATCAAATCTAACTATGACATTTTTATCTCCATAGCTGATAAGAAGAATCAAATAGTGATACAGGATGAAGCAATTTAATTAGATAACGTACATGGTTTCCTACAGTCTGGTCCTTATGTTAAATTTAATTGTGGTCTTTCCGTTAATGATATAATAAATACTAGAACACTTATTAAATCCTATTCTTGAATTGATGGTAATATAAAATTATTATTAATTCCTTCCATTACTAACTTTAGCCGTTTTTACGCTTTACCTAAAGTACATAAAATCGGGGTCCTTCTCAGTTCTATATTATCCAATATCGGTTCTTCCACTTACCTGCTTCCTAAATATTTAAGTAAATGTTCTTCTTTTCTCTCAATTTTTTAATATTTACACTGTTAAGAATTCTTGCTCCTTTGTAGATCTTATTAAGAACTATTCCTGTCACTAAACAGTTACTAAACCTGCATATCATTTCTTTCCAAATTTGGGTAATTCAAGAGTAAATAAATCAATGCAAATATTCCTCTTGCCTAAATATATCTCTATTATTTACCGGATAATGTATGGTAAATAAAATTCTGACAGATATACTCTTCTGCTACATTCAAATTCACTCTGTAAATGTTATTTACGGCTTAATCTATTCAAAGCTGTAATTGTTTTGTCGTATTTGATGTCTGCTATATTTTCTTTGTTTCAAGATTTAAGTTTTTTACTTCTTATACCTATATAGAACTGAATTATTCTATATTCTTTGGTAATCAAGAATATATGAAATATTTTTCATATATACAATGAAAATCATTTCACCGACACATGCACTGAAAATACAGAGAAATAATATTTCATTCTTATATATAACAAGTTATAAATTGCACGTCAAGCGTAGCAAATGAGATGCGTTAGTACTATTTCGAAGTTTTAAAAATATTCAGATCTTGGTGCAATAGTAGACAGTATTTTGGATGCGGTATAGTGGACGAAATCTTTTCTGTCTCCCTGTAAATACTATCTACTTTTGATTATGCAGAAATTAACTTGTAGTAAATCTTAACAACGTATATCAATTTCATAAAATATGAAATAGTTTAATGCAATATATTTGATAAAATTAGCTTTTATTCTGTGATTTTGTAATTAAATTTACATTTTTTTCTACGTTGGTTTACGATGTTTCGTAATATTTCTTAGAAACTAAGCCCTGGTTGCGATTGGAATACCTGGTTTAAAACTCACTAGCTCTTTTAAAATTTTGGGAATCTGCACCTATAGTATGCACACTATTTTATACATCTCTTTTTGCAGTTATCTACCAAAACCCGATAAAAAGATTGGAAATGGACGAAATCATCTAAACTAGAAATGCTATTGTTTATAAGATTAGTGAAATACAAGAGAAACTATTGTTTATTTTATTTGACTTCAAAGAACCATTTGTGTGTTTTCCTTCGAATAATTTTCTAATTATCTCAAAACGTCCAATATTCCCAAAAAATACCTAAATGTACTCTGTTCTTTCCTTTCTGATAGACGTGCACTTATAAATTGTGTAATTCCTGATGAAGATTATGATTTTGACAAAGGTTATCAGCAAGGGTTCTTTAAAGAAATTTAAAGTACTATTTCAGTATTTACTATGGAAATTTACTTTGGAATAACTTGCGAAAACTCGCTTCAAATATCGCTGAATCTACATTCATAAGTATGCAGGTGATTTTTTTTCATATTATATAAGCTTCATCAACCATTGAACTACGTAGCGGTAAAAATGAGCACTTCAGAAAGAGTAATGTTAGGTATATATAAGCAAAATAGAAATTCTTTTTCAAAACCTAAAAATTATTTAAGTCAAAAATTTATTTAATTTCTAATACATATTTCTCTTTCCGGTGTAACTATTATTTGTAAATTTTTGTTACTTATCATTTGTTATATGTAAAAATTCTACAACCTTAAAACTATAGAAATTCTATTTTTGATTTAATTTTCTTTAATTTTTTATCTTTTACTCATTATATGCAGTTTTAAAATGCAATTATACCAAAAACATTCAATAGTCAAATAATAAACACTTAATAATATAATCCTTCCATAGAAGTTTTTTTAAAACAAATGAGCTTTATTTAAGCCCATATGGATAAATATTGTAAAAAAACTGCATTTTGTAATATATATAGTAGTACATTGTAATATTTGTAATATATATATATATATATTGTAGTATATATATGTATAAATGTATTACTAAATAAATACAACTGTTAAAAATTTATAAGTAAAAGAGTAGACAATTTTTAACAGAAATATATATTTAAAATTTAAATTCAACATATTTAACTTGCATGCCTTACATTCTGTCTAAAGATTAATTTATTTTAATACCATATTTTTGTTTTTTATAAAATCCATTTATATCTACTCCAGTGAAATCGTTTTAATTTTTTAAAACTAAATATAATAATAAATTTTCTTTAAAATAAAAATAAATGCTAAACTCTAATCTAAATTACATTCCTAAGTCTCCACCATTTAAGTTATACAGAAGACATGAAAAACGCTTTAAGTTATCAGAAAAGGTGTAAAACCTTCATTAGCTTGTTAAAGATATTCTTAAAATTTTACAGTAAGGAACTGAAAACGTGTTTAAAAGATTTTAAAGAATGAGGAAGAAACATAATCGTCTAAATTTGTATGTAATCCTTTACTATAGAAATTGTAAACAGTATAATTACTGCTTCAAATACGAAGGAAAATTTTTATAAGCCTCTCTTATTCCTTATCCGTGAAAGAAAGCCACAAAAAGTAAAGTATAATGTATTTTATGATTATTCATTTTTTAAAAGTTTATTTGTTAAATAATTTTATTTTTAAAAGGTCTTGATACCACTAAAGAGATAAGAAAATTACATTTATAAAAGACTTAGATTTTTTTTTCAGAATATCTTTATAAATTTTAAAACAAAGATTTTGAAATATATTTTGTGGTACGCAACAGACAATTAAAAAAAATATGTGTGGCACTCGGGGACTGCCGCGGTAAAGCTATTACATAGCATTTTTTATCAACTTATGTCAAAAATACCGCGTCAATGTCTGCTGAAGTCTATCGAAGGATACCGCACCGAAGTCTGCCAAACTCAAATGTCGTTAGCCGGAGTGTTAGGATTTTTTCTCGTTACGGAATTCCTAGATTCGGTCGCCGCGCTCAAAGCCCGCGATAATAGCTATGCAGCTTAATAAATTACCAAACAAAATTTGGTCTCGCTACGAGAATTAGATCGCGAGTTATAAGCATTTTAAATTTTTCGACCCTCACGGTGGGGGGTCTCCTGTCACCAAAAATTAACACTGTCTCATAAAAAATTACCAAACAAAATTTGACCGCGCTACGAAAATTAGATCGCGAGTTATAAGCATTTTAAATTTTTCGACCTTCACCGTGGGGGGTCTAATGTCCCCAAAAATTAACACTGCCTCATAATAAATTACCAAACAAAATTTGGCCGCGCTACGAAAATTAGATCGCGAGTTATAAGCATTTTAAATTTTTCGACCTTCACCGTTGGGATCTCCGGTCACCAAAATAAATAAGACCACCAAAATAAACACTGTCTCATAATAAATTACCAAACAAAATTTGGCCGCGCTACGAAAATTAGATCGTGAGTTATAAGCATTTTAAATTTTTCGACCCTCTCCGTGGGGGGTCTCCTGTCACCAAAAATTAACAGTCTCATATTACCAAACAAAATTTGGCCGCGCTACGGAAATTAGATCGTGAGTTATAAGCATTTTAAATTTTTCGTCCCTCTCCGTGGGGGTTCTAATGTCCCCAAAAATTAACACTGCCTCATAATAAATTACCGAACAAAATATGGCCGCGCGAAAAAAATTAGATCGCGAGTTATAAGCATTTAAAATTTTTCGACCCTCACCGTGGGGGGTCTCTTGTCACCAAAAATTAACACTGTCTTATAATAAATTACCAAACAATATTTTGCCAAGCTACCAAAATTAGATCGCGAGTTATAAGCATTTAAAATTTTTCGACCCTCACCGTGGGGGGTCTCTTGTCACCAAAAATTAACACTGTCTTATAATAAATTACCAAACAATATTTTGCCAAGCTACCAAAATTAGATCGCGAGTTATAAGCATTTTTGATTTTTCGACCCTCACGGTGGGGGGTCTTCTGTCACCAACAATTAACAGTGTCTCATAATAAATTACCAAACAAAATTTGGCCGCGCTACGAAAATTAGATCGCGACTTATGAGCATTTTAAATTTTTCGATTCTCACCGTGTGGGGTCTCCTGTCACCAAACATTAACACTGTCTCATAATAAATTACCAAACAAGTTTGGCCGCGCTACGAAAACTAGATCGCGAGTTATAAGCATTTTAAATTTTTCGACCCTCACGGTGGGGGGTCTCCTGTCACCAAAATAAATAAGACCACCAAAATAAACACTGTCTCATAATAAATTACCAAACAAAATTTGGCCGTGCTATGAAAATTAGATCATAAGAAACATAAGTTTGAGGCTTGATATCCTAATATCTGAAAAATACCACGTCAATGTCTGCCGAAGTCTGCCGAAGGATACCGTCCCGAAGTTTTCCGAAGGGAAACGACGTTAGCCGAGTGTTAGGTTTTTTCGTTACGGATGTGTTAGGATTTTTCGCGTTACGGAATTTTTGGATTCGGTCACCGCGCTCAAAGCCCGCGATAAAAGCTATGCAATAGCTTAAAATGTTTAGTATCGTGTTTCCGAACGAGGGTCGTACGCCTAACTTAAAAGCAATTTAGTTTTTTAGGAGTGGAATTGCTGACTTTTACTCACGCATTCTTTATCAATTTATTATGACTTTTTTTAAAGAAACATTTGAGACTATGGAAACCAAGCAAAACTTTAATAAAAAAAAATATTGCCCAGAAAAACTGGTAGCAATGTACTCATAGGCTACTCACATTAATTGTATATTGTAGCCTTATTTTTTTCAAGCCATATTGCCCTCGAAAAAAATTAAGGGAAGGGGATTGAGCTCTCCTATTTCCATATTTTATACTTAATGACTGAACTCCCGAATTGATGTAAACTTCCATATAGGTGGTGCATTTTTCACGATTTTGCAAAAGCTTTATCTCAAGAACTATAGCATGGATTTTCATAAAATTTTATATTCAGTTACTACCTTATAAAAATTGGCAATGATTACTTTCTAATATACATTAATCAAAAGGTAGTGCTTTTATGGAGAATTTTCTAAGATTTCTGTAATAGTTCTATCTCAGAAACTAATGCACGGATTTTCTTCCAACTGCAAAATCAGTTAGAAGTTGATATATGTTGTTGCTGATTAGATTTTAGTATGAATCCCCTAACCAGATGCGATGCTATGCTGCATTTTTTAGGAAGTAGAAACATGTATGAGAAAGAAGAATGTTTAGAAATGTTTTAATGATAGAAGAAGTGAGATGTTTCTACTTCGTATCAGCGATTAAAAAGCTTACGAATTCTAAATTAGGATCATCACATCCAATAAATCCAGAAACAGAATATTGAAAGAAAAAGTAATTTAGAAATGAATTATAATAATAAAAGTAAATAATATATATAATTCGTACGTAAATCATGGTGTGTATATAGTGATAATCCTAAATTCGCATGCTTTAGCTTTTTGCGGTAATTAAGGTATTTGGGACCTGATGAATCTGAATTGGTTATATATATGCAGTAGAGGCTTGCTATTCTGAACACCGCTATTCCGGAATCCGCCTATTCCGAACATAGTTCAGAAAAAATAAGGGATTTTTTTAAAACTTAACTAGCAGTTTTTTGGCCGTTTTTCAATATTTTTTTCACTTGAAGAAAAACAAAATTGCTCAATTACAAGGTGGGTTTTTTCGGTCACTAATCGTTACTTTTTCGACATCCTATTCGAGTGATTATTTAGTAGCGATTTTTCCCTTATCCAGTCTTTTTAACACTTCAAATTTTTCTTTATAGTACACAATGAATTACTTTGTTTGCTTGTCATTTTAACGTTTAAAAATTGACGTCGAAGACTACGAACGTAAATAGAAAAGTTGTCGCTGCTCGGCAAAGTAGTTACACAATACTCACGGAACCACAATTTTTCTCAATATATTTTCAATAAGCGCACACTGTTCATTCAATTCCGATAGAGTAAACACTGTCCGGAAGACGAGTTTAAAAGTCATTTGTCAACGCTGGCGAATGCACAGAATCTATATAATAATATATTGTGGCAGCGAAAATGCGGTGACACTGGTAGTAACTCTTGGAACGTGGAACGGAGAGGGGTAGGTAGGTAGTGGTTATGAGTCTTCGAAGGTATCTGCCATTTCTTTCCCATTTTCACAGAACCTATTCACCACGAGCTGATTAACGCTGTATAGAGATTATACTAGCATATATCTCCGCATTTAATTTACTCTATAATACGCCAATACGTTGATTCTTAATAATAAATTCGTTTCTTCCGCGTTTTCGCTAACCCAAACAGTGTTCGGCCCCCAATTAGTTCGGAATAGCGGACTCTGTTGAATATATTTTCTGTTTTAATCCTAATTTATTTATAACTGAATTATTTACGAATTCTTTATTTCTGAATACATATTATGTGGTAATTCTTAATTACTATTCTTTATCTTTTTTATCTTTTTTATCTCTAATACGAAGATTAAATCACACACCATCATATATCTATCTATCTATCTATCTATCTATCTATTCAACACAATTTATGTGCGTTTATATATATATACATGCATGTATGTATATATGTATATCTTTTTAAGAAGTAGTGTGCGTTTCAGAATACATCGTGCTTAAATTAATGTTATAATATTTAATATATGAAAAACAAAATCAACAATTGACATCTTGGAAAAAGCATAAACAATAAAATTGTTCCAAGAATTTTCCATGAAATGTGTTCAAATGGAAACTATGTTAAAATAACTATAAAAGTTTTAAAATTTTTAAATTACAAAAGTTACAAACTTTCTTTTAAAAGTTTTCAGGTTACAAAAGTAAAATTTTCTTTTAAATATCACAAAAAGTTTATAGAATCAAAGTACGTGACTTATCAGTGCATATCGTTTAAAAAACTGAAGTATAGCTAACAAGCATTTTATAAAATAGCCTTTTTCTATCATTATTAGCAAAGAAATTCTGGTAGATTTTCCAGGCACTTTTATGATAAGGCATATTAAGGTATTCCTTTTTTTAGCAAAATCGATTCAGCTTTAATGGCTTGAAGAACTTTTGTGGAAAATTCTAATGCAGAAAACGCATTGTATGTTTTGGGCTTTTAAGCTTTCATACTTTCAGCCATACTTGCGTCATCCGGTCTAATTGCACCTGTCAATTTAATTTAGATAATTATGGAGGCGACATAAACATTAGTAGGATTTGCTAATCCTAGAAATTTGTTTTATATTAAGCAATTTTAGTTACATTAAAGTGCTTTCATAAAAATAGTTTATAAAACATGTTGGGGAGGAATATTGAAATGCCCAAAAAAGACAGATAAAATAAAGCATTCTGGTAATGTGATCCCAACAAACACATAACTGATGGGCCACTAGAGGCATCGTTAGCGGTGGCCCAAAGTGTTTGATAACGGCCCGCCATCTTTGGCCGTAACGGCTCCGTCAAAAAACTGTCACGCCGGCCAGAATTTGGCCTCAAGATGAGGCCCACAAATGTGCCATAAACGTTTTTATCAAAAATATCAGACAGCCACAAACTGGCCACAATTATTCTTTTAAAGGCCATTAAAAATAAAGGCTGGCCAGGAGATCACCCTTACCCAGCCATTTGTGTTTGTAAGAATTAATATTTAAGCATAAATTCAAAATTTGTTCTATAAAAAATATTTGCTGGAAAATTATTTAAATGATAAACTGTCTTTGCATGTAAAACAAATGTATTAATAATCTTTATGTATACTTTTCAAAAAAGTTATAAATTTACAAATTTTTATCTTAAAATTTTTCAAAACATATAAGTTGAAAATGAATTTATTTGTTTATTATTTAATTATATGTTTTAAAATTTTACATTCGAGACACTTAAAAAAGCATATAAATTTATTTACCTTGAACTTTTGCAAAAATTTTCAAATCACAACACTTGGCATAATAAATTTATTAATTTGTTTATTTATTCAATTATACATTTAAAAAAATAATAATATGGTTTTTAAATCGTTTCATGTCATATACAATTAAAATTATTAATGGAAAAAAATAAACTAATTAATTAATTCGCTATGCCAAGCATTCTTTTAAAATTTTTTGAAAAAGTTCAAGATAAGTGAATTAATAATTTTTAAGTTAACCTTAATGATTATTAATATACAGTATTTTTCAAGCAAAAGCATTTATCTTTTAAACAGTCTATCAATAAATATTCTTTATAGAATCGATTTGGAATTTAGGCCTAAATAATATGTGTAATATTAAACTTAGTTATGTATGTTTTATTAAAAGATGTGCTTTTCTTTCTTTTTTTTCTGTTCTTTTTTCTTTTCTTTTCTTTTTTTCTTTCCCTTTTTTTTTTCAAAACTTATTGAGAATTTTGTTGTCATTATTTTATTATATTTGCCCATTCATTAAAGTCTAATTAAATTATAAAGAAATAAGTGAAATATTTCTGAACCATCTTCATTTTATAAATACAAATTTTCACACAAGTATTATTAATAAAATAATAACAATAATAAATAATATAAAAATGCTATTTTAGGTTTACATATGTCCTTAATGACATTTTTTTAAAAATCCCTTTCCGTTTTTTTATTTTGTTTACCATCGAAAACCATTAGATTTCTCAAAGTTGATTAATCAAATTTGCAAATAATAATAATAATTTAAAGAAGAGTTTACGCAATGCATTCTAGCATTTCTTCTGAAAAATAATTTTAGATTTTTTTTTTAATATCTTGGTTATTTTAATGAGTTTTTCTTCACTCTAATTTTCCTTATATTGTATTAAAATTACCCAGTTGTTTAATTTAATGACATTTTCCATAAGGAAAAATTACATTCCTACATCAGAGTGGATAAAAAAAAATCTTTTTCTTTCAAAGTCGCATTTAAAAAAATAATTATAACATTAAATGAATTTATTTAAAATAATCTAGAAGAATTACGATAGTGATATAAATAAGTCGCAATGTTTAAAACTAGTTACTTTCTTTAAAATTACTAATTAAAACTTCAACAGTTGGGGGGAAAAAATAATAAAATCCATATAATGATACAACTGAATGAAAATTTTCAAAGAGTAATAATAAAAAAAAACAATTATCCTACCAAACAAATATACTTTTAAAAAATTCGAGTGAATTTGCGAATTCTTACATTTTGCGTCGTATAAATTCATAAAATGACGACTTTTTAACTTTATATATTTATTTTTTATAATTCTATTATAAAAATACATTAAAATAGTACAGAAATATTTTAAATTAAACTTAATGAATAGGCAAAGAAAATATTCAGACTTACAATATTTTAGTGTAATCCCACCGCGAAATTTTAATAATCGTGTAAAACTTTGATACAGAGTCCTCATAATCCAGTCAACATTCACGAAGTGATTTCATGCCATGAATGATACAGCAAAAATTTTGACCCCTGAATGTCACTGGTGGCGTACTTGAAAAGATCCCTTCGAAACAAACCCTTTCTCATTCGTTCCCTCGCTCACGTGTAAAGGACCGGACACATAGCACTAACTTCTTGTGGTCAGGCTTCGCTATTTTTTATGTTTCGGGTCGGCGCTTTGATGTATAAATTGCTCTTTCATTGCACTGAATCTGACCTTCAAGAAAGAAATTAAACTCGAAATCAGTTGACAGCTTTATGACTGAAGATTGGGGGAGATAAACTTTCCCTTCCTTTGTCGATTCGCAGGGACGTAGCTTTAGGGGGGAGGAGGGGTGTAAAATACATTCACACACACACTCAATTACATATATTGATATAATATTTTTTTATAATTATATAGTTAAAGGTACCTATAACTATATAACTGTCTATTAACTATAAATCTGTCTAAGACATGTCATAGACAGATTTTACTGTAAATATAAATTATATCTTATAAAATATTTAAAGATATAATCTATATTTATATAAATAACTTTTAATAGTGTTTTGTTTTTACAAAAGATTTCGTTGAGCTTTTAGATGACTGCCAAATTCCCTGTTCAACAACGCTAAACATTTATACAATTTTTGAGTAATTTTAAAAGGGAAAAGGCATTAAACTGGCTAGTCTGATAACTAGAGCGATTTAAGTTTTATATTTTCTTATAAATTAATAAATTATTTGATAGTAGGCGGTTGTGGTCACTTGACAACCGTTTTTCTTTCTGTCTCACAGTATCATCTTCAGAACATAGATTGAAAATGTCCAGTTAAACAATATTTGCTGGTTTTCTTTTTTTTTTTCACCAAAAAATATAAACCATCTTTCGATTACACAGTTTCTTACTATCAGCTCCTGCAATTTCATTCGTTTATGAACAAATATGAATTTAAATAGATGCTGTTATTAGATGTTTCTTCAAATAGGAATTCGTTCAACGTTTAAAGGGTTTTTCTTTAAAATAAAATTTTTTGTTAGTGTATCCAGTGTGACATATTGTGCTTTGTATATTAAGGAAAATATTTACAAGTGTATTTCATTCCAGAGAGTTTATAAAAAAACATAGATATATACATTTTAATACTTAATTTACAGAGAAGATAATTTTAAAATTATCTTCTGTAAATTAAATTATTCCTCCTATATAGGGAGAATTATTAGCACTATAATCTCTCCCTTGTCTCCGCGCTTGCAGATGCGAATAAATCAAAATAGTACATTCTTTCTTTCTTTCTTTTATTTTATTTATTTATTTATTTTTTTTGATAACATGATTTTTTATTTTTTAGAATGATCTTTCCTAAAAAAAAAAAAAATGTTTTGTATTACTAATTAATGGGGGTGGGGACTGAACGTGGACTGTTTTAGGCACAATCTAAGGCGTTTTTCTGTTTTAATATTAATTTTAAATTATTTTACCATATTTTAAATATTTATTCATTCTTTTTAACTATTTTTTATGAATAGTGAATGTAAAAGTGTGCCGGTGAAGAAAAAACTTGGAATTCTGTATATATTTTGGGGACAATTCATTTTATATGTAAAAATATTTTCAAACTAAATAAAATATGTCATCTATTTTATTGTTTTAAATATAAATCTCGTAAATTATGCATGTGCTTATTAAAACCCAGATATAAAGTAATTTTTGAAAGAAATGAAATTATACATTTTCTCTCTTATTTTTATTTTAAAATTTTTATACATTTTCTTTCTTAAAATAAAAATGCTGGTCAGTTTATATTAGCCCTCTGCTTTCTAGATGTTGGAGGGCCATTACCTTTTTGCCCGAAACCGTCCTCTAAGAGTTTATCGGCAAAGTAAATGCAACAGTTCTGTCATTGCCGAGCCGTTAACGGCTCGGCGATAGCTGCCGCAGTTAGCGGCGGCTCACTTGCGGTACAGCATTGTTTTTGTACAAATGGCCTTAACTCCTTTTGGCCACGACGAAACCAGCTTAAGGCCTTAAGTCGAGTGTTAGTGGTGATACCATTTACTTTTATATTTCTACGTATAAAAAAGACTAGTCGGATGCGGCAGACCCAAAACCTTCTTTTATTCAATTCAAGTAAATACTTCAAAAGACGTTATAACAGCGCCAAAATAAATGGCCATCTATGATCACCGTGTGGATACTAAAGACATGAATTCTGTGCATTAGTTCATGAAACAGGAGAATTGTCCCAACAAACACATAACTGATGGGCCACTAGAGGCGTCGTTAGCAGTGGCCCAAAGTGTTTGATAACGGCCTGCCATCTTTGGCCGTTACGGCTCCGTCAAAAAACTGTCACGCCGGCCAGAATTTGGCCTCAAGATGAGGCCCACAAATGTGCCATAAACGTTTTCATCAAAAATATCAGACAGCCATAAACTGGCCACAATTATTCTTTTAAAGACCATTAAAAATAAAGGCTGGCCAGGAGATCACCCTTACCCAGCCATTTGTGTTTGTAAGAATTAATATTTAAGCATAAATTAAAAATTTGTTCTATAAAAAATATTTGCTGGAAAATTATTTAAATGATAAACTGTCTTTGCATGTAAAACAAATGTATTAATAATCTTTATGTATACTTTTCAAAAAAGTTATAAATTTACAAATTTTTATCTTAAAATTTTTCAAAAGTTTCCAAAACATATAAGTTGAAAATGAATTTATTTGTTTATTATTTAATTATATGTTTTAAAAATTTACATTCGAGACACTTAAAAAAGCATATAAATTTATTTACTTTGAACTTTTGCAAAAATTTTCAAATCACAACACTTGGCATAATAAATTTATTAATTTGTTTATTTATTCAATTATACATTCAAAAAAAAATAATAATATGGTTTTTAAATCGTTTCATGTCATATACAATTAAAATTATTAATTGAAAAAAATTAAACTAATTAATTAATTCGCTATGCCAAGCATTCTTTTAAAATTTTTTGAAAAAGTTCAAGATAAGTGAATTAGTAATTTTTAAGTTAACCTTAATGATTATTAATATATAGTATTTTTCAAGCAAAAGCATTTATCTTTTAAACAGTCTATCAATAAATATTCTTTATAGAATCGATTTTGAATTTATGCCTAAATAATATATGTAATATTAAACTTAGTTATGTATGTTTTATTAAAAGATGTGCTTTTCTTTCCTTTTTTCTTTTCTTTTTTTTCTTTCTTTTTTTTCAAAACTTATTGAGAATTTTGTTGTCATTATTTTATTACTTTTGCCCATTCATTAAAGTCTAATTAAATCAAAGAAATAAGTGAAATATTTCTGAACCATCTTCATTTTATAAATACAAATTTTCACACAAGTATTATTAATAAAATAATAACAATAATAAATAATATAAAAATTCTATTTTATGTTTACATATGTCCTTAATGACATTTTTTAAAAATCCCTTTCCGTTTTTTTATTTTGTTTACCATCGAAAACCATTAGATTTCTCAAATTTGATTAATCAAATTTCCAAATAATAATAATAATTTAAAGAAGAGTTTACGCAATGCATTCTAACATTTCTTTTGAAAAATAATTTTAGATTTTTTTAAAAAAATATCTTGGTTATTTTAATGAGTTTTTCTTCACTCTAATTTTCCTTATATTGTATTAAAATTACTCAGTTGTTTAATTTGATGACATTTTCCATAAGGAAAAATTACAATTCTATATCAGAGTGGATAAAAAAAATCTTTTTCTTTCAAAGTCGCATTTAAAAAAATAATTATAACATTAAATGAATTTATTTAAAGTAATCTAGAAGAATTACGATAGTGATATAAATAAGTCGCAATGTTTAAAACTAGTTACTTTCTTTAAAATTACTAATTAAAACTTCAACAGTTGAGAGGAAAAAATAATAAAATCCATATAATGATACAACTGAATGAAAATTTTCAAAGAGTAATAATAAAAAAAACAATTATCCTACCAAACAAATATACCTTTAAAAAATTCGAGTGAATTTGCGAATTCTTACATTTTGCGTCGTATAAATTCATAAAATGACGACTTTTTAACTTTATATACTTATTTTTTATAATTCTATTATAAAAATGCATTAAAATAGTACAGAAATATTTCAAATTAAACTTAATGAATAGGCAAAGAAAATATTCAGACTTACAATATTTTAGTGTAATCCCACTGCGAAATTTTTAATAATCGTGTAAAACTTTGATACAGAGTCCTCACAATCCAGTCAACATTCACGAAGTGATTTCATGCCATGAATGATACAGCAAAAATTTTGACCCCTGAATGTCACTGTTCGCGTCCTTGAAAAGATCCTATCGAAACAAACCCTTTCTCATTCGTTCCCTCGCTCACGTGTAAAGGACCGGACACATAGCACTAACTTCTTGTGGTCAGGCTTCGCTATTTTTTATCTTTCGGGTCGGCGCTTTGATGTATAAATTGCTCTTTCTTTGCACTGAATCTGAACTTCAAGAAAGGAATCGAATTCGAAATCAGTTGACAGCTTTATGACTGAAGATTGGGGGAGATAAACTTTCCCTTAGTTTGTCGATTCGCAGGGACGTAGCTTTAGGGGAGGGGGAGGGGTGTAAAATACATTCACACACACACTCAATGACATATATTGATATAAATTTTTTTAATAGTAATATAGTTAAAGGTACCTATAACTATATAACTGTCTATTAACTATAAATCTGTCTAAGACATGTCTTAGACAGATTTTACTGTAAATATGAATTATATCTTATAAACTATTTAAAGATATAATCTATATTTATATAAATAACTTTTAATAGTGTTTTGTTTTTACAAAAGATTTCGTTCAGCTTTTAGATGACTGCCAAATTCCCTCTTCAACAACGCTAAACACTTATGCAATTTTTGAGTAATTTTAAAAGGGAAAAGGCATTAAACTGGCTAGTCTGATAAATGGAGCGATTTAAGTTTTCTATTTTCTTATAAATTAATAAATTATTTGATAGTAAGCGGTTGTGGTCACGTGACAACCGTTTTTCCTTCTGTCTCACAGTATCATCTTCAGAACATAGATTGAAAATGTCCAGTTAAACAATATTTGCTGTTTTTTTTTTCACCAAAAAATATATACCATCTTTCGATTACACAGTTTCTTACTATCAGCTCCTGCAATTTCATTCGTTTATGAACAAATATGAATTTAAATAGATGCTGTTATTAGATGTTTCTTCAAATTGGAATTCGTTCAACGTTTAAAAGGTTTTTTCTTTAAAATAAAATTTTTTGTTAGTGTATCCAGTGTGACATATTGTGCTTTGTATATTAAAGAAAATAGTTACAAGTGTATTTCATTCCAGAGAGTTTATAAAAAAACATAGATATATACATTTTAATACTTAATTTAAATATTATCTTCTCTGTAAATTATCTTCTGTAAATTAAATTATTCCTCCTATATAGGGAGAATTATTAGCACTATAATCTCTCCCTTGTCTCCGCGCTTGCAGATGCGAATAAATCAAAATACATTCTTCCTTTCTTTCTTTCTTTCTTTCTTTTTTTTTTTTTTTTTTTTTTGATAACATGATTTTTTATTTTTTAGAATGATCTTTCCTAAATAAAAAAAAAAATTGTTTTGTAATACTAATTTATGGGGGGGGGGGGGGGCTGAACGTGGACTGTTTTAGGCACAATCTAAGGCGTTTTTCTGTTTTAATATTTATTTTAAATTATTTTACTATATTTTAAATATTTATTCATTTTTTTAACTATTTTTATGAATAATGAATGTAAAAGTGTGCCGGTGAAGAAAAAACTTGGAATTCTGTATATATTTTGGGGACAATTCATTTTATATGTAAAAATATTTTAATAACTAAATAAAATATGTCATCTATTTTATTGTTTTAAATATAAATCTCGTAAATTATGCATATGCTTATTAAAACCCAGATATAAAGTAATTTTTGAAAGAAATGAAATTATACATTTTCTCTCTTATTTTTATTTTAAAATTTTTATACATTTTCTCTCTTAAAATAAAAATGCCGGTAAGTTTATATTAGCCCTCTGCTTTCTAGATGTTGGAGGGCCATTATCTTTTTGCCCGAAACCGACCTCTAAGAGTTTACCGGCAAAGTAAATGCAACAGTTCTGTCATTGCCGAGCCGTTAACGGCTCGGCTATAGCTGCCGCAATAAGCGGCGGCTCACTTGCGGTACAGCATTGTTTTTGTACAAATGGCTTTAACTCCTTTTGGCCACGACGAAACCAGCTTAAGGCCTTAAGTCGAGTGTTTGTGGGGGTGGATATAGTGAAAAATGCTACATAAAAGCGCCGCTTGTTGAGCGATAAAACATAAATAGCCATAATATTTATTAAGCTCTACCTCAATTTGAAGTTTGAGGAAAAAGTCGTGCTTATTTCTTAAGAAAGATCTGTTGCAGTAAGCGGGACAAATGCAACATAAATGCACCACTTGTTGGGCGATAAAGCACACTTTATTTGGTACGATTGACTTGCAATTTCCGACTTGTTTAAAATTGTGAAATTATATGTTTAATCTTTTTTTATTCATTTTTGTAATTTGCAAAATATTGGGTGGTAGGCACAAACGGGTTCGTATTTTTATTAGCCATTTAGAAAATAGTTTTCGATATAAAGTCCCTTTCAAAATGATTATGAAATAAATTGTTTTAATACTCAAATGCGAGTTTTCTCAGCTTTTTATAGTTAAAGGTGGCAAATAAGCTGATTTGAACACTCTTGCGATTTCTGCAGGAATTACACATATAGCAAAATAACGAACATTTGCTCCTTTTCCAGGATAAATGTTACATCTGTAGTTGATTTTTTAAATTTTAGATAAATAACTTGCAATATTTTCTGCTGTTTTGACCTGGGATTTTTCATTATAAAAATAACACAAAAGCAAGACTTGACTAAAACTTTCCCTGTTTCAATTACATTCATTTTGATTAAAAAAAAAAGAAAAAAAATTCAAACTATGAACAATAATGTTACTGATTTCGAACTCTATTACATAGTAGTACATAGTTTACATAATTGCATATGTTGAAAATTTTAAATTTCTTTTACAACCTTCGTCATATTTTGCTGATTGTAAGGACTCCTTTTCTTTAAATCAGAATGTTTCCCCAAGCGTGCAGCACATGTAATTCGAAAATAAACAAGTTCATAATTGCAAGTTAAATGTAGCAAATGAAGCGTACTACAACAATGTTTTAAAAATATTCAGATTTTGGTGTAATACTCTACAGTACATCTGTTACAGTATAGTGGCCGAAATCGTTAGTGTTTCACCGTAAATTGTATCTCTTTCCTATTATACAAGAAGTACCATGTAGTAAATCTCCGTAACGTATATTAATTCCATAAGATAACAAATAATTTAACAATATTAAAACATGCTCTAAAAAGTGTATCCCCCTATACCGTTGTGTAATGGATTCTATGCCCACTGTGGCACATTTCTGTGGCCATGTAAAATAATAACAAATATATTTTGCATCACAGATTGTGCAGAATGTATTTTTTAGTATTACGTCTTCGATCAATATCAATTATATTATTTTAAAGTGTCTAATATTATTAAAATGCAACAGAAACTATTTGTCTTATTATCCATATTGTAACGGATTATTGATGGAACTCTGTAATTTAAATAAGCATCCAAATTTAATAAAATATGAAATGAATCGATAGGAATATGCTATAATCATACATTTTAAATTTCAAAAGAATCGGATGGGTAGTTTTTGGTCTCTTGTATGCAAACAGACAGACGAACAGACGTTGGGAAGGACTGAATGACGACTACAGGGGCTAGGTATTTACATAATTACGAAAGCACCTAAGAACAGATTGGCTAATTAAAAAACATATACATCGTTCCCGATAGTAAACGTTGCTTGTACGTTGTTATTAATGTATGTCGTGGTTAATTGGTTCTTTTCTTTATCTATTTAATTTTTAAAAACTTTTTTTTCACTTTTATTTCACTAAGAATTTTATTCTAAAACTCTTAACCATGTTTACAGGTATCATCAACAAAGTCTAATAAATTTTAAAATCTCTTATAAAATACATTACCTTTTCTAATTTTCTATGATGCACAGTGAAACATATCTTGATTTATTTTCCTTCCATAAAAAATCTCGAATATATCATATTACATATAAAGTACATTACTTTACCTAAAAATTTAATTTTCAAATGCCTCTGAAGTTTTACTTATGAATGCTTTTGTTAAATCACTAGAATACTTAGCATTGGAAATGTCAGTCATAAGCCACTCAAATGTTTTAAATTAAAGATTGTGAAGTAATTTATTTGAGACATGAAAATTTAAACTTACAAGGACTGCTTATGTAAACACACACAAATGGTCCTCATAGAACAATTTCGAAGATATATGAGGGTGTCATTTGCATTTTATATTTCTGTTTCAATCATTGAAATACTTTATCTTAATCTGAAATACTTTATCTTAATCTTTCTCTCTCGTGCTGTATTTGAGAATAATATTGAAATTTTAAACATAAAACAATAAAAACTATTAACTTTTGCAATTAATTTACTATTTTTTGCATTATATTGCAAAAATAAAATTGATACTAAGATTTAATTAAACAAATTATGTAGAAAATAGTAAAATAGATTTCTACCTGTGTACAAAAACAACGAATAAAATACTATTTATTGACCTCTATATAATCTTTAATAATAGTCTATTTAATCGTTTTAGAATCCAAAATTACAGTTTGTATGTAATAATAAGTACTGTATTCTATATAAATTTGTATCTATAAACTGCATCCACGCAAAAATGTAATTTTATTTGGAAATACCACTGTTGAAGTTTCCTTTTCAGCAATTTACACAAATAAAAAGACTGCTTAGTAAACCCTTACATGCATCCCGCATACGATGTATAGAATTTGTAGAAAAATTGTAACATGCACGAATTAGTTACAGTTAATGTAGGGTAATATCCCCAGTAATTGCCATGAACCAATGATTGGCACATTCTAAAACATGTCCTAAAATAAGATTTATATCCAGTCTTTTAAAAATGCAAGACCATATACCAGTTATATGCCCATTTACTTTAAAGATTATAACTTTGATTTATGATATTAGATGACAATAGTGCCTAGGAAAGAGAAACAATTATGGTTGTATCAAATTAGCCATTTTTGTTGTAAATGCTTCTTATCTGGCATAAGAAAGGCATGCTGTTCAATTCATTATTATCTGATTTATAATGTATTTTAAATTTTAATTGACAACAGTTTTGTTTAGTTGAAAAGGGTTACTTTAATTATGTAAAAGTATTTTTGTCACAAATATTTGGATTTCTGAATTAATGATAGATGGCAATTAATGGTGCTTCAATTTTGCTAGTTCCAAGTAATTGGCACCCATTCTAATTACAAGAAAATCGCAAGATTTAAGATGAAACCACTTATTTTGGCGTACGTTTAAAGTTATGGACTAATTTTCTTTATCTGTTGTTTTTATTTGGAAATATGAAACATCAGTAATTGGAATCCATTAAAGCTTCATAAGACAATTACTGGCTATTAGTTTAAATATATTGTATTGTTTTAAACTGTTCACATTACAGACTAATATGCTGATTTCTTTCTTTCAAAAACCTGAAATATGGCATCTTTATCTAAAGTAAATTCATTTAAACCGATTAAACTCAATGTAAAATATAAAGTTTTTTTATATAAACATGTGCCAATTACTGGATCAAAAGGTGTAATACATCGATGCGTTAAGTGTCAATTACTGGTGACTACAGAAACTTTTTATAAATATAATTTTATAAAAATACTCCTTCAAAAATTTTTGCTTTTAGTGAGCAAAAGAGATGCACAGGTATCCATTCTTTGATTTAAAAATATTTGCAAGCAAATATTTTATTTCTTGGTAGTGAAAATTGAAGTAAGTTTAAAGACAAATTCTTAATGTGCCAATTACTGGAGATGTTACCCTAGCACATTTTATGCACAAACTAACACAATTCCAGAAATTATTTCTCAGAAACAACTTTTCAACCAAACTCCTTTGTGTTTCCTTGTAAATAAAAGATAAATGCAATAAACGACCTACTCTACAGAAATTAGTTAGTCCTTGGATTTTTCATATTACAAAAACACAAAAGCAAGACTTAACTTCAGCTTTCTCACTTACTGTTATATTTTGATATGAAAACAAAATCCAACTTGTGGACCGAAACGTTTTCATTTCAGAGTAATATAATTGTAAAGATTGAAAATTTATGATATGTTTTACAACCGTCGTCATATTTTTCTGGTTATGAGGACTCCTTTCATTATTTGAATCAACATGCTTGTAGCACATGTCGTTCGAAAAAAAAAAAAAAAAAACATCTGCTAATTTAAAAATCTGTGTTTAATTCGTGATAATAAACTTTACCTGTATGTTGTTAATAATGCATGTTGTGGTTGTTTGGTTCTTTTCTACATTTATTTATTTTTTAAGAAACTTATTTTAACATTCATTCTATTAATTATTTTATTCTAAAAATTTTAAACATGTTTACTGGTATCATCATCAAAGTCTTATTAATTTTAAAATCTCTTGAAACCCGTTACCTTTTTAGTATCCTCTAAACACAATGAAACATATCTTGATTTCTTTTCCTAGTTTCAAGATGATTTTTTACAAACATATCATATTTCATATAAAGTACTTTATTTTGCTTCAAAATTTAATTTTATAATGCCTCTGAAACATTACTCTTACCGGCTTTTGTTAAATTACTTGAAAATTTCGCATTGAAAATAACAGTCATAAGCAACTCAAGTGTTTTAAATTACAGATTCTGAAGTAATTTATTTGAAACGTGAAAATTTCAACTTACAAGTACTGCTTATGTAAACACACACAGATGATTCTCAGGGAACAATTTTCGTAGAAATATAAGTGTGTCATTTACATTTCATATATTTCTGTTTCAGTCATTAAAATGCTTTACACTGAATATTAATCTGCACGTGACAATAATATTTGAGTTTTAAACATTAAAATATAAAAATTATTAACATCCTTAATTAATAATATATTTCGTTTGTATTATATTGTAATAGTAAATTTGAAACTTAGATTTAATTATTTAACTTTTTGAGTTTAAGTAAGATTTGCACCAGAAAATTTGTATTAAGTTTTACTTTTATATATTTTTGGGGAAAGGAGGAGGGGGAATTTTTCAAAAATTGTTTTTCCTTATTTTGAAGTAAATTTTTTACCAAATTTTCTGTGGGTATTTAGCATTATATAGAAGAAATGGCTTGTCCCTCAAAGGGATAAATTAAGTACAAAATATTAAAATTGACTGCCGCAACTATGCACAATAACAATGAAAATAGGATAATATTAAATTACCTACATATAATTTTTATTAATAATATATTTAACGTTTTAGAGCCCAAAATTACTGTATCTGTGTAATGATAAGTACTATATGATATATAAATTTCAATATTTATTCCCATCCTATATTCATTCAAAAGTTTAATTTTGATTGGAAATACCGTTGTTGAAAATTTCTCTTCATCAGTTTCCATTAATAAGCAGAGCGGTTCGTAAATTCTTAGTTGCATCCCTGTATATGATGTATAGAATTTGTAGAAAAATTTGTAATATAAACAAATTAATTACATTTAATATCGCATGCACAAATTAATGCACTTCCAGCAACTATTTCTCAAAGACAATAGTCTAACCAAGCTCCTTTGTGTATCAGAAACAGGGGGGGGGGGTGTGGTAGGATTGTACTTTGTGCTAATATATGAATAAATAATGATACAACGTTAATGAGCACAAATTATATAAAATAATAAATGTTTTAAAGGCATACAGTCGTTTCGGGACTTCTAAAGTCCCATCATCAGTGCTAAAAAATAAGTGTAAAATGCAAAAGATAAGTCACATGATTAAATGAAAAAAGTGCATCGGAGTTCGCCGCCAAAGGCGAACTAACCGTGAAGCGTCGCAAAGCAATAGCAAAAGCATACTGACTCGCGCATTCCAAAGGAAGCCAGTCAGATGTTTCTACTCCCACTGGAAGAGTCCAAATAAAAGAGAAAAGGAGGGGGGAGGGGGAGTGAAATTACAGGAAAGGAAACCAAACTTCTGAAAATCTGGGATTGAAAATTTAGAATTTTGGGAAGCTTTTTATATTTGGAAAAACTCTAATTTAGTTAATGACACGTCCAGTACTCCCAGATTTTCAGAAGTTTGGTTTCCTTTCCTGTAATTTCACCCCCCCCCTCATTTTCTCCTTTATTTGGACTCCTAAAGTGGGAGTATAAACATCTGATTGGTCTCCTTTGGAATGTGCGAGTCAGTTTGCTTTTGCTATTGCTTTGCGACGCTACACGGTTTGTTTGCCTTTGGCGGCGAGCTGCGATGCACGTTTTTCATTTAATGATGTGACTTATCTTTTGTATTTTACACTTATTCTTTCTTTTGTCCTGCATGTGAGAATTATATTGAAGTTTTAAACATTAAAAAATAAAAACTATTACTATTTTGAATTAATATATAATATTAGTTTAGCATTATATTGTAATAGTGAGGTAATATTAGATTTAATTATATAAATTAAGTAGAAAATACAACAATTTATTGCCTGTAGATGAATCTTTCGCGAATGTATCATATTTCATATAAAGTACATTACTTTACCAGAAGATTTAATTTTCTAATGTCTCTTAATTTTTACTCTTGAATGCTTTTGTTAAATAACTAGAAAACTTCATTGAAAGTAACAGTCATAAGCCACTCAAATGTTTTAAATTGCAGAATGTGAAATAATTTATTTGAGACGTGAAAATTTAAATTTACGAAGACTGCTTATGTAAACATATATAAATGATTCTCAGGGAACAATTTTCTGAAAAAGGATATCATTTGTACTTCATTCATTAAAATATTTTATCTTAATATTTCTTTTGTGCTCTATGTGAAAATAATATTGGAATTAATATTTTAATAGTAAATGATAAAAATTATAAATAATAAAAACTATTAACATTTGCATTTAAAATAATATTTCTTTGCATTATATTGGAAAAGTAAAATTGCGACTTAGATTTAATTATATAAATTAAGTAGGAAATATTAAAGTTTATTCCCGCCTATGCTCAATAACAACGAAAAAATAATGTTTAATGACCTGACTGTGATTTATTAATGGTATTTTTAATTGTTTCAGAACCCAAATTTTAGTATGTGTGTAATAACAAGTAATATATGGTATATAAATTTGTGTCTATAAACTACATCGATGCAAAAATATAATATTGATCGGAATATCACAGTTGAAAATTCATCTTTAGAAATTTCCACAAATAAGGAGAATGATTCGAAAATTCTTATATCCAGCCTCGTATATGATACACAGAATTTGTAGAAAAAAATAGATGCAAAAGTTAGTTGCATTTAAAATCGCATGCACAAATTAACGCACTTCCAGCAACTATTTCTGAAAGACCAAACTCCTTTGTGTATCCTTTTAAATTAATTCTAAATGTAATGAATCACCAAGGAATGATTTTGTCCTGGGATTTTTCATATTATAAAAACACAAAAGCAAGACTTGACTTAAACTTTCTCAGATTCAGTTATATTTTGATACGAAAAAAAAATCCAACTTATAAGCAGCAGTGTTATTATTTCAGAACAATATAATTCTAAAGATTGAAAATTTACAAAATGTTTTACAACCATCGTCATATTTGGCTGGTTATAAGGACTTGTTTTATTTAAATCACCATGATTTCAGCACACGAAAAAAAAGACATTTGTTAATTTAAAAACCTACGTTTAATTCCAGATAATAAACGTTAGTTGTATGTTGTTAATCATGTATGTTGTGATTGTTTGGTTCTTTTCTACATTTATTAAACTTTTAAGAAACTTTTATAACATTTACTTGATTAGTTTATTTATTCTAAAGATTCAGACCTGTTTGCTGGTATTATCAACAAAGTCTATTTAATTTTAAAATTCCTTAAAATCCATTGCATTTTTTGCATCATCATGATGATGCACTATGAAATCTATCTTGACTTCTTTTCCTTGCTTGAAAATAAAATTTTCACGAACATACCGTATTTCATACCGTGGTGGCCAAAATTGTGGACACTTTTAGGTAGCTTTCATTCCAAAAAGTAAAAAACAACATTTGCAGCCGTCCGAAGGAAAGCAGTTCGAGAAGTTTTTTCCATATTTTCGTCGATCGTGACCCCTAGAAAAAAAACACTCTCCGTTGAAATGTTGACTTTATATATATATATATAGCGATATCTGAAACTTTTCGTGCTGTAACACTCGAATTTATGAACGGATTCGGATGAAATTCTTTATGTGTATAGTTGAAGTACTAATGTCTTGACCGAGCTCATTGGCCAGCGTCAACTGCCATATTTTTTCAAAATGGAGGCCATTTGAATTTCTGGATATTTATGGAAATTTTTGTGTATTATAACTTTTCTTTAAAATGACCTATCTTGTTAAATTACACTGTGTGACTGTTTAAAATATCTTTTGATGTTTCTAACATTCTGTTTAAAAGTATATATAACAGTCATTATTTTGTGAAACGGTACTTTTTCTATAAATATACAAAGTTACAAAACATAAAAAATTCAAAAGAATCAAATGGCCGCCATTTTGAAACAAGATGCTGGATGAAGTTGACCAACAAACTCGGTCGAAACATTAGTACTCCTATTATGCACATAAAATAATTCATCCAAATTGACTCATAAATTCGAGAGTTACAGCATGACAAAATTCAGATACATACAGGGTGGTTAGTTATTAACGTCAGGTGTTCTGAGCAATCTGCCGAGTAAAGTTTTGGGCGAAACATAACCAAATTTGATCAGCATACATAGTAGACCATAGGATTTCGAATTCTTAAAAAAAATAAAGAAAATAAAAAGTTTAAAAATTCACCACTAGGGGAAATTTTAGCTAAAATGCGACTAAAATGCATTTACTTTGCACAAAATCAGCAATTTTGGCGCACCAAAAGTGTATTAGTGTAAATGTTCAATGATTAAATGGTAAAAAATACAGTACAGATCAATTTTATATTGCTGGAATCTTGCCCGAGCGCTGATGGTACCTGCACATTTTTCATATCTTGTTCGAAAATAACAGTTACAACTTCGTCAACTTGTTATTGACTAGTCACTTTGCATCCTCGGCATTGTTGCCGCATAGTTTCAAATCGATGAATCATCTTTTGTAAATTTGTTATGCTCATCGGTTCTTTTGGCAAATTCTGTAATCGGTGAAATTCAGGACGAGAATCATTGCAATTCTCGTTCTTCTGATATCACAGCTTGACTAGCAAAGTATGTTGAGAGTTGATAATGATGAGAACTCTCCCAGTCTTTCCTTTTATACTCATGATTGCTATACACAACTGATTTTATGCAAATTAATGCATTTTAGTCGGTAAATAACGCTAAAATTGTCCCTAGTGGCGATTAAAAAACTTTTTATTTTAACTTTTTTTAAGAATTCGAAATCCCATGGTCTACTATGTATGCTGATCAATTTTGGTTATGTTTTGACCAAAACTTTACTCGCTAGAGGGCTCTGAACACACAACATTAATAACTAACCATCCTGTATATCAATATATATATATATGAATATATCTATATCTATAGTATATATCTATATATATAATATATATATATAGCACTTGAAGAATAACGTGTATCGGCAGATCCAAAGTCCCGTGCCATAATGAAAAATGATATCAAACTATTAAACTTTAAAGGAAATAAAAATCGAGTAAGAAAAACAATATAAAGACAATATAAAAAGGCTTAAACATCATGTCTTGTCGATAAACATTTATGCTAATAGTACAATAGACCTGAATTATAATTTCTGTAAAATTTCTCATGTTGTCTATTTGTTTTGCGTGGCTGTTTCTCTGAAGCTTGGGTAATACAGCTTTATTTCAGTTTTAATTTATATTACACACTTGTTTATTTCGGCAGTATAATTTTTAAATGAGTTATATGCTGTTTTCTGTGGCGTTTGGGTCCGGTGGGGTAGTGTTATGATATCAAATGTTTTTGTACATTTGATTTTTTAAATTGTGACACTCTGATCGAAACCCACTGCCACTACATTATAATAGTGCTTTTCCATATCCATTCATGTATTTGCTGTGTTTTAAAACTGCCCACCGCTGATGAGATCCACAGCCTTTTTATATTGTCTTTATATTGTTTCTCTTACTCGATTTTTATTTCCTTTAAAGTTTAATAGTTTGATATCATTTTTCATTATGGCACGGGACTTTGGATCTGCCGATACACGTTATTCTTCAAGTGCTATATACATAATTTACGTGATTATTGCAGCTATAGCGCTGATCATGTGGATTTTTTGTGAACTTAAGTTCACTTAAAACTTTAAAACTTTTTGGACTATAATATATATATAGATATATCTATATCTATAGTATATATCTATATATAATATATATATATTTGTGAGTTAACATTTTACATAAGGGTGGTTTTGAGATCTAGGGGTCGTGATCGACGAAAATATGGCAAAATATACCGATAGGCTTTCCTCGGGCGGCTGCAGTAGGTAGTTATTTTTTACTTTTTGTAATGAAAGCTATCTAAAAGTGTCCTCAATTTTGGCCACCACTGTATATAGTACTTTGTCTTAAATGAAAATTTATTTGTCTAATGCTTCTGACTTGTTACTCTTGAATGTTTTTGTTGTATAACGTGAAAACTTCGCATTGAAAATAACAATCATAAGCCACTCAAATGTTTTAAATTGCAGATTGTGAAGTAATTTATTTTAGACGTTAAAATTTATACATACAGGGAGTGATTATGTAAAAACACAAATCATTCTCTGGCAACAGTTTTCGGAGAAATATGAAGATTTTATAAGAATTTCTTATATTTCTGTTTCATTCATTCAAATACTTTATCTTAATTGTACTGCATGTGATTTTCTTTTATGCTGCATGTGAGAATAATATTGAAGTTTTAAACAGTAAATAATGAAAACTAACATTTTTAATAAATATATTTCTTTTGCATTATGTTGCAATAGAAAGATTGCAACTTAGACTTAGTTATACACTGTAGAAAAAAAAGAGTCGATCTACTAAAAAAACTTTAGTGATCCTTGTAATTACTAAAAAATTTTTAGTAATCTTAGTCGGTTACAAAAAAATCTGTAAGAATTACTAGAAAAAAGTTAGCAACGAATAGAGTTAATAGTTTTATATTTTTAATAGCTCTTACTAAAACTCCGTTGGTGTGGCCTTGATAGCACAGTGGTTATAGTAACGGACTCCAGGCTAAAAGGTCCCGGTTTCGAAACTTGCCACCGCCTAATACGCCCCGAATGTATGTAGTGTCTCGTTAATAAAGGGATTATGAAAATCCTTGCGGAGCAGGTAGGAATGTCTGGTGCTGCCATCTATTGCGGTTTTGCCGAAAATCTTCCGCTTCGGAAGTCTGGATGCAACTCGAAGGATGCTCCTGGCCTTCGAGCGCACGTAATGGTTATTAAAAATAATTTTGGAGCTATTACTAAAATTTTTTTCGTGGCTCATACTACAAATTTTTAAGTTAGTTATACAAAAAATTCTTTTGTTCAGTTTACAAAAGAAATTCTTGTTTCACTTGCAAAACAAAAGCTTGCAATGGTTACTAAAAAATTCTGTGGAATACAAATTTACTAAGAAATTTTTAGTAACCTCTTGAATTTTTTTTACAGTGTACGAATTAAGTAGAAAATATTAAAATTGATTTTCACCTCTGCCCAACAACAACGAAAACAATAATATTTTGTCAACTGCATGTAATTGTTAATAATAGTATATTTAATCGTTTAAGAGCCCAAAAATTACAATATCTATGTAGTGATAAAAATAAATGATATATATACATATATTTATATCTATAAACTACATCTATGCAAAAATTTAATTTTGTTTCGAATTACCTCGGTTGAAAATTCCTTTTCAATTGAAAATAGCAGTCATAAGCCATTGAAATGTTTTAAATTGTAGATTGTGAAGTAATTTATTTGAGATGTGAAAATTTTGAACAAGGACTGCTTATGTAAACACACACAAATGATTCTCAGGGAAACATTTTCGGCGAAATATAAGGTTGCCATTTGCATTTTATATATTTCTGTTTCAATCGTAAAAAATACTTTACACCGAGTCTTAATTTTTTTTGTGCTGTATGTGAGAATAATATTGAAATTTTAACAATTAAAGAAGGAAAACTATTAATATTTCCAATTAATATAATATGTCTTTTGCATTATATTGCAATAGTAAAAACAAAACTACATTTAATTATATAAATTAAACAGAAATTAATTGCTGCCTATGCCCAACAACAACAACGAAAAAAATAATATTTAATGACATGCATGTAATTGTTAATAATAATATATTTAATCGTATTGGAACCCCAAAGTACAGTATCTATGTAACAATAAGTATAGTGAAAAAAAATCCTTTAAATGTACGGCAAAAACCACTGGCAGCAATGTTACAGCAGTTTTTGCCTTAAATATTACAGTAAAATAAGATGTAAAAAAGAAATTTACACCTAATTTTATTGGCAAAAACTGCTGGAAGCAATGTTACCAGCAGTTTTTGTCGTAAAAAATGCAGTAAAATTAGACGTAATAAAACAACTTACATCTAATTTTACTGCATTTTTACGTCAAGTACTACTGTCAACATTGCTGCCAGCAGTTTTTGTCGTAAATTTAACGGATTTTTTTTTCTTTTTACAGAGTAGTATACAGATGGTTATCAAAATAATGGAAACACTTTTGAATGAAAAGGGACATTTAAGAATTCCCTTCGTAAGCATTAAAATATAAACTTAGCTACCAGATTTTTTTTAATAAAAAAAGTATGTGTATTAGGTAGTATGAGAGAGCTCTAGAAGAGTTGTTTACGCTTTGATTTTTTTTTTTTTTTTTTGAAGCGCAAAATGTCAGCCCTCAGAGATTTTCAAAGAGGCCAAATTGTAGGAGCCCGACTAGCTGGAGCAACGGTGACCGAAACATCCCAGCTTATAGCGTTTCTAGAAGTACGGTGTCTAAAGTCATGACAGCATCCACACAGCGTGGAAAGACAAGCTCAGCAAAACAAAATAGTGAACGGAAGAAGAAGCTGAATGAAAGAGAGCGACGGGTATTGAAACGGATTGTAATGTCTAAAAAGTAAACAACTGCATCCAAAGTGACCGCAGAGCTCAATCAGCATCTGGATTATCCAGTGTCAACAATTACAGTTCGGAGATACCTTCAGAAAGAGAACATTTACGTCAGAACAGAAATTCCCAAGCCACTTGTCACAGATTCTAATGGCAAACGTCGTGTAGATTGGTGCCACAAGCACAAAACCTGGTCGATTGATAAGTGGAAGACTGTTATATGACGAATCATCTTTCACATTTTCCCCCATAACAGGACGTGTACATGTCTGGAGAACACCTGCACAAGCGTTTGATCCTGATTGCCTCCGTCCAACTGTCATGCATGGAGGTGGATCGGTTATAGTATGGGCAGTCGTGTCGTGGTTTTCTGCTGGTCCAATCGTAACCCTGAAAGGAAGGATCACTGGGCAGAAGTATAGAGAAGTTTTAGCTGAATTCTCATGTCCATCCCAAGATGCAAATTTTGTTTCCTGCAGGAGATGGAATTTTCCAGGATGATAATGCCCCTATTCATGCAGCCAGAGTTGTCCAATCATGGTTTGATGAACATGAGGATGAGGTGGAACATCTACCTTATCACGCACAGTCCCCAGAACTCAACATAATCGAACCGTTGTGGTCTATTTTAGAGCTTTCAATCCGGAATCGATATCCTCCACCGGCATCTCTCATGGAACTTTCACAATATCTCCATGAAGAATGGTACAATATTCCTCTAAACGCTATTCAGAATTTATATGATTCGATTTCCCGGGCGAATCCAAGCTGTATTACATGCCAAAGGCGGTCCTACGCCATATTAATAAAGAATTCCTTCAAAATATAGGGTGTTTCCATTATTTTGTTAACCACCTGTATATTTTATGTATCTAAACCACAGGCATACAAATATATAAATTTCTTTGGAAATATTACAGTTGAAAATTCTTCTTTAGGAATTTCTACTAATAAGGAGAATTGTTCGTAAATTCTTAGATACGGCCTGTATACAAAGTATCGAATTTTTAGAAAAAAATAGTAACATGCAAACAATTATTACACTTAATATCGCATGGAGAAATTAACACACTTCCGGCAACTATTTCTCAAAGACCATATGCTGTAATTAAACTATTTTGTGTTTCCTTGTAAATGAATATGAATGCTATCAAAGACATATTGTATAGAAGTAATCTCGTAGTGAAGTCGACTGATTTATACAGATTTAAATTCATTTGACCTAGTATTACATAATTAAATTTAGTCTTTGCTGGAGAAGAGGTGATCACCAGCGTTTTGCTGACATTATTTTTATTAATCAGGTCAGTATTTAAAGAATTTGCCCCCCCCCCTCCCCTAGAAACAAACACAAATCTAAATGCTTCTTTTGGCGATATAAAAAAAACCTATTGACGACATCTCACATAATTAAGATGATAATAAAAAATTTTTTTCTTTTTCTAAAAAAAGCAAATGACAAGCCGTCAAACAATGTTTCAATTTGAATCTTTCAAAATGCTAACGTTTATTTAATTCCGAACAAAACTTTGTTCGGAATTAAATAAATATCTTCCATATTAAATGAAACATTATCGCATTATAGTGTTATTAACTTCTGAATGAACCTTTTCTCTTTGTATTTTCCTTGTTATTCTTTTCTTATTCGACTGTTTTCTATGTCTTTTCTCACTCACATTGCCGCTTTAATCATCTAAATAAAAGAATTAATGAACAAAACGATTTAATTGAAATTTCGTCTTTTCTATATTAATGGCATTTTAGAATTTGTCGCTGAATTTTCAGGTTTCGGTCAAAAAACTTCGCCACATTAGAAAAGAAATAAAATATTTTATGAACTATTGAACTTAGAAGAATTTAGTAGTTACCAGACAAAAATACTACAAAATGTACTATTATTTTACATGTAATCATAATATCCGATTAATTATTATATTTTCTTTAGTTTTCTTCTTTTTTTAATTGCCTATTCGGATTCAATTTTAGAAAATCATTTTTTAAAACTCGCTGACTTCATAAGAATCATTTTACCTAATTTTCGTAATTCTAGATTCAATAATTTTGATTGTTTGTTCATTACCCCCTCCCCCCCGTCACACAAAAAAAAGAAAAATCAGGGCATTTTAGAAAAGAAAATAAAATATTTTACGAACTATTGAACTTAGAAGAATTTAGTAGTTACCAGACAAATATACTACAAAATGTACTATTATTTTACATGTAATCATAATATCCGATTAATTATTATATTTTCTTTAGTTTCCTTCTTTTTTTAATTGCCTATTCGGATTCAATTTTAGAAAATCATTTTTTAAAACTCGCTGACTTCATAAGAATCATTTTACCTAATTTTCGTAATTCTAGATTCAATAATTTTGATTGTTTGTTCATTACCCCCTCCCCCCCGTCACACAAAAAAAAGAAAAATCAGGGCATTTTAGAAAAGAAAATAAAATATTTTACGAACTATTGAACTTAGAAGAATTTAGTAGTTACCAGACAAATATACTACAAAATGTACTATTATTTTACATGTAATCATAATATCCGATTAATTATTATATTTTCTTTAGTTTCCTTCTTTTTTTAATTGCCTATTCGGATTCAATTTTAGAAAATCATTTTTTAAAACTCGCTGACTTCATAAGAATCATTATACCTAATTTTCATAATTCTAGATTCAATAATTTTGATTGTTTTTTTCTTTACCCCCCCCCCCCCCCGTCACACAAAAAAAGAAAAATGAGGGCATTTTTTAACTTACTATATAGCTCGAAAAATGGCTGTCAGAAAGACATCAAAAACAGAAATGCGTACTTTTAAGAGAACATAAATATTATCTTAATTCTCTGCTAACATGATACTTTCACTTCTGATACTGTCAAACAGTATTTAAATTTATACTTACAATAGTAAAAGTTTCGGAATAACCAAAAATATTTCACCAAGTAAAATATCGACACATTGATTACAGTGCGATATAAAAAAGGTGAGAAAAAAACATTTTAACTATCTTAGTTATAAGAAAATAAATCACTAAAACATATTTTGTTGACATTTATCACGCACTCTTTATGTTTTGTCTCCGGTTTGAGCGTTTAGCAATAATCATGCAGTTGTTTGGATTTCAATTGCTAATATGTCGTCATTGTATTCATTTTAATTTTTATATAAATGATTTGAGATGCAAGAATAATAATATTTAATTAATTGTATAGCTTTAAAACATATATAAAATATAACTTTAATTTTAGTCTTGTTTCTCGTATATTTTCTCTACAAATAAATGCATTTATTAGCTTTTTGTCTCTTTTTCAGATTTTCATTTAGTGACTAAAACTTTATATTAATTTTAGAAAAAATTCTATTTCCATCAACAAATTTATTTTCTACAATAAAATCATTGCCATTTTTAAAAACTTGATTCAAGAATTTATTTTATTCGTAAAAATCAAAACTTATTTTTCAATGCCAACCATAGATATAAAGAATATTAGTTATAAGTACAGAATGTTGAAAATATAGCTTAATTTGCAGGGTAAAAATACAATTAAATCTTCATTTAATATTATTTAACTAAATTCGAAAGAATTAATTCCTTTCATTTGCATGATAAGAAATCAAAGTTTTATAACACTATAGAAATGTGACATAATTCATTTTCATAGATTCATATTAAAAAACCTAGAAAACAATTTGAACAATGATGAAGTTTTATCTTACTTCCTATGATGATTAAAACATCTTTTAAATGTTTTTTTTTTCTAAGAAGAAATGAATCGTTTGAAATAAAAAAATTACGAATTTAAAATGGATTATTGAATATTGTAATTTAATTGTCATTTCAGTTGAACTTGGAACATAAGGTAGAAAAAGGATTATTAAAAGTTACCTTTTTCTGGAATATTTATAAAAAAGTAAAAGAAACGAAAAGAAAAATCTTACCAAAACTCTGATTAATTTTATCGGGGTTTTGCAATTTGGTTCTTTTTTATTTACAGAGATAAAAATTATTTTTTCCCAACTGACATTTAAATTCCAGTTTTTTACACAGAAATTGCATAAATGATAACGCAAGAAGTTGTTCTCATCATTAACTGTATATTTATGAATTTTTGTTAAGTAAAGCTTAAATCATAAATTGTACCTCCAACCATATAAATTAATGTGAAAATTTGATTAATGAACTTATTCTTTTAAGTTACATCACTTTAAAAACTATAGTTAGATATTCAGTGATATAAACACTGTAAAAAAAGACTACTTTACAGAGATTGTGCTGATAATCGAGACGACAGTACAATTCCCATTATTTTAACGGAAAAATGCCCGTAAATTCCAGAAACGTTTTCTTTTTTTCCTGGAATTTATTAATATGTTTCCATTAACCATAAAGTAAAATGTACAAGCGTCCTGATTACTTGTAGAATATCCGTAAAATCGCCACTTATTTACAGTGTACTGATAGTAATTTTGGATTTTTTAAATAACATCGACATTGGTACATGAATACGAAATGTAAATCAGTCTTTTAAAGTAATATTTGTCTAGCACATTGTGAAAAATAAAGTTGTAAATCTGTAGCGTTAAACACACGTTGGGTGTCATTTGTAACGGTTGGTTGGTCATGGTGGGGGTTAAATGTAGACATACTCAGTAATTAAGATAAAACAACACAGTTTATTAAAATGATAATGGTTCAAGGGAAGTGGAGCAAGTCTTAATTTTTCACAACTGAGAATACTACGAAAAAACTAAACGCATACTCACAGGCTCCGGACTAGCTCAATCGTGGCACCTTCTATTACTTCTCACTATCTCTTGGCTGAGCTGCTAGATAAAACGTAATTAGGCAGCCCGTGGCTGTGTGTAATTCTTTATTCACTTTCAAATAATTAAAATGTAATTACTATGAAACTTCTTACCACGGCCAACTCTCAAGTCGAATACCGAAACTCCTTTACAACTCATTGGAGGCTCGCTGCTACTTTCAATCTGCTAGCACTTCGCTGACTAATATCTCCAGAACACTCGGCTGGCTAATCGCCAGTGTTTCACTTCGCTATCTAATGCCAGAGATCCTCTCACTCGCTGGCTAATGCCAGAGGTACTCATACGCTAGCTAACGCCAGAGATACTCACACGCTGGCTAACGCCATAGATACTCCCCACACACTCAAACTCCAAGCTTTTATATGCTGCAAACTGAGATACTTCACATTAACATATTCCTAATAACCGCGAGCTAACTGCAGAACCCGAAAGAGACACACACACTCTAGAAAGTTAAAGTAAAAGAGAGGATAGATGTCGCTTTTACGCTTACACATGTTAAATTATTGACGTCACGATCTCAGAAATACTAGAGTGCCTTTATGTCAAAGGTCACTCCCTCACAAATCTACAAAACTTGTTTTTGCAGGGCTACAGAAACATTTATGCTTGCTAAAATTTTATCTGTACACTGTAAAATAAACGGACAAATGCGAGTTTTACAAGATCTTACAGGGTTCCGTAGAATAAACATATGAATTATTAACCTCATGAGGACGAGCGACTGGTATAGTATGTGCCACTTGAGTTTTTCTGACTCTCATTATTCCTACCAGTTATTTTTATTGCAAATTTTTACTCTTTAATAGGAGTCTTTCCCCGGTAAAACGACAAAAAGGTTTCTATTTTCAAAAACTAGCGGTAAAAGATTAAAAAACAATCAATGAACTCTTGTAACGAAGGAATTAACTGTATTATTTAAAAGATCATTGCTAAAAGAATAATTAGACTTTGTAAAAAACTATACAACGTAGGGTGGTAACAGCTTTATATAATAAAAAAGTATGAATGGATATACTAAGTTCAAAAAGATATGAAGCCTATATAATATAGAATATAAAAACTTTTTTTAAATCTTATACTTACACATTTATAATGAACTTAATTCAGTACTGAGAATGAAAAATGATGCACACATAAGCCTTATTTGGTATTTCATAAAACTTAAATCATTATAATAATAATCTTTTTTTTTCAGTGTAGCTAACACAAAATTTTGTTGAATGCTTAAACTTGGCATTATGTAAGCGCGCTTCGAAAAGCCATCGAAAATTGGAACATAGCCTTGGTCCGTGCCTTGTTTAACCAGTTGGTCTTTGATTAACTTTTAAAGAAACGGCAGAAGTATTGAAAGACCCATTCAATGCAAAACTCGATGCGAATCCCGTAGTATGTATGTGATTAATTCTAACTAAATTAGTCTGTTTTCAACAATTTGACATTTTTTGATTTTAAACTTCTACTAGGTATTCCACTAGACAAATATATCTTTAAAAGTTTTTATCTCGGTCTAAAAGATCAAAATTTTGCAGTAAGTACGCAGTCCATTTGATAAACCCTTATGTGATATAACATCGGAAAACATTCAGACCACTCTTTCATATTACGAACCCTTCTACACCCCTTCACTCAAATTTATAAATAAGCTCCTAATTAAGCTATAACAAGATTTGGCCTCGTTTGAAGTATTTACCGAAGGAAGAAACTAAACACTGGCGTTCGATTGGGGATCTGTAGTTTGACCAGAGCATTAGGAGTCATTCCCACCTTGATGGGATGGAATAAATTATTTCATGAGACATATAGTTTTAAAATAGTTAAAAAGTATTTATATTACAAAATATTCACTTTTCTTCACTTTACTCATTTTTTCATTATATTATTGTAAACAAAATGCACCTGTTGCCAAATGTAGCTATTTTCAAAATGTTTAACATATTAAATTATTATTGAATCTTAGAGGTACAAAGAAAATGTCTAAAACATCAATTGTCTGTTTCAGAATTAGTTTCAAAAGTTTTTCTCCAATCCACAACTTTTAAAGAATTTTTATATGAAGCATAACAATCGTGACACCTGAAATTCTTTATCCGTATAGAAAAATGCAAATGAGTTAGTTTAGCTCTTATGATAAAGACTGATTTTTTAAAAAAAGAATTGTTCTAGAAAATTATTTTTAAAATCTTGAGAAATCAGTAATTTGAAATAGTCTTCAAATAATTGTTTCCTTTATTTTATGGTTAGAAGTTATTAAATTTGAGAAAAAAGAGAAATGATTTTTTACTTCTGCTTATATGTGTCAGCTTTACTCACATACATGCTTTTACAAATAGTATTATATTTTTAATTTGCAAAAAATATACTTTATTGCATAAATTTCAAAGAGCTTAAGTAATTTTGCACTAAGTAAAATTTTTATTTGAAGCCAGGGCTGGCAAGTTTCTGCCAGTAAGTGGCAAAAACTGGCAGAAATGAAGAAATAATACTAATAAGAACTGCAATAATTCATAATTCAACAGATATTTAATGTATAAAGAATTTAGTTAAAAAATTAAAATAAAGTTTATGAATTTTATTCAAAGTAGAAAAAAGTTTTAAAAGGATTATATAAATATACTTTGTTTACATAATAATTTTCTGTCACTTAAAAGAAATTATTATTGTTTACAATTGAATATCTATTTAGAAAGAGTAATTCTAGGTTATCCCGTCGACCAAAAAATTATCGCCAAACTATAAGATTAAATGCCAATAATGGATGATCGTGAATGTCACACTCAATGACATTAAATGCGATTCACGTGTTTAAAATTTCATTAAGTGATTTTTATTTCGACTTTTTATTAATATTTTTATTAATATTCTTCTAATTATTTGTTTTTTCGTTATTTAAAATAAAAATTATGTCAACATGTATAATTTGGCTATTAGTTTGGCGATTTGTATAATTTGGCTATATTGGTCGACGGGATAACCTAGAAGTACCTTAAAAAGAAAAAAAAATTCCATGACATATTTTAGCATCACTTTTTAGAGTACTTTTAAATAAATAATACACTGCGATAACTTAAAAATTATTTACTAATTTATACAAAGAGAAATTGTCCTTGTTAAAATATAAGTAAATAATTTTAGCGCAAAAATAACAGAAAAAAATAATGAAATATATTGTACAATTATTTTACAATATTAAAAGAACAAATTTATTTTTTGTGGAAAAAGTAATAAGATACTAAGAGCATTCCATAGTATAAGATTAATATTACTAACCTTTCTTTACCTAAACTACTTTTTAACTTGTTTTGAACGAAGAAACATTTAAAAATATTCTTTTAAGACCAGCATTACTTGCTAATAATGTCATTATTGAGGATGTAAATTTTGAAAAATTCTTATTTTCACCGGTATTTGTTTCTAAAGGAGACCATCCAGAAGGCAAGACATTTTCTAGGGTTTCGTTGAGAAGATATGTTTCGGGAAATGAGTCGATTTTGCTGCAAGGGGTGGAATATATGGAATATCAAAAAGCAATTTTCTTGCTCTTTCTTTCTTCTTAAATGTCAATTTTGGTCCCATATTCTACTTAGGATGAAATAAATAAGCTAGCATTATTAAATGAGATTTGAATTTCCCATTTGTGATTTTCTATGATATTTCCATCATTAAATAAAGTTAAGCAAATTTTATGAGAGCTACAATAGAAGAGTCATGTTTTTTACTTTCATCTAAACCAACAACAATAGATTTCAGCATTTGTGACAAATATTTAACGTCTTTATAAATCATGACATTTATTTACAATTTTAACAATTGCTATGTCCTTAATATCATTTTCATGATTTTGAATTATCTGCAAATAATATGGCTGATTCGCTGTGAAATATTCAAAACTATCAAATTCTAATACAAATTTATTTTTTAATTAAAAACTATTCACAATACTTTAATTGCTATTTATTCAGAATAAACTGTATATAAGCAATTTAATACTACTAAAAATGTCTCGGATTATGTCACAAAATGAGTTTATGCCAGTTGTTGCCAGTTTCTGTTGATAAAAACCGGTTATAACCACTTTCTGTCACTGGCACGGCAGAAACTAATTTCTGTCGGCAAAAACCCAGCCCTGTTTGAAGCTAATTTCTATGTACAGTCAGACCTCATTAGCATGAACACTCTTAATGTGAATTACTTTTAACATAAATTGTTTTCACAGTCCACTATAAAAACAAATATAAAGATTTGATACTGATAACATGAATTACTGTTGACAAAAACAAAATTTTAATTTTGATAAACATTTTTCATAAACAAAATTTTCTTAATGAGGTTCGACTGTATATATGCATTAGTGATTTCTTAGAATTGAAATTTTGGACAGAAATTGTGACTTTATTTAAAGTCCAATAGAAAGAAAGAAATAAAATACAGAAAAATGATATTTCATGTCTATATATTATAAAAGAATGCTGTTTTTAATTAAATATGGGTGTGGGGGGGGTAGAACTTTTCTCTAAATTGGTGCTTCTATTTCTGTGCAAAAATCCATTTTTAAAGAAATTACTAAACATACAAGTATTGTTTAGTAAAAAAGATATTTTATTTTCTGGATCTAAATTAAAAGATAAAAAAAGAAGATACATATTTAAATCAAAGGAAATTATTTGTAAAATATATATTTGTTACAAACATTTGTAGATAAACAGCCAATAAAACAATTATTATAAATAATTAAAAACAGTTAAAAAAAATATGGAATATAGTTAGCGAAATATTTCTTAATATTTTATTTTACAAGACTAATTCAGTTTAAATATAATTATCATTAAAATACTTGTATACTAAATACAAATGCATTTATTACAGATATAGATCTATATTTAAAATTTAACAAACTGAAATGGAAGTTATATTAAAAGGTCATCTATATTTTATGTAAAAAAAATGATAATATTTATAAAATTTTGTAGCATAAAATATGAAAGGCATGCAGATAATTATTGCAGAGTATTTGGCTTAATATTTATTAGATATTTCTTATTCTTTCAAATTTTCCAAACTGGTTTTAGCTTACCTGTTTAAAATTATTGTGTAAATCACGAGAAAAGTAGCTGTAACATTACTACAGCTTCTTAGAAGTGTTACAGATATTTTCTTATAAATGATCTAATATGAAAATGAATATATAAATGTTTTTGTAATTCTATTAAAGGTTTCTTAATAAACATGCTAAAAATGACCTGTAACGGCAGCTAACATTTTCTTAGTTAAGATACAAAAGAAGTATCTGTAATTGTACTAACCATTTCTTAATAAACAGCTGTAGTACTACTGGAAAATCTCTAGGCAACTGGGATTCCATAAACTTTTCTAGTAACCAGTACAGTTTCTTCTTAAGTAACACCGCTGCATTAAACTTAGTAAACAGCACACAAACTTCCTTAGTGGACAAACTAAAAAATCAATAGTAGTGTTACAGATACTTCTCTTGTACATTCATTTAGAAATGGTTAGTAGTATTACTAACCATATACTAAATAAACACCTGTAATGGCTTCTAGGAATATCTTAGTAACGATACAAGAGAAGTATTTGTAAAACTGCTAACCATTTATTGGTAAACATACTTAAAAAGGACCTGTAACGGCTATTAAGAATTTTTTAGTGAAGATACAAGAGAAATATCTGTAATACTACTAAAAATTTCTTAGTGAAGGTACAAGAGAAGTATCTGTAATGCTCCTAATCATTTCTTAGTATTCCAACTAAAAAAGCACCTGTAATTTCTACTAATCATTTCTTAGTATGCTCACTAAGGAAGTCTGTGTGCTGTTTACTAAGTTTACTGCAGTAGTGTTACTTAAGAAGAAACTGTATTGGTTACTAGCAAAGTTTATGGAATCCCAGTTGCCTAGAGATTTTCTAGTAGTACTACAGATTTTTTTTTTTACAGTGTGACATGAATAGATGCTGTTTCTATTTTGGTTTAAATAGCTCTCGACGGAAGGGTGCTACTATGTTGCATTTTTTCCAGTTACTGCAATAGCTCTATCTGAAGAATTAAAACTCGGTTTTTCATAAAACTTCAGACTCGGTTTACCCTTGATAAAAAATAAGTTTTTTTTTGTATCAATCACCCAACAAGTCCCACTGCTAAAACAAGTGGCAACAAGTCCCACTGAATTTTTCTATATTCCCGCAATAGCTTCATCTTAAGAACTATTGAAATAATTTTCACTAAACTTCAGATTCAGATGTACCTTGTTAAAAATTATTGCTGATTATGTTATTGTGTAAATTGCAAGAAAGAAGATATCTAATTCAAGATTTAATGCATGGAATTTCATATTACTTGATGGCATAGATTGTCATTTAATTTTGGCGTGTCATAGCGAATTTTGAAATATCAACATGTATGAAATAGAAGCAAGTTTCGGAATTGCCACATCCAACTAGCTTAATGTAACTTTGTAGTTTATCTGATATGTCTATTATTAATATGTAAAGAATGAAACCTGAGGTCAATGTTTTTGACACAACTTTGAGTACATTACATGGCGACACATACAAATCTGGATGTGACGTTTTTAAAATTAACAATTTTAAATCTGATTGTTCTTTTGTTACATTTTTAGAGTATCCATTTTTTTTTCAATATTTTTGGGACTTTTCAACAAAATTGAAAAATGCTTATTCCTTCGGTTTGTGTGTTTGACTGTCCACACTCTAACTCCTATAAATATAGTATGAATATTTATGCAATTGATTAAGCTCATTTAGAGTCATTAAAACAAGTTTGATATTGCCTTTGAAGTATATACTATTAATGGTTAATTTCGTGGGGCACTCAAAAGAATTTGATTAAATTATGGTATATGTAGGAAAATTGTTTGGAGGATATTTTAATGACATTATACTATTTCAAATGTATTGAAACTTATATAAATGACCTAATTTCACTATGATTACCTTAAAACAGTGCATTCATAGCATTTTTTATCAATTTATAGAGACACACACACAAAAATCAGCTTCAGAACTGTCTTTGCGTAATAATTGCTGGAGGATACGTTTTAAAATTCGGTATTCGCTGATAAATATAGTTACTATTTTGGATATTACACTTTAAATAATTTTTGTACCTCGTATACAGGGCTTTACAAAAGTATTCGCGTACCATTCTCATTTAAAACAAATTACCGGAGGGAAATTTTCAATAGGAATGTATGTATCATTTAAATGAACAAAATTTTGGAATGGATGTTGTTAATAAACACAAAAATCTATATCATACACAAGGCTGCTAAAAAATTTGGATAGTTTTCAGATTGTACATGGTAACAGCTGAAATTCGGTTTAGAAATGCAATATACATTTTCACATGGTGAAATGACATAATGTTTTAATTTTTTAAACGGTGCAGTTTTGTTACATTATTCTGAATGTGTTGGAAAGTGTTTCATAATTTATGCTTGACGCATGATTTTTTTATTTCTTGTTCGATAATGAAATCGAAAGTATTTTGCATAGTTCATCCTCATTTCTTCTAAGATAAAGAATTGAACAAGAAAAAATATACATAAAATCTTATAGAATTGTATAGCGACCTAATACAATATTTGAAATATTGTATAATATTTTCATTATTCTCTTGAAGAACCTTAAAAATTAAAAAAATATGAAGCTATTTCATCAGATATGTAGCATTAAAGTAAAATTCTGAGCTCGCCTGTCTAAATCTTCTCAATAAGGAAAATCAGTTAAGGAATACGATCTTTGTATGAGAAAAAATTTCTAAATACAAACTACTTGTTTAAAGAATTTATGCCCCCAAAATATTCTACTAAATACTAGAATAATTTGCAATTTAAATGAAGTTCATAGTATCGTCTTTCAAATTCCCAGTTTGACTCGAATAAATTCTTTTACTTTGATGTGTGCATAGTTTAACAAATTTTTTTGTTTAAAATTTCAGCCTTTAAAGATTATCCAAAATTAATGAAATCCAATCTTGGAAAATGAAAACAATTATTTTTCAGGTGATATTAAAACAAATTTAAACATTTTGTTAAGATAAAGGATATTTTATTTAAAAAAAAAATAAATAGAAAATTACGTTTGTGTGGATCTATGGATGAAAACAAATATTAAGTTCAGCCAAAATATTAATGAAATTTTGTATTAAAAATTGTATAATGTAATTAATTGTATTTTATGTAATGTAATATTGTATGTAATATTGTAATATTGTATTTTATATAATGTAATTAATTGTATTGTAATGTAATTAATAAAATTTAATTAAAAATTTTTCGAGTATAAAAAAAGAACTAGAGAATAGACTCTTTCAGCATGTCGTTGTCCCTTGTTATCCCTAGCAAGTCGAATTTTAGCCGAATTTCTAGATCTTTCAGTAACATGATAATCCCGTTTTTAGAACGGTTTTTTGCTTCTGCACTCTCTTTTGTGTTGTATGACAGACATAAGATATAGCCTATCTTAGAACAAGGACTAAGAGTCTCATTTTGATATCATTGCTTTTGAAATCGGTTCGGTATTGCCAGAGATTACACCTTACAAATAAACACACAGACTCTTAAATATTAAAAAAGATTATATTATTTATTATTTAAAGATATTAATTATTAATTAAATTACTTCATTTTATTAAATTAAAATGTGTATTTTAGCTTGCTTTATCTATTTTATTATTTTAGTTTACTTTGTAAGTAAAATTGTGAGCATTTTAAACTGCATATTGAGCATTTTATTTTTGAATGAGGTTTAAATATTACATTTTGTGTTATGATTTCTATTTATATAATAAATATTTGTGAGAAAATATTACATCTAGAAGCAATTAATTAAATATTTAATAAATTGTAAAATGTATAATCAATTACATTTATCTTTTAATCAGATGAATAAATCTCTCATCGTTTTCCGAATAATTCTTTAAACTAATTTAATTGATACTGTAAACTACTAACCAAACTTTTTATAATTTATTTTTGGTCAATTACAGTTATTTAACTCTTGGTAACATTTTTTTTACGAAAAAGGTATCCAGAATGGTTTTATTTTACATATTTGCTTTCATATGTGTATAATCATTCTACTCTTATTGTAAATCAACAGGAATCAACATGCAGTTTAGTCATTCGACCATTTTGACAAATAACCGTTACTTGACTATATTTTAAAGATATTATGACATATTTTGGACTGTCTTTTGGCGATATCAGTAAAAATTAATTAATTTAGATACGCAAATAAGTGACTTAGTTATGTATAAAAAATTGAATGTATGCGCGGTTTGCTATAAATTTTTAATACTATAATTGCTCAAAAAGTGTGTATGATAAAAATGTTTCAATAATTAACACACATTATAAAAAATCTTAAATAATCTATGCATTATATTATAAAAAAATCAGTCACCAGACAACGGTAAACGAAAATCCAATATACGATATTTTATCATAGGAGATGTTGGTTTAACATAAAAGCTCACATCTTTCTTAATTAGCTTGCATCATCTTTAGAATTAAAATGCAATAAATTCTTTGAATATTTCGTAACTAGCAGTGTATTAAAACATATAATTTTAAATTAAAATCATTTTACCTTAAAAACAAAAGTATTTTCTTTCTTTAAGGGAAAATAGATTATAAGTAGTCCAAAAGCAGCATACGAAATCCAGAAAGACTTTATTTCACATTTTAGTTTTCATATAATCTATCCGCTCTTACTGTAAATCAATAACAACAAAATGCACAAAAATACGCTGTTCAAAATCTGCCGGAAACTATTAAGTTATTCTACCATTTTGGCAAATAATCTTTACATGAATATATTCTGAATGTGTTATTACACAGTATTCACCATATTATGGTGAGATCATTTGAAAATAATCAAGTAACAGTACAATAATGAAAAATGTCGAATATTTGGACAGTTTTATACAAAATTTTAATATTTTCATTGTTCAAAAGTTTTCTGGATTAAAAACGTTTAAATAACAAACACAGTTTGAGAAATTTTAAATAATGTACCGGATGTATTAAAAAATTTCATTTATCATACCTGTGAAATTTTGACGTATGGTATTTTATTTTAACATGAAAGCTGACACAAAAATATATTTATATATTTATCTTGCTTCAAATTTTACATTACAATATTTTTAATAATCTTTGAAATTATCGTAAATATCATAAAACTGTATAAGTTAAAAAAAATCATTTCGGCTTAATAACAAAAGATTTCTTTCTAACTTTAAAGAGAAGAAGATTATACGTGAACCTAAAGAAGGATAAAAAAGTTACATACTTTTCATCTTATTGAAACAAAGCTGCGTCAGATTAAATATATGTCCTAGAAGTAAATATATCTTTATGGGATCCACCTTTCATATGTATAAGGCAAATTTTTTATACAGAAATATCTATTTTTTTTTCATTCAGAGTTAGAAAAAGAAACTTAATCCTTCTTTACAAGAAATATATTTATTTAGCCATGTGCTTTTTTTTTCGTAAATACACATGTATCACAAAAGATTAAATTTTGTGAATACATAGCGGATGTGATTTTTTCATTTAGGGTTCAGAGCGTGACAGTCATTTTAATTAAAAATTTAAGCATCTTTATAATATACTTTTAGGTAGCTTTCATTACAAAAAGTAAAAAGCTACCTATTGCAACCGTCCGGAGGAAAGCATTTCCAGAAAATTTTGGTATATTTTCACCGATCAGGACCCCCAGACCCCAAAACCACCCTCCGTTCAAATGCTGACATATGTATATGTAACCATATATATATATATATATATATATATATATATATATACAGGGTGATTCCAAATTTTTTTTACAATAAAAGAGAGGCGATAGTACACATCAAGACAAACAATATTAAATAGGAGACTAAGGGTCCCAAACGTTTTCTAAAGGAGATAGCCGCCATTAAAGTTTAGGGTCCAAAATTTCAAATAAACATAAAAAATGGAAAAATCGGTCTATTGATTTGCGGTTTTCACTAAAATTATTCTTTATGTCGGCATTTTCTTGAAATTAAATTATAAAGATAAATTTCAAAAAATGCCGATAGAGGGCGCTTTAGACTTTGGAATAACGAAAAACTATTTTTTGCCGGTATTTTTTGCATCTCATTAAATGTTTTCGTAAGCTTAGATTCAAACTTTAATTTTGAGCTCAAAATCTGAAAGTGGGAGTGGTTAAGTAGCACAAACTGAACTGTATTCAGAGGGTTCAAATTTCAAATGATTATAAAAAAAAAAAAACGGAAAAATTGGTTCATTGATTTGCGGTTTTCACTAAAACTATTCTTTATGTCGGTATTTTCTTAAAAATAAATTATAAAGATAAATTTCAAAAAATGTCGATAGAGGGCGCTTTAGACTTTGGAGTAAGGAACAACTAATTTTTGCCGTTATTTTTTACATCTCATTAAATGTTTTTGGAAGCTTAGACTTAAACTTAAATTTTGAGCTCAAAATCTGAATAGTAGGGAGTAATTAAGTAGCACAAACTTAACTGTGTTTAAATGGGGGGGGGGGTGTTCGAATTTAAAATAATTATAGAAAATGGAAAAAATTGTCGATTCGTTTGCTGTTTAAAATAAAACTATTCTTTAAGTCAGTATCTTCTTGAAAATAAATTTTAAATAAATTTTAAATTACCGACATAAATTTTTCTTCTTGAAAATAAATTAAAAAAAATTCCATTAGAGGGTGCCTTAAACTTCAGAGTAACCAACAATTAATTTTAACCATTATTTTTTTGTTCTATTTAAATGCTTGCAAAAACTTATTAAGTGTTTTCAGAAGCTTAGATTTAAACTTAAATTTTGAGCTCAAAATCTAGATAATTAGGAATAGTTAATTAGTGCAAATTGAAGTGTCTGCAGGAGTTGAAATTTAACCCTCCCCCCTCTTCGAATACAATTCAATCTTTCGCTACTTAAACACTTCCAACTATTCAGAAATTGAGCCTAAAATTTAAGTTCATGCATTTGAAAGCATTTAACGAGATTAAAAAAATAACAGTTGAAAATAGTTGTAAGCTACTTCAAAGTCTAAGACGCCCTCTATCGGCATTTTGTGAAATTTATCTTTAAAATTTATTTTTAAGAAAATGCTCATTTAAAAATGAGTTTTATCGAAAAAACAAACGAATCGACCAATTTTTCCGCTTTTTATAATCATTTGAAATTTGAACCCTCTGAACACAGTTCAGTTTGTCTACTTAACCACTCCCATTTATTCAGATTTTGAGCTCAAAATTTAAGTTTATGTTATGCTTAAGTTTATGTTATTAAATTTAAGGTTATGTTATGTTAAGTTTATGCTTACGAAAGCATTTAATGAGATGCAAAAAATAACGCCAAAGAAGAACTGTTCGTTACTCCAAAGTCTAAAGCGCCCTCTATCGGCATTTTTTGAAATTTATCTTTATAATTTATTTTTAAGAAAATACCGACATAAAAAATAGTTTTAGTGAAAACCGCAAATCAATCGACCGATTTTTCCATTTTTTATGTTTATTTGAAATTTCGGACCCTAAACTTTAATGGCGGCTATCTCCTTTGGAAAGCGTTTGAGACCCTTAGTCTCCTATTTATTATTGTTTGTCTTGATGTGTACTATCACCCCTCTTTTATTGTAAAAAAAATTTGGAATCACCCTTTATATATCTCATTTTTGTCATGTGATAACTATCGTATTTATGAACCGATTTGAATGAAACTTGGTATGTACATAGTACATACAATTGTCTCGTCCGATTTCGTTAGCCAGCATCATCCGCCATTTTGTTTCAAAATGGCGGCCATTTAAAAAATTTAAAAAATTTTAAATTTTTAAATTAAATACGTAGAAAGTAAAAGTTTGAAAATATTTTTCATTTATGTGTTAGAACTTAAAACAACGATTCCAGAACACTTTTTATTTTGTTTATAACTTACAAAATGATTGAGTTATAGCACTTTGAATTTTTCTTATGGCTGACATTTTGAAACAATATGATTTTTGTCATGCTGTAACTAACGTATTTTTGAATGGATTTGAATGAAACTTGGTATATACATATAACATGCAAATGTCTCGACTGTGTTCATTAGCCAGCATCATCCGCCATCTCATTTCAGAATGGCGGCCATTTAATTTTTTTAAATTAAAAATTAAAAATTTGGTACAAAAAGGTGAGAAATTGAAAAAGATTTTTCTTTTGTGTATTTGACCTTGAAGCAAAGATTCCAGGGCATATTTTCTTTCATCTGTATCTTGAAAAATGGCTGAGTTATAGCACTTTTAATTTCCAGTGTGGTTGACATTTTGAAACGGTCTCAAATTTGTCACGCGATAATACGCATGTTTATAAACAGATTTGGATATAACCCCGTGTGTACATAGTACATATCAATGTCTTTACAGAGTTCACTATCCAACTTCATCTGCCATCTTGTTTAAAATGGCGGCTAATTAGGTTTGTCAAAAAATTTTTAAATGTATATAGACGTACAAATAAAAAATTAGAAATTGAAAAAAGATTCTTTCGAATGTATTTATCTTAATAATGAATTCTGGAGTATTTTTGCTTTGTCTTTATCTCAAAAACGCCTGAAATATAGTTGTTTGAATCTCTAATGTGGATGACATTTTTTTAAAAAATCAATTTTCCCACGACAGCACTCGTATATATTAATCGAATTCGATATGAGAGTGCATGTCTACATAAATTAAGATTTCGACCAAGCTCATTGGTTTGTTTAATCCATCATGTTACTTTATAATGGCATACACTTCATGATATTGTGGAATTTGGCGACTCTCTAAATCGCTAAAAATAAAACCAGGTTGAATAAAATATGACTAATTTCTAAAAATTCCTATTAATAATCAGTATTGACAAAAACTATTATTCAATCTTATAAAATCGGGTTTCACTAATTTGAGCTTTGTATGCTGAATAATACAACTTAATTTAAAATAAATAATATATAAATAAGTATATGAAAGCTACCTCTTCCTCCCGGCATTGCCGGAAGGAGTTTATAAACATATATTATGATTATCTGTTATTGTTCAGCACTGTCTTTTTTTAATAAAATGTTTTTGTTTAGTATCATGCTGCACGCATATTTCACTCTCTTTAAATAAATTGTAAATACTATTTTATTACTTGGCATTGTCTGTTACTGAAATTATAAAAACATTGTTTATTTTTAGAAACAATATTATTCTTCTTTGTTTATAATTGTAAAAAGTATATATGTAATGATTTATACGTTACCTAGCTAAAAAGAAGAAAAGGGAAAAAAAAGAAAAAACAGCGAAAAAAGGGAAAATGGTATAAAAATTTAAATTTAGTTAAAATATTTATTTAAAACAAAACTAGCCATTCAAACGATATTACAGCACGATTGAAAGACTATGTTATTAATCGACATTTTTAGGTAACTTTGAAAATATTATGTTTATTACCAAAAAAAACCGTACCTATATAATGTACTCATATAACTATACAGGGTGAGTCATAAATATCGAAACAATATGCTATCTCTTTAAATATTGCCCCTAGACCCATACTTCCAATTGCAAAGTTTAAAAAAAAGATGAATTTTTGAAAAAGATAACTTGCAACACCATGGGGGTCTACCCAACAAACACATAACTGGTGGGCCACTATAGGCATCGTTAGCGGTGGCCCAAAGTGTTTGATAACGGCCCGCCATCTTTGACCGTAACGTCTCTGTCAAAAAACTGTCATGCCGGCCAGAATGCGGGAAGAAGATCATTGGAAATGAATGCAAGAAGTTGACCACAAATGTGCCATTAACGTTTATCAAAAATATCAGACAGCCACAAACTGGCCACAATTATTCTTTTAAAGGCCATTAAAAATAAAGGCTGGCCAGGAGATCACCCTCATCCAGCCATTTGTGTTTTTAAGAATTTATATTTAAACATAAATTCAAATTTTTTCAATAAAAAAATGTTTGCTGGAAGATTATTTAAATGATAAACTGTCTTTGCATGTAAAACAAATATACCAATAATCTTTATGTACACTTTTCAAAAAAGATATAAATTTACTTATCTTCAAATTTTTCAAAAATTTCCAAAACATATAAGTTGAAAATTAATTTATTTGTTTATTATTTAATTAAATGCTTTAAAAATTTACATGTAATACAATAAAAAAAAATTTTCAAAGTATATAATTAAATAATAGACAAATAAATTCATTTTCAACTTATAAGTTTTGGAAATTTTTGAAAAGTTTGAAGATAAGTAAATTTATAAGTTTTTTGAAAAGTGTACCTAATGATTAATAATATATTGTTTTTTATGCAAAACCACTTTATAATTTAAACAATCTTCCAACAAACATTTTTTATGGAACAAATTTTGAACTTATGCTAATGATGTATGTAATAAATTAAATGGTTTATGATTTTTTTTTAACTTTTATTGTGATTGGTTTTTAGATTTTAAGAGGTTACTTCAGCCTAGCGAAAAGACCCATCAGTAATACCGATCCTACGGAAGAAATTTATAAAGATATCCTGGTTGCATTCCAATACTTTTAAATTATTTATTTATTTATTTTTATTATTTTTCATTAGATTGCTGAGATTGATTCGTACGCAGGCCGTTTTTTCCGAGTTTTATTGCAGATTTTTTTTTATGAAAATACTTTCACTTTTGAAACCGGTTCCGAAAGTAAAAACATCTTCATTAAAGATATCTGCAAACAAATTAGAAAAAGTAAAATACGGCTTTTGTACAGATTAATTTCAGCTTTCCGATGGAAAAAAATCGCTTTAAAATATTAAAATGTAACAGAGATATATTTATTAATTTCTTCTATAGGATTAGTATCACCGAACGAATCTTTTTGCATGACTGAAGAAGCCTGTTAATGGCTGTCACCAGTGTGTTATGTTTATTCATTAAAGAATTATTAAGAAACCTGTCAATTTTTTTTTTTGCATCATTTTCATATATAAAAAATTCTTATATATTATATTATATTATATTATATTATATTATATATATATATATATATATATATATATATATATATATACATATTATTTTTATTATATATATATGTGTGTGATAATATTTGCTATTTTAAAAATATATTACTTTAATCTTTTCAAATTAGCTGAGAATTATTTACAGTAATTGAAAATGTATCAACATTTTCAATAATCTGACAATTTTATTCTGAGCTTTTTAGAATTTTATTTAATTGTTTAATGAATGAAATATTTTCGATGAAAAATTTTAATTTTCTTCGCTCAAAAAAGAAAGAAAAAAGCCGTCTTTCACAGTCATGTTATTTATAACGTTAAAAGAATCAATTTTAAGAATCTAAAATGAAACCGATAACTATTTTATCTAAAATAATTCAATCAACCTTTAAAAAAAAAAAAAAATTAGGTTAAAGAAACATCTATTAAATGGTATTTTGCACAATTTTATACAAGACAAAAATCATCGCTCTTTTTAACTTCTAATATATAAAAAGAAAAATAAATTTTACCTTTAAGAATCAGTGTAAACTTTATATAAATTAAACTATTTTATTTTTTGCAATATTTTTAATGACATGCACGGTGGAAAACAACAATTGTTATATGAAAATATGAAAAAAGTTTCAAACTTTTAAAAAATTCTTAAAAGTATATAATTTTAAATTAGCTGCTTTTCCTAATTTATACAAAACTTTAAAATAACGAATAAGCGATGGATAGCAGGGTATAAAGTAAATAGTATTTTATATTTGTTAAATTACAAGTGCTTTTTTAAAAGCGTATGATTTCTTAAAATGGATATGTTTCCTATATTTTTCTATTAGGTTTCCGGAATCAACAAGCCTAATGTCGATGCAAAAAAAAAACAAAACACTCAAGATTTTATAATAAATTATAAATTAATATTCTTTAATGAATAAGCATAATAAAACATACCTATATTGTGGTAACATATCCAAATTGTGGTATCATTCGTTAACACGCTTTCTCTCCCTGATGTGACTGTCTTATAACTGAAATGATCTGCTTCTGCTTATCAGCACAGCGGTACAAAAATTCTTGGAAAATTCCCTCCGTACTTGTTGACCTTGGAGGAGAGCATGTATTGCACTAAGGCCCAAACAGATCTGACCACTTCTTGCGGTTACTCGTCGGATCGTTTATTGTGGTAACATGGTGTTTTGATCTTTAATCAGTTTTGTAGGAAAGGGACGGTTATCCTGCAAAAGAGGAATCCTTCCGTCAAGTAGGGTTGATATGCTTATCTCCCGATTCTTTGTTTATTCCGCTTCGTTCGGTTATGAAGAAAGCACAAATGAGTCCTATATAAAAGCCTTATGGCACCTGTTTCAAGAATTCAGTTGACGGGGAATGTATTTCAGTGTGCACGCAGCCTTATCTGGGAGTCTCGATTTTTGTACAAGAAGGAAAAAAAATGATTCTAAATAGTTTTCTGTTTTTAATTATATAAGACAACGAAGAGATTGTTTTATTTTAGAGCTAAGAAGATGTATTTCATATTAATATTTTGCAGAAATCACAATTTCTAGTACCTGCATATGTTCGATTAGTCGAATATAGACATATTTTCTTTTCAGATTTTTGTAAAATTTGCGAACATTGTACACGGCACACCGCAGAACTTGATTTAAAAATTATTTTTCCTTTAATATAAATAGTAAAATGCACACATACATACTATATGTTTCTCAATTCCAGTTTACAGCATTTTCATTTTCAAACACACACAAATTTGAATTCATTTTTATTCAAATAAAAAAACACAGATTAAAAAAAATCATTTTTTTTTTCGTTTTACTCAACATTGAGTGACATGCGTCTAACATTTGTGTATTCACATTTACTTTTATACATATGAAAAACAATATATGGCTTTATCTGTATTTTTATTAGTAAAAAAATAATAAAACAAATAAATACATATAAATGTTAGGAATTCAACAGAGACATGGGATTTTCTTTTTTCCTTTGAATCAGAATTTTAAATCCTCTCCCCCTCCCCCGGAATTTTATTTAACATGCGTATATATTTGAAATCATATTAAAAATTTATGTTTTAGAAACAGCTTTATATCCCCCCTTTTTTATTTTTTCTTTACTAATTTGCATTTAGCAAAAAATGCTTGTTATTATAGAACTTGAAAAAATATACACATAAAAAAAATTCACATTTATCAGTAAATATCTTGTAAATATTTTGTATTATATGCATTTCGAATGAATGCATCTTACTGTAATTAAATCTTTGTATGGTTCCAATTTCTTATAAATTTGTGTTCTGTTTATTTTGGCTATTAAAATCAATATAAATTCAATAATACATTCATTATTTCCAGTATGACCATTAAAATATATCCAAGCAAAGCTATCCGAACATGCAGATGCAAAATAAATCAAAATTACATTATTTCTTTTTTTCTGATAACATCATTTTTTATATTTTAGAATGATCTTTCCTAGAAAAAAAAAGTGAAAATAATTGTATTTTTTATGCCAATTTCAAAGATACAGAAATCGATGATTTTAGAAATATATTATGCATGTACGAGTAAAAATGATTTTATGCTTGTATGCGAAAGTTTTGCATGACTGAGTAATAGGGAGGGGGGGGACATGGACTGCTTTAGGCACAATCTAAAAGCGTTTTTCTGTTTTAATATTTATTTTAAATCATTTTACTATAGTTTAAATATTTATTCATTTTTTTCAACTCTTTTTTATGAATAATGAATGTAAAAGTGTGCCGGTGAAGAAAAAACTTGGAATTCTGTATACATTATGAGGACAATTTTTATTTCTTATAAAAGTATTTTCAAACTAAATAAAATATGCCATCTATTTTATTGTTTTAAATATAAGTCTCGTAAATTATGCATATGTTTATTAAAACCTAGATTTAAAGTAATTTTTGAAAGAAATAAAGATAAAAAACATATACATTTTCTCTCTTAAAATAAAAATGCTGGTCAATTTATAGTAGCACTCTGCTTTATAGATGTTGGAGGGCCATTACTTTTTTGCCCGAAACCGACCTTTAAGAGTTTGCCTGCAAAGTAAATGCAACAGTTCTGTCATCGTCGAGCCGTTAGAGCTGTATCACACGGAGAAAGGTTTTTCGGCAAACATTTTACAAAACAGGATTGTTCACTTTGCAGCGTGTTCGGTAAACAGGTTTTTCAAACTTCGCTCGGTGTTATTTAGATTCTCGCTCCGCTCCTATTGGTCAGTTGATCAGCGCTGAATAACTAGCCAACATTTTCCGTGCAATGCGGGAAATTCTCGGTAAACGAAAATACCGAACAGATTCTCCCTATATCAAGGTCACAGAACATTTTGCTGGACGTAATGTTGTATAGAGGAAAAAGTTCGGCGAAAGACGTCCGTGTGATACCGCTATTAATGGCTCGGCGATAGCTGACGCAACTAGCGGCGGCTCACTTGCTGTACAGCATTGTTTTTGTACAAATGGCCTTAACTCCTTTTGGCCGAGACGAAACCAGCTTACGGCCTTAAGTCGAATGTTTGTGGGGTATTTTTAAAAATACGAAAATTAAATTTTTATACGGCTTCCAGAGGATAAAACTTCCAATTTGAAATTTTTACCTTATCCACTCCAAAATTGAAGAAAAAAACTCATCTCGATATCTTGAAATCCCCGAAAGATATTAATATCCAAAATTTTCTAAAATTCCTGGCTTACACCACTTAAGCATACCTCTGAGCACAACAAAATCAGTTCATTTAAAGTACAATTTAGGGATCGACCATAAATTTACGTTTTGTTAAATGTCGATCCAAGACAATATCTTAACTTTTAGATATAAAATAAAAGCGTATAGGTTTTTGCTTTAAACTTTCTTGAACTATGCTAGATGTGTGCAATATTTCGACCTTGGCGCCAACCTCGTAACTGGCACGACCCATTGACCCGACAGTCTTATTAAACACCTATTAAAAGTGTTATTAAATTAAGTGATATTAATTAAACTCTCATTAAAAGTGTCTTAAAAACTTATTGGCGCAGGCAATAAGTTTAGTAAATATAGTAATAGCGATAATGACGCTTCCATTAGCGGAATCATTGGAAATATATTTTAATAAATTACATAGAAATATTTTCAAAAATCTACCATATACTACAGTTAAACCGCCATAACGGACGCTCCCGAATAGCGGACACCTCTATTTAACGGACTATTTTCCAATCCCCACTCCCAAAACCTAATTTTTTGTAATTTCGGAATAACGGACATTCCAAATAGCGGACACTATTTAATGCGATAAAGGAAGAAAATTTTTTTAAGAACAAGAAAATGAAAAAAAAATGTAAAAAAGCCTCTAAATTCATCAGAGAATTTTGTGATCACAGATAAATGGGCTGGGAAAAAGCCCCCCCCCCCACGTTCAGTGTTGAATTGAAGGTGTTGCCGAGGAGGAAGATCTTCCAGAGCATTGAAATATCCCCCGGAAAATTGATATCTTATGCTTTTAATAGTCAAAAAGTGCAAACCCCCCTCCCCAACCGAAACTCTATAATGTCCTATACTACCACTTTGAAAAACAAATTACATTTAATCGCAAGAAAAAGTTAACTTTTGTAACAAGTTTTTTTTTTCACAAGCATGTAATAAACAGTGGATAAAGGTGTACACAATTTTATTTCAGTCCCATTGCTTAAAAAATAATTTTAATTTCTGATTAATCATATAACAGAGGTTTTAAGACACATAAAAGTCAATTAATGAAATGTTAAGCATTTCTTAGCGGTTTTTGAATATCTTTGGTTTTCCCAATAGCAGACACCTCCGAATAACGGGCAATTTCTGCGTTCCCGAGGTGTCCGTAATTTAGAGGTTGTACTGTATTCAGTTTCAAAATTTATCATGGTTTTAAACCTATTTTTGCTTTTATCTATATTTACAAGGAGAAAGTATTGGATTCATGAAAATTTTGAATTGCGGTTTTCGATGGATTCACACATTTAAGGCTCAGAGATACCGAAAAACATGTTTCTGTGAAATGTCTGTCTGTGAGTCATAGCACAATGAAAAAATTTGTAATCGACGTGATAAAAAAATAAGGTTTAAATCAACTGACACATTTAAACAGTAATTAAAGAAGGTGAGAATGGCAAAACTTAAACAAAATTTGAAATCTAAACTATACAGCATTTAAACATTAGGAGCCCATCTTTTCCCATCTTAAAACTAAATGCGTTTTTCTGCATCAAATGTTTTTATTTCAGTATTTCTCATTTTTAAACCGACATAAGTCAATAACCGTCGATTACGGTAACTTTTCAGCTCAGAAAATTTAGTTTTAAAAATATGATTTGTTTACAAAAATTTCATCTTTTTTTTTATATTGCTATTTTAAATACTTTTATTTAAAAAATATTATTTAAAATGCTGAATTAAAACTGAAAATTAGACATTTTCATTTAATCAAAAGAAAAAAATTTCAACGCGACAAATAATATTTTGAGTTATAATTTATTATAATTTTTTTGAAAAAAAAAATATTAAGAAGTCTTATGATGTGATAATGGTTACAAATTATTTGGTTAAGCATCACAAAACATTCAAAATTCCAACTTTATAAATAAATAAATAAAATAAATGTTTCCTGAACCCATTACAGCAACATTGTTTCTTCAATTACACGCAATTCAATTTCTGTCTGATCCCTTGAAACCTCTGATGCCTTGAAGTATGGGTCTAGGGGCAATATTTAAGGAGATAGTCTATTGTTTCGATATTTATGACTCACCCTGTATAATGTTCTCAATGCATTAATAAATTTTTATTCATCAGATAACACTAAACAATTATCACACCTAAGAAATTTTAACGTATCTGATGTTGTTTTAATATGAAAACTGACATAAAAAATTTACATATTTACCATGTATCCGATTTATAATTACAATATAATAAATTCTTTGAAATTACCATAATCAGCAGTATATAAAGCCATATAAGCTTAAAGAAAATTTTTTGGAGCTTACTAACAAAAGATTTTTTCTTTCTTTAAAGAAAGGAAAATTATAAGTAAAAAAAAGTAGAAATAAAAAATAACATATTTTTTCTCTTATTGAAACTAAGCTTTGTCAGATTAAATATATGTCCTAGAGGTAAATATACCTTTATCGAATCCAATTTTCATATGTATAAGAAAATGTTTTTATACAGGATGTAGTTATTTTATTTCGTTCATAGTTAGAAAAACAAACTTAATCCTTCTTTACATCAAATATATTTACTTAACCACCTGCTTATTTACTTAATTTCACATATTTCACACAAGATTAGCTTTACTGAATGCAAAGCAGGTGTAATTTTTTCATTTAGGGTTCAGAGCGTAACAGTCATTTTAATTAAAAATTAAAGTATTTTTTGATATATTTGATTAACATATATTATGATAAATGTTATTGTTTGCTACTGTTTTACTTTTATTCTTATTAAATTTTTTTTGTTTAGTATCATGTTGTACGCAGATTTCACTATTTAAATAAATTGTAGCTATTTTTTTTTTACTTGAAATTGTCTATTACTTAAATTAGATAAATAGTTTTTATTTTAAGAATTTATATTATTCTTCTTTGTTCATAATTAAAAAATGTATATAATGTACCTATTACCTATTTACAACGAAGAAAGGAAAAAAAGGAAAAAATAAAACAGTCAAAAGTAAAATTAAATAGAATAAGAATTAAAATTTAGTTAAAATATTTATTTGAAACAAAAAAATATTCATCCAAACGATATTGTAGCAAGATAGAAATATTATCATATTAATCTACATTTTTATGTAACTTAAAAAAATGTGATTATAACAAAAAATAAATTAATAGATAAATAAAAATACATTAAGGAAACCTTTATATAAATTTCTTTAGTATTTTAAATAATAAATAATAAGGAATAATGAAAAGAAATCTAAATTACCTACTGTTATGATTTTAAAAATTACTGATGAATCAGAATGAAGCAGTTGCACAGGACTTTTTCTCCCATGCATTGTATAATGTTTATATTTGAGTCTCATATTCCTTGTATTTCATTCTTTATAATAAATTCTTTGAAATCATCGTAATTGTCAGAATATAAATCATACAAATTTAAAGAAAAATCTTTTCTGCTTACTAACAAAAGATTTTTTTCCTTTCTTTAAAGAAGTGAACCAAAAGTAAGAATAAAATATAACATATTTTTTCATCTTATTGAAACTAGCTGTGTCGGATTAAATATATGTCCTAGAGGTAAATATATCAGTACAAAAAACCCTTAACGGGTTAAAAGCTTGTGACGCAGCACTTTAACTTATATATCTAAGAATTTTAAATTTGGGACTTAAAACTAATGATATCAAAATTTATGTGACGCTATGCTATTAATATATATATATATTAAAATTTATTCATTAATGCTTTATCATTTACATCTTTCATAACTTCGAAATATGAATCTTAAAAGTTATGATATCAAAATTTAAGTGACGCCTTGATGAGACTTTAAACGATGTTTTAAAATTCCATTTATTTATTTATTTATTATCTAAATACATTTACATATCTAAACAATACTTTTCATTTTCCAATGCACTGTTAAATACATCACTTTCACTGAATATATATAATGCACTGAAATGTTTTATTTGAATAAATTGGTTTATCTTTTGTGCTACGCTATCCAAAATCAAAAGTAACATTTAAATAAATATTTTTGCACCATTGTATCTAAACTAAGTTAAATATATGCAAATAGATACAATGACGCAAAAATATTTATTTAAATGTTACTTTTGATTTTGGATAGCGTAGCACAAAAGATAAACCAATTTATTCAAATAAAACATTTCAGTGCATTATATATATTCAGTGAAAGTGATGTATTTAACAGTGCATTGGAAAATGAAAAGTATTGTTTAGATATGTAAATGTATTTAGATAAAAAATAAATAAATAAATGGAATTTTAAAACATCGTTTAAAGTCTCATCAAGGCGTCACTTAAATTTTGATATCATAACTTTTAAGATTCATATTTCGAAGTTATGAAAGATGTAAATGATAAAGCATTAATGAATAAATTTTAATATATATATATATTAATAGCATAGCGTCACATAAATTTTGATATCATTAGTTTTAAGTCCCAAATTTAAAATTCTTAGATATATAAGATAAAGTGCTGCGTCACAAGCTTTTAACCCGTTAAGGGTTTTTTGTACTGATATCAGTGCTTTTTTTAGGTTAATAATAAAAAGATAAAAACAAAAAAATAAAGACTAATGCAAAGAATTCATATTCATGATTTCTGATCACCTTTAATTACCCCTCCCCTCATCCACTTAAAAAAAAGATATTTCATATTTTATTAATGTGTGCTGTACTACTTGATTTTGTTAAAAACAACCCTGTAGTAAAATACGTTAGTAAAAGATAAGAAGGTAATGTACATTCAGCACCATACATCTCAGAAAGGGTTTTATAATCTATGCTGTATGTATTATTTCTCATTCTTGTTAACTATGTTTATTCTTTACACATGGTGATACATATACTGCAGATGGATTAAAATGATCAATACAATATTCAGAATGTGCTGAAAAGTATTTCATAATCTACGCTGCATGCATGATTCTTGTTAATTATGTTTCAACCTATGTATAGGTTGGTAATATTGCAGATTTATTAAGACTATATGCGTTACAATATTCAGAATATGCTGGAAATGTTTCATAATCTATGTTGCACACATGTTTTTCTTTCTTGTTAGTTATGATTTGTTCTTTATATAGACTGGTAAAATTACTGCAAATAGATTAAAATGATAGGTTTACAATATTGAAAATGTATTGGAAAGTGTTCCATAATCTATACTTATGCGTAATTTTTCATTCTTGTTAGTTTATTTATGTTTTGCTGTTTGCATAGGGTGGGAAGATTACTGCACAAAGATGAAAATTATAATTTAGGTTTAAAGTATTATTAAGGTTTAAAGTATTCAGAATGAATTGGAAAGTATCTAAACATGCTGTATGCAAAAATTTTTGTTGTCGTTAATTATGCTTTGTTTTTTGCACAGAATGGTAAAATTCTTATACATGAATGACAATAAGTTTACAGTATTCAGAATATGTAGGAAAATGCATCATAATCAATGCAGTATGCATGATTCTTTGTTCTTGTTAGTTATGTTTTGTTCTTTGCACTGGGTGGAAAAATGACTGTATATGGATGAAAATAGTAGGTTAATAGTATTCAGAATATGTTGGAAGTTGCATCATATTCTATGCTACACATATAACTTTTAAATTTTTTTTTCTTTACACAATGATAAAATTATTGCAGATGGATGAAGGCATTTAATTAAATCAGGCTTATATTAAAATTGACAATATCTATTCTAAATTAATCAATGTACCTATCATTTGTACAAAAGAATGTCCTGATTGGTAATTGCCCCAGTGTAATTGATAATTACAATGTTCCCAGGGTAGTTATTGAGAATCAAAAATTTTTAATTAAGCAAACTTTAAATAATATTTTAATCAAAGCCTATATTTTATTGAATAGAAACATGGTGAATCATTAACCATGCTAAATTTGGCCACATCTATCGTAAACATTAAAAAGATATTTAGATGTTAGTGTTTTTTGATCAGAAATTACCCCGGTCCACCCTATAAGTTTCATACTTCAATTAGGAAAATGTTTAACTGACAAAGAAAGAAAATCAGGACTCTTATTTATTAAATATTTTCATTTCATATGAAACTTTCCATTCTTGGGCGACTTAACTTACAAAATAAAACTAATATACTTTTATCGAACATTTCAGTCACTAAGCATAAAACATGCAAAGTACATAAATTTAAACATTTCATGTTTTTTTAGATTTTAAATTTTTTTTTTAAACATAATTTTGTGAAAAAAAGCAGACAGCTATTAAAAATTATGCCATATTTGCTTCGGGTTTCTTGCAGTGCAATACATCAAAAGTCTTTTCTAGATTTTCAACATTGTGCGTAATATTTTGACGACTTGAAATTTTTTTCTCATAAATCATGTAAAATAACATTTATCCATTAAGAACCACATTTGATTTACTAAACAGCTATAAATACAATAAACAACTCAGAAAGCATCACATGGATTTATGGAAAGAATTTGCATGTGCATATTTAAGCATTATTGAGATTTACTTAACTAAAACAGACTTAAAGAATCTAGTAAACATTTTAATTGTTAACACTATAGATTATTAAAAAGCATCATGAAAGATATAATTTATCTAAGCAAAACTTTTTTATCCAACATTTCAGTTGCTAAAATATGCATAGCTTGCGACCAAGAATTGTGCAAATAAAATGTTGCAGACTTCTGGATACTGTTTATATTTTAAAAGCAGTAATTTGAATGTAATAATGAACTAGAAATCATAATAAATGCTTAAAATAATGTATAATACAGTCAGAACTGTGAAATCCACAAAATATATCATATGAAATCCATGTTAGAATGTAAACATTGAAAAACGACTCAACGTATAGGCTCATGGATGAAGTTAAGTGATACTTTTTTTTCATGAAATAACAATTTTTTAATGAAATAAACTACAATGCAAGAAAATTCAAGTATTTTTTACTCTGCATTTAAAAATAATAATTTGAGCAAGGAAGTGATGTATGCTCGATTGGTTATGCTTAATGTAAATATATTCTTTGTTAAAACAATAAATGATTTTATCTCTACAAACTTTTTGTTTATTTCACAATACAGATGAATATTTCCTTCAGTAAATTTTCTTGAAGCAGAAAATTTTATATTGGTTCAAGGAGTAATTTGTATTCATAGACTAGTGGTAAAAATTACTGATAATAAACCAAAACAAAATACAGTACAGGACTTTCACCTGGCAATCTCACAATATTTGGAATATGCTCCTCCCCCTCCTTTAATCCATAAGTTTTCAAAAACATAAACATAACAAAATTTTAACAATGACATGTAGAGTATGATCAATGACAATACTGACAAGTACTACAATGACATGTAGAGTAGGGGTGCACAACTTTTTCAAGAGACGGGCCACTTACAAATATGTCTGGGTAATCGAGGGCCACAGCAATAACACGGAGATATTTCGATGAGGTTATCTGTGGCCTATATAATCTAATAAATATGGTTTCAGAGGAGAGTGGGGAAGTTATTCCGTTAAGTTCATTAACCCAACCAAAAAATCCGATTCAATCTGTAAGGCTATATCAGCAGTTTTTATATTTGTATATATAACAGATACAGCAAGAATTATTTTCTAGATGCAATGATATTCCTCGGTTTTATTCAGGAGAGTAAATTTTGTTTTATTAAAATTGCTAAAAAAAACATAAGTGGTTGGTGCCGAAAAAAATGTGAACTTTATCAATGAAGGAAAAGGAAGCAGCTGATCAACAAGATTCGTCTATGCTTGATCAACGAAATTTGCAATATTTTGACGCTTGATCGACCAAAGTTGCACTTTTTACAAAATCGATCAATATAGTTCGTAACTTTTACGAAACTCATCGACAATATTCACGAATTTTACAAAGCCGATCGATGAAAATCGAGATTTTTACAAACCTGATAGATGAAATTGTTTGCAAATTTTCTTCACATGCTCGATAAAATTTGCAATTTTCTCGCTCTTGATCGACGTTGAGATTTTTTTCTTGCCTGATCAACAAAATTCATGATTTTTACAAAGTCAATCGACGAAATAAACGAAGTTTAGAAATCTGATTGAGAAAATTCGTGATTTATAATTGCATGATCGACTAAATTCACGATTTTTTCGAGCTTGATTGACAAAATTGACGATTTTCTGAGTCTGATCGAAAAAATTTGCAATTTTTCTGACTCTGATGGACGAAACTCGCGATTTTTCCGACATTGATGGACATAATTCACCATTTTCTGAATCCGATTGAAAAAATTTGCGATTTTTACGTAGCTAATTGAGAAAAATCATGATTTTTATGAAAAATATTGAGAAAATTTATGATTTTTCCGCCCCCGATCAACAAAATTTGCGATTTTTACGAAGCTGATCGCCAAAATCTGCAATTTTTCTATAACTGATCGACGAAATTCGCGATTCTTCCTCGCAAGACAGATAAAATTTGCATTCCTCCAGGACCAGATTGATGAAATGCATGATTTTTCTGTACCTTATCAACAAAATTCGCTATTTTTACGAGCCTTATCGACTAAATTTACGATTATTATAAATCCGATTGACAAAATTCGAGAATTTTACGAAAGTCATCGATGAAATTCTCGATTTCTACAAAGTCGATTGGGGAAATTTGCGATTTTATTTGAGCCTGATTGACAAAATTCTTGATATTCCTCTGTCTGACCAACGAAATTTGCAATTTTTCGTGACCCTGTTGACTAAAATTCGTGATTTTTCCGTGTCCGATCATCGACATTTATGTTTTTTCGGCTGTAATTGACGAAATAAGTATTTTTCCGCTCCCAAACAACTAAATTCGAAACCTTGAACTAATTTTGACGAATTCTGCCGTTTTTTACGCATAAAGATGGAAGTCATGATTTTTTTCTCTTGATAAATCAAAACTCACGATTGTTTCGCAGCCGATGTAGAAATTTTTAATTTTTCTTTACATCATCGCAAAATTCGCATTTTTCCATGCCTTATCAACTAAATTTGCAATGTTTTCGTCCCCGATCGAGAGAATTCATGATTTTTTTCGAGCCGGTTCATCGAAATTCGCGTATTTCTCGCGCGATAATCCGAGAAAAGAAAACATGAGATTTTTCCGCAGCCGATAAATTTAATGCAGATTAATACCTATGCTGACAATTTTTTCTTACTCGATCAATGGAATGTGCGCCTTTTCGCGTCCGATCCGCGATCAGGAAAATTCACGATTTCACAGTGTCTGATCAACAAAACTTACGATTTTTTTCGTGCCCGACGACGAAATATGCTATTTTTTCCGAGCCTTATGGACAAAATCAGCAATTTTTCCGAGCCTCACCAAAGAAATTCGCTATTTTTCTGCAATTGATCAATGAAATTCGTGATTTTTCCGTGCTCAATCAACGAAAGTTGAGATTGTTGAGTGACTGATGAAATTTTATATTTTACCGCGGCAATTTAACAAAATTTAGGATTTTTTTCTGCGACCTATGCACAAAAATTGCAATTTTTTTCCAGTTGTAAATTGACGAAGTTCACGGGCCACACGTTAACCTATCGAGGGTCAATTTTGGCCCGCGGGCCACAGGTTGTGCATCCCTAATGTAGAGTATGTACAATTTCATCTTTTGCAATTATTTAAACAAAAATTCCTGCATTATTCAATGGTAGCAATCAACAAGTAAAACTATATAATTGTACCTAAGTAGTATTATTTTATCCTTTTACACAAATTTTGATTGATATATTTAGAAAAACCTGAAATTTTAAATACATTCAGACTCGTTTCCTTCCCTCCAAAATGGCCATAATTTTCAAAAACACACAATAACAAAATTGTAACAATCACATGTAAAATATGAATAAAAGCTTACCTTTGCAATTTTGTTAAATCTAATCAAAATTATTTTTTTAGAAATTTATTGTTGTTGTTTGCAATCGTTTCATGATTTGTTTCAATGGTCATTTCATGAAATGTGTGCATATTCCCATAATCTATAGACAAAATCTGTGATTTTTTTCTGCAAACATTTGTTGAAGTTTGCAATATTTTTCTATGACAGATTGCGAAAATTCACTCAGATACTGCAATCTTTTGATAAAATTTGCAACATGTATTTCTGCCTTTTTTTTGATGAAATTTACAATATTTTCCCTCGACTGCTTACTGAAATTCATACTTTTTTCAGTGATGGTTTCACAAAACTAATTTTTTTATTAGATAGGTTGACTAAATTTACATTTATTTTTGTGATCAATTTCCAAAATTCCCCCTCCAATCATTTCATGATTTTTTTTCAACTCATGACAAAATTTGTGTTTTTTTCTGCTATTGATTGACGAAACTTTATATTTTTTTGGCTTTTTTTTTTTTTTTTTTTTTTTTTTTGCAATATTTTTTAATAAGTTTGCAATATTTTTTAATGACACATTTTCAAAATTTGGTATGTGCTTCCAATTTTTGACAAAATCCATTATGGATATAGTGATTTTTTTTCACAAAATTTATAGTTTTCTCAATTATTTACCAGAATTTGTTCTTTTCACCATCATATGCTGAAGTGTGCAATATTTTTCAACAAATAGGCATCATTTGCAATAATTTTCTGGAAAGATTCTACTTTTTATGACATTTGAAATTATTTTTTGCAATAATTTGATAAAATTAGTATTTCAAATTTCAAGATTGTCAAAATTCAAGAATTTTTTTCAACATATTATAAAAAATTGTGAAATGGGGAGTTACATGGCATGTTTCGTGCATCCAGTGATGTTTTTTCTGTTTCTAATGGGCATGCAATGCTAATACATGCATTAATGACTGCAGCATTGATGAGTTTACTGCATTTTAGAGATTACTGCACAGTGAGTTTCATCGATCCAATAATGGTTTCTTTTCTTTGGTTTTTAAAAGCACACAGTGCCAGTGCTCTACACGCGAGATTGCAATGTTGATAGGTTTCGTGTATTTCAGTGATTCCTGCATAGCGAATTTCATGGATCTAATGATGGCTTTTAGCACTCATACACGAAGCTCCGTGTGAAATGGGGGGGGGTGAAGGGGGAGGTCGCTCCGGGTGCAGAAATTTTGAGTTTTCCAAATTTTTACTACCAAAATCATTTTTACCCTGTCACAAGAAAAAGTTTGTGGGGTGGGAGGGGGAAGGGGGGGTGCCAAATGACTATGCGGGGGCCGCAGTTTTCTCTTTGCACATCCCTGCATACACGCATTAATGATTGTGGTGTTGACGAGTTTCTTGCACAGTAATTTTTGTGGATCGAGTGATGTCTCTTTGGCCTAAACGGGCAAACTGTTCATAGACGAATTAATGTTTGTGTAATTGACAAAATTTGTGCATTTTAGTGATTCTTGCACAATAATTTTTGTAAATCCAGCGATTTTTTTTTTTTTTTTATAATGGTCACACAGCGGTTATACACACATTAGTGATTGTGCCAAAAAAATCCAAGGAGTCTAAAAAATTTTAAGGACTTGCCACTTTTGTTGTTATGTATGTGACATGCACTTGCACACCCCAATTTTTAATGCCCCATTTGGAGAGAAAAACATTTCAAACAAATTTTTCTCTGTTAGAATCTAATTATTAGTGCTGAAACTGCACAGAATTAATAACCTTGGTAAGTTCAAATAAAAAAATTCACAATTTTCCTATGCAGTGACCAATGGTCATATATACACAGAGATCAGTCAAACTGACATCAAAATCAATTGTAAACATGGGATGAGAAATATTAAAAATTAATAAAGCATCCCCAAAAGTAAGTATGAAATCTAAATATCGCGATAGTATCTGATATAATTATTCCCAACCCAGAGTTGTTTTTATTTACGACAATTTTTTAGCTGTTTACATTATAAATACATGCTTCCTGATGTATATCTATGGAGTGCAATACAAATTAAACAATTTACTATTTTATTTTGAGTTTTCTTAAAAAAAAAAATTCATTTTTAATGAAAATGCAGGTTAAATTAAAGGTATGACAAAATGAAATTTGTTGGGGGGGGGCATCGCTCCCCCCCTCCAAACCAGTGTTGAATTCAGACTTTTTTCTGCAACTTCATCGGAGACATTCTATTGTTCCAGAAAAAACGCGAATCTCATTAAAATGTCGCTAAAAAGTGCTAATTTTGTCAAAGTGTCGCGGAAAAAGAGCAAATTTCTACAAAAGATCGTGGAAAAAGCACGAATTTTGTCAAAGGTCGCACAAAAAAAAAAGAATTTCGACAAAGGATCATTAAAACACGCGAATTTTGACACAAGATCGCTGAAAGCGCGAGTTTTGTCAAAATGTCGTGGAAAAAGCTTGAATTTCGTCAAAACGTCGAGGAAAAAGCATAAATTTCGTCAAATGTTTGAAAAAAAAACATTAATTTTGTCAAAGTATAGCGAAAAAATAGCAAATTTCGCCAAAAGGTCATGGAAAAAGCAGTAATTTTGCCAAAGGGTTGGAAAACGGGAAGGCAAAGTATCAAGGAAAAAGTACTAATTTCGACATAGGATCGCTGAAAAAGCATGAACTTCGACATAGAATTGTTGAAAAAGTGCTAATTTTGTCAAAGTTTTGCGAAAAAGCGGGAATTTCGTCAAATGATCACGGAAAAAGCGTGAATTTCATCATAGGGAAGCAGAAATAATGCGAATTTCTACAGAGGTTCGCGTAAAAAACACGAAATTCGACATAATATCACTGAAAAAACGTGATTTTTGTCAAAGTGTTGCGCAAAAAGTTTGAATTTTGTCAAAAGTTCGAAGAAAGAGCGCTACTTTTTTCAAAGGGTTGCAAAAAACTTCTAATTTTGTCAAAGTACAGCAAAAAAGTGCGAATTTCATCAAAGGGTCGCGAAAAAAATGCAAATTTTATCAGAGGATCGCATAAAAAACGTGAATTTTATCAGAGGATCGCGTAAAAAAACACGAACTACGACATAGGATGGCTGAAAAGGCGCGATTTTTGTCAAAGTGTCGTGTAAAAAAACTTGAATTTCGTCAAAAGTTCGTGGAAAGAGCGCTAATTTTTTCAAAAGGTTGCGAAAAGGGAAGGCAAAGGAACCCTGAAAAAATGCAAATTTCGACATAGGATCTCTGAAACACCGTGAACTTCGACATAGGATTGCTGAAAAAGTGCTAATTTTTTCAAAGTATCGCAAAAGAGCACGAATTTCGTCAAATGATCACATAAAAAGGCATGAATTACGCCAAAGGGGCAGAAAAAAAAAACACGAATTTTGATAGAGGATCGCGAAAAAAAAAACTCTCAAACTTTGACGTAGGATCGCTGAAAAGCACGTATTTTGACATAAGACCACTGAAAAAGCGCATCTTTTTGTCAAAGAGTCACGCAAAAAGCTCGAATTTCGTCTAAAGTTAGCTACTTTTTTCAAAGGGTTGCAAAAAAGTGCTAATTTTGTCAAAGTATAGTGGAAAAGAGCGAATTTCATCAAAAGGCCGCAGAAAAAGTGCTAATTTAGTCAAAGAGTTTTAAGAAAGGTATGCAAAGAATCGCGGAAAAAGTGTGAATTTCGACATAAGATCGCTAAAAAAGCGCCAACTTCGACATAAGATTGCTGAAAAAGCGCTAATTTTATCAAAGCACTGCGAAAAAGTGCAAATTTCATCAAAAGGTGACGGAAAAAGCGCTTATTTTGACATAAGATCGCTGGAAAAGTGCGAGTTTTGTCAGTGTTGTGGAAAAAACTTCAATTTCGTCAAAAGGTCAAAGAAAAATGAGCTACTTTTCTCAAAGGGTTGCAAAACATTGCTAATTTTGTCAACGTATCGCAGAAAAGAGCCAATTTTGTCAAAGGATTGCGGAAAAAACCCGAATTTTGACAGAGTATCGCGGGTAAAAAAGGCGAGATTTGTCAAAAATGCTAAAAAATGCGAATTCCGTCAAAGAGTCACGAAAAGAGCGCATATTTAGTCAAAAGGTTGCAGAAAAAAAGCCTATTTCATTTGAAAAAAGCATTTCATTTAATCATTCGTTTAATAATAACTGTACAAGTAGGTATTTCATGAACAGAAATTATGACTATGTTGATTCTATGCTTCTTGGTATTGCCCCCCCCCCCCAAAATGATCCTCTGGATCCGCCCCTGTAAACAAGTATATCATTTTATAAACATATCCAAATTTCCATAATGTCATAACTTTTTATTTAACTTGTGCTGTCTTTAATAATGTGAATTTTTGTTTAATTTCTTTAAAAGATAAACAAAATTGCATTGCTAATTGGTCTCTATTACACAAATGCACTTGAATGGAAAAGGATTATAATCAAGTATTACTGTAAATAAAAACAAGATTGATTGAAAATTTGGTGGACAAAGTTTGAAATTTCAAACCTTTACGTTAAATTTCAAACCTTAACGTTATTTATATGCGTAACGAAAGAATAAAAGTTGAATATAAGGGGGGGGGGGGAGTATAAGTTACATTAGAAAGTCCCGAAATTTTTAAAAAGTAAAATTTTGATAAAAATTTAAATACTGAGATGCTTGATTTTTTTTAATCTGAAAAGAATGTAAAATCAAAAGTAAGCTATAGGTATGCATATTTCGAAAAAGATGTTGTTTTGAGGCAATTTTCGTTAACTTAAATACAAACGATTCACAAATAAACTATTTAACACACGGGATCGGGAACAATTTTCATTTTGTCATACCTTAAATTTAACCTGGATTTTCATTAAAAACGAAAAATTTTGTTTATTTATTTATTTATTTATGAAGAAAACTCAAAATAAAATAGTAAATTGTTTAATTTGTATTTCGCTCCACAGACACGTCAGGAAGCATGTATTTATAATGTAAACAGTAAAAAATTGTCGTAAATAAAAAATACTCTGGGTCGGGAATAATTACATCATATACTAACTCGATATTTAAGATTTCGTACTTACTTTGGGGCTTGCTTTATTAATATTTCATATTTCTAATCCCATGTTTACAGTTGAATTTTGACTCCTCGAATAGCTTTCAGAAGCTTACCTCGCTTCTTACCGTCAGCGAATTCGATTACGATTCAAAACAAAACTATCCAAAGGCGTATGAATACATGGGCAAATTATTAAAAATAATTTTTGTTTGTAAACTTTAAAAAAAAAATCATAAGTCGAAAGTATATTGAATATGTATAATTAAAAAATATTTTCCTATTTTAAAAAAGGATTCAAAATATTTTTTCCACAAAATGCAAAAATATCTAATATAAGAAACGTAATATTTTCTGCTTTACGAAAAATAAAGGCAATATAAATAGAAATTTGATTTAGTATATATTTAATGAATGTTTTAAAGCACATGATAAGATGTTTTTGTAGTTTAAAAAACATTTATTGCTTCGATTCGGGTGTTTTAACTGTGACCATAAGTACATAAGGTTTTTCACTCAGTCTCCGTCTGCTAACCCATAGAATAACATGTAATCCGCGAGCTAATATAGTCCAATTTTCCAAGACCAATATATAACAAACAAGAGTTTTCCTAGAAACAAGGCAAGTCTTATTACCTCTATCTTAAAGAGATTCATATTATATATAAGTTTTAATAAAATCTCCCAGCCCGTTTCCTAGATCTCATTATCAGGAACAAACACCATCGATTACAGTTTTAAAATGGTTATCGAGATCTAAAAATATACGGCACGTAGAAATGTAAAAATTATAGGATAGGATTAGACTGGGAATATAAGACTATATTAAAAAAATTGGGCCATTCTGACCAATATTTGCTGAGTTATTAGAAGGCGGCTTTTCCGATTTTCTTTGATGTTGAGTTAGCTGTATATATGAAGTTCCGCATCTACCCTTATGACGATGGTAGGTTTTGACGATGGTAGGTTTAAAGCTGCGTCACTTGAAGGCTGCCGCCTTCTATGATCTTTATGGGATCGCCTTTCATATGTGTAAGACATGTATTTTTATACAGGAAGAGGCTATTTTATTTCATTCAGAGTTAGAAAAACAAACTTAATCCTTCTTTACATCAAATATATTTACTTAACCACGTGCTTTTTTACTTAAATACACATATTTCACATAAGATTAGGTTTTGTGAATTCATAGCGGATGTGATTTTTAGCTCTAGGGTACAGAGCATAACACTAATTTAAATTGAAAATTTAAGCATCTTTTTGATATATTTTATTAACATATATTATGATCATCTGTTATTTTTCAGCATTGTCTTTTTATTAGCACTTTCCAACAAAGTTGAAAAGAGCTTATGCATTCGGTTTGTCTGGTCGTCTGTCTGTGCTCTAACTCCTGTAAATATGCACGGATAGCTATGAAATTTTTATACCTTATTGATGTTTCCCTAGCACGAACCCTATTGAAAATGAAGTTTCTACCATGATTGGTTTAGTTACAGGGAGAGTCAAAAGTTTTCGATTACATTACGGCCTATGGAAAAAAATCGTTCAAATGAATTTTAAAGGTGTTTACACGCTGTCAAACATACTTATATTCATGTGGATTCGCAAAGTGCACAAAATGTGCATACTGTAATGTATCCAGTGAAAATATAGCTATTATTCATTTACAGAGCCCCACAAAAGAATTTCATTGGATAATGGTAATTGGGGAATTGTATGCGACATATATTTAAAATATTAAACAGTTTCATGGAAATTAAATTGATATATATCACTGAATCTTAATATAAATTATACGATACTGTATTGCACAATATGAAGTACATAGCATTTACAGGGCCATACAAAAGATTTCTAAATAGTATATTCTTTCCGAAGTACCGTATATGTGTCCGATGATGGCTGATGGAGGGATGTAATGCATTTTAATTATGATATGCGCGTTTCACTAAATATATGCATATCATATGATGAGTATAAATGTTATAGTTGATATACAATCTACCCAAAAGATATCGCCAACGTTACTGAATATGAGCGTAAATTACTTAAACGTGATTCTTAAATAATTTCTGCATTTTTACTCTGAACTGCATTCAATTTACTGAGAAATGTTTGCAGAATATAGATAAAAGGATATACAGGGCCACGCAAAGAATTCGGGTACATAGACGCCTATGAATGATAATTTATGAGAATGTGATTTCAGTTGTTTTAAAAGTGTTTTTGTTTACAATAAGTTTTAATTAATGCTCACGTTAATAAAAGAACAAGGTGAACTACAAGGCTGAACAAAAGTATTCAAGTATGTTTCCATCTAATAGTTTGAATTGCTGAAAAAGAAATTTCAAACTACTGGGCATTTTCTTGCTAAACTAAATTTTCCCATTATATTAACTGACTGATAAAGTTCAGACCTGTTCAAAAGTACTGGGATACATATTTAGATATATTTGGCTATACATTAATAATTCCGGAAATAACGAAGGTTTGTTAAAGATTTCTTGAAGTGTTGGAAAGTTCTTCATAATCTATGCTTAACGCATGATATTTCTTACTTGTGTTTTTCATAAAATGTTTTTGTTTCATATTAATTTGCATGCAGATTTCACTCTCTTGAAATAAATTGCAGCTACTATATTTTACTTGAAATTGTCTATTACTGAAATTACATAAGTAGGGTTTTATTTTTAGAATTTACATTATTCACCTTTGTTCAAAATTTGAAAAGGTATATATGTACCTCTTTATGTATTTTCTATTCAGAAAGATGAAAAAAAAGGAAAAATAAAAACGGTGAAAAATAAATTGAAATAGAATAAAAATTTAGTTAAAATATTTATTTGAAACATAAATAATTATCCAAACAATACTGGACCGCGACTGAAATATCATCATTTTAATTTACATTTTTATGCGATTAAAACAAATTATGGTTATTATAAACTATGATTAAAAATATGGTTAATAAGGGCTATTTACTTTTTTCCCACACGACTTTCACATACATACACAGGTGTGCAAAAATTAATGACGAGAGGGGTTTTCGAATGTAACGTCACCCCAGAAGTTTTCCACATCGACCAAAATCGCAACATATAATCTTCAAGACGTGAAAATGTGGGACAAATGTTAAAAAACATTTAAGCAAAGAATAAAAAAAATACATAAACACTTTATTGTAAAGGTCACTTCGAGCATAAATGCAGAGAAGATAGAAGCGTCCTTCTTACAGGCACCTGGCAGGACATGTTTAGTCTCTAATAGGGGATACAGTCATCCCAGACTGCGATGTGAGATTTACAACGTCTGTGCATGGTGAGGAAGAGGTTGTGTAGGAGCTGTTGAGGCGTCGAATCTGATTCCTCTTCTAATGCCAATTTCAGCTCCGGAATCGTTCCTGGCGCCTGGTCACGTGAAGCGAAACGTATCCAGAGAAAGTCTCACATGTGTTCTATGAAATTCAAGCCAGGAGACGTTGCAGGCCAATCCATGCGTTGAATATCTTCACTCTCCAAGAGTTATTCGATAACCGCCGTACGATGACAGAGAGAGTTGTCGTCCATGAAGAGAAAGTCTAGACCCATAACACCTCTAAAAAGACGCATGTGAGGTAAGATAATCTCGGCGCAATAGCGGGCACCAGATACTGAATATCTTTGGAAAACATGGAGGTTCGTACGGCTAGCAAGCATGATAACACCCCAAACAAGAACTCCGGCACCCCCAAAATGGTACCTTTCGATGATGATGAAGTGGGGGTTAGGTGTGCCCTGCTCTTTCCAGATGTGTAAACGTCCAGAATATCTCGTCATACTAAATCGGCGCCCATCCGGAAAAAAGAGTACTCGAGCCCAATTCTGTTTTGTTTGTTTGCTATTTCGTTCATTTTTATAGAATTACAAGTTGAAAAAGAGTTTTCTGAGACATTTGGAAAACAACGTTTTACAATTGGATACTATATTGCAAATTTCTAATGTTTTTTGTGTTTTATTACAAGTGATTCATTCAGAAAGGCAATATATATATATATTTAATTTAAGGAGTGCATTACATGTATATTAAAGTAATTTCTAATGGTGGAATGAGATTTAAGCCAACTTTTATTGTTATTGTTATTAGTAAATGTCAAAACATAAATTATTTCATATTTAGAAAGGCATAGCCATATACTATCATATATCAGAACCTCAGAAGCCAAGGGGTACAAGTGACATAATTTAGATTTCGAGTAAATTTAGTTAAAGTTAAGCATAAGCATCAATTGTAATTGAATGAAATGCAATAGGAATCTTTTGCATATTTCTTAATAATCTTTAAACTTTTATTTCAATAGCTGTTTAGAAAAACAGCCAATTAAATTTTTTTTTAAATGTATAACTAATCAATATTTATCAGTATTCGGCACTTGTACCTTTTGGCTTCCTACAAAAAATACCTGGGAAAGGTTACTGAATATGAGTACAATTTACTTAAAGTTTGTTTTTAAATAAGTTATGTATTTTTATGATGAATTTCATTAAGTTTATTCAGAAATGTTTGTAGAATACAGATAAAATGATATACAGGGCAACACACAGAATTGAATAATGGTCATCTATGGATGATAATTTCTTGAAATATTATTTTAGTAGTCTTAAGAATGTTTTACTTGGAACTAAATTTTACCTAAATACTGCCGTATAATACAAATTTTAGATAAACTCCAGGGATGAACAAAAGTATACAAGTATGTTTCCATCTATTAGTACAAAATGATGAAAGATAAATTTCAAACTGTTACGCATTTTCTTCCTATATTAGTTTTTTTTCTACTATACAGTATATATATAACCGACAGATCAAACACAGGGCTGTTCGAAAGTATTAAAATACATACTTTTCTATGGACAGTAACACTTTATTACCTAAAATTGCAATTTTTTAAAAAGATTTCAGGAAAATTTGGAAAGTGTTTTGAATCTATGTTTAATGTTTGATTTTTCTTACTTGTTAAATGTTTACATTTATTTAATGTAATATTGAATGCATTAAAAAGCAAATTCTAAACAGAAAAAAAAACTGATGAAAAACATTTTGAAAAAAGACATACAACACCAGTTCATAAGGTTTAAAACGTCACACGATGTAAATAATTTTAAACTGTGATTGGTACAAAATGATATATGATCGTGTTTTTGTACCAATCGACGTTTAAAAATGATCAAATTCCTGGGGCGTTTTCAGAGTCATGAATTAGCCTTGCATGTCGTTGGTCGCGCTTCAGCTATATAAACATTAACGAATACATTTGCACTTATACTCTTTGGCCTCCACGCGTTTCACGGTTTCGGGAAAGAGGTTAAGTAACTGACCCCTAAAACTCAGTACAGAGTTAAAGAAATCACTCATAACTCTTTACCTACAAATAAATAGACTTATTTCCAGATAGCCTGTGCACTTAACTCATTTTTTCCAATTTTGTCACTTATACCCCTTGGCTTTTGGGCTACTCATATATATCTAGAAAGTAAGAAAAGTAATTCTTAAGACAAAATAATACTCCATGAAAAGAAAGATACGAATTATTAGTAGAACACCAGACCTTAAAGGGTTGGGGAAATTAAAAGAATTATAAAAATATATGATAATGGATTTCCTTTAAATTGTCATTTTTTAATAATCGAATTTCAGAAAATTTAGTATTTAATAAATATAAATGTATAGATTTGAAACAAACTCTTCAATTTTGATGCTTCTTATTATCATGGAATAGGTTAGTTCAGTTGATTATCTAAGAAAAACTAAAACACAAAAAAATAATCGAAATTAAAATTAAAATTGATAATTTGTGGAAAAATATTTAGATGCTTTAAGACGACAACTAAAAATCAGCTCTCTCTATGTCTATATCTTTCTGAGTTTTCAACATTTTTGACTGATTTTCTTTTAAAAGTTGTTCCATAAAGTTGATTATTAAATTTATGAACAATACAAAATTCTTTCTTATCATTCGCCATTGCGCTGTTAAAAATTATTTCATACATTTGCTCATAATTCATAATATATCTAATATATTTATATTCGAAATGTACTTCATGGTTTCTACTATACTTTTCTAATGTTTCTGAAACTGCTGTTAAAACATGGCGTGGTTGAAAACCATGTATGCTTTAAGTTTAAAATTACGCAAGAATTTTCGGAACTTTTTTAAAATCGCCATACTTGTGTGAATATAAGTGCCTGCTGTTTTTTCACAAATCAGTAAACATGTTGTACCACATCCGCAATTTGTATTCTGTAGTGGTAAATTATTTAATTTACCAATATTTAGTTAAATTATTTTATTTTACAAGGTGATTCCAAATATTTTTTTCATTGATTTTTGTTGGCATCCGTAAAACTTCAATGTTAATAAATATGAAGATAAACATATCTTTATAACGCTGAAATTCCAGGTAAATCCTACAAGCATATTCTTAATGATGCGACAAAATGTAAAATTTGAAAGTGCTTAGTGATTAACGACCAATTATTTACTAACAGAAAACATTATAAATGTTCAAAGTTTACCAACAGATTCAAGCTGTATACTTCTGTCTTTTAAGCAAAAATTTTTATATTTTATTTTTATTACACATTTTTTCTCATCTTCATTTTCATTGTAAGTTGCTCAATAAAAGTTGTATATGGGGCTTCATGTTTGGTTGCCATGCTGGGATATTTCATAATATTCTATAATATTTAATCTTTGGAGTCTTTTATATGGACTCTGAGTGATGAATCTGGATCTTACCACTCGTGCAATGCTATCTGCGCGCATACACGCCTATATATACAGATGCACACATGCATGCCCGCACGCCACGTGTCCTATTTCTATTATGTACAGTCTTAAATTAAAACTGGCAACACTAGATATTGGTCTAGATCATGCTTTGCCATGGCGATAGAAGTGGTAGCTGGCCGCTATCACCTACATATAGCGATTAGGATTAAACGATGAACCGTTTTTGTACTAATCGCTGTATGGAGTTAAGGGGAGAAAGGGCCTTTTAAAAGAATTTTTTAATTATATTTTTTAAATTGAACTTTAAATAATATTGAAGGGTATATTGTATGCATTATAGCATATATTTATCACACAAAAAGGAAGAAAATATTTTTTTGAGAAAAATAGGGACATTTTTGTAATATTTTAGATTTAACGAGATCTTTTCAAAATGCTCCATGCGCATTATTTTTCCTTTGAATGCTTTGAAAGTTTTTATATTTATGTATCATAATATCTGTCATAAAACTGTGCATGTTTTTTTTTTAAATAAAAATAATTGTAAACTTTATAGGTAGTTAATTGTAAAAATAGGTTCAAAAATGCTCAAAATTTCAAAAAATATTTAGAAAATATTTTTTACTTACCTTTATATTCAGATATATAAAATCCAATGCACAGTTTTATTTATATATGTAAAATTAAACTTATATAAAAATATTGGAGATTTTCATTGATATGAAATGCGCATGGGACATTTTGAAAAGTCCCAAAATCGTTAAATCTAAAATATTACACATATTTCCCTATTTTTTTCATATATTTTTTTAAATTTTTTGTCATAAATATATGTTATAATGCATATAATGTACCCTTGAACAATATTTAAAGTGCAATTTTAAATATATAAAAAAATATATTTTAGAGGTCCCTTGTCCCTTTAAGAGCTGTCAGCCACAACTTGTGACGTCATGATAATGAATGCGAAAGCCCGGTATTTCTCTGTTATAAGACTAATTATTGTAAAGGCACAATTTCTGTCATAGTGCAATATTTTACTTCGATGTAATTCAGTTATAACAAATTAAGTACTGTAAACCGGGATTACTTTGACAACCTGGAGTAAATTTGTCACCTTGTAGGTGGATGGGTTTATTACAATTACCAGTTATTTATGTGTTTTATGCATGGTATTAATTCTTGCTTTTCTTACAGGTCTTAGAGAATTAAAAAAATGAGAACATACGAAAAAATTACTAGGTTTCCGAAACTATCACAATTATACCGAAGAGAATGTGGCACACGCAATGGCAGCGGTCAATAATAGCATAAATAAAAAACTAGCTGCTACAATATTCCAAAAACTACGTAATACTCTTGTCAATGAGTGCCTTGGAAAAAGACATTCAGTCTGTTGATCGTCATGCAATCTTTACTCATGAAGAAGAGCAGCTGATTTCCAAGACATTGAGAGTCGTGGCTGACTGGGATTTTCTGTTAACTATGCACAATGGAAATTAAAAAATAACATAATTAGGCGAGTGTCAATATCCCTATTTTGACCAAAAACAATCCAGGTGATGATATGATCAATGTTTTCATCTAGAGGAAAAAACATTGGTATATCTTATTTTTTGCAATAAATCATAAATATAAAGATTCAAATACCCTTAGGTGATCTAAAGTGTGTCTTTTCTTTATTTTACATCAATATCTAAGGTAACTCGGTTATAAATAGTCCATTGTGACCATTTAAAGCGAGTAATAAGGGTGACTAAGTAGCTTCCCCGGGATAACTTTGGCACGTTTTTCTTTACATTTTTTTTCTTACGATATTTCTCGTATACATTTGAATCTGCTTTGATGTTGCAGGGAATCATCAGGTTGATACGCCTGTATTTTATTCAACAATATTTTTACGCCTGAATACGAAGAATAAAGAAAGTTATATACAAAAATATATCTGAAACGTGTCAAAGCAAAATTATTTAGACAATTAAGATAATATTTAAATATTAATTAATAAAATTATAATAAGTAGTTAATTAAAACTTTTAAAAATTATTTTTGCAAATGAGTTTCATGCGTTATGTCATTAAACAGTAAGTTTTGCTTTATTTGCCGTCAGACTATCCATGATAAAAGAAAATCGAAATTTTGTATTAGGAATTTTTGATATGAATACCATACTTCAGATTAAAAATCGCAGAATTTTAAACACTTACTAAGAGGCATCATAAGTGGAAGTGATAAGTGCAACTGTAAGGCCTATTTTTGAGTCTCACAAAGTGTCGTGGTTAATTTCAATGCAACAAATAAAAGGATACTTGAAAACAATTAAATTTTGTTTTAAAAGATTCATGATATCTTTATATTTTTAATCAATTTTTATTCTTATATATATTTTTTGAGTTCTAAAAGTACTACTAAGTAAATGGAAGTGTTTGTTATGTATAATTGACAAACATACCTGTATTTTTACTACATAATTAAACAAAAGAAATTGCTTTGTAATTATTTTTTAGAAAATTGAGGCAAACACTTTATCATTTATGTGTTAAAATACTAACAGCAAACATTTATTTTAAGAGTATTAATTTAAAACGAGTTTACTTTAGTCCAAAACTATCTAAAAATAAACATCCCATGAATAAATTTAAAAAAGTGTTTTTCAAGTGTTTTTTTTTTTTTTTTTTTTTTTTTTTTTTTTTTTTTTTTTTTTTTTTTTAGCGAGATAAATTTACATATTGAAGCACATTGATATTAAATTAACTCTAAGTTTAAGTCAAAATTTCATAATGAGTATATTTTATATATTATTTATAAGTAAATACATGTATATGTTTCTATGCGCTATACATATTGAAACAATAAAAATCTAATTAAAAAGCCTAATTAACCTGGTCCCGACGGTACTCAAAAGCACTACTTTAGAAAGTGATATGTAAAGTAAACAAATACAATTTTTTTTTCATTTCAGATAGTCCATTGTTGAGTCTATTTAAAAGGAGAAAAAAAATACGATAATTTTAAATTTAATATTTAAGATGGTTCAACGAAAACTTAGAGATAACAAATAAGGCAACAAAATGAAATCAAAATTGACACACACATGCTAAAAAAAAGGTTAATGGTCAAATTTCACATTCCTGGAACTGCTATCGCTATATAATGATGGTCGAAGAAATATTTGCTGTTATGCATTGCGAATACATTGAAAGAGTATGTTTCAGAAAATATGAAAAAATGCGATACTTTAACGTATATTGTCAGGGTATTAATGATTAAATTATTAGAAATTCAGATATCTAATAACCGTATTTATCTACTAATAACTGACGGGTGTAGTTACGCACAAGTAGAATAACTTAAAATTTCATGGTGTTTACCAGAAAATAAATTTATTTTTTAAAGTTTTTTAAATCCCTTTAAACAATAGATTTGAATATCCCTCAAAGAGCTGGCACCACTTTTGGGGACTAGTGAAGAATGACTCACAAATACTGGCAACCCACCACCATTAAATAAAATTAAATAACTTTAAACTAAAAATCTTGGTCCTAAAAACTACCATAGACAGCTTTTGACTTATAAATACAAGTATAAGTTTATTAAAAAATTACTTGATCACTATTACAAATAGATTTTTTTTAAATTTTACCTTTAATTTACAAATAAAATGGTCACATCAAAATGACACTTTATCAGTTTTCAAAAGTTTATTTTTCACTGAACAGGTTTTTGATATATATAGTAGTAAATCAATTGATTTAAAAAATGAAACGATTAATTCAAAATGGCGCTTTTTGTGTTTTCAAAAGTTTCTTTTTCCTTTGAACCATTCTTGATTGTTAAGTAGTGAATAATGTAACTCCAATTTTTAAAATAATATGGTTATCTCGAAATGCAACTTTTTGTGTTGTCTAAAGTTCCTCCTCATTGATAGGTCCTCGGTGCTTAAGTAGTAAACAACTTGATCCTAAAATGAAAATACATGACCAAGTTACAACAAAACGATACCAGTTTTTAGCATTTTAATAGAAATTCCTTATATGGCTTGGATTTCTGTTGAAGTGCCAGCTACGGGCGAAATATGAAGAGCAGGGTTATTTCATACTCATTATGTACCAGAGTCTAGCTTAATGTATTACGTTTCTACTATAAAATATCACTATTTTCCATGCAGTTTTAGTGTTCTAATTTTCACTTTATAATATTTATTTCGTTTATAGAAGCCATATAAACTTTTTTTAACTTTTAATTTAAAGCATCGATTCTTCATATGAATATTGTTAAAAATTATTTTTAAAAGTAAAATTGATGATTTTAATAATAAGTTTGTTATACATGTTTTTCATTTAATTTCTCTTTCTTTCCCTATAAATGAGAATGTTTTTGGTATTTTATTCAATTATTTGATAGTTTAATATTTTATGAAGTTTTCCTTAGTTTAAAAAATAATTCTTATCCACTAAAATTTATATATTTAAATTTCTTCTGAAAACGTGTATGGGAAAATGCTAATATATTTCCAAAATGCAAATTTGAATTCAGGTTTATTGAATTTAGTTTATTGTGCAAAACAAAAAAGAATCATTTTATGCTTTTATTAAATAATTCTAAATTCAAAGCTCGAAGGTAAAAACAAATTTAAATGCAATTTCTGCTATGATAGATACAATTTTTGTTTTTCATTTTAAATAACAAAAAGATGAAATGAAAGAAAATATACTTAAAATAAATTCTTTTAAAGTAAAATAGTTCAATTTCGAAGAATTTCTATAAAATATTTAATATATCTTTTTTTCCAGAATAAAACTAAAAAATATGTATTAAAAAATTGTCCAAAATTATTTTTGTCGAAATATAATAAGAATTAATTAAAAAGACATTTCAAAGAAATATTTTGCTAATATTTGGATTGCAAAAATAATTTACTATATTCGAATTAAAAAAGATTGTCTTCAGAAATTTTTGAAAATTTTGAATGCAATTGAAATGTGTAAAAAAAAGTTTGAGTAACATAAAAAATTTTACATGAGTTTATTAAAAAGAAGCAAATGTAAAAGAAAGTTTATTGAAGTAAATTGAAGTTATTGAAGTAAAATACTTTATCAATTTATGATCTTAGCAATTACACTGATAAACAAATTTTAACGAATTTTCTATTTCTCTATATACATTGGGTGTTTCTTATAGATTTCAATCTGCTGAAAGAGAATATGTTTGTAAAAATTTTCTATCACCCTCCAATTTTGAGAAATTTCATTTATACCTTTCGGAGTATGTAAGCATATTATAGGCACTATAATTAAATTACATTATTCTATTACATATGTTTGATTTATACAATTTCTTATTACAACGATGGAAGATACTGTGAGAAAATAGAAACTGATGTCCCCCTAATAAATTTTATGTTAGGGACCTTGAACATACAGCGCTAGACGCCCTCACAGTATTTGACTTTAACGCAAATCAATAACAGTTGAAACTTATCTTACGGGGCGAGTGTACTGCTAATTATTTGTTCTATAAGATAATTTATATCAATTCTGATTATAATTATCCTATTTTTCTAAAATATGCCAAAAATGTTTATTTGATGCATTAATGAACCCGATTCTTTTCGCTATGTGTGCGGGGAGCTAACTTTGAAAAAGCATCGATGCGCTTTCTTGTCGCTAATAAAGACTGCCTATCACCTGTACTTTGAATGTAAAGTAGATGAACAAGATAAGAAATGGGCACATCATTCTTGTTGTACACTATGTGTTACAAACCTCCGGGTATGGATAAAAGGTACAAGAAAGAGTATGCCTTTTGCTATTTCCACGATATGGCGCGAGCCGAAGGATCATATAACAGACTGTTTCTCTTGTTTTTCAAAAAGTAAAGGATTCTCTGCCAGAAGTAAACATATAATTAAGTACCCGAACTTAGATTTAGCAATGCGGCCAGTATTACATAATGATGATTTACCAATACCGAAACCTCCAGAGAATTTTACATATGAAGTTGCAGCAGTAGAAATGGAAATTGATAAAACTGAAACTTCCTCTACATCGGACATAAACTATTCTCCTGGCATAAATGAAGAACTACACCTAATTACACAAAAAGAATTAAATGATTGTGAGAGACTTGAATTTATCAAAGAAAAACTTATAATTACGCGGATCAAGATTGCAAGGTTGGAATCTTCTGAACAACAATACAAATATATCTATTTATCGTGATCGACATAAATATAAGGCATTTTTTTTTCAATAAAAGGTGATTTATACTATTGTAATCATGTAAGTGGTTTAATGTCTGCTTTAAATAGTCAATATAACTCAGAAGAATGGCGATTGTTCATCAATGGTTCGAAAACCAGCTTGAAGGCTGTGCTTCTTCATAATGAAAATGTCCTGCCGTCTGTTCCAATAGCATATTCTTGTATACTGAAAGAGTCTTATGAAAATATGAAGATACTGCTTCATGAAATTGATTACCCACATCCTGATTGGAATATATGTGTGGATTTTAACGTAATAGCCATTTTCATTTGTATGCAAAAGTTTATACAAAATATTGCTGTTTCCTATGCGAGTGGAATAGCAGAGCAAAGCATGACCATTATATCAAAAAGAATTGGCCAGAGCGCAAACAATATAATGCAGGTGAAAAAAATGTCTAAAATGTTCTTCTAATTCGATAAAAAAGTTATTTTTCACCTTTTCACATAAAGTTGAGATTGATGAAGAATTTCATTAAAGCTATGAATAAAGAAGGTCGTGGATTTCAATATCTGCAAAAAAAAAAATTCCATGGCTAAGCTATGCAAAAATTAAGGAGGGTATTTTTGTTGGCCCACAAATTAGACACCTTATGAAGGACAAACAATTTGATGATACATTAAGTGATTTAGAAAAAGCAGCATGGATCGATTTAAAAAATGTTGTGACACATTGCTTAGAAAATCATCAAAGTCCTAAGTATGAAACATTAATTAAAGACATGTTAAAAAATTACAAAGATTTAGGATGTTCAGAGTGGTTGAAAATTCGCTTTTTAGCATCTCATCTAAATTCCCCCCTCCCCCGAAAATATGGGAGCTGTGAGCGACGAGCATGGAGAGCGCTTCCGCCAGGATATTTCTGCAATAAAAACAAGATATCAAAGCTGGTGGACCCATAATATGCTAGGAGATTACTGTTAGAACCTTATTAGGGAAGCTAGTGATTGTGTCTATAAGAGATATAAAACATTTACCGCTACATAAAGTATGAAATTTCTTATTAATACCATTTTTTTACATAAATTCTTCTACATTTTTCTGAAACTTTATAAACAATGCATATTTTCAGTGTTTTAAATATTAATTCTAAGCTTTATAAATGGTTATTTAAAAGTTTTTCATTACTAAAATACCAAATGATAAATTTTATAAGGTATATGTGTTCAATAAATACTACAAAAATCAGATTTTCAATATTTTGAATTTTTTAAAAAACTGTGGGTGATGGAAACTTCTTAATGACATATTCTTTCACAGCACCATCTAACATATAAAAATCACTACATATTTAGTTAGGAACAGAAACCTTGCATATCAGTGTTATTACCTAATACTGTTTTCTCAAAGCGCTTTCCATTGTGGAAGCCTTCGATTGTAAATTGTTAAGAATCGGACAGTATTAGCTCTATTGCCATAAGAGTTCTTGGAAAAATGTTAAAATCTTGCATGGTTACTCCGGCTAGACAAAGCTACTTTTGACTACAAAATTATTGGTCGAAGTTTCATATTTTCTTGTCAGTTTGTCAAACATTGCACTGAAAGGATGTAAAAAACGATTGAATTTCACAAATGCATCAAGTTTGATTAGATTCCGAATTTGTCGCACGATAATGCAAAGTTATCTGAAAATTCGATATTTACATCAAACTGACATTTCATTATTTTAAGCATGAAACCGAAACCATGCAGTCAAATAATGGATTATGTGTATCTGTGTAGATGCGAAAGATGAAAGAATTACTTTTATTGTATATTCAAATTTGAACGATCATTAATATAAAATTGACCCTACATGAGTCTTCATGTGTTAAAATTGCAGATCAATACCGATTAATTCAAGCTTTTAACTTCACAACAAGCTAAAATACTTGTATATAGTATATATACTTGTATAATACTTGTATAATACTTGTATAATACTTGTATATGTAAAATACTTGACTGCTATATAGTAATTTATGTCTACAAAACAGTTATCATCTATTCAAATCATTTCGTATGTATGTATAAGGTTGTATGTTTAAATGTTCCTTTTGTTCATGGTATTATATTCAGAATACACAAATCAAAGCATTTCACTGATATTGTAGACAAGTTGTAGTTATACTGCAAAAAAAATCATTATGCTTAAGAAGGATTTATAATTGCTATGTATTACGAAACTATTTAAGAAGAAAAAATTTTGAACGTCGCTCAATCTTTATTAAAATTATCTCCAATATTTTCATAAGATGCTAGTTTCATCAATTTAAATTTCATGGAGGAAGTTTCGAGGGAACTACTTGGTTGCCCCGTCGACTAAATTATTATCGCCAAATTTTAATATTAAATGCCAATAATGGATGATTGTAAATGTTGCATTCACTTGACATTAAACATGATACACGTGTTTGTTACATCATAATGTGATTTTTCATTTGAAATTTCATTTGTGTTTTTATTTATGTTATTAATTAATTAATAGTTAATTGAGCCTGGGTGTAGTTTATTTAACTAAGAATTCTTGCAATTGACTTGATGCTAGTTCCATCCGATTAAAATTTCTTAAAGGAAGTTTCCAAGGAACTACTTGCTTGCTCCGTCGGCTAAATTACTATCGCCAAATTTTAAGATTAAATGCCGATAATGGATGATTGTAAATGTCGCATTCACTTGACATTAAACATGATACACGTGCTTGTTACATCATAAAGTGATTTTTAATGTGAATTTTAATTTGTGTTTTTATTAATGTTCTCTAAAATAATATTTTTTCGTTATTTTTTTTAAATGTGTCAATTTATGTAATTTGGCGAATTTGGTCGACGGAACAACCAAGTAGTACCGTTTCGAGTTTATTAGTTTTATCAATATAAGGTTATTACAAAACTTTTGTGGATGGGAAAGTATCAATAGAACTGCTCTTCAAAATATTGTAGCAGTTGTGTTGTTTTCCAAATTCTAATGAGTATCATGCATTAAAGAAATTAATATATCATTATGAAACAATAAATGTTGTGTAAAAATGTAAATAATAGTTATATTCTGATATTGCTAATATTATTTGAAAGATACATGATTCTGTTTGTATTTCGAGTCAATTAATTCTAATTTATAGCAAATCTTATGTTTCTATTTTTACAAAAATCTCATCAAATTACTGTGGAATAAAACAGTCAAGAGTGCTTAATGAAACACTTTTTGTAATTTTTTAATACAGTGTGATGAGAGAGATCTTGGAAAAATATAACAAAAAAAGTTCAGTATTTTGTTAAAAAGAAATTCGCATCATTATTCCCTTTATATTATGCCAAGAAATTTCTATAAGAAAAACTGGTAGATTGTTTTTTTTTTACTACACTGTTTAAAAAATTTTCTAAGTTTGAATCAAATTTTAGTGCACAGTAGTGCTTCATGAGATGGTAAAACCTCGTACCAACACTTGGAGTTTCCTATACTGCAAAGCTTTTCCAACTATTGGAACTCTCTTTCAATCAGAGCTCCAAATGTTCATACGAGATTTCACCATCTGATGGCGGCAGCTACTAAGCACCAAAATTTGGTTCAAATTAGGATGGGATTTTCAGCATTGTATGATTTCTCCTGGCCTTTCGCCACTCTGTAATACTTCGAATCATTTGTTTTATATTATTTTAGTTACATATGCTACAATCATACATCGAAAAAAAATATTTTTCATGATTTATGTTTGAATTTTGTATGTTATTTAACTGTTCATAATATCAAAAAGAAACGGAAAATGAAATAATGGTCCAATGGCCAAATTCATGAAACACAACAATTCAAATACAATAAAAATATATTCGTTGTATACCGAAAACCTGCTTGAAACGGAGCATTAAAACGATCGCAGTGGCTCCATTTCGGCACATTCTAATGTACCCATGATTAAATTGAGTTATGGCAAAAATAAAAAGAAGCTAAGATGAAGAATTTAATTTAGCTTATAAAATAGTTCAGTGTTTTAAATTCTTGATTTTGTATTCTAACTGCGTAAAATTAATTACAGAGGAAATGTATCCTGACTGATATTAACGAGTGTTTAATCAGTTCTGTAAAGAAGAAGGTTTGTTTAATATCAGTTACAGATCGATATTTAAATTTTCTAATACTTTAGTATAATTAATCAGTTTCATATTCTCTTTCAAAGTAATTTAGAAACCTCAAAGGATTTGAATCGATTTTCCTGAATTGTAACACTACTTTCTGAATTGCGTATATAATGAAGATGTTATAAGCTACTTTTGTAGCGTCTCTAAACGTAAGATATCTGGTAACTTTTTTTTTTAATTAAGGAAGAAAATATTTTCAACGTTGCTCAACCTTTATTAAAATTATCTTCAATATTTTCAAAAGACAATGTATAGTGTCCGAGTGTAGTTTATTTAATAACGAGTTCTAGTAATTGATTAGATACCAGCAATTGATTAGTTTCATCTGTTTTAACACGTTCGCTGTCGCTTACGTGATAGTTAATGCCGCACAAAAGTGGGTTTTTTCCAGAAGCCGATTTACTTTTTATAACAAAGAATCAGTGAAAGATTTTCCCGCGCCAGCGCGTGACTGGCTATTGGACATCACCTCATATCACGCGCTGGCGTGTGAGTGGCCCCTTAACGTTGGCTCCTTATCACGCGCTTTCGCGTCTGCGGCAGCGAACGTGTTAAATCTCATGGAGAAAGTTTTGAGGTCATAAGTTTGATCAGTGTAGATCAATATTAAATAGCAGTTGCATGTTGCGAAGTTATAGATTTTTATATTTTGTGAATGGGAGAATATCAATAAAATTGTTTTTCAGAAACCTGGTAGCAGTTTCGGTGTTTTCCAAATTCTGGCGCGTATCCAAAATTATAAAGAAACTGACTATATAATTATGAAAAAATTAATCTTGTGTAACAAATAAAAACAATTATATTCTGATATTGCTATCTTTATTGGAAAACACATCCTTCTAATTTTTGAGTTATTTAATTATAATTTATAACAAATATCTTATGTTCTTTTCTCAGAAAATTCATAATCAAATAATTGTGGAATATAATAGGCATCAATTCTTAATATAGACTTATCATTTTGATATTATTACCTTAATTTGAAAAACACATGATTTTCATTTCTGAGTGATTTAATTAAAATTTATAGTAAATATCTTAGGTTTTTATTCTCAGAAAAAGAATAATAAAATTACTGTAAAATATAAGAGACACCAATGCTTAATGTAACACTTTATTTTCACTTTCTAATCTTTCCAATCATTTCTATTTGAATATTTCAGTTACATTTGCTACAATGCTATATCGAAAAAAAAAATTAGTTTTCAGGATTTATGTCTAAACTTCGTATGCTGTCTAATAGTTGATAATGTCACTTGGAAAAGGGGAATGAAATAGTGATCCAGTGGCTAAATTCATGAAATACAACAATTGAAACCTGAAAAAATATATCATTTATATACCTTAATCCTGTCTGCAACGTAGCATTATAATGATCATAGTGACTCCATTTTGGCGCATTTTATTGCACCAATGATTAAATTGAGTTATCGAAAATTATATATAAATGAAGACTTTAATTAGCTTATAATACAGTTCTGTGTTTTAAATTTTTAACTATGTATTCTAACAGCGTAAAATTAATTGCAGAGGAAATATATTCTGACTTATATTAACGAGCGTTTAATCAGTTCTTTAAAGAAGAGAGTTGTTTAATCTCCGTTACAGATCGACATTTAAACTTTCTAATACTTTAGCATAATTCATTAGTTTCATATTAAGCTTTAAAGGTAATTTAGTAATCTCAAAGGATTTTCAATTGATCTTCGTGAATTATATCACTACTATCTGACTACTGTATATAATGAAGTTGTTATAAGTTAATTTTATCGTAAGTTTACGTTAAGTTTATCGTAAGCATCTTTATGCTTACGATATCTGGTAACTATTATTTATTTTCTTATTTCTATTTTTAAATTGAATCCGATACATGTTTTTACATCTTAACGATAAACTTACATCACATATTGTGATTATTATAAAAATTCTACTTTTTAAAACGAAACGAAACAACATATTGTTACAGGAGATCTGACCTTTACAGAAAATGTTAATCTACGCAATCTTTTGAACTTTGGTACCAATTTCACATTAATAATAAATTAAATCCAATAAAGTAATAACAATTAATAATAAATTAATACTTTTAATACTGATTTAAATGCTTTTATTTAAAATTTAAGTTACAGATATAATACATCTATACCACTCTCTGCAGATTGGAAGTTTCATATTTTAAGTCAATTTAAATCTTTTCAGGGTAGTTTTTTAAATAATTCTTCTTATACTTATCGTAATTTTAATATGAATATTAGAAATAAAATAACGAAATGAAAACAGATGTTTGTTTTCTGATAAGTTGATAAGCTGATGGTAATTTTGCAGTAATGCGAAAAAGATTTTATGCTGAAATGCTCAATGCAGAATTAAACAATCATTTAACCTACAAAATATGTAAATCTTCCATATAGACACTTATTAACATCTGGCCTTTTCTAAACGAACAAATGTTCCTTTTCGACGTAATGAAAATTTATAATTTTCATTTTTGTTTCTTACTCCAAAGTTGATAAAGTACCTATTAAATACAGGTTCTTTTACAGTAATGTTAACTGTAAAGGCAATAATTTTAATAGGAAATTATAAGATTTACTTTTAAAAAGTTTGAACACGTTAAAACATAATTTTTAGGACAGTAATTGTTTGTGGATTATTTTCAATAGTTTCAAGATTTTTGAAAAATTAAAAAGTAATAGCATTTATTCTATCAAAATTTATGATTTCGAAAATTTATTTACTACTATACCTATTAATAGTTTAAAGGATCCACTCTTAAAGACAGCAAAACTGGTTTTAGCTCGTCCAGATTTTAATTCAAACTTGCTTTATAAACTATGCGATTTGGCCTTTATAATAACAAGGTAGAACCCGTCAGATTTTGACGAAAGAAAATGTTTAAGAAGGAACTGTTTCATTAACTTATAATAAACCTACAAAATTAGTTATAGTAAAAAAGCATTTTATATTGGTACGTCTAATTTTTAAACAAAAGATATTTATCGTCAGATTAACAAAATACTATTTCTATAAAACGCATTTGTAGAAATTGTTAAAATTAAACTTTAATTGTATATGTAAACAGTAAAAAATAATAAAGATACGTTATTATGATAAAGTTATCAAATGCGAGTATTCCAACATAATAAAAAGCAAAATTCATTCAACTTTGACTCAATCATAGAATTATTTTCCCATGAAATCTAAACCCGGCATCATTTTCACAATATCAAAATTTACAAATGTACATTTCACATCTGTATTCACGTTTAAAAAAATTGGCATTTTAATTTGATAATTTGGATTCAAAACTTGAAGTCTCAATGCTATTAGCTGAAATAGATATTAAACTGTTGATATTCTTTCACGTGTAAATTGAATTTTGTAAATGAAGTCTAAGTTCACCGGGTTACATAACATAAGATACTTAAATTTCTATTTTTTCCCTTTTAATGAGAAAATGGCAACATAAAGATACAGCACTCAATTTTTTCCCTTTTTTCCTTTGCTTTAAACAGAAATGGAGTACTCCTGTTCCCACAATTAGAAAAGAGGTATTAAAATCTACAAAAAAATTAATGTTTCAAAAACAAATTAAGATACAGCTTTCAAACAAATTTTATTTAAAAGCACATTTTTTTCCCTACATGATGGTGTAAAAATTGAAAATATGTGACATTAAGAAGTTTAAAAACTTTTAGTAGCAAAAATTGCAACACCGAAATTCATTTAAAATTTGAAAGTGTTGCTATGCGCAAATGACGTATGCGTTACGCACAGACACGTTCGGCCTTTATAATACAGATTATATTTTTACAGGCTTTAAAATATACTTAAAAATAAAAAGTATTCGCATGGGTACTAGTTACTTATACACTGCGGATAATTTATTTTTATTTTTTATAAGTTTCAATACAGTATTAATACAGCTGATGTTAAATTTTTTGCTTACAGATATTTAGACGATTTGGTTGTTTTAAATTTTAATAGTGACTTTATAGTCCAGGCATTTGGTAAAAAATAAATGCAAGTTTTGGTGTAGTTTTGATTTTTGGTTCCCTTTATGTTTTTTGGGTCGTTGAACACGAATCTGGCATTATCCAACAAAATATCTCCCCGGAAACTCGTTTTTTTTGACAAAAAACGTGCAGAAAACGTGGCTTTTTTTCGTTTTTTCTAAATAACTTCAAGATTATGCATTTTATATAAAAGTCATCAATACATAAATTAAAGAGCACAAAATTTCCTACATTTTATGTATTTAAAGTTTTTTTTCTATGATCAATGGTTTAGCCGTGAGAGAGCCGCAAAAATGGGTGTGAAAAGCAAAAAATCCTGAAAAACGTGAATTACAGCACCGTACGTTGATGAAACATGAAAAACAACCATTTTACGCAAATTTTCCCCACTTAATAATACTAAATATATTACTATTGACTATATTTTATTAATCTGATATTCATCGTTTCTTTCATAACTGAAAAATAAATAAAAATGAGTATATCTGATCAAAATCTTCATTTGCTATTACAAAATAATAATAGTAATAATTTCTAAATTTGACTTTTAAATAATGTAAACAAAAGAACTAAAACAGGCTTTAACTGATCCCATCTGCACTTTCCCTCTTGTTTGAAGGGGTACAAGTGTGAAATAACGTTGTTCAAGGGCCCACCCCCGCATCCCATGTCCCCGTTCAGTAGAATACTAACCCCCCCCTTCCCCGCCAGTCTCGCCTCTGTTAGAAATATGCGTCGCACAGATCACTAGCTTATCAGGAGGACACATTCCTCTCAGTTTCCATATGCAACTGCTTACTTATAATTTAGTAATTCACTGTTTGTGTCTTCGTGAATATAGTGATAGTGAACAGCTAAAGTGATTTTGCGCGATGTCGCTGTGTTTTATTTGTGACTCTCCTTTAGAAGAGGGGCCGTCAGTGAAAGTTAGTCGAGGTATTGCAGCGTTAAGCAAGGCAAATACAGAAAGAAAGGATGGAAAGACAAAGGAGAAAACCTCAGTAGATATACATGTTAAGTGCAGAAAAGCATACGTAAATGAACGGATGATTACTGCTTATGTGAAGGCAGTTGAGGAACAAAGTGCTAGCACTTCTCAAATTTTAAGATCATCAACTCCTCAGTTTAATTTTTGAACTAATTGTTTTATATGTGGACTGTGCATTTCGGAAGAGTTCATTGCAACACAAGCGAAAAATCCACCAAGCGAACGCAATACTGTATACAGTGTGCGACACATGGGAGTACTATTCTGAAAGCAGCAAGAGCTCGCACTGATGATTATGGGCAGGCTCATCGAACCAGTGAATGATTTGATCGCAGCAGATGCTCAATACCACATCAAATGTTTTAAATATATTTATAGGAGGCCGAAGGTCCAAGAACAGAAGAAACGTGGTCCGTTTGCCGAGGCAATCGACAGAGCAATGCAAAGTACATACTATTACCTTGAAAATCATGATGACGAATGTCAGTTCTCCATGGAAGTGCTAATGAAACAGGTTACAGGGAGTTATCAACCTAATATAAGAACTATAAAGTTTAACCTCATTGAGAGATATGGAGACGACATACTGATCACAAAGAATCAGAAAAAAAGTCCATTATATGTTTCAAGAATATTGGAGGAAAGATACTGACTAATGCATGGTATCAGCAAACATGTAAATCTGATCGAGATGAGAGCCTGCGAGTGCTTGAAGCAGCAGCAAAAATTATTTGCAAAGGTATCAGATAGGAGATTTGCTTCGGCAAACTGCAAAAACATCGCAGTTGTGTGTCAAGACGAAGAGGATGAACTAGACTTTGAAACCGATCTGGAAATGGATTGCCCACACAATGAATCAGAGGACCCAGTGGAAGGGGAAATAGTTATGCCGCAAAGTATCAAATATTTACTATTAAATAACTTTTATTTATAATATTGATAGTTATAAAAACTTTCACTAATTCCATTCGTCTATTTTCTATTTTATAGATGTCGGTGAAAAGCAGGGATCCTCAAATAAAAGAAAGCGAAAATAGAACTTTGTTTTTTAAGTAAATGTACTTACTAATGTATATAATTATTTATTATTAAATAATAATTAATAATGAGTCGTCGTTTTTATTGTTAGGAACTTCATTGTAAAATATAGTCGATCATAATATCTTCAGTATCATTTAAAGTCAATCTTTACTAAAAAATGGTCATTTTTCATGTTAAATCTATGTACAGAGCCATAATTCATATTTTCCGGATTTTTTTAATTTTCTCACCCACATTTTGAACGTCTAGAACTCTAAGAACTGGAATCCGTGTCAGCTTTTATATGTTAAAGCCCGGTTTAGTTATTTTATTTACATTATTTAAAAGTAAATTAAGAAATTATTACTATTATTATTTTGTAATAGCAAATGAAGATTTTGATCACAAATATGTTCATTTTTATTTATTTATTAGTTATGAAAGAAACAATGAACATCAGATTAATAAAATATAATCAATAATAATATATTTAGTATTATTAAGTGGGAAAAATTTGCGTAAAATGGTTATTTTTCATGTTTCATCGACGTACGGTGCTGTAATTCACGTTTTTCAGAATTTTCTGCTTTTCACACCCATTTTTGCGGCTCTCTCACGGCTAAACCATTGATCAGAGAAAAAAACTTTAAATACATAAAATGTAGGAAATTTTGTGCTCTTTAATTTATGTATGGATGACTTTCATGTAAAATGCATAATTTTGAAGTTATTTAGAAAAAACGAAAAAAAGCCACGTTTTCTGCACGTTTTTTGCCAAAAAAACGTGTTTCCGGGGAGAAATTTTGTTGGATAATGCCAGATTCGTGTTCAGCGACCCAAAAAACATAAAGGGAACCAAAAATCAAAACTACACCAAAACTTGCATTTATTTGTCCTTTTTGAGCACGTAATGCCTGGACTATTAATGGAATTTCTGAAGAAATGTATCCTGATTCACTACTATTAAAGAAAACAAATGGTAATGGATTGAAGCTTTATCTGGATTTAAAAATTTTAATCGGCAATGAAATACTGATCTCAAGCTATAATAAACACAAAAGTTTTTCATTAAACGTTATTCAGCTTGTACACTGTTTTTCTAACATATGCAAATGTATATATATTGTCACTATCAGTCAAATTTTTAATTTTTTTAGAATCTACACAGAAAAACACATATTCCAGAAGGATTTTTTTTCATTTTAAAAGTAATTTACATTATAAAAGTAATATACCTCTTAATTTCATAACAAAAATATTTTGATTTCGCAGATTTTCTTCATTATTGACCGTTTCCGTTTTTAAGTCATTGAATGACTTGTATTGCTTTAAACCTGTTTAAGGAATGTTCTATGATGATGTGCTGTGTCGATTGGCAACAGATATGGAATAGTTTAGGATTGGTCATTTGGAAGATGGATTCTGCTTCGATTAGTATATTATGTTTTGAGTTATGGCAATGTGGTCGAGTTGGGGATGTGTGTTTTTTTCAACGAACATATTTTTTGCATTTTTTACTATGTTTCAGGAGAAGCATCCATTTGCTAATGTGGAATAGGGTATTGAATGGGAACATGTGATAAGTAGTCCTCGAGTGTTTTAACATTTGATTTTGCTTTTCACTGTTTTAACCGAAATCCACTGCCAATAGTACATATTTTATATACGCATTTGGATGTTCGACTGCCTTTTGAAATAAAACCCAATTGCCGATGAGGCCGCAGCCTGTTTCTATTAATTTTATTTTCTTGTTTATCTATAAACTTTTTAAACAATTTTTGTTTTGTGAAGTGTGCTAGTTCAGGCTAAATAATTTTTTATGGTTTATATATGGAACTAGATATAGATATACGTATTATATGCCAATAAATGCTATATACTTATATTTAGAATTTTATATGTCTCATATTTTATATAAATACTTATACATGTAAAATTACAATCTGAAATTATATTGAATAAACTTCACCTCTCTTTTCATATAAAATTGCACAAAAAAATTAATAAATTACACCTACAGTTAATTGTAGTTAAAAAACGCGGAAATTATAAATAAAAAAAACATTAAAAATAATTATTAAAAAGTATTTAAAATGATTATTTGTTGACTAATAGCTTTCAAGTAATTAGAAAACCCCTTAAATGCTGGATATCGCAGTAACCACATTGAACGATTTATCATAAAAGACCTCGCCAAACCTCGCTCCTACACACACACATATATATATGTGTGTGTGTGTGTGTATGTATATATATATATTGCATTGCATAGCTGAGTTGCATGACACATCGCTGCTTTTTTATTTATTTTTTTATTAAGAATGCAAACATTTATTAAAAAGTTAGTTACTTTCAAAACCGGTTTTGAATGTAAAAATGCCTTTTTAAAAAAAATATGTGCAATTAAAATTGAAAAAGTAAAAAAGAAGCGATGCATCACATGCACCACAGCTATCCAATGGGAAAAAATAATAAAAATATCAAAATACAAAGCAGATATTAGAAAATAACCTCCCCATAGGGGTAGCATTAACTCGGGAGTATTTCGTGGACCAGAGACAGGAGCCTTAAGGACAAAGTGTATTCTTCTGCTTTAGCTGACATCGTAGAGCTAAAGACGAGCATTACGCATGTGATCAGTATAATCCGCAATTAATGCTGCAAATAGGTGAATTCAACAGGCGTTCTGTTTGGATGCGACTCGAACTACAAAGTGTGCACACTTTGAACTATATTAATAAACTGCAGAAATTATTGCTCTGTAAGTACTTTTTGACAAAGATTGTAACAGATTGATTTCATAATCATATATTGGACAATTGCACCATAAATATATTGCACCATATATCTACCAAGAATGTATTTATTAAAAATACAAAACTTTGCACAATGGTGCACAAAATAGAGAAATTAAATAAGAACTTGTACAATAAAAATAAAATCTTCAATCAACGTTTCGAGCCGTATTCAGAAAAAAATATGATGATGAAATGACTAAAAGTTTGCTTCCTGGGCGAGAGATAATATTTCTCATAAAATAATATCGAAATAAATTTAGATAAATTTATTCGATTTTATTTTATTAGAAATATTATCTCTCGCGCAAAAAGCAAGCTTTTAGTCATTTCACCATCATATTTTCCTGAATACGGCTGCAGAAGACGGCTCGAAACGTTGATTGTAGATTTTAGTTTAATTGTACAATTTCTTATTGAATTTCTTGTTTTTGTGCACCATTGAGCAACCTTTTTTTTATTTTTAACAAATACATTCTTAGTAAATTGATTTCAGGTTTGATGCTTCATTCTGAACCATGGTTCGTACTGGCAGCCTAACTTACTAGGTAAAATACCAGCATTTTTTAACTGAAAAATAAATATAATTCAACAATGCAAAATTTCATGTTGTTTTATCAGATATCGTCTATAAGACAATACTGGTGCCGAAGAATTTCCTGGTCATGAAATTCGAAGTGCCCTGTGAAAGTTTAAAGAGAAGCGCAATCTATGGCCGAAGTTTGGAACTGATTTTTTATTAAGTGAAAAAAAATGTCGTGAGAAGCATTTTAGCCGAAACAGCACGCCTATCTGACAATTACTTGATTAACTATTAATTTTTAAATTTCTATCAGGGACTTTTCGGATATCCTGCATTATTATTATGTAAAATTAAAAAAAAAGAGTTTTATATTTTGTAAATAAAAAAAAGCTTTTATGTGAAGATAAATGCAGAAATAATTTTATAACATTCTTAAAAACTAATATAATACGCCACCCCATAATAATATAATATTTTCCATTTTATTTATCAATTTTAGCAAAGAAAGATAATGCTCAGTCAGACTGGACAGTGAAATATGCTTAACTTTAAACAAAACACACATTGAATTGAAATATGAGTATCACACTTTAAAAAATGCATAACAAAAATCTTTTTTATATTCAAGACTCGTCTTAGCGTATGTAGCACTGCAAGCAAGAAAATAACAAAGCTGTACAGGCGCATTCACTTAATTAAAACTGTTTCAATTACTTTTCATTTGTGACCTCTAACCAACACTCTTTACAGCATTTACTGTAAAATTTATCCCTGATACATTATTTTATGAATATCATGTATATTATCCAGTTTCTTCAATTAAGAGAAAATATTCTTCTTTCAGTAGGCATAAATTCTCAAGTAATTATTCCCAATGTCTATAACCATGTTCGAAAATGACGCTTTCTAAATTAAAAGCCCAAATGTAACATTTTTAAAGGTTTTTGTATGTATAGATAGATTGTCTTAGACAACTGTATATGTTTTGCTTGAGAAATTACAGAATCCGAATAAACAATATTTTGTTGAACAATATTTGTTTGTGTTTATACTGCAAAATATACTTGGTAAAGTTTATATTTTTAATTAATTTTTTTCTTATATACAGGATATCTATATGCTTCTTAACTTTAGGAAATTCAAGGAATAGTTTTCGCAAATGTCATTAATTCAGCAGAAGTTAAGTATTTTCAAAATATCTCTTTTAAACTTTTTTTTACAAGTAGGTCCAGTATTACCACTAAATGTTTATGTCGAAAATTCTTAATGATTCTGTGTACAAACTTTTATAACAATTCTTTACATCCCGTATCGTTAACTTTATGTCGCATAATTAGCTTCCTGCATGATAAACGTCATATTCGAAATTATGTTTACTTATCATTAAATATTCAAGTTTCATCAATCAATCATTTTTTTCCATTAGAGATACAAAAAATACTGAAATCATTGTTATCTACACTAAAAGCAAAAGGAATTTTTTTCGATCATTACTCTGCAGCAATATTTTGGCGATAAGCTATTCTTAAAAAAATGAAAAAGATAATTATTAGGATTGTTAAAATAGGAATTTGTTATATTGATTATAAGGTTTATTGAACAGATTTCAATAAAACATCGCTGTTATAATGATATTCATTACCTTGTTTATTTTTATTAAAGTTATTAAATGAAATACAGTAGGATGATGTATTTGTTCGAAAATATTTCAAGATAAACTTTATTCATAAAAGTCAAAATGTTCCTAATTCGGTTTCCTTTGTTTCAGAACGTGCTGAGAATGTCTACAAAATGAAGATAAAAACCATGTATTTTAACTACTGTATACATTTTAATTAGTTTCTTTTTTAGATTATTCACCATTAATTATAAAGAGCAATTTGATGCTTACATAATATCTGTACCAGGTAAAACTTACGCCAAGAACAACAGAGTACAAAATATTAAACACTATGAAACACTTAATTTATTTTTATTTTAACAATATAGTTTGTATTATGTAATTGCCATATTAATAACTAAGCAGAAATATTTATATAACCTCTTCGATATGAGTATTAATGCAGTATTATTAATTATTACTGAATTATTCATTCTTTCATTTTACTTCAGCGGAAGATTTTTACTGTATTTCCATTAGTTCGAATCTTAGGCTAATGCCAGACGAACGGTTTTTTTAAACGCGGCCTCTCTTGAGGGAATAGATATCTATTGGTTTGCTCAGACGACAGTTCAAGAACCAATGAAGGAAAAATTGATAAAATTTTGACATTGTCACCTGGCGTTCACTCCATCACGCTGGAATTTGGTGACATACTGGCGGCTGTTGTTTATTATACGGCTTCCAGACGAACGCTCATTTTGACTTTCTTTGTCACTTTTCATGATTTTTTTTTACATTTATTTAATGCATTTGGCTATTATTGTATTTCGCTTACAATTTTTAAATCAGTCATTCGATTTATTCTTTATATATATATTATTTTTTTTCGATACTATTACATATTGATTAGATATTTCTTAGCACTTTCATAATCACGTACAAATTTGTAAAAAGAAATTTCAGAATTTTCTCTGACGCTTACAATTCCGAGTGAGATATGGGTAGGATGCAAATTTATAAATCAGGATTTATATTAATATTTTTATAGCGAAAGAAATTTTTGATTGATAATTTTCTTACATAAAATCGTGAAAGCACTCAATACTGTCAGATTATTATTTCGTGGTTTTGTACACCAGATATTGGGAAATCCTAAGTGCACTATTAATTTGATACTACACACAAAAATTTCGTTTTACGCCACTATTTTTGAAAAACACAAATATTACAATTAAAAATAAACCAAAAATTCGGTTTTATTTTCGCTTTAAGACTTTTCCTGTACAAAATTAAAAATTTCTTTTTTTATGTAAAACGTACGCAATGTTTATGCCGTGATTTAGCGCAAATTCTTGTAACTAAAAGGGTTATGGCAATAAATAATTTTTACGAATTGAAACTATGTTTACGTTCTTCTATAACATTTTAATTTTTTTCCATTTAAAATATTCTCTCTATACAAACATTTCCACTTTAAATTACAATCTCAGTGATATTTATTATACATGTATCCATCTCTTTTATACACTGATGTGCAAAAGTTAAGCATAATTCGTAAAATGCTAAAAACGTGGAGTAAATATTTGTAAAATTATTCAAAATTACTTGCGGAGATTAATCGGTTGAAGAAGAAACATTAGGTTTATGCAAAATTTTTCTGTGGACTACGTCATGCGCGAAATATTTGCGCGTGTCGGAACATTTATAAACCGGTTTACTCGGTATAGACAGTTCAGACGAATTTCGTACAACTGACGAGACAAGTGTTACCATCAAACATGATTAATGATGGCACAAAGACGCCAACTAGACATGTTTGCAAAAGGAAAAATCGTTGGAATGCTGGAATGCGGACGATCACAAACCGAAGAGTCTCGAATTCTGAACGTGGACCAGTTTGTGATCTCAAGACACGACAGACGTTTCAAAGTACGGGAGGTGTTGTCGGACGACCAGTATCATTTTGACCAAGAGTCACAACCCTACGCCAAGGCCGATGTCTGGTAATAAGTGCGCGACGTCAGAGGGACAGTACTGCCAGAGGACTGGGTTTGGTGCTCAAAGTCACCTCAGGAACACGAATTTCGAGACAAAATGTTTACAGGAGTGATAGTCATGCTAGACTGAATGCCAGAAGACCAGCAATTCGCATTCCCTTCACGTATGCGCATAAACGCGCTCTTTTAAACTGGAATTTGAAACATCAGCATTGAAGTGAGGGAGAGTGGGACAATGATCTGTTCAGTGACGAGTCCCAATTTAGTCTTAGAAGCAATTCTCGTCGGGTAACGATGTTGAGAGAAAGTGGAATACGTTTTGAATCAAGAAACATAACGGAAAGACATATTTTTCCATCAGGGGGAGTAATGGTATGGGCAGACATCATGTTGGACGGCCTCACAAACCTTCATTTCTTTGACACGGGGTCTGTGACTCGTAAAAGATACAGAGACTAAGTTCTCTAGCCTTATGTTCGCATGTTTCGAAGTGCTGTCGCGCCTCAACTTATATTCATGGATGATAATGCGCCTTGTCACCGTGCGTTACTGGTTGACGACCTCCTTGAAACGGAAAACATCCAGTACGTGTCGTGGCCAGCGAACTCTCCGGATTTAAATCCTATCGAGTATGTATGGAATATGCTCGGGATACAACTTGCAGCCATTTCACACTCACCACGTTTTGTTCCAGAACTGAAAGAAGCTGTCAAAGAAGCTTGGAACTGTTTGAGCCCACTACTCATACATAATCAATCTCATAGCAGGTATGAAAAGTCGCTGTTCAGAGTGCCTGGCTGTCAAAGATGACCACACTTCTTATTAAACTGCAGCATCACTATTTTATTTAATGTTTTCTTTCATTTTTCCTTTAAAGTGTGAATCCTTACAATGCTCAGTTTTCTTTCAAACTGCAACTTTCGATAATATAAGTAAATATTATCGTTCTTTTGAATTGTTTCCTTACTTTATAACAGTTTTACACTCGCATACCACGTTTCAACGCATTCTCATTTACATTTTTTTCATTATTTACTTAATTACCAATTATGCTTAACTTTGGAACACCAGTGTAGCTTACAATTACATAAAAAAGCTTTACAGCCGAATGAATGATTTTTTAAAATCAAATATTCTTAATTAATTTGTAGTTTTTCATTTATAAATTAATTTTGCATAAACTTTTTGCATAAATCTTTTACATACGTAGAACATAATCTAGATCTTTAAAAAATATGTATCTGAGTAATTTTTGCTTATTTACTTTCATTTCCAAATATTTTTCACACATCATACTTGATGGTATTTAAAAAATATTTCCAATAAAAACTTGAAAAAAAATTTAAAAATCAGATACCCTACTCATTTCTGTGCGAAAGTACTAATGAAAATAATTCTTTTGTATAAATTTTTGCGCAAGTAAAAAGTAATTTTAAGCATTATTTTCTGGAATTGTTTCTGGATGCATCTTTTCAAGTACTTACGTAAGAAATATTTCTTTGTAGAAGTTTTCTTAACAAGCATTCTTCACTTAATTTTTAACTGTCAGTTTTAAAGTTTTCTATTTTTTCTTAGTCTTAACGATTTTATGCAGCGAAGCGTACTTTACAAATTGCTTTTAGTTTTAAATTTCAAAAAGGTATGAATATTTGAAATTTTATTTTTAACTGACAACTACATATAACGTTACATATTAGTGTTTCTGTTTAACAGATTCATTTTGCTGAGATAAATTTACTTTTTACATAAGACATTTTTATGCCATAGTTTATTTTATTTTATTTTAAACGCTAGGTGTCTTTCATTATGTTTGATAGAAATTACTTTATATATCAGCTTTAATGCTAAATGATTTGAAATTGGTCAATAATTAACTTTTTTGAAAATCAGGGATCTTCAATCTAGCGTACAGACTAACATTATCGAATTCAGATTTGTTTAAAATTAGAACCGCCTATTTAATCTCCGAAATTAAATTCCATATTTTATCTCAGAAGTTTTGAGAAATAACGATAACACCCAGATATACATTTTGTTTGCCTAACTGTAAAAAATGGATTTCAGCTCAAACAAAGAAATGAAAGGACATGTAGAGAAGTGAGACAACGATTGAGGTAAATATTCACTAGAAGCTATTATCTTCTGTTTATTACCGTGCTGATTTCATATAATTCACAGAATTCAATCTGCCAGTAGTGACTTCATGTTAATGCTGCTGGCCACTCAGTTTCAAAATTCCCCTCCGTAATGTTATGTCTATGGGCATTTGGTGCATTTTTATATTCAAAATATCTCCTCAGGAAATTAATATTTTGAACTTATTTTCTCAATGGTCTTTTCTTAAAAGTTACCGCTATGTTTCTTATTTTTCAAAATATTTCGAAAATTTTTGCTTCATTTAATATTTATTTTACAAAACTTTTACCCCTCAGTGGGGCAACAGTTTTCTAAATTTGGAACGATTACAAATTGGATTTTTTTACAAGGCCCTCTGATAAATGTTATTCCTAATATGTGAAAATTTCAAAGTGAGGGGAAGGGTTTACACAGGGAATGCGTGATAGTTGAAAATCTTCATAGTAGTTTTCCAAATTCGGCCTACACCCCTCATGTGATGCATCATTTAAAGCTCTCTAATCACTATTTTAAATTATATACCTCCAGTACCTCGGCCCCTTCTTTACCCCGCGAAGGGCACTTTTATAGATTTAGCCGACACCCGTCTTGTGATGTATAGTTGGAAAGCCTTCCGAACTATTATGTACTTTCCGTGCCCTTTCGCCTAATTTTTCCTTCTCGGGAGTGCTGTAGTTATCATATTCTACCTAGTGGTTCGAATTATTTGAAAATTATCGAACTGATTTCAAAGACGCAGAAAAATCAATAAAAAATGTTGATCGTATTTACTATTCATTTAGTTAATGTTTTTGTTATCAAGTGTGCCTTTATAATTTTTTTTTAACATTTTGCTGCTAATTGTCAAAAAACTCTAATTTTTTTATACTTAAATTTTCTTATTTTTTGTGTTTATTTGAGCCTTTTCAAGTTTTTGCAACCAGGGGGTAACATCACATGACTTTCGGCAATTGTGGCTCCCTTTTAGCCTTTCTTCGATGCGTTGTTTTTTAATTCTACCCGTTTTTAATTGTCATGTATTTAATAAAATCCTTCATAAGTAGGCAGAAGCAATTTTTTTAATGGTCGATTGTAGGATATCTTGATTGTAGATTCTCGGAAATAATCGATGACTGCAGAGATTGTGTTTTTTTACAATGACGAAATTTATCATGAAGTAAATTTTCGAGAATCGTCCATTGCCTCAGCAATTCTCGCAGCAATTTTAGGTAGAAACGCTAAATTCAAATACAAACCTATTGATATATATATATATATATATATATACATATTAAACATATATTTCATTGATTTTAAAAATGTCATCCGTCCAAAAATATTACGATTAGGTATGAAAATTAAGGTCATTTCTCCGTACCTTAGCAGCAATTTTAAATAGAGACATGAATTTGAGATTACGTTATCCAGTAAAATAAACTTAAACATGTATTTTATCCACTTCAGAAAATCCCACCTAAGCGGATTTAGTGAAATAGTTCCACTTTTAAAATATTTCGCCAGCAGCAGGTTTAGGCAGAAGCAAGAAATTCAAGCTAACACACCTATTAAAAAATAGTAAAACGTAGGTACTTCAGTCAATTTTTGAGCTACTTTGAATTCTGTTGTCAGCATCTACTTTGAACAGGATAATGTAAAATTATACGTATAAGACAACAATTATGGATGTTTACTTAAATATATATATGTATTTTTTAAATTTTTACTAGATGTACCGTATTTACTCGCATATAGGGCGCATACGTGTATAAGGCGCACCCCTACTTTACCAGTAAAAATGGCGATTTCTTAAAATCTCGTGTATAACGCGCACCATAAATTTGATACTGTAATGAAGAATGACCAAATGAATTTCAGTGAAAAAAAAAAGGCGAAACAAACATTACACCGGACCAGAAAACAAGGCGAAAATGCTTTTTTAGACTTCGAGTTGTAAGAGAATTACGGGAAATAGGAATGAGTGACGGTAAAGAGAATTACTAATTAGCGTTTAGACAGTGTCACTAGCTCTGTAGTATAAAAAACTGCAAGGAGGGAAATAAATATGCAGTAATACTTCAATTAAGTAACATTTTTCTTCTTTGAATAATTTCTTGTTTCATATGTATATCGTTCGACTGTATCCGACAGTAAAAATAATTCCGTGTATAACGTGCACCTAGAAGATTTGCCCTAATTTTTTGAAAAAAAGTGCGCCTTATACACGAGTAAATACGGTATTTCGTTTGATTCAATATTTCTTTAAAAAAAACGACCAGCGTAATCAGGGAACACTTCTAGCATATATGTACAAGTACATACATATGTATGTTTGTATATAGATTCAAATAAATATTACATTATATCAAAAAATGTCTATAGAAAATATGACTTAAACATAACGTATTACAAACGCACCCCCCCCCCCAAAAAAAAAAAGAATGCTGTATAAGTTTTAAGCTTTTTTTGAATGAATTACATTGTAAGCTGCAACTTCTAAAATATTCCACATAATAATATTTTTAGACTGTTTTTATATACGGATAAGCGGAACATGAATAATTTATGGGATTCAAATAACAAAACCATTTGCTTTCACATTGTGCGTATTTAATCTTTATGTCAATGTTTTCTTTTTTTAAAGAAAGTCGATAAATAAATGTATAAACAAATTCCCTTATCTGGAGCCACATATGTTAGAGAAAATTTTCGAGAATGAAGGCATTTCTGTTCTTCAAGAAATCAAATTAAAATGATAAAGAATATTCATAATTCAAGATTTCAATGAAAACAACTGATGTGTAAGAATATTTTCAAACACAGATGAAAAATAAACAAGAAAGAAAACTCATGCGTTAAGCATTGATTTTGAAACCCTTTTCGACACTACCTGAAATCATTAACAAAATTTCCTTATTTAGGGAAATAAGTCAAATAAAGTAACTAAATAAACCTTTGTAAAGCAGATAAAATATTTGAGAACTGATTTCAGGAATAAACTTCCATAGCCAAGTATGCAACCCAATACCATTAAATAGCCCTGTTTTTGATCTGTAGATTGAGATATATACACTACATAATGAGAAAAGTTACTTTTACAAGAAAACATATAAAAGGTTGAAAATTTTTTTTTCAGCAATTAATAATGATAAATAAAAACATACTTAAATATTTTCAGCCTTCTAATTTGCTTTAAAACTTTATTAAACGTCAGTATTTAACTAAAATTTCATTCAAATTAAAATACTGAAATCACGTTCCAGAAAACATCAACCACATACGGACATGTAATTATTTGTGTAGCCAGTGTATCATTTTATCTATATTTTATAAACTTTCAAAGTAAACTGGATGTAGTTCACCGTAAAAAAAAGTATCGATCATTTAAAAAGCACCTTTAAGTAATTTAAGCTAAAATATAAATTATATATTAATATGCTGTCCCAAAAGCATAAACAAATATAATTTCTTTTGGTTTCACCTTTATAAAAGAAACTAAAAATTTTAATGTTGAATTGTATTGCCACGATAGTAAGAGGATCAAACACACGTTGTTCTATTGAGTTGACTAACGATTGCATTACAGAAGGAGATATTTCATACCATGTTCTGTCAATTGCGGTTTTTAAATCATTTACACATATATATTGCTTTCCATTTTCATATATTTTACGGGATAATGTCCCCCCCCCCATACGTTCTCTATGGGATCCAAACACGCAGAAATAAAACTCTCATTTTTGACGATACAAAAATCCTTGAGGCTTATTTCGTCGTTTTTGACGATCATTTCGTATCAAACTCACGTGACTTTTAACAAAACGTGAACTCTCAAATATTTGACGAAAGGGCTTCCTTAATCATGGCCAGACTTGATAAACTTTAAGGAACTGTTTATAGAAGGACCCACTATTATACCTTCTCAAATCTTACGATTTTAGCAAGGATATATTTCTTGTTTAAAACAGTACTTTTTACGGTTTTTCAGAAAATAATGAAATATAAGCAATTATTCTTCCTGCATTAGTTTTTTTTTCTTTTTTTTTGGTTAAAGTTTTTAGGGATGTTTATTACTATTTTTATTTATTTATTTGTAAGTTGTAATTCGTTACGATTTAATTCGAAAAAAAAAAAAATACATCGTTTTACAAAACCGTTAAAAAAGTAAATTTGATCAATAAAATTTCAAAATTTCAAAATCTATTTTGTATTCAATATATTTTTTTTCCACTCACATTAAAAATATACATAATTTTTTTCTCTCCCCTCTATAAACAGTAAATTGATAAAATCTTATCCACAAATCTCTCCCGATAAGCACTTCATCAATAAATCACTTTCTGAGCAATAAATTAACCAGACCATATTTTAATTATTCCATAAGCAAATAATTTTAATTAAGCCATATTATAATTATTCATCAACCATTAGAAAATCATAATAATAAATTCGTCTTATTATGTAAAACTTGCAAGATTTATAAGAAAATCGATAAAATTACTATCACGTTATAAAAATTTAAACACACACTATAATTCACTATACAGGGTGTCCCCTCTCAACGGTGGCCAATGGCTAATTTCTAAACCGTTGGTCATAGACTTATAGTTCCAATTGCAAAAATGCTTTAAAAAAGGCAAAGAATTGTTTTTTAAGCGATTTTCGTCAAAAAAATGTTTTACTAAAAAATTACGAAAATTAAATTTTTATACGGTCCCCCGGTCCTATAAGTGATATTTAGTAAAAAAAAAACAACACTCTAGCAAGTAATACAGAAAAGGTCCCATTCATGTAACATTAAAATTGACCGAGTTATGAAACTTTAAATTTCATGACTTAAACCATTTTTCTATAGCTGAAAAAGGATGAGTTCGACGCAGCTTTAAGGGAACGTACACTAAGTGCATAAAGTATTATAAAGAGAGTCTATTTACAACGCTGTTCAAAGGCTACTTCCTAAACTATTTCTCACAGACATATAGTTCCAATTACAAAATGTTTTAAATGAGCGATTTAACTGAAGGCGCTGTCACCGTATAAGTTTTACGGTAGTGTTAATTATAATTAATTAACTTCTAGATTGGTTATTAAAATAACTGAAGACATGAATTTCAAAATTCTTTTTATCGAAAAAATCAAATTTTTGGAAATAACGAAAAAACTTTAAATGCATCTATTGGTTTTCATTATAAATTTAGAGATGGCATTGTTACAATAGTGGAGGTTTGTATAGACTGATAGAGAAATCAGAAAGCGATAAGTCGAGTTTTGAAATTCATATCCTCAATCGTACTTTTATGTATGTTTTATTTTGTAAGCAAATGCAGCTGATTCTTTTCGTGATTTTATTTTAAAAAGGTATGTTATTTTGATAAACTTTTATTTTATTCATAGTTTTCCTATGTAAATTTTCCTAGTTCAAAACTTATATTCAAATTTTAACTCACTTCCAAATATCTGATTGAGGTTCAATTCCCATACTTATTTAAACCCGATGACAATATAATATTAATACGATTTTAGGTGCGTTTCATTTATTTATTTTATAAGACTACATCAAATTTTATTAGGTTGAGTAATCTAATAGAGCTTTAAATATGTATCATTTCGTAACGATTTGTGACTGTTGCTTTTCATAGTTTAATTTAACAAAATTCCTGTTATTTTTTTACTTATATTTTTAGCACAAATTGCATATTTTACTTTAACATGTAAATGCCAACATAAATTCAGAAACAACATTGTATTTTTTTTTTTTTTTTTTTTTTTTTTTTTTACTCTCAATGTTTAAAGTTAAATTTTCTATCTGATGTTTATTTTTATTTCCAGTAAATTTGTGACTGACCCCTATTTTGCAGCAAAAAATATGCTTCAACTTTGAACAGCTATAACTCGGTCAATTTTGATCGCAGAGGAATGGGACTTTTTTTGTCTTACTTGTTAGAGTAGTGGTAAAAATTTTCTAAATATCACTTGTAGGACCGGGGGACCGTATAAAAATTAAATTTTCGTAATTTTTTAGTAAAAAATTTTTTTGACCTAAATCACTTAAAAAATAATTCTTTACCTTTTTTAAAGCATTTTTGCAATTGGAACTATATGTCTATGACCAACGGTTTAGAAATTAGCCATTGGCCACCGTTGAGAGGGGACACCCTGTATGTCTTTATAATCACATCTATCTGAGTAACCTATGGCGTAAATATAGAGCGTCGGACTGCAACACGGAACGTTGTGAGTTCGAACCTCACCTATGCCATTTTTTTTTGCTTCAGGTCAATGAATACAGGAACTTCTAAAAAACTCGATAGATGGCAGCACTAGCCTTTTTTGGCGAATTTTTTTTACGATTTGGTATTGTCAAACGAGTGAGGAAATTAATTTCACGAAATATTGACGAAATATATGTTCGGAGCATTTCCCAGGAAACGGTTTCGTCAAAAACGAGGAAAATTTGGTGAAATCTGACTATTCATTTCTGAGTGTGAATCTGGACTGTGTCCCAGACAGCATAATAATATGCTATTGTTTTGCCTAAACCATGTTTTCATTAATGTGGAGGTATGGATGAAATCCCCATCTTGTTGGAAAACACAGTCTGGTCCTGCTAGCGAATCTATAATTCACAATAAATTGGTACATAAATTATCCTGCTAATTCTCTGATTTCATTTTTCTTCTAGAAATGATTGGCCTTTGAAAGAAAATCCTTTCCAGGCCATTGTGGATCTTCTGCTTTGTTGCCTACTGAAACAGTTATTGGGTTCTTTTCTTAGATCTCACCAGTGAAATTTATTACTACCAGGGCCGTCTAAATTCCATTTTTTATCACGAAAGTTGACAAAAATCCATGTTTCACCGTATGACATTCGATTTCAATTCCACTTTAGATATATATTTTTATGACTCTGATTTAAGCAATGTTTCGCTTTCATTCTCCTTAGAAGCTTTAATTCTTCTGAGTTGAGTATTTTTGAAATTCTGGAAATTGATGCAACTGTACACACAGTTAAATATTCAACTGAAGTTATTATTAATAACATTCTATCATCACGTAACACTGTTCTTTAGGTTTTCCAACTCTCTTTCTAGTATTCCTGATTTCAAAACCCTATAAGTACTGATCAAGGATCTCTTCATTCTTCGAAATATTCGTACAGGATTTTGTTCTTACGATTTTAAATGTAAAATCTTAATAATTTCATCATTAGAAATTTTTTTAGAATGTGGCCTTTTTGTCAGAATACGCAGGAGACGAAATATAAACGCTTTACCGAATTATAAACAGATCAATACATTGAATTCATTTAATTCCACAAAATTTCAATAAATTATTATGCTAAACAAATAGTAGGCAATATCTTAAGGGAAAAAATTATTCTGTATTTACAAAAGCAGACAAACATGAAAGTATTTTATTTTATTTTGTGAAAAAAATGTAAAAGAAAACATGTAATGCTGCATTGTATCTATATTTTTGGGACAGTATATTTTATATGATTTAATGTATATTTTATCATTTCAAAAATTTGATCATAATTTACATGCGTATATCAACAAAACTGTTATTATTCATTACCTATATCACGAATTTTAATTATGCCTTTTAACTTTTTATATTAATGCAAATTTTATTAATTGTCTAAACTATTGGGACAGGGTGTACCAAGTATATCTGTTATTCTAAACAGAGTAATTAAATGTCTAACAAAAATATAAATCAACTGGAGCAAGTTGAATTTGTTTTAAAGGAAATCTAACCTTTGTTCTTTAAGTGATTGGAAATAACTTATTCCTAGTAGAAATATCTTTTATCATAGTAACGTAAATGTGTATTCTATCCTTTTAATGTGAACTTAAAAAATTTATGAATTAAAATCATTAGTATCGATTTGTCTAACACGTATTGCTACTAAGAAGTATAAAATTTTCAGCCAATGATCTTTTTATTGCTTCTCTTGCCATAAAATTTAATTAAGTTTAGGCAATACAATCTGCCCTATCGCCGTAAATTATCACTGAATGTTCTATTTCTCTATAAAGATTTCCATCAAGACTCTAAATTAATAGCCTCTAAAGCAACAATGTTAACCTTAAAATATTGAATAACTCGGTAAACAATAAGAAGAAATGGGAAAATGTGATTTACATTTATAAAGATACTAAAGTAATTATTACTTTTAAAAATATACTATGTAAATTGTTAATTTCAACTGTATGAATGATTTATTTTATATTAATAGGGTCCGGGGAAGATTTAAAAAATATATTTACTGGGTTCAAATTATGAAATTTTTTTATAGTTAAGCATATTAATGGTAAACAAAGTCACATGATAAAACTTATCCTTTTAAGCTATTGCATAGCTTTTATCACGGGCTTTGAGCGCGGCGACCGAGTCCAAAAATTCCGTAACGCGAAAAATCCTAACACATCCGTAACGAAAAAACCTAACACTCGGCTAACGTCGTTTCAGCTCGGCAAACTTCGGCACGGTATCCTTCGGTAGACTTCGGCAGACATTCACGCGGTATTTTTCAGATATTAGAATATCAAGTCTCAAACGTATGTTTCTTATGATCTAATTTTCATAGCGCGGCCAAATTTTGTTTGGTAATTTGTTATGAGACAGTGTTAATTTTTGGTGACAAGAGACCCCCATGGTGAGGGTAGAAAAATCTAAAATGCTTATAATTCGCTATCTAATTTTCGTAGCACGGTCAAATTTTGTTTGGTAATTTATTATGAGACATTGTTAATTTTCTGTGACAGGAGACACCCCACGGTGAGGGTCGAAAAATTTAAAATGCTTATAACTCGCGATCTAATTTTGGTAGCTTGGCAAAATTTTGTTTGGTAATTTATTATGAGACAGTGTTAATTTTTTGGTTACAGGAGACCCCCACGGTGAGGGTCGAAAAATTTAAAATGCTTATAACTCGCGATCTAATTTTGTAGTGCGGCCAAATTTTTTTTGGTAATTTAGTATGAGGCAGTGTTAATTTTTGGCGACAGGAGACCCCCCACGGTGAGGGTCGAAAAATTTAAAATGCTTATAACTCACGATCTAATTTTCGTAGCGCGGCCAAATTTTGTTTGGTAATTTATTATGAGACTGTTAATTGTTGGTGACAGGAGACCCCCCCCCCAAGGCGAGGGTCGAAAATTTTAAAATGCTTATAACTTGCGATCTAATTTTCGTAGCGCGGCCAATTTTTGTTTGCTAATTTATAATGAGGCAGCGTTACTTTTTGGTGACGGGACCCCCCCCCCCCCACATGATGAGGGTCGAAAAATTAAAAATGTTTATAACTCGCGATTTAATTTTCGTAGCGCGGCCAAATTTTGTTTGGTAATTTATTATGAGACAGTGTTAATTCTTGGTGACAGGAGACACCCCACCGTGAGATTCGAAAATTTAAAATGCTTATAACTCGCGATCTACTTTTCGTACCGCGGTCAAATATTGTTTGGTAATTTATTATGAGACAATGTTAATTTTTGGTGACAGGAAACCCCCATGGTGAGGGTCGAAAAATTTAAAATGCTTATAACTCGCGATCAAATTTTCGCAGCGCGGCAAAATTTTGTTTGGTAATTTATTATGATAATGTTACTTTTTGGTGACGGGAGCCCCCCACACGGTGAGGATCGAAAAATTAAAAATGCTTATAACTCACGATCTAATTTTCGTAGCGCGGCCAAATTTTGTTTGGTAATTTATTATGAGACATTGTTAATTTTTGGTGATGGGAGACCCCCCCCCCACCGTGAGGGTCGAAAAATTTAAAATGCTTATAACTCGCGATCTACTTTTCGTAGCGCGGCCAAATATTGTTTGGTAATTTATTATGAGACATTGTTAATTTTTGGTGACAGGAGACCCCCAGGGTGAGGGTCGAAAAATTTAAAATGCTTATAACTCGCGATCTAATTTTCGTAGAGCGACCAAATTTTGCTTGGTAATTTATTATGAGACAGTGTTAATATTTGGTGACAGGAGACCCCCCCCCCCAAGATGAGGGTAAAAAAATTTAAAATGCTTATAACTCGCGATCTAATTTTCGTAGTGCGGCCAAATATTGTTTGGTAATTTATTATGAGACATTGTTAATTTTTGGTGACAGGAAACCCCCATGGTGAGGGTCGAAAAATTTAAAATGCTTATAACTCGCGATCAAATTTTCGCAGTGCGGCCAAATTTTGTTTGGTAATTTATTATGATAATGTTACTTTTTGGTGACGGGAGCCCCCCTCACGATGAGGATCGAAAAATTAAAAATGCTTATAACTCACGATCTAATTTTCGTAGCGCGGCCAAATATTGTTTGGTAATTTATTATGAGACATTGTTAATTTTTGGTGACAGGAGACCCCCATGGTGAGGGTCGAAAAATTTAAAATGCTTATAACTCGCGATCTAATTTTCGTAGAGCGGCCAAATTTTGCTTGGTAATTTATTATGAGACAGTGTTAATATTTGGTGACAGGAGACTCCCCCAAGATGAGGGTAAAAAAAATTAAAATGCTTATAACTCGCGATCTAATTTTCGTAGCGCGGCCAAATTTTGTTTGGCAATTTATTATGAGACTGTTAATTTTTTTTTGACAGAAGACCCCCCCCCACGGTGAGGGTCGAAAAATTTAAAATGCTTATAACTCGCGATCTAATTTTCGTAGCGCGGCCAAATTTTGTTTGGTAATTTATTGTGAGGCAGTGTTAGTTTTTGGAGACAGGAGACCCCCCCCCCCACGGTGAGGGTCGAAAAATTTAAAATGCTTATAACTCACGATCTAATTTTTGTAGCGCGGCCAAATTTTGTTTGTTAATTTATTATGAGGCAGTGTTAATTTTTGGTGACTTGAGACCCCCCACGGTGAGGGTCTAAAAATTTAAAATGCTTATAACTTGCCATCTAAGTTTCGTAGCGCGGCCAAATTTTGTTTGGTAATTTATTATGAGACAGCGTTAATTTTTGGTGACAGGTGACCCCCCACGGTGAGGGTCGAAAAATTTAAAATGCTTATAACTCGCGATCTACTTTTCGTAGCGCAGCCAAATTTTGTTTGGCAATTTATTATGAGACAGTGTTAAATTTTATTGACAGGAGACCCCCCCCCACCGTGAGGGTCGAAAAATTTAAAATGCTTATAACTCGCGATCTAATTTTCGTAGCGCGACCAAATTTTGTTTGGTAATTTTTTAAGCTATTGCATAGCTTTTATCGCGGGCTTTGAGCGAGGCGACCGAATCTAGAAATTCCGTAACGAGAAAAAATCCCAACACTCCGGCTAACGCCGTTTCAGTTCGGCAGACTTCGGCACAGTATCCTTCGGTAGACTTCGGCAGACATTGACGCGGTATTTTTGCATAAGTTGATAAAAAATGCTATGCAATAGCTTTACCGCGGCAGTCCCCGAGTGCCACACGTATTTTTTTATTTAAAATTTATTTAAAAAATGGGGTAAATTAAAATCGTTATTACTTTAAATATTATTTGTAGAATCACATTCTTTTCATATAAACAAAAAGAAATATATATGATGTAATTCTGATTTAGATTTTTTAAATATTATTTTAAATAATACTTAAAAATATTCAAATTAAAAATGTGAAAAAAATCCTTTTTTAAAAAGTTTCAATAAAATATTTTCAAATATTTTCAAATTTATTGAATGAAAATTAAGATAAAACAATTGGAAAAATAAATGTTCCAAGCTTGGATCATTTATCTTAAACGGTTCTTAAAATATAGCAATTTAAATAGGAGGAAAGGTGTAAAAGCCCATAAGGATGAAAAACACATTTTCAAAGGAAGTTGTTTCCATAGAAGCCATTGCTAGATTTTTAAAATAAACGAGAACATAAAAAATATTATTTTCTGTTCTAATGAAGATAGAAACATGATATAAATGTTATTTTAAGCAGAGAAAATCAACATAAATTTTGATGCAGTAACTTTTTATTTCGAATATTTTATAATTTTATGTACTGAACTGCTTTTAGTATTTTTTTGCGCCATACATACGTGTCAGTACTTAAAAATTGAATTATATTATAAAATCTCTTTAAAAATTTTACAGTTTGAGATGAAAAAAAATCGATTTCCTTATTCCATAAAACAACCATTTTGTTGTTCTTCCATTTGTCCTCAATATCAACTTTTCCTATTTTACTGCTTTTTGGGTTTTAGTTCAACTTTTTAAAATGAATGTACCCAGCTTCCTTCCGTTTAGTGTTGAAAAAAACTTAATGTTATTATTTGTAAACATTTCGTTTAGTTATATATCTAATATTTTTCAGATTTCTGAAGCATATTCAATTGATGTAAACAATAACAACATGATTAAGTAGTGTGATTGCCGCCATTCACCATGCATCATATTACTGGCACTTGCAGGGTTTTCTACTTCTGTTCGTGTGGCACAGTCAAGCAATGACCTTTTTTCTACTCTTTTTGGAGCTATTTCGACAAAGGTTGAAACTCCAAGAATATAAATAAATATACATATATATTAGGTTTATCCTGATTTCTAATCACAAATTAATGTGTCTATCGTCTAATCGTAATTAATGTGTCTATTTGGTATTACCATTGATAACGTACAAAATACCACAATTCCAATAGGTCGTTATTGTTCCAATATTGTCAACTCCTCTTGTCCTGTTTTAGTTTGTTATTTTATGGATTATTCTATATTCATTGTAGATGTTAAATAGTAGTATTGTATAATGGTTCTATATATATATATTGGTACTTTTAGCATTTTTTCTCATTTCTTCTTCAATTTTTGATAAAATTTAATTTCAGACTTTATAAAAAAATACAACATACATTCATTAGCTCAAATTTTATGACCTACTAGAATAATACTTGAAGATTTAACTGTATTGTTTGGTAATATTGCTTTAACTTTTCTAGTTAATGCATATAAATCTAAAACTATTTCGCAGAAAATATTTTGCCTTAAGCTTGATTTTCAATTCTTCTAAATTTATAGAAATATCTTCGAGGCTTATGTCTAAACTTCTTTTTCTTGAGTATTTCATATTTGTATTTTATGTGGATGATAAAATATATTTTCAAGTTCATTTCATGTATAAATTTAGGGAACTTATTGAATTTTTTTAGGATATATATTCGAATTTAGGGGGAATTTTGGATTTTCTAAAAACGGAAATTTCATAAGATTTCTTTTTTTTTTTGTGTGTATGTTTATTTTGTTGTCTATTGTTTTCATTTGCAACATTATGTTGATATACATTTATTGAAACTCACTCAATGAAATTTTCTTATATTAGAATTCATAGCGGAACTTTTATTCATGTATTTTTCACCTCAAATGCGTTCTTTAAAGCTTATTCTTTATGTTTTAAAATTGAATATTGACGTAGAATCTTATTTTACTTCGAATAAAAACAAAAATTACAGGAATTGCCGTAAATTGATATTATTATGTAATTATTTTATTATAGTAATTATGAAATAAAAATTAAAGAAAGAATAAGAGATTTTTTTAAATGATAATATTGCATGTCTAATTGCATTCAAATTTCTTCAAATCATATATAAGGATTATTTTCTTGAAATCCATAGAAACCTTTATTGTCTGAAAAGCTATGAAAATACGAAATAAAGAAAACAAACGAACATAGTAAGTGCATTTTAATAGTAACAGTAATCTATAAAGCAGTTTTAGGGTTTCCTTAAAAGTACTTCATGATACATTATCGATTTTAATCACGGTGGTACATGGTAGATGTTACAGAAAATATAAATCAAACATATAAGTTATCAGACAGTGCTTGATTCGATTCATTTATTTCTGGATGTTATCCACTTTCCAGGTTATAGCGTACAGTTTTGATTTAAGATACGCCCAGAACAAATCTGTCTATTTTCGAAAACGTCCAGGTTGTCGGTCTTTCCCACGGAAGTGATGTTTTGCTGTCGTAAGCGGCTGAGAATGAATTTGTAGCAATAACTGCTGGTTAAGTCTCGCTGGAAGATGTGATCACCACCGTTATAATTTCTATAGATGAAAAAGATGTGACGGCAAATGTGAATGATCTTATTCAAATGTCGTTGCCTGTTTCGGTTGATTGCGAACTTTCGGATGCCAGACAGCTCAAGCCTTTCGTATCTATTGCAATCAAAACGAGCGTTCTATATTCGAAAGTGAATACAACCTAGTAGAAATACAACAATAGTAGTACGTGCTATATTGTGTATTCTATATTGACACTAATCAATGGATAAATGGATACAACCCCTCATCTTTTTTCTTCATCATGGGAATAACGGATTTTGAACTTATTCTACTTACGATCACATTCAGAATTTAGAAAAAGAAAAAGTAAGTATCGGTTAAGACAAAGAATTCTGAATTCGGACCAAAATTGGCAAATCTAATCGTGTCACTATCAGAAATCACGTATCGGTTCTGCGTCACTTGCCGGTATAAATAGCTTGCCGAAGTAAAATCACAAAAGGCTTTTTTGGGGATTTTACTTTCGGTTCTTTAACGAAAATCGCGTTTTTAGCGATTCTCTAATCAAAATCGCATTTTAACCCCTATCATTTTACGGAAATTGCATTTTCAGCGATTCTTTGACCAAACTAGTGGTGTTTTTTGCAATACTTTGATAAAATTAGTATTTCTTTTGCAATCTTTTAAGGAAATCTCCACTGAATTGTATCTCCATTGTGGCTTAATTTTTCTTAAAATTAAGTCCGTGCGGCTGGAATATTTGGATTTAGGAGACACTGGCTTTTTACAAACTTTGGAAATCTGTCCAACATAACATAATGACAACATAAATATTAAGCCATGAAAAAGTTTTGTGCATGTTGCATTTTTCTCAATTTGATAAACACTCATAGAAAGGCTCCTATCGATTCGCGTAAAGCAAGGATGATCAAACTTTTTGACACAAGTATCACTATCTGAAAAATATATATATATATATATGAGCCACTTCCAGTTTTTCCAACATAACAAGATCCACATTTTCTTTTTATCATCTGGAAAACCATCAAACCTTGCAATGAATCTCAATCCTGCAAAATGGATACTACGTTTTATAGTTCGGCGCATTATAGTTTATTATAATTCGGAGCTTTATCGACTTTAGTACACTCTTGTATTAATGTGGAATGTATTATTTTTTCCCTACAAGATCGATATAAAAAAGCAGTTTGTTCACAAAAGAAGCTGATATAAGCAACATGTAGAAAAAATCTTTTTCCTGTAATCTAAAATCTAAATTATTAAATATATCATAATATCGATGCGAAAGCTAAATCCCATAGACGACCTACATTCGTAAGTAGCAAGCACTCCCTGGGCAGATCATTGTTTTCTTCAACATATTTTAAAACACACTATTCGAATTCAAATATCGAACGAGTGTATCCTTTGGAAAGCCAATGAACATTACATTTTTTTTTTTAATTTTTCAATAAGTATGCGCATGCGACCGTTAGGTTTCCGCCGTGTCACGCTGTGGCACACTTGCCTCAAATTAGCAATCTCTGGTGTAAAGAAATGCTAGCAAATATGATCGTGGTACAGAAAAAACATTGCACAACATCTACACAATTGACGAAATTTGGATCTATTAGCCTGTCATCAGTCACTGATTCTCGTAAGGGCACCTGGGGTCCGTGTCTTGGGCACAAAATTTTTGAGAAGCACAACACTTTTCACAATTTTATTCAAATATTAATAAAAAAATCATAATTGTGAAAATATTTTATATTTGAATTAGTAATAAAATAAAATGATATCTCAATAAATAGTTTAAAGTACATTTCAATAAATAATAGAAATAAAATATTTTTATAACTTTCTTCTATTTTTTTTCGAAAAACTTAAAATTTTCAATTGATATTTTCAAATAAGTGCATAATATGCTTGAAAAAAATGTATCAGTTAATCCCTCAATTTAAGGGGGAGCGAAAAATCGAAAGCGCCAGAATTTTTCTAGTCATTTCCTGCCTATCGCAAATGCGTTATGAACATGCAATAGGTGAGTTATGAACATTGATACAAAATGTGTCAAAATTTTGAATAGCACGTTTCAACCAAGAGGTGTCAGACCGCCGAAATATACGTTACATATAAAGTTATACTATGAGCCTTTGTTTCATTTACGAATTTATTTTAACCACTAATGTTCTATAGGCTTACTGTAACATTCTAAGTTTTCATACAGTTAAAAAAATAATGTATGAAACGCTGTATTTGTTACATTCTATAATAAGTAAGAATTTTTCACATTGAAAAAATTTCAATCACATATAAAAATAGTTCAACCAAATATGTAATTAATTCCTACAAAGTCTTATTAAAGTTATAGATGAGCTCCATCACTTAGTTATCTGCATCTTTTTTAAGAGTAAGCAATTTCCAGATTTTAGAAAACTAAGCTATACTATAAAATGAGATATTTTTATTTTACAATTTATACATATCGGTAAATATTCATTTTTTTATTATACCAAATACAAAATGAAATAAATAATTTCTATTCCTTGACAAGTCATAAGCAGAAAAGTGCTATGTTATATGAAAACTGGATTTTTATAGATTCGTTCAAATTTATGTAGAACACTGAAGTTATATATACACTACATTGCCATTGATTATGGGACACTTGCTATTTTAGACATTTTACTAAATATCTAGAAAAATACATGAGGAATCATCTCGAAACTCTTAGTGTATAACTATAATAGTATACGTCATACATCTCCGTGAAGATTTTTTACCGAAACGCCATAGGGGACCGTCAACAAATTAAAAAAGAATGAATATCTTTTGAATAACCCTGTCAAAACTAATGTAGCAAAAGCGCTCAAACTCTAGATTATGATTGAATGCCTTATTGTAATACACTATGTTCATTTTTATGCAAATAGCATGCACACTCGCAGAGTAATTAAGGTTTTTATAAAAATGGTCCCAAAATTTTTCAAGTTTTTCCATTATAATTTTCAGAGTTCTTAATATAAAATAATATTTTTTTTTGAGAAAATATGACAAACAACATTGCACACAGTACCCTGTAATCAGAATTAAGAAATAATAAAAATTGTATGAAAAATGAGTAGGTTTACTACATAATTTTTTACTGCGCATGCGTCAAAGATATCAAAATTTCATTTGCATATTATGTTAGCTAAATGTATAGAGCAACTTTTGTAAAAGTCTCAAAATCATAGCTTGAAAATTCTGAAAGTAATCGGCTATAGAAAAAGGACAAAATCCGTTGTTTCCAAAATGAAGCAAAAAAAATGAGGGATTTTATGCAAATGCAGTAGTACATCCCATATTGTGTATTCTATATTGACACTAATCAATGAATATATGGATACAACCCCTCTTGTTTTTGCTTCATTTTGAGAATAACGGATTTTCAACTTATTCAATTGACGATTATTGTCAGAATTTTCAAGTTATGATTTTGTGACTTTCACAAAAGTTGCTCTATACATTTAACTAACATAATATGCAAACGAAATTTTGATATCGTTGACGCATGCGCAGTAAAAATTATTTAGTAAACCAACTCATTTTTTATACAATTTTCATTATTTTTTAATTCTGATTACAGGGTACTGTGTGCAATGTTGTTTGTCATATTTTCTGAAAAAAAATAATATTTTATATTACGAACTCTGAAAATTATAAGGAAAAAACTTGGAAAAAATTGGGATCATTTGTATAAAAACCTTAATTACTCTGCGAGTATGCATGCTATTTGCATAAAAATGAACAAGGCTTATTACAATAAGGTATTCAATCACAATCTAGAGTTTGAGCGCTTTTGCTACATTAGTTTTGACAGGGTTATTCAAAAGATATTCATTCTTTTTTAATTTGTTGACGTTCCCCTTTGGAGTTTCGGGAAAAAATCTTCACGGAGATGTATGACGTATACTATTATATTTATACACTAAGAGTTTCGAGATGATTCCTCATGTACTTTTCTAGATATTTAGTAAAATGTCTAAAATCGCAAGTGTCCCATAATCAATGGCATTATATATATATATATATATATATATATAAATTAATATACAGTATTTGAGAATATTAAAGTTACGAAATAGATTTAAAGATGAGAATTAGGAGTTATAGTCAATAAATTTAAAAACACAAAGAATATATTTCATAAGGCTGGAATGAAAAATGTATTAATGTAGCTAATTTTAAAGGAAGGTTCCTCTTATTTTGCAAAAAAAGTATAAGTTTCTTTTTATAAGAAACACTTTGAATTGTATTACAGAAACATGTCTGTTTAGAATGTCTTTATGTAAATTGCTTCAGATTTTTAAGATCTTATATTTCTTTTAAAAGGATTTTTTCTCACTAATAGTCAATAAAAGAATAAATTAAAAAAAAAATACGATCCACATTGAATGCATTCAACACTAGCTTAAGATAAATGTATTACTGAAATCCATACATAGGATAGATTGTTTTTAATCAAAAAGAAAAACGTAAAAAACTAAATACGCGAAAAAATATGTACATCCTTTTAGCTGCTAAATGTGAATATTTATTTAAGTTGTTACATTTATTGTCATAAATTTTCCTTTAACTTTCATAATAATACTCATTTATCTCATTCAAATGTCTTTAGACACAAAAATTTAAACAAACTTTTAAAGATTTTATTATCACGAAAAAGTAAACTCTAATATGTATGGTAAATAAAAGTGAAAGAATTGACAATTAAAGAAGTTCAAAACACATTACATTCAATAGGAAAAATATTTGCGAATTTAATCCATAATAAATCACGATTACTTCTCGTCTTCTATAAAAATTCCCTAAAATAAAACATAAAATTAAACCTATTTTATTTCAGCTTTTCTGTATTGTATAACTTTATTTTCCCCAAAACTTCTATAATTGTGATAAGAGAAGCACAATACCTGATAGCAATATTGTTATATGCACTGTTTCATTTTTTTAGGTATTAAGGATGAAATAATTAATTTCGGTAGTAATGATTCATAAATTTGGAAGACATTGCAAAGAATGAAATAAAGACTGTATTTTTCTACAAGAAGAAAATAAATATACCAGTGAAAGAAATACTAACAAAGGCTTACTTTTTTCTCAACAAAATATATACAATTGAACATAAAATATAAAAATGTTTTACTTAAGTTTCTGAGTATTATATTAATTCATTTCGGCATGAATTTTTTAAAGATTTGCAAAGAAAACATAATATCACTTAAAAACTTCTTCACACAGACTCTATCATTTTTTATGACCTTATGATGAAATATAAAATTTTGCCATAATGTTGAATGATATTACAACGAAACTAGTATATATTTATGTTATACTAACTGACCCGCCCGGCGTTACCCGGTTCCGTGGTAATAATATTAAACGAACCTGAAATATGTGATTTTATCTGTAACTCGAAATACGTGACTACTGACTGTGAGAAAAATCTGTCAAAAAATAAACAACTAATTTTTAGAGTAACAAATATTCAAAATGACTTCAATGTGAAACAGGAGAGGAAATATGTGTCCAACAATTGCTTGATTTTCGCGTTAAAATGTTGATTTTTATCCGTAAATATCACTGTTCAGTCACGTAACCTTTTATTTTTTTCACATCGAAATCCTAAGTGAAATATTTTGATTTAAAAAAATTATACATTCCTAGTTCCGACTATACCATGATTAAAATCGATAAGCAATGATTAGGTAAAAGGTTAGTATATAGTAATGTAGTTTCAGAACCATAGTACAAAATTAAGTATACATTAATCAAAACATGTCTAATGTTCACCCTGTGGATAAAATCCTAACCGTAACTTAATTTTACTATAATCGTAACCTATCTGTAACCTTATTGTAACTTAACCTGAACCTAACAGTAACTTAATTATATCATAAATGTAACCTAATCGTCACCTTATCGTAGCATATCCGTAATCTGATAGTAACCAAACTGCAATTTACGTTAACCTAACTGTAATTTAATTATAACCTAACTATAATGTAACCAGAATTTAAATCTAAACTTAAGACTAACCATAATATAATTGCAACCTAAATGCAACCTAGCTGTAACCCAAATGTAACTTAACCGTTATCTAATCGTAGCCAAATTCTAAAATTAATAATAACTATAAACTAACAATTCTAACCGCGTACGTGCTACAGAGTACTCCAGATCTACTTTTCACTGCTACGGAGCGCAGTATGCGGTTGGATAGAACAGGTGTGCAATGCACGATTTTCAGAATGTTAAAGTTTCTCTTTACATCACCAGAATGAGCATTTTTTCGTAAACAAACCTAAATCCGAACGATATTCCAATTATCATTCTTTCCATAGATATATTACCCAACTTTTGGGGATACAAATAACAATTTAAGAAATTTATTGTAATTTCTATTCGAAAATAATAATAACCACCACTCAATTAAGAGTATCACCAATATTAATCAATAACAACCTCCTACACGGTTTATTGCTGCATAATTTATGAAGTAGAAGGTAAGCTGTGAACTATGCTCTGTAAAATTTGTTAGTTCTACTTTTCACCTCCAGTAGCTCATTAATACCTTAACAAACATATATCCGAAGGAAACTCCAGTATTAAACTTATTCGTATAAATATATTAGTCGAGAGGGTGAGAAAATCCAATAAGAATTTAAGAAATTTAGTAAAATAATTGTTCGGAAATAACCACTTCTAAATTAAGGATGAAATATGTTCTGTACGAATATCCTACACAAATTCCCACTACCTGTAGCAATGTATGGCAGGTGTGCATTAAACTCGGAAAAATTTTTAGTATTTAAAAAGAAAAAAAATAGAGCAATGATAAAATGTGTTTAAAAATACCTTTAAAAATAAAAAATAATGCATCAAGCACAGATTATGAAACACTATCCAACACATTCAGAATAATGTAAAAAATGGCACCGCTTAAAAAATAAAATATTACATCTCATTTCACCATATGAAAATATATTAAGCATTTCAAAACAGAATTTCAGCTGTTCCCATCTACATTCGTAAAATGATCCGAAATTTTTAGCAGCACTGTATATGACACATAGATTGATATCTGTTAATAACATGCATTCAAAAATTTAATTCATTTAGGAGATACACATATTTCAATTGAAAATTCCCCTTCAGCAATATCTTCTAATAAGGAGAATGGTATTCAAATATTTTTGTGCTGCTCTGTATATGATGCATAGAATTTATATGTAAAGGATAATATGGAAAAAACTAATTACATTTAGAGGCGCATACCCAATTTTAAAGCTAACTCTCGATAAATTATTAAGGAAAAAGAGTACTGTAAACATTTCTTTCGTGTGTCCCTTTAAATTAATAAAAATGCGAGCGATAAATGCTCTGTTTTAACGTAACCGTGGTTAAATTCATTGATTTATATTAGTTTGAATACATTAGAAATAATGTAATGTCATTAAAATACTCCCCAAACGATTTTTTTCATATACCCTAATCGAACTCTTTTGAATATCCCGGTAAATGAATCATTTGTCATACATGCCATGGAATACCAAGCAAGTTTTGGTGACCCTAAATAAGCTTTATCAATTGCATGAAAATCCGAGTATATTTACAGGAGTTAGAGCGAGGACAGACGGACAGACAAACCGAATGCATAAGAACTTGTCAGCTTTCTCGGTAAGTGCTAAAAAGACAGATGTTTCTTAAACTACGAAAATTTATTATAATCACGAAGTAAAAATCTTCCATTACCGCTTCTAAGTCACCCAATATTTCTTTATATTTAAAAACATCAGAAAAAAATTTATTTTCCATTTACAAATTATTTAATACACAAAGCATTTCAAAACCGAATATCAGCTGTTTTCATTTACTTTCGGAAAATTATCCGAATTTTTTAGCAACTCTGTATATGATATAGAAGAGATTTGTACATATTAACAACATGTATTTCAAAAATTAATTCATTTAAGTAGTACATATATTGCAGAAAATTTCCCTTCAGCAGTTTCATCCAATAAGAAGAATAGTATGCGAATAATTTTGTGCAGCCCTATATATGAGGTGTAGAAATTATATATAAAGAGTAGTATGCAAAAAACTAAGTGAATTTAAAAGTGCATATCGAATTTTAAAACATACTCTCCAGCAATTATTACGCAAAGACAGTATTGTAGCTGATTTCTTTTGTGTATCCCTGTAAATTATTAAAAATTGCTATGATTTGTCTATTTAATTTAATAATAGTGGAAGCAGGGAATTTATATACGTTTCAGTACATTTGAAATAGCGTTAAAATACTCTCCAAACAATTTTTCCGCATATACCATAATATAATCTATTTCTTTTGAGTGCCTCTGTAAATGAACCAATATTCGTACGTACTTCATATGCAATTTCATGACCCTAAATAAGATTTGTCAATTGCATAAAAATCCGAGTATATTTACAGGAATTAGAGGGTGGACAGGCGGACAGACAAACCGAATGCATAAGTACTTTTAAACTTTGTTGAAAAGTGCTAAAAAACACTTCTGATATTAAAAGAAATTACATCATTAATATTATCGAAAATGAGAATGTAAATTATATTTAAAATATTGCTACTCGCAACAGCAACAGAAAGCATTCGAATGTAAAGAATTATTTTTGTCCAATTTCTAATTTTTAGTGGTAAAAGAGCCAGTAAGATCTTTTCTGATCTTTTACTTAATATTTAAAAACCATATGTCTATTTAAATAGATTAGTTTCAATTACACATGTATTATTGCTCAATCAATCAGAGTTAAGGAAAAACAGAAAGACGAACAACATGAATTCCAGGTTGCGAAGTTCGTTGCTAGGTTCTGACGTCATTTGAACTAATTCATTCTCTTAAACTTTCATTATTATTAAATACGTTTTCAAAGCAAGTACTTCATCTCCGTGCTAAAATTTAAAGTTTAGGTGAAAAAACAGTCACTTTTGAAAGATTAAGTACTCAAATTTGTTTATTTTTTCGGTCTTGGTTTCTTAAATTTTTTTTGTGAATGTTTTATACAACCGACCAAACGAAAGCAAGCGCAAAAAAGAAACATGTTTTTTTTATAAGCGACTCTGCATGAACCAACCAACCATAAATCAGGGTAGAGAAGAAAGGGAAAAAAGGCATAGTTTTGATGATAGTGAGTTCCACTTTGTAATTAATATATCTGAAATTAATCAGAATATTAAAATTCTGAGCTTCAGGTGCATCAGGAGAGATATTGGGCTATTCTCATAAAAATTTTGAGCCTCCTAAGTCCCGTAGATTTTGCTAGCGATCGCAGACATACAGATACACACACACACACACACAGAGCGATTTGTTATTTTATTAATATAGATTATAAAAAAGAAATCTTATTTCCGAAATCTAGCCTAATGAACAATATCCCAACATCTCCCTTTCAGAATATAAAAAATACCACATTAAAGATTTTCTTTAGTCTGGAAATATCACATAAATTCTTTTTCATGACTTTTAATGAAAGAAATATGATGTCAAATGAAATGTACAATTAAATTTAAAATAAAGAATGTTTTATTTAAATTGCTGGGTATTAAACAAATTCATTTCAACATGAAATATTTTTAGATTTGCAAAGAAAACATGACATGACTTAAAAACTTCTTCATACAGACTGTATCATCATTTATGACCTTATGATGAAATATCGAATTTTGCCATAATGTTGAATGATGTTACAAGAAAATTAGTATATATTTATTTTATACAATAGAAAATAAATCTTATTTCCGAAATCTAGCCTAATGGACGATAGCCCAACATCCCCCCTTTCAGAATATAAAAAACACCACATCAAAGATTTTCTTTAGTCTGCAAAATATCACATAAATTCTTTTTCATGACTTTTAATAGGAGAAATATGATGTCAAATGAACTGTACAATTAATTCTAAAATAAAGAATGTTTTATTTAAATTGCTGGGTATTAAACAAATTCATTTCGACATGAAATCTTTGTAGATTTGCAAAGAAAACATGACATGACTTAATAATTTCTTCATACAGACTGTATCATTTTTTATGACCTTATGATGAAATATTGAATTTTGCTATAATGTTGTATAATATTACAACGAAACTAGTATAAATTTATTTTATACAATAGAAAAGAAATCTTATTTCCGAAATCTTGTCTAATGAATGATAACCCAACATCCCCCCTTCAAAATATAAAAAATACCACACCAAAGGTTTTCTTTCGTCTGCAAAATATCATATAAATTCTTTTTCATAATTTCTTTTATAACAGAAATATGATGTCAAATGAAAATTTCTTAAATTAAGCCGCTTATTTTTTTTATATAAAATAAAAGGGGTAAATATGAAAGGGTAATTTTTTCAGTATTTTATGTCTGGTAAAAGGATTTTCTAATGGTATTTTTTTTTTTTTACATTTATTACATTTAAAAAACAGTCAAAGTAAAATTAGTATTTTTTAATTAATTTTTAAAAATAAACTTTTTTTAAAATAAAAGAGATGAAAACGTTTTTTTAAAAAGGATCATGAAGTATTTAATGTGAAAAAAAGGAATATTTTTCAGTTATATAAGATCCACTGTAAATTACATTACAAATGCATTTAATTAAGCTTTTCGAGCTCACCGTAACTTTTAAAAATCCGATACTTTTTACAATAAGTATTAATATGTTGTACATTGTAATAGTAATAGTAATAATAAAAAACAAAGTCTAAAACAAGGCAAAGTATCCCATTTTATTTATGTTCCTTATATTATTAAATACTTACCTTAATCACGTAATATAAATATGCATTTGTATACTAAAGTTCAACTCATCGCATCAATGGGAAATTACAGTGATGTATGATAAAAATTCTGAATGTTAAATTTAAGTATATACCCGTAAGGAATGGTGACGTCACTGTGACGTCGTTGTGAAGTCACCTTGTGATTTTGTGACCACCTGTAAAGCATGGAAACGTCACTGCAATGTCGTTGTGAAGTCACATTGTGACTTTGTGACCATCGATTGTCCATGTGACGTCAAGTGACGTCGATGTGAAGTCACAGTGACTAAAATGTGAAGTCTTTATGTCCGCTTTAGAGCTTTGTGACGTTTCACAAAGTGGTCACAATGTGACAAATTTGTGAAAAATGTGTCATTTGTGACTAATTTGACATTAACATTGTGACGAAACTGTGACAAAAGCGACGATATTTAAATTGCCAGAGACATGTTTTTTAAAATAAATGACATGTTTTGAAGAATATTTATAAATTTCTAAAGATTTTTAAGAAAGCCACATCTCAGTCACAATGTGAGGTCACTGAGTGGTGGCATTTTGGTTACAGATGTGATGTGACCATGCATGCTATTAGGGCCTCGATGGTCGATGTCACGTCACGTGACGTCGATGTGAAGTCACAGTGATTAAAATGTGAAGTCGTTATGGCCGTTTTAGAGCTCGTTTGTGACATCACAATGTGACCACTTTGTGAAGTCAGGGTGTGACAAATTTGTGAAAAATGTGTCATTTGTCACTACTTTGACATTAACATTGTGACGAAACAGTGACAAAATCGACGTTATTTAAATTGACAGAAACATGATTTTAAAACTAAATAACATGTTTTCAAGAATATTTGTAATTTTCTGAAATTTTTTAAGAAAGTCACATCTCACTCACAATGTGACGTCATTGAGTGGTGACAGTTTGGTCACAGATGTGACCAAAGTGACTCACAGTGACCATGCACGCTATGAGGATACGTATATCTGTATAATGATGCGAGAAAAAAGATTAAAAATATATCAATGAGTTAAATCTTTCCTAAAGAAAAATTGTTTTTCTTCGTAAAAAATAGTATGGAGCTATAATTTATATATACAGGGTGAGTCATAAATATCGATACTATTGGCTGTCTCCTTAACTATTGCCCTTACAAGGAAGGACTCCATACGGGCATACTCAGAAAAATCTGAAAAAATTACAGAATGTTCTTCTCATATAGTTATATATGTTTATAAAAAAAAATTTCGGCGGAACCTCCTTATAACGTCCGTAAAAAAATAATAAAAATTTCTTTTATTTGGCGATTTATCTCCGGTTGGCAAAAAAAACGAAATTTTGAAAAATACGCTTTTACGCTTCGAATACGTTTTAAAGAAAAAACTTTCTATGTTCAATTTATTTAAATAAGTTTAGTTTAAGTAATTTTAATTTTGCATTTTTACTTTACTTTAAGTGTAATTTTGTCATATACGTTTATATGTACTTATAACAAAATGAAATTAATATATTTTATCATGTAAAACACAATTTAAATTGATTAAAATTGTTCCAAATTGAAAAATACACTGTTAAAAATCCGCTGCATTTTGTTGCAACGCACTCCCTTGCTTGTATAGAAAACGGTTACTTGGCCGTGAAATGGAGCTTTCTCATTGGTTGGAATAGAGATATTATATACAAGCGGTGGAGTGCGTTGCAACAAAATGCAGCAGATTTTTAACAATGTATGACACGGTCAATTCACCGTGCTATGGAGCAATCTCATTGGTCAGAAGGGCGATATTCTATAAAACTAGTGGTGTGACGTTGCAGTAAATGCTGCAGATTTTTAACAGTGAAGTCAATTAAAATCAATTTTCAGATTCGTTAAAATCGTCTGCTTCTGGCGAGGAAATGCTCTGCTCTCCAAATTCCGCGTCGCTTTCAGCTTTTCACGCCAATTATTCCAAACTATTTTATTTTTTTACATATCTAATAATGTAATTCCGCCGCTAATTTTCACTGATCCTTTATTACCTACATGAGTAGTTTAATTCGTATTTTTTTCAAAAAATTCTGAGTATGCCCCCAATGGAGACCTTCCTTGTTAGACCCATACTTCTAATTGCAAAAAGTCATAAAAAATGTAAAATTTTTGATAAGATAAATTACGACTCCATGGGGGGTCTAGTTGAAAAGTTACGAAAATTAAATTTTTATATGGCCCCCGTAAGATAAAAATTCCAATTAGGAAAACTTTCCTTATTCAGTCCTGAATAAGACACAAAAAGTTGCATCCTATATCCCCAAAATTCGCAAAGTTATAGCCGTTTAAAAAATTCATCAGGTTTTAAGGGAATAGACACAAATTGAAACGCGCGCAATTCAAAAAACAATGATACTTTAACAGTTCTAGAAAACGCGTAAAAAAATGTATTTCTTGAGTTAGAATTTTGATTTTTTTCTTTTTTGTGATGGTTAGCCTTGTAATTTGCTAAGAATATCACATTTTAAAATTTCTCATACAATTTATAAAAGTTTCATGTGGTTAGTACTGGTTTAAATGGGACAATCAAAAATCGTTATAACTCATAACATTATTTATCGAATTTCAATTTCTTTCCATTTAATTAAAGATGAAAATCTGATTTTAGTTTTGTTCCAAGGTTTTTTTATATTAATTTTAAAACTATTAAAAATGTTTATTGAAATATTATTATAATTAAAAAAAAAATCATATTTTCAAAAGGGAACATTTTTTTCAAATTTGCCGAAACAAAACTAATGTAAAAAAATAAAAAATGACGTGTTTCAAGTTTTTTTTTCTTTTAAAAATTCTTAACATTTAATAATTTAAAGACATGAAATAGAGAATGAAAAATTCATTATGCAGAAAAACGAAGTGTATTCTTAAAATGTCCGTCAGTTATTTTAATAAATGCTTTTTCTAAGATGCAGATTAAGTCTTTTTTTTCTTTTTAAATTCACCTCTGACAACTTCAGGCTTTTTATCGTCCTCCAGAGGATGTTAAAAAATCTGTATTCTTGGCCCAGGTAGGGCCAGGACCGAGATGTTGCTTTTTTCTGAACACCCTAAAGTACGAGCCTAGCGTACTTTTCATAAAGGAGGGGACTACTTCCTTCAACTTAGGTACACTCTCGATGAAATTTTCAAACCCGGTCTCGATAAAACCCGTATTAAAATCACAGTCTCTGACTGACTTAATACGTGCATAAAATAAGTAAAATTCGGCTCAATCGAATTTTTTACAAAAAACATAAACAAAAATAACCTCTTAAAGTTCATTTTTAAATAGATTATTCAAAGGCTAAAAAAATTAAATACAATAAAACCAGTGAAAAAAAATCTGCCTATGCCGTAATTCTGTCTTAAACGAAAAATATGTTGATCCATGCAAAATAAATGCAATAGTACCTGAAAAAAAAGCTCCAGTTACATCTTCTCGGGAGAGCATCTGTCTATAACGTATTTTTCTTTCCTTTGTGATTCCGTCTTAAAAAGTTTTAGTGTATAACATTTTTCAGAGTCTCTAACGCATGGGATATGTATTAACGATATTGAAATATAAGTGAAACATCTACATATGAATAGAAATTCATTGATAAAATAAATATATTACAGCCTTTGGCGCTTCTTTTGTAATAAAAAGTATAAATATAAAAAACGAAAAGCTACAAAAGAATCTTTTGGTCAGAACTCCTCCATATGAAAAAAAAATTCCCACGCCGAGTTAAAAAAAAAAAATGTAGAAATTTGCGACTGAACCGGATTATGATTTAAACTATTTTTCAGATCGGTCCGGGTTATGATGTTAAGATTTTTTCAGGCCACGCCGTACTTTTTTCCCTGTGGATCGGTTTGGGACCTGTACTAGATATTTTCACCCGGGCAGACGTCTGGTATGCCAATTTAGCGTAAAAATTATACGCTGCTATTTTATGTCCAAAGAAAAAGCGCTGTCTTAAACCGATTTTTATTAAATTGCAATTTGTGAATGTTCCCTAACAAGCGTTGAAATTGAGTCGAGAAATCACAGTTTAGGGGCAGGTAAATGTGATGTAAGTCAGGAATTTTTGAGGATTTTGGGATTTAATATCTCTGTGGGATTTTTAGATACGGAGATGAATTTTGTTTTGTTCAATTTAAGAATGGATAAAGAATAATTTCCTAATTGGGATTTTTGCCCTACGGGGGCCGTATAAAAATTTAATTTTCGTATTTTTTCAAATATACCCCCCATGGAGTTGCAACTTATCTTATCAAAAATTTCACCTTTTTTATGAATGTTTGCAATTGGAAGTATGGGTCTAGGGGCAATATTTGAGGAGATAGCCTATTGTTTCGATATTTATGACTCACCCTGTATATATATATATTATTTGTGTAGCCGGGTACTAAAAATTTCAGTTTCATAATTTATGCACTATTTTTTACAACAAGTCACAATACCTCTAAAAATTTTTCACACATCAGATTTTTTTTAAGATTTCATTATAATGAAACACGATTTTCACCCAGTTTTTTATGAATATTTTGAGAATGATTATCATGTAAATATATGATAACACCTCACTAAAAAAACTCTGTAGGTATTTGGCCCTTTCTGATGATATTTTAAAGAACATCTTTAAAAAAATCTGCAGATATTTTTAAGCTAAATCTTCGAAATTTCTACAGATTTCTATAAAATTTGTTAAGAAAATGGAGATTTCTTAAGATAATCTTAAGATTATTTTTGGTGGGGATCTTTCCCTCTTCATATGCCTACTTGAGAAAACGAAAAAAAATGACCATAATATTTCGACACTTTGTTAATTATATGTTATCGTACAATTTTACAAAATCAGAATTTTTGAATTTAAATAATATATATATATTTTTTTTCTATTGCTCAATTTGTAGATTGATTTAAGCTATTGCATTTATTTTCGTATATATTTCATTCTCCAACATGTTATAATACTTGATATATTATTCGAATATATGTCTATACATCAATACTCTTTTTAATGACTTTACTATCATGACAGAATAAACTCTGGCAAGGATGATAAATAAAAGTGAAAGATATCACAATTTAAGAAGTACAAAATGCATTATATACAACATTAACGATTGAAATCCATAATAAAGAAAGATTACTTCTCGTATTCTATAAAAGTCCTATGAAATAAAATGCAAACTTAAACCTATTTTATTTCAGCTTTTGAGCATTATACAAATTTATTTTCATAAGAACTACTATAAAAGAAAAACACGATATCTTATAAGAATATAGTTACATACACTGTTTCATTTTTTGAGGTCTTAATGATGCAAGAATAAATTTTTATAGTACTTATTTATAAATTTGAAAGACAGTGTAAAGAAAGAAAACGAGCCTATATTTGTCTACAGAAGAAAATAAATATACTAGTGAAAGCAATGTTAAAGAAAGCTTGTTTTTTTCTCAACAAAGCAGATAGAATAAAACCCCAAATAAAGAATTTATATTTAAGTTGCTGAATATTATACTAATTCATTTCGACATGAAATCTTTTTAGATTGTAAATAAACATGATAACACTCAAATACTTATCCATACAGATTGCATCATTTTTATGATCTTATGAAGAAAAACCGAATTTCACCATAATGTTTAAATGATGTTATAACGAAACAAATATATATTTATTTTATACAATAGAATAAGAAATCTTATCTCAGATATCCAGCCTAATGAATGATTGCCCAACATCCTCCTTTCAAAATTTTATATAAAAAATACTACAAACTACAACAAAGGTTTTCTTTTCATCTGCAGCTATCATATAAATTGTTCTTCTTGAACGTTTTATAACAGAAACGTGATTTTAATTGAATTGCTTCTTATATTAGATTGTTTCAATTTTTTAATATCGTATGACTGTATTTCTCTACAAGAGGAAAATAAATATACTAGTGAAAGCAATGTTAAAGAAAGCTTATTTTTTCCTCAAACAAGCATATACAGTAAAACTCAAAATAAAGAATTTTTCTTTAATTTGCTGAGTATTATACTAATTCATATCGATATGAAATCTTTTTAGATTTGTAAACATAAGATCACTAAAAAACTTATTCATATTAGGATTGCATCATTTTTTATGACCTTATAAAGAAATACCGGATTTTGCCAGAATGTTTAAATGATGTTACGAAACAAGTATATATTTATTTTAACACAATAGAAAAAGAATTCATATCTTAGAAATCCAACCTAATGAATGATTGCCCAACATCCTACTTTCAAAATGTCATATAAAAAACACTACATCAAAGGTTTTCTTTTCATCTGCATCATCTTTTCATCTGGTTTTCTTTCATATAAATTGTTTTTATTGAACTCTTTATAACATAAACAGGATTTCAATTGAATTGTGTCTTATATTAGATTGTTTCAATTTTTTAATATCGTATAAATTTGAAATGAGAATTTTTGTCAGTATTTTATGTCTGGAGAATATAGTACATTATAGGATTTTGTAATAGTATATTTTAGCCTTTATTCCTTCATATATTTATTTAAAAATGCTCTAAGTAAAATCACTAAATTTTAATTAATATTTAAAAATCAAACATTCCTTAAATAAATGTTATGTGATTTTTTAAAAAGAGACTATATATTTCCAAAAAAAGAAAATTAATATAACAGTGAAAGTTATATTAAATAACGTTTATTTTTTTCAACAAAAAGGATACAATAAAACCGAAAATAAAGAATGTTTTATTTAAGTTACTGGCTATAATACTAATCAATTTCGGCATGAAATCTTTTTAGGTTTGTAAATAAATAAAAATATCACTTAAAATCTTATCGATTTCTTATAAATTTTGACAGTACTTATTCATAAATTTGATAGACAGTGTAAAGAAAGAAAAGGAGACTATATTTGTCAACAAGAAGAAAATAAATATACTAGTGAAAGCAATGTTAGGGAAAGCTTATTTTTTTCTGAACAAAGCATATACAATGTAACCCAAAATGAAGAATTTATATTTAAGTTGCTGAATATTATACTAATTCATTTCGACATGAAATCTTTGCATAATTTTTTTATGATCTTATGAAGAAATACCGAATTTTGCCACAATGTTTAAATGATGTTACAACGAAACAAGTATATACCGGGTGTCCCAAAAATGACTGATGAATTTTAAAATGCAATAACTTGCAAACGGTAACAGCTATCTAAAAAAATTTTGCAGGAGGGTTATGTATAATGTTAGGAGTTTTTTACCGTAATTTCTTTTTTCAGTTCGCATCTCAAACAATAGGTGGCGCTGACGACGATTGAAGGCCAGGTAATCAGTGCTGTGTGAAGCGTCGACCTGGCCTTCAATCGCCGTCAGCGCCAACTATTGTTTGAGATGCGAACCAAAATAATAAATTACGGTAAAAAAACTCCTGACAATATACATAACCCTCCTGCAAAATTTTTTTAAATAGCTGTTACCGTTTGCAAGTTATTGAATTTTAAAATCCATCAGTCATTTTTGGGACATTCGGTATTTATTTTTTTAGAATAGAAAAAGAAATCTTATCTTAGAAATCCAGCCTAATGAATAATTGCCCAACAGCCTCCTTTCAATATGTCAAATAAAAAATATTACATCAAAGATTTTCCTTTCATCTGCTAAATATATCATATACACTGCTCAAAACAATTAAAGGATATTTGAAGTTTTATATAAAATAAAGATATAAACGAATTTTTTTTGCCGAAAATAGAATAAGAGAATCACAAATGAAAATTTTTCTGGTTTTCAAACTGTGGAGTATGCAAATTTTGAGTTCGACGTCAAAAACGCTTCAGCGGCAGCGAATGAAATTTGACTTTCAACTGGATAAAAGAGAATGAAGACAAAGATGATCGGCATTCAGTGATTGCTTTGTTTCGATGAGTACGATGTCTCAGCGAAGTCATTTGACCGATTCAGAAGTTTGGAGAATTGTTGGTAGGTTAGAAGGGGGCCAAACACAAGCCGAAGTAGCGCAAGCCATTGGAGTGTCACAAAGTGTCATTTCCAGGATATAGAACCGTTTTTTGGAGAGTGGATCTGCAGGCCGTAGACCAGGGCAAGGTCGTAGACGGGCAACAGCGCCCAATAAAGATCGGTATTTAGCGTTAACAGCTCGAAGAAACCGAAACATGAACGCTACTCTTCTCCAACAACACCTTCGCTCGGCTACAGGCACCACGATTTCAACTCAGACTGTCCGAAACCGGCTCCATGCTGTAGGTCTGTATGCTTGCCGACCGATGGTATGTTTTAGATTAACATCAAGGCATCGTCGCGACCGCAGGGAGTGGGCAACCGAGCACGTCAACTGGAAGAGAAATGAATGGAGCAATATTCTGTTTTCTGACGAGTCCCGTTTTTCTGTGCATCCGGATAATAGGCGTATTTTCATCTGGAGGGACCGTGGCAGTAGGAATAATCCTGCGTTCGTGCACTAAAGTGTTAGATTTGGCGGTGGAGGAGTGTTGGTGCATGGTGGCATCTCCATTGACGGGCGCACTCACCTCTACATCATTCGAGATGGAGCTCTGATTGGTCGCCGATATAGAGATTAGATCCTCAGACCTATTGTAGTCCCTTACGCTGCAGCAATCGGAGATAACTTTATATTAATGTACGATAACTGCAGGCCACATCGTGCAAACCTTGTGGAGGATTTTCTTTTCGAGGAAGGAATCGTTCGAATGGAATGGCCAGCGTGTTTCCCAGACATGAATCCAATCGAGCACGTTTGGGACGCTCTAGGAAGACGAGTTTCTGGCCGCCAACAACCTCCACAAACTCTCCAAGAACTGGAAAGAGCTCTTCTGAAAGAACGGGGCAGAATACTCCAACTCGTCATTAATAGCCTCATTGAGTCCATGCCTCAAAAGTGTTCAACGGTGCTGGCCGCCCGTGGAAACCATACCCCCTACTGAAAATGATTTTCTTTGAAGAAAACACCTTTTCTTATTCTTTTTTTTTTCTCATACGCACAAATTGTGTTTTTTTCCTTTTGTATACAAATGCGCAATAAAATACATTTTTTTCTGCCAAACATGTGTAATTTATTCTCATATAACTTACTATGTCTGTCGACCATGTATCAATCAGCTAAAAAGTTTCCCAGATACAAAATCCACCTAAAACTTCAATATCCTTTAATTGTTTTGAGCAGTGTAAATTGTTTTTCTTACACTTTTTCTAACAGAAATATGATTTCAATTGAATTGTTTCTTATATTAGATTGTTTCAATTTTGTACTATCATATAAGCATGAAACGAAAATTTTTTTCAGCATTTAATGTCTGGATAATAGGATTTTGTAATGATTTATTTTCGCCATTTCATTTTCATTTATTACTTTAATAAACACGCGAAGTAAAATTACTAAATTTTAAATAATGCTTGAAAATCAAATGTTTCTTACATAAATGTGCTATGATTTTTAAAATAGTGGACTATATTTTTTTTAATAGAAGAAAATAAATATAACAGCGAAAGCAATACTAAATAAAAAGAATACTGCCCAGTTAAACTGATGGCATTGAGCTCACAGGCTACAAATACTAATTGCACATTAAAGCCTTATATTTTCAAGGGTTAATTCCGTTCGAAAAAAAAATTAAGAAGGGGAAACAGCTGTCCGCTTTCCTCTTTTTTTTCTACTTAATCATTGAACCTCCTATACTATCAAAGACATGCTTTATCATATAAAAAATCTATATCCAAAATTCAGAGCAAATTAGATAATTAATAAAAACCCATTTAGCATTTATATAATTTAAAAGGAGTTATCCCCCTCTTTTATACTTAACCATTAAACTTCCAAAACTATTCAGAGATTTGAACGAAATCTGACAATTCTGCTTGAAAAACCCATTTATATAAATTAAGGGGGGGGGGCATTAGAACCCCTGTTCCCCTTATTTATACTTATTCAATGAACACCTAATAACAGTCACGGAATTGCCTCATCAGAATGATCCTAATCTAAATTTTGAACGAAAATTAATTCTGCATGAAAATCCCATTTATATCAACTAACGAGGGGGGGCATTAGAGCCCCTGTTCCCCCTATTTATACTTATTCAATGAACACCTAATAACAGTCACGGAATCTCCTCATCAGAATGATCCTAATCTAAATTTTGAACAAAAACTTAATTCTGCATGAAAATCCCATTTATATCAACTAACGGGGGGGGGCATTAGAACCCCTGTTCCCCCTATTTATACTTATTCAATGAACACCTAATAACAGTCACGGAATCGCCTCATCAGAATGATCCTAATCTAAATTTTGAACGAAAACTTAATTCTCAATTAAAATCCCATTTATATCAACTAACGGGGGGGGGGCATTAGAACCCCTGTTCCCTCTATTTATAATTATTCAATGAACAACTAATAACAGTCACTGAATCGCCTCATCAGAATGATCCTAATCTAAATTTTGAACGAAAACTTAATTCTGCATGAAAATCCCATTTATATCAACTAACGGGGGGGGGGGCATTAGAACCCCTGTTCCCCCTATTTATACTTATTCAATGAACACCTAATAACAGCCACGGAATCGCCTCATCAGAATGATCCTAATCTAAATTTTGAACGAAAACTTAATTCTGCATGAAAATCCCATTTATATCAACTAACGGGAGGGGGATTAGAACCCCTGTTCCCCCTATTTATACTTATTCAATGAACACCTAATAACAGTCACGGAATCGCCTCATCAGAATGATCCTAATCTAAATTTTGAAAACTTAATTCTGCATGAAAATCCCATGTATATCAACTAACGGGGGGCATGAGCCCCCCGTTCCCTCTCTTATACATATCGAATGAACTCCAAAAACTAATCAGGGAAGCGCCTTATCAGGATATACCTATATACAAAATTTCAAGTGGATCCGATATTTTTATCATGAGTTATCGCGTTACGCACATACGCACATACATACAGAACGGACGGGCACATAAGCTCTCAGGCTATGATAGCCTGTGAGCTAAAAAGGTTTATTTATTTATTTTATTTATTTATTTATTTTTGCAGCAAAAAGTATACAATAAAATCCAAAATAAAGAATTTTGTTTAAGTTGCTAAATATTATACTAATGCATTCCGATATGAAAACTATTTAGGTTTGTAAATAAAAACTTAAAAACTTTCAAAAACTTATCCATACAGATTGCATCATTTTTTATGATCTTTTAATGAAATACCGAATTTCATCATAATGTTTAAATGATGTTACAACAAAACAAGTATATATTTATTTTATGCAATGGAAAAAAGAAATCGTATCTTAGAAATCCAGCCTAATAAATGATTGCCCACCATCCTCCATTCAAAATGTCACATAAAAAGTACTACATCAGGTTTTCTTTTGATGTGCAGGATATCATATAAATTGTTTTTCTTGAACTTTGTATAACATAAATATGATTTTAATTGAATTGTTTCTTATATTAGATTGTTACAATTTTTTAATAAGTATAAAAGGAGAATTTTTCTTCGGTAATTTATGTCTGGAGAATAGGATTTTGTAATCGTATATTTTCGCCTTTATTTCTTCATATATTCATCTTCATATATTCATCACTTTAAGTAAAATCAGTAAATTTTAATTGATGTTTGAAAATTATATGTTCCTTAACTAAATGTGATGCGATTTTTTAAAATAAAGACTATATTTTTCTAAACGAAGAAAATAAAAATAACAGTTAAAGCAATACTAAAGAAAGTTTATTTTTTCTCATCAAAACTTATACAATAAAACTGAAAATAGAGAATGCTTTATTTAAGTTACTGGGTATTATACAAATTTATTTCGACATGAAATCTTTTTCGGTTTGTAAAGAAAACATAATATCACTTAAAAACTTCTTCATACAGACTGTGTATTTTTTATGACCTTATGAAGAAATAGCAAATTTTGACATAATGTTAAACGATTATACAACAAAACGATTATACAACGAATTTTTTTTTTTTTTTTTTTTTTTTTTTTTTTTTTTTTATTGGTTGAATTTCGCAACTTATTTTGTTTTATTCGTTTTCTGATTGGTCCATGTAAAATGTACAAAAATGGAAAACTGCTGTTTTTTATTTTATTCGTTTTCTGATTACTCAAAGTTTAACATCCAAAAATGGAATACTTCTGTTGCCAAAATGACAAAAAAGTATTAAAATAACTACAAAAAAATTAATAACTTAAAAACAAATTGAGATACAGCTTTCAAACAAATTGTATTTAAAAGTGCATTTTTTCTGTAGACGATGGTGTAAAAATTCAAAATGTGTTTTGTTTAGAAGTTTAAAAATTTGCAGTACCGAAAATTGTAAAACTAAAATTTCATTTAAAATTTGAGTATTATATGTACAGGAATATTACTTTTAAACCCATGACATACGTAATATAAGACTAGAATGTGACAGTAATATAGGACTTACATGTGAAAATATAATTTTCCAAACACTCGTTGTATTTTGTTAAATTACAATTTTTTTAGTGGTAGGGAGAACAATTTTTCATAAAACTCTATTGATTCATTATCTGTCTCAATTAGTAAAATGTAAATACATTTGAAACATTCATAACGCTCCAATTTTTGGCACAGATGCCTAATACTTACCACTTTAGCACAATTGTTTTCTTAAATTTTTATCGCAGATGTATTATTTCTATAAAAAATTTTCTTACATTAGGTTGTTTTACTTTTTTAATATCGTGTAAATATGAGAGAAGAAATTTTTCAGTATTTTATGTGTAAAGAATAGGATTTTGTAATGGTATTTTTTCGTCTTTATTACTTCATATGTATATAAAAATCACTCGAAGTGAAATGACTAAATTTTAATTAATATGTGAAAATCAAATTTTTTTTTAAATAAATACAACGAAAATATAAAAAAATAATAATAAAGGATTCAACATAAAAAAAAGAATGTTGTTCGAGTACATATGATCCACTATAAATTATGTTAAAAATGCATTCAATTAGGCTTTTCGAGTTTACTGTAACTTTTAAACAGTCAGTTTTTTTGCTATAAACATTAATAAAGACATACATAATTTTATTATAATAGAGAAACAAAGACTAAAGGTACGCAAAATATTTCGTTTTATTTATGATCCTTTATATAATTAGATACTTTAGCTTGGTACCTAAAGTACATAATATAACTATGCATTGAATACAAAAGTTTAATTCATCACATAAATCAGAAATCACAATAGTATGTAATACGCATTCAGAAAGTTAAAATTAACTAAATGCGTATGACATTACGATGATTACAAGATTAAGAAATATATCAGTAACCATAATCTACCCTACGGATTTTTTTTTCTTCATAAAGTATAATATAGAATAAAACGAGAAATTATTTCATATCTACATACGGGATTAAAAATTTCAGTTTCATAATTAATGAACACATTTTTTATAAAATAAACATAATGTTTCTCGAAAATTTTCCGATATAAGTTTTTTTTAAGGATTTCACAATCATGAAACGTGATATTACCCCAGTTTTTTAATTAATAGCTTGAGAACGATTATCATGTAATTATAAGATATCATCTTTTACACTTCACGTGTTTGTCGGAGAAAACTAAATATAATAATGACAATAATATTTCGTCGTTTTCTTAATTATATGTTATAGAATATTACAAAATCATAATTTTTGAATTTAACTTAATAATGGTAATTACTTTCTAAATAATCTGATGTCCAGTGAAAGTTTGTTCTGCATTTAGACTAAATATTTATTATGTAAAACTTTTTCCACTGTAATAGGCAATAGAAATACTTCTCATGAAAAAATGTGACAGTCATTGATGCTAATCACAGATCTAATATTAAGTATTTCTCTCTCTCTCTCTCTGGATGTGCTATATGTATATATCTTCCCTTCGTAATAACGGTTAATTACAATTTTTGCTTGTTGAAATATTATGCGAAATGATCCCAAAGCGAAATTTGTTTACAACCTGTAACTGTTTTTTTTCTTTTTTTAATTTTCAATTTGAAAATTAAGCCCTGCGATTTTTAGATTTACCATTTACATGGGGCGGTGTCTAAGTGATGGAAACTGTTTTTGCTATTATTCTTACTGCCTGAAACAATTGCCCGGAGTGTATTTCAGGACAGGCAAGTTGTCAATTTTGCCCCAGTGAGGACGTAAATAGTGTGTTAATAGACTAGTGTGTCTGTGCTGTTTCCATTGCGTTTTTAGTACGGAAACGAGTGTTCCCGTTTTACTGCTTTAACCTGTGTATTCTCGTGGTTCACTATGTCTCTGACTAGTGAAGTGGAGGATGAGACACCGTCGCGGAGTGGTAAGACTCTTACTAGCTCCTCCACGACGAGTAGCCCAGGTTACGCCCGAGGCTTGGAGTCATCCAAGCGGGCAACCGTCGCACAGTGGGGCAAAAAGCCTTCAAAACTGGCAAAAAATCGAAAAAATGAAATTTTATTTTGAACTACCGACATACGTCACTTTAATAGAGCAGATGTCAGTACACATCTGCCTAGTATTAAAATTTGTGCAAAGTTATTTTGATCGTCACTAGAGAAAGAAGTTAAACTGCATATTGTGCTTTGATAATAAGTGAAAAAAAAATCAATAATTTTGTTTCAACATTCGTTTGTTAATTTCGCTATAATAATTAAAAAATAATTTTTTTTTTACTATGGAACCTTTAACTACAAGTATGTAACAATAATTCATTAACTTTCAATTTGTTTTAATACGATTTTTATAGATATACAGACGCTTAGAATATATAGTGGAATATATATTTTTTCAACTAAGTATGAGTTTTAAAAGGACAAATATGCCAGAAAATCTTGCTCTTTTTTGCCACTTTTTTAATTGTATGGTCATTTTTATAGCTAATCATCCTTAAATTTTTGTCAGTGTACGGGTGTGCCAAACATGATTATAAATATTTTCTTTGTTAAATACGAATTTTAATGCATTGTTTATCACAAAACAATGTATTTAAATGAAACTGAATATCATGGAATGTTTTAACAAAAAACTTTTGAAAAGTAATGTGATTTTATGGTATAAGAGCTCCATAATCGGAGAAACTACGAACAAGTAGTTTAAATGAAAAGAAGATTAAATGTTTTAAAGTTTAATATAAATTCCGATGAGCAAAAGCCTGGCGAAACAAGGGAAATGCTTTAGAATAAACAAAAAGTGGCTTGGCAAATCGCTTTCATTTCCTCGATTTGAAAAACAAACAGAAGCGTAATGAAAAGCAAACGTGCCCATCTTCATATTTCGTCTGAATTTGTTCTGGACGATCAAAAATATCAAGAGTAAAACGGTTATACAATTCTAATTCTACATATTCGTTAGTGTACACTGTAAAAAAAAATTCAAGAGGTTACTAAAAATTCTTTAGTAAATTTGTATTCCACAGAATTTTTTAGTAACCATTACAAACTTTTTTTTTGCAAGTGAAACAAGCATTTCTTTTGTAAACTGAACAAAATAATTTTTTGTATAACTAACTTAAAAATTTTTAGTATGAGCCACCAAGAAAATTTTAGTAATAGCTCCAAAATTGTTTTTAATAACCTTTACGTGCGCCCGAAGGACAGGAGCTGCATCCAAACTTCTGAAGCGATAGATTTTCGGCAAAACCGCAATAGATGGCAGCACCAAAAATGCTACCTGCTCTGACAGGATTTTCACAATCCCTTTATTAACGAGTGCTTACACTACATACATTCGGAACGTACTTGACGGTTCCGGTATCGAACCCGGGACCTTTTAGCCTGGAATCCGTTACCATAACCACTATGCTATCAACGCCACACCAAGTGAGTTTTAGTAATAGCTTTTAAAAATGTAAAACTATTAACTCTTATCCATTGCTAACTTTTTTCTAGCAATTCTTACAGATTTTCTAGTAACCGACTAAGATTACTAAAAATTTTTTAGTAATTACAAGGATCACTAAAGTTTTTTTAGTAGGTCGACACTTTTTTTTTTACAGTGTACGTGACATGTATGAGTTTAAGATCTGAAAAACAGGAAAACAAAAAGTGAGTGTTAGCACTAAAACAACAGAAACAGTTTTTCTTCTGCTGTCTTTATAGTAATACGTACATTTTGCCAGAGAAAGGTTGATCCAATCCTTCGAAACGAGTCGCTAATATTCATTATAAGGTTGGCTTGAGAGTAATTAAAACTACTAATTATGTTTACATTTTTTAATGCGATATTATGGATGATTTATAAATATCTAATTCGTATAAAACTATCTTAAATTCTTGTTTTTAACTCATTTTTCTGCAAAAAATATTGAAAAAGGTTTGTAAATTAATTAATAAATTACTATTTAGCTTATGTAAAAGTTTAAAATTTTACTACTTTTCTTCTACAAAAGAATCCGTTATGTGCTTTTTTTGTTCAAAGTAAATTTTATTTTTTGCCAACTTTGGAGGCTTCCTGCCCCACTGTGCGTCGGCCCTCAGCTGACGGATTCAGGTTGTCAAACAGGAAGTCAGCTGGGAAACGTTGACCTGTCCCTTCCGGATATAGTTGACCTCTCGACTTTCTTCACTGAGGAAGCGCACTCTTTAGGTGCGAGAATCCTCGAGGAGCTGAACAAGGTCAGGGGTCTGTCGGCCCCCAAGAAGTCATTCTTTGAGGAATCTATATCACGGATAGAAGATTTCATAGTCCGACGCTTGGTTCGTTCTGCTCTATGGGAAAGCCTCACGGAGGGGAAGTTCTACAACTGGCAAGAAGGCGTCCAAAGCTGAAAAGCGGAAGGATGCCTCAAGGCCAGATGACACCCCGAAGGAGGTGGTACCACCGGACAGGTCCTATTCTAACGTCGCCGGTGGTGCGACAGAGGAATGGCAGACTGTCACCAGCAAGAGTACAAGGAGGAGACGGTTGAGGAAGGGACGTGTGGAACCGGCAGGAACTCAGCCTGCTTCCCGAAGCGGACCTGGAAACGGTAGCGCTGCTGGTGCTAAGGGGGCCGGCTCAGCGGCGCCTCGACGCTACCAGGAACGACACGCTCTTCAAATCCTTCCAAACGACGATGCTGTCTCCTCCGATGACACTCGTAAGTTAGTAGCCAGCACGATTGATCCAATGAAAGCTGGGCTGGCTTTGAGAGGAATGCGGAACACCTCCAAGGCAGGGGTGCTGGTCTTCGCGGACAGCGCTGCGGACCTCGAGAAGCTGGTGGCGGAAGTGGAGAAATCGGACCTGGTGAATGGTCACTCGGCTTCCAAACCGACCAAGCGCAATCCTGAGATTGTAATCTTTGGCGTCGGCGAGGATTCTACGGGAGACGGGATCATTGAAGCCCTGAAAAATCAGAACACAGCGTTGCGTGACGCTGACATTTCCTTCAAAAAGTTTTTTGAGGGGAAGAAGGGGCGTAATGGCGTGGTCTCTCTGGATCCAGAGTCGTACAGGCGACTTGGACGAGTGAGGAAGCTGAACGTTGGCTGGGACACACTGTTCTTCTCACGAAGACGGCGTCCTCTTCAATGTTATAAGTGCTGGAAATTCGGCCACATAGCTAGAGATTGCCACGGCAAGAGCTGCTGTGGGAAGTGTGGTAGTCAGGACCACATTCTCAGCGATTGCACCAGTGATCCTGCGTGCGTCAATTGTATGAAGGTCAATTCGTTAAACTTGGCGCGTGAGGCTCTCCCTACCAATCACGCAGCGAATTCGCAGGAGTGTAGCATCTTCTGCAAAGAACTGGCTTTGACTGAGAAACGAAACAATGGCCGATAGTCCAAAGTTTCTTCACCTCAACGTCAACCGCAATACGGCGGCTTTGTACCAGTTGCAGAAGACAGTCCTCTCGCAGAGCATTGATGTGATCTCCTTGAATGAGCAGCGTGTGACGGAGGGAAAGACCGTCGGATTACCCGAGGGTTTTTCCGAAGTCATTTCTTCGGAGCGTAGCCGAGCCGCCTTCTGGATAAGTTCGCGACTGAAATACTGTGTGGTTCTGAATACTGACGACATAGTGGCGATTCGATGCACTATTTCGGAGGAGGATGTGTTAATAGTGTCGTGCTATTGCTCTCCGTCTGAAGACATTGTCGGATGGGCGACTTGCTACTGGAGTTCCCTCAGGACAATGTTCAGATTGTCGGGGACTTCAATGCGAAGTCGTACATCTGGGGGGATTGGCCAACGGACGCCAGGGGCGAGGAAGTTATCTCCTTCGCCCTTGGTTACGATCTGGAAATCATCTACAATCCAGACAGTGCGGCGACCTTTGATAGCCATCAGGGTCAAAGCTGGATCGATTTACTTCTGGTCCGTAAATGCGCAGATCGCATAGCTGACTGGATTGTTCAAGATGGGGTGACAACCAGCGATCATAACGCCATGACCTGGACCTACCAAGGCAGGCCAAGGGCTCGAAATCCTAGGGGATTCCGCCGTCGGTGGAATCCCAAGGACCTCGCCTGGGACGATTTCCTCCAGGATCTGCAGAATGCAGATTTGGACGTCTATGATTCGAACGCACCAGACTCGGGAGTTGAACATCTTGATTCAGTCCTGGTAGATCTGTGCTTGAAACACCGAAAACGTCGTCCTGCACAGGCAAGGAGACGTGTTGGTGGACTCCAGAGTTGGAGGCTCAGAGGTCTAGAGTGGGTGCACTGAGGAGGTTGTACAAGCGGACGCTTGACCCGACTCAGAGAGAGAGACGTGAGGCTCTCTTTAAGCGTACACGGGCGGTGTACAAGAGGGCAATTCTGCAAGCTAAGCGTCGTTCGTTCCGAAAGTTCCTTTCGGACAAGCTTTCTACCGTCAAGTCTGTGCAGTGGTCAAGTCTGTGCAGTGGTTAGAGGCAGGTGGCGTCCTGAAGCTCCAGCTATTCTGGAGCTTCCCGACGGGGTGGTGGCATCCACATGGGATGACATCCAGGCAGCCCTTGCGAGACACCACTTCAGACAGGTCGATGAGGTAGTGCAGACAGCGATCGAGTAGCCTGATGACCCGGACTTGTTTGGCATCGGGGAACTAGAGTTGGCTATCGACTCGATGGCGCTCGATAAGGCGCCAGGCCACGATGGATTAAGTCTTGGGATCATCCGAGAGGTCTTTCGCTGGCACCCTCAGTGGTTGCTCTCCTTGTTTAATCACTGCCTTAGAGAGTCCGTGTTTCCGAGAAGTTGGAAGCGGGCGATCGCCATCTACTTTCCTAAGAAAGGTAGAAGTAAGAGCGACCCGGCTTCCTACCGTCCTATCTGTTTACTTCCCGTCGTCGGGAAGATCTTGGACAAGCTGTGCGCAACTCGACTGATGGCCTTCCTCGAGTCTAACGGTGTACTCGATGGTAGACAATATGGTTTCAGACGAAACCGGTCGACCATTGATGCGCTCCATGAGGTGGTCAGGTACGTTTCGCAGAGTAAGAGAACAGGCCATTTCACCTGTCTCGTCAGCCTCGACATCAAGAATGCCTTCAACAGCGCTCGGCGGGATGACTTGCTCCGCCTTCTGGCGGAGTACGGAGTCCCTCAAGAGCTCCTGGGCTTGATCGATTCTTTTCTCTGGAATAGATCGGTCATTTCGAACGCAGAGGAGCATTACTTCAATGTTGGGGTGCCGCAGGGTTCGTGTCTCGGGCCGGTCCTGTGGCTGGTGTTAGTCAATAGCTTGTTGAAACGGCTTGGGATTGAGGAGGCTTGAACTGTGCTTGTCTTTGCCGACGATATACTCATTCTTGCACGTTCCGTGGCTGTCTACAGGTTCGCTGACATAGTCCAGCGGGTTCTTGCAGAGATTCTCGCGTGGGCTGTAGGATGCAGCCTGGAGTTCAACTACGACAAGTGCTTGTACACTATCATACCACCTAAGGGAAAGATGGATTACGAACCCTCATTGCGCATCCGGATGGGTGGACATAGGGTGAAGTTTTCTAAGCAAATCAAGTACCTAGGGGTGGTCATAGATAGGGACTACAGCTGGATGCCTCATTTGGACCTTGTCCGAGAGAAGGCGACCAGAGTCCAGTACAAGCTCACCAGATTGGCAACAGCCACGTGGGGGCTCAAGCCCGATGTTCGAAAGGCAGTGTACTCGGTGGTGGCCGAGCGCATAGTCTTGTATGCGGCCCCTATATGGTACTCCAGCAAAGTGGCTCTTCGTCAGAGACTGCTGAGCATTCAGCGAGGTCTCTTGCTGTGCGTCACCAAGTGTTACAGTACGATGTCAACCGCTGCGTTGAACGTCTTGTCCGGGGTGATTCCGCTGGACCTCCGTGCTCGTATCGAACGCGACTTCGAGGCCCTCACGAGATGGGGCGAAAGCGTTGATAGACCAGACCTCTCGCCAGAAATGGTAGAGGTTTGGAAGTACCGACACCAACGACGCTATCCGGCACGAATACCTTGGACGCCGAAGCTCAGTCGGAAGTCTCCGTATACTTACTATACGGACGGTTCCAAGCTGGTGGATGAGAGGGTGGGCTGTGCCTACCAGGGATGGTGTTGTTGCGGAGGGAAGGTTCCGTCTCTCTGACGGGTCGACTGTCTTCGCGGCCGAGGTCCATGCGATCAAGGAAGCGATTGCGGACGCCCTTAGGAGGGGTCTCAGTGAACTCGATATCTAGTCTGATTCGAGATCGGCGCTTCAAGCTCTTTACGCTTTGGTGCCCCGGCACAAAGCAGTAGCTGAGATCAGGAACTTGGTTGAGAATACAGGAGTCAGGGTTTATATGCACTGGATTAAGGCTCATGTCGGGTACGCCTTTAACGAGCTGGCCGATTCCCTTGCGAAGGAAGCTGCGTGCCGACCGTCGGTCGACATACTTGTTCCTCTCTCAGGACGTCAAGTCAAGAGGAAGCTCCTTGGTGAGGTTCTTTTGGATTGGCAGCAATGGTGGGACCGATCTGAGGACGGCCGGTCGACGTATGCGATCTTCCCGAAGGTCTCCACTCGGAGAATACAGGGTGATTTCTTTCTCAACCAGGTCCTAACGGGACACGGTGCCTTTGGAGACCATCAAGCCTGCTTCTTTAAAGGCAACCCTGCGTGCTTTTGCGGGAACGGGGTGAGTACGATTAGACATTGTGTCTATGAGTGCCCCCTGTGGAAGTCCATCAGGGAAAAGTGCTTCCCGTCTAACTTCCACACTCGAACGCTGACCGATCTTGTCCTTGACAATTACAGCAGGAAAGGTATTGTCGACATCGTTGGCGACCTTCTGACAAGGACATTGGATCGGGTGGGTCGTCGGGCCAATTGAGCTCTCGACTGTCTCGACCGAAGTCTTCGAACGCATGATGATTTACCAGATCATTCGAACGCAACACTCATTTAAGAGGAGTCCGAGGCCTCTTGTAGGCGCGATTCGGACGAAGCGACTATACAAGATTTTCCGGGTTTTCCTTGTACGTAACGAGAATTCGAGTCGCTTTCCTGTAAGTCCTCCCGGAAGGCTGGGCCTCTGGATCAGCAGTTGTTCAGGCAGCTTGTGCTACGGTGCCTACATGGTTGCTCCAATCGGCGTGTTGGGCGCGGGCGGTGCCGTGTCTGTGGCTGCGGATGGTGAGCGGCCGAGGCCGCGACGCTGAGTCCATGTTCCGTGGGCCGGGTGTCCTCGCTTGTCTTCCTGGCGGGCAGCGGGCGCTGTCGTGAGGCCGGACGTCACTTGGTTCTCCGTCTTTGCAGGTCTCGTGACCTCCCTGTGTGGACCGCATGGAGCCACTCGGCTCTGGATCGGGAAACTCACTGTTTTACCATTTACATGACAAAATAATAAACATGTTTAATGTAAAATGACATTTTCAGTAACATAAAATAAAAAACCCCACTAAAATGCTGATATGTTAACCCTTTCTAGTCCAAAACATTTTTCCATTTTGGGTACAAAATTAATTTTGTTTTAATAACGTTAATCGTAGCTATTCAATTAGATTTACTGTAATTTAAAAATTATCTAAATTGTCTAAAATCTAACGAATGTACTTATTTTGTGTACTATTCAATTCATACTTATATGATAATATAATCCTATTATCATTTAAGTATAAATTGAATAGATGAGTATGAATAGAAGAGGTTTTGAAGACTTTTGAAAAATGAAAAATTGCAACAGGTTTCGAAAGAATATTACAACTTTCAAATTTTTTATGCGTTTTATTTCTCATGATTCGTTCAGAAAAGTAACTGATATTTTATTTAAAGAGTGAAACATGTGTATAAAATAAAGAAATCGCCAAAGGTGCAAAAAGAGAATTAAGTAAACTTTTATAATTACTAAGTATGAAAACATAAATTAAGTCATAACAAGAAAGACATTTCCATATACTATCATTTCTATTTGTAAAAAGTAAATAAGTAATTGTTACGACAATATAATACTAAATATACTATTAATAAAACACAGGGCTGAAAGAGGTAACTGCATTTTACGATTTTCAATCAAGTCTGACGACATCACATTTTCCTAGAGATATTAAAGCATTTTCAAATACCTCTTTTTCAATCATGAGGGATAAATGAAAATAACTTTGTTATACGTTTGTTTTCTAATCACTGTGCGAAGTGAAATCAACAGCTCATCAACTATTCACTTATATCCAGTGTATATGAATAAGAAAAAAAGAATCATATTTACCAATCATAATAAATAAAAACCATTTAGAAGTTATGTTTTCTTTATAATAATAATACAAATCGATTACTAATAATAAAACTGAAATTATAGTAGCATAATTAAACAAGTCTAATAGTTAGGCAAGTTCAATTTTAAAAAAATTATAGAATTGATTAAAAACCTATCAAACAACATACATCATCCAAATTTCGCATACATTAGTTTTACAAACTATTTTTTGTCATATTTTTTAATATGTATAATCTTTTAAAACTCTCTTTATAATCGTCCGAAACATTTAACCTATATTTAAATATTTTTTTCAACTATACATCTACTTTCACATTTCGGACACAGCAGTTTATTTAATCGTATGGCCCATCCGTTCACGCACACTTGAAATATACAGTGAACATTCGCTTAAACCTTAAAAAAGTGTTCACGTAAACATGTATTTGTATATTACAGACAAGAAAAATACATTATCGCATCTGTTGCTCTTTGACAATTAAGCAATTAAAGGCTATTCCCATCCCCTGTTGAGATAAAATCAGAAATAGAAAAAAAAATCTTTATTGATAATCAATCGTCGAAAATTCTAGAGTAACTACAGAATGTTATAAATATGTGGTTAAATACGTACATACAGGGTCGCGGATATATAGCGTCATTGAAAGAACTGGATATAGTATAATCTATGACTGGTAACTTCTGAAAATGTGATTTAAGTAGTTTAAAGTGTATTTTTGTATGAACTAAATTTTTGCAAAATACTTTCATGTAATAAAGATACTAGGTAAACTAAAGTGCTGAACAAAAGTGTATACGTATGTTCCATATATTACTATAAATTTCGGAAAGAAAATTTTCAACCAGATAGACGTTTTCTTGCAAGACTAAACTAACTCATTGTACAGTATATATAATCAACCTACAGATCAAATACATGGTTGTTCAGAAGTATTGGAATACATATTTGACTATGGACGGTAACCCCTTATTTCCTTGTGTAACGAATTTTGTTAATGATTTCTGGAAATGTTTGAAAGTGCTTTATAATCCATGATTAAAGAATAATTTTTATTTAAAAAAATACCAGACTCTTTCCATGTACTTCGACAACATTCTTAAGAGAAATCTACTAAAATATATTTTAAATATATAGTGGTGCGAAAATAATATAAAAATATTTGTCAGTGGCAACACTTCCAAAAGCAACAGAAACGTATTAAGAAGAAAGCTTGACATTGTATTTGGAGTCTTCGATTAATTTTATTTTTAAAATAGAAAAGCAATTTTTGATGAAGTTATCGGGATGTAAAGAGATGTAACATTTGAAATTCTTAATATTAAATGCTTTTTCCAACACTTTTTCTATACAATCTGTAATGTGGGTAATTTTTAAACAAAACTTAATATCTTTCTGATGGAATGAGTATTTTTATTATTATTATTCATACGTTAATTTTGTTAAATAGATTTCTATAAAAACTTATACATTACGTATCAAATATATTTTTAAAATATTAATTTAAACATAAATAGGTTTTAAAAAATAAGTTCCTTTTTGTGAACAGGTATTTGCAAAACAAGAGCTAATGAAGGTTTTTCAAAGCGATATTTCTTGATCAGTAGTTAAATGCATATGAAATTGCACACTTTCACTTTAACCCTTCCCGGCACGGGCAAAATCTGTAGTAAAATTTGAAATTATCGACTGACACCGGAATTCACAAACGAATTTTTTAGATATTCTGAATTCCTTAATTTAAGTCATTATTATAAAAGCAAAGTTTTGCTAAAATATTACTGGTGCCGTTTGCAAGTTTGGAATTAAAATTAGGTATCCCAGACCGAGCACAGGGTGCCGGAAAGAGTTAAAGACAGTTTCACTGTTAATCAGTCTTATCAATGTACCAACTTCATTTTTTTAAATCAATGAAAATTAAGTATATATTCAAAGTTCTTTGAGAAAACATTATTTGAAATTTAAAACTATGTTAAAGCCAATTTCGTCGAGATAAATTTAGAGAAAATTTACTTTTAATCCGTTAATTTTCTGCGCGTAAATATAAAAATATTTGAGTTAGAATGCTTTTAAAATTCTGCTCTGAGTTAAGATGTTCATAAATGCATTGTGATAGCGTCCTGTCAGATTAATACGTTTGAATAAAAGCTGCCACTTAGTCTTAGAATAAAAGGATCATAGGCTATTGTGGATAGAACAAAGGCGCAACCATTTTTTTTATAAATTCACATAAAGAAAAGCTTAATTTTTAATGCTATTGTAGTAATTGTATTTAAAAAATGTAATTTTGGAAATTATTTAAGAATTTAAAACTTGTTAAATGTCAAAAAATTTGCTTCATAAAATTATTGCCAAGAAAATGAAGATTAAGTATTGAAAATATTATTTTAGACATTAACTGTAAGCCGATTATTTTGAATTATTTTTTCTTTGCAATGTAATCTGAAATCACTGTTAAAATAATGTCGATGCACCAATAATTGTAAGCAAGCTATTGCAGTATAGACAAATTAAAATTTGATCGAATGAATATGATTTTGATGAAGGTTGGAATGCAAGCACTGCGTCAAAAATAACTGATTGGCACCCCTAATTTTTTAAAGTATTTCTTGCCTGATTTAATGACGAAATAATTTCTGACATTTAACAAATCGAGCATTTAACAACGCTACTAAACTTTAGAAATTTAAATCAGCCATTTTTGACTCAGCGTTTTCATTCCTGTATATAGGATATCAGAATTCTTATTAGTAAGAAACGATTGTACTCGCTAATAGTTAGTATTACATATACTGTAGTAAAGTGAATTTTGTTATGAATTGTATAACATTTCCTAACAATACCATGACCTAATGTTATCATAAAATAGTAGTCATCATTTTATATGAAAAAGTCACATAAACCCTGTACGATCTATATATATGTGAGGATGCAAGACGATATATTTTGGGAGGTCGATTTAAATCTTTCTGCACATTTGGTTGTATACGCGTCACAAGACAATGAGAAGCTTCCTTAGCACCACCTACCAAAATAGGATTTTTTCACAGTAATAGTAATATTAGTATAGGTAATACTCAGATAACATGTAACAACATGGGACATAGTTATTTCATGTTAATCATATTTATTGATTATACACTGTAAAAAAAAATCAAGAGGTTACTAAAAATTTCTTAGTAAATTTGTATTCCACAGAATTTTTTAGTAACCATTACAAACATTTTTTTTTTGCAAATGAAACAAATATTTCTTTTGTAAACTGAACAAAACAATTTTTTGTATAACTTAAAACTTTTTAGTATGAGCCACCAAGCAAATTTTAGTAATAGCTCCAAAATTATTTTTAGTAACCATTACGTTTGCCCGAAGGGCAGAAGCTTCCTTCGAGCTGCATCCAGTGGTTAAAAAGACAGACTTCAAAAACGGAAGATTTTTGGTAAAGCCGCAATAGATGGCAGTACCAAACATTGTGACCTACTCTATTTTGACAAGTTTCTAAAGGGGAGGGAATGTTCAGAAATCATTACCCACGCTAACTGCTACGACAGGATTTTCATCATCCCTTTATTTCTATTCGGTGCATATTTGGCGGCGGCCAGAATCGAACCCAGGTACTTTCAGCCTGGAGTTCGGTGCTATGACCACGATGCTGTCACGGCCACACCAAATGAGTTTTAATAATAGCTATTAAAAATGTAAAACTATTAACTCTATTCGTTGCTAGTTTTTTTTCTAGTAATTCTTACAGATTCCTTGTAACCGAGTAAGATTACTAAAAATTTTTTAGTAATAACAAGGATTACTAAAAAATTTTTAGTAGATCGACCCCTTTTTTTTTACAGTGTATGAAGGAGATTGTTATCAAGATTTAACTTAATGCATAAAACTATTCATTGTATTTTTTGTTTGAAAAGGTAAAATCCATTAATAATTTTTTAATACATGACTTGTTCAAGACGTTATTGTCGCTTGTGGGATCGAGTATAAATTTCTCAATTTAAGTAAAAGGAAAAATATTGCTTTTTAATTGAAAATAAAATGTATTTAACATCCATTTAATAAAATATTTACCTTAATATAAAGAAACAGCTGTAAGAATAAAAAATGTAAAAGAGTAGAAACTATATTAAACGTTCCATCCGACCAATTGCTATTTGCTTTTGTGCTCATAGTCATAGATGCAAGATTCGTCACCAGTGTAGATGCAATACAGCTTTCTCTTCACTGTAATGGTATTTTTCAATATTTCTTTGAACGAATCGATATTAGCCTTTTTTGTTTGAGTGATTATCAAATTGGACAGAATGCAACGTGCACAAATGTTTTTTAAGGCTAAATATTAATATAAATTTGTACGCATGATTGCCACACTAATGCAAAAGTGTGGTTACCGGTGTATTTATGAGTAGGAAGTTTTGCTCTCCTGTATTTTTTCTTACTATAGTAATATAAATCTCTTTGCACAAAGTCAATTGCCAGTCCTAATTTTTAAAATCTTGTTTTGTTTGTTTGTTTTACTTTCATTAAAGGAGGAAGAATCATGTTTTATATATTGTGAGGTGATAATAAATAATGTAGACAATTTCTTCAAACACTATTTATCCTTAATTGCGTCATAAAATTATAAATAAACCTCACTTCGTTAATATGTAACACTCATGGTGGTTAAAAATTATATATTTGTAGCACATTAATGAATTTTGATATTTTAATACTTTATGCACTTTTATGATATTGGACTTTTATGTCCAATGAATTAACAATTATTAGAAGTGATTAAAATTCAATATTAATTATTTTAAGTAGTTTTTTAATAAGGTCATTTATTTTTCTTTTAAATGTTTATAGCACTTGTTATTTAAATAAGTGAATCATAATTAATTTTTTTTTCTTTCATTATTATACAGATTTTAGTTATTAGTTGAGATTTTATTTAAAATCTGTTGAAATTAATTTACTTTTGGTATAATTTTATCATCATTATTTATAGAGTAATTACAGTTTTTAACTAATGAAATGTTATCCCTTATAAAAGTTCTAACTTTTTTTAAAAACACATATTTTCATAATATTTTAAACTATTACAAAACTTGAAAATTACATTACAAATTAGAGTCATTATAAATGGAAATCTTATATTTTGGTAGTCTATATTTGTTTTTCATCACCTTCCAGATTTTTTTTACAAATTGGAACTCTGAAAACTAGGAAAGTTTGGGTATTTTTAACAATATAAATAAAATATTTTGGTGCATTTGTTTTTAATTTAGATTTAGTTTCTTTTCAAGATATTTTTTTGGGGGGGGGAATCTTATTAGAAAACACCGGCGACGTTGCGTCTACGCCTTGGTTATTAAAATGTCCCACGCAGATCTATAAATGAAAAGTAGAATTTATCTGCCTTTTTAAGTGTGTTCGTAATTATATAAATACGTGTAATATCTATAATCGTCGTTAAGTCTGTCTATCATATAACAGAACAAAAACGGAATCGTTTGAATTTTAAAATATACACAATTATATTGTAATTTTGTTGAGTCATTTCAAATTTTATGCATATCGGATGTATATTTTAGTTACAGGGACAATCAAAAATATTCCGCTACACAACAGCCAATGGTATAAAATAGTTTCAGATATATTCTAATGAGGTTAGACTTTTAAACATAATAAAATTGATATGCAACTATTAAGCATATACTAAAATATGCATTCTGTACAATCAGTGGTGCAAAGAATATTTGTTACTAATTTACAGGGTCACTCAAAGTATATATCGTTATAATGGTTTAGGCGAAAAACTTGTTTTGCGTGAACTCAATTATATTACAACTATTTCACATTTTAAGAAATTGATATTCAAAGTTAAAATCCAAGAATCCAACATAACATCAAAAACACATTTGAAAAATGCTTTTAATTAAGAATGGGATTCTCTAAATACAGGAATATGTGTAAGGCTTATACGCAGTATGTCCCGGGGAATTGCTGCTGTTACTAAACCCAAAGTTGGACCCACTAAATATTAATATTTTTTTGTAATTTTATGTTAATGTAATAATTTATGAAACATTAAGAATTTCATTCTTTTACCTTAAAAAGCAAAAATGCTTTAAAAGACAGGGTGCCTAATGTTTTTGGCCAAGCCTGTAGATTCACTATGGAAATTCCAAATCTGATATGTCATATAAATTCCTATATTATTCCTTTTAAACTTATACTTCATTTACTATTTTCATTAACTTAAAATGGGGATTTCAAATCAATATACTTGATTATAAACTTTCCAATCCCATGTAACAGTTTTAAAGAAATTATGTTAGTACTTTATCAAAACAAGTAGTTTTTAGACTTAAAAATGTTTCTGATTCTTTGATTTAGGAATATTTTGCTGTAAAGAAACATATGGTAGAAAAATGCATATGTATGTATAATGCTCATAATTTTGCTATTTAAAAATGCTTGAATATTTAAATGATTTATTTTACGATACATAGTTACTTGTTCCGCTAACCCCATTTACATTAGTCTCCACTCTCTTCCACATATAATGCATTGTTGAAAGATAATTTATTTGGAGACGGTTTATTTTAACATGAATTTTTAGTTTTTAGAGTTATTCAGGCATTTTTATAGAAAAATGGAAATATATCTCGAAAACAATTTAAAAAGTACTCCATTCTTTCTAAATTTTATTTACATTATTTTTCCTTATTAATAAAAAGTAGCTTCATGAGAAATTTTATAAATAAGATATAAGTATATTTATTTAAGTTAAACTTATTTAAAGAGAAGGTCAGCATCAAAACTTTTTTCCTTAAACAGAATTTAACACAAAGTCGTATTTTGTTTGATTATGTTGCCAACCGGTAATAAACGGCCAGTTCCGCCGATTTTTTATTTTTAAATAAATATGCATGCCCATCTAGGAAAAACGTTCTGTAATTTTTGCAGATTTTTCTGAGTATGTGTGAATTAACGCTTTCATTGTTAAACTAAAAATGATGAAGTGGAACTCATTACCGGTTATGAAATCTCTAAATTTGTTAGAGTGCTTTGCTAAATACGGAAGAAATCCATGTGATAGTCCATCTGTTGGTCGTCAGCTTTATTTTATTTTTAGTTTTACAATGTTTACGATAATTTCTGTGACTCCTCACATTTAAGTTCCTTTAATGTCTTAAAAAATAAATCCTGTAAGAATTTCATTCGTAACTTACTGCTTCAAAATATTTTAAATTTATATTATCGAGTATATATTACAAACAAAAACTTAATTTGAGTATGATCCAAAAATTAGATTTAAAAAAAGCAAGAAAATACAAAATTAAAAGAAGAGTGAAATAGCTAGAAAAAGATTAAGAAAAAACTATGTACAATGGAAACAGATAAGATGCTAGAAAGGAACTATAACCCTTCACAGAGAAATTTATATATACTAGAAATTACATTTGTTGTTTTAATGTAAAGAAACATCTCTATTATCACCGTCCATAATCTTTATTAAAATTCTGTGCACTTGAATGTTGAATCGTAATAATAAGGGAATTTTAACTATACGTTAATTTTTTTTTCAAGCGCGAAAATGCAAAATATGTAGACACTAACTTGTCGTCTTAACGAAATATCAAGCTGCGATTCTTTTAAAGTAGTCGCTTATGAATTACTTTCTATAATTTAAAGGTTTGCAGCCATATAATATTCTTGATATATGGATTTTTATAGATATAATATATGTATATATATATACAGGGTGTTTCTAAATTCATGGTACAAACTTTAAGAGGTGATAGTACACATCTAGACAAACAATATTAAACAGGAAAATAAGGGTCCCAAACGACTTCCAAAGGAGATAGGCGCCATTAAAGTTTATGGTCCAAAAATTCAAATGACTATAAAAAACAGAAAAATTGGTCGATTCGTTTGCGATTTTGACTAAAACTATTCTTTATGTCAGTATTATCTTGAAAATAAATTATAAAGGTAAATTTCCAAAAATGCCGATAGAGGACACTTTAGACATTGGAGTAACGTACAACAATTTTTTACCGTTATTGTTTGCATCTCGTAAAAATTTTTTTAGAAGCTAAGACATAAACTTAAATTTTGACATGAAAATCTTAATCGTTGGGAGTGGTTAAGAAGCGCAAACTAAACTGTGTTCAATGGGGTTGGGGAGGTTCAAATTTCAAATGATTATAAAAAACGAAAAAATTGATCGATTCGTTTGCAGTTTTCGCTAATCTATTCTTTTTGTCAATATTTCCTTGAAAATAAATTTTAAAGATTAATTTTTAAAAATACCGTTACAGGGAGCCTTAAACTTTAGAGTAACCAACAACTATTTTTAACCGTTATGTTTTGTATCTAATTAAATTCTTGTAAATATTCAAACTTTAATTTTGAGCTCAAAATCAGCATCGTTGTGAGTAACTAAGTAGCGGAAAATTGAAATGTGTTTGAGGATTGAGGAGGGTAACATTTCAACTCCTGAACATATTTCAGTTTGCGCTTCTTAACCCCTCCCATCGATTTAGAATTTGAGCTCAAAATTTAAATCTAAGCATTTGCAAGTATTTAATTTGATACAAAAATAACGGTTAAAAATAGTTGTTGGTTACTCTAAATTTGCCCTCTAACGGTATTTTTTGAAATTAATCTTTAAAATTTTTTTTTCAAGGAAATATTGACATAAACAATAGTTTTAGCGAAAACGGCAAACGTATCGACCAATTTTTCGTTTTTTATAATCATTTGAAATTTGAACCTCCACATCCCCATTGAACACAGTTCAGTTTGCGCTACTTAACCACTCCCAACGATTCAGATTTTCATCTCAAAATTTAAGTTTATGTCTAAGTTTCTAAAAATAATTTATGAGATGCAAAAAAAATTACGATAAAAAATATATGTACGTTATTCCAAAGTCTAAAACGCCCTCTATCGGTCTTTTTTTAATTTTATCTTTATAATTTATTTTCAAGATAATACTGAGATAAAGAATAATTTTAGTAAAAATAGCAAATCGATTGACCAATTTTTCCGTTTTTTATAATCATTTGAAATTTGTACCTCCCCCCACAGTTCAGTTTGCGCTACTTAACCACTCCCAGCGATTTAGATTTTGAACTCAAAATTTCAGTTTATGTCTAAGTTTCTAAAAAAATTTATGAGATGCAAAAAAATCACCGTAAAAAATAGATTTTTGTTTACTCCAATGTCTAAAGCGCCCTCTATGGGCATTTTTTGAAATTTATCTTTATAATTTATTTTCAAGACAATACTGACATAAAGAATAGTTTTAGTGAAAACCGCAAACGAATCGATCAATTTTTCTGTTCTTTATAATCATTTGAATTTTTGGACCCTAATCTTTAACGGCGCCTATCTCCTTGGGAAGACTTTTGGGACCCTTAGTTTCCTATTTAATATTGTTTGTCTTGATGTGTACTAACACTCCTTAAAGTTTGTACCATGAATTTAGAAACACCCTGTATATATATATATATATATATATATATATATATATATATATATATATATAGTATACATTTCGAGACCAATTAAAAAAATTGTAAAGAATATTTTAAAAAGATTTATGTGTATCTAGTTCTGAAAAGAAAAAAAAATGAAACACCCTATACACATGAGGTTATTTTGAGAAACTTCAGCTAGTCACGTATACGTTTTAGATCTTTCAAAGAAGAAAGTTACATTTAAAAATATTTAATTTTAAAATCAACTTTAAACTAGTTCGTTTTGAAACAGATTTCAAATAAAGAATAATTATGGTTCGTAAAGAATAATTATTGTTTAATAATATAAGATTTATTGTTATGATACCACTTGCCGATTCATTTGTTATCTTTATCTCTGGTTTTACAAAATTATTTGTATATGTAGGTTACATTACATTTTAAGAGTGAGTACATTTTGAGAGTATTAATACATTTTTAGAGTGAAAACATAAAGTAATAAATACCAATATAGAATTCGTAATGTTTTCTCTAAGAAAAAAGAACTAGAAATAATATATTTCAGGGTATTCAACTCTACCCAGTAGCCAAACAATATTGGGACAATATTGGCTACATCTTGGAGCAATATTGGCACATTGGCGCAATACTGGCATAAAATATTGCTCCGATTTTGGGGCGTTTACATTTTGCAATTATTTAGCCAATATTTGCAGCCAATATTATGCCAATATTGGGGTTTCATAGGAAATATTGTCAATATAACGCCAATATTGGTTAAATATTGGAAATTCATTGGAAATATTTCCAATGTAACCAATATTGGCATAATATTGGCAGCAAATATTGGCTAAATAAGTGTAAAATGTAAACATCCTAATATTGGGGCAATATTGGCGTTTTATTTGCAATATTTCCAATAAATGAAATATTGGTGCAACGTTGGACCAGTATTGGTTTTTTACAAGGGATGAATATATATTTATATATATATATACTCGCATATGATATTTCATGTATTTATAAAAAAATATGTTTCTTGCAGGTTTTTGTTGTTTTAAGAATGCTCTCATTGTGCTTAGAAAAACATATTATAATTGTCCACAAAGAGCATACTAACATTGTGCCTATATTTTAATTATACTTCCTTGGAGAAAAAGTATAAAAGTATTCTTCTAAAACAGCGAATCCCACATAATTATTCTACATACCTCTTCTTTCTGTCTGGTTATGCATGAGATGCTTTTGTAACGATGCTCCGGCCTATACCTCCAAACAAATGTACATGTTTCTATCTATCAGAAAAAAAATAAAAGTAACTAACGCTGTCACTGCCGTTGTAAATAATTATTTTCTTGACAGTATTTTTTTCTTCGTTAATAAAAGGAAAACTATTGCATATATTATACTAATGCATATATTACTAGTTCATAAAAATATTAAAATAAGTGGTACTATAGTAAAATCTTGATAAATATACTGAACTAGATACTATTTAACCCTCTCACTGACAAGCCCATGTTAATACGTTCAATAAGCTCCAGATTTCACGGCAATACAAGCAATATTTAGAATAATATAACTGTAACAGATGTAAATTTTCCAAGGGGTGAAAAAATTCCGGGCCAGGATTCGAACCAGGGATGAATTGGCTGAAGCCGCCAATGCTCGTCCAACTGAGCCCTCCCGGACGAATTCTGGAGGACTTTTTCACCGAAATGACCTCAACGATCACATAAATGGGTCTGATACTATGGATCAGGTGAACAGAATAAATCGAAGGTCAATATTTGGAACTGCAGAAAATCGCTGCATACGAAATTATATAAGATTAATTATAAACACGATTATTCAAACCGATAAATTAATTATAACAGATGTAAATTTTCCAAGGGGTGAAAAAGTCCGGGACAGGTCTCGAACCAGCGATATATTGGTTGAAGCCGCCGATACTCGAGCATTAGACTTTAGAGCATTGGCGGCTTCAGCTAATACATCCTTGGTTCGAATCCTGGCCCGGACTTTTTTCACCCCTTGGAAAATTTACATCTGCTATAACTAATTTACCGATTTAAATAATAGTGTTTAAAATTAATCTTATGTAATATAACTGTATTCATTTAATAGATTTTTAATATGTTGAACAGTAATTAAAGATTCCAAGGATGATAATCATATTCTCTTTTAAGTTTTTTATATAATTTTGAAAAAATCGTCTTTTTTTAGCATTTAAAACAAAACGCAGAGACAACAACATAACAATTTTGTTCTTTTGTAAGAGTGTCAGAGGGTTAATTCAAAGAATTATTTTGAGTGCCATTCAATGTTAATAATGATATTTAATGTTAAATTTAATAAATCGCCAGTTCCGCAGATTTCATTTTTCATATCGTCGGTTTTGTCATTTTTTTAACAATAAATATATATCCCCACCAAGGTAGAACATCCTGTAATGTTTGCAGATTTTTATAAGTATGTGCGTACACTGTTAAAAATAAAGGTGACAAACCGGTGCCATTTGGGACCCGGAGGTGAAAAGGCGGTGCCATTTGGAACCCTGGGGTGTCATAGGAGCTTGAATATGCGGTTGGGGTGACGACAGATCTGTTACTGGATGATGGGAGCTAAATAAGGTGCCATGCACTTCGTAACCACCTCATCGGGTGACTGGCAACTTGCGCATGCGCTATGACGCGTGTCTTTCTGCTTTCGGTGTCGGCAAGTAAAGTTTACGTGTGTGAGCAAATCAAAACATGGCAGTGTGTAAATTGGCGATATTAATTGAGGACACTGAGCTACAATGGAACAACAATGAGGACTTAACGATCCGATTTGCGCGACCAGTGAACCAAGCAAAGTCTAATTAAAGGTAAGATTTAACTTTATTTTATTTTATTGTTACGTTAGTTTATCGTATATCCCTATAAGTAATGTCATAAAAAACAGTAAATTAGATTTTTTTGTTAGTATGGTTGATTGTTAAGTTTATTATGTGAAGCTACAAGCTACACTCTCACCAAAATACCCGCTTGCTAATGTTAAACCTGTGAGGTAGTTATTTTATAATTTCTCGTTTACATGTCAATATTTTTAAATGATTTATCGAGGCCTTAGCTACCGAGGAGCAATTGGAGCAAACTGCTCTAGGCACGAGAATCCTAAGGGCGCACAGTTAGAAAGAGTGAAATGAAAGATTGTAAAAATATTTACATATTTTTCCATTACAAATCAGTTATTATAGACGAATCTTGTTGCAATCGGAATATTCTATGACCATTTTACCTTGTGTTTAAACTCAACTGCTTATATTTAACCCTTAACTGCTGTTAGTAGTCTCAGACACCGTGCGTTTTTCATGTTTCCCAGTTTAACTTGTAATTTTTAGTTTAACTATAGATACTGGTCAATTTTTTTTAGTTTGGAGTCTTATTACTACCTCTAAATACTTTTGAATAGCTGAATTTGATTTATAATATTCTTGTACATAAAGTTTAATACATAAATAGTATTCTGAGAATTAATGTAACATTTTATTCATCTTCAGATTAAATGGTCTGACAGACAGCTCACAGTAGTTATGTAACAATTTTTGTCAGAGCAGTTAAGGTTAAAATATGTTTTTGCGCCTATATACAGTTAAAAGCAATTAATTTTATTCGCGAAGTTTTAATTTTAACCTTTACACGGGATCTCGGACAGCATCTGGCCGGCTTTGCATATATTGTCGGATAGATGCAATCCGAACCCCTCCTGTAAAGGCTAATTCACACCATATTGCAGCCTCGCGTAACTTCTCTAATATTGTTTCAGTATACCTGATTTGCCTTTATTTGAGGGCGGGGGGTAACTTTTTCATTTAAGACAATTGAATACTTGCGAATCTTAAAGCAAACAAAACTTATCTACAGGGTTTTCATTATTAGGATTTTCCTTATTAACCACCGTTATTTCCAAAATAATCTTCATAATAAGATTAGATCGGGAGGCGGTAGCACGGACAATCATTTAGTTTCATTTAAGGATAAAAATCACGGATAAAACCTCGATTTGCATATTAAAACGTTATTAGTAAGCCAAGTCATACCTTGGTGGGAAATGCCTAAAAACCCGAATTTAGCGGTATCTTGGGTTTACAATTATGTTTTCTTACTCCCAATTCTTCATATTTTCATACTTTTGGTTTCATTTCCTTTTAAAAAAGGTGAGAAAATGTTAGGGAATTGAAATGAATATACCTTATGATCTGATTAGGCTATGCAGATTTACACCCATTTTTTTTTTTTTTTTTTCGAAAGTATTCTTTCGCATTAAACCTTATTTAGTAGCAGAATTTTATGGTTAAATAAAATGAAATATATTTTTTCAATAATAGTAATTTAAGTATGATTAGACCGTAATCAGTCCCCCCCCCCCCCTTCTCAATCATCAACATCAACAGATATGACAAATTTGTAGTCATGAACATTCAAATTATGAAAGGAAAACAATATGTATTTACTCCACTGAACTTTCAGAATAGTTTGCAGAAATAGTGTGTGTTCAAAAAATACAACAATGAATAAAAACTTATATCATAATTTTACACAAATGTGAAAATTTTCCGCAGGTGATGAAGATCTCGTGTTTTAAAGGCGATTTTTGCACTGTCATTTATAAATCTTAAACATTTTTCTAATGACATAAATTTTAGCAATCTTTCATTCCACCCGTTCTGAAACAAGACCAATAAACAGGGTTGGCTTTTTACCGGTAAAAACCTGGGGAGAAGGTGGTAAAAACTAAGGGTATACAATAAACTGTTAGCCCTTAAACTGTATTTTAATACTATTGATAAAAATTCTATTTTCATGTAATTGGTGTATTAATATATAATATCTATATAGGGGAGAGGGGGTGGTGTGGGACTTTTTTTACAAAAATAAGATTTTTTTTAATATACATATATACAAAAAGAAAAAATTCAATTTATAGCATGCAAGGTAAAACACTTTTTAATCCCCCTGAACAATATAGAAACATAACGTGCAAATACTATTTTATTTTAAAGAGAACGTAAGTTTCAAAATGTGTCTCATACCTCCTCTTTACGAGTTATGGGACAGCAATAATAAAAAAAAGCTATAAGGCACAAAATAACCTATAGTGTCGGTAAGATAAACAATCAAACAAAGGTTGTAAGTTGATAATGTATATGCCACAATATAAAATTCCAGTATCTTCATGACTGGAATGAAAATTCAGGATTCTCTGTCATAGGTGTCATTAAGGCCCCACACTAGACTCAGAATGTAAAGATGATAATGTAAAAGTGTATAGGAGCGTTCTTTTGAAATACCTAACTCAAATTTTAATATTTTTACATGATTCTTTTGAACAAGACAGCTGAGGATGATCCATTAACCGGCCTAGTTTTTATTTTTTCGATTTTGCTTTTATATATTTTGTATAACGATAGTTTCAATTTCAGAACCGGTTTAAACCAATTTCGTAAGTTAAAGTAATTTTTTTTAAAAAATCTGAAACCAAAACTGAAAAAGTAAAAACTACGCCGGTTGCGGATCGCCCTCAGCAATCTTGTGCAAAACAATCACATAAAAATATTAAAATTTCGGCGAAATATTTGAAAAGAACGCCCCCATCGCCTTCGCATTATCATCCGGGTATTTTCTGTGACTAGCGTTGCGCCTTAAATAATTACCAATTTATTTACATTTTGTAGTATGAATGCATATATTATCAATGTTATAAATAATATATTATCCTCTAAAAAATTTGCATATTAGCAATTCGCATTATTATTAATTAAAAAAAGGAACTGGGCGCGTCCCATCCTTCCCTTTTCTGGCATGTTCCATTCCTCGACACTTCCTTGTTTGTGTTAAACTTCTTGTTCAAACAAAAATGCTGATTTGGCTTAGTTTAAATTATGGATAATATACAGTATAATGTTCCATAAATAGGGAAACTATTACATTTATACTAAAACAAGCCTTTAGTATATTGAGAGCAAATAAATCAAATTTAAATTGGATTTTTGAAATCAATATGCATAACAATACTTTTTGCAAACTGAAGAATGGATTACCATTGATTCATCTTGTATGCGATCGATGAAATGTTTAGAATAATGCACATGGAACCTACGGTCCCATTCCACCCGACTTTCCCCCATATAGCAAAAGGGGAAATAAAGAATTAGCCAGTTCCCTAAAGCTCCTGATATACACTATATGGCCAGAGATGACCGTCCACTTGCGATTTTAGACATTTTGTTAAACATCTAGAAAAATGTATGCGGAATTATCCTGAAAATCTTAGTGTATAAATGTAATACACTACCTGGCCATTGATTATCGTCCACTCGCGATTTTAGACATTTTGCAAAATATCTAGAAAAATACATGAGGAATTATCCTGAAACTCTCAGTGTATAAACAATATAGTACAGGTCATCTATTTCCGTGAAGATTTTTTTCCAGAAACTTTATAGGGGACCGCCAACAAAATAAAAAATGTATGAATATCTTTTGGATAACCCTGTCAAAACTAATGCATCAAAAGCGCTCAAACTGTAGATTGTGATTAAGTGGCTTATTGTTATAAACTGTGTTCATTTTTATGTCGATAGCATGTATACGCGTAGAGAAATGAAGGTTTTTTATAAAAATACTCCCAAATTTTTCCAAGATTTTTGCTTATAATTTGCAGAGTTCTTAATATAACATAATAATATTTTCTGACAATGTGACAAACAATATTGCACATAATACCCTGTAATCAGAATTAAAAAATAATAAAAATTGTATGAAAAATGAGTAGGTTAACTAAATAATTTTTCACTGCGCATACGTGAACGATATCAAAATTTCATTTGCATATTATGTTAGCTAAATGTATAGAGCAACTTTTCTGAAAGTTGCAAAATCATAGCTTGAAAATTCTAAAAATAATCGTCAATAGAATCACTTAAAAATCCGTTATTTCCAAAATGAAGCAAAAACAAGAAGGGTTGTATCCATATATTCATTTATTAGTGTCAATATAGAATACACAATACGGAACTTATTGGTACATTTGGATACAATCCCTCATTTTTTGGCTTCATTTTGGGAACAATGGATTTTAAACTTATTATATTGAAGATTATTTTTAGAATTTTCAAGCTATGATTTTGCGACTTTCACAAAATTTGCTCTATACATTTCGCTAACATAATATGCAAATGAAATTTTGATATGGTTGACGCATGCGCAGGGAAAAATTATTTAGTAAACCTACTCATCTTTCATACAATTTTTATTATTTTTTAATTTTGATTACAGGGTATTATGTGCAATGTAGTTTGTCAGATTTTCAGAAAATATTATTATTTTATATTAAGAACTCTGCAAATTATAAGCAAAAATCTTGGAAAAATTTGGGAGTACTTTTATAAAAACCTTAATTACTCTACGAGTATACATGCTATCGACATAAAAATGAACACAGTTTATAACAATAAGCCACTTAATCACAATCTACAGTTTGAGCACTTCTGCTGCTTTGTTTTGACAGGGTTATCCAAACGATATTCATTATTTTTTAATTTGTTGACGGTCTCCTATAAGGTTTCTGGAAAAAATCTTCACGAAAATATATGACCTGTACTATTATGTGTATACACTGAGAGTTGCAGGATAATTCCTCATGTATTTTTCTAGATATTTAGCAAAATGTCTAAAATCGCAAGTGGACGGACGATAATCAATGGCCAGGTAGTGTAGTACAAGTCATATATTTCCCTGAAGGTTTTATTCCAAAACTCCAATAGGGGACCGTCAACAAATTAAAAAAGAATGAATACCTTTTGGATATCTTTTGGATAACCCTGTCAAAACTAATGTAGCAAAAGCGCTCAAAATGTAGATTATGATTAAGTGGCTTATTGTAATAAACTGTGTTCATTTTTATGTCGATAGCATGTATACTTATAGAAAAATTAAGGTTTTCTACGAATCCGAAAAACAGTCTCAAAATTACCCAAGATTTTTGCTTATAATTTGAAGAGTTCTTAATATAAAGTAACATTCTTTTCAGAAAATGTGACAAACAACATTGCACACAATACCCTGTAATCAGAATTAAAAAATAATAAAAATTATTCGAATATTGAGTAGGTTTACTAAATAATTTTTCACTGCGCATGCGTCAAAGATATCGAAATTTCATTTGCATATTATGTTAGCCAAATGTATAGAGCAACTTTTTTGAAAGTCGCAAAATCACATCTTGAAAATTTTGAAAATAATCGTCAATAGAATACGTTGAAAATTCGTTATTCTCAAAATGAAGGAAAAACACGAGGGGTTGTATCCATATATTCATTGATTAGTGTCAATATAGGATACATAATAGGGAAGTACTAATAAATTTGAATAAAATTCCTCATTTTTTTATTATTATTACTGGTATGGAATACCTGTACATGTTAGGGAAATTCGTTGCTAATCTGGAATAGACACTTTGTTGCAAGATATCTTTTGTAAATATGGTTAATAATGTAAATAGTTTGTAACTCTTAATGATAATACAGGAAAAGAATATCTGAATGACAAGTATGAGTTGGTTATGTAATTTTCTCGTGCTGTCCGAAAATAGGCAATAAAGAGGAAAGTGCCCAGTTAAACTGATGGCATTGAGCTCGCAGGCTATATATACAACTGTATATTATACTCTTATTTCAACGAATAATGCCCTTCCAAAAATAAAAGAAATCAACTGTAAGTTATTGGACAGTGGATTAACTGCCATCCCTCTTTATACTTAACCAATGAGCCCCTAAAACTAATCAGGGAGGTGCCTTATTATAGTGAACCTATTAACAACATTTGAAGAAAATGTGATAATTCTGCATGATTTTTGCATATTTATATAAATTAAGGAGGGTAGCACTCTCTTCTCCCCCCTTCATATTTAACCAATGAATCTCCAATGCTAATCAGTGAAGAACCTTATCAGAATGAACCTACATATAAAATTTGAAGCAAATCTGATATTTATATAAAGAGTTATCACGTTACATACAGAACCTGCGGACACATTAGCTGTCAGGCTTTGACAGCCTTATAAGCTATAATTTAAATTTTATTTAAATTTTATTCTTTCTTTTTTTTTGTTCATCTACCATTTTTGCTGTACTTTGATGATACATTTTAATTGGACTGTCTTGTTGTGTGTTTTCCTTAATGTGTTATTATTATTATTTCAGATAGTGAACTTACATTTGTAGTACTTACATTACCATGCTTGATACAAGAAAATTTTCCGACTCTTTATCATGAAGAAGGTACAGAAATTTCTGTGTTTCAACTTGTTACTTAGCTCCGCAACTCAAGCATTTTGTTAAATTACACATGCTATGTATTAATTTTATATAAACAGTTAATTACAAAAACTGATAATTTTATAAGCTTAGTTACTTTGTGATATGCATTATTTTGGTTGTTTAACGTTAACTATAGCGAAAGCCACTTTACATTTTTGTCATTTTTATTAGATACTTATGTCTTCAAAATTTTCTCAGTGGCATCAGTTCCACATAGTGTTACGTCTTTGTTTAATAATATTTAATACATTCTTGGTGTTTACAATAAAAAGATTATTTGAACTAAAAGGTTGTTTTTTTAATTCAGTGTTTTATTCCTTTCATTATAATTACTCTTTCGATTAAAATTTCAGATGCAATAAGTCAAAACACAAAAACAATTTAGCAGAAAGTGTTTTTATGTGGATACAGGACTAGAAATCAGCAGTCGTTACTCGTCAAATGAAACTAAATTATAGAAAAATTATTCCTAGTCGTCAAACTTGATAGCTAGCTTTCTTTAACTTTAATTTTTGTTTAGCAAATGCTTTCATTTGTATTTTAGCATACATACCCCCCCTCTGCACCATGACATCAGCACGTGTCTTAAGAATTTTGAACCTTTCAATAACCTCTAAGGTAACTTCACTTTCACCAATGACTGATAAAACTGGTCCTTGGATATTACACCCCTGTAAACAAGATTTTCTTTTATTATGAGATATTTCTGCATCCTTATATGTTCCTAAAATAAGAAACTGTATTAAAATTGTTTTAAAATTTTTGTATTTCCTTCCTCAAACAAACAAAAAAATATGTGTGATTTGGAAATGTTTTAAATGCCACAACATAAATGATTCATTTATTTGCTAACTTTTTATTTTCTGACGTACTGTTAGTCTCAGATTTTTTAAAAATTAGCTTATCCCTAGTTGTATCTAAAGCTCGTATTTTCTCTCTGTGGACATATTTGCTTGATTAACTGTTTTGTATGCATATTAGCTTTATAAAAAGAATAAGTTTTTCCAGAATCCAAATATTGTAGTTTAATCAGGTTTCATACTTATGGAAAGTCAGATTTTATTTTGTTTAGTAAGAAAAAGTGTTTAATATATAAAGTTTCTTCCCCACTTCCCTTCAATACATTAAAATTAAATATGCAATGCAATATTATTACTATTAACATGGTTTTGAAAAGAAATAAGAAAATATGAAATGCAGTTGTCACATCGAAAAAAAATTGTAGGCATCATTTTGACACCTTACATACAGTTTTTAATTTCTAATCCTGTGTGGATATATGCTATAAAATATGGATTTGCATAAGTTCAATATAAAGGTAAGTACTACATATATTGTAAAAATGATTTTTTTTACTCAATTTCATCTGTGATATTACCACAACTATAAAATGAACTTATTTTTTATAATTCATTTCATAGCTTGATGGCTAACTTTCTGGAAGAATTTTAAAGAATATGAAATATTCTTACTAATTTAAAAGTTACACAGCATTTATTACATATTCTTTTCTAATTTGTGTTTTACATTTTTTTAATTAGATACAGCAGGGTAGCTGAAAAATATTGGTGCGTTGTTTGACATTGATATTTCGCAACTAAAATCTGAGAAATGCTTGTTTTAAAACTTTGTAGCATTTCTTCTATTATATGAAAATCCCAATCCTCCGAAAAGTTCACAACCGTCAAAATGATCAGTAACTAATATGTTCAACGAAGTGTTCGCCTCATGGAAGCAAAATAATTTTAATGGAACTTCCAGCAGTATTGGGGCCTTCACATTGAGCAAAATCAACATTGACTTCAACATCTATCTGCGTGCATATTTAATAACAGGTGTATTGCCTTCGAACAATCAGATCTTAACTCACTTGACTTCTGTAGAAAAGCTAGAAATAGAAAATCCCCAGTTTGCATTGTATGTGATGCGAAATTATCAAGGGATAGAATGATTTAAATCAGAATTATCTGCAGCGGACTGTCAATTCAGTGATCTTTTGTTTTCAAACTTGTGTAAAAAATAAATATCAAGCCAGAGAACAATTTGTTAAAATATTGTTATTTCTTTTATTTTTTTATTATTAAATTATGGCATATATTTTACAGGATATAGCATTTTTCTGTATCCCCATACTTTTCAGTTGCCCTGTATATAAAATAATGAAAATAAATGTCAAACAATATACTATGTGTCAAAAAAGATGGTTACGGATTACACGGATTACTCCTGAAACTATAAGAAAATTATAAAAATATTCATATGAAGATAGATAATTCAATTTGTACTTTCTCTTATTTTGGAGTCAAAAAACATCAAATTTTTATAATGTTCCTGCATCTAAAAATGCCCAATTACTAAAATAGTTACTGGCCCTTTCTTAAACATACCCAAAAATTTTGATCCAAACATATGAGTTAGAGACAGTCAAAAATCAGGATTTATTTAATTTTACAAGAACTTCAAAACATAAAATTGAAAATCAGGCTTCAAATTGCATGACAAAGTCACAATATTTGACTCCAACGCAGTGATTTTTAGAGGCAGAAAACAGGTGTAGAGGTTGTGTAAATTTTGCGATTTATTCTAGCAAAACCTTTTGGGTATGACTAACAATGCAATAGTGATGACTTATGATTGGTAATTTTGAAATCCAAAGACTGTATAAAAGTTAAAATTTTGAATTTTTCTTAAAATATTCTCCATGTAAATGAAAGTACAATTTGAATTCTCTGCTCTTCTAAGATTATTTTTGTAGTTCATATTATCCCTCTCTGAGTTACAAAAATATGCTACAATTTTTCTTTGGACACCTGATAATGAGTTTAAAAATATAATATTCCATCAATCTAAAAGAAAAAAAAAGACTCAAAATATTGACTGATCATGATAATTTTCTCTGCAGAATTCAATTTAAAAATGGGTAAACACTTTGTATTTCATGATTCAAATCAATACAATTTCTTGACAAGCAGGGTGAGGGAGGGGGATTGCAACTGAGGGCCATAGATTGTGAGTGCTATTTCTTGTAGGATGCCACAAGGCGCACTGGATTATGTGTTTCACCCGTTCACCCTCTGGGGCACCCTGATAAGTGGTATCATTATTCTCCCCTGAGTTGCCATTCTTTCACCCCTTAAGGTACCCTGGATGAGGGGTGCCATTACTCTCCCCTCAGATGCGATCCTTTCACCCTCTGGGGCACCCTGGATAAGGGGTGCCATTACTCTCCCCTGAGGCGCCATCTTTTCACCCCCTGGGGCACCCTGGATAACGGGTGAGATTATTCTCCCCTGTGGTGCCATCGTTTCAGTCTATTGAACACTGTGGATAAGGGGTGCCATCCTTTCACCCTAGTTAAGGGTGCCATTTTAGCTCCTCTAGGGGTGTCACCAGAGAGACAAGCCTTTCACCCCTAAAAGGTGCAATGTGTCACCATTAGTTTTAACAGTGTATAGAGGCCTTCGTTATTAAACTAATGATGGAGAAGTGAAACTCGCTACCAGGGTTTAGAGCTCTTGTTAGAGTTCTTTGCTACGTACCAACTGTCTTAATTCATCCGTTTGTTGTCCGTTTTATTTTGTTTAAAGTCTTACAATGTTCATAGTAATTTCTCTGAGTCGTATATAAGTCCCTTTAATGCCTTAAAAATGAATCCCATAAGCTGCCTGCTTTGAAACATTGTCAATTTATAACACAAACTTAATTTCCGCTGTATTACTGACAAAAGCGCATTTTGAGCATGATATAAAATAACAAAAAGGAATGATGAGAAATGAGATGAGAATGATAAGAAAAACGACCCCGGGAAAATACAAAAGAAAAAGAATAATAAAATAGCTAAGTGTGTAGGGCAAGGAAAATCCGAACCGTAGCTGGGCTATTCCACTGTCACGTGCGGGACAATCAGACACGATAACTCCACCAAAATTGTGTTATAGGGCTTAAAATTCTTCGGAAACAGGAATAAACACATTTTTGTAAGCTTATATTTGGTATAACAATATATCAGGCAGGGACAGATTTTTCCTAAAGGGTTTTATGATTTAGTTATTAACCCGTCAGTAGTCGCGTGTCGGTCTTTTCGCCGCCCATATAACTTATCTTCTCCTAACTTGCATCAGATTACAAATACAACCGAGATCTACCATGTAGCTGACTTTGAAAGTTTCTCGAACATCTTAGTGAAGTAACAGGACACCTCTGTTTTTCTTTCAGGTACATTTTTAGAAACAAAGTTGAAATTGGCGAAAAAGTCTACGTAACAATCACTAATGTCAGTTCATTTTTACTTTTTCGAATTACTCCATATCTCATGAATAAAATGCATAATTTAAGAAAACTGCAAATTTATATATTCATTGAAGTGTTATCTTCAAATATTAGGTGAAAAATATTTCTTATTTTGCATATTTGGTATGCGGGGGGCCAGCGGCGAAAAGACCGAGCGCGACTAATGACGTTGCGAAAAAAGTCGCGACTACTCGCGGGTTAATTAATTTGGATGCATCACGTGCAGGACATCTGAAGTCAACCACTTGTAATTTGCTCTATGATCCAGCTAACATTTCTGCTCTATTAGTTTTGCAATTTCAAAAGAAAAAAGATATATTAGAAGCTAAAGGTCTAATGTTCATGAAATAAACATCATTTTTTGAAAAATAAATTTTTAAACTGCTAAAAAAAATATAACGTATAGTGTCACGTTCGGGACACGGTTGTCACGTGTGGGACATTTGCAAATATCATTCAAGTAACCTTTTCAAAAATCAGAAAATAAAGGAATACAAAAAAGAAAATACATATTATACATCTTACAATACAAAAATATTTATTTTAACTTTTTTTGGTACAAAATAAATGTTTAAATTGACATTTTTATACATAAAATAAAGTAAATGTATAAACAGAAACTCAAAAGTTTTCCATAAATTTGAAACAACCTCTATTTTTAGTTACAGTGGAAGTTGATATTTTCTTTACCACATCTTTAAATGAATATAGAATTTTATCTGGATACTGTGGCCGCTTGTAGAATTTACCACTCTTTATTATGACAGACACTTCAATACTATCATGATTGGTGCTTGTAATAATTTCACCAGGGTAATTAATGCCATCATATTTTACAACTACCCATTCACCCATTTTAAAAGAAGTTGCTGTTTCTAAAGAGATGTTTAATATAATTGCTCCTGGAGGATTCATAGCACCATTTTCTCCCTTATCTTTTTCATTCTTCTAACACTAGTAGAGTTAGATCTTTCCACATCTGTTAAATAAATAACAAACTTTATCAATTATAAATGCTTTTGTCTAAATTTACTTAATTTCATAGAAACATTGAACTTTAATTCTTTTTTAACTTAGAAAAACAGAATATAAATAAGCAGTTTTATTATTTATTTTCTGCAGAATAATAACAAGTTCTTAAACACATGACTCTTCTTATTGTAGAGAAAAAAAAACCCCTATAAATTAAGTCGATCAATTCTTATTAGAAAACAATATGTTCTTATAATAAAAATAACCATCAAAGTGTTCAAATTTTATTAAAATAAATTTATAAAAAAATAGAAATAAAAAATATTAGCATCTCATATAAAAGAAAAAATGGAACTATCATAAAAAATGTTTTTAAAAAATCTTAATTTCGTTTAAGTTACATAGAATATGTTCTTAGGACAAAATAATCATTGCACTGTTAAACCTATGCTATAATAAATCTCTATTTAGCATTCAGAAAACAAAAAAAATCGTCTTGCTCATAAGGTGTCACGTGCAGGACAATTTTGTTTTTATATTTTTCTCCAAATAAAAATTTTGCCCAAATTTTTAACTAGCATAGGTTAAGTGTACTACACTAAACTGCTTTAGAAATGCCAATTAAACAAAATAAATGAGTTCCTTTTTTCTCCTAATTTAAAAAGTTCATCTTTTGTGTCACGTGTGGGACACAGAAACAAAGCTTTTTGTGTGTGCTGTAATAATTATTTGAAATTATCCTAGATTTTTAAGTTTAGTGAAATAAAAAGAATGAATATTAGACTTACCTAAAACGTTGATTTCAAAAGTTTTATTGGATTTTCTTTCTTAAAAAAACTCACTCAAAATGCATTATAAAACTCAACATACTTGCTTGCACATGCACGCCATCTTTAAACCGTTATGTTGCCAATCCACAAAAGACAAACTTTAAATTCTTACTCAAAACATAAAATTTGACATGTTACCATTCAGAAAATACCAAACATATTTATTTACACAAACTTTTTAAAATGACTACCAATTTACCTTTTTTCATGGAATGGCCCAGCTACAACCTGTAAGCGTGATGGGGTGTTTTCTTTTAACTGCCGAAACCCATTTGATAGTCTGTTCTTTTGACAGCAGTTATAAAATAAAAGGAAAATCTATCTCTTATTTCTTGATTGTATAATATTTAAATTTATACTTCAGTCACACACACACAGAAAATAAATAAATGAATAAAATAAAATAAGTTTCTCAACATATCGGCTAGTTCAATTTATATTAAATATTAACTAATACAAATGCACAATTAGAGTTATAAGTACTATGAAAAAAAAAACAATAATTATAAGAATAATTAATGAATGTGAATAAAAAACTATTCACAATGGAAATAATGAAGATGACAGAAAATCATACGTCATCTCTTGAAAAAAAGTCTAAGAAGTATGGAAAATTATATCTAAATATGACTTCAGTTTTGTCTATAAATCTCATTAGTGCTGATATTCTGTTCATGGGAACAGAACTTTCCGTAATATAATTAATCCAATCCAGAATAGCCATAATTTTGTGCTTTTGTAAAATAGCTAAGGAGAGACTAAGAAAGAAACATTTACAATGAAAACAGAGAAGATGACAGAATGAAACTAAAACTCCACACAAACAAATTATTGTAGCAATTACATTGTTGCTTTAATATATAGAGGAACATCCCTCATATCACACTGTTAAAAATAAAGGTGACGAACCGGTTGCTTTTGACTCCCAGGGGTGAAAAAGTTTAAATCACTTGGCACCAGCGGGCTTGAAAATGTGTTTGGGGTGCCAATGGGTGTTTCACGCTAATTAGGGTTCCGGGCAATGGATACCGTTAGAAGATTTTCACCCGTTAGTCATTTGCGCATGCTCTGTAACGTGTATCGTTGCACTTCAACTCGCTGTCACTGGTGGTTCAACACAGCATTTTTTTCCTACGATGACTATCATCGCTATACGCTATCCCAATTTTGTTTAGAACTTCGGATGGCTAACTTTTGGAGAGCTTTTTTATATAAAGCAACCTTTGAATTTCAGGACATATGAACATTTCAGGGAGACTTTGAAGGTGAGCTTGATGGCCGAGTGGATAGGGCGCTGAGCTTTTAATCAGACGTTCTGCGTTTGAGTTCATCGAGGGCCTAAAGTCGGTTAGTATATTTTTAAATTTTTTATCATTGTGCACTATGGATTAAGGGCTCTATCTTTTCTCCGTAATTAGTGCTATTTTGGCTCCTTTAGGGGTGTCACCAGTGAGACAAGCCTTTCACCCTTAAAAGGTGCAATGTGTCACGATTAGTTTTAACAGTGCACCATCTTCTTTCTATTATTAAAAACTCTGTACACTGGGATATTGAACCGTGATAATTATAAATTATTACTTTCTACTATCTTCATTAGAAAAACAATATATTGTAATCGAAATTTTTTTCGACTTCTGGTATTTGACGGATTTACACATTTTAGGGGTCAGAGATTCCAGAAAAACATGTTTCTACAAAATGCGTATCTGTTCGTGTGTGTATCTGTGCGCACGTGTGTCTGTCTGTATATCCCCATTCTACCATCAAAAAGTGCATGAAGATATGCATAGAATTGAACCAATATTTTGTGAATGTTTCAGGCTGTAGCAAACAGGTCCTTCTTCTTTATTTTTGAAGTATTCTGCCAGAAGGGACGCTGCAATAGCGATTTTTGTGCCATTTTCAATATTGTACCGACTAAAAGTGTATGAAATTATGCATCGAATTGAATCAATTGTTTTTTTGTTTTTTGTGTGTAAGAGTATGGCTATGGCTAGTGTGTTCGCACTGAATTTGAAAAAAATCCGCCGGAAGGGTGCTCTGCAATAGCAATTTTTGTGCCATTTTCAATATTGTACCGTCTAAAAGTGTATGATGTTATGCATAGAATTGAATGATTTTTTTGTGAAAGTGTTTAGCTATGGCTAGTAGGTCACCCCTGAAATTGAAAAAAAAATCCGCTGGAAGGAAGCACTATAATCACGATGTCTGTGCCATTTTCATTATTTTACCATCAAAAAGTGTATAGACTTATGCATAGAACTGAACTAAAATTTTTTTGCATGAATGTTTTTGGTATGGAAAGTAGGTCCTCACTAAATTAAAAAAAATCTCCCTGTCAATCTATTGTCCATCGGCTCGTGCAGAGACGGAAAATTGTTTTTGCTCCGAATAATTGATCTAAGCAGAAATTTAAGATTTAAATAAAATTTCGTATAGTATTGAATTAAATTTATTAAGGCATTAACATTCATAACTATTTTTTTTTTGTTTAAATATTAAAATATTCGTATGAAATAGAAACAAATTTTGGGATTGGCACATCCAACTAATTTCTCTTTTCATTAAAATAATCCCAAACACGACATTATGTAGACATTATGTAGACGTTATGTAGACATTAACTAGCCGATTTACCGAAATATTAAGCAGCGATTTTTTAAAAATAGTTATTTCTGAATTACTTACCATAAATAAAAGGTGTGAAGCCATATAGTATTCATGATGCATATATATATATATTTAAATACCAAGTTTGCGTATAAATATAGGATACTTTTTGTGATCAATTAAAACACAATTTGTAAACAATATTTTTAAAATATTTCTATCTATCTATTTCTGAACAGAAAAGAAAAGAAACACCACAAACACTTGCGATTAATTTATGAAACTTCAGCTAGTCACGTATATGTTTTAGATCTTTCAAAGAGGAACGTTAGATTAAAAATATTTAATTTTAAAATAAACTTTTAGATAAAATTAGATTTCCAAAATGAATATTTAATGTAGTTAGAAGAAGACATCACAAACCAAATTATGTAATATTTTTAGCTTTCTCTGGTTTACGAAATTATTTGTATATGTAGGTACATTAATACATTTTTGTAGTGAAAACTTACTGTAAAAAATACCAGTATTGAATTTGTAAAGTTTTACTGAAAAACATAGAATATATATATATGTATATATACAGGGTGGTCATAAGAAAACTTTACCGGTATATGGAGCTCTAGCGGCCAGTCCGTTCAACCGATCGAGGTGAAATCTTAGATATAGCTATTCAGAGGTATGAGCTCGAGATTCTCTGAACGGTAACAAAATGGCGCTCACGGTTACGGTTATAGTTACAGAAACTCAAAATTTTCCAATGGCAACATCCATTTTTTTTCATCGCAAAATACTCAGCGCAGGACACGTTATGCGCACGCAAAAAACTGTTCTGCGAATCCGGCATATGGCACAGAGTCAGTACACTAATCTCTGATTACAACGCAGATAAGAGAAAACTTTTATTTTGATTACACATTTTCCACGTGGGTGACATCACAGGCAATTACACATTGTATGGTGGCGACTGTGGACAATACAGCCGAACGTTACATCGCATGAGGGATGTTCGCAATCTCACGTTTGATAGAATCTTTCAAATTCGGCAAAGTCTGCTGATTGCACATGTACACTCTAGGTTTTAGATATCCCCAGAACCTGAAATCCACATGAGTGAGATCGGGAGATCGTGGAGGCCATTGACGTTACCAGTTAAGGTGAAATATGCCTCGTCCGTTCTTGATATGCGAAGAGGTCGATCGTTATCTCCATCATATTGGATAAGGAATTCATTAACAAAGTTTGTATGTTGTTGATGGTCTCTCACTTCCAACATCTGGGCGCGCTGGTACCGGTAAAGAAACATGCGGATTACAGAGCACAATAACTTTAAGACCATTGATTTTGGTATATCAAATACACGAGATTACACCTTTTGTAGTTTGCATGCGTCCTCTGGTCAATATGTGATGCACTTCCATAAACAGTATCCTCAGGAACAGTTGGTCGTCCGGATCGCAGACTATGACAGGTGCAGCCAATTTCGCCGGATTTCATTACTAAATCACGAAGAGTTTGTGAAAAGCATAGGCCACGTATTTGGCGATGGTTTCAACGGTAAACGCGCCAGGTTTTCGCAGCATTCATCTAATTTTTATAATAGTTTTACCAACTCACCACGAACGAAGTCATTTTGTTGGCATCTCCGAGCTCCGACAGAAGAACTAACATTCTCACTCTACATTTTATCTGTTTTCTACGCTGACTATCTAGCGAACGATGTTCCGTGATTGATATTTTGTCTCTGTCACATACAAATTTTCTTTGTGCGCCTTGGTCGTGTTTTTTGAGGGCCGTTCGTAGAGCTGATTTTGTGCGAACATAACGCTTCCTTTTATTGCAATAACCATATCGTTCCAACGCTCTTTAGGGTTTTCGCATGCGCTGAGCATTTTGGGATAAAAAAATGGGTGTTGCCATTGGAAAATTTCGAGTTTTTGTAAATATAAACGTAACCGTGAGCTCTATTTTGTTGCTGTTCACAAAATCTTAAGCTCATATGTCTGAATACTTATATCTGAAATTTCACCTCGATCGGTTGAACGACTGGCCACTAGAGTTCCATATATCAGCAAAGTTTTTTTTATGACCACCCTGTATATGTAATACTTGCATATGCTGTTTGTTTTGTATTATAAAAATAATCCCTTTTTTGTGTGTTTCGTAATCATTCACTAATTTAATAATATTCTCCCTGTGGTTATAAGAAAAAGAAACCAGCTGGATGTGGCATTCCCAAAACTTTCTTCTACCTCATATTTACATTTTAATATTTTAAAAAGTAGTTACACATGTAATGCTTTATTAATTTTAATTCATTGTTATGCCAACTTTGATTTTCATTTTAAATTTCTGCTTCAGGCAATTAATCGGAGTAAAAACGAGTTTCCGTCTCTGCATGAGTCGATGGACAATAGAATGGTAGACAGATTTTTTTTCAAATTCAGAGAGGACCTACTTGCCATACCCAAAAATAATCATACACACAAATTTTAGTTCAGTTCTATGCATAACTTCATACACTTTTTGATGGGAAAATAATGAAAATGGCCTAGACATCGTGATTATAGCACCCCTTTCCAGCGGATTTTTTTCATATTCAGGGGGGTGGGGCTACAAAGCATAGCCAACTACTTACAAAAAATAATTTCGTTCAGTTCGATGCGTAATTTCATACACATTTAGTCGGTACAATATTGAAAATGATATAAAAATCATTATTGCAGCGCCACCTTTCGGCGGAATATTTCAAAAATGAGGGAGGGCCTGCTTTCAACATCCAAAAACATTCACAAGAAATTATTTAAATTGTATGCGTATCTTCATACATTTTTTGATGGTAGAATGTCGACATACGGACAGACACACAGACACAAGGACATTTTGTAAAAAACGTGTCTTTTGGACTCTCTCACCTCAAAAACGTTTAAATCCGTCGAAAACCGGAAGACGAAATAAATTTCGGTTACAATACTTTCTTCCATTGAAGATAGAAGAAAGTAAAAATTTTAATTGTCCATGCGAAGCACACTAATATCGTTTTCTTTTTTGAACGGAAAATCTTATGTATAGCTTTTAATCATATCAATTTCAATTTATATGTATGTATCACAATGTATATCCGTTTGCATGAAACAGCAAGAACATTTGAAAAATAAATTTTAGTATGAGTTCTATATGTTTTATCATTTTTTGATGAAAAAATAATACAAGAATTTAATTAAATTTGTGTCTATGTACATGGAGGATTGATGGAAGATGACTTTTGCATCGTGCTCTTCGACTCTTCGGTGAATCATATAAGAGTGTCGTAGAAAGTTAAAGTTTATTATGTCCTAAGAAACGATCGAGGTAAATGTCGTTTCGTTAGCATAATCATTTTCACTGTTAACTATAACGAAGCTTATAATACGAAAACGGCTGAATTTTATTCGAAACTCCTCCCGACAGTGATTTTAATGAAAAAATAAACGTGCCAATTACAGAAGTTTTTTTAAAATCTAATCATCAAAATCTTATTTCATATTTACGTTATGAAAAAATTAATGGAGAAGGTTTTCCACGCGAAACAGGCAGAAGGGGATGCTAATGCATTAATTGTTAATGCAGCTATTGAAGTAGCAATGTTTGGTGCGCTTGCTGCTGTTGTAAACGATTATATTGACTTTATCATACTGTTTCAGCAGCTCCAGAGAAGAGATGTTTCTTATTAAGATAGAAGAAGTAGAATTGCAAACGCAATGTATTCGTCAAAAAATATAAACAATGGTCATGATTTTTCAGTTTATGACATTACATCAGCAATGTTTGAAAAAATCAAAGTATTGTTAGTAAAAAAAAAAATTCGAAAAAAGAAGGAGACCGTAACATCCAAGCTCCCAGAGCTTAAAAAATAAACATCCCAAACGGAACTATACCAAGCACACTGTAAAAAAAAATTGTAAAGGTACTAAACATTTTCTAGGGATTCCAAGAACTTTTCGTGTAACGATAACAGGGAAAATCCATGTAACTGATTCTGAAACTTGAATTTTTGCTGTTACCGTTACAGGAAAAGTTCTTGGAATCCCAGTTTCCTAGAAAAAGTTTAGTATCTTTACAGATTTTTTTTTTTTTTTACAGTGCACGAAAAACTATTGTTCTTTCTTTATACAGTGTTAGCATATAAATTTCTCTGAATAAGAACCGTTACGTTTCTGTAAGTAAAAAAATCTTTCATCGTTGCCGCCTATCAAATATGATGTTAGTTTGCACAATTTATGTGTTTTTCTTTAAATACACTGTAAAAAAAAATCTGTAAAGTTACTAAACTTTTTCTAGGAAGCTGGGATTCCTAGAACTTTTCTTGTAACGGTAACAGCAAAAATTCAAGTTTCAGAGTTGGTTACATAAAATTTTCATGTTACCGTAACAAGAAAAGTTCTTGGAATCCCAGTTTCCTAGGAAAAGTTTAGTAACTTTACAGAATTTTTTTTTTTTTTTTACAGTGTACAATACGTCTTGGGCAATGAACTATTTCCTGAGATCTTGGCCTGGCACATAATTTGTGTTACATTCCAGTTGCCTCACTGCCCTCACAAAAAATATTATTGAATCCATTTTTTTGTACTTGCTCAAAGGATGTGGGAAAGCGGATGAACGCGGAAAAATTGGTTTGAAATGTTCTTATATTTGTTAAAATTATTGCAAAGTTTCATATTGCACTGCAAGCAAAGTTGAATTTGATAACTAGGGTGATACTCTCAATATCCTATCCGGATGGAGATCGCTACTCCTGAATTTAGAGATGATATTGAAACTAAATGACAAATACTTAAGGAAATACACTGTTAAAAATCTTGTTCTAGTTTTAACCAAAAAAAGTTTGTTTTTTGGTGCTCAATATCTGCCACCGTAAGATGGTGAAATCTTGAACCGAAATTTGGAGCTCCCATTTAAGCATAGTTCCAATATTTGGAACGAGGTTGAGCTAGGAAGCTCCAAATGTTGGTACGAGATTTCACCATCTTATGGTGGCAGCTATTGAGCACCAAAAAACAAACTTTTTTGGTTCAAACTAGAACAAGATTTTTAACAGTGTACAGCAGTGAAAGAAAGATTATAGATAGTGACAAAACTATATCGAGTGAAGATACTGAAGTTATGCAAACTGCTACTAAGTTAATTAAGTGTTATAAATTAGACTAAGCCTTCACTGTCAGTGGAATATGCCTAGGTGGACAATAGAGTAACAAGATAAATCCTTTACCTCAAAGATGGTATAGAAATAAGCATGTATGATATTACATATAAACCTTCGTCATTCAAAGGTAATAATTTTAGACTATTTATATAATTATTCTGCAGGTAGCGGCAGATTTTACCTTATTCCAGATGTGTTCCCTTTTAAAAAATCTTTGACAAGGAAGTGTTGTTGATGTGACAAAAAAATGTTAATGACACTTTCTTTAGGAAATTAAATTGATCAAATCTTTTCGATTGAATTTTTTGATGTTATTGTTCATGATATATTCACAGAAAACCTATTTCCATGCTCACTAGTACCCATTGGAGACTAAAGCTCACATCAGGTCAAAGGGGAATTTTAGTATGTACATCCTAACTAACAACTTTGGAAAAATCCAGCTCCATTCTAATTGGTTTGGTTGTTTTCCCTAAAATGACTGGTCTAAATATGATCAGAGAATCACAGGACTTTTTCTGATGCATAAAAAAAGTTGGAAATTGCACGTAAGGCGCAGCAAATGAGGCGCGTTCGTATGATAACGAAGTTTTAAAACGATTCAGGTTTTGCGGTTATAGTAGACAGTACTTCGGATACAGTGGTAGAAATCATTTTTGTGAGGGCCGGGGCACGATATAAAAATCTGAAATTTTGGCCTTTGATAGTATTGTGTAGTAATGTTATGTACAAAAAGTTTCAAGAAGGAGATTTAACTACAAGCGGAGATATGACATGGACAGTATGAGAAAACAATACTGCCAAACTATTGTAACCTATTATGTAATTGTTCAACAAGACTGTCAACCTCACACAATTTTTTCTACAAATAGACCAAAAGTGCGTGTACTCATACACGAAGTCCCAAATCTCGGTGTTGATTTCTCTTTGCGAAAAAAATTCCGAAATTCGTCAAAAATTTCAAAAGTCGCACGTTTTAGGCTTTGATATCTCTGGTAGAGCACGAGATAATAATCTGAAATTCTGACCTCTGATAGTATTGTGTAGTAGTGTTATGTACAAAAAATTTTAAGAAGGAGATTAGACTATAAGCTGAGATATGGTGATTAAAAAATGTTAAGAAATGCTATTATGAGTACATTAGGATAAATGAGATTAGTCTCATTTATTACAATATTTACACAGAAAATATCGTTTGTTGAAAACAGTTTAGTAATAAATGTTTAATTTACAATGATACCATATATACTAAACAAAGAGCTTAACACTATTTACGAGAGATGTTATGAGTTCGACCAGTTACTGATGCCAGTCCATCAGGCTGTTCTTTCTCAAAATTTTATTTGAAACCACCCAAGTCTTGTCATCCCTTGTTAACTTGAATGAAATTCTCTAGGTTTAATAATTGAAACCATGTCAACTCGACTAGTTGCAACCCATTGTCTGAAATTTATTTTTTCCTGAAATGTGTACCGAATAAAATTGTTGCAATAGCATTTCTAGTAGGTTTGTTCCTCTGGACAAATAGTGTATTGGCTTAGTATACATTCTGAATTCTTTAAATCACACAGAAGCATTTTAAGAAGATATTTGTAATTAACGTTTAACTTTGTACCATAAATAATTAATTTAAAATTTTGGACGCATGAACTATTACATAGTAGGTTACAACAGTTTGGCAGGATTGTTTCACATATTGTCCATGACATATCTCAGATTGTAGTCAAATCTCCTTCTTGAAATTTTTTGTACATAACACTACTACACAATACTATCAAAGGCCAGAATTTCAGACTCTTATCTCGTGCCCCACCAGAAATATCAAAGCCTAAAAAGTACAATTTTTGAAATTTTTGAAGAATTTCGGAATTTTTTTCGCAAAGAGAAATTAACTCCCAGATCTGGGACTTGGTGTTTGAGTACACGCACGTTTGACCTATTTGTAGGAAAAATTGTGTAAGGTTGACAGTTTTCCTTGCATAAAAAATTTGCTCTTGCAAATGGATAGATTTTGGAAAAAATCCCATACCACATATTGTCCGTGAGATATCTCCGATTGTTGTCAAATCTCCTTCTTGAAATTTTTTGAAGATATTTGTAATTAACGTTTAACTTTGTACCATAAATAATTAATTTAAAATTTTGGACGCATGAACTATTACATAGTAGGTTACAAGAGTTTGGCAGCATTGTTTTCACATATTGTCCATGACATATCTCAGATTGTAGTCAAATCTCCTTCTTGAAATTTTTTGTACATAACACTACTACACAATACTATCAAAGGTCAGAATTTCAGATTCTTATCTCGTGCCCCACCAGAGATATCAAAGCCTAAAAAGTACGATTTTGAAATTTTTGAAGAATTTCGGAATTTTTTTCGCAAAGAGAAATTAACTCCCAGATCTGGAACTTGGTGTTTGGGTACACGCACGTTTGACCTATTTGTAGGAAAAATTGTGTAAGGTTGACAGTTTTCCTTGCATAAAAAATTTCCTCTTGCAAATGTATAGATTTTGGGAAAAATCTTAAATTTTGTGCTAAAATTTATCCTGTAAAAATTTATTTTTCAAAATTATTCTACTACCGTACATTTAGCCTATGTTATTCTGGACAAAATGCTGCAGACCTCATTTCAATTGGGAAAATAAAAGACAAGATATTTACAATTTTGTATATCCTAGTATCTGAGAAAATCGCTGAACACGATGAAACAAAGATGGCCGCCATGCACAAACAAAAAATAGTAAAATTAAAATAATGGTCATTTTGAACTTCCGTCGTGTTAGGGTTGTTGTACAAAAAATTTCAGATTTTTTAAAAATGGTCGAGCGACCAAAAAAATATTTTCTGGACCACTTGAAATGGATTGACCCTGTTGATTTTTGCATGATTTGCATATATTGTCACAGTATGACATGTCAGTGCTCTCTTTCGGTTTCTTTTGGGATCATTCTTTTTCTTATATACGTAGAAAAAAAATCTGCCCCTCTAATCATATTTGTGCAAATCGAATTTTTTTTTACGAGCATTACATTTTTTTACTAAGCTTTTTTTATTTGCTCGATATAATATTAAAATATACGCCATATTTAAAGACATTGCATCTTTTAATACAAAAATGTTTTCGTAGAAATTTAATTTTATGATTGATAAATTAGAATACACGACATCGTATAAATTTATTCTTCATTATTAAAGAATGGGAAATATCCTACATTATTTAACAATAATAAATCATTCGTGATACAGAAAACAAAATGATATTGAAGTTTTTTTTTTTCTCAAAAAAGAACTAGACGTGTAAGGCTATTTTTACTTTTTTTAAAAACTTTCTTGGAAAATTAATAAAGGCTTTGCATTATGTGTTTTAATGGAAATAATTTTTTCTCGTTTTACTTTCATATTTTCAGTAAATGCATAATATTGAATAATATAATATAAATTGAATAGTATAATGTTTGAGATATGAGATGATTATAATTATCATAGAAATTTGTATTCACAATAGATTTGAAATATTATTTCCGACTAGTAATAAATTCATAGAATGTCTTCTCATAGAAATTCTGCAATCATAAAATACTACAACCCGGAAATTTTAAGGAAGCTTCATAAAAAAGTTTCACACCATTTTCTTTTTCTTTTCGAGTTAAAATACTTTAAATTTTTTATTTAACGTTTTTCCTTTTTGCATCTTTTATACTTTTGTATAATGGAATTTCTAGTTTGAACCTAGCATATATTCATATGCTAGCAATCAAAATAATGTTCACGGCTATTCTACTTTACTTTTAACCAAGCCCTTGGGGACAAGAGACCAGTATACGTGCCGCATAAGATGTTAAGAATCCTTGATTATTCTCAGAAGTAATTTTTTATTGTGAATGTTGCCCTGTTTAATCCGACCATTTTCCCGATACCATTAGGCATTAGTTTGTGTTTTGAAAAACCGGTGAAAATGATTAAAAATTCTATAATAAACGCTCTTTCCGAAGATGATTAGTCTTAAAAGCATGAGAGGTGTATTGCAAGATTCACGCAATGCTAACTAGTCGTGAATCCAATAGTATTTTTCTGATTAACCCATTAATATCCAGTGGCATCTTTTTAGAATACTAGGCTTAGTAGCAAGAAAGCGTCTTTCGCGCAATTAAATATGAAAATAAATATATAATCTCTTTTACAAGAGAATTTCCATGTTAAAATAAGATAAACACACTATTTTTTAAAAGTGGTGGGAAATCTGAAATTTTAATTTTAACGGAGGATGTAATTTGACTTTAATGGGTTCCATTAATTCCATTTAAATTGATCTGTTTTCAGACATTTAACGTTTATTGATTTTGTTCTGCAACTGAGCATTGCATTACTCAAGTATATCATTAAACGTTGTTATCTGGGTTAACCCCGATATACCACTTAATTTTAATTCCCAAACGCCACGAACACCGGAATTTTATTAAAGAAAATTACGGTTCATCGAATGAGGGAAGTATAGCGCTTTCTTATTTACAAATAAAGTTGTTTTCAAATTCCGGTGTCAGTCATTAATTTCAATACTTAAGCAATGAATTTGCCCTGCCCCGCAAAGGGTTAAAAAGATGATGGTTCACGGAATACGCCATCATCGTCATTATTTATGTCGTAACCGTTCGTACATTTAAGGGTTAATATCTCGACTAATTTTAGACGATTTTTGTTCAAAAATCATTATCAAAAATGCTTTTATAAGTTTGTAACGAGAGGTACCTTCAGCGCTTCTCAACACATTTCCTGAATGCCCATAAATCAAAATTTGTGTGTAACGGAAAAATGCTCTTTTCTCAAAAACTATGAAACCTGATATAATCTCGATAGTTTTCCTGCAAAGATTAAATTAATGCTTACGTCCTCTAATTTTTTCATAATTTTAATATTAGTAGATTATGAAACCGAGAAGGGGGGACATAATTTTAAACTACATTTTCGAAATATAATGCCAAAATCTAAAAGTAAAAGTAAAATGTATTTTTGAGTTCAAGTTAATGAAAGCTACCACACGATAGACAAAGAAAAGTTTTTTTCGTCAAGTTTTTTAATTAGACTCCCTTACCCACTCCAATGTTTAATAATTTGTAAATATGTGGGTCGATAGTTTTTATTATTTCCCCCAATTTAAATTTTTCATGCTTTATATTTGAAGAGTTAAAATACTGTTATGTAAGATTAGACACACTTGGGAGTGATCTTATAATGTTTCCGTTAAATAAGATAACTGAATATTACACCATTTATATTATGTGTATAGATGCATTATTAACTAAAACAAATAAGCATATTTTTACTTTAAACTGCATCTTAAATGTATGTAAATTTAAGAGAATAAATCACCTTATAACTTTAAAAATTTATATCAAAAAAGTTATATGGGTATCACAGTTCATTTTAATCAAATTTATGTAAAACTAAATTTAAGCATAAAAATAACACTTGTGTGCAAATTTCAGTTAGTATTACAAAATAAGACATGTTTCAGAATGAAATTAAAGGAATATATCCATAGGAAAAGAATATTTTTGAATAAAAAAGACACTAATAACATGTTTTAAAAAATAATGCCTTGAGGGATGTTTGTTTGCATAAAAAGTTGCTTCAAAAATAAACAATTGTTAGATTGAAATAAGTGTAAAATATGCATCAGAAAACAGTATTTCGTGAGTTATATAAAAATAAGTCTTCTTTTAAAATACATTTGTATCTTTAAAATGTTCAAATAGAATAAAAATAACTAAGACATAAAATTATTATATTAAGTACCTAAATCCATATTTTATGGAATTCATTTATTTTTTTGCTTAAATAGTAATGATAATAAAAAAATGTTATTAATGTCTTAAGAGAATTGTTTAATATTCATAAAACGATCGTCTTATTACAGTATTTTATTAGAAGTGTTTAAATGTATAAAACCTTATGAATTCGTTTCAAAATGATAAATCCCGTTTCTTTTTGTTTATTACTGTTGCTATTTTTTTCTTATATTGAAATGTTTTTATTTTATATTTCACTTAAATTAAATTGCAGCAACAAATAATTTTTAAAAGTATATATTTTGTATTTATATGTACTGGGGCCCTTTGATACATGGGACACATTGATACACCCCCTCTACTGCTCACAGGGTCATTACAGGAAGTTTCAAAACAGCTTCTGAAAATAATGCTAGTGCACTCCTACATACAGAACGTCTTGGAATGATTCAGTTGCTGTTGAAACGGGATGGGTGATTTATTGTTTTTGTAGATTAAAAGTAAATTTGAGTTGTACGATTGAAATGGTATTATACAACTGTTCTAGTGTTTTCAACCGAAAAGAATACTCTTCCTGGCAAGATTACTCTCCCTATTGGATTTCAGACTCATTTTATTCAATATGGCTGTATGGGGCACATTGATACAGTCTTTGTCGGGGCATATTGATACAACCTAATTCCTTTTCTAGTTCATTTTCTCATTACCTTTTATTATTTTTTTTTACAATGCACTCCTTAATCCAACCATTTTTTGCTAAAAATTTCTAATATTAGTTTTTATTGAAGTGAAATAACTCTGATTTCTTTATATTCGAACTATATATAGTATTTTTGCAAAGAGAAGACATACGAACTTACCCAACATATAGTGCTAGAAGAACTAAATAAAGAAAAGGACCCCAACCTGAAAAATCCCAAATTTATATCTATTCTCCAGAGAAAAAAGAATTTTCTACATTAAAAAATGATACGTAAGAGAAACAGGCTGCAGGACAGCACAGAATAATTATATTAAAAACAGAATTTTTTATATAATTATCCTTTATTTTCTGTTTAAGAAAACTTTTTATGAAAAAGAAGATAATGCTGGGGTTGAAGTACCAGATATGACAAAGTTACCACAGCCAACAATCAGACGAGGAACAGCCAGAACATCAGGTCATTATACATTTCATTTTGATTGATTTAATATTGCTTACAAATAAAGTGTGGGTGATTTGAATTTTTATAAATAATGTAAAATGGTTTTCTAACTATTTTTCTATGAAAAATATGCATTGGTGTTATTTTGTCTCCATGTTTCCCAGACGTATCACAGTGTATCAATCTGCCCCGGGGATGGGGCACATTGATACAAATTACTTTTTTTTTATTCTTTTAAAATTACATGCAAAAATAATGTATAAAACTACGATTGTGCATTTTTATTACACACTACATAGGTTGTGCTGACATCACATAGAAAAATAAATTAAAATTTCTGATTTCTAGACACCAAAAAAATTCTTAGAAAAAAATCTCTATCAATGTGCCCCAGTTCCTCCTGCTATTTTGTATTTTACAAGTGCATATATTTTGTTTTAGCTGATAAAATTGGACAAATTCAAATCATTTATAATAAACCCATAAACTCTTTAAAATAAACACAGCAATGATGTTTGATTCCATTCATAGTGCTTGTTTTAATCATGATTGAAACAGCTATCTTTGTTCTATGTGATCATACTAATGCCTATTTTTTTTCAAAATTTCACTAATTTTATATTTTCTTGACCTTTAAAAACGATTATATTTCATTACATTCTTCCATCTTTGCAAGAAAAAATATTAAATTCGTAAAAATTTTCGAATCTCGGTTTTCGGTGGATTCACACGTTTATAGATCAGAGATCACGAAAAACATATTTTTGCAAAATGTCTGTCACTCTGTGTGTGACAAACATTTTGTGGGCGCTTTATCTAAAGAACCAATGATCGCAATTACATAAAACATTACATTACATTAGCTCTTGATGTACTAATTTTCATCGATATCGTCCAATAGGACGCGCTGCATTATTCATGATTCGCAATAGCTCTAGCTCAAGAACTAGTGCACGAATTTTCCTCAAATTTCAGATTCAGAAAATATCTGATAATAATTGATTCTGATTAGTTTTCGGTGTACCTAATAGAACAGATAGCCTGTTATGCAGAATTTTTAAAACATTATGCAATAGCTATTCCTTAGAAACTGATGTACGGATTTTCATCAAACATCAGATTCAGTTATAAGTTGACTTAAATTGTTGCTGACTAGATTTTGGTGTGAACCATCTAATCAGTGGAACTACTATGCAATATTTTTCAGGAAATATTAACATGCATAAAGAAGAAAAGTTTTGAGTTATTCACATCTGATTAGTTCTTTTTAGTGGTTACGATAAATTGCTGTAGTTATTATCTTTTATATTTACCTTCTTTAGGAGAATGCGAAAGCTCAACTGTATCTATACACTTTTGCTGCTGGTAAGCGGTGAGTTCGTCATGTTGAGTGTTTATGACTCAGCAACGTGGGTCTGCATACTGGGGATACTCAGAATTCTTTGAAAAATATATTAATTAAACTACTTATGTATGTAATAAAGGATCAATTAAAATTAACGATGGAATTACAGTAGAATTGATGTAAAAAAATAAAATACTTTCGAATATTTGGCATGAAAATATGAAAGCGTCACGCGATTTAGCGAACAGCACTTTTCCTCGCCAAAAGGAAACGATTTTAATGCATATTAAAACTCTTGGAATCAGACTGCGTGTAAATTTAATGAACTGAAACATGAATAATGAGAGAGTTTAATATATTATCTCCATATACATGTATTGCATATGCATATATGTTTTACATATATATATTGCTTGTTAAATTGTCATTGGAAAAAATAAGTTTCATATTAAAAAATTCATATTGAGAAAAATTATTTCCATACATTTAAGCGCATTCAAAAATAAAAGCCGGGATTGAGTTTGAAACAATTAAAATTAATTTAAGTTATGAGTTTAGTTTTCAATCGCAAATTTTGAATGTCAGATTAAATATAAATACAATGATATAACAAAATTATAAGGTACCCTGGGGTAAAAACGCCACGTTAAGGATCTACCAATTTTTACGGCTTAGTTTTAGATTGTATTTTTCAAGCAAATATAGGATCTGATACAGCAACTCATTGACTATCTGTATAAAACAAAATAATTTAACAGATATGTATTCATAAAATGTAATGGCGTTTTTTCTTGACCAATGCTATTTGGCGTTAATACCCACATATATGGGTAATAACGCCATGCAAACAAAACTATAAAATAAGATGCAATATTGGCATGTAGATTGCCCAAATCTAAAAATACAAACTCTACAACTCTAGAAATTGACAAATTGCAATCTAAGCTATTGAAAATGTACAGTTTTTTTGTGACTCTGAAAGAAAAAGAAAGCTGTGGTGGTGGCGGGGGGGAGGAGGCAAAAGAATATTAGATTCTAAGCTACTTTTTGCTTAAAAATGACCATTTAAATAGAATTATTAGAAACATTGCACGGATTATTTGAATCAGTATATATATTCCCATGCATGCAGGTTCGGCCACTGTTGAGAATCAACCGGGGTAATAACGCCAATCCCTGGCATTATTACCCCGGGATACTTATTGCGCAGTAAAACTTAAACTACAAATTATCTCGAGAAGATATCCAAAATCTTCTACAACAATTTGAAAGTACAGGAAATACACTATAAATTTATGTAATAAACAAAGTATTTCTGGATAAAAAATATAGCCTTCCGATCAAAAACCTTATCTCGTAAATTTTAGATCAAGCGTTAATTTTAGATGCTTGTAAAAACAATAAGACCTAAAAATGAAACAAATTAACTTGAAGCTGTTTTTTGCGATTTATATGACTCAAAACCCTTCTGCGCAATGCACATGGGTGTCATATACCGGATTATTTCATAATTATGCAAAATATAAGCACTTGGCGTTATTATCCCGCCTGGCGTTATTACCCCAGGGTACCTTACTTAAGAAAAACTAAAACTGACAAAACTAAAGTTATTTAAATTAAATTTATCTAAATATGTTCAACATAAAAAATTTCATTCCTTACAGTGTATTTGACTTAAAAAATTATTGTTTTTTTTTTTTTTTTTTTTTTTTTTTTTTTTTTTTTTTTTTGAAATAGCATTCCATCGCTAACCCATGAAAAATCACCAAATAACGAATTTTTTATCATTTTTTTACGAATAATGTATGAAAATTTAGCCGATTTTTTTATTTATATATATATATATATATATATATATATATATATATATATATATATATATATATACACGTTTATATCATTATGAGAAGAACATTCTGTATTTTCTTTTAGATTTTTCGAATTATGCCCGTATGGAGACCTTCCTTATCAGGATTCTTAAAACTGGAGCAAATGAAAACTATTCGGATGTTGTAATCCCAACACTTTCTTTATTTCATGCTTGTTATACTTCAAAATTAGCATCACACTGCCAAAATTATATGGCAATCGATGTCTATCATGGGTATTTCAATAACGTGAAAATTCCGTGCATTTGTTCTTGAGACATGACTATCGATATAAATACGTACATCATGTAAAACGCTGCATAGCAGCTCCACCTGTTGGGTGATTTGCTCGGATTATGCAATATCACGGATATGCAACAATTTATGAAATATCTTTCTAAATATAGAAGTCCATGAAAATCCGTGCATTAGCTCTGCGGAAATCATGATAAAAGCAGTATAGCAGAATCACCTGTTGGGTGATTTATACCAAATTGTGAACAATGCCAGGTCATATATTTGTTAACAACAGATGCAACTGAAGTGTTATGAATATTTTAAAATTTCACATTAAAAGTCATGTAAGAAGGTATTTTACATAATAATGATAATTTAAAAATTAATAAAGAATGTACGTAAATTAATTAAAAAAAGAAAAAAACAGTAAAAAATATAACACCTCTATTGAATATCATTTCAGTTGGCATAGACTCGGATAATTTATGTAGCTTTTTTCTGTAAGTAATATAGTATTACAGGTAAATGCAATTCATAATGAATTTAATTCTTATAAAACAATAGAGGCAGTTAATTCGAAATTTTTTAATTACATCACCACAGAAAAATGTAACACACAATTCTAAAGTTGATTTTAAAATTTCTTAATTCGAAAGTGAAGGAAAAAGTATTATTAGTGTTTGAAATATTTTATTTTTAATAAGATTGATAAAATTGTACTTTTTGATATGCGGTAAACGTTTATCGTTAACAAACGCTTTAAATAGTTTCTGTGGTATATGTTAATTGTAGAAATAGTAAAATCACGCAGAGATATAAATCTGAAATAATTCTGGCATAATCCTTATCATTTCTGCATGGTATTAATGATAAAAATAAATACATTAACAATTATTTTTAAATTTCATAAAAAATAACGAAAATCAATCTTAAAATAAATACATTATACCATATACATTATTTGATAACAAAGTGTAAAATGTATGCAGTGTAAAAATGACCTTTCAGTGTTACACGCAGGGCAGTAAATTCTATAGTTTTACCTAATTTCTTTTGTCTTTAGATAAACTTGATAAATTTCTAAATATTAATTTCTCTACTAAAAATCGTTTTTCAAAAAATATTACTAAAATATCTGTATTGTGAATTATATACAGCATTACATTTCTAAGTTTAAAACCATGAAAGTTATGTCTTTCCATGCTTGTGATATATGCTAGTATTTTTCATGTGTCAAAATAATACGGTGTCACCATTTACTTCACTCAATCAATTCTCTCAAACATATATATTTTGAAAACTATAAAAGTGACTCTTTCCAGTCAATAAACATGAAAAGTAGAATGGATGTATGTTATTTTTGTTTAAATATTTTTGTATTTCTCTTTTCTGTTTCCTAGTAAAACAACGTTGTGAAGTTTAGCTTAAATATATTTTTCGTATGATTTTTTTTTTTTTGGGGGGGGGGGGGGGAGATAAGCATATTTTTCTTTATTTTTAATTTAACTTTTTAGAAGTTTGGTAATAAACGTATTGTATAAATGTATTATATTTTGTGAAATATTTTTAAATAAAATAATTGTATTATACATTGGTTTTGTTCTTCGTTAATTAACATATACTTTTTACTTTTTATGAAGTTTTTATTTTGATGTTGTTGCTGTTAACTACAAGAAGGAAGTATATAAATAAGTGTGTGTGTTTTACATTTTAGAAAGTATTGGATATTTAAAGTTTATGTTTCTTTTTCTTTATAACAAAAAATAAATAATAATAATAATTTCACTGTACAATGTTCCTGTTTCTTTTATTTGTTTGGTCCCTGGGTCTTCATTCGCGTACCTCTGATCTTTTACTTATAAAAGCTAAAATGTCTGAACTTTTTTAATTTTTATATCACTTCTCAATAACTAAATGTTTTTTTTTTTTTTTTTTTTTTTTTTTTTTTTTTTTTTCGTTTAAAGAAAGCGAACAAATGCCAGCATCTAAGCTAAATCACTCATAAAATAAATCTTATTTTCATCTACGTTTGCGAAATGCCTAAATACTACATCATCTATCTTCAATCACATTAAACAGTTGCAATCAGAAAAGACGGTATTTGAGCAAAATTACCCTTTTTACAACTCCTCTTAAACATTTATAGCAAAATTCAACAAGCTCTTAACATTAAAATTAGTCTAGATATATATGCAACTTTTCTAAACTATAGACTATTTGCAGCAGTTAATCGCTGTTTGTGATCCTTTGATAGATTTTAAATCAGAATATATTTATTAAAACCTTGTGTAAATTATGTACAACATATCAATCTAGAAAATGTTAAAATTATTTAGTTTCACTCGGGAGGATTATAGGATAATTTTGACGTAGATGCAGTATGCGAATCGGTAGTAGAAAAACATTTTTCAGAGGAGGATTTTTGCTGTTGTGAGTAGCAGCAGAAACGAACAGGAACGGAAAATATTTTTACTCTATTTTTCAATAATTTGCAGTTCACCATCCAACAAAATATATTCTAGACCTTATTTTTTAAATCTTTTTATTAATTTATTCGATAAAAAAGTGATTTTAATGAATAACAGAGCTCTACGCATAAAATGCTGGTGAAAATTCGCAATTTTTTAGAGCCAGTGGCTTCTAAACTCAAATAATCCATCGTGATTTTCGTTGAAGGATCACCCTATAGATCGATTTCGTCAAAAAACTCGTTTTTTGCCTGAGAATCACCAAAAAAACCCACAATTGCGGATAAAAAGCAATTTTAATCAAATTATCGTGGGAAAAAACTCGAAATTTACAAAGGATGGCGACTTAGACGCCGAAAATTAGTCACCAAGGGTAAAAAAAAAAGTATTCGCTACGTGATGACCGGCGAGCGTAAATTTGCACCTATAGTATAATTATATTTTTTTTACAAATGATACTTTAAGATTGAAACAATTACAAAAATCCAAATGAATCATAATACGGTAGACCTGAATCAAATCTAAACTGTGTGAATAAAATTCGATACTTCTAAAGAAAGACATAGATTCCCAAGATGCGCTAAACAAAACTGACCACTACCACTAGAATAATTGCTATGTGTTTTACTTGAAAATAATAATAAAGTTTCTTAAGAATTTTTTTACGATATTTTACTTTCTATCAGAAATATTTTTCCGTTGACCAGTTTTAAAAGTTTTTTATAATACCCAACGCTGATTTTCAATATGCTCTGTTATTCGAGCATTGATTATCTGAACGGCTGGTTAATTGAATCCTTTGAAGAAAAGGAGATTGAAATTTTGGCGCCATATACTACCAGAATTTCGCACGCGATCTTCAAGAACCTTCAGAATTTGACGATGTAACAAACAATGTACAAAGAGCAAATTCTAAAAATATCATCCGCTGAGGAATTTTTTCAGTGCCTAGGGATTGACGTGCAGAGGGTGAAGCAACAGGAAGCCAGAGTCCGAAAAGTTTTACTGCAATAAACCAAAATGCCGTCTCTGAAGCTAGCGAAAATATTTGACTTCTTTTCTTAAAATGTAGCCTACAATACTATACTTCTGATTCCTTGGACATCTCTCTGATAATTTTACTGATTGTTCTCTTCGAGTTTCAAGCATTGTAGTATAAAATAACATATTTGTGTTTATTATCACTGCTTAAATTTTTATGCTCACATAACTGTAGTATGTTTTTTTTTTTCGTTTCTCTGATTTTTTTATCCCAATATTTTGGGTCAACAATTAGTTCGAATTATCGATGCTTCACCGTATTTTTTTAGGTATGTAATGAAGTATGCTAATAAGGGCTTTTCAATAATTAAAATAAATATAAATTTTCCAAAATATATTCCTTAATTGCATAAGAGATAGAGTTTATTACTTTCCAATAAATGTCCTTCAAGATTTTTTAGTTATATTATCATGAACAATGTTTACAGAAAATATATGATGTGCAAATCAAAATTAAGAGCAAAAATGGATACTAAGTTTTGTGATATAAATTACAGTTTTGGTTGTTTTTTATTATAACGTAAAAGAATAAGGTAGGACAGATTTTTGTGATTATAAATCAATTTTATTTTTATTAATACTAATGATAGAATCAAAAATAAAATAATAACGAATGATAGAAACATTCATAATTATTGAGTAAGATGAAGAATTTTTTGTTTGAAAGAAGACTTTAATGATAAGAAAGTTTTTAACTAGATATATGTATAAAATTTAAGTAAAAAATTGGAGATTTCAAAACCGCGCTATTTTTTCCGAACGTAACTATAATTAAAATTTATTTATCTGATGATCTGAAAGGTTACAGCGAAAGATAAGCTTGGATAGAATATGTATATATATATATGTATGAGTAAATAAATTACACTAAAAGAGAAGGCTAAACTTTGCCAAATATAGATTAGATGTTTATTGATGAACATGGGATGAATATTGGTCAGCAAAGGTTGATTTTCGGTCATGAAATTAGATCTTACTAATTACTTATAAACTCATAAAATTGCGCATAAAAATTTAACATTTGTGAGTATATTATAACAATACTTGTATGAGAAAGTGTTTTTTCACACTTACATGGCAACTCTTTAAAAGAGAATAACACACTGATGTTAATTTTTACCAAAATTTAAAAACATAAAATTCATGCAGTTGACATATTTTAAGCTTAGTTTATTAATTTTATCAATAGATATTGGAATGAATTTGAACATTTATCATGTAAATTTCAATATTGAACATACATTACAGTTTATTTCTATTTATATGTAAATCATATTAAAAACACATGTTCAAGTAAACCTTTAGCTAAATTTAACCACGATTTTCTGATTAACGCATTTGAAAAAAAGTTCTAAATTTACGTTCATTTTGATTGTTTGATAAAAATATAACAGCAGAATACTAAGAACACATTTAACTGAAATACTTTCTGTTGAACACTAGTAAAAATTAAGAGAAACATGCTGAAATAAGAAGGAAATTAGTGCAAGTACTCGGTAAGATGCATGTCATGCAATAGTTTCTTTGATTATTTTACAACTCAAGTTACAGAATGAGAAAAAATAAAATAGTTCAAATCATAAACCTGAGAATTTTATTAAATTACTTCCAGTTAAACAAAATAAATTAGCAGAATGCGTAAAATTGATGATGGAATGGAGTATTGTTCTGCTTGGTTCTCTGGTTGTTTTTTGTGTACACTGTTGATAACTGTAGTCCTCCGTCTGTCTAACAAAAAGCAGATCCAATGACTCCTATCTTAGAATTTTTGTTTTGTTTGAAGTGCTTCAAAATATGTTATGTCCTCACTAAAAATAATCTTCAGATCATTTGAAAAAATCTTAACTTTTATTCGAAATTTTACAGAAATCTGGAGAAAATTTTCAAATTTAGCTTTAGTTTCCAATTATCCATAAAAGTTTTAAAGATATTCTTAAAGATATCTGCAGAATGGGCCAATTGCCTAAAATGTAACGAAAAATTAAAGTTTGTATCCAAATATACTAGTACGTGCAATATTGCGTATTCTTTATTGACACTAATCAATGGCTATAATAAAAGATAGATATTAATCGATGGATTTAGAGGTAGATCGGTAAAAATAACTTAGAAGTGTTTAAAAACTTTTTTAGGCTTTTTAGAAATTCCGTTTATTAAATTCTAAAATTTAAATGCAGAACCTAAAGTTTTTCTGAGTCCGGACTTTTATTTTTACATACACGCTTTAGTAGTTTATATATTTATATATTTTTGATTTGTTTAATTTAATTGTTTTTAGATTTAAGAACTTTTAATATTCATAAATGTGACTCTTGAACGTGTAACGTTGAAGTCAAGTAGTTTCAATTAATTTTCTGTTGTACATGAATGCATGCATTTTTATTTTATATATATCATTATTTCAATTAAATTAAATTAAGTTAAATTATTCGTTCGTGAAATTTTTCTCTAAGCTTTAAATAGTCTTAAATCAAAATGTTAACATGCGTTTTGCAGCCTTTTCAGCATAGAAAAATCAAACTTTAAATTTTATGAATAAGACAGTTGTTCAATTTAATAAAACGGGAAAATCCCTAATAGTATACTTAATATATTAAATCAATTAGTAAATAAATTTTAAACTGTGTTGCGAAACTTCAAAATTTAGGAAATAATTACTCTACGAAATTTTAAATTCTGTGGTAAAAGTTTCTTATATTAAATTCAGTAATATTTTAAGGCATTTACCTGAACTCCTTTAAAAATCCTTAAGTGTTTAGTGGTGAAATCAAAAAGAAGTAAATTTAAACTTGGAAACTGTTCTAAAATTTACTAGATTAAAGCTTTATAACACATTACCTAAAAGTAAGTAAATCAACATGACTTGAAAGTTTCTTCAGGTGTAATAAGAAGATTAGTAAATTAAAAAATAAATTAATTTCGCCATGAAATATGAACTTCGTTAAACTTAATGCATAAATTCGTAGTATGCATGACAAGATATTTAGAAAAAACATATATTCAAATTGACAAGATTTTTTTTCCATCAAAATAAATTGACTATATATAAAGAATTAATTTGGGTCACAAATCATATAAAAATTAAACAAAAACATAATTTGCAGAACAAATTAAAAAAAACCAAGATTTATTTCCTACACTCTTTAAGCCCGAGAAGGGACAGATATTAAGATAATTGATTTATTCATTTCGACATTTAATATTAAATTTTGGTAACAAATAAGTTAAACAAAGTGAACATGAAAAAATAAAAATGCAATTCAAACAATATGATACTTAACCACCCTAAATCTTAGATTCCGTTCAAATGAAATCGAAATAAATCTCCGACTTTTTCTGAACATTTGCTTTTTTGATTGCCTATTCATTTTGTTTACACTTACCGTAAACATAATACAAAATCTGCAATACCAATTTGCAAGTTGAGTTTGGAAAAAAAGTCTTAGATTTATTTCGATTTCATTTGAACGGAATCTAAGATTTAGGGTGGTTAAGTATCATATTGTTTGAATTGCATTTTTATTTTTTCATGTTCACTTTGTTTAACTTATTTGTTACCAAAATTTAATATTAAATGTCGAAATGAATAAATCAATTATCTTAATATTTGTCCCTTCTCGGGCTTAAAGAGTGTAGGAAATAAATCTTGGTTTTTTTAATTTGTTCTGAAAATTATGTTTTTGTTTAATATCTCAAGTTTTTTAATAACTATTGCATTCAGGTGAACTCATTTCAAAATTAACTGAGGGTATCATCTTCAGGACTTCTTTATGCGGTATCGTGTCACAATTACTGATGTAATTCACCCAGGGCCATATCTAGAAGTGAACTATGGGGGTGGAGGGCTGGGTGAGCTCAAGAGAATGCCTAAGGGGCATTCAGCGGCATACACTTGTGCATGCAACACGTTGGCATGATTGGAACAAAATGGCGATTATGTGTCTCACATGCTAACCCGGCTATCATTGTATACTTATTAATAAATTATTTTCTTGTACTTTCTTTTTTAAAATGGGTACTTCTAGGTTATCCCGTCGACCAAAAAATTATCGCCAAACTATAAGATTAAATGCCAATAATGGATATCGTGAATGTCACATTCAATGACATTAATGCGATTCACGTGTTTAAAATGTCATTAAGTGATTTTTATTTCGACTTTTTATTAATATTTTTATTAATATTCTACTAATTATTTGTTTTTTCGTTATTTAAAATAAAAATTATGTCAATATGTATAATATGGCTATTAATATGGCGATTTGTATAATTTTGCGAAATTGGTCGACGGGATAACCTAGAAGTACCTTAAAATGATATAAATTGTTTTGTTCTATTGAAAACGAAATTTTCACCATCAATTTTCGCAAAAATTGCGCCAACGTGATAAGTATTAGACATCTGTGCCAAAGGACAGAGCGTTATGAATATTTCAAATGAGTTTACATTTTATAATTTCATACAAATAATGCATCAAAAGAGTTTTATAAAAATATTAACTTGAAATATAAAAAAAACAGCTACTTTTCAACAGAAACTCTTTGTGATGTTTTAAAAATTAAATCGTGTAAGTTTCTTATCATTTTGACAATCATAGGAATAATAAATTTAATACAAATTAATTCAAAATTAAATTTTATTCAATGATTAATTATTTGTAATGTTACAAGTTGAGGAGCGATTTTAAAAAATCGCCAAATTGGAAATTAAAAAAAATATTTGAATGATTAGGTTGATAGAATTGGCTAATTTATTGCAGTGCCGAAAAGTCTTACGCCAATTAGTCGTTAATTCTGCGGTTTAGCCTTAAAAAAATTGCCAGGAATTGAGTTTGAAGGCCTAGTTCTGCAGATTTACTAATTTCATTACGTACCAAGGATGATATACTATTATTTTTTACTATTATTTTTTAATACTATTATTTTTGGAGACTTTTATTTACCTTAATTTATTTTGATTTTCTTCGAACGTATAAGGCGAAGACATTATAAAAATTGTGGTATAGGTACAAAATTCCAGCACAAATATCATATACTGGCTTTGGCGCGATTTTTTTCAGATGCCAATGTGTCAGAAACCCCATTTTCAAATACCATAATTTACATATATATTTTTAAGTTATTTTCTATTATTTTGAAAAAACAATAAATAGAAAAAAGCTTAATTTACTAATTTTCTATATTTCTTCAATTAAAAATCGCCTTGATCCATCAATTAATATTAGAAAATATCTCTTTATTACAAAAATCATGCTTCATATTTATTATTTTCTGAAAATAATTCTTTTTCCTGGTACCAAATGTTTAAAAATCTCCGTTTCACTTCCAATATGAAGTCTTAAATATGCCGTTTTTAATTCTTACAAAAAAAAAATTCTTTTTAAATCACGTAAAAATTATTAAATGCTACAGGAAATATGTCCATTGATCACTAAGATTTTCATTTTTTTTTTTTTTTTTTTTTTTTGATTGGAGGAATTTTTTTTTAGTCAATTAGGTGCTTCGAAGAAAATCTGTGGCAGCGCGTACAAAAGGTGGGAAAATGTCTAGTAAATAACTCGTTCAATGTTAAATTCCCTATTAAAATAACATTACGGAGTCGCATTGGAAATAAATATAGCATAGCACTACCGTGCTATGCTATAATTAGGACATGTTTGATGTTTTAAAAGTTATTGTTGTTCAAAGACTAATTCTTGATATTGCATTAAAAAAATGCAACTCAAAAATTTTTAAACAAATTTGCATGACTAATAAAAATAATTTGACAAATAAAAATAAATAATTAAACAAAATTATTTTGAATGTTTTCATTCTCGATACCATATCATGCTTAAAATAATTACTCAAGTTGCAAGAAGCTTTAAAAATGTGTAATAGAACTAAAAGCATCTTACTTCCTATGGTATTCACTGCTAAATATTTGCAGTATTTTGTCCAGTCATTTGACCGTTTTTATCGAAAACAATTACACAACCGTCATTTTACGCGATTTTGATAAATTAATCAATAAATTTAAACTTGGAAATTGTTCTAAAATTAATTAGCTTACAGCTTTATAACCCACTACAAAAATATACATATATCAACAAGACTTAAAAATTTGTTCAAGTGTAATAAAAAGATTAGTAAATTAAAAAAATAAATTAATGTCGCCATGAAATATGATTTTCGTTAAATTTAATTTGTAAATCCATAGTGAGTATGACAAGAAATTTAGAAAAAACGTATATACGAAAATTAAACTTGCGAGCTTGTTTATTTCCATAAAAATAAATTTATTTTATATAAGAAAATAATTTGGGTCACAAATCATATAAACATTAAAACATATTTGCTGTTTTAAAAATCGTTATTGTTTACAGAATATTTCTTGACATTATGTATAAAAAATTATTAATACAACTCATAAATTTTTAAACAAATTTGTATGACTCAAAATAAATAAAAATAATTTGAATGTTTCCATTTTCAATATCTATCATGCTTAAAATAATAATTTACTCATGTTACAACAAGCTTTAAAAATGTGTAATAAAAATAAGAACATCTTTTATTTTCTGTGTTATAAAATACACGTTTTGTACATAAAAATATTGTTCTTTTGCATGCAGAATTAATGCAAAAAATCTATCGTTTTCGAATTTCAATATGTTTTAGTAGGTATAACAATTGTGTTTAGTTATATAGACCAAACAAAACATATATTCCATATGGATGCATGGACAAAACATCAGAATATATTCTTTGCATTTTAAGCGGTATATTGAACAGTTGTTTTCAATTGTTAAATAAACTTTTCTACCAAAAATTGAACTGACTACAAAAACAACTGCAAAGTGAAAAATAATTTATTTAGATAATAGTAATAAGAAATTAAATTAAGAGCGTAGTATTTACCATGCGTATTTTTATATTTATGTACACTAATTTGATTTTTTGGAGTCTGTGCCAGCCAAGCCAAGTTACATATAATTTCCAATAGCCACACATCCAAGTACCTACGAGTTTATTAACGATTTAATATTTAGTTAAAAAATTAACCTTATTCTTTTACGATTTGTATTGGATACTTATTTTTAACTTTGAAACTGACTTGGCTGGCAACGACTCCAAAAAATCAAATTAGTGTACATAAATATAATAATACGCATGGTAAATACTACGTTCTTAATTTAATTTCTTATTACTATTATCTAAATAAATTATTTTTCACTTTGCAGTTGTTTTTGAAGTCGGTTCAATTTTTGGTAGAAAAGTTTATTTTTCTCTTTTTAGTTAATAGTTAATGATTTTTTGAAGTCGGTTAATAAAAATTATAACACCGAAAAAAAATATATAAATTATACACGTATGTCAGAAGGGGGTTCGAACCGATACTCTCTTTGAAAAACCAGAGTTTAAATCTTGCGCCTTAGACCACACGGCCATCTGACTGCACGTATACCTTAATAACTGCACTCCACTCGGCGAGCTTAGTCAACGTCCATGTTACTTTTAATTTGCAAGAAATTCTTAATTTTATTCGTTTTTGCTTGATTACTAGAAAAATACTGAAGAAATTTCGATGAAATGGAAGTGGTTCCAATTCGAGTAACCTCTTTAATTCAACACAAAAACCAAATTAATCGGTTGGATAATTTCGGAGTAATCATTGAACATACATAAATATACCCAACAAACACATAACTGATGGGCCTTTAGAGGCGTCGTTAGCGGTGGCCCAAAGTGTTTGATAACGGCCCGCCATCTTTGGCCGTAACGGCTCCGTCAAAAAACTGTCACGCCGGCCAGAATGCGGCCACAAGTTAATGCCCACAAATGTGCCATTAACGTTTTTATCAAAAATAGCAGACAGCCACAAGCTGGCCACAATTAATCTTTTAAAGGCCATTAAAAATAAATGCTGGCCAGGAGATCACCCTCACCCAGACATTTGTGTTTGTAAGAATTAATATTTAAGCATAAATTCAAAATTTGTTCTATAAAAAATATTTGCTGGAAAATTATTTAAATGATAAACTGTCTTTGCATGTAAAACAAATGTACTAATAATCTTTATGTACACTTTTCAAAAAAGTTATAAATTTACAAATTTTTATCTTCAAATTTTTCAAAAGTTTCCAAAACATATAAGTTGAAAATGAATTTATTTGTTTATTATTTAATTATATGTTTTAAAAATTTACATTCGATACACTTAAAAAAGCATATAAATTTACTTACCTTGAACTTTTGCAAAAATTTTCAAATCACAATACTTGGCATAATAAATTTATTAATTTGTTTATTTATTCTATTATACATTTAAAAAAATAATAATATGGTTTTCAAATCGTTTCATGTCATATACAATTAAAATTATTAATTGAAAAAAAATTAAACTAATTAATTAATTCGCTATGCCAAGCATTCTTTTAAAATTTTTTGAAAAAGTTCAAGATAAGTGAATTAGTAATTTTTAAGATAACCTAAATGACTATTAATGTATAGTATTTTTCAAGCAAAAGCATTTATCATTTAAACAGTCTATCAATAAATATTCTTTATAGAATAGATTTTGAATTTATGCCTAAATAATATGTGTAATATTAAACTTAGTTATGTATGTTTTATTAAAAGATGTGCTTTTCTTTCTTTCTTTCTTTTCTTTTTTTTCAACTCTTATTGAGAATTTTTTTGTCATTATTTTATTACTTTTGCCCATTCATTAAAATCTAATTAAATCATAAAGAAATAAGTGAAATATTTCTGAACCATCTTCATTTTATAAATACAAATTTTCACACAAGTATTATTAATAAAATAATATCAATAATAAATAATATAAAAATGCTATTTTATGTTTACATATGTCCTTAATGACATTTTTTTAAAAAATCCCTTTCCGTTTTTTTATTTTGTTTACCATCGAAAACCATTAGATTTCTCAATTAAAGTTGATTAATCAAATTTCCAAATAATGATAATAATTTAAAGAAGAGTTTAAGCTATGCATTCTAACATTTCTTCTGAAAAATAATTTTAGAATTTTTTTTTCAAAATATCTTGGTTATTTTAATGAGTTTTTCTTCACTCTAATTTTTCTTATATTGTATTAAAATTACTCAGTTGTTTAATTTTATGACATTTTCCATAAGGAAAAATTACAATCCTATATCAGAGTGGATATAAAAAAAATCTTTTTCTTTCAAAGTCGCATTTAAAAAAATAATTATAACATTAAATGAATTTATTTAAAATAATCTAGAAGAATTACGATAGTGATATAAATAAGTCGCAATGTTTAAAACTAGTTACTTTCTTTAAAATTACTAATTAAAACTTCAACAGTTGAGGGAAAAAAATAATAAAATCCATATAATGATACAACTGAATGAAAATTTTGAAAGAGTAATAATAAAAAAACAATTATCCTACCAAACAAATATACCTTTAAAAAATTCGAGTGAATTTGCGAATTCTTACATTTTACGTCGTATAAATTATAAAATGACGACTTTTTAACTTTATATACTTATTTTTTTATAATTCTATTATAAAAATGCATTAAAATAGTACAGAAATATTTCAAATTAAACTTAATGAATAGGCAAAGAAAATATTCAGACTTACAATATTTTAATGTAATCCCACTGCGAAGTTTTTAATAATCGTGTAAAACTTTGATACACAGTCCTTACAATCCAGTCAACATTCACGAAGTGATTTCATGCATGAATGATACAGCAAAAATTTTGACCCCTGAATGTGACTGGTCGTGTCCTTGAAAGACCCCTTCAAAACAAACCCTTTTTCATTCGTTCCCTCGCTCACGTGTAAAGGACCGGGCACATAGCATTAACTTCTTGTGGTCAGGCTTCGCTATTTTTTATCTTTCGGGTCGGCGCTTTGATGTATAAATTGCTCTTTCTTTGCACTGAATCTGAACTTCAAGAAAGGAATCGAATTCGAAATCAGTTGACAGCTTTATGACTCAAGATTGGGGGAGATAAACTTTCCCTTCCTTTGTCGGAAACAAAGATAGATTTATTGCTCTTTTAGTGCAAATGAAAGTAGTGCTGTTTTCCCGCAGCCTTATGATTCCCAACAATTTTCCGAACTTAACGATAACACTTATCAGTCAAAAATAAATAAAACTAATTTTCAGTTATTTTTTCACTTTATCCTTTACCTATGTCGGTTCAATATGGAAAAAAATGAAGAGAATAAGTTTTTAAAGATAATTATATAATTATATTTAGTGAATTTCTGAAATAGTAGAATTTATGTTATCATAATATGTAACCCTTTATAAACAAATAAGAGCCATGTCACACTGGTTTAAATAAAATACATTCACACACACACTCAATTACATATATTGATATAATATTTTTTTATAGTTATATAGTTAAAGGTACCTATAACTATATAACTGTCTATTAACTATAAATATGTCTAAGACATGTCTTAGACAGATTTTACTGTGAATATGAATTATATCTTATAAAATATTTAAAGATATAATCTATATTTATATAAATAACTTCATATAGTTTTTTGTTTTTACAAACGATTTCGTTCAGCTTTTAGACGATTGCCAAATTCCCAGTTCAACAACGCTAAACATTTATGCAATTTTTGAGTAATTTTGAAAGGAAAAAGGCATTAAACTGGCTAGTCTGATAACTAGAGCGATTTAAGTTTTCTATTTTCTTATAAATTAATAAATTATTTGATAGTAAGCGGTTGTGGTCACGTGACAACCGTTTTTCCTTCTGTCTCACAGTATCATCTTCAGAACATAGAGTGAAAATGTCCAGTTAAACAATATTTGCTGTTTTTTTTTTTTTTTTTTTTTTTTTTTTTTTACCAAAAAATATAAATTATCTTTCGATTACATAGTTTCTTACTATCAGCTCCTGCAATTTCATTCGTTTATGAAGAAATATGAATTTAAATAGATGCTGTTATTAGATGTTTCTTCAAATTGGAATTCGTTCAACGTTTAAAGGGTTTTTTCTTTAAAATAAATTTTTTTGTTAGTGTATCCAGTGTGACATATTGTGCTTTGTGTATTAAGGAAAACATTTACAAGTGTATTTCATTCCAGAGTGTTTATAAAAAAACATAGATATATACATTTTAATACTTAATTTACAGAGAAGATAATTTTAAAATTATTTTCTGTAAATTAAATTATTCCTCCTATATAGGGAGAATTATTAGCACTATAATCTCTCCCTTATCTCCGCGCTTGCAGATGCGAATGAATGAAAATACATTCTTTCTTTCTTTCTTTTTTTTCTTTTTTTTCTTTTTTTCTGATAACATGATTTTTTATTTTTTAGAATGATCTTTCCTAAAAAAAAAAAAAAAGTTTTGTATTACTGATTAATGGGAGGGGGGGACTGAACGTGGGCTGTTTTAGGCACAATCTAAGGCGTTTTTCTGTTTTAATATTTATTTTAAATTATTTTACTATATTTTAAATATTTATTCATTTTTTTTTCAACTATTTTTTATGAATAATGAATGTAAAAGTGTGCCGGTGAAGAAAAAACTTGGAATTCTGTATATATTTTGGGGACAATTCATTTTATATGTAAAAATATTTTCAAACTAAATAAAATATGTCATCTATTTTATTATTTTAAATATAAATCTCGTAAATTATGCATATGCTTATTAAAACCCAGATATAAAGTACTTTTTGAAAGAAATAAAATTATACATTTTCTCTCTTATTTTTATTTTAAAATTTTTATACATTTTCTCCCTTAAAATAAAAATGCTGGTCAGTTTATATTAGCCCTCTGCTTTCTAGATGTTGGAGGGCCATTACCTTTTTGCCCGAAACCGACCTCTAAGAGTTTACCGGCAAAGTAAATGCAACAGTTCTGTCATTGCCGAGCCGTTAACGCCTCGGCGATAGCTGCCGCAATTATCGGCGGCTCACTTGCGGTACAGCATTGTTTTTGTACAAATAGCCTTAACTCCTTTTGGCCTCGACGAAACCAGCTTACGGCCTTAAGTCGAGCGTTTGTGGGGTATATATATATACATACGCGCCGAATTGATAACCTCCTCCTTCTTTTTTGAAGTTAATTTATAAAAATTATAATACAGAAAAAAATATTGTACATAGATGTAAATTACATCAGGAATGGGGTTCGAGCCCAAACCCCCTTTTGAGATCCAAAGCTTACATCTGGCACTTTAGTTTTTTTGTATATATGTCGAACAATTATCTACACTGTGGGATATAGGCCCTAAGGGGTGGAATGCCCTCAGTGGGGATCTTTCTAAGGAAACCTCAACCGTATTTACGCATGATTCGAAGAAAACCACGGAAAACTCCGAACGGTTAGGCCGACGATTGCGATTGGGTTCGAACCCAGCACCTACCGTCTATCAGTGTGGAGGTCAGAACCTCGCGGCCACTGGCGGGGCCTGCGACTTCAAACCGTTCGGCCTTCCTGACTGTACTCCACTCGGTGAGCTTATTCAACGCCTGTGTTACTTTTAATTTGTGAGAAATCACTAATTTTATTAGTTTTTGTCTAATTACTGAAAAATTACTGTGCCAATTTCGATGAAATGGAAATAGTACCAATTCTAGTAAGTAGTAACTTCTTTCAGAGTAACTTCTTTCATTTAACATAAAAACCTAATTAATCGGTTGGCTAGTTTCGCAGTAATCGGTGAACATACATCGAAAAAAATACATACGCGTCGAATTGATAACCTCCTCCTCCTTTTTTAAAGTCGGTTTAAAATTATAACACGAAAAAGAATGTTGTGTACACGTATGTCAGGGGTGGGGTTTGAACCTACGATTTCATTCGAGAACCAGAGTGTAAATCAGGCGCCTTAGACCTCTCACTTTTCCTTACTGCATTCCGGTCTGTGAACTTATTCAACGTCCATGTTACTTTTCATTTGCGAGAAATCACTAATTTTATTCGTTTTTGCCTAATTACTAAAAAAGTACTTAACCAATTTCAATGAAATGGAAGTGGTACCAATTCGAGAGTAACCTCTATCATTTAGCACAAATACTAGTTTAATCGGCTGGATAGTTTCGGTGTAATCGGTGAACAAGCATAACGAAAAATAAATACGCGTCGAATTGATCATAACCCTCTCTCCTTTTTTTTAAGTCGGTTAAAAAATATAATACCAAAAAAAACACAGTATGTCAGGAGTGGGATTCGAACCCACGCTCTCTTCTGAGAACCAGAGCTTGAATCATCCGCCTTAGACCGCTAGGCTATTTTGACTGCAATCTATTCGGTCAGCTTATTCAAGGTCATGTTACTTTTCGCAAGTCTATTATTTTAGTACTCTTTCACTGATAAAGTAATGATTTGATAAAAATTCTCTGATACTCTGTGCTAACGGTTAAATACAAAATATTCTTAATAGCGAAATTAATATTTAATTTATAAAATATATATGTAAAAAATATAACACGGAAAAGTTTATCGTACACTTGTCTGTCAGGAGTGAAGTTCGAACCCGCTCTCTCTCTTTCGAGAACCAGAGTTTAAATCTGGAGCCTTAGACCACTCGGCCATTTTGTCGACACTGTAATCAGAGAACTTATTCAACACTTTTATTTAGCGAAAAACCACTAATTATATTAGTTTTTGCCTAATTACTAAAAAAGTACTGAACCAATTTCTATGAAACGAAAGTGGTACCAATTCGAGAACAAGCTCTTTTATTTAACACCAAAACCAAATTAATCGGATGCATAGTTTCGGAGTAATCGGTGAACATACATAAAAAAAATACATACGCGTCGAATTGATAACCTCCTCTCCTTTTTGGAAGTTGCTTAAAAATGTCTCGTCCTTACGATTAAAGACGCGAACGCTATTAGAAGAGATTAATGCACTAATCTCTATGATGGAGTATTAATTTCTGCTATATGAAACGATACGAAGCAGTGTTTCAAAGGGCCTTTTTCATATGTAAATTCCGCTTTTACACTTTAATATTTTTTATCTATATTATAAAGAAAATTTTTCTGAGATAGGCAAAGCTTTGAAATATGAAAAAAAAATTCCGGTTTTGAAATTTTCGTTATTGCAAATTTTTAAACTTTTAAACGTTGCTTTTAGGTAGATTTCGTAAGAAATACTACCTATTGCAATCGCACCAGTTTATCTATGTATCTATCTATCTATATATATATATATATATATATATGTATATCTCACTTTTTTATGGACACGATAACTTCTATAGTTCTTCACCAATCTCCACCAAACTGGTACATAAAATGAAAGGGGATAAAATCTCGGCTAAGTTCGTTAATGGGCAAAATCGGACCAAGGGGGTCGGAATAGGGGGCGTTTTTGTGAAAACCGAAAAAACGCCATAACTTCTTAATTAAAGTAGATATCGAATCGGTTTAAAGTTTATATTATTTCTTAAAAATGGGCCAAAAGTATATGCATGACAGATTTTTGATAAATTTAGAAGTGGGTTCTTGGGGCGAAAAAAACAGGGATTTTGAGAGAAAAAAAATTCATAACTTTGTCAATTTTCAAGATCGTCTAAAATTTTTGTAAATGTTCTTAAAGTTATCTAAAACTTTTGTATTTACAAGTTTTTGATAGGGCCAACTTTTACCGATGAAAAAAATTAAAAACGAAAAGAAAAAGGGCGGTAAAAAAAGAGAAAATCCATAACTCCGTCAATTTTTAAGATATCAAATCTGATTAAATTTATTTTACATCTTCTCAAAAATATCTACAACTTTTATATTGACAAGTTTTTCATGGGACCAACTCGTATAGCAAAACAAAATTAAACAAAAATAGGAGTTGGAGAAAAAACCTCAAATCTAAACTGCTTATATTCTGACTCATTTTTAAATTCATTTTTGATTTTAAACGCATCCAAATGGTAGATCCTCTTATTTAGAAACTGTATAAAGTGACGCATTGGTCAATTTTGTGATAATGACAGAATATATTTTTAAAAAGGCTCCCAAAAAGGGTATTTTGGACAGAATTTCCGAAAGTCATCGGGACTGAAAATTGAAGGAAGTATTCAAATAAGAAATTGCGTTTTTTTCTGACTCGTTTTTCAATCCATTTTTCTTCTCAAACGCATCCAATTTACAGATCCTCTTATTTAGGAACTATATAATGTGGTGCATTGGTCAGTTTTTTGATAAAGACGGAATATATTTCAAAAAAGGCTACCAAAAAGGGTATTTTGAACAGAATTTCCCGAAGACTTCGTGATTTGAAAATTTAAGGAAGTTTTCACTAGCAAATTGCGTTTTTTATGACTCGTTTTAAAATCCATTTTCGCCCTCAAACGCATCCAATTTACAGATCCTTTTATTTAGGAACTATATACTGTGACTCATTGGTCAGTTTTTTGATAAAGATAGAATACATTTTTAAAAATGCTGTCAAAGTGAGTATTTCGCACAAAATTTTCCGAAGCAATCATGATTAAAGAATTAAGGATGTATTCAAAGAACAAACCGGTTATTTTATGACTCATTTTTAAATTCAATTTTTTTCTCAAATGCATTCAACTGACAGTTTTTGTTATTTAGGAACTGTATAATGTACTGTTTTGGTCGATTTTTTAATAAATTCAGAATCTATTTCAAAATATGTTGTCAAAATGGGCATTTGAGCTGAATTTTTCTTAAGATAATTCTGATAAAACCTGTTTTTGCGGAAAAATGAAATTAAATTTTTTTTATAAACGGCCAAATGAAGTTATTAAACTGGGTTTATCTCTAATCATATATATATATATATATTGTCGAAATGTGCACTCATCGAAATCTACCTCCGCCTATAGGCCCAGCCGACAGGGATTTTTTTTATAATTCTAATACTTCCGTATAAGGAAAAAAGTGTTATTTTTATTACAATTTGTTTGAAAACTGCATCCCTATTTATTTTTGAGATTTTAATTATTTATAGTTGTTAATATCAATTGTGTAATTGTAGCAAACGAACGGGAACCATTTCTGTTAAAAGTATAAAGGAAACGACTGTATAATTTTATTGACATTTTCTCGTAAAAACTGAAAGAAAAAGTGAAATAATATCTGCTATGTCAAAAGTATCATCTGTTATAAAAGAAGCTGAATCTTGGTTTTTATTTTTCTATTTTTTATCAATAAAATAATTTTTAGTTTATTGCAAACTTACTTTACAAACGAATCAGCCCATCTCTCTATACAAAAATGTACTTTACAGAAAAATTGTGTGACTCATTCATTTCGCATTTACTTAATTGGTGTAAAAAAGAAGAAAGAATACAGTCTTATTAATCCGTGAGTAGCTATTTTATCCCGAATATCGAAAAATATATGAATGAATGTTTTTAATAAGACATGGATGTATTAAAAAGAAACAAATGAAGTCATACAAATTATTATCTATCCAATTTGTTTCGTGCGAGATTCTTGAAAGGCGACATTTTTTTTTCGCTGGGTTAAAGTATTATTTGATAATGACATCATATTCATACTTTCTATAGATGTTGTTTAAAACTGGTCGTTAAACTAGACTTCGCGGATGCAATTGAAATCATTACGAAATTGTACACGTTAATTCTTTAAAGCTGAAATATGTTTTGTCGGAGTGCGGTACTTCACTTCGGATGCTTTGAAATTTCTCACAAGTGAAAACACTTCAGATTGGAAAACAACGTAACCGAAATCGCCGATTGCTAGAAGAAATTTTCATTTAAAAAAATGGGATTTCTTTTTAGAAGAACTATCACGCACAGTATGCATACTCAAATCGAAAATCTTGATATAAAAAAAAAACCAGAGATTTATATTACAGAACTTGATTTTTCTAACTTGGATGAATTTTTTTTTGTTGTGTACGGCAAGCAAACAAAGAGATTTCAGCAATAATATGAGGTTTAAAATAATATCAGGTTCCACAATTTTTAGTCAAATATTCTTTCGCATGGTAGAATTGTATTACTATTCTTTAAGACATCCTTCTATAATATTATCAGAATAATATAACATTCCATAGTTATGTATTATCGATATATTTAGATTACAAAGCTGTTTTTCAGTCATCTGCCTCCTGACAGTATCCCCTCGTATTGTGGTAATTGAACAATGATCAGCTGCACAGAACCGCATATGTTGAATAAAGCATTTCTGTGAAATAAAATTACAAACACCTTGTTCGAGTATTAGAAGTATCTCCCTCTTTCCCTCCACCCTCAGAGTTCCTGATTTATGGTAAATTTTAAAATGTATTTTTTTCTAGTAAAAACAATTCAAAAATATAAATATGTTTATGTTTTAATCCTTTCCAATGCAGGGTAAATCTGATTGAAATAATTAATAACCAGAATTAATAAACGAATTCATCAGAAAATATGAACTTGTTTATTTTCTGGTATGTTATGAAAAGAAAATTTTCATTAAGTATTCTTGCTGCCAGTAAAATTAAAATTAGGTGTCTTTTTTAAGAACACCAAGCTGTAAAGTTTTAATTGATATTTTTTTCTAATGTACAACATTTTTCGAAAACACTATTCACTCTATCTAAATGAAAGTTTTAGACATTGTTCTTTTCGAGTAGCTGTAAATGCAATCAAAATCATGTAATGCATTTGATTTGATCTGACTATCTGCAAAAATACATGGATTTCTACTATCCATTTTTCTATGTAAATACTATTTTTATAAAAATGTTTTTTATCTGTTCCAATCCTAACTGAAAACCTATATACTTTAAATCTGTTCATAAATTGTTTCTCATCTATAGATCTGCAGGAAACTGTTGTCATAACAACTGTCGGAGCGCAATTTTACCGCCATTTTGAATTTTTTTTCGACAAAATGTTCATAAAAATAATTTGAAAAGTAATCGTAATGTATCAGAAGCAATCGTAATGTAAAAAAATATAAATTGATAAATTTTGTTTGTATTGGAAAAAAAATCTTCAAAAATGCCAGGTTAAAAAACAATAGTACGAAGTAAATCCCTTTAAAAAATACAATATTTTCAACAAAAAAATATCCGTATGAAACAACAGAAACCGAAAAATAGCTTACTAGAAAGCAAAAGTAGGATCATTCTCCATAAAATGAAACTAAAATGTAGCATAAAATTCCCATTATTCTAATCTGTTAAATCGATCTGTCAAAGAAAATTTCATTTGACACATAAACTTCCGTTCCTATTTATTCAGCTGAAAAATTGATTTTCACGTTTTGATAATTAAAAAGTGACGGCAAGTAAAAGTTTGTGTGAAATTAGCTTCCTGTATTTCTAATGGAAGACAAAGGAAGTAGTAACTGTTTTTTAAGATATTTCGGGAAAATAAAATTGCGTTATTATAATTTTGTTTTTATTTATCAAATAATTTTCCAAATTTAAGAACCATCAAGGAAATTAAAAATTGTTAATAAAAATTTGTGTGCTATGAGAATTTATAATGTAACTCCATATAAATACTCTTGTTTATGTTTTTTATATATATTCTAACCTTTAATTGTAAACCTACCGGTTATAAGAATTTTTAGATCTCCAAAAAAGCGTGGATCTTTACCACTGTGCTGGCGCAATTTTCTATTTTTTTTAATTCAGTGAAGGTAATTTGAAACAAAACAAATATTATTATAAAAACACACATATTAATAAATTATAGATTTTGGAAAATTAATTCCTTAAAAATACCTAGATAAAAAGCAGTAGTATGAAAAAATTCCTTTAAAAAATAAAGAACTTTCAGCAAAGTATTTATTTGTATCAGACGTGAGAAACTGAAAAATAGCTTACTAGAAAACAAAAATAGGATCCCGTTCCATAAAATAAAAGTAAAATGTAGCATAAAATTCTCATTATTCTAATCTGTTAACTCGATCTGTCAAAGAAAATGTCAATTGAAACAAAAACTTCAATTCCCAATTTTTCTGCTGGAAAATTGATTTTATCATTTTGATAAGTAAAAAGTGGCGGCAAGTGAAAGTTTGTGTGAAATTAGCTTTCTATATTTCTAACGGAAGACAACGAAAATAGTAAGTGTTTTATGTATATTTAGAGAAAATAAAATTGCTCAATATTTCTTTTTAAATAGACAAATAAAGGTTATAGTTTTTTAAATTTTATCTCAAGAAATAAAAACTTATTAAAACTCTGTCCCAGATCCCGTTAAATTGTTTCATTTTTGCAGTGTGGCAATCATATTTTAGTGAGTCTTGTTTTAACTCACATAACTCCTACTCAATTTTAATCATATAAAAAACATATTTGTAAATTCTGAGACTAGCGAATGGCGTAGTCGAGATTTAGAAAAACATTTTTTTTAAAGCTTCTTTTGCTGTTACTGATTTTTGAAATTTTTCCGAATAGATCTTTTATGGTGTAACTCTCATTTTTCTGAAACTAGGATATTGTTTTTTCTGGTGCTATAGATTATCAATTGTAAATTTTCAATTGCGTAAATCAATTTACAAATGGAAGAGTAAAATATCATTTTAACGCATTTAAACTTAACTTCTTTTACACATCTCCTTTCAACTGGTAGACGGCAGGTGCTGGGTTCGAACCCAATCGCGGCCGTCGGCCTAACCGTTCGGAGTTTTCGTGGTTTTCTTCGAACCTTGCGTAAATACGGGTTAGGTTCCCTAAGAAAGACCCCCACGAAGGGCACTCCCCCTGGTCCTATATCCCTAGTGTAGATAATCGGATGACAAAAATACACCACACCTTTTACACATCTTTCGATTCTTCGATACAAGTAATTTCCACATTATAATTTTGAATTATTTAATCGCTCAAAATTTTAGATTAGATATTATGAAAATTTCTAAACTAAAATACTGGTATTCAGATTTAAAAGTTTTGTTTGCTTTACATGGTAAGTTTTCATGCCAAACAATTCCTCAAAAATACGTACTTAAAAAGCAGTATTATGAAGAAAATTCCCTTCAAAAAATATAGTAATTTAAATAGAATTTATCTGTATGATACATGTGAAACCGAAAAATAGTTTAATATAAAACAAAAATAGGATCCTGTTCCATAAAATAAAACTAAAATGTAGCATAAAATTTCCATTATTCTAAACTGTTAAATCGATCTGTCAAAGAAAATGTCAATTGAAACATAAACTTCCGTTCCCAATTCTTCAGCTGGAAAATTGATTTTCACTTTTTGATAAATAAAAAGTGACAGCAAGTGAAAGTTTGTGTGAAATTATCTTTCTATGTTTCTAACGGAAGATAAAGAAAGTAATAAGTGGTTTAAAGATATTTAGGGAAGATAAAATTGTGTTATTATACTTTTGTTATTATTTAACAATTTATTTTTCAAATTTAAGAACCCACAATGCAATAAAAAATTGCTAATGAAAATTTGCGTGCCATGAGAATTTATAATGCAACTCCATGTAAACACCATTTTGTTGTAAAAAAAAGACGAAGTTATGTGTTTTATATATTCCAACTCTTTCCCCTAAACGTGCAGATTATAAAATTGTTCCAAAATTGTATTTCGGATTTTTAAATCTCCAAGATAGCGTGTGGGTTATAACAGCTGTGTGAGCGCAATTTTGTCTTTTTATTTTTAATTATAGAAGATAATTTGAATCAAAACTAAGGTATCCTGGGGTAATAACGCCACGTTAAGGTTCTACCAATTTTCACGGTCAGTTTTAGTTTCTATTTTTCAAACAAATATATGATTTGATACAGCAACTCATTGACTATCTATATAAAAATAATAATCTAACAGATATGCATTCATAAAATGTAATAGCGTGATTTCTTGACCAATGCTATTTGGTGTTATTACCCACCTATATGGGTAATAACGCCATGCAAACAAAACTACGAAATAAGACGGAATAATTGCATGTAGATTGCCCAATTCTAAAAATATAAACTCTGCAAACTTAGAAATTGACAAATTGCATTCTAAGCTATTGAAAATGTTCAATTTTTTGTGAAAGTGTAAGAAAAATAAAGGTGTGGTGTGGGGGGGGGGAGAAGCAAAATAATATCAGACCGTGAGCTTCTTTTTGCTTAAAAAGGACCACATAAATAAAATTATTAGAAACATTGCACAGTTTTAACTGTGTTTATTTGAATCTGTATTTGAATGTAGCTCGACCACTGTAGGAAATCAACCGGGGTATTAATGCCAAGGATTGGCGTTATTACCCCGTTATAGTTATTGCGCTGTACATTTTAAATTACAAATTATCTCGAGAAGATATCTAAAATCTTCAACAACATTTTGAAAGACCATGAAATGTACTACAAATTTATGTAATTAACAAAGTATTTACGGATAAAAAAAATAGTCTTCACATCAGAAAACTTATCTCGCAAATTTTAGATCAAGCGTTAATTTTAGTTGCTTGTAAAAACAATAAGACCTAAAGATGAAACAAATTAACTTGAGGCTGTTTTTTTTGCGATTTATATGACTCAAAACCCTTCTGCGCAGAGCACATAGGTGTCATTTACCAGATTATTTCATAATTATGCAAAATATTAGCACTTGGCGTTATTACCCCGCCTGGCGTTATTACACCAGACCACCATAATAGTACTATAAAAACATGAGATTAATAAATGTTCCTTATATTGGAAAAATAATTACTGAAAAGCACCTACATAAAAAACAGAAGTATGAAGAAAATTCCTTTAAAAATATAGTATTTTAAAGAAAGTATTTATCTGTATCATGCATGAGAAACCGAAAAATACCTTACTAGAAAACAAAAGCAGGATACTGTTCCATAAACTGAAACTGAAATATGGTATAAAATTCCCATTATTCTAACCTGCTAAATCGATCTGTCAAAGAAAATGTCAATTGAAACATAAACTTCTATTCCCAATTCTTCAACTGGAAAATTGATTTTCCCATTTTGACGAATAAAAAGTGACGGAAAAGAAAAGTTTGTGTGAAATTAGCTTTCTATATTTCTAACAGGAGACAAAGAAAGTAGAAACTGTTTTATAGATCTTGAGAGAAAATAAAAGTGCATTAATTTAATTTTCTTTTATAAAATTTAGGATTCCCGAATGAAATTTAAAGATTTTAAATAAAAATTTGCGTGTCATGAGAATTTATAAATCAACCGTATACATATCAATATTGGAATTGGAGCCATCTAAATAGTGCAAAGAAGTGAACTCATGAAAAATGAAATGTAAAGAACGGAGAGAAAATAAAAAGCGACGTTTGATAGCAAGGAGAAAAATGTGTTCTAACAGTTTGCGTGTATTTTTCCTTATTTTTAAAAGCTATATCATGATATACAGGGTGAACATAAATTATTGAGCGCATTTCAAAGTTCTATAAAAGAAAAACAAATCATTGCAGTATCTGTTTAATATTTCATTTACAAGTAATTTATAACGATTTTATTTTACACATATATGAATTTGTACATGAGTTTTAAGTATTGCACATAAAATATCGAATCTGTAAGTTGCGGAGCATCTCAGCTATTATGTCTCGAATAAAATAAATGATTCGTCGCTGTAGTTCATCAATAACGCTTAAACGTGTTGAATACACCCGGTGTTTGATAAAACCCAAAGAGAAAATATTATGTCGGGTAAACGTAATGGCAAAGGAATAGGTCCATCTCTACCAATCCATTGTCTGAAAACTGTTTCCTGCAGGTAATCTTTAACAATGGAACCGCAATGTAGTAGTTTACCATCTTTATAGAGATGAATTTCTGGCTGAAAAACAAAGTGTATAAATCGTTTCGTATTTATTAGCATTAGCGCTTGTTATATTCAATTGTTTTTTGAATTCGCTAAACAGGACTTCCGAAATTCGCTAAAAATTTATGCTCGCCTTGTATATTAACATGTTTATTTAACTAACACAAATTATAAAACTGTTTTATGGATTAAGATTTTAGAAAAAATTAATGAAGGTTACCATGCAACAAAAAAAACAAAATTAAATGACTAATTAGTGAGTGCGTGCTTAAAACATGGACGCCACAAGGCTAACTACAAAAAATAAGAATAACAATAATGATTAAATTCAATTTCTGTAATGACTAAAATCTTTTTGGAAAACGAATAATCTAGGTTATTCAATTAAAATTTGCTTCATTAAAAAGTATTTTTTTAAATCTAAATTAGAAAGTACATCTGTCTTTTATGAAAAATACCTTTAATGAGCGTTGAAAACATGTAATTTTAATGGTAATCAATAAACAATTTGTACGAATAGAAAATGCAGCTTTCTCTATAAACTAACAAATAATAGCAAAAAAAAAAAAAAATATCACACACTACTTTGTGTCAAATATCAAAATTTGTAAAAAAAACCTCAACATGAGCTAAGGTATAATTGATTGGTCTGTTTTTTCTCAGACAATTCCTGGTACAACCATAATTACAAATTCGCAACATGCATCTAAATAAAGCTAAAAGCGCATTACCTATAATTATCCATCTGAATATAAAGCTAGTATATCTTTTATATTTAAAAATAAGGGCTGGCATTACGATGGATACGCATGTAAAAGCTCTTTACTTTTATTACTAAGAAATGTAAGGATTCGAAGTACTATGTTTCCATTTTCAAAAATGTATAACTTTCTGTAACCCTTCCTACAAAAAAAAAGTATTGGAAATTTATGTATCGGTCTAATAATGGGTAAAATAGTGAGATTTTTTTTTCAAATTTTCAGCTAATTTTTTTATATTTTATGGCATGTACCCTGTATACGCAATTAGAACATAACAGCATCCTATTAATTTAAATATTGTATTTTGCAATTAAGTGGGCTTATATTATGCCTTTTTCTCTGATTAATACGTTCATTATATTTTCCTTATATTAATATTTTTAAATATTCAGGAACATTATTACAAGTAAATTTTGCTTTAACAGATTGTTCGATTTTTTTGTTGTTGTTTTGCTTCCTAATTACAAACTCTTATTTTCTGTCAAACTAACTCATTTTACATGAAGAAAATAAGTGTTATTCGATTTTGTTTCTGTTCTTGATTAGTTACATCGATAATATCAACCAAATTCATGGCACATAATGATAACAATTTTAGGTATGTGCACACATGTGGCACACCATGCAGTAAAGGGTGTGGAGAATCATGTTTTAACGCCAAAAGGGCGATGAAATGTTGACCTTAGTTGTACGAATGATATTCCTTCTGGGCAGACAATTTTGTTCTGTTTATGTTTGTTTTTTTGGAGAGAATACGAGATATGTGTTGACAGTGTTGACAGAAGAAATGTTCTGAAAATATGTCGAATCTTTCATGCAAATAATGTACAATGTTTGTATATAATATGTATATACATTCTTCCAATTAAATTCACTTAAGAAGAGAAGATGCCCGTTTCGATAATTAGAGTAAGCATCACATTTATCCACTTAAAGATTTTTCGAAAGAAGCAAGGTATTCACAGGATTGATTATGCAACTTCAACTTTGAAAAATATATGCGTCATGCTCTTGTAGAAGAGTTGCGATTTATATTGCTCTCTCGGAATCATAACGGTTTGATAAGAAACACAAACACTGCCACTGCGACCGCCTGTTTTCTCTAGCGTAAGTACTGTTCAGAAAACTTTATGTTATGGATGTTATGTTGTAAATGCAACTCCTACAACACCTGAAAACTTTGCCATACAACTTCAAAAAGCAATGGAATAAATCGAACCATGAACTGTTTCAAAAAAAGCATGCTCAAAAGTATTTATGCCTAAAGATTTCAAAAACAAGTCACATTTTGTTTATTCTTAAAGACAGAGTTTAAAAGCAACTGGATCCCTCCCCCCCTCTTCCTGAAAATCCTTTTTCAGTCTTTGATGGAAAAAAATATATTTCACTCTTAAAATCGAAGACAAAATATTAATTATCTCTATTAGTAGGTCAAAGCCAGCATACTTCTTGCAAACACCAGTCTTTGCTATTAAACAGCCGTTATAGAAAATACAACTAGCAAAAGCGCTACAGGATTTCCATTCTCAAGACGCAAAATTTCTGAAAAACAATCTCACTCTGGAAGAACGATTAAACTTCGTGTTTGATTTCGAGATTAACACACATATATCTATCTATTTTAAATATATATATATATTATTTTATTTCATTGTTAATTTTGTAAATAGCAATTTTCTGTATATATTGCAACATAATTTCGTTTCTGGCGAAAGGACTTAATCTTTTAAAGTTTTTTTTTTTTTTTTTTTGTCTGGATTAGCAGAAGCAAACAATCTTGTTTTTGTTTTGGATAGAATAAAAAATGTTCTATGATATTACAAAAGCGAAGTTTTTAAAGATTTTTGATGTGTGAAATCGTAACAGTTTTAATATCAGCAAATAGTTTTTTTGTTAAACAGAGATATAAAAGCCATTGCAACAGTTACACAATCGACGCAATTAAACGCATTTCTTTTATTGATCATACATCTTTTGTTTTCAAATCTCTGCCTTGAAGAGTTTTATTCACGACCATCCATGTTTATATGATAGCTGTTGCATGCCATACACAGAAGGTTTTCTTTATGAAAAAATTTCAATAAAGAAAATTATAAACAATGAAAAGAATTTTATTCTGTTATACTTCCCCTTTGGTTGTATTTTTGTTATACTGTCAGATTATATCATGTACAATATCCCATAAGACATACGGCGGACTGTGTTATGAATGACATTTCTTTTACGTGTAGACGTATTGAAACTATGCTTTTCACATTTTTGTTCTAACAAAAGATTTAGATTATTTTCTTTGTAAAACAAAAAAACTGAATATTTTGTCGCTTGTTTCTTTCGCGCAATCTTGTATACTAAAGAATATTAGATAGTAAAGATAATAAGATAGTAAAAAATATAGATAGTAGAAAAGATAGTAAAAAATTAAAAACTATCCACAATTGATGCCATATAACAAACTTTCTCATTTGAATTTAAATCATCAAGAAAGTCGAAAGAACTACAAACTATTACAAATACAAACTATTTGTATTTCTTATTATAAAAAACTTATGTGGTTACCAATTTTCATAAAATATTTTATTGAAAATCTGTTGATAACACAAAAGGAAAAATAAAACAAAAGTGAAAATTAATTTATTACGGAACACTATCACAAACTACATTATTAATTTTATTTCCTTGTTTATTTACATGATCATGCAAATGTTAAATTATATAAAATAAATAAATAAATAAATAATAATATAAAATAATCCTTGCCATTTTGACCTACAGAGGGAGGTAAATTACGAAGCTAGTTACTAATTTCCCCAACAACAATAAGACCCCAACAGACATAAACACAATTTCATCACTAATAAATGAGCTCTTGGGACCTAAACTTTTTTGAAAATTCTAATATACATGCATACACAAACCCAAAAATATAAAATTGATTTAAAAATGGCGAAAACAAAAACAGAGAACCTCAAAATGTTAAAATATGCCAATATTTCAATGGCCTCATTTTTATGATGTTTGCTCCGCCGCAGCTTTTCATCTATATATTTCCAATATGACGTAATATTTGCTTTTTAAAAAAATTCTTCAAGCTACACACCCAGAAATGATTACTCAGATTTCAGGAAATTTTCTTCATTTTTGGCAAAAACGTTTCCTGGGAAATGCTTCGAGAAAATATTTCAGTTCCGAGCAGTTTGAAAGCCAATACATCCAATACATTTTGCTTCAGCCAATACATCCCTGGTTCGAATCCTGGCTCGGACTTTTTTCACCCAAAATTAAAAAATGGAAAAACTACATCTGTTATAATAAATTTACCGATTGAATAATCGTGTTTAAAAATTAATCTAATGTAATTTCGTATGCAGCGATTTCTGCAGTTCCATATATTGACCTTCGATTTATTCTGTGGAGCTGATCCAGAGTATCAGACCAGATAAAGTGATCGTTGAGGTTAATTGGGTGAAATAGTCCTCCAAGGTTCGTGTCCGGGATAGCGCAGTTGGTAGAGCATTGGCGGCTTCAGCCAATACATCCCTGGTTTGAATCCTGGCCCGGACTTTTTTCACCCAAAATTCAAAAATGGGAAAATTAACTCTGTTATAATAAATTTACCGATTGAATAATCGTGTTTAAAAATTAATCTAACATAATTCTTTATTTTATAAATACTTTATACCTATTATTAGGGTAAATTAATTTTATTATCATTTTGTTCGTTTCTTTTACGAAAATTTGCTTTTTTTAAAACATTTTTACTTTTATTTTTTCTTCCCTATCGATTTTACTGAAAACAGAATAAGTATGATCGCAAACGCGATGATGCTTACGTTTTCCGTCAAATTTCATCTTTATAAAAAATAAAACAAAAGTGAAAATTACCTGACTTCAGAACTCTATCATGAACTATGTTATTAATTTATTTTTTCCTGGTATTAGTACATGACCATAGAAATGGTTAAATTAAATTGAAAAATCAAGGCAGGGTTAAATGCTTCCGTCTGCGAAAGTAACAAGTAGACTAAAAAGAAAATTTTATAATCTCCAGGAAAATCTGATAAAACAAAACGGTTTTTCACTCAAATTTTATGCGTCACAAAACTTGTAATCTACTTGACGATGTTTCTTATAAAATTTTCAGCTGCGCTCTGCGTTAAACAAATGAGCTTTCAACAAACCTGTTCAACTATGAGGCGTAAAATTGAAAAAAATTTCCTGACGCGAAACTGAGTTAGCTTGTTTTTGAAAAAAAAAAATCTGTTTAGACATTTTACTCTAAACTATTGCCAATTCCCGTTATTAACAAATCATGATTTTAAAAAGTTTATAGTAATTTAAATAATTTAATAAACTTCTTTAAATTGATCTTTTTCTTACAATAAATATAATTTTTATTTTAAAAATTCTTTTTGACTTATTATTTAGAGTAGTGTTTTTTTATGTTTCTGTTACGAAAATTTGCAGTTTATAAACGTTTTTGATCTTTATCTTTTTTCATTTTTATCATTTTAATGAAGACAGAATAACTATTATCTTAAACGCAACGATGCTTATGCATTTAATCGAATTTTATCTTTATGAAAAATAAAACAAAAGTTAAAATTACATTATTTCAGAACGCTATCACAAACTATATTGTTAATCTTCTTTACTCTTCTGTGTACATGACTATGCAAAAGGTTCAATTTCATAAAAATGCAAGTAAAGGTTAAATGCTTTCGTACGCGAAAGTAATATAATGGACAAAAAGCAAAATTTTATAATCTGCAGAAAAATCTGATTAAGCAAGACGGTTTTTTACACAAATGTTATGCGCCACATAATTTTTAACCTTTTGACTGTAGTTCTTATAAACTTTTCAGCTATGCCCTGGACAAAACAAACGAGCTTTCAACAGACCTGTTCAACTATGAAAAGTGAAATTGAAACTGCTTTTCTTGCCGCAAAATTAATTTAGCTTGTTTTTGATATTTTTTCTTTTTCAGCTTAGACATTTTACTCTAAGCCATTGCCAAACCCCGTTATTAACAAATGATAATTTTGAAAATTTGCATTAATTTATTTAATGAATTTCAAGAATTTTATTTTTTTACAAGTAGCATAATTTTACTTTACATATTCTTTTTACAAATTATTAGTTTAAATTATTAGTATTATTATAATCTTTTGTTCGTTTCTCGTACGAAATGTTTTTTTTATAAACGTTTTTATTCTTACTCTTTCGTCCTTATTATGTTCTACGATCTTAAATGCGATGATACTTACGCATTTCATCGAATTTTATCTTTATGAAAAGTAAAACAAGAGTGAAAAATATTCAGAAATATAACACAAACTATATTATTAATCTTTTTGCTGACCTTAGAACATGCCCACGCAAAAGGTTTAATTTCATAGAAAAAAAATAATAAATAAATATAAATAAAGTTACGGTTAAATGCTTCCGTAGGTGAAAATAATATAAAGGACTAAATAAAAAAAAATTATAATCTCCAGAAAAATCAGATAAAACGAAACGGTTTTTTGGTTAAATTTTATGCGTTAAATATTTTTTTTCCTTTTTCACGGTAGTTCTTATAAACTTTTTAGCTATGAGCTGCATAAAACAAATGAGCTTTCAACAGGCCTGTTGAACTATCTATATTATAAAGGCCAAACGCATCTGTGCGTAACGCATACGTCATTTATCGAATGGCAACACTTTTTAATAAAATTTTCAATTTTGCAATTTTTGCTACTATTAAATTTTACATTGCTAAACGTTGCACATTTTAAATTTTTACACCGTAGTATAAAGGGAAAAAGTATACTTTTAAATGCAATTTGTTTGAAAGCTGTATCACAATTTGTTTTTGATATATTATTTTTTTTATAGTTTTTAGTACGAATTTTGTAATTGTGCCAACAGAACCACTTCATTTTCTCTTAAAATAAAAAAAATAAAATAATAATAAATGAAATGTGTGCGCTATGTCAAATATATCGTCTGTCATAGTGTCAATTCGGAATATTTTTTTTCATTCTCATTTATACCAAACACAAGAGCCTCAATCGATAACATCATTATGATAATTGAACTTATTTATATTTTACTGATTACGCATGCAATTAAAGTTTGATTTTAATAATTTGGACAACTGAATTTCATAGAAATATTATTTTGTTAATTTTAGCTTAAAATAATATTTTCTTGAGAATTAGACTGACCAATATAAGATGCATTTTTTTACTGTAACTAATTTTGTAAATTTATTATAAATAAATGAAATAGTTCTTTCTTAAACCTTTTCTTTCGTCGAATTTCGACGGGTTCCATCTCGTGAAGCGTAAAATTGAAACAGTTTCTCCTGACACAAAATTGAGTTAGCTTGTTTATGGAAAATTTTTTTTTAGTTTAGACATTTTATCTACTTTTATATTTTTAAGTTATTGCGAGGTCTCGTTATTAACAAATCATGATTTTGAAAAGTTTTTAGCAATTTATTTAATAAACTTCATTAAATTGACTTTTTCTTACAAATAACATAATTTTTATTTAAAAAATATTTTTATCTATTATTAGCATAAATTAATTTTATTATTATTTTGTTCGTTTCTCTTACGAAAATTTGTTTTTTATAAACGTTTTTATTCTTACTCTTTCTTCCCTATTTTATCAGTTTTAATGAATGCAGAATAAGTATGATCGCAAACACGACGATCTTTACGCTTTTAATTGAATTCTTATTTTATGAAAAATAAAACAAAAGAGAAATTTTCCTGACTTCGGAACTCTATCACAAACTATATTAATAATTTTTTTCCCTCGTATTAGTAATAGATCGTGGAAATGGTTAAATTAATTAAAAAGATCAAGTCACGTTTAATTGCTTCCGTACGCAAAAGTAATATAAAAGACTAAAAACAAAATTTTATAATCTCCAGAATAATCTGATAAAACAAGACTGTTTTTTACTCAAATTTTATGCGCTACATAATTTTAAACCTTCATGACGGTAGTTTGAATGAAATTTTGAGCTACCGGGTGTCCCAAAAATGACTGATGGATTTTAAAATTCAATAACTTGCAAACGGTGACAGCTATTAAAAATTTTTTTGCAGGAGGACTATGTATAATGTCAGGAGTTTTTTTACCGCAATTCTTGATTTTAGCTCGAATTTCAAACAACAGATGGCGCTGATGGCGGTTGGCGGCCAGTCGACGCCGAAACTTACTTCATTCAGCTTTGACGGAAAAGAAGGAAATTAAGGCTATGGAGTACGTCTCATTCTACAGTACAGTTCTGCTCTCATGTACCGATTCTGGACTCATTCGATATGATTTCAATGGAATGCGTTGTTTCCATAGAAATAACAGATTGTTCGATAGTGGAATACAGAATTAAGAAGTGGGCATAAATTTCGCAAGCAGTATTCGAGTTGGCAGAAGATTTTCGTTTAGGAAGTTTTATTTTCCCGTATTAAATTACTTTTTATGGCAAGATTTAAAGAATATTTTATGCATCATATTTTAAAACTAGATAAAGAGATTTCTTTGATTTGATATTTTTTTTTATTCTAAGAAATTTTAGATCGATTTAGATTGTTATATTTATGCTCAATTTTGAATATTGTATTATTTTATAGAAGAATTTGTTATTTCCATGACAACAACACATTCCATTGAAATCATATCGAATGAGTTCAGAATCGGACCCCACAGTGTTAAAAATCTGCTGCATTTTGCTTCATACGCATCCGCCGCTTGTATATAATATTTATTTTCCGATCAATAACAATGCTTCATAATACAATCAAGTAACCGTTTCTATACAAACGGTGTGCGTATACAACAAAATGCAGCAGATTTTTATAGTGTAAAAGCAAGATTGTAGCAAGATATCTTCACCTACACTGTTAAAAATTGGAAACTTTTGCTGCATCGTCACTCCACTGCTATTATAGAATATCTCTATTTTGACCAATGAGAATGCTCCATAATACAGTGAAGTAATCTCTTTCTATAAAAGTGGAGGAGTGACGATGCAGCAAAGGTTTCAAAATGTTAACAGTGTAGTTTTAAAATACAGTGCCTAAAATATTCCTCAAATCATGCCATAAAAAGTAATTTAATCCTGGAAAATAAATTTTAATTAACTCACTTTTATTTTTTTCTATTTTAATGCAACGATAGACTAATCCTATTGAAAAGGGCTAAACAAGACAACTTATAATTGTCTGAGCGAAGCGAAGTCTTTATACTCAGAGATACGTAACGATATAAAAATTCAAAAAAATTCTTTCGTCAAGCAAATCTCAAAAAGTACTTGTCGGATTTTGATTCTGCTTGTACCAATAGGTACCTATGGAGGTAATCTGGTGAATGCACCACCTACGAAAAATTAGTTCCAAATAGTTTAAAAGTTATATTAAAAAAACTGATAAAAAAGCACAATTTATTTGCATACGTCACAGAAATTTGGTGTGCGTCATTTTCACAAGCTGGATGTTTTCATTAGATTTCCAAATTCAAGCACATGGAGCAAGGAAAATATGCAAAGAATTTTCATGTATGTGCTATAAAACATATTTAAACTTAAGAAACAACGGGAAAAGAAATCTTTTTTTTATTTTTTTCGTTAATTGAAAAGAAAAAAGGCATAATTCTTAGTAACTTAGCATTTGATATTTTGCGATTTTTTTTATAATTGCGTTTTATAATCGCCATGTAACATCTTTTATATTTCGCGCGTGCAAATTGGAAACAATTCTTTCGTATTTAAATTAAAAACGAGTTAGACATGGCTGCTTTAGATGTTACTTTTATTAATAGATTATATATTGTTATTCTGTTTACATCGATCATTTTTTTTTTGTAATATTTGGTTATTTTGTCATTCAATTTCGCCAAATTATACGAATCGCCAAACTAACAGCCAAATTACACATATTGATATATTTTTTTAATTTTAAATAACGAAAGAAGAAATAAATTATTAAAACATTTATAAAAATACAAATAAAAAGTGGGATTAAAAATCCCTTGATGACGTTTTAACCTCTTGAAGAGAGCCATTCGCAGTATGTAAACGGTTAATTTTAATGCATAAATTGCCAACTGGCACCAGTAAATTTTTAGTACAATTTTGATCTCATAATATACGTGACGAAACGGTTTTCATTATTTCAGATTATTTTCAATTAAATTTGTTCGTAAATATAAATTGACCATTTTTGGAGCACAAATGCCTTGCCCCTGAAAGGTTTAAACACATGTATCGTGTTTAATACGATTGAATGAAACATTCCCGATCATCCATTATTGGCGTTTAATCTTATAGTTTGGCTTAATCTTATAGTTTGTCGACAGACAAGTAGTACTAAAAAAGAAACAGTTGAAGCAATAAATAAAAATTATAAATAATAATCATAATAATAAATATAATAAAAAATATACATATCACAATAAATCGAAAATATTAACACTTACAGCAATATTCAAAATCAAAGTTTTCATCAATTTGGCGACAGACAAAATCGCACCAACTTGGCGCTTATATGGCATTTATGCCATATTTATGTGTAAAAAATAAGCATAAACGTTCATCAGATATGAAATCTGACTTTCTGAAGCCCAAAAAGGACCAAGATTTATAAAAACGCCGATGTGAAGGTATTAATGGAAAAGTACCATAAAAATAGGACAAAAATATCATATACGTATTTCGGGTACTACTTGGTTATGCCGTCGACCAAAAAATATCGCCAAATTATAAGATTAAATTCCGACAACAGATGACCTTGAATGTCCCATTCAATAACATTAAACATGATACGCGTACGTAAAACATCATAAAGTAATTTTTACCTCAACTTTTTATTAATGTTTTACTAATTTAATTTTTCTTATATTAATTAAAATAAAAATTTAGTCAACATGCATAAGTTGGCTATTACTTTGGCGATTTGTATTATTTGGCGAAATTGGTCGACGGGATAATTAAGTAGTACCGTATTTGGTTTGGCGAAAATTTGGCGAAAATCACTTTTGAATTATTTTCTGTTATATTAAAAAGGAAGCAACAATAAATAAAAACGCGATTAAATACAGATTTAATTAATATAGAAAAAAACAATTGACTGGTTACCATGTTATGCAAAACAAGTTGGAAATTGCACGTGAAGTGTAGCAAATGTGATGCGTTCGTACGATAGCTAAGTTTTAAAAACATTCAGATCTTGCTGTTATAGTAGCCAGTACTTCGGATACTGTATAGTGTCCGAAACCTTTTTTGTGTTCCTGTAAATGTACAGGAAGTAACTTTTATTACACCTCAGCAACGCATATCATATTCATAAAATGTGAAATAGATTAATATAATTAAAACGCGTCCCAAACAAAGTTTTCCCGTATAACATTATGTAGTGGAATGCTTTTAGGTGGCCCTGTAATTTAATAATAAATATTCTTTGCATCACAGATTGTAAAGAATGTATATTTTAGTATATATATGTGTATATATATATATATATATACTTCATAGGTTTATGTCAATTCTACTTTAAATTATTTTTTCATATTGACCGTAATGTAAGGGAATACTTTTGATTGTTCCTGTAATTGATCTATGCATCCTATTTTCATAACATTTGAAATGACTCCATAAAATTGTGTAATAGTTATATATTTTAAATTTCAAGCGATTAAAATGCATTTGATGCTTTTTTCCCCATTGGCTGCAATGTAGTGGTATACTTTTGATTGTCCCTGTAATTGATTTATGCATCCGATTTTCATAAAATTTAAAATGATTCGACAAAATTATCTAATAATTATATATTTAAAATTTCAAACGATTAAAACTTATTTGAAACCTTTTCCCCCATTGACCGTAATGTAAAGGAATAATTTTGATTGCCCCTGTAGTTGATCTATGCATCCGATTTTCATAAAATTTTAAATTAATCGACAAAATTATGTAATAAATATATGTTTTAAATTTCAAAGATTCGGTTGGGTAGTTTTTGCGTTGTTATAGGCGGACAGACAGACGGACGGACGGACAGACAGACGGACGGACGGACGAACAGACGGACGGACTAAACAACAACTATAGGTGCTACGTATGTACATAGTTACGAACGCACCTAATAACGATATTTCGATGCCAATTATATTGAAAAGTACCAAATCCTGTCCTGGCTTTTTGGGTGAAATTTTGTTTTATTTTATTTTATTTATTTATTTATTTATTTATTTGCATTAAATGAATCGGTTGCGCTTTTTTTTTCATTTTCCAACAAAGTTGAAAAGTGTTTATGCATTCGGTTTGTCTGTCCATCTGTCCACATTCTAACATCCGTAAATATACTCGGAATTTTATGCAATTGGTAAATCTCATTTAGGGTCCCCTAGGCATGTTTATTATTGTATATGAAGTATGTGAGATTAATAATTTATTTACAGGGTAACCCAAAAGTTTTCCATCACATTATGGTCTATAAGAAAAATTGTTAACAGATTATTTTAATGAAATTTGAACACTATTTTAAAGTATTGAAACTTATATAAATCGATGAATTGCATTACGATTACGTTTGAACAGGACATTCATATCATTTTTAATCCGTTTACAGGGACACACAAAAGAAATCAGTTACAATACTGTCCTTGAGCAATAATTGCTTGTCATGTGTTTTCAATTTCGGCATGTGCTTTGAAATTTAACAGTTTTTTTAGATGCATTCGTAATTATATAAAAACGGAGTACCTATAGCCGTCGTCTGAACCGTCCGTCTCTCTGTCCGCATAGAACAGCACAAAAACTATCCAACCGAATCGTTTTAAATTTTAAATATATATTTGTTGCCAAATTTCGTTGAGTCATTTTAAATTTTGGTAAAACTGGATAAATATTTCAAATACAGGGACAATAAAAAATATACCGTTACATTATAGCCGATAGGATGAAAAAATTCCAAGAACATTTTAATGATGTTACGCGCCCATCGAAACATAATGAAATTTATATGCATTTATGAGAAGCACTAGAATATATATTTTGTAGAGCATGCCGCACAAAGAATATTTACTATTCAATTACAGGGCACCACAAAAGAATTCCATAACAAAATGGTACGGGGAAGAGGTACATTAATTTTTCAGCTTTACTAATCTGGGGATTTTATCATTTTCTCAACTGTCATTAGTCTTTAAATAATAAATTTTTGGAATAAAACTGCATAATCGAGTTCATAGTGACATATTTGAGTCAGCATGTCTTGCGAAAAAATATGCGCAGATTTATAAGTCACTTGTGGTGACATTTTTACAGCTCAAGGCTTATGCAGACTAGATATTTAAATATCGTTCGTACCTTATACTGCACGCATTGTATATTCCTTTTATTTAATGCATGCTACAATGAAATACTGCTCAACTTCATGAGAACAAGTTTGAAAAGAAAGAAAAGCAGTTTATGTAGTGGCTAGCATGCACAATCCATTTAAATCTGATCGAGCATATCTGAGACACACTCGAACGATGCATTGCATTCCTTTGTTGGCGTTTTCAGGATTTTTTTTAAAGAGAGAATTCCCTAAATTCTTATCGAGAGATTCATCATATCCATAGAAAACAGATATAGATCTTATATTATTAACTATTCTATATTAACTATCTAAGGGGACCACACACCATATAAAAAAACTCTTTCATTCTACTCAACCATCATGATTTGTGCAATTTTTTGTGCTGTTTATATATTTTACGTCATTTCAAAGAGTTCAAATTCGATTAAAGCTATTTTAATGTTTTATTATCTGCATTACTTTTAATGCATTGCGTACTTCCAATTTTGTACCCATGCATGGCTGATTTGCATAGTTTGCTTTCCCAGTTTTTTACCGCGTATAAAAATTTTTATATAAAATTTTGCATTTCTTCCATTTACTTTGCTCATTTTTGACATTTAAATTTATTTCACTATGTAATCAATTAAAAATAACGTCTCATTTTTTATTAACTATTTGGAAAATAGTTGTTCTTGGTAGAGAATTGGGAAATCTGAAGTACATCTGAATGTGTTTGCTACGATGCAAAAAAAAAAAAAAAAAAAAAAAAAAAAAAAACTAAAAACTAACAAAAAATTAATAACTCAATAACAAATTGAGATACAGGTTTCAAACAAGTTGCATTTAAAAGTAAATTTTCTCTTTATACGATGGTGTAAAAATTGAAAATGTGCAATGTTTCGAAATTTAAAAATTTACAGTACCGAAAATTGTTAAACTGATTTTCATTTAATATTTGTTTTTGTGATTGATCCAGGAATATTAACGTGACTGTAAATGTCCAGGCATATTAATATGACTCTGTTATTATGTAAGCTACGTTTTGATCATCCTAAAAAATGATGTTATTATTACTGTTTTTTTAAGTATAGAAATCATTTATAAGTCTAAAATTATAGTCTTTGAAAATATTATTTTCCAAATAGTTGTAATTTGTTAAATTACATTTGTTTTTTAAATGTGGTATTTTTTTCTTTACTTTTTGAAAATTATTATTAAATATATGTTCTCAGCAATATCGCTCAGACTAATCCCTCTGAGGGAAGTCCTAGTATTTGTTTTTGGTAGTTATTTTACACAATAATGTACTCTCAACAGTTTTCATGATTATTTTTTAAACATTCATAAAAATCTACTGACGAATTTTCTTAAAAGATCTAAAATTTCTTAAGAATATAACAAAAATCATCAAATTGAAAAAAAATCTCTTTATCTAGTTTTAAAATATGATGCATAAAATATTCTTTAAATCGTGCCATAAAAAGGTAATTTAATCCGGGAAAATGAAACTTCCTAAACGAAAATCTTCTGCAAACTCAAATACTGCTTGCGAAATTTATGCCCACTTCGGAACGCTGTATTCCACTATCGAACAATCTGTTATTTCCATGGCAACAACGCATTCCATTGAAATCATACCGAATGATTCCAGAATCGGGGTCTGAGAGCAAGACTGTACTGTAGAATGAGACGTACTCCATAGCCTTAATCTCCTTCTTTTCCGTCAAAGCTGAATGAAGCAAGTTTCGGCGTCGACTGGCCGCCAACCGCCATCAGCGCCATCTGTTGTTTGAAATTCGAACTAAAATCAAGAATTGCGGTAAAAAACTCCTGACTTATACATAGCCCTCCTGCAAAAAAATTTTTAATAGCTGTCACCGTTTGCAAGTTATTGAATTTTAAAATCCATCAGTCATTTCTGGGACACCTAGTATGTGCTGTGCAAAACAAATGAGTTTTGAACAGGCCTGTTCAACTATGAAACGTAAAATTGAAACCGTTTATCTTGGAGCAAAATTAAGTTAGCTTATTTTTGAAATATTTTTTTTCCACTAAGACATTTTACTCTAAGCTATTGCCAAACCCCATTACAAACAAATCACGATTCTGAAAATTTACATTAATTTATTTAATGAATTTCATTAAATGGATTTTTTTTACAAGTAACTTAATTTTATTTTATTATTTTTATACCCATTATTAGCACAAATTATTCTTTTTCTTGGTTTCTCTTACGAAATTTTTTCTTTTTATAAACGTTTTTATTCTTACTCTTTCGTACGTATTATGTTCTTTTAATGAAGACAGAATAAGTACGATCTCAAACACGACGATGCTTACGTATTTAATCGAATTTTACCTTTATGAAAAATAAAACAAAATTGAAAATTATTTTATTTCAAAACTCTATCATAAACTATATTATTAATCCTTTTTCCTGGTCTTACAACATGACCATATAAAACGTTAGATTTTATAAAAATAAAATAAAATCACGGTTAAAATCACCCGTAGGCAAAAGTAATATAGTGGACTAAAAAATAAAAATTTATAATCTTCGAAAAGATCTGATAAAACGAAACAGATTTTTACTGAAATTTTATGCGTCCCATAAAATTTAACTTTCTTGACAGTGGTTTTTATAAACATTTCAGCTGTGCTCTGCACAAAACAAATGAGCTTTCGACAGGCCTGTTAAACTATGAAGCATAAAATTGAAACCGTTTTTCTTGCCGCAAAATTGAGTTAGCTTCTTTTTGAAATAGTCTTTCAGCTTAGACATTTTACTCTAAGCTATTGCGAGATCCTGTTATTAACAAATCATTGTTTTGAAAAGTTTATAACAATTTATTTAATAAACTTCATTAAATTGACTTTTTCTTACAAATAACATAATTTTTATTTTGCAAAATTCTTTTTATCTATTATTAGAATAAATTAATTTTATTATTTTTTTGTTCGTCTATCTTATAAGCTTTTCATTAAACGTTTTTTATCTCAATCTTTCTTCCCTATTTTATCATTTTTAATGAAAACAGAATAAGTATGATTGCAAACGCGACGATGTTTACGCTTTTAATTGAATTTTTACTTTATGAAAAATAAAACAAAACTGAAAATTTCCTGACCTCGAAACTCTATCACAAACTATATTAATAATATTTTTCCTGTGATTAGTACATGACCCTGGAAATGGATCAATTTCATAAAAAAATCAAGTCACGGTCGAATGTTTTCATAGACGAAAGTAATATCATGAACTAAAATTAAAATTGTATAATCTCCAGAAAAATCTGGTAAAACAAAATGGTTTTTCACGCAAATGTTATGCGTCTCATAATTTTCAACCTTCTTCCTTTTGTTCTTATAAACATCTCAGCTATGATCTGCGTAAAACAAATGAGCTTTCAACAAACCTGTTCAACTAATGAAGCATTAGATTGAAACAATTGTTCTTGACGCAAAACTAAGTTAGCTCGTTTTTGAAACTTTTTTCTGTTTAGACATTTATTTAAGCTATTACCAAACCCCGTTATTGACAAATCATGATTTTGAAAAGTTTATAATAATTTAAATTATTTAATGAACTTCTTTAAATTCATTTTTTTCTTACAAGAAATTTAATTTTTATTTTACAAATTCTTTTTACTTATTATTAAAGTAATTTGTTTTCTGTTTCTGTTACGAAAATTTGCAGTTTATAATCATTTTGATCTTATTCTTTTTCCCTTTTATCCTTTTAATGAATTAGTATGATCTTAAATGCGACAATGCTTACGCATTTAATCAAATTTTATCTTTATCAAAAAAAAGGGGAAAATATTTTATTTCAGAACTCTATCATAAACTGTATTATTAATCTTTTTTTCTCGTCTTAGAACATGACCATGCAAAAGTTTAAACTTCATAAAAAAACAATAACGTCACGGTTAGATGCTTCCGTATGCGAAAGTAATATAATGTATTAAAAAAACAAAAATTTATAATTTCCAGAAAAATCTAATAAAACGAAACGGCTTTTTACAGAAATTTTATGCGCCACATAATTTTTAATCTTTTTCACGGTAGTTCTTATAAACTTTTCAGCTGTGCTCTGCGCAAAACAAATGAGCTTTCAACAGGCCTGTTCAACTATGAAGCGTAAAATTGAAACCGTTTTTCTTGCCGCAAAATTGAGTTAGCTTGTTTTTGAAACATTTTTTTTTTTCAGCATAGACATTTTTCGCTAAGTTATTGCCGAACCCCGTTATTAACAAATCATGATTTTGAAAATTTATATTAACTTATTTGACGAATTTTGTTAAATTGATTTTTTTTATAGATAACGGAATTTTATTTTATAAATTCTTTTTACAAATTATTAGAGCAAATTATTATTATTTTTATTATTAGTTCGTTTCACTTACGAAAATATTCTTTCTATAAACGTTTTTATTCTTACTCTTTCGTCCTTATTATGTTCTCTTAATGAAGACAGAATAAGTATGATCTTAAATGCGATTATGTTTACGCATTTAACCGAATTTTATCTTTATGAAAAATAAAACAAAAGCGAAAATGAATTTATTTCAGAACCCTATCACAAACTATACTATTAATCTTTTTTCTTGGTCTTAGAACATGACCATGCAAAAGGTTTCATTCAAAAAAATAAAATCACGGTTAAATGCTTCCATAAGCGAAAATAATATAATGAAGTGAAAAAGAAAAATTCATAATCTCCAGAAAAATCTGATAAAACGAAACGGTCTTTTACTGAGATTTTATACGTCACATATTATTTAACCTTCTTGGTGGTGATTCTTATAGGTTTTTATATACTTTTCAGCTGTGCTCTGCGTAAAACAAATGAGCTTTCAACAGACCTGTTCACCTATGAAGCGTAAGTTTGAAACAGTTTTTCTTGACGCGAAATTGAGTTAGTTTGTATTTTAAACATTTATTTTTCATTTTAGACATTTTATTCATTATTGCGAGATCCTGTTGCTAACAAAGCATTATTTCAAAAAGCTTATAATAATTAAAATTATTTAATGAACTTCTTTAAATTTATTTTAAATGTAATTTTTATTTTACAAATTCTTTTTACTTATTATTAGTGCAATGATTTTGTCTTTTTCTGTTACGTAAATATAATTTATAAACGTTTATATTGTTACTCTTTCATCCCTGTTTTATCCTTTTAATGAAGGCAGAATAAGTGTCTATCGTTATTATAAAAGCCAAACGTATCTGTGCATAATGCACATGTCATTTCCCGAATAGAAATACTTTGAAATTTGAAATGCAATATCGGTTTTGCAAATTTTTAAACTTTGAAACATTCCACCTTTTTTATTTTTATATCATTGTATAGGAAATGTGCTTTTAAATGGAATTTGTATGAAAATTTTAACTTAATTTATCTTTGAAAAAAAAAAATTGTAGTTTCTAATGCAGTTTTTATAATTGGGGAAACATAAGTACTCTATTTTTATTGAAAGAAAAGTTGGAAAAGCCATAGAGAAAAAACATAGATGGAGGTGCAATATGAGGTAAAATCGGTTTGTAATATGATGCGCGTTATCGTTTGGGCCTAATGTAGCGGATTTTAGGGTTACTTTTTAACGTCACGTCCAGCTACTATACTTCATCTCTATTCTTTCTTTTTACTCTGTAGAAAAAAACCATAGAATAGGAAGTCTGTCCAAAAAATACTCATTTATGTTACAGAGCTTGATGATTCTCAACTGGATGAATTCATTTTGCTGAGTTGGACAAGCAAATAAAGATCTTAGCAATAATTGGAACTGGAACCTATAAAAATTGCTATTTTATCTTATGTGACGTCACAGGAAAATTTTCTATTGTATTTATTGCTTGCAGATTATTTCGAAATTTTCATTTACATATAAGAGAATATTAATAGTTTAAATACCTGTTTTCAGCTAATAGCAATCAAGACTTCAAGTTGCAAATAAAAAGGATTTTAAAATGATCAAATTAAAATACCATTTAAAAAAACAGAATTACAAATATGAAAGTCGCATATGTGAATTTTGAGTTAGTAAAAATGATGTAGTGTTTATATTTCGCGGGGAAAAAAATCTATGATTGAGTCAAAGTGGAATAAATTTTACTGCTTTTCAATTTGGAATACCAAGCATATAAATCTTAATTGATAACTTTATAATAATAACTTAGCTTTATTACATGTTACAGCTTAAATATACTATTAAAGTATGATTTTAATAATATTTACGACTGAAGTTTATAGAAATAATTAACTTTAGGTTAAATTTCATTTGTTTAAAAGGTAGACTTTCCGATATAAGGTGCATTTTTTATTAAAACTAATTTTATAAGTTTATTATAAATCAATGAAACAGCTCCTTCCTAAACATTTTATTATGTCGAAATTTGACATGTGCGTTTCTACCTTGTGATCTTAAAGGCGACGATGCTTACACTTTTAATCGAGTTTTGTCTTTATGAAAAATAAAACGAAAGTAAAAATTATATTATTTCAGAACACTATCACAAACTATATCGTTAATTTTCTTTCTGGTCTTTATACGTGACTATGCAAAAGGTTCAATTTCATAAAAAAAAGTAAGTAACGGTAAGTCCATACGCGAAAGTAATATAAAGGACTAAAAATTAGATTTTTTAACTTTTCAGAAAACCTGATAAAACGAAACGGTTTTTTGCACAAATTTTAATCGTCACATATTTTGAACCTTTTTGACGGTTATTCTTATAAACTTTTCAGCAATGCACTGAGTAAAAAAAGTGAATTTTCAACAGGCCTGTTCAACTATGAAGCGTAAAATTGAAAAAGTTTTCTTCACGCAAAATTGAGTTAAAATGCTAATTTTTTTTCAGTTTAAAACATTTTATTTTAGTTATTACCACACCCCGTTATCAACAACAATAAATTAAATTATTTTTTTGAAAAGTTTATAATAATTTAATTTATTGAATGAAATTTATTAAATTGATTTTTTCTTGCAAGTACTATATTTTTTATTTTACAAATTACTTCTACATATTACTGCAATTTTGTTTCGTTTCTGTTACAAAAATTTGCTTTTCATAAGCGTTTTTATTCATACTGTTTCTTCCCTATTTTATCCTTTTAATGATGGCAGAACAGGTATAAACTTAAATGCAATGATTTTTCTGTTTAAAATATTTTACTGCAAAATATTGCCAGGACCTGCTATTAAAAATCATGATTTTGAAAAGTTTATAAAAAATATTTAATAAACTTTACTAAATTGATTTATTATTATTATTATTATTATTCTACAAATTCTTTTTAAGCTGCTATTAGATTCATTTACTTTTAGGCGAGACAAACTTTTCAGCGGATTTTAACTCCGACATTTTCCCGTTCAAAGGGGGACAAGGGTTATAATAGTTTTTGAAAAAATCGGAAAAAAAGCCGGAAAACCAGTTTTTACTCGTGCCAGGCGTTAATATTTATCGCCTACTCGTATCAATCGCTTATCCCTGATTCGTTGAAACGTTCGATGTTGGATGAAAAATCTGGTCTGGCCTAAATTTTTTTGTGACTGCCGAAGAAATTTGGAGAGACATTGCAGTTTGCTATTACACGGGATGTTGGGAGGACATTTCGCAAAATGTTGGAGGAAATCGAGTGTTGGCTCAAAAGTCTTACAGAATGTTGGTGAATCTAATAGCGGCTTTACCTATTATTAGCGTAAATTATTATTAAAAATTTTTTTGTTCTTTTCTCTTTCGAAAATTTGCTTTTTATAAACGTTTTTATTCTTACTGTTTCTTCCCTATTTATCCTTTTAATGAACGACAATGCTTACGCTTTTAACCACCGAATTCTATTTTTATGAAAACTAAAACAAAGAGAAAATTACGTTATTTCAGAACACTATCACAAACTATGTTATTAATTTTCGTTCCTGGTCTTCGTACATGACCTTGCAAAAGGTTGAATTTCACAATAATAATAATAATAATAATAATAATAATAATAATAATAATAATAATAATAATAATAATAATAAAGTCACGTTTTAGATGTTTCGGTGGGAGAAAGTAATATAATAGACTACAAACAAAACTTTACAATCTCTAAAAAATTTTATAAACAAAACAATTTTTTACTCAAATTTTGTGCGTGACATTTTTTTTTACCCTGTTCACAGTAGTTCCTATTAACGTTTCAGCAATGTACTGCATAAAATAAATTATCTTTCAACAGGCCTGTTTAACTATGAAGCGTAATTTTGAAACAGTTTTTCATGACGCAACTTTGAGTTAGCCTGTTTTTGAAAAAAAAACACTTTTTTTTTCAGTTTAGACATTGTAATAGTTATTGTCAGATCTCATTATTAACAAAGCATAATTTTGAAAAGTTTATAATAATTTAAATTATTTAATGAACTGCTTTAAATTTATTTTTCTTACAAGAAATATAATTTTTATTTTACAAATTCTGTTTATTTATTATTAACGTAATTTTTTAACTAACAGTTTCTGTTGTGAAAATTTAGAGTTAATAAGTGTTTTTGCTGTTATTGTTTCTTGTCTCTTTTATCATTTTCAAAAGGAGAGAATAAGTATGATCCTCAGCGGGAGAATGTTTACACATTTAAAAAAATTTAATCTTATGAAATATTAATTAAAATGTACATTCATTTTATTTCATAAAGTATGGTGTTTGCATTGATATACTATTTCATAAAAAATGACTTTATTGTGCTGTACTTGCCTTTCAAAATAAAAGTATACATTTTCTGTAAATACCACAACTACATTCCTATTTGTTTAGCCAAAGATAAACATTTTATTCGGTAAAAATATGTCAAATTTTTAGATGCAAATTTTTATAAGTCGAACTTTGAATGCTGATTGTCTGCTAAAGTTAACAAGGATTTTTTACAAGCCACAATATATATTTTTTTCAAAACTTTCCTGATATTTAAACTGATTTTCTGTGCATCTTATCTTTAAGCAAAAATATCTGTGTTATTCACTGTTTGTTTTAACATATGACTGTTTAAATATATTTAGCTTTGAATAGGAATAATCGAGCGAAACTTGCTATTTTGTATCTATATCATCGTAAAAATATTTCAAAAGAGAATTTTCTTTCAAAATGAAGATTAGCAAAAAAGAGTCACAAATACAGTTTACATTTGAAGTTCTAAAGGATGAAAAGTAAACAGAAGTCTCCGTTAAATTTTAAATAGAAATAAATAAATAAACAAATCTAACAAAAAAACAACTTTTAGTATTGCGAAGTAAAACTACATTTTCGTGGTTTATATAAGAAGTGTTGAACAGGTTAAAACAGGGGGCAGTGAAAAGTTTTAAAAAAATATAAAATGTTTAGTTACAATGATTTGTTATATGAAGTAGTAAAATACTTTATAAGAATTAAAGGATTTTTTAAACAACTGAATGTGCAATAGTAACAGAATCTTATAGAAAGTAGTGCAATGATTTATTTCCGAGAAGTTTTTATTAAGCAGTTAGTGTTTGCACCACTGATATTAAGCTGTTTAGTGAAGTTACATATGACATGCATGGGGAAATATTTAAAAAGTCGATGTTCAATAACAGCGATAATCAATTTTTAGAAAGAAAGAAAGAGAGAATGTTACTTTCAAAACTCTGTTACACATCACATACCTTCAGACTAACTTCATGTAATATTTAAAATTAAATATTATAAGTATACTATAGATCTTCACAGAATACAAACTTATTATTTGAAACAAAATAAAAGAAATAAAAGAGCATATAAGCATTTTATTTAATCAAACTAAATTAGTAAATAGTAAAATATGAAATGCTAAAACAAAGTAAGATAATATAAATTTGTGTAGCATTACATTTCTGCTTAATTTTAATAAAAAAAGTAAGTAATGTAGTTCATTAACATGCTTTAGACATGGGCACCTATATAGCAAGGTGCCACATTCACCTTACCACTACAAACTTTAATTTCTCGATTTACCGTTTTTACTTTTTAAAATATTTTACAAATCACGCAAGTGTAGCAGATTGCTGAATGCATTTGTGCGATACATAAAAAATTAGCATATTCTCGGTGCATAATGTGTTAAAAACAGTGATAAATGTTGTAGAGAATAGATAGAATTCCAGTGATATTTTATGGTTCTTTTCTCTGTTTGTTTCAAGAGTATTAGTACATTAACCAACAAGAGCTACACAATGAGAAAGTTTATATATGAAATGATTGAAATTTCTTTAGTCGATTATATCAAACTTTTATGTTTTTAAAAGTCTGTGTCATTGTGTATGACTATCAGTTATTTACCATGGAATATAAAACCACAATCACATTCATCAGTCTTTGAATCTTTATACTGGATGACAGCTAAAATTACCATAAATCAAAATAATAATTTAATGACAAAATTCCCGCAAATTTTTAAAAAATTATAAGTATTTTAATTTTCAAATGCAAAATACTTTGTGAAGAAAAATTATGAGTAGTTTTAACAATAACGGAAACATTTTAAGGCTTTTGTAAAGCTACGGATTACTGTAGTTTTACAAAAAAAATTACACTAATCTTACACAAATTTTATCTGTAACTCAGGTTGCCTTACATAAAATATTATAGGCATTCCACTTTTATAAGAAATTCTTAGTAACGTGACAGATTTTTTGATTATTATTTACAATTGTTATGAAGCAAAATCCCATTTCTGATAGAAAATTCATGTGTTTCCTTGCGATATATACGTTTGGTTTCGACTAATAGCTATTAGTAATAAGTAGCACCCACGGGATTATCCAGAACAGCGCCAATGTTTTCCCTAGTCAAACTTGTTCCAGGACAGTGAGCGTTGGGTGCGTTTTCAACTTCTGTTCGTCCTTCAACAAACTTTCTGTGTCAGGCATACACTTAGGTATTCTTCAGGAATGTCACCCTTGAAGCCTTCGTAAAATTTCAGTAGGTCCCTGGCCTAAATTTGCGAGAAATTTAACGATAACACATTGTTTGTGTGAACCCTTCTTTCACACATCGTGATGCCGACTAATTAACAGAGAGTGCAGAACATATCGGTACATACACTGGTGTGCAAAATTTAAGGACAAGTCCCAAAATGCCAATTTCCAAGGGATTTTCAAGCGATAATTTTCACGCCAATATTCAAAAGGAGGTAATATAAATCAAATAATTACTATCCCTCCATAACAGATAGTCCATATAACATCTCATTCAGGTCCCACTTTGTCCCAAGAATCACAATCACTGCAGCGAAAGCAAAAATGGGAAATTAAATGCGTCACTTTTATGAGTTTCAAATGACTATTATATGTGACTCCGCTAACATGTTACTGCGAATTCTGCTTTGTGTCGAGTGACTCAACAATGTCGTTTTATTAAGACTCTCACGTGACTGACATTTGGAGACTCAATTTCAAAGTCATTGTGAATGTTGCATTATGATAAATCAACAAATAATGTCACATTAAAATCACATGGTGACGTTCTGTCACAAGACTCTGTCAAATGGTGACAGAGACTCTACTGTGAAGTAACCCCTGTGAAAAGCGGTGAAAAGTCCCATGTGACTTTAATGGGGCATTATTTGGTGCTTTATCATAATGCAACGTTCACAATGACTTTGAATTTGAGTCTCCGGATGAAAGGTCACGCGAGAGTCTCAATGAAACGACTGTGTAAAGTTACCTTTTGTCTCGCCACAAAGCAGCAGTCACAATGACCTGTCAGTGGAGTCACATATTGTAGTCATTTGAGACTCATAAAATAGATGTATGGAATTTTCTATTTTTTGTTTTGCCGTAGTGACTGTGACTTTTGTGACCATGATGAGAGGTTATATGGGTTAGCTGTTATGCAGGGATAAAAATTATTCGAATTATGTTACTTATTTTTGAATATTCGCGTGAAAATAATCGCTTGAAAATCCCTTGAAAATTGGGATTTTGGGACTCGTCCTTAAATTTTGCACACCAGTGTCGATATTTATATGACATTTCCATCTGCCATGCTCAGAGATTTGAGTGTCCAAGCGATGATCTTTAGAACTCCAAACTGATATCCCGGTTTATATTTGATTCACTCTCGCATATCTGTATACAAATTTAAAGGAAGTGTAAATAAGTTGTGAAAAGGAAAATTTATTAATTCGATGTGTTGTATCAGTGTATTGTTTCGTGTTAAATTACGTGAGTAAATTCTTGTTTTTCGATGAATTGAAGAATATTCGAAGTTCCGAATCTGCAATTTTATTGATCTAGTATTTATTATACTTATTTATTTACTTTTATTATAATATTCTATTATTATTCTATTATACTTTTATTATACTAGTATTTATTATACACATTATGAAAAAGGTACAAATAAAGTATGATCAATACTATTAATAAAAAAAGAATGTATAAGCTCAGAATTACTTAGGCCAATAGCATAGTTTTCCCGACGTAATTCATAATATCTCTTTAATATTATGACTGGGCATAATGATTTCAAATAAGAAGTTTTAAAGTAATAATTATCTAATACATTTATTATTATTATTATTGATAACATTTTGCAAAATGTGTGTATACAGAAACTGTTATTATGCAAAATACTCATAAAGGCACATAAAATTCAATGTAAAATACAAAATAGCAATTTATTATATATATGTTTTCGAAATAATTTATAATGATTATTATTAATAATAATAATTTATAATAATTATTATTATTAATAATTTATAATGTTTTAAGGATTTAAATCGTTTTAAACATACGAACATTAAATATGCATTTTTCTTTTAATGTTAAGGCGCTTTAATGTTTATTATCACTTCTAATTAAGTTTGAGTTCCTTCTATTCATTTTAAATACTATGAAATTCAAGAAGCTTAAAAAACTTAATAAAAATTCTGCTTTGAAAAAATATTTTCGCTAAACAAAATTTTTAAGATGCATGCTTCATTTATTTTAAGAAAGCATATTTACAAATATTGTTGCCGCTGGCTTTTGTTTCGAATTTTTATTTTTTACAAACAACAGAAAAAAGGCATAGAAAAAGACTAAAATTTAACAATTTAGTATCAGATTTCATGCTAAATATAAGACCTGATCAAGTGCCAAAAATTAATCTGTGAAAACTAATATAATTTAGTAAACTTAGTTTTCTTTAGATAAAGGACTTTTTTTTCCTTTAAAGATAAAAATAGTTTTGCGTGAATTAATTCCTGAAATAGCTTGATTAGTATTTTTAATTTTTATTTTCATATGAAATTCGTTTATTTTATTTGCGTTTTTTGTTTTCGTTTGCGTTTTATTTTATTTATTTATTTAATTTTTATTTTTATTGATTGATCAATGTGTTAGTTTAGTTTTGAAATATAAAAGAATGAAAGAAATAATATGCTAGATGAATTTATTTAATTTCAAACAGATCTATCTATCTTTATTAACCGTCTGCATGCTATAGAAATAGATTAACCATCTGTTAGGTGTGCGAATCTATTACGCATTTTCATTTGGGCGGAGAACTTGCGTGAACATGGGGTTTTTATAATTTTTATAAAAAATAGCAATAACGAAACATTCTAAAACAACAAAACGCACATTTAAAATATCCATAAAAAATGCTGTTTTTTAGGGGGCGGGGGCAATACTTATATGAACTCATATCAGGCCCATATGAATGAAATGCTTAATAATATTTCATTAGTCTCTGTAAAGAAATAAATATATCTTTTAGTAGTTCATAAAAGTACTTGTTATAATATGTCATATATAACATAAAAGTTTATTTTTACATAAATTTAGACAAAACAGTTGTAAAACTCCTTTTTTTAACACGTTCGCTGCCGATTACATGAAGATGTGATGCTAGTTAATGCCGCACTGTAGAAGTAGGTTTTTCCCAGAAGCTGATTTACTTTTTATAACAAAGAATCAGTGAAAGATTTTCCCCGCCAGCGCATCACTGGTTATTGGGCATCACGTTAACGTTGGCGCCATATCACGCGCTTTCGCGTGAGCGGCAGCGAACGTGTTAATTAAGACATAAATAGTAATACAAATTAAATTAAGCTTTGCAAAATTAAGTATTTACATGCTTTATTGATTAAACGAGATTAATAGTTTACGGGAGTTTTCACGAGGATGAGAAGCAGTCTAGTTTGGAAAAGATACACACACACACACAAAAATAAAATGCTCATTTAAAAACATTTTTGTTTGTGAGTGTTACAGACTAACAGTATTTTGTTGATATGGTTGGGGAAGAGTTTTGGAGTTGTATATACACTATATAGCCAAAGGTGACCGGCCACTTGCGATTTTGGACATTTCGTTAAATATCTAAAAAAAATCATGATAAATTATCCTGAAATCGTAAGTGTGTAAATATAATAGTACTGCTCATACAATTCTTTGAAGATATTTTCCCGAAACTTCATAGGGAACCGTCAACAATTTGAAAAAGAACCAATATTTTTTGGATAATCCTGTCAAATTAATGAAGCAAAAGCGTTCAAACTAGATTATGATTAAGTGGATTATTGCAGTGAACTACGTTCATTTTTATGCGGATGGTATGTATACTCGTAGAGAAATTAAGGTTTTTATAAAAACAATCCCAAATTTTGCATTATTATTATTGCTATTATTATTTTTTATGTTAATGGCATATATACTCAAGGAGAAATTAAAATTTTTATAAAACAGTCTCAAGTTTTTTTGCTTATTAATTGTAGAGTTAATATAAAATAATGTTCTTTTTCTAAAACTTTTTCTGTTCCTTGACAAAAACATTGTACACATTAATCTGTAATCAAAATTAAAAAAATAATAAAGATTGTATGAAAAATGAGCAGGCTTACTAGATATTTTTTCATTGCGCATGCGGGATTGTTATCATACAGTTATTTGCATATTAGGTTAGGTAAATGTAACTATTAAGCAACTTTTGAGAAAGTCATAAAAACATAGCTAGAAAATTTTGAAAATGATTGCCCATAGAATAAGCTCAAAATACGTTATTCCCAAAATAGAGCAAAAAGATGAAGGGCTGTATCCATTTATCCATTGATTTATCCATTGATTAGCGTCAATATAGACTACACAATATGGCCCGTATATATTTGGATAGACAGCTACAATTTATTGAATTCCTGCAAAATAGCTTTTTCTTAATTACAAATAAAGTTGTTTTAAATTCCGGTGTCAGTCATCAATTTCAACACTTAAGCAATGAATATGCTCTGCGCCGCAAAAAAATAAGCACAATTTTTTACTGAATGGACGAAACATTTATCGCGTAATAACAGTTCGTATATTTTTGCACCAGCAACGTGATATTTTTGCATTAGCTTAACGGGCAATATTCAAAGGATCGAAAACAACGCATCTATCAAGACGCCACACTAATCACTAAAAAAGTCTCGCTCAATTTTTTTTTTTTTTTTTTTTTTTTTTTTTTTTTTTTTTTTTTGCATAGGATAGCTGAGGACGATCTATAACCGGGCTAGTTTTTACTTTTTCAGTTTTGGTTTCAGAAAAAAAAATGTGGATCGGGAAAGAATTCAGGAAAAAATATTGTTGATCGTCCCCAGTTACCTTATGAAAAAAATTATGAAAAAATATTGAAATTTGGCGAGGTAATTGAGGTTAACTCTCCCATAGACTTTACATTATCATCCGGTTCTTTTTCAGTGACTAGAGTGACGTCTTAAGCAGATTCGCGTATTAACTGTGAGCGTCGTAATCAGGTTCGGGAGTATTATATTGCATTATATTTCTATGCAAAAAAAAAGAGACATATTAGACCAAAAAACTAATCTTAGTTCTACTATACCTGACAAAATAAGAAAACTAAAACATGATTATCAGAATATTTATGACAAAAGTCAATATTTATTTATCGTATTTTTTTTTTTAATATTTTTCTCCGTAATCGTTCAACAACAAATATCATTATGTAATGATGTTCCAGAACTTTTTCTATACATTTTACCCTGGAGTAAAAAAAAAACCGTAACTTTTTATCTTTAATGGGAAAATGATTGATTACAGAAGCATGAAATTAAGGAAATGATTAGAAATAAGGCCAGTGATAGGTTACGAAAGGGATGTCTTGTAAAAATATAAAAATATGATGTAACATTAATAAAGTAACAAAGTAAACTCATAACAAGATACACGGAACTCTACTTTTAGCGATAATTACGATCTTCTTTATGATATCATATATATTTTCTTATGTAAGATGTATACTTGCATTCTATTTTTTAAAACATAAATGCATTAATCGTTTTAATGCTATGGGAATAAAATTTCCATACTAATATGTAAATCGGAAATATTTTATATTTTCTTTATAGATTTATGTTTCTTTTTTTCATGAAAAAAAAAAAAAAAACAAAGTTTGAAAAATAACACTACTTTGGAAAAAAAAATCTGTATTTTACAAAAAACAGGTTTCTGCAGCCCGGCTGCCAAGACAATTGTTCTAAAATTTACAAACATGATTTTTTTAAATGTATGTGAAATTTAAGAGTAATACATTATTTTAAATTTCATGTAAAATTAGAGAGATTAGAAAAACCGATATTATGTCAAATAACAAAGTCGTTATTTGTTAAACTAGTATTAGATTCTGTAAATTAACATCTTGAAAAATACACAAGGCTTTGTTAAGTTTATTTTTATTAATAATAATTAATTTTGTTTTCTAAATTAATGAATCCCTCAATCTTCAATGATTCCAAAGAATTTGAATCCTTTGAGTAAATTTAAATTGATATAACATGTATTTTTAACACAATTTGTTTCTAGCCGTCTTAAGTTTCAATCCGAGATCTCTTCACAGTGAGAGAATATCTTACGGACTGAGGTACAGAAGTCGTTGTGAGTACAAAGTTCAGTGGTATTTCGATTTTCGTCGATAATAACAAACGGTGAAATCAAAAACAGACGAAAACTATGGCAATTATTTCCATATAAATCTGTGTAAATGTAATATTTTAATTCTAAGCAATCCAAAATACATACGAAAAACACATTTTATAGAGAATAAATATATAATTTGTTGCTTAAAACAATAAGAAATTTTATGTAATTTAATCAATATTATGTTTTCGTGGTATGGTATCAAGACACTATATCGAGGGCCATTTAATATTTTTTTCTATTTGCAGTTGGGCTAACTTCGGAGTCATAGAATCTATGTCCCTGAAAAAAGTTGCTCAATTATCTGTTTGTGTATACTCCTTAAGATTCGTCTAAAATAAAGCAATACATTATCATTAAATAAATTTTAGGTATGGCGGGCGTGTAACAGTTTGCCTCATTGCTTTTTTTCTTATAAATCCCCTGTACCTTGCCTTGTTTTTAACATGTGAAGAAGGCTCATTTGTTTTCTTATCCTCAGTCTCTTCTTCCTCATCTGAAGCAACTTGATCGTTTGTCGCCTGTTGTAATTCTACGCAAAAGTCTTGCAATTCTTCGATGGTGTATTCATCACCATGTACATGTACAACTACCAAACTCTATCATCACTGTATCCCTCTACAATACTTATAGCTTATCTTCTAACCGACTATTTCCCCAAAATAAACGTTTGATTGCAATACATATATAGAGTCATCCGGAATAGGTTCCAACCTTTCAAAATTTCTCTCATTCACACAACCTAGCCGTAGTTTCAGCCTCATAGAAACCATAGTTTCAGCTCCATAGTAGCTATAGTTTCTAGCCATAGTAGTCATAGTTTAAGCTCCTGAATTTCACTCCCCACCAACTTTTCTCAATGACGTTAATGCAGTTGAGAATGTCCAAATGTTTATTCGAGAACTCTGTGAAACACAATTCTGCATCTGATGTCATCTCAAAGTACTTTTGACAGATTGCTTTTGTGAACAGATTCCTGAAACTTGAAATATATTTTTGTCCACGGGTTAGATGAGTGAGGTGGTGTTAGGGGGCAAGGATTTGACTGTGATAAAATTAAAATCCACCATCAAGGAGCCTTCCTAATCTGAGCGATGTGCAGGTGTCATCTATCTGTAGTTGGCACATAATCAATTGACTATCCTTGAGCTATTTTTTCACAGTTGGTGAAACACCACATTTATCCACTCATTGAAAATTGGCTCGTGACCTGGACTTTCTTGTTTGCTCTGCACCGCACACACAGTTTATTTTTTATATCATTTCTCCTGCTTAAGACTTTAGGTGTTTCTGTTTTGCAAATCATTAAGTGTTTCACTTCACAATTACCACTACCATTACCATGCAAAAAGAAGAGTTAACCTATCTTAACCTATATGCTTATGTCCTGGCAATGCCTAATGCTCCCGTATAATGAAGTACGGGAGTTTAAGGTACCATTAAATCGCCCAATAGGTTATGCTGTTATGCATAATTTTTCACGATTTCCGTAATAGGTCAATCTCTACAATTAATGCATGTATTTTCATTAAACTTCAGTTTCAGGTAGTCCTTGACAGGAATTGACGTTTAAAAATTTTTTGGTGCAAATGGCTCAAAATATGGGGCTGCTATACTATATTACTTGTAATTTCAGCAATAATTACATCTCTTAATGCACGGATTTACATAAAACTTCACATTCAATTATTCCTTAATAAGACCTGGTGTTCCTTACGTTTTTGAACGAATCACACAATAGAATATGCTGCTATACTGCACTTTTCACGATTTCCGCAAAAACGCTATCTCTAGAAATTCCTTCTTTGAACTATAAATCGTGTAAATCCGTCGAAAATTGGAAGACGAAAGTTTTCAATATTCCAATCCATTCTTCTTGTACGGATAGAAGAAAGTAGAAAAATCGTTGCTGAAAGAATAATAAGTCTGTGTAAAGAAAATACACATTGTAGGATTAAGTGTAACTGAATATACTACAAAAGTATGACTCTCTTATGAATTACAAGTTCAAAAAGATCGGAAGATTAAATTACATCAAATATCGCTATTCTGTATATTTCTGTTAATTTTCATCTTTACAGGAAGGATGTATTGTTTTCGTAGCAAATCTTGACTTTCGGTTTTCGATAGATTTACACGTTTTAGAGGTCCGTGTCTGTCTATCACTCTGTCACTCTGAATATGACAAAATTTTCGTGAGCGCTCTACCTGAAGAACTAATGCTCCGCATTTCGAAAAAATTTCTATTCATGCAGTCCATCATGAAAATTGGTGTTGATTAGTTTTTGATGTGAATCTCTCGACAGGGATCGTTGCTATGCTGCCTTTTGTTTGATTTCCGAAATAGTTCTTCCAGAATTAATGTACCGAATTTCATCAAACTTCAGATTCAATTATTTCTTGACACAAGTTGATATTTGTTTACGTTTTAGTTTAAATCTCTTGATAAGTGGCATTGCTATGCAGCATTACGTAAGGTTTCCCCAATCGCTCAATTTCCAGAACTAATTCACGTATTTTCTCGAAATTTCAGATTTGGTTATTTCTTGACATGAAATGACTGTTTTGTATTTTGTTAAGAACTGCTCGATAAGTGACACTGCTATGCTGAATTTTGTGCGATTTTTGCAATAGCTCAATCTACAGAATTAATGCACGTACTTTTCGCAAACGTCAAATGCAGATAGTTTTTCACATAAATTGATTTTTTTTTTGTTTTGGTGTAAATCGCTTATATATGATGTTTCTACACTCTAAAAAATAAAAGTGTAAATTTACACAAAAAAATGTGTAAATCGATAATACGAAAACGATTTGTTTATATGTGTAAATTTGTCTGTAAATTGCTAAAATACACGCCTAATGTGTAATTTTCAACATACACATTTCAGTATGTAATATGATGATAACACTAAGTGTGTAAAAGTTATAATGATCATTCATGAAATACCCACATTAATGTGGAAATTGCGCAAGAATACACTTATCTGTGAAGCATTCTTACTCATTTATCTGTGTAATCTTCTGTGATTACATGTATAATTGTGTATTATGCAAAAAGCACACATTATTGTAATTGTAACTTGCCCAGTCCTTTGCGTAATATGTAAAATACGCATATTCGATGGAGATTCAATAACTATTGTGTATATAAAATAATACACATTATTGTGTATATAGAATATCTATACTGCAATAGGTTGATGTATAATATCGAAGTCCAATGTCTTAGTTGATTTTATGCTTAGTTTAAGAACCATAGTTGCAATATTCATATAGTTTTATATGGAGGAGTAAAATGGGTGTGGGGTGTAGTTGAAAGCCTTATTTTTAGCTTACGGAGCTATATTTGTGACAGTGGATAAAAGTATTGTTGTTTGGACTCGGGATCATAGTGATGTACCCACATCTCATCCACTATCACAAGTATAGCTTCATAAGCTCCAAATCAACCTATCATTCTCACCCACCTACTCTTAAAAACTTCCTATAAATAGGTTTTTAGAACTTTGCTCCCTTTAAAACTATGTTACGGATATAAAATTCAGCATGTAGCCATTAAAGACATCAGTTTTTGATATTCCTCATCAACCATCGTAGTACAAATATTACTTCTCTGTTAATGGGGAAATATGGACACATTTTGAAATTTACAATTTCTTTAATTATAAAATTTATTTTTCAAATTATGTTTCTATATTGTTCAAGGACATTAGAAACTGTTTCATTTTGTATTCTATAAATCTAAATTTTTGCATTTGTGCCAAATAAAATTGATTTTATTATTTTTGTAAAAAGTGTCCATTATTCCCCACTCTCCTCTAAATACACATGAAAATTGCTGTTTTATTTTCCATATTTATCCTTGCTTCTTGTTTCATATTTTTATATTTTCCCCTCACTTAGATATTATTCAGTACATGCAAGTAAAAATTAAGATAAAGAAAAAGAAATAATTAATTAATGATAGTTTTTAGACTAGTCAGATGGAATAATTATAGTTGGTAAACTTGCAATCTCCACACTTTTTATTTTCAGAGTTGAGACTCAATTTTTCATTTTTTATTTTTCAGACTCAAGATACAAAGTCAATTATACTCAAGGTACTGAGTTACATACAGTTATAAAAGTGAAATTTTAAATACTATAAAAAATAGAAAAATCCCTGTCGGCAAGGTCTATAGTCGGAGGTAGATTTCGAAGAGTGCTCATTTCAACAGAAGAAATATATATATATATATATATGATTAGAGATAAACCCAGTTTAATAACTTCATTTGGCCGTTTATGAAAAATTTTTAATTTCATTTTTCAGCAAAAATTGGCTTTATCAGAATCATCTTAAGAAAAATTCAGCTCTAATGCCCATTTTGACAACATATTTTGAAATAGATTCTGAATTTATTAAAAAATCGATTAAAACAGTACATTATACAGTTCCTAAATAACAAAAAACTGTCAGTTGAATGCATTTGAGAAAAAAAATTTAATTTAAAAATGAGTCATAAAATAACCGATTTGTAAAATCATAAAATAACCGAGTTTGCAACGCGGACTAGGTTCGCGCCGCATTTTTCAGATATATTTTTAACGATAGATAGAAAGAAAGAAATTTTGAGCGATTCACTTAATGCAAACTAGCAACGAATTCCATAGTATTTATGTAATTAATTCTCATTAAATTAGTCTATTTTTAACAATCAGACGTTTATTGCTTTTGTATTGCCACTGGACACTGCATTACATAAAAATATCTTTAAAAGTTGTTATTTAATCTTTGAAACCCGAATACGCTTCCCATGTCCAGTCTGTCCATGTCTTTAGGGGTTACTATTTCAGCTAATTACTTACGATTGTTTTTATAAATTACTTAGACAATGTTTTAATACTTCTGCTAAGAGGGATATCTCCAGCGCATATATCAACTCCTTTTCCGAATCCCCGTAAATCGAAACTTGAGCGTAGCGTAAAAATGTACTTTTGTAAAAAATTCTGCGTCTGTAGATAATAGCTTTAGTTTTTTTTTTACAAGGTTTAAATAAGGTCTACTATCGCTAATTGTATCTTTATTTGTGTTTCAGTAGCTTCATAAAAAGATGAAGGTAAAATAGAATTGCATTACGTTTCCGGCACTATAGCTGAAAATGTAACACCTACAATGAAAAAAAGAATTTAGAGTTTAGCGTTATAAAAGCTTTTACAGGATACCGCACACGATGTACAAAGAAAAGATGTTTTTCAAGTATTTTAATTAGCAACTCTACATTTACCTTAAAACATTTGTGCATGTTTCAAAATCTGTAAATATATATAGATCAATAGTGCTTATTACTTTCCCAAATTTGAAGTTCTCACGTCCCATAGTTAGCGAGTAAAAAGGCTGTGGCAGGCAGACACAGGAGTAAACTTTTAATGATTTCCTTTTTACTTTCTAAGTACGGAACCCTAAAAACTTCATGTGTGCATAGTTTGTAAAATGAACATAATTCTAAGATATCTTCCAAATCTAAAAATGCTTTTGATTTGTTACTATTTTATTTCCATTAGTTTGGCTAACTAAATTACCAGCATAATTATTACTCTTAAATAGTCTAATTTACAGCCTCAGAATTATTTTCATAAGATTTATCAACATTAAACTCTTCATCACTGGAATAAGGTAAAATCATACCCATTTGTTTTTAGTTCTAATGCTTCTAATGTTGATAATATTTCGGCAAAAATAAAATACAAAAATCTGTAACATTCACGGTCTCATTTTATAAAAATTACGTTAAACATTATATACAGTTTAAATAAACATAAAAAAATTCGAAATCTGGATCAGTGATTAAAACAAAATCTAATGCATAAACTAACTAAAATTTTTCTCAAGTAAGAACCAATATTTATTTTAATGAAGTTCTTAAATTCAACTTTAAAACAATAGAGATTTACAAAGTGTAGTGTAAAAATATCTAGGATATTACAAAAACATTACAATTAACTTATTCAATCTATGATTAAAAAGCAATATAAGCAAAGAAAAGGTGAAATTTAGATGCAACTGGCCGAATAATATGTTAGCTCCGAGAAAGCGTAGCCAGATTCTAAAAAACTTAGAAGAAATCTTTGAAGTTTATATTATATTAGGGTTTCAGGGTTTGCTACAAAAGAAACTTTTAATGTGATTACTAAATTAAAGCAAAACATCCGTTTTAATGGATGCTGGTTCAAAAGAATATACCGATATTGATTTTTTATGGTGAATTTTCGAGTTTCTGTACTGTTAATGTCTGAAAACTGATCTCAATTTCTACGGCAGAAGCTCTTGCCCTTTGGAAAGACCTTCAGTATACCCTTAACAGGAGTTTTCTTTTCGTGTCCACACCTTATCAGTTATCTCAGTCCTCCCAGCTGTTGAAAAAAAATCCTTGAAAGTAATCCTTTTTCTGCATATGACAATAACCCAGAAAGCCTCACATCTTAAAACAATCAAAGTTCTTTTGGTTCCCTAACATAGCGGGATTAAGTGTAGCATACTCTTAGATGAAATTTCCAGCCCTTTGAAGAGTCCAGCGTGAATTATAATCGACCATATCTGAAAATTTTCTTAACTTTGAACATGAGCGTATAATGCCAAAGAAACAATAATTATTAAACAGAAACATGCGCTGGGCTTGGCAGACTAAGTTGCATGAGTCTGAGAAGGGACGCCGTACCTACAACCTCATCCCAAAAGTATTTAGCGAACTTTATTTCTTTTCCCCAGTATCACAGCCTTCCTCACTGGCCACGGACCATATAAACAATGTCTAAAGAAATTCTACTGCGCCTTTTCACAAATATATAAATCTGGCAAAGTGGGAAGCCCAGATCATACCTCGGTCAGCGTTCTTTGCTAAACTAAAGAATTTATATATAATTATCTAATGTTTGATTCTATCCTAACCACTTAGCGGTCTGTCGTAGAGCAGGAGATCCAGAATTCACCATCCTATCTCAAGAATTGATTGTCAGGAGGGGGCACGGATCCCAGCGGACTTTTCATCAAAATATGAGACATTTTATCTTTTTCTCTCCCGCTCTCTGTCGTGAGCGGGAAATAACCCCAGCGGATATCGCTCCATATTATGGAACATTTCATCATTTTTTCTTCCGCTCTCTGTCACGTGGGATCAATCTATGTCCCAGCGGCGGAGTTTAGTCTGTATTTTTTTCTATTTTCCTCTAACTGAAAAAAGGGATTTTTTAGACCGTATATTGGCTATCGGGAGGTACACTATGCTCTACAGACAAGGCTTCCTCGTCTGAGTAGTCTCTCTTAGGCCTTAAAACTTGCACTGGAATCTTTCCCTTTCTTTTACACTTCTTTTTAAATATTTTTAAATAATATTTATTTATATATTTTACAAAATCAGCAAACTGCAACTGAGAACCGGAAAGTCTATGAGAGTCAAGAATGGTCGCTGCAAAATTTTCGATAAGATGCAATGTCAGGCGGATAGCCGCCATGCGGCTGCGTTTTCAACTACTCCATTAGGAATCAAGAAGTTGAAACAAATGGTATTGAAAAAAATTTTAATGGAATTATCTTATTTAAATATTTTATCTTGTTTCATATTTGTTAGTATACTAAATGGTGTAAAATAGCCAAATCGTATTGTATTCATCACGAAATGGTTGGGAAAATAATTAAATTTATTATGTGGTTGTTTGGGTAGCCCATCGTAATTGAAAAAATTTCACATTATTAATATTTTACGAGGTAAAAAAAAACGTAATTTATAACAGTTTGTTTTATTCTACCTTTTTTACACTTTTATTATGTAACATGTCCATAAAAAATGCCGACGTCATTTCGAAACACAGTAATCACATATAAAATTTAAAATTTAATGTCTATGAATGAAAAAAATAAATCCTTACAAAATCACCTTTTTTTAATTAAAATTATAAGCGAATTATCAATGCAACATACAATCTTTTCTCTTGAAAAAAAGTAATAATAATGTTTTTAATTAACGCTTTTTCAAAAATTCCGAATACTTATATTTAATCTTTCTAAAATGACTTTTTAGCAAACATTTTCTTTGATTACGCTTCAGGGCACTAATGAAATCCAAGTAAATTTCCATCTTTTTAAATTTTAATACCTTGTTTAAAAAAAATAACGTTTTTTCATAGCTTCTAACCTTCTGCGCACTAATTTATTTAAAAAAACATTTAACTTAAATTTTGACAGAGATACAGTTTTAAAAAATTCAACATCATAAAATGAATTAAAATATGAGATAAGTGTATTACACGAATGTTTTTCCGCATTATTATCATTACCACAAAATATGTTTTTTTTTTTTTTTTTTTTTTTTTTTACCAAAGCTTATAAAATTTGTAATGTGTCACACATTTATTAAGATTAAATGTTTGGCTAGTAAACAAAAAGTAGATCGATTAGAAACGGCAAAAAATTTCTGATTCTAAACAAGAAAAATCGAATGAAGGGTTTTTCTAGCTCAGGTACAGTTTAATAAGATGTGAAATTTCTTATAAGAAAGTTATTTAAACAATTAGTTAAATTCGACATACTAAATATTTTTATTTATTTTTATTTTATTTTTATTCTTTTCTTTTTTAGTAACTGTAATTGATAAAATTTACAAGCGGTAAAATTTACTTTTTTGATGGCATATAACATGTACTAATGATGGATTTTACAACTATATTTTTTTAAACGCTATTATTCCATATTAATGTTTTTCAAGTTTAGCATTGTTATTCTATTTTTTATTTATTTATTTAGTCAGTAGGGTACATAATTTTCCAATTTCTATCTTACTGCTCAATCTGTTACAGAAAATGACGGGAATATTGTTTAGAATTGTACATTATGTACCCTTATCGAGTGATTTACAATATCAGTTTTCTGATAGAGATATGGTCGCAATGTACAGCCAATTGGGATTATTGTCAAAAAAATATTTTGACAATAATATTAGTTTTAACTTTTCACTGCACGTTTTTTCTATTTTTATGTTAAGAAAAATAAATCTAAATATCAGTTTAAGAATGGAAAATATAGTAGAAAAAATAATCTAAAATTTTCATCTAAAATGCGATATTTTAAGGCTTGTGCCCTGTATACAAATTTACGTTTTTATAATATTGTATTTCTATGTTTCGCAATTAATTAGGATAAAATTAAATTAGTTTATCTGCTTAACACTCTTCAACGATCTTTATATTAATATTTTTATGTTAAGTGTAAAATTAATAAAAGTAAATTTTGCTTTAATAGCTTGATCTATTTTTTTTTTCGAAGAACAAATTCTAATTTTATGTCAAATGCAGACATCTGACATGGGCAAAATAAGTGTTATTACATTTTTTGTTTAATTTATGGCACATAAAAAGAATTATAGTGTTTTTGGTATGTACCAGGTGTGACATACCGTGCAGTGAAGGGTTAATTCTAACAATTGAAAGGAGTAAGATAATCGTTTAAAACTTTGTAAAACAGTTGTAAAGCAATGCTTTTAAATCTGAATCTTATTTATAAATGCTTATGCTGCGGTGTTTAAATAATTATCTCACATTTCGTATCGAATTATCATGGTTTTTTAAAAGATTGCTGTGTAGTTTTGAACATTTACTTTTGTTTCTGATGTTAGATTACAAATAAATATCATATTTAATCACAATATGTCTTGAATATCAAGTCCATACACACATTGATTTGCAACTAAATGAACCGCGGCGTTGCTTGATATCTTGATAGTAACCAAATAAATTTATCTAATTTATGTGTTGAAGGATTTATTTTAACTTATCGAAAATCATTTCAAATAAAGGTACTGAGGTTTGTCCCGGAACCTTGGAAGAATTCTCTCTAGATTTTTTTTTATTTTACAGTTTTAAATAGAGATCTATCCAAACAAACCTAGAAATAGCGGCCCTTTTGCTTAAAACAGCATAATTTGGAATACGCTAACGGTGTGTTTTAAATTTATATTTTGAAATGAAAATGTTTTCAAACGTACCTTATGTTGATGGAAACTCTTCCTAATGTTTAAAAAAATCTATCCAACCACATTAAGACAATACTGCAAAAATAATTGTAAAATTAATTCCTGACATTTATATATATCAATCTTTTAACATATCTGGTACTCATGAGCACGCTAACAGTGTGTTTTAAATTTATATTTTAAAATAAAAATATTTTTAAATGCACCTGATTTTGATGGAAATACTTCTTTATGTTTTTTTTTTAAATTCTATCCACCCACATTAAGATGATACTGTTAAAATAATTGCCAAATTAATGCCTGACATTTAGATATATGTATAAAATCCGCAGTTTGAACGCTTTTGCTAAAATAGTTTTGACAAGGTTATCCAAAAGATCTTTATTGTTTTTAAACATGTTGACGGTCTCCCATGGGATTTCGGGGAAAACGTAGAAACATTGTATTTATATTTAAATTAAATGTTTTCATTTTACAATGTTTATTTCTCACTGTATACATTTTCTTTGTATTAAAAAAAGCAGTAATTGTTTTAATATTTCCCTCCTATGTTTACACCTTTTCCGCAAATGGTAAATAGTTGGCGTAAAATGAAATGTACTGTGTGAAAAAAATATGTTGCTGTTAAAAATAACATTTAAAATAATATAGCTTTTGCCACAAGAAATAAAATGTAATATTGTACTCCTAGTACTTCAGCATAGCGTACGTTATTCATATGTGCCATACTGCAGTAACACCTAATTATTTTTTTTTTTAATTAAGATAGGTTTTTTGAACAAAACATTTACATGTGTATAATTTCTATCTGTGAAAAAATTAAATGTAGTATTTGAAAAAAAAATAATTTTGTTGTTAAAAGAACAGCATTTAAAATATTATAGCTTTTGGCACAAGAAATAAAATCTAATCAATTTAAAATGCAGGCTTGAAATTGTATTCCTAGTACAGTAACATGGCTTACGTTTCTGTATGTATATTTCCTAACTATGAGCACAAAATAAAACGTACTGTTTGAAAAAAAATAATAATTTTGTTGATAAAAAATTAGCATTTAAAATAATATAGCTTTTACCGCAAGAAATAAAATATAATCAATTTAAACTGCAGACTTCAAATTGTAAATGTCACTTAGTAATGCAGAATGGAGTACGTTATACATATGTCTCACACTGCAGTAACATTTCATTTGTTTAGTTAAGACATTCCTGGTTTTTTGAACATTTCAATGTGTATATTTCCTAATATCTGAAATGACTTTATTGTAGCTTTCTTATCATCAGATAACGACCAAATAGTAAAATACATGTCAGTAACAGTAATAATAAAGTGTAAAAAATATTCACATTTAATAAATAGCAAATGTTAATGTTTGACATGGTTTGCAATAAAAATCCTTTGCACGATTACAATTGAAATAAATGGAGCGATCTCAAAATTTGGCATGGTATTGGTTATGCATAATAAATACCGAATTTTATAATAATAATAATAATAATAATAATAATAATAATTATTATTATTATTATTATTTTAGTTTTATTTTTAAGTTTTTGAGGCGCTTATAATTTTTAATTTTAAACTTGTAATCTAAGTGATTTATTTGTTTTGATTATTTAATCAAACAAACTCATTCAAAAAAAAATTCAAATTGTATTTTTTTTTCGCTATAATAAACAGATTTTTTTTTTAATTATCACTTAAAAAATTGAGATTTTGAAGCCAAAGATATCGCTAGATTAGAAAAATATAAAATCTCCGACGAACTTTTAAAAGAATTTAGTTTCTACCATTCGATTCAGCATACAAAAATGTACTAAAATATGTCATTAGTGGAAAATAACTGTAAAATCAGATTTTTAAGGAGTTTTTTAAAAGTTCGTTCTCTTTTTTACCCCTCATCGGGGTGGAATCTTTGAAAATCCTTTCCTATCGGCCTTGATGTCATAAGACTTTTTTCCGTCAAATTTTCCGATTTTAGGCTCAGTAGTTTTGGCTGTGCGTTGTTTAATGCGAAATCGATACTACATATATGTATGTGTGCGTGCGTGAGTGGGTGTGTTATTAGATGAACTGGGTAATATTTTGGGAATGCAATAAATACTTTGAAAAATAGTTTCATTGCTTATATACTACTCAGGGCTATGCACCTTTTAGTCGGCCCCACCAGTGGCCGAGAGGTTCTGACCTCAAACTGGTAGACGGTAGGTGCTGGGTTCGAATCCAATCGCGACAGTCGACCAAACCGTTCAGATTTTTCCGTGGTTTTCTTCGAACCTTGCGTGAATACGGGTTAGGTTCCCTTAGAAAGACCCCCACGGAGGGCACCCCCCCCTTAGGGCCTATATCCCACAGCGTAGATAATTGGCCGAAATACATACAAACAAACAAACAAAAGCAACTTCTAGTCGAGCGCTTCGAAAGCGTGCAGAATGTGCTACCGCGTGAGTTTCGAATACCCGTTCAGGCTTGAATCACGCTGTGTTGAACAGTGAATTTTTGTGTGTGGAACACAGGTATAAGAATCTGATTAGCTCTTAATACCAAAAGATAATCACTCTCAATTTCTGTTCAAAAAAATTACCTCGTTATTTTATCATATTGTGGATTAACATTTTATTAGTTAACGGTAGTTATGTAATTATGTTAGGAATTACAGTTAGGTAATTATGCAGTTTAATACATACAAGTTTTTTAAAGCCTAATTAAAGAATAGAATTGCAGCATTTTATATTCAACATAATATATTAGTAAAAGTAAATTGTATGACTACAGTTATTAAATCACAAAAATTTTATTGAACCAATCACGAAAATTTTAACATTATGTGTATTACTTCATTACTCCGGATTTTTACAGGTTTGTTACAGCGTATGTATTCGAATACTCATTCACTGTTTGTCACAGCGTATGATTAGCATCTTTCAAGAAATACATTTAGAAAGATAATAAAAATGCGAATGAATAATATAAACAGACAGCGGAAAATTTTCTGCCCTAAGTTTTTTACTTTGCCTTGAACTATTTTTTTTAATCCCATATACTGTGTTTTGCTTTTAAAAGTCTTCTATTAAAAAATTATATTTTTCTTAACTTTTTTTTTCTATTAAGCACGAACATGAGCAAATTACTATTATTTAAATCCAGAATCTCCCTTTTTTCATCAACATTTCTCACAAGTTACGAATTTAAACTATTCTTAAAGGTGGCGAAAGGTGTTTATAGCTTTCATAAAAAGGTTATTCTAAAATGAATAAATATCTCATAATCTAAAATATTCTTTAACATGCGAAAAAAAATAAGATATTAACTAACGTCTGAATCAAAATCTTTCGTCGTAGAAAACACAATGGCAATCAAATTTCAATTTGATATAATATGAAATCAGCAGAAATGGAATTTCTTTGTAATTTTTTTTTTATAAAAATACAAAATAATAAACACATTATAAAAGCTTATTCAAAAAAAGCACTCGCTTTTTGAATTTCAAAAGAAAAAGGTAGACCTTGTTAAATTTGAAATGAAAGAAATCCTGGAAACACTTAAAAGAATATTTATATTTCTTGGAAAAAATTTCAAGACTTCTACATGAAAACAAAAATCATAAATTATGTTCTTTTATTTTTTCATTTTATTCAATTACTTCTTTTGTTTGCATAATATATGTTTATTTTTTATGTTCACAAATTAAAATACCAAAATTACCTTTTTTTTTATTTTCTATATTTTATGACATTTTTTTTAAATATATGGGTATGGAATGAAAATTTTTTAACTTATATCTGTGCACCCGTCTGACATTTGAGATAGTTGAATAATACAGGTTGTGAACAAATTAATGTCTAAGTTCGTTTATTCACACCCTAATTAAAAATACATATTTAAAAAAATAAGTTAAGCACTAATATAAACAAGGTTTATTTTATTTAAATCTACAACTATATTTTTTTTCATTAAAATTTAGCACAAATCACGAAATTAAAATGTTTTGAAAGATGATCAAAATTGTTTGCAATTTTTGCAAAACTGTTATTCTGAAATAAATAAAGTTCTTATAATCTCAAATATTTCTCGAACTGTAAAAAAAATAAAGGTATATAAAAAATCTTTCCGTTTCAATGAAAATCTTTTGTAATAGAAAAGAAAACAGCGGCAATCAAGTTTCCAATTTTATATAATATGAAATCAACAGAAATCGAATAATAAAATTTCAAAATAGTACATACATTAGAAAGCATAGTAAAAAAATCACTTTTTGATTAAAAAAAAAAAAAAAAAAAAAAAAAAAAAAAAAAAACAGAGACAGAGAGACAGCAGTTGTAATATTCTACTCAAGCAAATGCTGGAAAAATTATCTTGTTGTTTTAGAAGAGGTATGTTGCATCTTTTTGCGTAACATTCTTAAAATGTCATATAATTTATAATCTTCGATTTGAAAAAGGTATTTCTTTCCCCAAAAATGCAAAAGTCTTTTTTTTAATCTCTTTTAGCCAGATTCTTTCCGAGAAATGTTTTTATGTTTTGTTCTTTATCTCCGTTCTTTGTAAAAGATCGCGTTTAGTCTAACAAAAGAGATTTCAGCTATAAAGCATAGATGCCAGCTTCGTTTAATTTTTTCGGCTTCTGAAAAAAAATATTTTCAACAACAACAACAAAAATATTTCAAAAAAATTTCAAAATGAAATATAGAACGTATTTTATTGAAAGAAGAAACATTTTCACCTCTATATTATCCGGTGAAAAATAAGATCGTCTTGGACCGGATTCCGGAAAACTTAGCAAATGTTGGCATCTATGAATGAAGTACATTGCTGCAAGTACCTCTTAACACTTTGGAAGGTACAATACATCTATTGTATTGTCTTAAAATTAAGAGCACACTTTAGAAGTTACCGTAATTTCGGGTGTATAAGCCGCGGCTCAAACAATTCTTTTTGTACCCAGAAATCTTATTTATTGATTGAAGGCAAATATTTACGGCGATCTAAGTAGTAAAATTCATTTTTTAAAATATTCTGGGTCGAAAAAGAATTGTTTGATCCGCGGCTTATACACCCGAAATTACGGTATTTAATATTGTATAACGCAACTGTTCTGTTCAGCTTTCTTCCTTTGGCACTCACTGACCATTCAACAAGTACGGCCATTCCTGCGTACAATAAAAAGCTAAAAATTGAGCACAATAATTTTACCAGTAGAAATGCTACGCCACTTAACACGGAAAAAAATCTGCTGTGACAAAGGGAAGAAAATCTTTAAAAATGTCGGGATTTCCCCCCAAAAACTCCACAAAAATCTCTTTTTCCCACATACTTCTGTTTTTCTTTCAAATGATGCAAATTATACACAAGTTATCGTCATTGAAGCATTTGAAATATTTTATGAAGAGAAGCGCGCAGTTAAAAGACTTTGGATTAAACACAGTTTAATATGAGAGTAATATGAGATTTAGCCAAATGTAAATTCAGTTAGAAAAAAAATTCTAAAGAAAGCTTATAGATTTTAATTGATTTCAAATATTGTTACACAAAAAATTATTTCATAAACAAATTCCTTTTTTTAAGTATTGTTATTTTTTAGCATTTCGGTATAATTTATTTTTCAACAAATACAGAACGTGGAAATATGTGATAATTTCGGAATGCCATTTCTTCTGTGAATATGGAACATTTAAAAAAAAAAGGAATAAATATGTAGTTTTTATTGTTTATACTTTTATTGTTTATACTATTGTTTATACTACTATTAATGAATTTATAATTTATGTAATTTAAAGAAAGATTTTGCAAATGTAAATTTTATAGACTTGTCAAAAATGCATATAATGACGTAAATATATATAAGTAAGATATTTATGAAAAATTAAATTAATGATATTATCAATCAAACTACAGCAAATTTGAGTAAAATGTTAGCAATTAAAACTCATAATATTGTATTTTTATTTTAAAAATAAAAAGTAGGGGGAACTGGGGCACATTGATAGACCCCCTGTACAGCACACAGGGTCATTACAGAAAGCTTCGCAACAGCTCCAAAAGGTGATACTAGTGAAATTAACTACATACAGAAAGTTTTGGAATGATTCAATAGTTTGATGAAATGGAATGGGTGATTAATTGCTTTTGTAGGTCAAAAGTAAATTTGAGTTGTACCACTGAAATAGTATTATACAACTATTCCAGTATTTTCAACAGAAAAGAATACTCTCCCTGGCAAGTAAAGCTACTCTTTATCAGTTCCTCATTCTTTATTGTTAGATAAATTATGAAGTGTTGGATTTGCGACTCATTTTATTCAAAATGGCTGTATGGGACACATTAATACAGTCTTTATCGGGGCACATTGAAACAACCTAAATCCTTTTCTAGTTCATTTTTTCATTACCTTTTATTATATTTTTTTGCCATACACTCCTTAATTCAACCATTTTTCGTCAAAAATTTCTACTAATAGTTTTTATTGTAGTGAAATAGCTCTAATTTCCTTATACTAGAACATTTTATAGTATTTTTGAAAACAGAAGACGTACAAACTTAAACATTATCCAGTGATAGTAGAAATAACAAAAGAAATGGGCGGCAGCTGGCAAATATCAAATTTATATCGATTCTCCAGATAAAAAAATATTATTCACATGAGAAATGTTAAGTAAGAGAAACAAGCTGCAGAACAGTACAGGATAATTATATTATAAACATAATTTTTAATATAATTATCCTTTATTTTCTGTTTGTAAACCGATTTATAAACATAAAACCTGGTAATTCTTTCAGCTTTCCTAAGAAAGAAGATAATTCTGGGGTTAAAGCGCCAGATATGACAAAGTTACCACAGCCAATAATCAGACAAGCGAAAACATCAGGCCATTATACATTTAATTTTGATTGCTTTAATATCGCTTACAAATAATTTGTGTGCTATTTTAATGTCTGTAAATATATATAAAATGGTTTGCTAACTATTTTTCTATGAAATTGGTGTTATTTTGTCTCCATTTTTCCCAGACGTGTCAAAGTGTATCAGTCTACCCCGGAGATAGGGCACATTCATACTGATTTTTTTTAATTACATGCAAAAATAATATATAAAACAACGATTGCACATTTTTATAACACACTACACAGGTTTTGTTGACATCACATAGAAAAATAACTTGAAATTTTTGCTTTCTAGACAACTAACATTTTTTTTTAAAGCTGCATCAATGTCCTCCAGTTCCCCCTATAGTTTGTAAATATTGCGAACCGAAATAAAAGTAAAGCAACACAAATTTTCTATATTTTGCAGTAAAGACAAAAAAAGATTCGCATTATTAAACTTTAATATTTAGCAGTGCTACAGACGTAATATCATACATATTATATACTAAAAAAAAAGTACTGAAAGAATTTGGTAAAAATATCATCCTTATAACAATTTTTCTGTTGGAAAGTCCCACACATAGTAATCTAGTGATTTTTAACTAATGATTTGAGCGTATGATGTAGTAGCAATGTGCACTTATGAAAAACTTGTTTCATGAATAAAGCTCAAAGCGATTTTTTTTTAAACTATGTTACTTTGTATGTGTATGAAGACAGGGGGGATGATGAGTTATGTAGCAGACCAAAATTAAAGCTCTTCTCAAATCTAAATTGATTATTTTCTATCCCATTTTGAAATTATGATTTCTTTGGACACGCATGGAATTGGCAGGATATGTTATACCAAAATTATGTAATCGAAATACATTTTCCTTTTTTGAGGAGGGGGGGTAAACAAAATAGATTTTTCAGAAACTACTGTTAAGCTAGAATTTTCAACCGAATTCTTGAAAAACAGAGCCAGAAATGCGAATATATTGTCGTCAGATCACTGGATTAGCTCTTAATTAAAACTCTTAACAGTTGAAATCTCTTTATTATTTTCTATTTATCGCTAGCTGGAAATAACGGCAAAATGACCTAAAAAGTTTGAATTTAGAGAGAAAAAATGGCGTCTACACGAGGGTTAAGAAAAATGAGTATTGCGAATTTGATTCACTTATAATTAAAATGCGTTATCGTATTCTCCTTATGATTTGATTTAACAATTCTTTTATGGATAACTTGCATCCTAGCGTATTGTGTTTCTGAAATAAAGGTAAAAGGCTGATAGGTAAGAAGATTTGTAGCTTATAAAATTTACATTAAGAAAATTTCCAAGTGAACTTTTCTCTCATTTTATTCCAAGATTCAATAATACAAATATCCCTTTACAAAAATTCTGGTAAAAGGTCTTTGAAAATCCTTGTAGTATACGAAGCCAGTTAATACATTTTTATCAATGGAATTTTTTAAAGGTTTTAAAATCTTAAATCTTCTTAAAATGATTTCAAAATATATCTTGACTTTAGTAAAGATAAATTATTTTTAGAACAATAACTGGAATTAAATTTGACATTCTTCTATTTCCTTAAATCATAAACTAACTTTAATTAAGAAGATTTCACTATCTGACATAAAAATTCAAATTATATGTGTGTTAAATTAATGGTTAGATTAATAATGATTAAATTATTGTTAAATTAATGTTTATGGATATGAATTCTGCAATATGTTTATAAAATTTATACATATTTGTTTTCCAAAAAAAATTGTATGTTTTTAAATATGCTTAATTAGAATATTTTAAGCAATAATGTGTTTCTTTTTTTGTGAAACAAGCGGTTTACTGGAAATTATATACAACAGAGTATATCTATTTCATTTAATTTCATATTTGTTTTTTTCTTTTATTCAGCTAGTTTTAAAATGTCCAATATTTAATTTCTGTAAGAAAGGGAAAAATAAAGAATGGTACAATATATATATATATAATTTTAAATATTTATGATTAATCTGAAAATCTTAGTACTTCATTAACAAAAACACTCTTTGCAAAATTATTGTTTTTTAATTGTAATTAAATTTAGCATTTTTCTAATGTTTGTTCTTCGCAGTCTAACTTTATAAAGCAGTTTTCACTATGCATAAGATAAAAAACATATTTCAATACAAACGAGTTTTTTACTCATATAAAAACAGAAAAGTTTAAATCTAACGTTACTCCACTAATTAAGCAGATATAAAGCTTTTAAAAAATAAAATAAAATGGCAAACCTTAATTACACTTTTTTCATCTGGAGACGCATTTTATGACTGCCATTTATTCTCAAAGCAATGCCAAATTAAAAGTGCATAGTATGTTTTGTAATACACCCATAAAAATATTCCGATGAATCTTTTTATGTTTTATATGTTTATTTTCGCATTTTTATTTACAGATGAGTGTTTTCTAATTAAAAATTAGGTCATGTATATTACTGTTACCTAGTTTATTATTATTATTATTATTATTATTATTATTATTATTATTATTTATTAATTGATTGATTAATTAATTAATCCAAAAATATGTTTTATGAAAACCATGAAGACATTATTTAGGAAGTAAAAACTGTTACCATTTAAGTATTATCCCGTCACTATCCGGATTATATTCATGGTTTTGTTTATAAGGGCCAATTATAAAAACAAGGGATATAGTTCCTAAAGATGGGGCCTCCATGGGGTGCCTTTCTAAAGGAACGTACTCCTTATTTATGTATGGAAATCCAAGATTCGAAGAGAATCACGGAAAACTCCGAACGATTTGGCTGACAGCTGCGATTGGTTTCACACCAAGCACCTGATGTCTACCAGTTTCGAGAGACAACCATCGTCGTCTACCATCCTCTCGACCACTGGTGGGGTCGTCATTACCTGGGACCACATATAAAGGCTTCTATTCTTTTCGACAAAAAATTAAACTTCTTTTTTTCATTTCCTTTCTTAATAAATGAATATTCTTTGCTTGAAAAACAGTCCATATAATTACAACATATTTGTCGATTTTCTCGTAAAATGATTTATTATTTTCATCCAAGATTGGAAAATATTTCCAGACAGGCGGCAAAGAAAGTGAAATATTTACATCCTTATTTAACAGAAAATCAATACAATAAAATGTTTTGAGGATCTGTATATCATTGGCTGTTTTGCATTCACCCTTAAATTTGTGACTGTGTGAATTTAGGCTAGTTCTAATTAAATTTGTTATTTATGAGGATTTGTAATTTTGGATCGATCCTTTTGGATCTAAATTAATTTTCTCGTAAAGTATCAATTTTCGAAAAGTTCTTTTAAAACGTTTTCCTTACAAAAAGTAAAAAGCTACCTATTGAATTCTTCCTCAAGAAAGCAAGGAAAATTTTGGTATATTTTCACCGATCAGGACCTTTAGACACCTAAATCACCCTGTGTCCAAATGTTGACTTCTATGTTTATATATATATGTATATACATGTATCCAAACTTATCATTCTTCTTTAATGTTAATGAGTTTAATAAAACATCAAAATATGCACAAGGATAATATATATATTTTTTTATTTTAATGATAAATAATAAGTTAATACTTAGTAATGACCACCATTGGTATATAGCTAAATACGCTATTACTGTATTCTAAAGTTTCCAAAAGAGATTTCTTGAGTATAATTAAAAAGCAACAAATGCTTTTTCACAGCTGTATGCATTTTCCTTAAAAGTTATAATCTTTCAATAAATGTAGACTAAATGCTAAATAAATTAGACAGCACATTATTCATGTATTTCAGAACGTTTGAATGACATTCTGTAGTTAGGGTCTTTGAGTGTATAACGTTATCAGTTTACTGCGTGGGTGGTCTGGTAAAAAATTATTGTAAGATGTCACATGGTGGAGATTTAGTTTTCGATATCGCTATTCCTTTTTATCCAACCATTTTTTCTCTTTTTGTAACTTTTTCTTTACAACCAAATATTCTATTATGTTTCTTATAATTGTGCTTTTAGGATGATACAAAGCTATATTAACCAATTTACTGATCAATATTTTTGAAAAAATTCAAATAATGTCATTATTTACGTGTTTTATCACTGGTTTTCAAGACAGAAAATTATGCTTAATTGAATCAGAAAAATGCTCGGATTAAATAATAAAGAAATTAAAATTCCTGCTATTATTTCGTAGTTCTGCTAGTATTTAATAAGTAGTCTATTTCTAAGAATTGAATTTTATAACATCGATTAATATCATGGCTCATTATCACCATTCGCTTACATTTCACAGTAACGGACGTGACAAGTAACGGATTTGACATTTCAAATAAAACTAAAAAAACTGTTAAAATAAACTAGCTTGTATATTTTTTAACTTAGATAATAATTTACATACTCTCTAAAACTATTTAGTAAACTTACTTAGCAGCTTACATTTCATCGTTTATAAATATGGTAACAGACTTGACATTTCAAATATAACTATTCGAAATGAACTAGCTTGTATAATTTCTAACTTAGATATTAATACACATACCTTCTGAAACTATTTAGCAAACAATATTACAAAAGTGTAAAAATCATTATTTTAATATTAAAATTTACGGTAACAGACTTGACAGTGAAAAAGAATACCAACCTTCATAAAAGCTTATTCTTGCTACTATTACATTGCTTTACAATTGAAGAGTAAAAAATGGCAAGTAGTAGTTGCGTGAATAGTTTAACTATATCGCCGAATGTTTGCTTCTAACTTTAGGCAGCATTCGAAACCTATTTTGACTAAAATAAGCACAAGGTAACGGACTTGACAAAAAATGGGGGACAAAAGATTTCTGGTAATTGCTTAAAGAAAGTATCTTTTGTTATATATTTTTTCATTAATATAGAACACTTAACAGTTCATATTTAAAATAATTAAATCTTTTTATTTAAAAAAGTTAGCTCGAATTTAAAAAACACAGTTAAAAACATAAAACTTGGAATGGGATAGGACTTCGGCATTTTTGCTTAGAATTAAAATTTTAAGTATTTACATCTCAAAACTTTTATTGATTTTTTTTAATTTTTCATGTTAGAAATGTTCAATATAATTTTCTTTAGCTAATGCATAGCTCAAATGAAACTTTAAATGTTAATTTATGTTTGAAGTTTCTTCCTTTTTTTTCTCTGGGACAGCACTGGCTTATGCCTATGCTTTCGCATAGGCGAAATTTGAAAATGGCCCTTATATCCAAACGTGTAATTCAATATCCTCTTTAGTGTTGCTAATTTTAGTATATTATATTATGAACTGAAATAACATATATGGTAATAATGCCAGAGTGGGTAATAAAGCCAAGCGCTAAAATTACGCGTACTCATGCAGAAATCTCGGAGAGGACATCTGCATGTATGCGCAGAAGGGCTCTAAATCCTTTCAATCCCAAACAACCACGGAAAATTAATTTCTTCCATTTGTAGACGTACTATAAATCAACACCAGATCTAAAATTTGCAAAGTAATTTCAGTGATCTGAAAGGTATATATTTATTTTGAAATACTTTGTTTATTACATGAATTTGTTGTGTACTTTCAAAATGTTGTGAGATATTTTGGATGTGTTTGCGAAGTGGTTTGTAGTTTCAAATAATAGTCTCTATAGCTGTAACGGGATAATTAAGTCATCCACTGCTATTATTACTACAATTGATTCTTTTTAATTGTAGAGCTGCAATTGAAAAGGGCGTTTTTTATGCACGAGAGAGTATCATTGTCATTGTTAAAAACCAAAGAGAATAAACATAACCTTGTATGTCCTAAGTTCTGCTAATTTTTTTCGAATCAGAAGAATAAAATACCAAATTATTATTACTGTTTTTTGATAGAGCAATTAATGGTAAGTAAGATAAATTTGTCAGTGTCAGGGCTATAGATTTTGTATCGTTAGAATTGTACAATTTTCATGCTATTATTCCATTTTCTCCATAGTTTTGTTTTCATGCTTTGCTTGCATAGTTTTATTTGCTTTATAATCACATCGTTCGGTATTAACGCCAAATAGCATTCGCTAAGAAGTCACATCATGACATCATTACATTTCATGATTACATGTCTGCTGAAATATTTTTTTTTATGATAAATATTCTTATTGCAGAAAGTTAACGCGGCGTTATTATTCCCAGACACCTTAATATATTTTTATATTTTAATTAATAATAGTGTATAAATATTTTGCAATGACATTCATCTATCCATCTGAAGGTATCCAATATTCAGTATCCATCTGATCCAATGCAATCATCCTGATAGTATTTTCAATGGATGGCAATCTTTCTGTAAAATGTTACTTAAGAATAATTATAATCCGCAAACGAATTTTCGGAGCTGCACGCATATTCTCTTAAGAGATTACATTTCTTCCATTACTATAGGCTAAGTGAAAAATTAAATTTTATAGAACTTGTTCTATGGTTTTAGAAATGTTTGAATTTTATTCTGTAGTTCATGTTTTAGTTCGTTCTCTTCGTTCTTTCATTGGGAACTATAAAAAAAACCATTTGTCATAAATTATGTTTAATCCGTTTATGTAACATTAGACATTACACATGTTATTAGACATTTTGTGTAACACTATTCAAAACCTCAACATTCTGAATATGTAAATTTTATGCAATGTACAGTTTATTTATTTATTTTCCTTAGTTTCTTGTCTTTGATTGTTAAAAACTAAAACAATACAATATCTTTAATACTTTAATTATAAATATGTTAATACTTTTTAAGAGAATTTCTGGGTATTTACCCAATTATATTTTCGCAAAATGTAGTCTTCTTGTTCTTCAAATAAGATTTAAAGGCCGCGTGGATCTTTTCATGGCCGCACATAATTACGTTATGAAGTTATATACATTGGATAAATAAAGGTTAAGCAAAAAAAAGTTAGACAGAATTTATTTAATATGTCTAGAATTGTATTTAAATTTCATTCTCTCAGTAAACCCCTGGAATTATTTTACATAAATTTTCCTAATTACAGATTTTGAATCACGTAAAAATGTACACCCTATGTTATGTTTTAATAATTACTTGTTGCGAAAATTATTTAAGAGTATTTCATACATTTAAAAATCTATGCTAGATTTAATTATTTATTCGAAGAAAAAGTTCCAAATTAAATTAGTAGAAAATTGTATTAGAAGTAAAACACATTTTCCATTAAAGAAGCAGCAAGTACTTTTCTTTTTTTCGTGAATGATAATTATGCAGTATATTTAGAAGATCAAACACTTTCTTATTATAAAGTCAAAAAAAAATTTTAAATGAATATGTTACGTTTAAAAAGAAAACAAGTTTTCTTTATTAAAGATGTAGAAAATAATTATCAAAAAGTTAAAAGTCTCGGGTCATCAAAATTTGCATTATTCATACAAAGAAGGAATGGCTTAGTATATTTTATTTATTGAATAACAGTAATTGCGGGGATAAATAATGAAAATTTAAACTATTAGACTTTTTTCTAAATTGTTACTTTATTCCATCAATGTTTTTTCGAAAAAAACCACTGTTATTTAAAGAATCAATATTTTGATACATTATTAGTATACTTAATAATTTGAAAATCTTTTGTAAATGTAGGTGTTAAAAAATTAAAATTGAATACTTAAAAACATATGAAAAAATATGTTAAAGTTAGAATAGTACGAAAATAAGTGCAGTACTTTTAAGTATTTTCTTGAAATAAACATTAAATTCTAGACATTAAAAAAATTATAATCTCAATCCTCACAGCAGTGAGGTAGGCAGTATTTCATTTCGGGAAGGGTCCAGAATTTCCCATTCAATTTAGACAGGGTGTCCAGTAAATAAGACTCCGATTACAAAAGTAATTTTCTCAAAAACAAATATCGATAGAATTATGCGGTAAACAGTTTGTTTATTAGGTTACCTGTAAAAATGTTATACAGAAGTTTCAATCTCTGAATTTTTTGAAACGATTGTGTTCTGCTTTCAAAGGAAACTTGACATGACATTTTTTATGTCAAATTGCTTGTAAAAAACGTGTTTTTTTAAGTGCCATATTTTAACAATTTTTCAAAATAAATTTTTGAAATTAAAATTTAAAAAAATTAATTCCAAAGATCGTTAAAATATGTCACTGTAAGCCGAAAAACTCATTTTCTGCAGGCTATCTAAAACAAGAACAAAAGTATCAAATCAAGCATTGTTTGCAATCAGAACACAATCTTTTCAAAATATTCAACGCTCGAAACTTCTGTATAAGATTTTTACAGATTCCTTAAGAAACAAATCGTTTACTGCATAATTCTATCGATCTTTCTTTTTGAGAAATTTAATTTTGAAATCACGGTTTTATCTGCGGGACACTCTCTCTCTCTATATATATATATGCCAATAAAACCAGTATTTTTACAATCATCCTATTAAAATCATTTGAAGTTTGAAGTGATATATATGGCTGATTACCAAAATTATGAAAGGCAAATGGATAAATGGACAGTAGAAGGCTTTTTTATTAAACTACTCATCATGGGTGCATGGTTTAATAAAAAAGCAAATACATCCAACCAGTTTCTGTTATAGGTCGTGCTAAAAGCTAAGAAATTCGACCCATAAGGCATTATTTACTGTAATTATTTACTGTTTCAAACTAGGAAAAGAGGAATTCATTGAAAAAAATAATATTAAATAACAACAATAATAAAATATTTATTAAATATATATATACTAAGATATTTACCAAACCTATATCTAGAATGATCGATAATTCAAGTGAATTATTTAAGAGCTAAATCAGATTTAAAATTACATGTTATTCAATAACAGGTTAAAGGTTACACTTGTGACAACTAATTTAATGATAAAATTGAAAAAAACAATAATTATATTATAATGTAGTAGATCATATGTTATATTATAATACTCATTTTACAATTAGAATAAATAATTGGTATTGTTGAAGGCATTATATTTTTGAACATTTATTAATATTACATTATTAATTTTTTAACTAAAAAAATAAAATATTACTTCTTCTTCAAATGCACAAAAAAATGTTTTAGAGCTGCCATCTATTAGAAGAATACATTCACTATTTTTTATACTTATGGTGCTGCCTATATATACTTATGTATTGTAAAAACTGCCAAGATGAAATCGCAAATGTTTTACACAGGTTTTTTGCGTTAGTAGGCATCAATGTGTACTATTTCTTTCTCTATCAGTATGGAACAGTTTAAAACTGACCTCCATTATAGGCAGGTTCCATTTTAACAAGTTTTGTATATTTTTATAAATTTGCTTATCTAAGTAATATCAGTAGGAAAACCTATCAAAATAGTAATTATCTATAACAGAATCCTGCTTTAAAGAGAAGTATTACGTCGTCATAATATGCATTGAAATGCAATTTAATTTTCTAAAAATCCGTCTGTAAGGGAAATTTTTACCGCTCTTTATGGCAAAACAAGAAAACCTGTGAAAGCACATTTTCCTATAATGGAATCCTCTCAAACAGAAGAGATTTAGTAACCCGACGAAATGAGTTATACATCTTTTTGAGGCGATATATCATAGAAGAATAATTAATTATATTTCTGTAAACGGAAATCTCTTTCAAATGTAATTTTTTCCAGTCTCTTGCTATCACATCGTGACAGGTTTGACCATGTGTATTTAATAGAAGTATTTTCAGTAATTTTAAGAATTATTTTATATCCTTATTAAATACCTTAATTTGAAAAAAGTATGGTTAAAAATAAATAAGACCAATCATAATAACTGTAGCTAATAACACATTGATTTTTTATTAATATTTACCAGTAAAATAAATTTTATAAACTTTTTTTTAGATTATGATGTAATAAACTAAACGTACACTGAAAAGTTACTTTATTTAAGTCAAGTTTCATATTGATAAGTTTATAACAGCAAATTCCATGCTGAATTTCACGCCATTTAGTCATGAACCTTTTCTGTAATAAATATTGGATAATGTTGTCTCATAAATATCAATAATGTGAGTCGTTAATTCCCCATTAGAGCTTTTAAAATAAGGTTTGAATTTTTAAGAAAAAGATCTTTCAATGTCAGTTAGAGAAACAAGTAGTGTATGAAACACACGCATCAAATATAGTTCATGTTGGGAAAAAAATGTTACATTTGTCTAAAACAGCCATAATTCTTTTGGGGCTCTATGTTTCATGCCTTGTCATTTTTATGCCATATTCTGTCGTTTTTAAAGAAATTAAATTTTTTTCAATAAATTTATATGTGATGTGTTTTGAAAATATTAGTAGAAAAAAATGATAGAAAAAAATTATGCTTTCTGTGATTGTACATCTCAATCAGTATATTTGAGATTTTCGAAAAAAGCTTGAACATAGTTTAAATTCCGCAGTAAGCTCCTCGCATTGGTATGTAGATTCACTTCAATTTACCCTTTCAATTTCTGAAGACAAATGGCACCCAACATATTCTCTTTACACTGCACTATAATTGCTACTATGGCATTTCTTGAAGTAATATTGACCTGGACGTTCACAAGTTGAAATTGGGGTCAAAAGTAATTTTGAATTCAAACACCTTTTTCCAAGTGGGATATTTGCAGCTATGAAAGAGGCCACTTTGAGGTTCCGTCGAGGGAGGTAACTCTTCTACATCATTACCCATATAGCACAAAAGCTCCTCAATACCTCTCCAGGAGCTCCAAGTCATCCCATATTCCTCCTAAAACTAAAATAACAAGATCAGGACGCCCTGGGGAAGAGTCTTTAACGATGTCCTCAGGAATGAGCTTCCAGTAATGTCCCACGGAAGAACTTCTCAGGGACGCTACTCCTGAGGAAGTACCTGGGAAATCACTCCTGGTGTTAGTCATTCCTGGGGAAGTGCCCAGGAAGTCACAGTGCTGGCGCCATCTTATGAATGATTCTGAAGTACAGTACTCAATTCTTTTTTAATAAAATATCGAATGCAATTTAATCAGTATCGATTTTACTGAATTTATTTTATTTTATTAATTATTCGATTTCTTATTTACTAGCAAATTAAATAATTGATATTAAATTGTGTAATTATTTTTAATTATTCCTGTAACTTTTAATCTTTTTAGTTAAATTAAAAATTTTAATTTATTATTTCGGTTAATTACTATTTTTATATACTAATTACTATTATGTATCTTTTAAATCAATTTCTTCATTTATCAATATTTTATTAATTATAATAAATAACCTATTGCGTTTTGCTTCATTATTATTTCTTTAATTAAGAAATTAATTTAACTTGTTTAAATTAACTTAATAGTAAGTTTCTAAATTAATACACTAAAATTTCTAAATAGAAGATATTTCTAGATCATATATTTTTTCTGATATTTAGAGGTAAAGGTATTTATGAAAAGAAAAAAAAAGGAATTCTTAATGTAAGTTTCTTCATTAGTACCGTTTAAAACTTTATTATGAAAATTATCTAAATCGAGTCCTTATGCATCTTAATATCAAATTTTAAATGTTTTTGTACATATATATATAGATATAAATAAAATAAACAAAACTGTCGAAACTAGACATATTTATCACAGCACATAACACAAAATCAAAGGTAATTCATTTAAAATGGTATATTTCGATATGAAATACATAAATATTGAGCCGCACCTCCCCCCCCTCCCCAAACACATACCAATAAATGATTTATTTAAAAAGATTTTCTGTTTAAAAAATATACATTATTATAAAATCAGTAAAAAATATAAATTCACGCAAATTTAAAGTTTAATTTAGGTTATGATCAATTATTTACTCAGTGTAATTTATATATGTGTTGGCGATAAGAAATTGTTTTCTAAATAGAAGTATCAATTTAAATGTCATTTTTAAAGGTTTAACCCTATTTTGTATTATTTATCATTTTTTTTTTTTTTTTTTTTTTTTTTTTTTTTTTGTTATTGTAAGTTGTACTTGATAACAAATTATTTTTCTAATATTTTTATAGATTATCAAACATATTATTATTATTATTTAAATTCTGAAAGATAAAATGAAGTCTTTATTTTGAAAACTTCAAAAATATGAATAATTTTTTGGTTCTGAAATTACAGATAAATATTTATCTGTATTTCCTAAGTAACAAATATTTTTGTTACATTTTTCAACTGAATTGAATGGAGTTTCTTCATACCTGTTTGACCAAGTATATATTCTTTGTTCGGTGACAATGAGAATATTATAATGTAAGCAGTTGTATACAATACCCCAATAGCAGGAAGTCATCTTCCCAACCTTCCAACAAAAAGACTCTCAACAAGATTACCCCTCTCCCGGTCAGTTGTCAGCTGAGAATGTGTTTGCAATTTCTTCCGGTCACTCAATGAGAGAGAGAAAAAAGTGCGTTATTCCAAGAATTAGAACTTAGACTATTTGTGAAATTAAGAAAAAGCGTTGCAAATAAATTTGTTAGTAAATGTAAAAGAAAAAAATTATATATATATAAGCAGTTGTAAGCGTGGCAAGGGCCTGAGGAGGGGGATTGAGAGCAGCGACACGTCTTCCTGAAGCATCTCAAACATGCTCAATGGGATTCAAGTCCGGTGATTGAGCTGGCCATTCCATACGCTGAATTGTCTGGTGCTGAAGATAATCTTCCACGATGCGAGCCGTGTGCGGTCTAGCGTTGTCGTCCTGTAACAGGAAATCATTACCTATTGCACCGGCATAAGGTCGCACATAAGCATCAAGAATGTCATCTCTATAGACGTCAGCATTCACGGTTCCATGTGGAAACACATGGAGGTCTGTGCGTCCACTCAAAGAGTTACCATCCCAAACGCTGACACTGCCTCCTCCCTTTGAATCTCTTTCACGAATGTTTGATGGATGATAGCGTGTTCCCTGTTCTCTCCAAATCAAACAACGCCTACTATCGCTTTGGACGCTAAATCGGGACTCGTCCGTGAAGAGAACACGTCTCCATTGATCAACCGTCCAGTGGACATGTTGACGTGCCCACATCAAACGTTCCCTCCGGTGACGTGAGGTGAATGGCACGCAAATTGATGTTCGCCTCCGTAAAGTCCACCTTCGTGGAGCCTTCTAAGCACAGTATACATTGAAACCAACCTTCCAGTGGCTGCAGCAAGGCAGGATCTAAGATGAGATGGGGTTGCTGTTCAATTCCTTTGTACACCTAACCGCAAATATCGGTCATCGGCGCTTGTCGAAACTCTTGGCTGCCCTTGGCTGAACCTTCTTGAACCCGAACCGGTGGTTTGAAATTGTTGCCAAAGCCTATGAACAACCGAAGGATTCACATTTAGCCATCTAGCCACCTCTGCCTGACTTTGTCCTGCCTCCAATCTCCCAATAGCTCTAAATCGCAGTTCTGCAGGCAAATGATGCCTCGAGGTCATTGTAATCAATTGGCTATCCTAGATTTATAATATCACTATCACAGCAACAACTGCAGCCCTACCCTCTAACGTGCATTTTTATGTGCCTCATGGATGACACACGGCGATTGCAGCGCCACTAATTTGCATTTGGTATTTTTATTCAGCATCTTTTATTTAACAATATATGCAGATTTCATACGGATTGCTTTCTTTTTGAACGAGTTATCGCTATCTTTGTGATTTTTCTTTAATTTTTGGAAACCAGTGTAGTTTAGGATTTTTAAATAAGAATTCGGTGATAAAAACATCTCATATTTTAAAAAAAGATATCAGTTATTTTAGGCTTTTAAAATTGCCTAAAATCTTAGTTACTAAAAATACATTTCAAGAAATCAACAAATATACTCCCCGTCGTTGATTAAATGAAAAACGTTGCATATTGTATTTTTTATACACATAAAGATTTCATACAATTTTTAAAGATTATTAAATGGAGATTTAACTGAAAAGTAATTTTATTTATTACAATAAAAAAATAAAATGATTTTGTTAACAGATTCAAATTTTATTAATAGTTTCTATTTTATGTAACTCAAGCAGTGTTTCAGTGTAATGAAAGAAATTTAAAAATGATTTTCACACCAAATTCTGATATAACAAAGTTATATAAATTTGTACAGTGGTGTGTTATTAATGAAAATGCAGAATTTTAATATTTTTACAATGTTATAAAATAATACAGTGGTTTTACAGTATTTTTTAATCCCGCAACAAGCGGTAAATCTCCAAACATCTGTAACTCGTACCGTCGTATAAGAATTTCATAAGTAACGGATTTAATTATTCGTTAATAAGTACTCGCCAAAATATACCTAATCACTTTAAAACGGGTTTGTTGATTGGTTGCATTTGTGACGGCCAATTATCAAGATGAGGGACATATCAAGGGAGGGGGGGTTTCCCTCAGTGAAGGTCTTTCTAAAAGAACCTATCCTGTATTTACGCAAGGAAATCCGAGATTCGATGAAAACCCCAGAAAACTCCGAACAATTAGGCCGACGGGCGCGATTGGGTACAAAATCAGCACATCCCATAACCTGCTTCCAGAGCAGAATGTCTTGACCGCTGCTAGGGCCCAGTATGAAACTGCAACAATGAAATATTTCAAGGAGTGAAAATTAGGGAAGAAAAAACTTAAGAAAAGACTAAGCAAATTTATAATTTTTTTTCATAAATTCATATAATAAGAGCACCTTTTACCGAGCATAAAAAGAAAAAAAATCGATTAAAATTTCGATAAAATAATAATAATAAGAGAGAGAGAGAGTGCGAAAAGGTTTCACTTTTAAGAGGTTCACTTAGACCTAATAAACATAAAATTGCCATTTTTTTATCGCACTCTTAAACAAGATATGAGGATAAAAAACTTCATTTTTATATGTTTCAAAATTCACAATTGCGCTCTTAAAACTTTGTTTGTCAATGCGGTCACTCAAAATTATGTTAACAAATATTTAATTATTACATTTCACTCCTGGAGGCACTAAAGAAGGAGAAATGATAGAATTTAGGGCAGATTTGATAGAATGATAGAATTTAGGGCAGTTGCGCTTTTTGGCCACTGAAAACACATAATATGAAAACATAATAACAAATCGTGCGGGAAGACATCTCATTCCTCGAAGAGGAGGCAATGTCTCCCTGAGCACCTACTAGTTTCCCAGTAAATTCAACACTGATTCATACCCATACTGTGATTCCATAACTTTTGGATCAATGTGTTTCTCGGATGTTTGTAGCATTATTGCCTGTTTTTTTTTTTCTTTCCTTCAGTAGGGTTACACGTCAGTGCACCTCACCTAACAAAATCAATATTCGTCAATAAGAGAACTCGGTCCTCGTCTGTGGTACGCCAATGACGATGATTTCTGTACATTTTTAACTGGACGCATTTCGTTGCCGTAGTTAGTGGAGTACAAATCATGGGTTTTCTTGAATGCAGGCCTTTTTTATTCAGCCTGTCACGCACAGTACATCTGGATAGTCGAGATCTTCTTGCTGCAGTGCATTCTCCTTGCACTTTGAACTGACATCTTTTGCCTGTTTTTTTTAGAAATCGTTGCCAAATAATGCTCCTGGGAGTCTATTGTGGCACGTCCTCGAAGAAATCATCACCTATATCTAATTGTCCTTGTACATTTCCGGTTTCTTTAAAATATTTTCAGATGATTCACACGGCAATTGATATTTTCATATATCAAATTAGAATATATGTATCTTCTATAAAAAGTGACTAAAGATTTTTTTTTTACTTTTCGTGTACGACTATATCCTTTCGTCGCCACAGTTCGTGTTTGATAACAAAACGTTGTGGAGTTTCAGCAATGAGATAGAATAGATCAGTATATTTTATCCTTTATAATGATTCTTCGGCATCTTTAAAAACAATTAAAAATTAAAGACACTGCCTCACCACATCAAAACCGCCGGCAGTTTACGTCTAAGTTCGTAATAGAAGTATCCTTCAGCGGTCGGTATTTTTTGTGGTTTCGCAATGTTTTCATATTTTTTATACTTGAAGAATTATTCTGAAGGACGGAAATCTTTCCTAAAGGTAAAAATAAACTCTCCTTCTATTGTTATCATTATCGGAGTCTTTTCTTGTAAACAAAATGCAATATTTTCGATCTTTAATGACTAAGGAAAATAAATACTGGGCTGCAAAAAGAAATCTTTCCGTGAAGTAGACTTAAACTCCTTATATTTTTTGGTGAATAACCCGTAGAAGGTTCAAAAGGAAAATTTCCTGAAAATGTAGAAAGAAGGCAAAATAAGTGCTTATAAGCACTTATAAGAACTTAGGCTGCGTTTATAAACGCAGCCTTAAAGACATCTTCGCCTCTTTCAATTATTCAACCCCTTCCTTTCGTCAATAATCACAAAAGGTTGTAGAGAAAAAGGTGATAATTGTTTTTGAAGGCAAATATTTGAAGGAAGGTGTAAACCCAGCCTTAGAACCCACTTGGATAAATATTCAAGTTTACCGATTTGCAAATCAGAAAGATAAATTAACATTGCAAATAAAGTCTTTGAGTAAAAATGATGATAAAGAAGATTAAAAATGCATAATTATTGCAGGAAAATGTAGCAAAGAGCCGATTTGAATCTATTATCAAGACTCAGCGCATTAGAAAAAGCAAAGCTGAGCTTTGCTTTTTCTAGTTCGCTTTTGCTTTTTCATTATTCATGCATTTCCAATCGTTGGTTTTCTATCCTAGTACAAAAATATATGTTTAGCATTCTTATTTAATTTTTCGTTCAAGTCTAAAAAATACTTTATAATAAGATTAAAGCTTTTTCAAAGTCTGAAGTTGTACATCCGAATTTATAAATCATTACTTTAATAGAATTTTATCCAGGACCAAGAACGTGGATACGTTATAAGCCAAAGTACGTTACATACCAGGCACATTATAACCGGTGTCGACTGTATATATTCTTGCATTATTATTATTATAGAAGCTTCCGCTGTAATTCACAGAAATACAAACTCCTAACTTTTTACATAGAAAGCATACTTATTTGTTGCTAATTTATTAAATAACTTCTGACTAATAAAAAAAATAAAAAAGGATGATCCTAAAACCTTTTGTAACTTTTATATACTAATGAATACGATATTTTTATAATTGTAGTAAATATATATCCCATATGTTTTACAAAATCTTTTTAATTTAGTATCATAACAGTTATTCTAATTTGAAATTTAATGATATCTACTTGTAGATAATTATTAACAAGTGTTTTATAACTAATACTCAAGGGTAATCTATTGGATTTGTGTTCCAAAATCTTCAGTGAAATTGTGAAATAGTTTTAATTAATACTTCCATAATATTAAGTAAATTAATGCTCTTTAGACATTATTACGTTTCACTTTATACAAGAGATATTATTTTGATTTCTTGTGATTAGAATATGCTGATTTAGAACTTTAACATTAAACATAGAAAAATGAGAAGTGCTTGATAATTATGGTTATTATTTAACATCATATTTATTTATTTAATCGCATTTCAATTGATGAAAAAAAAATCTCCGCTTGCATGAATTAATACATAATTTTGATTTGTAAATGAGGTACAAAATAAATTTAAAATTGAATTTCATAGTTTTTTTAATTGTAAAACTATTGAAACGTATATGAGATAAATATATAATATTACTACAGATATATCTAATTTTTCATTTGCGTTTAATATTTGATAAATGTTTATTACTTATTCTATTTCAGACGCAAGTTTGATAAATTGTTAATATTTTTTCTAATCAAGCAAAAAATGAATATAATGTTTTTCTTTTCATATGAAATGCAAAATGATTATTTCTAATTCTCTATTAAGATCATGTAATCAAATTTCGCGTAAAATGCTAATGCGTTATTAAAATATTGTTTATGTAAAAGCGTACTTTGGTACGCTTGGTTTTCATTTTTTTTAATTTATTCAATGCTGGCATAATTGTAAATGTAGTTGGTGGTACTGAGACACATTTTAGACGCAAGAATAACTGTAAACAAGTGCATAGAATTAAAAAGCTGTATTTTTTATCTTTCTTTGTTTATGGGTCCAGTTGCCTCATACAAATAGGGCAACTGAACAACATAGTCCTCTGTTTTTTAAGTATAAACAACTTTTAAAAAATTATGCCACGCTAATTAAGTAAACTATATATCATCTGAAGAGCGTTGCAGCGGAATCCTTTTCAATCAAGCGGTCTAAAAAATCACTATGCGAATTTATTATTTATTTATTCAAAAACATAAAGATTAAGTAACTATTTATGTACTTTAGTAGGTAATACATTTGAAAGATACATGGGTATTTTAGGGGGGGGGGGATATTAAGGTAAAACTATGAAAATGCATCTACTTAAGTATTTCTTTCTATTTTTTATTTGTCTTATTCAATGCTTGATATCTGCAATAAACTTGAGAAGAATGTAACAATGGTTTAAATCGAGCGGACCGCGATTTATACTGAGCGGAGCTACCTTTTATTGGTCTCAGTATTTTCTAGTAATGTTTTAAGTACACCTTATCATCTCTATCATAAAATGTCAGGGTTTGTCTTTTTCACTTAAGTAATTTTGATTGATACCCGCCATTATACATTTAAAAATTTTATTGTGAAATTTTTATATATACTATGTAATTTTCTTTATTGCAAGCAAAAAAAAAATGAGAGGTAAAGTAATTTACCATACAAAGAGAACTCCAAAATTATGTATAACAGCTGAGGTAAGTGAATTCCACATGTCCCAGTTAGCCCTGATACATGTCCCAGTTACCCCATTCTTTTTTTTAACTGGAACATTGTCCTAACGTTTAAAACATGAAGTAAATATCCATGAATAACTTTAATTTGTTAACATAGTTTTAATATATTTAAGTCGAATTTAAAAAAAAATGTTAAAAATAGCCATATTTGGCAATCCCAAACCTTTCTTCTACCTTATGCATGTTAATACTTCCACAAACCAATCAGCAACAACTTATGTCAACTTATATTTTAATCTGAAGTTTGATAATAATCCGCCCATTACTTTTTGAGATAGACCTATTGCAAAATCTTTAAAATTTTCTACATAACAGCGAACCCGGTAATGTGCACCAAAAAATCTAATCAGGATAAATTTTTATTGAAATACAAACTGAATGTGAAATTTGATAAAAATCCACGCATTAGTTCTTGAGATACATTTAGAGGAGCATCGTCAAAAATGCAGCATGTCAGCTCAATCTGAAGGGCGCTTTATAACAAAAATAAAACAAAATTAATCTACATCAGGAAATAACTGAATCTTTTAAATAACATAGTTATAGTTATGAAAATGCTTCAGTACCTCAAGAAAGTTTCATTAATCATAATAAAATTTACAGAATAAAAGAATCTCCATTTAAACTTTAGTTTTGATGTTTTGCAAAAGCGCCATTTTATAGCAATTTTTATGTATGTTTTGAGCCTAAAAATCAAAATATTTAATATTATAAATATTTTTTACATGTTATTCATAATTTTAACTGTATTCTATAATATAATGCACAAAAGTAGGTAATTTTTCAAATATTAAAAAAAATCCTATCTGAAGGTAGGCAAGCACCTTAAGAAGTAGAAATAGGTCTTGAATGTTAATATAAGTTAAAATTTAGAAAACATCAATGATTTTTTATTAGATAACTTACTGTCCGTTATCTCGGGGGATCAACTACCCTAGATTACGTTATACAAACGTTTCCAAATATTTCTTTACAAAATTGACAATCCATAAAACGTAAACGAAATAAGATATTCAAGTTTTATTTTGTAGACATGTAACTGTAACTGTAACTGAAAATGATTTATTTGTACAAAAAATGATGTTTGTTACTTCTGAATACGACTCTGTAAGACGTAGAAGTAATCATGACTTCTCCTCACAATGTGTAGCGTGGTTCATAATGACGAAAACCGTTATTACCCACCATCCAGAGTATCAAGTGCAAATAAAGACCTTATTAAAAACGGTAGCTTATTGTACAACAAGTTGGAAATTGCACGTGAAGCGTAGCAAATGAGGTGCTTTTGTACGATAATGAAGTTTTAAAAATATCACTCTCATATATTAATCTCATAAATTTGAAAATAGTTAATTGCGATTAAAATGCGCACCAAACAATGTTTTCTCTATACTCATTGTGTAATGGAATACTTTTGTGTGGCCTTGTAAATCAATAACAAATGTTCTTTGCACAACAGATTATGCAAAATTTATATTACAATATGTACTTTATGATGCATATCAATATTATTATGTTCGAATGAGTGTAATACCATTAAAATGCATTTGAAACTTTTTTTTCCATTGAGTGTAATGTAAGGGAGTACTTTTGATTGTCCCTGTATTTGATATATGCATCCTATTTTCAAAAGATTTGAAATGACTTGACAAAATTATGTAACAAGTATGTATTTTAAGTTTCAAACTATTAAAATACATTTGAAAAGTTTTTCCCCATTGACGAGTAATGTAACGGAATACTTTTGATCGTCCCTGTAATTGATCTATCCAGCCGATTTTCAAAATATTTGAAATGACTCGACGAAATTATTTAATAATTATATATTTTAAATTTCAAAAGATTCGGTTGGGTAGTTTTTGCGTTGTTATATGCGGACAGACAGACAGACGGACAGACGCTGAGCGACAACTATAGGTGCTACGTGTTTACATAATTACGAACGCACCTAAAAATGACGGTGTCCAGACAATTAAAAGTAAAAAAGAAAAGGAATGTGTTCAACGCATTTTGAATGAATCGCACTTTTTATGGTTTCCAGGCAGTTGATGTTACTATATGCAACGATTTACACACCAGTGCCTGCAGCTGGTACATTAAGAAGGTTAATGCTCAAAAAATAAATTTAGAAAACCTTGAATTATAAACTTACATTAATAATAAAATAAACGGTACAATAAATATATGAATCAGGATCAGAGTGTATTGCTTTACACATAAATATTCTGAAAGTTGATGGGGCGTAGAGTTCATCCTTTGTATCTGTATGTATATCCGAGTTGTCCTTGAATTTAAGGATTAAATTCTCGATTAATTATGGACATGTTTTTTTCAAAAATAATTATTAACGATCATTCAAGGCTTCTGAGATGCTATGTAACTACAGCGCTTTCTAAATGCCTTTACTGAAGATTCTCAATTTGGAATTTGTGTATAACGAAAAATGCAATTCTCTCAAAAACTATGTGACTTGCGGTAACTTTATAATTTTAATAGAAGATCTAACTTAACTTCTTCTATTTATAATTTTTTCATAATTTTACTTTCTTTAGATTCGGAAATAGAGCGGGGATATATTTTTGAATTATATTTTTCACGATATCACTGAAAATACAACATTTAAAATTAAAGAAATATAATTTTGAGCTAGACATTACGAAAATATACGAAAACACGATATACAAAAATATTTTGTTCTAATAACCTAATTAGCCTCTCTTAAGTTATCGAAATGTATTTGTGGAAGGAAAATTAAGTATAAGTGTGCGTCAGTAGCCTTCATTACTTCTGCCAATTTGAAACTTCTACGTTACCATAGAAAAAATATACTACATTATACAGTAAAAATTACTGCGGCTGTTTGGCACAAGTGTTATTTTAAATTGGTTCCGGTTTATACGGAATTTTATAAATGAATAAAATGTAAATATATGAAATAAAAGACAACTGGATCATCAGTCATTATGCTGTTTTCATTGTAAACGCACGTCTTTGCGACTCATGAAGAAAGACTGCAATGTTTCGAAAAGTCTAGCGTATTTAAGTATTTTTATGGTGTTTTTAAGAAGTTTGTTTTTGTGCATATTGATTCACACCAGTTTCAACGTATTTTCTTTAAAATGAAATTGTTTAAATGTCAGTGTAACTCTCTTAGAAAGTCTAAGTGTTCGTTTTATATATTTTGATATAATTTATCTATAAATGTAAACATATAACAGAATTCATTACTGCCGTTTTAAAAATTATGTGCATTAAAATAACACATTTTTAAAAAAAGAAACTATTGGTATTTCATTTTATAGCATTTGATATTTAAACTAGAAAACATTAATGCTCACTACTTTAATTTTAATACATGCGAAGTAATAGAAATTTGCGAATTATGCTTTAAGTTCCATTATCATGCATTATTTAAATATTTCACAACTTCAAAACTATTCCGAAACACGCAAAAAGATATAACTTTTCCGTTATAAGTCTTTTTCAGATTAAAAGATATCTTAGTTCTTTTGTTAACGTCTAAAAGCGTTTATTTTTAACGAGAAAAGTATACATCAATCATTTTCAAAATCAGTTACACTTGCACGAAATCCAACTTTTTGAGAAGAAAAATGATTTTAAAAAGAGATTTACAGAAAGCTGAAATAAAAATTTAAAAAGGTGTTAACATGAAACTAATGTCAAAAGTTTTTTTTTTTTTTTTTTTTTTTTTTTTTTTTTTTTTTTTTTTAAGTTTGGTTTGGGTATTGTAAGGAAAACCGCTTCATTTTATATAAAAAGATTTTTGAGTAAATTTTGTTTCAAAATTGATATTTACTGAAAATTTATTATAAATCTTCGATTATGAAGAATTTTTATTATACAGGGTGAGTCATTAATATCGATAGAATAGGCTATCCTCTTAAATACTTCCTATTGCAAAAATTCATAAAAAAGGGTGAAAAATTTTGTTAAGAGAAATTGCGACTCCGTGAAGGGGGAGGTCTAGTTGAAAAAATACGAAAATTAAATTTTTATACGGCCCCCGTAGGATAAAAATTACAATTAGGAAAAGTTTCCTTATTCAGTCCTGAATAAAACACAAAAAGTTGCATCTTCATATCTTCAAACTTGCAGAGTTATAGCAGTTTAAAAAATTCATCAGGTTTTAAGTAATTAGACACAAATTGAAATGAGCGTAATTCAAAAAACAATGTTACTTTAACAGTTCTAGAAAATGTGTAAAAAATCTATTTTTTGAGTTAGAATTTTGATTTTTTTCTTTTTTTGTGATAGTTAGCCTAAAAATTTTCACGAAGAAAATCACATCCTAAAATTTCTCATCCAATTTATAAAAGTTTCATGTGGTTAGTACTCGTTTACATGGGATAATTAAAAATCGTAATTACTTGTAACATTATTTATCTGATTTCAATTTCTTTCCATTTAATTAAAGATGAAAATCTGATTTTAGTTTTGTTCTAGAATTTTTGTATTTTAATATTAATTTTAAAACTATTAAAATATTTATTGAAAAAATAACATAACTTTAAAAAATTGATATTTTCAAAAGTAAATATTTTTTTTCAAATTTCCCGAAACATAACTAATGTAAAATAATAAAAAACAAGGGTCTTAACTGCATCATTTACAGTAAAAAGACTGATAGCTTTTACATATTGTAATAGAAAAATAAAACCTTTTTATTTAAAAGTGTTATATTTGTTACTACAGCAGGCATGAAAGTGGGAAATGAGAAAAAAGGAGGAAAATGTTTTCCACACATACAGTGACGACAAACTCTTATAATTTAAGTTTCATTTTAACAAATACCGATGCAATAAAATTAAATCTAAAATCTGCATGCATAGTTACTTTTAAAAAAAAATGGAAGCATTAAAATGTTAAAGGTGTAAATCCAAATATAACTGATCAACATATGTGAAGTACAATCATTGACTTTCCAAAGCAAATATTATCCTAAATAGCTTAACTGTCAGAAATAAATCTTGAAGAAGATATATCAAAAATTATACTAAAGTGTTGTATAAATAGTTCAAAATATTCTATTCCAAAAAAAAAAACTTTCATTCTGAATTTTCAAAGTCTAATGAAATATTTCATTCTTGAAAGACACTTTGAATAACTTCATTTAAGCTACTTTCAGATGCTTATATGATATAAGCTCACCTTTCGTTTTATGTCTCTCTTGCACATTAATTCAAGAAGAAACATTAAAGATTTGAATAGACAAAATGTCAGATTACTAAATTTTCAGCACTTCCTTACCCCCCCCTGTTATACTTCCAAAATTTTCTGGGCATTTTTGCATCAATTCAGAAAATGTCCAAAATTGCTTTAAAAAACTGGAATTCCTCCTTCAGGAAGAACTCTTTCATTCCTGTACAGGCAAAGTTCTTTAATCTGCAAAAATTGGGGCCAAAGGTTGTGCAGATTATTGAGATTATTATTATGTTATTATGATTATTATGCGAATTATGAATCATTTTGTTTTTTCTGGAGACTATTTTAATACATATCAGTATACTATAAGATAAATATAAAATCTAATGAATTAATATGCTATCTTAATGAATGCAATAAGGTCTTTTATTAAAAAAAATTATATACATAAAGAGTAATAGATATATTTATTATTTGATATGAAAATTTTGTTTTTTCGTGATCAATTGCTGAAATTAGTGTTTTTTTCGAAATCAATAGATGAAATTCCCTTTTTAATTTTTTTCCGTGACCATTTGTCTAAATTTGTGATATTTTTCAGCGACTGATTGGCAAAATTTGCAATATTTTTCCTCCAACAATAAACATAGTAACATATTATTATAATATGCACAATGCATTAAAAAATAATTCTGACAACACGCAACATTTTGCCAACCACAATATCAACAAACAATAACTATTACGTCGTAATACAAATGGCGCTATATGACAAAACTAACCAGTGCGTCCAGAGAGTCTGTTAATTGGTTAGCTACCGGTTACATACCACCCCGGTAAGTTACCGGTTACATTGGTCACTTTGGTAAGTTGCGCTGAACACGCCCTATGACATCATCACTGACACAGCTATAGCAATGTATATTATATTCATGGAATAAATTTATCTGGTTTCTGTATGACGACATTTTCTCCATCGACAAAATTTCACATTAGATATTATATTTTATTTATCTTCTATTATTTTACTTACATAATACTTAATAATATTATTCAGTAAATAATCTGTGTACTGCAAGGAATAACTATGTGCAATCATTTTATTATGATTAAATTTTACAAAAACCTTTTTATTTTTTTGAAATGCTATTATACATTTACCGATGAGATTAAGCTCCTGATTGGTGGAAAATAATGAAAGAAAATAAATTTTGAGAAAAGCTTAACCTGTTGCCACTGTTTTGAAGAAATGTCAGGAAAAAGCTTTTAAAATTAAAAATAAAATATAAAAATTGAAATAAATTAAAAATTAGCCAGAATGGGCATATCTACCACATAAACAGCTTTCATTTAAAAAAATAATTATCAAAATCGGGCCAGTAGAAAGCTCAGGGCTGAAGACCAAAAAAACAAGCAGGTCTTTTAAATATATAGATGATGTGATTCAAGTTCTTTTTTTCTTTAAAAATTCTTAACATTTTATATTTAAAGACAAGAAAAAGTGGGGGAAAATATACAGAAAAACAAAGTGTACTGTTTAAGTGTCCGGCAGTTATTTAAAAGAACGCTTTTTTAAGATGCATATTAAGTCTTTTTTTTTGTTTAGCTCCGACAACTTCAGGCTTTTTATCGTTCTGGGAAGGCTGTTAAAAAAAAAATATTTCTTGCTATTCCGGGCCGGGAAAGAGACGTTACTTTTTTCTGAAGACTCGCCAGGCCGGAACTAACGTACTTTTCATAAAGGAGCGGACTGCTTCCTTCTTCTTAGATGTACACAAGACACAATTTTCAATCCCGGTCTGGACAAAACCCTTTTTAAAATTACTGTCTCTGACTGGCTTAATAAGTGCATAAAATAATTAAAATTCGTTAAAATACTTCAGTAGATCACCTTGAAATCTTATTTTGATTTTTGTCCCAGATATGGAACATAGAGCATAATCTCATAAAATATTCTAATGAAAAATGGCGCGCAAAGAGCTAACGCAAAATGAAAATCAATACATTATTATTTGCATCTGATACTGATTATGCACATGAAGTTTGTAAAACTAATCATTAAATTACAGGAACACTGAAAATAAGTCGATTACATTATGGTATCCGGAAGAAAAATCATTTTGAGAGTATTTTAATGTCTTTACGCTATTTCAAATATATTGAAACTGGTATAAATCACTGAATTTAACTACGACCACGTTAAAACAGAGCATTCATAGCATTTTTTGTTAATTTACAGGGACACACACACATACACACAAAATCGGTTACAGTACTGTCTCTGAGTAATTGCTGCAGAGTACGTTTTAAAACTCGGCATGTTCTTCTAAATTTTATTAGGGTTTTTTTTTTTTTTTTTTTGCATATTAGTTTTTATACATAAATTCTATACTACACATACAAGGCTGCACAAAAGTATTCGCATATCATTCTCCTTATTAGCGGAAATTGTTGAAGGGAAATTTTAACTGAGATATATGTATTGTATAAATGAACTAAATTTTGGAATGCAGTTTGTTAATCGATGCAAATTTATACATTATCTGCTAAAAAATTCGAATAATTTTTCAATTGTAGGTGGGAAAAGCTGAAATTCGGTTTCGAAAAGCGTTATATACCATGGAATGTATGGTGGTAGGCCATATGGTGAAATGAGACATAATATTTTAATTTTTTAAACGATGCAGTTGTGTTACACCATTCTGAAATTACTTCTTAATCTATGCTTGACGCATGGTTTTTTCTTTCTTTTTTCTTTTGATTTGCTTTCTGATAATCCTTTATTCTATTGTAAAATATTTTTCTATAATTTTTTCACATATTTTTCACATCATCACAACATATTTTGAAATTTTTAATAATATTTTTTAAAGATTTTACAGATTTTAACCCCTTTGAGAGGCAGTGGGATATATTATATTCTACCTGATTTGAATCAAATTTCGCAGCAGAAATTTTCAATTAAATTTTATATTTCTAAGTTTGGAAAAAATTTCTAAATTGATTCCTTTATTTAATTTTTTTCGAATATTTTTGTGTGAATTCTACATTGCAGTGACACAAATGCTTGCCCCTCAAAGGTTTAAATACCTGTTATAAAATTTTAATATATATTACACTCTTTTTCTACATGTAATACAGAAGTATTGTGAGCTTCATGCTACATTTGATACAAAAGTGTAAATATCTTATTATGTGCTTTGGGACGCATATGGCACATACAAACAAAAATCCATATTAAAAAATATAAGTATTTGAAGTCAGATTTTTTTTTTTTGTTATTTTTCCTGCATTTGTGATTATTTAAAATAATTGTGATTATTTAAAATAATCAAAATATTTTTTTCATAAAGAAAAGAAAAATCGTGCTGTGAAGTGTTAATTAATTCATAAAACAGGAATAGCAAGTATTTGTGAATACTGAAGTTTTCAATTGTAAAGCATCATGAGTTGTATAACGTAATAAGATTATATGTGTCTAAGAGAGAATGCAATTTGACTCAACAAAGAACTAAACATGTCCAAAATATGTTTTTATACGAAAGCTTTTTAAAAATAGCATGTTATAAACTCCAATAACTGTTTAATTATTTTTAACCACCAGGCACGTTATACAACATTCTTGTATTCCTTTGACCATGGTACGCCAAAAGACAACATGCGATGCATATTTTTCATTATGTCTTCTTAGAGATATTTAAATCAATATATTCGATAAATAAAACAAAAAGTTCTGATCACACAGAAAATAATTCCAGAACTGCACCGGTAAAATTATCGAAGTAATTTTTATAAGATATACTAAACTAAAATATTTATTTCCAATTGCATTGCATTCAAACGCACCTTTTCTACAACTTTTCTGATTGACCTTCTCTTGTTGTATTGTATAATTCTTTGTTTGTGTGTGATTAAACGGTAGAAGAAAAAAGTAAGAAAACATTCAAAATGTTACACTTCTATAAACCTTGAAAAATAAGGATTTGACAAATATGTGCATTCCAAACGTAATTTCAATAGAAAATAAAAGTTAGACATTATAAATGTTACATTTCGCTAGATCTCGAAAAATAAGTATTTTGTTAATATATGTATTCCGAATTCTACTTCAATAAAATGTAGTAATTAGAACAAAATTTTATGCTCACACGATTCTAGAAACTACGGTAATTTTCAATTAGAAATAATACGTACAGTTTTGGTTTATTTGCAGATTAAGAAATTTCACTGGTGTTGTAGTGTCAATCTTCATAATTATCTATGGTTAACCAAATCATGATCAGTTTAATTCACTCAATATTTTCGAAATCATTTAGTTCCATTTTACAAATTTATGTTTTGTAGGGATTTTAAATTTTATTTTCCATGGCATATTTCTTTTTCTGAATTAATAGAAAAAAAATTATTTTGTTAATTTTTTAAAGATTCATTTCAACTAGATACCTTTCATTAAAAAACAAATCAGTAACACAATGTCTCGTAACATTAACATTTTGTTATATAAGAAAAGGTATATCGGTAAACATCCCTGGCCCTTTAATAAGTTTATAAAGCAGGAATAGCAATTATTTGTAAATAAAAGTTTTTAACTGTAAAACATCTTGAGTTGCATAACTCATTATATCTCATACATTATATCTCAGAGAAAATGCAATTCAAGTCAATATAGAACAAAACACGCTTGAAGATTTTACGAAAGTTTTGAAACAATGTAGCATTTATTAAAATATTCGATTATCGTCAAATTCTTCCTAAAATATCTTTAAAAATTTTATGATTGTACACAATTTCCTCTTTGAGCACTCACATCTCCAAATATTTAGAAATAAGATTCCGACGGATAAAAGTGAAAGAATTGGTACTCATAATACAGAATTCTCAAAACAAAGTAATCCACTTACGCGAGAGAAAGCTTAAATTAAATTTATTCCATTATATGTTTTCAAAATTTTGGAACATAGTTCCAGTAACGAATTTTGAGAACTCGAATTGTAATTTGCTTTGCCAAATTTTGCATTTTAGTATAAAAGAGAAGAAAGCATTAATTTTTGTTATTATATGAGTTATGTGCGTGTTGTATAGTTAGTGTAGTAATAAATAGAATAAAACAAAAGTAACATCGTTTTATAATCGACAATCTTATGCGACATAATTGTAACTCTCGGCAACTTTATTTATTTATTTATTTTATAGGAAAGTTTTTTTAATAGAATTTAGAAATCTCGATAACCAAGTTTACGCATCAGCAACATAGTACAACATATTCTATGCTCCAAAGCAGTCAAAAAGACAATATACAGTGCATACTTTTCGTTGTATCTTCTTAGAGATATTAAAGATAATATGTTGGAAGTAACTCAAAAAAGAAAAAAAATCTGATTTCACAGGAAATACTTCCTCATCTACAGAAAATCCAGTAAAATTATAAAAGCAACTTTTATTCAATATACCACTTATATTTATAATATTTAAAACTATTCTAAAATATTTACCTTTAATTGCATTTAATGGCATCTTTTCTATATTTTTTCTTATTGACTTGTTGAATTATATACATATTCATATGTGGTTAAACTGTAGCAGAATAAGGTACTTTAAGAAAACATTCAAAAATTTACATTTTGCTCGATCTCGAAAAATAAAATTTTGATACATAAATGCATTTTGAATGCAATTTCAATAAAAAATAACAGTTAGAACAAATTTTTGTAAATTCTGATATCACAGGATATACTTCCAGGTCTACAGAAAATCTAGTAAAATTATAGAAGCAACTTTTATTCGATATATTTATCTTTATAATATTTAAAATTATTCTAAAATATTTATTTTTAAATGCATTTAATGGCATATTTTCTATATTTTTTTCTGATTGACTTGTTGAATTATATTGATAAATATATATAAATTCATATGTGGTTAAACTGTCAGAAAAAGATCTTTAGAAAACATGTGAAAATTTACATTATGCTAAATCTCCAAAAATAGGAATTTTAATAAATAAATGTATTTTGAATGCAATTTCAATAAAAAAAATAGCAGTTAGAACAAGGTCTTATAAATTCTGATTTCACAGGAAATACTTACATATCTATAGAAAATCCAGTAAAATTAGAGAAGCAACTTTTATTCGATATGTTTATCTTTATAATATTTAAAAGAATTCTAAAATATTTATCTTTAAATGCATTTAAAGGCATATTTTCTATATTTTTTCTGATTTGTTGAATTATAGAGAATAATATATACATAATCATATGTGATTATACTGTAGCAGAATAAGGTACTTTACGAAAACATTCAAAAACTTACATTTGCTAGATCTCGAAAAATAATAATTTTGATAAATAAATGCATTTCGAATGCAATTTCAATAAAAAATAGAATTTATAAAAAAGTTCTTATGCTCACACAATACTCTAGAAATCAAGGTAATAACAAGGCCAACTAGATATATAACGGCCTGCGCATTTCGCTAAAAAATCGTCGAAAAAGTGAAGCTAGATTCATCTTCAAACCCTGAAACATTTCATTGGACCACGTGGCGAAAACACTTCCCAAATTAGCATTGAATACGCGGATTTCTGTTCTGTGCACATGGTCATTGTTTTGATTAAGGGTTTGCTTAAGGGTTGTTCCAAAAAACTGATTAAATAAATAAAAAAAAGTCCATTTGTTTTTGCGTCTATGTGTCTGTGTAAATGTAAATACCCTCTATCTCCCAAAGAAATTGTAATAGAGACTTGAAATTTCGTGTGTATTTAGTATGTAATAATGGGAAGAAGCCAATAGAATATCAGTAACCTGGATAATCTGAAATTATTTTTTTAGGTTCTCAAAATATTTATTTTGATGAATGGTATGCAAAAATATTTGACATTTTTTATTTTAAAAAATAACTGTAAAATAGAAAAAAAAGAAACATAAATTTTGCATTAAGAATGAAGGTGATTGTATAATTAGTTGCCGATATATTTGTAATCGTATTTTGCACACTCTTCGATTTTTTATAAACCTGTATTTCATTCAAGTTTCAATTCAAATGTATATTTGGAAATGAGAAGGTCAGAATAAATTGGGCAGGATATGAGAGCCCTCCTGTGGGAGACTTCATACATTTATCTCAAAAAGATAGGCTGCATAGATCTAGTTGGCCATGGTAATAGTTTTCAATAAAAAAATATTTTAGACAATCTTTGTTTATTTCCAAATAAATAAATTTTGCTGGTGTTGTAGTGTTTTTTTCATTGTTATCCCTGTTTAACCAAGTCAAGATCAGCTGATTTTAATTCGCTAAATATTGACGGAGTCTTTTTTTATTTTTTTTTTTTTTTTGAAAAATTAATGTTTTGTTGCGATTTTTATTTTTATTTTTCCTGGCATTTTTATTTTTTCTGAATTAATACAAAATCATAACAAATGTTCTTTTCTTAATTTTTTTTTAACATTTATTACAACTAGAATACATTTCGTTAAAACACAAATCAGTTACACAATGTCTCGGGAATTTAACACTAGAACCGCGGGACTTTCGGTATACCTAGAACCGCGGAGAGGGTCAATTTGACCCGAGATGAAAATTGATATATAAATATTTCCAAATACTTAATTTGGTTAGTTAAATGATTATATTTTCTTATAATAATTATTATTTCTTAGTATTTACATTATATTTTACACATAAAGTCAGCAGAAATTACCTACATTTCAGAAAATGATTCAATTGAAAATTACATCTCATTAAGCATGATGAAAATATACTGAAGAGATAGTGAACATATATTTTAAACATAAATGAACTTGGACTTAATATACATTAATAAAAAATAAATTATGCCATTCAATTAAATTTAGATATAAAATCTAAGAATGATTATAAAAAATATAAAAATTGCAATTCACTAGTTTTACAGATTTATCTAATTCATTTCATTAAATGCATTGCTTAAAAAACAAGGCTAAAGATTTTGCACATTTACCAGAAACGCATGGGTACATTTTTTTTTAGACATTGTGATAACAAACTCTTCTATGCTTAATTAGTGTTCTTCATCGTTTATAATGTTTCTTCTTGCCCAAATGACAATTTTTTGGCCAAGAAATAACAAATTTCCTTGAATAAATTGAAGCATACTAATTGATAATAAACGTATACAAAAAGGCGTGTACTAACTAATTTTCCTGTTACAGATTTGCATAAAACCCAAGCATTGACAATAGTAAAATACAAAATATTAGAAGTTGCATTCACCGGATTCCTATAAGAAGTGGGCTCGACATATGCAGACTTCTTCTCAAATAACAAAGCCACACCGAATTTAGTTGCGTTGTAGTAAACAAGTGTATTTAGTATTTTTTAGAATTATCTAAAGTTTCAAAAATTAGATGCAAACTGCTAAGTAACAAAGCATTTTTCTCCTTTTCTCCTTGGTAAACAGCTACGCTGATGTGTAAACGTGTTAGAAGAATAGACGAATGCCATTCCGATTTTGACATTTTTGCAGTGACTTGTTTTTCTCGGTATTTTACAATTTCTATAAAGCAAAATTTTTTATCAACATTTGTAAGTAACTAGAACACGATACGATACTGAATTTATCTGATTTTGTTAGACATATACTGAGTAAACCTACTCACAGATTTTTAAGAAAATAAATACTTTTCTACGTTTATGTTAGGCCCTTTTAAATAGTTAGTCTTGCAGTTTTCTTGTCATCTTCTTTATTTTCAGGAGTGAATGCGCAAGTTATTACTTATTTATTTTTCAGATTTTCATGAATATAAAGATATAATTTCGTCACTTTTTTTTCAAACTCTTAATTTTTCTTTTTTTATATCCCATTTTTCATTTGATAAATATCATAAAATTTCGTTCATTACTGATAAATTTCGAAATATATTCTAATGAAAAAGTTCAACAATGTTAAGAGTGTAGGCAGAGTCGTAGTTACTTTCATTTTCATTTTTAAAATTTAATTTTCATTTTTACAGGCAGATATTCATCCCGAAACATTTGTATTTTCAATCATTTTCGATAATAGTTGCTAACATTCGAAAGCTTCTTTAACAGTAATATTAAGACATCGGAAATCTTATCTACTTTCAATAAATGCAGAATAAAAACAACTTGAATACTAGCTCGAGATATTTGTTGTAATTTTTCACTATAATAATCTATTATTCACATCAAGAATATAAGATCTTGATTGAAATTTTTCGCTATTCCTCCTCGCAATTCTGCATATTAGCGAAAGTAGGAGTGAGGCAGATATACTTTCTCATTACTTCCGAATCGAAATGCATCCCGATTCCGAAATGCATCCCTATTTTGGCATTTATGCTTAAAAATATATTACGGGTCAAATTGACCCACTTCGCGGTTCTAGGTATAAGTAGTTAAAACTAAAAAAATATTTATGTTATTTGCTATTAAATACGAAAAGTTGTTGTTTACCTTAAAATATTAAATGTCAGGAAAGGAAACATTTTTTCAATGAAAACTTTTCGCGTGGTGAGAAAATAATCATTGATTTGGGTCAAATTGACCCGCTCCGCGGTTCTAGTGTTGATGTTGTATTATACACGAAATTTATTTCAGAAACCATTATTGGAATTTTAATCAGTTTATAAAAAAAGGAATAGCAAATAGTAGTGAATTTTAACCATTTCAAATAGTAAAGCATCTTGTAATAAGATTATATGTGTCTCAGAAAGAACCCTTAGCAAAAAATGGCATAGGATTTTTTATGGAAACACATGGTTTTATATAGAAAATCATAAAAAAAATTATATCATTATATGTAAACATATTGTATTCATATGGTAAACATTCATCGCTCTATGGTATTGCAGAGCAATGTCTATGGTAAAGTTATAGGATAATGATATATACCATACATTTTATGGTATCCAGAGAAATGTGTATGGTAAAGTTATAGGATAATGATATACGCCATACATGATATGGTATTCCATAACCAGGTGTATGGTAAAACTATAGGGAAATGAAATTTACCATACATTCAATGGTGTTCCATAGCGTGATGTATAGTAAAATAATACATAATTGTTTGCACCATAAATTGTATAGTATTTCAAAGCATGCTGTATGGTAAAATCTTAATGCCTTTTGAAAGTTTATAATGTATTAGATTTTGTGTAACTTTGATAAAATTACTCGGTTATGGTCATCTCAAAACTTTCTACTATCTTTATGTATGTCTTATGCACTTCTAAAAAATAGAATCATAGCAACGCCACTGGTTAGATACTTTAAACCAAAATCTATTTAGGAACAACTTATGTTAACTTATAACCAGTCTAATGAAACTCCCTTGATCTCAAATTAATATAACATAAAATAACATTTTATTCTTATATAATTCTTATATATGAGTGTGTAAAATGCGTTAAAAATAAAAAAAAATCTCGAGAAAAATAAATTATTCAATAAAAATATATAATTGACATATTTCCTATAAAATTCTAACAGCGATTAAAGGAGTCAGGGACACACATAAAAAATACTGCATTAAAAATTTATCTGATTTTTTAAGCTTATAATGACATTTTTTTAAATCATATTTAGAAAAGGAAATATTATGTTTTTCGTTTTCAGCATCTAGCTTTTAAGCATTGATTGTCATGGATAAGACTTCTTGTATGCGTTTTTCTTCATGATGGGTTTTCACAAATTTTCACATTTAAATTGTTATAACTCAAGAACCGTTAAACATAAATGCTTTAAAATTAGAACATGCCTTTTTTTAAATTGCTTTACTTTAATTTTGATTCAACAAATTTGAAAAAAAAATATTTATTTTTGAGAGTATTATTTATTTTCAAACTTTTACTTTAAATAAATTCTTTATTAATATTTTTAAAAAGGCTGAATCAAAATTAAAATGTAGGTGTTTCTGTTTATTTAATTGCTAAAAAACTAAAATTCTACAATTATTACATTGAGTTACAATAATTTTTAATTTCCCTCCACTTTTTTTAATAAATTTTAAATTACAAAAAATATAGAGAAGTTTTATCATGTGATTTTGTTTTAAAATGGTATGTTTAATATCACAAAAAATTGCGAAATTTTAATTCAATAAAAGATTTTTTAATGTGTCCCGGACCCCCTCAAAATAAATGAATTGTAAAAAATAGCCTATAATTATTTAAAGAAAATATTTTTGAATTTATTTTAAAAAAGACCTACAAATATTTGAATCACCAAAAGAATTTTTGAAATATCTTTTAAAAATATTAACAACAAAATATTAATACATATATATTAATATAATATATTATAATATGTTAATTAAATATTAATAAACTTATTTATAGTAAAAAAAAAAGTTCATAATTAATTCACGTTATTTGATAATTTTAAAGTCATTCTATATGGAACAACAAGGATTTTTATTTTATTTAAAAATTAAAAATTATTAAAAAGATTAAAAATTATTTTACGATCTATAAAAATATCAAAAAATCTACCGATATTTTTATCGACCTCAAATTATGATAATATATGAAATAATAGTGTTATTATTTTGTTCTTATGTATTTCATATATGTGAGCAGAGTCGATGCGTTATAAATAAAAAATCCTATGGGAGAAATAAAATGATTTAACAAAAATATATACTTGATGACATATTTCCTATAAAATTCTAACAGCGATTAAAGAAGTTTGTAATTACAAACTTCAAAATTACAAACTTCTGTAAATACAAACACATTCTTAAAAAAAAAAACTGCATTAAAAATATCTTTATTTTTTCTTATGCTTATAATGATGTTTAAATCATGTTTTCTATTATAATTCAAAGAGACAATAGTCAGACAATAGTAGTATTTTTTAGGTTTGGTTTTTATATTCATTTATATTCATTTTATATGCAACAACAAAGTTTTTATTTTATTTTATTTAAACGTTAATAATTATTGAAAAGATTAAAAATCATTTTACAGTGTATAAAAATATTGAATATATCTATTAATCTTTTTGGTATTAAAATTTAAAAGAAAGATTCAAAATTTCCGTAAAAATTATTAAAAAATAGTAATATATAGTTTTTACTTTAAATTGAAAAAATGCTCGTAAGTAAGGCATTAATATAATACATTAATATAATCATTAAAAATATATTATATACTAAGGTATCAAATGATTTCTTATTCTTATTAAATATTATTTCTTATCGACTTTATTTTTTTAAAAATTAATTTTAATAAGCAGAAAATAGTTTTATCTTTAATTAATTGGATTTTATAACTAAATATTATTTGCTCCATTCATTAAAATAATAAATTAACTTATAAATACATGTCTATAAAACAATTTATTAAAAAAAAACCTTTAAAACTACCTTCTTTTGTCAACCATTAACTCAGAACAACAAATAATGATGATTTACCGAAACGCTTTATTCATATAACGTTTTATAAGCACATCTCATCACCCAGCATGGCCGAATGGTTAGGACGCTCGCCTCCCATCCCTACCGTCAATGGATCGAATCCCACTGCTTCCCAAGGTCGAAGTGCATTAGTAAGCTTAGTTCCCCGTATTGCTAAAAGATAGCGCCACTAAAGTTGATATCGTTATTATTTTTAATATATAGTACCATAAAGAATTACCATACACTTAACGTTTATATGGTTTTTCATAAGAATTACCATATACTTAACGGTTATATGGTTTTCCATAGAATCACTTTTACCATAGGCAAAAATCCATATGATTGCACTTATGGTGTTTTTTTTATGGTAATTCTATGCCTTTTTTTGCTAAGGGAATGTTAAAAAAAAAAATAAATCAGTTACATAACTATAATATTAGGTTATATAAGTAAATTTATATCATTAAACTCACTAAAAATTTAATGAATTTATAAAGCAGCAATTGCAAATATTTGTGAGTATTGAAGTTTTGAACTGTGAAGCATCTTGAGTTGTATAACGTAATAAGATTATGTATGTCTCAGAGATAATCAATTCGACTCAACATAGAACAAAACATGTTCGAAGATTATATTATATTTCTAAAACAATGTAGCTTTGGATAAAATATTTGATCATCTTCAAATTCTTCCTAAAATATCTTTTAAACTTTTATGATTGTAAATAATTTCCTCTTTGTGCAGACACATCTCGAAATAGTTAGAAATGGGGTCCCCTACGGATAAAAGTAAAAGAATTGGTACTCATTTCAGGGATTTCTCAAACTAAAGTAATCCATTTATGTGAGAGAAAGTTTAAGTCTTATTTAATTCATTATATGTTTTCTTAATTTTGGAATAAATTTCCAACAATAGATTTTGATAATTCGAATTCTAATTTTCTTTGCCAATTTTTTGTAATATTTTAGCATAAAAGATTCATTCAAAGTAAGACATTCGAAGTATTACACTTCAGTAAAACTTTAAAATTAAAGATTTGGTAAATATATGCATTCCAAACGCAACTTCAATAGAAAATGAAACTTAGAACAAGTTCTTATGCGCACACAATAGTCTAGAAATCACGATAATAGTTTTGAACAAAAAAAAATTGCGCAGTTTTCATTCATTTGCAGATCATGAACTTTTTTAATTTTATAATTTTATTCTTTTTTTTTACTTTTTAATTTTAGTTAATAAGGTACCTGTGTCTGATATGGACACCCTAAGGAAAATTTGTTTTTTTTCACCCCCTTGTACACGTGATAAGACTCCAAAAATATATGACCATAACCCCCTGACTGTTGACTATCATTATTAAAATTAGCAACCTTGTAACTATTCTTGTTTTATTTAAATGATAAAAACAAAAAATGTTAATAAATGTCCACATAAGGAACCACTAGTCCCTATTAAGGACAGGTGCCTCCTTATTGACCTACTACACACGGTGTATGGAAGAGCCACTCTTCAATGGAATTTTAGAGGAGAGGGGAATATAAAATATATATCTTAAAGTATTGTGGGGGAGGGCACAGAAAATATCTTCAGAACATGCACTTTAGAGTCGGGGGGGGGCATTTTCGGTTGTGGCTCCTCGAAAACCGATGCAAAGCACTTCAGTTACTACAAAATCTTACGAAAAATTGTAATTGGTTTTGCTTAGCTTTCTATTTTTCTGAATATGAAGATTCACTTGCTGTACTTCCAATGTGGACATAAAGTGTCCTTATTGGGAATCGGGAGTAGTTTTATTAGATCTTGTAATCCTTATATATATTATAAATGTGAAAGTGTGTCCGAAAATTGGAATGAACTTGGCTTCAAAACGGATGGATTAATGTCTTTGAATTTTTGTATATAGATAGCTTATTGGCCTGAAATGAACATAGGCTAATTTTTATTTATTTTATTCAAATATTTTTCTTAATAATTCAACATTTCACTATTTTTCATACAGAATAAATTGAAAAATTTTCCATAATATTTAATCATCTTTCTTTTTTCGTTGCCAAAAAATAAAAAAAACGGAATAATTATTTCTCTTCTGTAATTAATTTTCAACTGAAAGATTTTCACGTGATAAAAGAAAATGAAATAAATAAATGGACCCTATTCTGTTTTTCGGTTCGAGGTTAAAAACCGCGATTTTACCAATTGTGACGTCAGAGGAATACTGTTTTTCTTCTTATATCACGCAGACGATTATATAAAATTTCTTTTACACTTAGAAGACTTCACAAGAATATAACTTCACATTTTACAAGAATAAAAATATTTTAGTAGTTTTTCCAGATATTAATCCGTAATAAAAATGAACCTTTTTCTTTCTTTCGGTTCGAGGCTATAAAATTCAACTTTTTACCAATTGTGACGTCACAGGAATACTTTCCATTAAGAATTTAAAAAATATCAATGTAACGCCATATCTGAAACAAAGTATAAGTTTTAAATTTTCGAAAATTCTATATTTTTTTCTTTCGTTTTACGGAAACTAACCCCTTTTTGACACTTTCTAACATGGTCTAAAAGTGTTTACGACTGTCTGTATACCGGATGCCGAGTGCCTGGGGTCTGCCGTCTGTTTGTCCGTGTTTCAACTTGAGTAAATATAGTGGGATTCATACGAAAATAACATACGTTATTGAGATTTGCTATAGCATGTGCGGCATTGAAAATGAACCAGGTAGCAATTATAGCTGAATCACAGGAGCACTCAAAAGAATACTTTACATTATGATATATGGCGAAAAAATCATTTGTGGTGTATTTTGATAATGTTACATAATTTTAAATGTAATGAAATTTACATGCATTTTTAAGATTCACAAGAACATGGTTACTATCGAATATGTTAAGTATAGTACTTATAGTGTGCGTACAGTGAGCTCAAACGTATTTCAATATATCATAGTCTGTGAAGAAAAACCATTTGCAGCATATTTTAATAATGTTATTTTATTAAGGATTTTTTAATAATATTGAAATTAATATCAGTTTCTAAAGTGCACTAAAACAGGATGTCTGTAGAAAATGGGGTGAAAAGGTTTAACATTCTTTTACAAGATAACAGAAAAATGTTCGGTAATATAATAGTCTACGGGGAAAAAATATTCCCAGCGTATTTTAATTGCGTTGCACTATTTCAAACATGATGAAATTAATATACTGAAATAATAATACAATGATAAATACTGAAATTTACTAATATGCTTGCAGTAAAGTATGATTTGCATCACATTTGTTGTTCATTTACAGAGACGCATAAAAGATTTTGGACCTGTGTCCAGATCTCAGATATTGTATCCAAAGTATGGTCTATTAGAAAAGATTGCTGAAGAGCTTTTTCAATTATAGAATGTATTTTAAGGAAAACTAATGCATCCTGAAGTTCAGCTACATTTGGTATAATAAGAGATGTTTGTAGAATTTAAATAAATCATGTATCGGACTATACAATAAACTGGATATATAGTCACCTGTGTAATAGCGATTCCCGGAAATATGAATTCAATAATTTGAATCGGGTTTTTTGCTTGAATAATTTAAGCTAAATATGCGGCCGTATAAATATTTGCATGTAATATACAGGACTGTACAAAAGAATTCAAGTACGTTTCTGTCTAATATTAGAAATTGCTAAAGGTAAATTTTAATCTTCGTTATACTTTTTCTAACTAAGCAAAATTTTAACATTTTATTTAGAATATTTACAAGCACATAGATCACATACACAGATGCAGAAAAGAATGGGCCGGCGAAGTTATGTATTATGGAAATGTTGGATATTTTTTTTATTACCTAGGTTTAACACATGATTTTTCTTTCTTTGATATGGAATTCTGAAATGCACTACAACATGATTTCTGTACCATTGGGGTGCGTTACAGGTGTTCTGCAGAATAAATGGTTGCAATTTCGTTTTCGCGATCGTTAATATTATCTAATACATTTTCCATTTATTTGACTGAGTTCTTTAAGTCCCCTATAAAAAAAAACTACTGCATAGCCTGGTATAAGATATGTGTTGTATATATTTTAAATTATTGTTAATGAAATGTTAATGAAATAACATTTAAATGTTAATGAAATAAATTTAATTAAAGCGTTTATCTTTTTTTTATGCTACGTGAACGACTTCACGGGTAACAGCTAGTATATTATAAATGTGAAAGTGTGTCCGAAAATTGGAATGAACTTGGCTTCAAAACGGATGGATTAATGTCTTTGAATTTTTGTATATAGGTAAATTATTGGCCTGAAATGAACATAGGCTAATTTTTATTTATTTTATTCAAATATTTTTCTTAATAATTCAATATTTCACTATTTTTCATACAGAATAAATTGAAAAATTTTCCATAATATTTAATTATCTTTCTTTTTTCGTTGCCAAAAAATAAAAAAACCGGAATAATTATTTCTTTTCTGTAATTAATTTTCAACTGAAAGATTTTCACGTGATAAAATAAAATGAAATAAATAAATGGACCCTATTCTGTTTTTCGGTTCGAGATTAAAAACCGCAATTTCACCAATTGTGACGTCAGAGGGATACTGTTTTTCTTCTTATATCACGCAAACGATTATATAAAATTTCTTTTACACTTAGAAGACGTCACAAGAATATAATTTCACACTTTACAAGAATATAAATATTTTAGTAGTTTTTCCAGATATTAATCCGTAATCAAAATGAACCTTTTTCTTTCTTTCGATTCGAAGCTATAAAATTCAACTTTTTACCAATTGTGACGCCAGAGGAATACTTTCTATTAAGAATTTTAAAAATATCGATGTAACGTCATATATGAAACAAAGTATAAGTTTTCAAGTTTTCATTTTTAATAACACAATGTAATTTTGAGTAAGTGCTAAAAAGAGACGACTGTGACGTCACATATTGTCAGTAAAAATACATTCCCTCAGTCAATATCTCAATTTCGCATAATGTGCTCAAAGCGTACTGGAAACAGGTTTGTAAATGGATATTAATTGCACATTTTTTTTAGCTATTAAAAAGTAAAAATATGTTGTCACTTTTAAGAATGTTTTTTATAATAAATTTCTATAAATTTTTATGGTATGCAGAGCATATATGTACAAATTATACAAAAATGCCACCTAAAACACAGTTTTGTAGTATATTTTTCCTAACACTGTTTTTTTTCCCGTTTTACGGAAACTACCCGCTTTTTGACACTTTCTAACATGGTCTAAAAGTGTTTACGACTTAAACCTGTCTGTATACCGGATGCCGAGTGCCTGGGGTCTGCCGTCTGTCTGTCCGTTTTTCAACTTGGGTAAATATAGTGGAATTCATACGAAAATAACATACGTTATTGAGATTTACCATAGCATATGCGGCATTGAAAATGAACCAGGTAGCAATTATAGCTGAATCACAGGAGCACTCAAAAGGAAACTTTACATTATGGTCTAAGGCGAAAAAATCATTTGTGGTGTATTTTGATAATGTTACATAATTTTAAATGTAATGAAATTTACATGCGTTTTTAAGGTTCAGAAGAACATGATTACTATCGAATATGTTAAATGTAGTACTTATAGTGTGCGTACAGGGAGCTCAAAAGTATTTCAATTTATTATGGTCTGTGAAGAAAAACCATTTGCAACATATTTTAATAATGTTATTTTATTAAGCTTATTTTAATAATATTGAAATTGATATCAGGTTCTAAAGTGCACTAAAATAGGATTTCTGTAGAAAATGGGGTGAAAAGATTTAATAGAGACAACACTTACAAGATTACAGAAAAATGTTCGGTAATATAATAGTCTACGGAGAAAAAAATATTCCCAGCGTATTTTAATTGCGTTGCGCTATTTGAAACATGATGAAATTAATATACTGAGAGAATCAATACAATGATAAATACTGAAATTTACTACAATATGCTTGCAGTTAAGTATCATTTGCATCACATTTGTTATAAATTTACAGAGACGCATAAAAGATTTTGGACCTGTGTCCAGTTCTCAGATATTGTATCCAAAGTATGGTCTATTAGAAAAGATTGCTGAAGAGCTTTTTCAATTATCGTATGTATTTGGAAAACTAATGTATCCTGAAGTTCAGCTACATTTGATATAATAAGAGATGTTTGTAGAATTTAAATAAATCATGTATCGAATTATACAAAAAACTGGATTGGTCACCAGTGCAATAGCGATTCCCGGAAATATGAATTCAATAATTTGAATCGGGTTTTTTGCTTGAATAATTTAAGCTAAATATGCATCGTATACATACTTGCACGTAATATACAGGACTATAAAAAAGAATTCAAGTAAGTTTCTGTCTATAATTAGAAATTGCTAAAGGTGAATTTTAATATTCGTTATACTTTTTCTCACTAAAAATTTTTTTAACATTGTATTTAGAATATTTACAAACACATAGATCATATACACAGCTGCAGAAAAGAATGTCCCGGTGAAGTTATGCATTATGGAAATGTTGGATATTTTTTTATTACCTAGGTTTAGCACATGATTTTTCTTTCTTTGATATGGAATTCTGAAATGCACTACAACATGATTTCTGATTTCTGTACAATTGGGGTGCGTTACAGTTGCTCTACAGTATAAGTGGTTACAATTTCATTTTCGCAATTGTTCATATTATTTAACACATTTCCCTTTTATTTGACTGAGTTCTTTAAGTCCCCTATAAAAAAACTACTGCATAGTCTTCTATAAGATATATGTTATATATATTTTAAATTATTGTTAATGAACCGTTTTGTTTAATTAAAGCGTTTATCTTTTTTTAATGCTACGTGAACGACGTCACGGGTAACAGCTAGTAAATAAATAAGGAAAACTTTTTAAAGCAATATATGCAATAGCAATCGAAAATATGTTTTAAAAGATTTTTAAAAAATCCCACGTTTCAATATTTAAAGTAATTTTACAATATCTAATAAGAATTTAAACTTGCCTGTAATTACGATCAGCACACCACGAAACGACAAGTTTCCTTCTAAATGACGAATAGCCCGCTTTTTTGTACTTTCCAGGCTTAATTATCTTTCCAACTACCTTTCTTCACGGATATGTAGCGCGATCTCTCATTCAAAACGGGTACTTTTGAAAATATTAGGAATGTCCACATTGAGAGCTCTGTCCACATAGAGTACAAATACCTTATTTCTTTTTTATCTGAATCAACACAAAAACATAAAAAATGATTTTTTTGTTACGTTTTAAATACATTTATTACAATTAGATATCTTTCGTTAAAATAAAAAAATAAATAATGTCTTGTAACTTTAATATTATGTTACGTAAGCATATTTGTATCAGAAAAATTTGTATCATTAGCACTTTAATGAGTTAAAAAAAAAACAAGAATAGCAATTACTTGTGAATATTAAACTTTTATCTGTAAAGCAACTTCAGTTGTATAACGTCATAAGTATATATAAATATATTTCAGAGAGAACGCAACATAGAACAAAATATAGTTGAAAATTTTACTAAACTTTTGAAAGAATGTAAATTTCATTAAAATATTTGATTATCTATAAATTCTTTCTAAAATATCTTTTACACTTTAATGATTGCTACCTTTCGTTAAAACACAAACCATTTACTAATGTTTTGTAATTTTAATATTATGTTGTATAGGTAAATACATATCGGAAAACATTACTGGTACTTTAATCAAGTCATAAAACAGGAATACGAGTTATTTTTTAATAGTAAAGTTTACAAATAGTAAAGCACATTGAGTTATATAACGTAATAAGATTATACGCGTCTCAGAGAGAATGCAATTTAACTCAACATAGAACAAAACATGCTTGAAGATTTTACAAAACTTTTGAAACAATGCAGCGTTCGATAAAATATTTGATTATCTTCAAATTCTTCCAAAAATATCTTTTAAACTTTTATGATTCTACATAATTTCCTCTTTGAGCAGTCAAATCTCGAAATATTTAGAAATGGAATTCCGTACGGATAAAAGTGAATGAATTGGTTACCCATCTCAGAGATTTCTCAATCCAAAGTAATCCACTTATGCGAGAGAAAGTTTAAGTCTAATTTAGGTCATTATATGTTTTCTTAATTTTGGGAATAAGTTTCCGACAACAAATTTTGATAATTCGAATTATAATTTTCTTTGACCAATTTTGTTTAATAATTTAGCATAAAAGATAAAAAAAAGTATGAATTTATGAATTAAAATTATAGAAGCATTTTTTAAGCGATATATTACATGAAAATATTTATCACCAATTGTATTCAAATTTATATTTTCTATAATTTTTCTTATAGACATTCTCTTCTTGAATATTTTATTTTTTTTTTGTATGTGATTAAATGATAGCATAATAAGGCACTTAAGGAAGATATTCGAAACATTCACTTCTATCAATCTTGAAAATCAAGCATTTAGTAAATATATGTATTCCAAACGCAATTTCAATAGAAAATGAAACTTAGAACAAGTTCTTATATTCACACGATACTCTAGAAATTATGATAATAATTTTGCGCAAAAAATTGTGCACAGATTTCATTTGCACAGTGTGTCATTTGCAGATCAGGAACTTTTTATTTATATAATTCTATTCTTTTTTTTTACTTTTTTAATTTTATTTAACATTTCCTTTCTTTCTGAATTAATACAAAAAATAAAAAAATAATAATTTCCTTGTTATTTTTAAAAAAATATATTTATTGCAATTAGATACCTTTCGTTAAAATAATAACAAAAATATGTTGTAACTTTAATATTATTTTATGTAAGCATATTTCTATCCGAAAAGATCATTAGCACTTTAATGAATTTAAAACACAAGAATAGCAATTACTTGTGAATATTAAACTTTCATCTGTAAAGCAACTTCAGTTGTATAACGTAATAATATTATATATGTCTTTCAGAGAGAATGCAATGTAACTCAACATACAACAAAACATCCTTGAAGATTTTACAAAACTTTTGAAACAATGTAGCATTTATTAAAATATTTGATTATCTTCAAATTCTTCCTAAAATATATTTTTAACTTTTATGATTGTACATAATTTTCTCTTTTCCCAGACATATCTCGAAATATTTATAAATGGGATTTCTTACGGATAAAAGTGAAAGAATTGGTACTCATCTCAGAGAATTCTCAAACCTAAGTAATCCACTTATGCGAGAGAAAGTTTGTCTAATTTAGTTCATTATATGTTTTCTTAATTTTGGAATAAATTTCCAACAACACATTTTTATAATTCTAATTCTAATTTCCTTTGCCAAATTTTGTTTCAACATTTCAGAATAAAATATAAAAATGTACGAATTTATTAATTAAAATTATAGAAGCATTTTTAAACGATATATTAAATTAAAATATTGATCACCAATAGTATTGAAATGTATATTTTCTATAATTTTTCTGATTAACATTCTCTTCTTCAGTATTTTAACATTTTTGTGTGTAATTAAAGGATAGTATAAAAAGGCACTTTAGGAAGATATTCGAAATATTACACGTCAATAAACCTTGAAAAACAAATATAAGGTAAATATATGCATTCCAAAGACAACTTCAATAGAAAATGAAACTTAGAACAAATTCTTATGCTCACGCCATACTCTAGAAATTACGATAATAATTTTAACAAAAAAAATGTGCACAGTTTTCCTTCATTTGCAGATCAGGAACTTTTTTAATTATTATTTATATTTTAAAATTTTATATATTATTTTATAATTTTATTTTACTTTTTTAATTTTATTTAATATTTCTTTTTTATGAATTAATACAAAAACATTAAAAAATGATTTTTTTGCTATTTTTTAAAACATTTATTACAATAAGATATCTTTCGTTAATAATAAAAAAATAAAAAAAATGATGTCTAGTAACATACATATTATGTTTTCTAAGCATATTTGTATCAGAAAAAATCATTAGGATTTCAATGAATTAAAAAAAACAAGAACAGCAATTACTTGTGAATATTAAACTTTCATCTGTAAAGCAACTTCAGATTTATAACGTAATAAGATTACATATGTCTTTCAGAGAGAATGCAATTTAACTCAACATAGAACAAAACATGCTCGGAGATTTTACTAAACTTTAGAAACAATGTAACTTTCATTAAAATATTTGATTATCTATAAATTCTTTCAAAAATATCTTTTAAAGTTTAATGATTGTACATAATTTTCTCTTTGTGCAGACTACCTCAAAATATATAGAAATGGGATTCCGTCTGTATAAAAGTGAAAGAATTGGTACTCATCTCACAGAATTCTCAAACCAAAGTAATCCACTTATGCGGGAGAAAGTTTAATTTTAATTTAGTACATTTATGTTTTCAAAATTTCGGAGTAAGTTTAAGCCACAAATTTGTATCACTTGAATTACGATTTGCTTTTCCAAATCTCGTTTCAATATTTTAGTATAAAAAGTTTAAAACATTATTAATATTTGTCTTTATATCAGCTAGACTATGTTGTATAATCAGTTTTAAAAATAAATCAAATAAAATAAGTGTTATATCACCATCGAACTAAATAACGACATTTTTGTATGTAGGTTCAGAATAATACCTTTTTTAAAACCAGAAAAGTTTTTTCAAATAGGGGACCACTGCGTGTAAAAAATTTCAATAGTCCTTTTTGCGTATTAGCCGCATTTTACAAAATTTTTGTATTACTAGAGGTTAACTTGTTAGTTAACCCGTTCGCGACGGCGCGCGCATTTCGAAGCGCGCATCTGAGGACGGAACGGGGAAATTCGATTTCATCTTCAGGGCCGAAGGATTTTGCGCAGCTAAGCCTAACTCGTGTAATGTGTTCTTTAAAAAATTGTAAAAAATTCATTTTTCCATGTAACCTTTTGAAATTTACATGCATGGAGTAGGTTGTTACTATGTATATTCACACAAAAAATGAGTTATTTTCCACGATATTGTTACATAAAAATGACTTTTTAAATATACGTAATAAACATTTTAACAAATTATTTAGCCCTCAAAATAGTACAGTATGATCGCAGATCACTTATGTAAGTTTAATATAGCAACAAACGAAATATTTTCCTAATTTAAAAAATATTTTTTTAAAACAGCAATAGTTTTGCTTCTAAATAATTTTTAAGACATTTCTTAAACAAAATAAGCGTTTTAATGAAGCTTTTTTATTTACAAATAAGACTAATTAAATAAAACGTGTGAAAACTTCTACATGTTAGTGTTTATTGCTTATTCTAGAAACATACATAAAAAAAAATTTGAAATGTTTCTTTAAAAGCAGTTCTGAAAATTCAAAAATTATATATAAAAATATAATAAATCATAAAATATTTATCAAATAAAAAGTATTGCATAGTAATAAATGAAAAGTTAATAAAACTATACTTTAAAATAAAATATGCATTTCGTTGAATTTGTTCATTATAGCTAGATATAGATATATATAGTAATATATTATAAAATGAAATATCAAATAAAATTATGTACAATATGAATCATCACTTTAAAATATCAAATTACTTATGTTATGCTACAAGTGATATATTAAACAAAAGTTGTTTTTAGCCATTTTATTTTAATATATCACTTATAGCATAACATAAGTAATTTGATAGATAAGGATTGTTTAATAATAATGAGTTAACTTGAATAATAAATTAAAATACATTCATCAAAGAATTTATTGATGTTAAAATATCTTTAGTTATATCTTATGTATTAAATATTTAAAACTATAAATAAAGTTATAAAATTAAAAGTAATTAATAGTGAATGAAATTAAATAGTAATTTTAAATATACTGATAAAAATGCCATTAATGTTGAAAGTATTTTTGAAATTGAAAAAATATATATAACTGAACATCAAATAATGCATGGAATATATTCAATTATAACAGCTAAAACGGATTTTTGATTCAAAATATGCATGCTAATGTATGCGCATAGTCTTTAAAATAGTCAGAATTTAATAAAAGATATTGAGTAAATATTTATCATTAATATAAAACGAAGTAATTTAAATAAGCGTGAAAAGTAAAATCAAAAGAGGAACGCAGAAAAATATTCTTAATTTAGTGGCGCTGAGAATATATTATCAGCGTATCAGCTCTCACAATCAGCATGTAACACTTTTCTTTCTTTCTTCTTATTATTATTTTAACTACGAAGCACTTCTGAAATAAAATAAAAAGATAAAAAAGATAAATCTTTCCTTCTAAAAGACAGAAAACACGAAACCTTGATGACGTCGATTTTTGCAACTAAATAGTATTTCTGATCGAGATAAAAGCGCGAAAAATAAAGCCATGAATCAGATGTTCATGTTGTCATTCGTAAACGTGCATATGCTTACTAATATGCTTACTTACGTTATCCTATTCTTTAACCGCAAAATTTTAACTCTCATGTTCAGTTGAATTTTTCTAATAAAGAAAAATAAAGTTTTAATAGACGCGTAAAAAGATTTATGAAACACAAAGACGTGATGAAAAAATAATCTTTTTCCCATTGTAGTATTTCCATAAAAAATTAAATTCGCGTGGATTAAAAATTTTTTTTATCATTAGCTTTCCTAGTTTGAAGGAGAAGTCTTCTTCCTTAATATACATTCAAATAGAATTAGGATAATTTTTTTATATGCTAAACTGTGAAAAACAAAACGTTCCGTTTCATCGGCATCAATGGTAGTCTCGCGGGATTTGAGTACAAACACCGCCGGCATGAATGGTAGTCTCGCGGGATCTGAGTACAATCGGTGCCGGCATATATAGTGGTTGCTCGGCCCCAAGGGGTTAACATTCTTGTATTACTAGGATCATGGCAGTCAAGAAAGTGGGGAAGTTGTAATAAATGCCATCTGAGGCAGCCATTTATTAAAACTAGATATCTTTCAAAAAGACAAATCAGTTACACAATATCTCGAAACTTTATATAAGAAAATGTGTATAGGTAAAATATCATTGGCACTTTAATGAATTTATCAAACAGTATTAGCAATTATTTGTAAATATGAAAGTTTTCAATTGTAAATCAACTTCAGTTGTATAAAGTAATAATATTATAGATGTCTTAGTGAGAATGCAGTTTAGCTCAACATAGAAAAAAACATTCCTGAAGGTTTTACGAAACTTTTGAAACAATGTAGCTTTCATTAAAACACTTAATTATCGTCAAATTCTTACAAAAAAATATTTTAAACATTTATGATTGTATATAATTTCCTCTTTGTGGAGTCACATCCCGAAATACTTTTAAAGGGAAATCCGTACGGATAAAAGTGAAAAAATTGGTACTCATCTCTCAGAATTTTTTTAACAAAGTAAACCACTTATGCGATATAAAGTTTAATTTAGTTCATTATATGTTTTGAAAATTTTAGAAGCAGGTTTCCAGTAACAAATTTCGAGAACTTTAATTGTAATTTACTTTGCCAAATTTTGAATTTTAGCATAAAAGGTAAAAAAAAAAATATAAAAAAAAGTAGAAAAGGTAAAAAGATAAGATGAATCTTGTCTAATAAATTTCTTGCAAGATATTTTTGTAAAAGTTTGTTTTAATAAAATTATTTACAATTAAAGAAGAATAGTCACAGTATCATTTTAATGTCGGCAGAAAAAGCACTAATGCTACGAAAACATATTATCCTTTATCCCGAAATTAAAATGGCAATGCGACTTTTGATTAACACTAGAACAGCCGGATTTTGGACATACCTAAAACCGCCGTTTGGTGTCAATTTGACCCCCATGAGGAATTCAAGCTATATTAAAATAAATATATTTTTTAAATGATAAATGAGGTTTAAATTGAAAAATATAAAAGTTTTTAAAGGTTTTATAACTTTTTCTTTTTTATTTATTTAGTTTTAGAGATCGTTTATCCCAATTTTTACATTCTTTTGAAATGACAGTATATAAATGATAATGTATAATTCAAAATATTTTACTACACAATAGTACACAAATACAATAGATTTTATTATATATATATATATATATAAAATATTACACAATAAAATTGATAAGAAAAGAAACAAAAAATACAAATACAAATAATAGAAATTAGCGTACAACATGTTTCAAAGAGAGAAAATAAAAACATAATTCCTGAATAAGCATATAAATGTGTTCCAAAGTTATTTAGACATTAGCACAAGTAATACAATATACGTGCTTGATCGTGACATCAACACACTTACCACAAATTGGTTTCTGACATCCCTCACAGCTTGCAGAAGTTTTATTTCGTCTCTTGCAATGTTGAAAAGCACATTTCTTTCGCTTCAGGGTCTGTGGTCGATCAATTGAGGGGCATCTGTTGCGCAACGCGCTACTTCTCAATTCTTCCACAAGGGCACGAATAAATTCCCGACGTGAAATTGAGGTTTTTGAGCATTCCTTGAAAATTATCCAAACATTTAGTGCAGCAATGTCAAGGACGTTATAAAAGACGTGAAGAGGCCATCTGCGAGTTCCACATCTTGTAGAATATTTTCGTAGCATCTGATCTGCTACATCTACACCACATTTAGTTTTATTGTAGTAAACAACAGTGTTCGGCTTCTTCTTCGCACTACTTTTTGCAAACACATTCGTGTGTATAGTGCTCAGAATCACGACATTCTTTCTGTTCTTGCACCTGTATATCGTGAGTATTTTATTTCAATTTTTCAGTGCAGAAAATGAGTATCGTGGGGAAGATATGTCGCGGGCAATAGGAGGTAATTCTTTCTTGTTTAGACGCATCGTCCCAACGATTGTGGTTTTCTTTGCCGAAAGTTCATCGGCAAGCTTTACAGACGTGAACAAATTGTCAGTAGTGACATTGAGACCGGAGTTTAGATATAGTTGTAGTAATTTCAGTCCTACACTTTCTCCAAGTTGTAAATCAGTTGGCCGCTCTTCATCCTTACCTAAATAAGGATAGCCATTTAACACATATTTCGAATTTACATCAGTTGCTAGCCAGAACTTGATGCCGAATTTGTCCGGTTTATTTGCCATGTATTGGATGAATCTGCACCTTGACTTACAAGGCAACAACTGTTCATCAACGGTTATTTCTTCACTAGGATTATAACATAAATAACAATTTTCAATCAGCTTCTTCCAAGTTTCTGAAGCGAGAGCAAATTTGTCCGTGGCCAGGCGTTCCGATCTGCTACTTCGCAGATCGAATCTGAGATATCGCATGATTTCACGGAAACGATTGCGTGACATTGTCTCTTTGAACACAGGTGGTCCCCAACTTTTATTCCATAAGTTATCTGCAAAAAACTTTGAATGACCTAGTGCCCCACGGGCGTATAAGAGGGCGAAAAAAGCATCCAGTTCTACCAGAGTAACATGCCAGTTGCTGTCATCTCCTAGCTGACGTCGTGCTTCAGCAACTGTGCATGTTTGAATGTGTTTCACCATTGTTTCAGTCACCATCAAACGCCAGGCTGAAGCTGGATTAGCCCCAATGTTGCGACGAGCATAAGGTGTTGGTCCACTAGCATTTTTTATAATATTTCGAGCTGGAGTGCAACCTGTAGTAGAAGTAGGGGTGCTAAGGTTCCTCGGAGTCCAAAGAATACCGCTGGATGACGTGTACTTTTCGTTACTGCTGACAACAGAAAGATTAGATATCTTATTACCTCTTTTTAGCGCACGTCCACGTGAGGTTCCTGATCCTCGAGAAACAGGGCAAATCACATTGGTAATATATTCTACAGCATCACTGTCACTGCTTTCAGAAGACGACGCATTCTGCAAATTCACATTATCTATGCGAAAATCATCATTACTGTCATCACCACTCATATCTCAAACTAACTGCTCCAGGAGCGCAAGTTACTCCTGTGTACTCAATCCTCTCCGCATTTTTTTATAAAGGAAAAAGACTACACTTTTGTCGCAATCGAAATCTTTGAGAAAAACACTGCTAAGGAAAATGGTTTCAAATTTCGTTTTCGGCCGTAGCTCTAGAAGAACGATTTTTCCTCCAAAAATTCTGTAGTACGCCAGCGTTGCTAGGATGCGTGCGCATTTCAGAGAAGAGTCAGTATGCTTAGAAGAACGCCCCCCCCCCTCTCTCTCTCTCTGCGTCGCTATGCGTCATCGAAACAAAGTAAAACTGGAGTTTACTTTTCTCTTTTTTTTCATCGCGATAAGAAATGTGTGTTGGCCTATGCGCAGTAATCAAAACCGAGATATAGCGAATTCAAAAACAGACTTTGTCTTGAAAATTTATCATTTTTCTTATGGGGGTCAAAATGACACCTGTTGGCTGTTTTAGGTATATCTTTGATTATTTTTTTTAATGATTAACATAGAAAGATGAAACATTGTCACAGTACGCTTAATATAATTTTAGAAAAAGTAAAAAAATATGAGCTGCGTTGTTCGCTTACATGTTGAAATAAAGCATTGGAAATTGAAAAAAAAATGCAAAATGACCCCAACGGCGCTTCTAGTGTTAAATACATATATTTTTCTCAAAAAATAGCTCTAACAAAATATTTTGTTACAATAAATCTAGTAAAGAAGTGTCATCTTTCCTGAAAGATGAAAGAATAGCTTGAAATTTATGATTGAGTGTTTAATAGGAATTCCCTGAATCACGTTGTCTATTTAAAAGAAAAATCTGCGATTTTAGGAAAATTATTGTCAAAAATTGCAAAATATTTAAACAAGTAAATAAAAAATACTATTTGTTTAATAATATAACATTTAATTCATGCATTCAAAATTAACGTTATTTCGAATATAATATGAAATTTATGATTAAATTAAAAGAATGAAATGTTTCTAAGTTAAATAACATAAGTGCAATAACACCAAAAAAATACTGAATTCTTATCATTTGTTGTCGATAAACGAAAAAAAGAACCTAAAAAAGACCGTTTTTTGCATTATTAAATCATATGCACATTCTACACATTAATAAAAGTATATTCTCATCGGAAATACAATCGTGTATATCACTTTTTATAATTTAGCTCATCAAGAATTCACTAAAAAAGGAGGCTATTACAAAATTCTATTTATATCTATTAACTACTTACTAATTTTTATGCGTTAATTTTCATTACATTAAAAAAATCTAATTAAAATCGAACACATTTAAATCAGCGACATTTGTATTACTTAATTAAATAATATTTTATTTTAATATTAAATCTTATTTCATTTCTTTATTCTGTACTTATGTAGAATGATATTTTAGACCTAAACTCCAAACTATGCAACGTTTTAAAGTGATATTTTATAGCGACAAAACAATTTCGTCGCCATTCACACAAAAGAAATTACAAACTACTGTAACACGCGCTATCCAAAGGAATAAAAGAAAAAAAAATAGACTCACGCGTCACGTGACCTGAGTTTTGCTAAATTAAAAAAAAATGTAGTTGTAATATTTCTCGTTTAAAAGAAATCTGGCAACACTAGTTCTATTAAAAAATGTTCTTTTCTTAGTGATATTCGAATGTTGGTTGTAAACTGTGGTTTATATCTTGGCGTGCGCCAGAATTATGTAAAAGCTTTATTTGTATATAATGTGTGTGCGTTAGTGTTATATTTGTAAGTGTCGTCTTTTCAAGTAATAAAAAGTTTATAAAGAAGACTGCAACCCCGAGATATTTATTAAGATAAGTTATCACTTCTTTCTTCTCTTCTACATTTGTAAGACGACTTCTTACAAAATGGCGCCCAACGTGGGGCTACGAATCAATTCCAAAGTATTCAGCAATCTTAGTTCCCGAAAAGTTCGATATTTTGATAATGAAATATGATAAAAAGAATGAAAAAAAAATGGCTCGAGCGGTCGTGCTCGTCTTTTGTGAAGTATATTTTAAATGATTAACATAGTAAGTTTGTTTCGTTGATGTGAAATCATTCGATTGTGAAATATGTACGAAATAAAAATGCATGCATGTTTAATGCAAGAAAATGGCACGAGCAGTCGTTGCTCGTTTGTTTGTGAAATGTGTTCTTCAAAGTTTGCATGTTCTGTGCCTTTAAAGTTCTCGTTCTTCGTTTGTGAAAAAATTTTTACGGAATAATCTTATGCCAAGCGCCATTTTCATTTGTTTGTGATATATGTTCTACGGACTGAATTTTTTTAATTTTCTGCTTCAGTCATCGTCGTTTCATCTTATATGTGTTTATTTTGGAACATTTTAAAGTTCGATACTTTTGTCATATATTTTCAATAAGTAAGCAAAGTTTTAAAGTATCTATAATTCTTTTCGCAAGTTACCACATTTTACCTGTCTGTAACATTTTGCATACATCATATTAGTTTTAATTTATTGATTACTTTACAATTTATTTATGTATTGTGTAATTCCCCTTCCCTCCCCATGCTTATATTTTTTATTCTTTTGTTTATTTTCATTCTCTGCATGCATGTTTAATTTTTATCTTGATTAAACAACAACTTTTCTTACTTCGAATAAAAAAAAGAAAAACAATAAAAAAAAAGGGTTGATAAATAATAAAATAAGCATTTATTTACGTTGATGTTATTTTTCTTTTTTTTTTTTTACAAATAGGGAAATAAATTGAGTGAAAAAAAGGGAAAAATATATTAAAAGGTATTTATACTTTGTATTTCAAGTGTCATATGGTATGTGTTTATTATTTTTTGTTTGTTTTGTTGTTGGTTTCGCAAGATAACAGAATTTAATTAGAAATTCTATTTGAGTGTTCTGTTGTTAGTTATTTTTAAGCATTTAATTTAAAGTTCCTGATATATTGTGAAATAGCATTGAATACGATTTTTAAAACAGATTAAGTAAGTTTTTGCATTTATTTATTTATTTATTTTTATGAAATAAGACTTTCTTTTCTTTTAAAGTTATATTGAAAAAAACTATATTACGTAGTCTTGTCTTGATAATATGATAATAATATTGCTTGACATTTTAATTATTCAGATATGTTTTGACTTATTTAGAACATTGTTTATGAATGTTGCCAACAATTGAGTACTAGTTTTATATCAGTTAAAATAATGTTTTGATTTAATGACACGTAATTTAAAGTATATTTTCTTAAAAAAAAATAATAAAGTTTAAATTTTAAAGATACTTTTATGAAGTTTTATGAAGTTTAATTATTTCAAAAGTATATTTTGCTAACGTTAAAGTTCACTGTTTTGTTTTATTAATGTCTTGTTTATATGAGTTGTAAAGCAAAGCTCACGTCCGGGGAACAATTTATTTAAATCGAATTTTTAGCATTTGTGGGTATATATCTTGTTGTTTGCTAAATTTACAAATGTCCGACCTCAACAAAGCACGAAAAGAAGACCTATTTCAGGTCGCTTTAGAAATGAATTTAGATGTACAACCCTCTATGACTGTTGTCACATTGCGTGATAAGATTAAATCCTCTCCCTCGTATGAAGTTGATTTTGTAAATTCGTTAGTCAGAAACCAAATTGCGACTCGCGAGGAAGAACAGCGTAAACGAAACTTAGAGGAAAAGCAAAAAGCAGCTGAATTAGAACAGCGTAAATTAGAAGTAGAAGAAAAACGTCGTTCGGAAGAACTGGAATTAAAAAAGTTTGAGATGAATTTTGAGCTTGAGAAGCTTAAGTTACAGGCTCAGAGCCAAAGTGTTTCCAGTGGAGCGGTAGGTGGTAATGCGGCAGGGATAATGTCTCATCCAGAGAGTAAAATAGATATCCAGAAGCTGTTGCCTACATTTAAGCCAGAGACAGATGATGTAACATTGTTTCTGGTGCTCTTGGAACGACAGTTAAAGCTTTCGAAGGTACCAGAACACCTTTGGGTTTCTTATTTACTAAGTGTTGTACCCTCTTCTATATCTACGCTTATTGCTCGTGAAATAGAAGATAACGCTTCAGATTTTTCACATGTTAAAGGTCTACTTCTAAAAAGGTTTAAAATTAGCGCTGAAAGGTTTAGGCAGCTGTTTTTCACGCATTGCAAAGATAAAGAAATTACTTGGAGAGATTATTACTTCGAGTTACGTGCTTACTTTGAAAACTGGCTTAAAGAGTTAAATGTAACGTATTTTGAAGCTCTTCAGGATCTGATCATAGCGGACCAGATGAAAAGGCGCGTGCCTGTCGAATGCAAACAACATATGTTAGATGACTGGGAAAATTTAAATTCGCCAGTCGACCTTGCCGGAAAATTAGATGCGTATGATACCATAAGATCTACGTTCCCTAACGAAGACCCGGTTGTACCCCAGAAGAAAAAAGATTATTCTCGTCGAGAAAATACATGGAAGCAGAGTAAGCCTCCGAAAGATAGATCTTTCCCCACGTTTGATAATCGTCGCTTAGAATCCGAGATATTCTGCTATGGTTGTGGCAAAGTGGGATTTATTAAGAAATGCCCAGATTGTTCCCCTACGATTGAGAAACAAACAGTGCAAGCTCAACGTCTTAAGCTGTATAGCTTAAATACATCAACAGTTTCAGCTCTAAATGTACCTATTACGATCTGCAATAAGAAGGTATTAGTCTGTGCAGATACAGGAGCGAATCGTTCTATTGCCGGAGAACGTATGTTTAAATTATTTTTGAAAGCTGGTGTTGCAATGAAACCTCATACTCATGAAGTAACATTAGCTGATGGAACTACGAAGGCTAGAAAAACTCTTTCTGCCACTGTGCGTGTAAAGATTGAAGGCCGAGTTTTCAAAACATAGTTTATTATATTACCAAATGCCAAAGGTAATAGAACTCTTTTAGGAATGGACTTCCTGCACAAAGCTAACATAGTGTTAGACTCTGCAAGTAAAACATGGCATATAGTGACAAACCTCATAAAAGGTTTTATTTTGTAGAAGAACATGAAGTACAAAATAGTACGTGTACCGAAGCGGTCGAAGTCTGCCCGTATCCTTACGTAAAGATGTAGGCAAAAATTTAAATTCCGATGAGAGGAATAAACTTAAAGATATTCCGAAAAAGTATGAAAAATGTTTTCAACCAGGGGGAGCGAAGACCCCATATCTTAAACATCCTCCAAATATTTCGAAAGATGTGAAAGAGCCTGTTAAAATGAAACAAGGTAACCGGAAGAGATATTACAATAAAAATCATAGACGAGTATATTTCAAGCCTGGTGAAAAGGTATGGATTAACCTACACCCAGTTAGCAATGCAAGTAGAAATAAAACATCAAAATTAATGCCTAAGAAAGATGGTCCATACATAATCTTGACTCAAAAGTCACTAGTGACATATGACATTGCTAGTCTAGAAAATCCTACTGAACGAATTGGATCTTACCACGTTTCTGCCTTGTTGCCTTTCCAAGAATCTGAAACTATTCCAGTTGCACCCTTGAGAAAAAGAGGAAGACCAAAAAAGCATCCTGTTTCCTCTCTCCGAGACGTAGATCGGAAACAGAGGGGGTGGATGTAACACGCGCTTTCCAAAGGAATAAAAGAAAAAAAAATAGACTCACGCGTCACGTGACCTGAGTTTTGCTAAATTTAAAAAAAATGTAGTTGTAATATTTCTCGTTTAAAAGAAATCTGGCAACACTAGTTCTATTAAAAAAATGTTCTTTTCTTAGTGATATTCGAATGTTGGTTGTAAACTGTGGTTTATATCTTGGCGTGCGCCAGAATTATGTAAAAGCTTTATTTGTATATAATGTGTGTGCGTTAGTGTTATATTTGTAAGTGTCGTCTTTTCAAGTAATAAAATGTTTATAAAGAAGAATGCAACCCCGAGATATTTATTAAGATAAGTTATCACTTCTTTCTTCTCTTCTACATTTGTAAGACGACTTCTTACACTACTTAATAATTCTCTTGTAGCTCGCCCCTTCCGCTAGATGGCGTATGACCTTGATTGGTGTTACCCCGCTTTTAGTCTTGCGGACACCTATCCCACTTACTCTTAGGGCGCTGTTTTATACAGCTTTGCTAAAGTATTTATCTCCAATTGCTTTCAAAATCATCTTTTCTATAACATTTCTGATTGAGTTTCTCTTGCTGAATCCTACATGTTTTTTAATGTGTGATTAAATGGTAGCTGAATAAAGTACTTTGTTGAAGATATTCGAGGTGTTACATTTCGATTGATGTCGAAAATTAAGGATTCGATAAATATCTACATTCCGATAAATATATGCAACATCAATAAAAAGTATAGATGTTAGAACACGTTAATGCGCTCACTCGATACAATGGAAATTACGGTAATAATTTTCTATAAGAAATACTGCGCTCAGTTTTTGTTTATTTGAAGATTAGGAAATCTTGCTGGTGTTGCAGTGTCATACTTCGTTGTTATCTTTGTTTAATCAAATCATGATCAGTTTAATTCGCTCAATTTTCATGGATTCATTTAGTTACCTTTTACAAACTTATGTTTTTTTGCGATTTTTAATTTTATTTTCTACTGAGTTTTTCTTTTTCTGAATTAATACAAAAACATGTTTTTTTTATTATTTAGAAAAAAAAATATTAGAAATAGATATTTGTCTTTAAACAAAAAAGTTACATAATGTCTCGTAACATTAATATTACGTTATATAAGTAAATATATATCGAAAATAATCACTAGCACTTTAATGAGGTTATAAACATAGAATAGCAATTATTTGTGAACATTAAATTTTCATCTCTGAAGCAACTATAAGTCAATAAAATAACAGGAATAGCAATTATTTTTAAATGTTAAAGTTTTTAATTATAAAGAAATTTCCGTTGTACAACGTAATAAAATTTTACATGTCTCCGAGAGGATATAATTTAACACAACATAGAACAAAACATGCTTGAAGATTTTAAGAAACGTTTGAAACAATGTAGCTTTTATTAGAATATTTGATTATCTTCAAATTCTTCCTAAAATGTCCTTTAAACTTTTATGATTGCACATAATTTTCTCTTTGTGCAGTCACATCTCGAAATATTTAGAAATGATAAATTGAATGAATTGGTACTCATATAACAGAATTCTCAGTATAAAGTAATCCATTTATGTGAGAGAAAGTTTAAGTTTAATTTAGTTCATTATATCTTTTCAAAATTTCGGAATTAGAACAAGCTACAAATTTTTATAACTTAAATTACGATTTGCTTTGCCAAATCCCGTTTCAATATTGTAGTATAAAATGTTTTAAAATATATTAATTTTTCTCATTATATCAGATAGTCTGCGTTTTAGTAGACTTAGTGTAATAATAAAAAAAAGCTTTAAAGTGTGACTGGTATAAGTCAGTTTTCAATTCCGAACTTAAAAATATTAATCATTTCGTTAATGAATACTAGTACAATTATTTCCTGGCTTGCAGACGCGTCATTAATTTCATCTGAATTTCAAAGATTAGTAGGCGAAAGACTATATTAACTTCAAAGATATTTAATATATAGAAAAAAGTTTTTAAACTTTATAAATTAACAATAAAAGAAAGAATCTTTTCAATACAATGTTTTCATGTATTTTTGCTAAAAAAATTGACATAGGCGTATAACAAAACAAATACAGAGTGATATAATATTTTTTTATTTGAATCCGCTAATGTCTTCAGTTATAATTCTTTCAGCTGCCAACAAAAATTAAAATATTAAAACACCATCCTAAAAAAAATGTGTGCTTACTCTTTTTATTGTCTCCAATTTCATGAAAATTAAACATTCCGCAAGAAAATAAACAACCCCTTTTTATCTCCATTCAAAGACAACAAAAACTTCAAAGTGCAACTGGTTTAAGTCAATTTTCAATTTCGAATTTAAAAGTTTTATAATCATTTGCTTAGTGTATATTTATACAGTTAATTCCTGGCTTGAAATTGCGTCATTAATTTCATCTGGATTTCAAAGATTAGTTGAAGTGAGGCTATATTAAATTCAAAGATATTTAAGAGGTAAAATAAACTCTTTTTTTCCCCCGCAAGAATGTGCATTTATTTTATGAAAAGTTTTCACGACATTACACGGAAAGGCATATTTTGAAAAAATACTGTATGAAATAATTTTTTTTATTTAAATCCGCTAGTTATTCAACTGCCCTCCCCCCCCCAAAAAAAACATTAAAACAAAATTTAAAAAAAAGTGTTTTTTTTGTTTTTATTGTCCGGAATTTCATGAAAATTAAACATTCCGAAAATAAATAAACAATACAATTTTATCTTCATTTAAAATTAAGCAAAACTGTAAAGTTTAACTGGTATAAGTCAATTTTCAATTTCAAACTTAAAATTACTTATCATTTCTGTAGTGCATATTCGTACAGTTAATTCCTGGTTTGCAGACGCGTCATTAATTTCACTTGTATTTCAAAGATTAGTTGGCGTGACGCTATATTAATTGCAAAGATAGAAAAAAAAGTTTTTTTTTCTCGCAAGAATGTGCATTTATTTTATAAAAAATTCTCAAGATATTACTTAGGCGACTTTATTTTGTGGTAAAATATTATTTAAGAATGCTGTACTTAGAATAAGTTACCACTTAGGAACCACTTAAGGAACCACTTAGAATAAGTTAAATTTGCGCTCTAGTACTTAAAATAAAAACCTATTTAAAATTAAACATACAAAAATAACACAACGAAAATACACATATAGACAAACGTATTTTCTCAAAAAATACTGACTTGCATTCGCATAATAAGGAACTCGATTTATCTATAAACTCTTTTAGAAATAAAACTTTCTATAATAACAATAAAAGAAATAATCTTTTCAAAATAACGTTTTTATGTATTTTTGCTACAAATATACGATGAAGACGTAATAAAAAAAGAAATACAGAATGAAATAATTTTTTGTATTTGAATCCACTAGTTTCTTCTTGCATGTTTCATTAAGCTGCCAGCAAAAAAATAAAAATATTAAAACAACATCTTAAAACAAGAATTTCATGAAATTTTCATGAATTTCATGAAAATTAAACAATTTGCAAATAAATAAACAACCGTATATTATCTTCATTTAAAAAGAACAAAAACTTTAAAATGGTACTAGTGTAAGTCAGTTTTCAATTTCGAATTTTAAAGTATTAATGTTTTCTTTGGTGGATATCTCCGTACATTAAATTCCTGGTTTGCATACGCGTTAATAATGTCATCTGCATTTCAAAGATTAGTTGGCGTGAGACTATATTAAATTCAAAGATATTTAAGAAATATAATGAACGCTTTTTAATTAATTTTCTAAAATAACAATAAAAATAGAATATTTTCAATACAATGTTTTCATGTATTTTTGCTACAAAAATTTAACATAGGCTTATTGAAAAACAAATATAGACTGAGATAATATTTTTTTATTTGAATACGCTAGTGTCTTCTGTTATATTTCATTCAGCTGCTAACAAAAAATAAAAGTATTAAAAAAATCCTTATGGGGGAAAAAATGTGTGCCTTTTACTGTCTCAAATTTCATGAAAACTAAACCATTCCAAAAATAAATAAATAACCACATTTTATCTTCATTCAAAAACAACAAAAACTTTAAGGTGTTACTGGTGTAAATCAATTTTCAATTTCGAACTTAAAAGTATAATTTGTTTAGGGTACATTCATACAGTTAATTCCTGGCTTGCAGACGCGTCAATAATTTCATCTGTATTTCAGTAAAATCTGGCTATATTAATTTCAAAGTTATTTAAGAGATAGAAAAAACGCCTTTTCTTCTCGCAAAAAATGTGTATTCATTTTATGAAAAATTCTCTAGATATTTAGTTAGGCGCTTTTATTTTGCGATATGTGATTACTTAAGAAGTCTGTTCTTTTATATGTTCCACTTAAAATAAAATAAACTGTGCGGTCTAGTATTTAAAATAAAACAACCTCCTAAAATAAATCATATAAAATGAACAGAAAGAAAACACATAGATAAACGTATTTTCACAAAAACACCGATTTGTATTCGCATAATAGGGAATTTGATTTATCAATAAACACTTTTACAAATAAAACATTCTAAAAAACAATAAAAGAAAGAATCGTTTCAAAATAATGTTTTCATGTATTTTTGCTGCAAAAAAGCAAACACAGTGTGAAATAATATTTTTTATTTAAATCCGCTAGTGTTTGTTATGTTTCATTTAGCAGCCAACAAAAAGAAAAAATATTAAATCAAAACGGGAAGAAAAAAGATGTGTGCTTACTCCTTTTATTATCTCGAATTTAAGATAAATTAAACATTCTGCAAATGAATAAGCAACCCCGTTTTATCTCCATTCAAAAATAACAAAAACTTCAAAGTTTAATTGATGTAAGTCAGTTTTCAATTTCAAACTTTAAAGTATTTAGCATTTCTTTAGTGTATATTCCTACAGTTAATTCCTAGTTTCAGACGCGTCATTAATTTAATCTCCATTTCAAAGATGAGTTGGCGTGAGACTATATTAAATTCAAAGATATTTAAGAGATAGAAAAAGCGCTTTTTTTCTCGCAAGATTGTGCATTCATTTTTCGAAAAATTCTTAAGATATTACTTAGGCGACTTCATTGTGTGGTAAGTTATTAGGTAGCAATTCTGTTCTTGTATTAAATCCACTTAAAATAAAAGAAAATTTGCTCTCTAGTAAAAAGGCTGTATATTAAAGTTTTTAAGATTCACTGAAATGAGGGAAGTAGCCATCCGAAATAACATTGTCTTTTACTAAGTTCTGAATAAAAAATAAAATTTTAACAAATAAAAATAATAAAGACCACATACAAAAAAATACATATAGTAAATGCATGGAAAATTTATTTTCACAAGAAATGGTGACAAGCGTTCGGATAATAAAAATGCTCCGATGTATCAATAAATAATTTTACCAAAAAAAAAAATTCTAAAATAACAATTAAAAAATTCTTTTCAAATAATGTTTTCATGTATTTTTGCTACAAAACTACGACGCATAATAAAAAAAATACTGTATGAGATAATATTTTTTATTTAAATCAGCTCGCGTCTGTTTATGTTCCATTCATCTGCCAACAAAAATGAAACATAAAAACAAAATCTAAAGCAAAAAATTGTGTGCTTACTCTTTTTATTGTCTCGAATTTCATGAAAATTAAACTTTCCGCAAATAAATACACAACCCCATTTTATCATTATTTAAAAATAAGAAAAACTGTAAAGTTTAATTGGTGTGAATCAATTTTCAATTTTGAACTTTAAAGTATTATTCATTTCTTTAGTGGATATTCGTACAGTTAATTCCTGGCTTGCAGACCCTTCATTAATTTCATCTCCATTTCAGAAATCAGTTGGCATGAGGCTGTATTAAATTCAAAGACATTTAAGAGATAGAAAAAATCCTTTCCCCCTCCCCAAGAATGTGTATTTATTTTATGAAAAACTCGCAAGATTTTGTGAAGAAATGTCTTAGGCGATATCGTTGTGTGTTAAGTTATTATTTAAGAATTCTGTTCTTTTATTAAATCCACTTAAAATAAAAGAAAATTTGCGCTCTAGTAAAAAAAGATGACATTTTATGTTTTTACGATTCATTGAAATGAGGAAAGCTAGACATACGAAATGACATTGTCTTTAGCTGAATTCTGAACAGAAAACGACATTTTAAGAAATAATAATAAAAAAATAACACATACAAAAATAACACATACAGAAAAACTTATTTTCACAAGAAATGTTGACCCTCATTCAGGGATGAGATTTCCGCTTTTTTTCATACCAGTAAAATCTTAGAGAAAATGCTATATTATTTAATCGGAACATTTTTGTGATTTAAAAGAACAACATTTTCTCTAAGATTATACTGGTGTCCAAAAAATCGGAAATCTCATTCCTGCTCATTGGATAATAAGAATAATATGATTTATCTATATAAAATTTTACAAATAAAAATTTCTAAAATAAAAATTGAAAAAAATATTTTCAAATAAAGTTTTTATTTATACTGCAAATTTACATATTTAAAAAAAAATACTGTATAAGATAATATTTTTTATTTAAATCAGCTTGTGCCTGTAATGTTCCATTCAGCTGGCAACAAAAATAAAATACTAAAACAAAATCTTAAAGGAGAAGAATGTGTGCTTACTCTTTTTATTGTCTTAAATTTCATGAAAATTAAACTTTCCGCAAATAAATAAACAACCGCATTTTATCTTCATTGAAAAATTACAAAAAAATAACAAAAGTTTAACTGTTGTAAGTCAGTTTTCAATTTCGAACTTAAAAGTACTTATCATTTCTAGAGTGCATATTCGTACAGTTAATTCCTGGCTTGCAGACGCGTCATTAATTTCAATTGCATTTCAAACATTAGTTGGCATGTTTCTATATTGCAAAGATGGAAAAAAACGCTTTTTTTCTCGCAAGAATGTGCATTCATTTTATGAAAAATTCTCAAGATATCACTTAGGCGACTTTATTGTGTGGTAAGTTATTATTTAAAAAGGCTGTTCTTTTATTAAAACCACTTCAAATAAAATAAAGTCTGCGCTCTAGTAAAAAAAGTTGTAAATGTATGTTTTTAAGCTGTTTCATATAGTCTATTTATCAATGGAAAAAAGCTGGATAAGAATTATTCACATAAGGTTTTTTACAAAATATTAGGCTAAATTTTTTACATGTTAAAATCCTATTGTCAAATAATATTAATACATATGAAGACCACAGAAGACAAGGGGTACAAGTGAAAAAATTTCGATTTGTAGTAAATTAAGTTGATGCTATTTTTAGTATTTTTAATATTATATAAATCAAAATAAATAATTTACGTTAAAATAAAATAATTGACGTTAAATTTGAACATCAATAATGATTGGCTGAATTGAAGTAGGAAATTGCCGCTGGTTGCATTTTGGTCTTTCAACACTTATTTAAATAACAGTAAAAAAAGTAGAGTACAGTTTTCATTATATTTATAGGAACCAATATTGATTATTATTAAATAAAAGTCGTTTATCTCAAGAACCTAGCACATAATTAGAAAATAAATTATATTTCTTTACCAAAAAAGGGAAAAAAGCAAATTTTCCGGTCGTCTGTGTATTTAGTTCAATTTTTTCAATTTTGTCATTTATACCCCATGGCTTCTGAAGTCCTCATATATAAGTTGTTCTGCTCCACAATAATCTATAATGCAATTGCCCATACGTAACGTACCATTTTCGACCATCATTAAATCATAGAATGTTTAATTTACAGTCAGGAGTGGCACACGGTGGTAGGATATGGAATGAAATTTTTCAGAATTTCTCATAGACTCACTCATAGAATCACTCATAGACGACCTCCATTAAACACCTTTATTTATCATTCACATGATAAACGAAACAAATCCGCCAGACAAAGGTTTGATCTCAGTATTAACGCAATATGTCACTATGGAATGCATAAAATGTGATCTTTAAAAATATATCCTTGAACACCTTCAAGATCAGGGTTTGGTTTAGCAAATAAAACATGTAGAATTCACCCCCGAAAGCAGTGAAACGAACGCGCGCTTGAATACTGGATTTTATTTCTACGTTCAAAGTTGCCATTTAATTTATTATAAAAAGTGATTTTAACCAATGGGAAAATTTTACCCCGCTAAAACAGAAAGATTTTTATCAGTTGCTCGGAAAAATAAGTATGCAATAAGTTCCCTGGCGTCACTGGCCTGAAACTCTGAGTAAGCGAATGACTTTATTAGAACGTAAATAAAAAGAGTATTATGAAATAGATGAAAGCATAAATTTAAGTAATGGGGTTTAATAAAATGAGTTGATTTGATAGATTAAAGTTTTTTAGAATGAAATAAAGTAAAGAAAGCGCATATTAAAGGTACACTGTCAGAAATAAAACTTTCAAATTTAACGATTCAGCAATCCTTGAGCTGTATTTAGTCCTTTTTGAGAATAATTTCGTATTTAAGTCACGTGATATTTAACGAAACTCTCAATTTTTGATGAAATTTTTTCTTCACTCGTGGCCAGACTTAAATGCATTTTAAAGAAATAGCTGGGATAGCTGTTTGCCGTGATGAACCTTTCTGTACCTCCTCAAATCCTGCGATTTTAATAAGCAGATAATCTGTTGTATATGCTATTCCTGTCACAATTTATTTAAAAATCCGCATCCTATCTTTTTTTTCGGAAAATATTGAAATATATGTAGCTATATTGTTTCGGCATCATTTTCTTTTTCTTTTTTTTTCTTTGTTAAATTTTTCAGAAATGTTTATTATAATTTTTATTTATTTATTTGCTTTGTTCATCATAGTTTACATCTAAAGGAATAATTTTTCTGTGTTCCACAAAAATGTTCAAATAAATAAATAAATAAATAAATAAATAAATGAGGAGTAAAACTTCAAAATTCCAGGATCTTCTTTTCATTGAAGAAATACATTATCATAACAATGAGATAAAAAACATAAATAATTGATCCGTCTCCTCTCTATATATACACAGCAAATTGTTAAAATCTTAACTTCAGAGTGATAAAAATTTCTCCAATATGTACTTTAATATTCGTTATTTCTCAAGAACAAACTAGCCATACCATATTTCAATCATTCATTATGCAAAGAAAATTAGTCTAATAAATTATGCTAATCAAGCCCTATTATAATTTTGATTATATTTAATCATAGGATAACGAAAATCATGGATTAGCATAATTAAATAAAACTTGCAAAAATTAAAACAACATGGAAAAATTTACAATCGAGCTTATAAAAATATAAACACACAGTAAAATCCACTACGAACATTTAAAATTACTCTAAATCTAAGACACTTTGGTGTGACAGCTAGAGTAACGGTCTCCAAAAGAGGTGGTTGTGAGATCGAATGACCGTGAAGGTCGTATTTTTTCCCCTGTTGTTAAATACAGAAATTTTTTAACTGTTCAATAGATGGCACCAGCAGCCATCTTATTGCTCTTTCCGAATAAGCACTTTTGACGAAATTTCTATCGTCAAACAACCAACGAAAATATTTACTTATAACGGTGAAATATTCGCTCGGAGCATTTCCCAGGAAACGGTTTCGTCAAAAATGAAGAAAATTTCGTGAAATCTGAGTATCCATTTCTGAGAGTGTATGGAGTCATTTTTTATAATAATTTGATATTTTCTATCATTTTTCTAAAGTTTTTCATCAGAATTTATGCAAGGTAGATTCATTCGTTTATCCATCATTTCCCTATTATCCCGGTTGATCAAAAGTTTACTTCATACATATTTTGGGATGGGGGGGAGGTAGGGAGATAATATTTTGGTCTCTAAAAAATCTGTAATTTTGGTGAAGTCAATTAATTTTTTTAATGCAATAAAGAAATTATGGAATAATATCCAATAGGCAGTAGCAAGTATTTTGTATATTAAAGAGATTTGTTTTAAAAAATTCCTGAGCTCATTTTTACAAGTACAGTAAAAACGTTTTTGAATAAATGTCATAAAAGTGCAGATTTGAGCAAAGTGTATTATCTCATTATCCTCGTTTAAAATTTAGAAAAAAATATACAAATTTTTTTTTATAATAAGATTTCGCATGAAGCATCGGTGAAGTGTTTCTTTAAATGTGTTAAATTTTCAATATCTGTAGTTTCATCTCATAGCGACAAGTTCTCCTCTATTTCACTAATGTATAATTAGGAATCAATGCTATAATTAAGAAATATAATTTGCGTGATCTAATTTGATGAATACGGACACCTTTCCTGGTCGTGAACGGAGTCGTTATTGCAGGGTCCTGGAATAGTTAAAAGCAATGTAATGAAAGTTTCAGTTTCAAGCTAGGTGCGAGGGCGTATTAAATGGTTTAAATACAACAAGCCCCACCTAGCAGGGTGTAACAGCTATGCTAAAAGCCCAACCATGGACCAAGACAGGACTGCCAAAGACAAAGGAAAATCTCCGTAGATCATACGGAGCCAGGAGAGACCAGACGCACTACTGAATGGTCCCCAGACCGCCGCCAAAAATATATTACATAACAAATGAAAGAATATAATTTAAACACAATGACAATGCGTAGCCCTATGCACTGAGGGTGTGCTCAAAAATTAAACATAATTGCAGAATTCTTTACAGACAACGTAATGAAATAGAAAACTCAAAGTTCTTTTGTGAAATAATGCAATTGCATAACGTTTAATATTTCATATAAAATATTTTACTAAACATTTCCCATCTAATGCCGACGCTTTGACTCTATGGCAATCATAATGGATGTTTCATGAAATTTAAAACCAAGAATATGGTAATATATGGAAACTCCAGGCACAATAACATCTTAACAACTTGAAAATTGCGCAAATTTTCAAAATTCTGCGTTTTCGTTCAATGTTCTTACTTTTTTATCAAACTCGCATTGATACAAACCATGACGTCACGAGCTCTGATTGGTAACAAATAAGAACGTCAGGTGAAAAGATCCTATAAAAATAATTCAGCAAAGAGATCTGTTAGAAACGCGTAATGAAATAAAAATATGAGCAATAAAAAAAAATTCCAGGTCAGGAAATAAAAATCTTGGAATAAAAATAAATAAGTAAATAAAAGAAATTGCTCGTTTAAAACCATTCGAATTCACATTAAATAATAGAATTTGGTAAATAATGATGTGGCAAATTAGGAAAAAATCTAAAGGCTTTATATTTAGATAAATGAATAAGAAAAAAATTAATTTAGGTAGATTAATAGATATAATGATAGATACTATTAAAAAGTAGGGATTTAGTGAATTTGACGGTAATTTTGCGTAATAAAAATAAAATAAAAAAAAGATATTGAGAAGGAAAAAGAAACAATGTAATACATATATATATATATATATGTATATTATGTATATGTATAAGATGTATAATTGTAATGTAATTATGTATATACATACATATATATATATGTATATGTATGTTTTATTTATTAATTAATTTCTTTTATATATTAAAATAAAGAATATTTGCAAAAATTTCATTCTCACATATTTATAACAAAATAAAATATTTAAATAAGAGAAATAAAATAAAGACGAAAACGAAGCATTTTTCATTCAAAGATTTCTTTTGTAAATAGACATAAAAATTTGCAGGAACATAGAACAAAACAAATATATCATTTTCAGATTTATTTTGCTGAGCTAAGAAGAGGAGGTATTCAGACAAAATTTTCTAGAATAAGAAATTTTGTTTACATCATTATATTTCATATTTTGCCATCATTCTTCGACAAGACACATATTTTTGCAATGCAGTCTATTGTTTCCATGTTTTTTATAAGATATTTATTTTAATAAATTATAATAATTTCAAAGAATTAAAAACATTGTATATTCCGTTTTATCATTTTATATTGTATCACATAAATAACGAAAACTTAATTAATACTAAATAAATGCAACCTAGATTTTAAACGGAAGTTAATAATGATAAATGATAAAATGTTGCATGCTTAAATTACATTTTTATGTAAACTATTTTGTATAATACTTTACAGAAAATCGTGTATAAAAAATAAATAAGTTTATCAAAGTACTGAATATATTTTATATATATATTACTTTATAAATGGATTCTAAAAAAAGAAAAAAAAGAAAGAAATAATGCAGGATCAGCTTTTCTTGTCATCTCTACAGTATATATGTAATAATAAAAAACATTCACCTTAATTCTAAATTAATTATTGCAAGATTCCTATAATATTTAAATTAACTTTCCACTGTCTTTTAATAATGTCTTAATATATTTAATATAATTTAATTCTATATTTTTAATCTATGTATTCTTTACTTTCTTATACTAAAAAATATTAATATGTTAAAAGCAACTTTTTCTCTAAAACACCATTATTTTATTTTGTTCTATCTTTTGTTTACTAATACTTCATTTACGTTCTAAAAAATCATTCGATTTCTCACAATTTCTCGAGATGCTGCGCTCAAGCCTGATTACGTACGATATTCATTGGATCGGCTGTAAGCATTATTTTCCTTTTTAGCCCGTTTAAATTCCTTATTGGTTACATCCCCTCTTTCTAAAAAAGTTAATTGGCAACGCTAAATGTTGTTGTAAAATCCTGTACTCGCACTTTTGATATATAACGACATTTCTTTGACTGAGAAGAATTTTCTAAGTTTTCTCGAGTGCTAAATAGAATCTTGTCATCTAATGGAGTTAAAGTCTTTAATATGTGAAGTTCTATTCTAGTAGTATCATCTATCTGTTTTACTATGGCGGCATATTACGTTGATACTATGTTTAAAGCGAAGTATTCGCATAATTGTTTACTGTTGTATGAAGAACGAATAAATTTGTTTAAAAGGATGCCGTCTCTGTTTGATTTTAATGAGAAATTTTCTAAAGAATTGATAATTTGTCTTACCATCCTGTACCACTTACGACTGCTAATAAAGTATTCTACGATTGAGTGGTGGCCAAAAATGGTATATGAAGCATTAACCATTACATATTGAACTGTTATAAAGCGGACATATATACAGAAGCCAAAGTGTGGTACCTCTAAGAAGCATTAGCGTTTAATGTCACATTCTACACATCATTTAACAAAACAGAATTGAATAAAATTGCATGATATTTGAACATTGTTCGATAATTTCGAAGCACACACAACAGAGAATTATGGTAATATGAGTGCTGATTATGCTACTTAAAGAAATAGTGTGGATTATAACTTCATCAAATATGTAGTTTAAGTGCGGTGATTAAATGAGCTAATAACTACATCAACTTATGTTCACACAATTGAGAAAAATATGCATCCGGGATATAATATATCTTGAATTATTAAGCTGCGAAGTTTGATTTAATGAAAATTTCATTTTTAGTTCAAAATCGAAAATCCGTACACGGTAGTTAAAAAAAGGTGATTGAAATTTCTCCGACTTTTAAAAAGGTATTACATTGAACTTACATACCTAACATGTGTTATATTTATAACTTATCATTAAGGTTTGAATAATTTAGATACACAAAAATGCAACTTCAGATTCCGGTTATTTTTTATCATCTTTTTTAATAACAATCATTATCTTTTCCAATAAATTCCATTATTTAAAATTATTTCAATTTGAGCAGTACCGACTTTTTGACCAGAAATATGTATTTTGTTTTAAAAGTTTTACAGATTCGTAAATATGAATTAATCATATAATTTGTTTCGCATCATTAAAATCTATTAATTCATTTTTATCAACCTAATGAATTCTAATTAAATTATATAATGTGCGAAAAGATAAACGATTGTAGTCACTTTATTAGCTTCCAGTTACATTTATTATAATTTAATACTTTAAATAGATAACGAGGATAGTAAACAATTTTTATTTTCAATATGAATGCTTAAATTTTGAAAAATATGCTACACATCATTTAACAAAACGGAATTAAAAATCAAGTTTGCATGATATTTGAACACAGATTGATAATTTCAAAGCCCACACAACAGAGAATTGTAATAATGTGAGTGCTGATTATGCTACTTAAAAAGATAGTAGGGATAACAACTGCATCAAATATGTAGTTTAAGTGCGGTGATTAAATGAGGCAATAACTACATTAACTAATATTTAACAGTTCAGATAAATATGCATCTGGGAATAAAATATTTTGAATAATTTAACTACGATGTTTAATTTAATAAAAATATTATTTTTAACCAGGGTTCATACGGGTCCTGGAATTCCCAGACAAGGAAATTCTTCAGTTCCAGTATTTTATTATGAACAATCTTTCCTTGATTAAGGTGAAATTTTACGAATTTATACTACTACACTAGAAGCCCGATGTAACGCGGTTGTTGGGAGACATGTTTCACACCTTCTTCATAACTTTACCGCGATATATCGGAACAGTGTCAAAGAAATGGTACAGAATGATGAAACACTTACACGCTTTGTGAAATGTAATTAACTTTACCATTCATTGAACACAAACTTAATCTTGAACTATCTTCAAAATGTTCATAAGTGTTATTTGGCGAACTGAGGCATTTCGTTTCTTTTTGGAACATTGTTTTGCGCTAGCAAAATGGAGTATATGAACGCATTCTGAATCAACTCTCTTCTCCATACACGAAATTACCTCTGTTCAGTATGAAATTACTTCACTAAGATGTTGAACGTCATTTTTCATTATCGTATCATTTAGAATTTTTTCATCATCATCTTGCTCACTACAATTTTTATGCTTTACAGTTTCAATTCTTTTATGACCTTTGAAGTTGATTCGTTGTTATCAATTTCTATCAAGGCATTTAAATCGTCAACAGAGATATCGAGATTTATAGCACTAACCGCAGACTGCAAGTACCTCATTATGTTTCACTGAATTTTTAAACTCAAAATTTACCCTAAAATTGGTCATTTTTGTTAGAGGGACGTACTTTTCTCAGCAATAAATCCGCATTCGTGGTATATCTGATCGCGTTATTTCGGGCATCTACTGTACAACCTACAGGACCGGGGAAATATAAAAATTTAAACTACGTAATTTTTTAATAAATGTTTCTATTGACCCAACGCTATTGTAAAATATTTATTTACCCCATTTAAAACATTTTTATAATTGGAACTGTATGCATGGAACTCTGGTATAGTAGGAACTCTGTGACTAACGGTTTAGGAATTAGGCTATTGGACAACGTTAAAAATGAACGCCTTGTATAGAAGAAATGTGACGTGATGCTTTTTTCCTAAATACCGCCTTTCATTAGTAAGAAGTGGCATATTAAGCATATTAAGCATATTAATAAAATGGGTATTTCTTCAAAGGTATATAAAAATATTTACATTTGAAAAACAGTGTTATTATTGGAATGAAATCACTTAATTTGCTCTATTTTTTATTTTGTGAATATAAGTTTTTACAATTTTTATATAATTTTCGACTGGCCTTAAATTCTTCTTTTATTCTTCTTCATTTTTTAACCTAACATTATAAGACCAGAAAAAATATTTGTTTTGGACAAATGCTTTTTATAAAATGTAATGTATTAATGTGACTGTGTAATAAATGAATATTTATAATACTATTGAAATTCTGGACCCAAAGAAAATAATATTTAAAAATAGCTAAACGACTGATAACGTTTAGAATTATAATCCTGCAAGTTATTAAATGCTTTTAATTTTAAAATTTACTTTTAAATTTAAAATTTGCTTGTTTGAAATATATAGTGCAATGAAATCTGAAACTATTTTTTATTGCAAGGGGAAAACTGCTTCAAACATTCATTAAAAAGGCAGTTTTCATAGCGATATATTCATTTCTTTTTTTTCCGCATTGAAATATATTTTCTTCTTGAAAATTACATTTTATAACAAAAGCGAATAAATCCAACTAAAATATTTAATCTATTATTAAAATATGGTAAAAGATGAAAAATTAGCAATATTTATCGAGATTTCATATTTTTTATTTGACATGAGATAACACCGCAGGTATCTTAAATCAAACACACAGTTCTTCGAATGTATTGACACTGTTTTAATTAAAGCGAATCGCACATTGAAAGTAAGATGCCCAAGTATTAAAAAAAGAAAAAAAGAACTGTACGTAAAGTGAAAAAAAATGCAATAAATCTCCTAGAAATAAGAGAAACTAATTAAGGATATATTTTAAGAGTAATATCCTAATGAAACACGACAGAAAGATTATTTTTTCAAGTCTAGTAATTTTATGATATGTATTTTTTACTCTTTTTCTCAATTTTTAATTTCTTATATCTGTACAAGAAAAAAGTATTAAATTAAAAAAAAAAAAAAAAAAAAAAAAAAAAAAAAAAAAAAAACGAAATACGATTTTAGACGAATTTACACATTTGAGGGAGTAGAAAACCCGAAAATCGTTCATTGTTTCCTGATTTGGGTTACAATTGCGTTGCCTAGTTATTTTGTTTCATTCAGAAAAAAGTGACAAAAAAAAGGGGTTTTGGATCTCCAAACTAATGGTGAGATCCAGATGAAATGAAAAAAAAACTTTGAGGTCCAGAGTGGGACACTTTGCCTTTTAAATTTCTTCGTGATCTGATAACTGTGTCCAAATCTATTAAGATGCAAAGTTTGGACTTTAACATCAGATATGCGTCTGAAATCTACTATACAGCACTATCGTGCTATATGGTGTTCAAATTCCTTATTTTATTTTTTAAAACTCTAAATATAAAAGGCGAACAAAAATTTCTATTACGCATTTGTTACGTGAGAGTGATGATGCATACTACATCTTTAAATAACACCGCATCCCTTTTATTTTTATTTTTGTTTTGTTTTTTTTCGTTGTGGTAGCGAATTGAAAGAAAAGCTTTTTAAACAAATATTGAATGACAATCAAGATTTTTTCTGCCGGCATATATTATGTCATTAAAAAAACAGTATGATGATGCTTTTGCTTTTACAAATTAATTATTAGTTGTTTTACCCTTCTTCCTTTAAGATTACATCTTCTAAGTCCTTAAATTTAATTATTAATCTGAATTTCAATTCAATTCCTTTTGTAACGGTCTGTTCCTTTTATAAGTTAGGGTACAAGTTTTTCCCTACATGTGATTCTCTAAAATCATATTTCAATGTATTAATGTAGACGAAATAAATATTCTTTATCCGCATAGCAACTGTCTTCAGATATGATTCACATCCTTTAGATTTGTTGCTATGCAGAATTTAACATTATCCAATACAAATACAGTAGAAACCCGAAATAACGCGATCCGATATACCGAAAATTCGGATTTAACGAGGGGAAAAGTATGTCCCCCAAATAAAAATGATCAATTTTAGGTTTAAATTTTGAGTTTAAAATTTCAGTGAAACACAATGAGAGGATTGCAGTCTGCGGTTAGTGCTGTGCAACGCAATATCTCTGTGACGATTTAAATGACTTGATAGAAATTTACAACAGCGAATCAATTTCAGAAGTCATAGATCAGGATATCATTGATGCTCTAAGCTGTAACGCATAGAATTGTGTCAAAGAAGATGACGATGATGAAATTGAAAATGGTGTGGTATTGAAAGACGGCGTTACACATGTTAGTGAAGTCATTTCGTAGTTAACGAAGGTAATTTCGTGGATCGAGAGACAAGACAATTCCGATTGTGTTCATCTACTCCATCTTCCTAGTGTGAAACAATGTGCCGAAAAGAAACGAAATGGCTCTATTCGCCAAACAACACTTATGGATAACAGATGTCATTTTTCCAATTGTAATGCTACAATGTACAATTGTAATGGAAAAATTACATCTGTTATAATAAATTTACCGATTGAATAATCGTGTTTAAAAAAAATTAATCTAACACTTATGGATATTTTAAAGATAGTGTAAGATTAAGTTTGTGTTCAATAAATGATAAAGTCAATTATATTCAATTACATTTCAGCGCGTAAGATTTTTCATCATTTTATACCATTTCTTTGATACCATTCCGATAGACCGTGGTTACGTTTTAACGCGGGTGTGAAATATGTCTCCCAAAAACCACGTTATATCGGGCTTCTGCTGTATATTTTTGATCCAGATGTTTTTTATTCTGAAACATGCGAAGCTCTTTATGATTATTAATGCTTTGTCTTTTAACTTTTATTTATTTTTATAACCTTCTTGTTCTGGCATGGTAATTTCGTGTGACTTTTTGCAACTCCCTGCAGAAATTTTACATCTTGTGGTTGATATACCCAAGTTTCTCTTTTTATATTTTGGCGTTGAGGAATTCACATTCTTTGCTTTGAATCCTCTCTCATTGAATTATAATTAACGGAAGTTAAACATTTCCTCAGACCCCAACAATTCTCGCCATATAATATTTTATTGACCATGTTATGTAACTGTAGACTCGCTAATACTCGTGACTTCTAAAGATGTATTTTTTAATACTCTGCTCTTTACCACTGGAATGACAATGTAAAAGTATATTGCTTTTGTTCTAGCAATCGATGGGTTTTCATGTCGTCGCGTCGGCTGGCTATGTGGCGTACTAAACTGATCCTGATGTTAATTCTAATAAAATATGTTCGGGTCGTGAGTAAAGTATTTTGGCGCTATCCGTGGTCGCCTGCCGGCGAAAGTGCTGTTGCGCAAGAGGCTGGTTCTATTTGGGTCGTAGGTAGGGGTCGTCGACGAAAATTGGTCGCTCATCGCGACGGTTGACCCACCCCCAACAACCGTCCGAGACGTATGTGTTCGGGATGAAGGCAGGAACAGTCGATAGCTTTGGAGCCCCACCCACCCACTAACCATCTCTCAGTACCTTGAATTTGTCTACTTTTTCTTTTAAATTTGTCCGGTTTCAATTGGTCTTATTTTTTTCTTTTCTATTAAGAGTCCAAGGCTATTTGGGTCATGAGTAAACTATTTTTGCGCTATACGTAGTCGCCTGCCGGCGACAGCGCTGTCGCGCAAGAGACTAAGTCTGTTTGGGTCATAGGTAAGGGTCGTCGACGAAAATTGGTCGCTCACCGTGACACCGTCCGAGACGAATGTGTTCGGGTTAAAGGCAGAGGAAAGTGGATAGCATCAGTGCCCCTCCCGCCCAATAACCGTCTCTCAATACCTTTAATTTGTCTACTTTTTCTTTTAGATTTGTCCGGTTTCAATTTGTCTTATATTTTTTTCTTTTCTATTAAGAGTCCAAGGCTATTCGGGTCGTGAGTAAAGTATTTTAGCGCTATCCGTAGTCGCCTCCAGGCGACCGCGCTGTCGCGCAAGAGACTAGGACTGTTTGGATCGTAGGTAGGAGTCATCGACGAAAATTGGCCGCTCACCGCGACGGTTGATAAGTAATTAAATAATTCTAATAAAATAAAATAATGCAGCACTTCTAAGGCGAACAGGTCGTCTTGGCGGGGTTTGTTTTTAGTTTTTTTAGTTTAGCTTTGTTTTTTAATCTTACATTTACCGAATCCATACAATATACAACCACCAATAAACTTCACCATAATGCTTATTTCTGACTTTTGGTATTATGATTCATATAAAAGAGCTACAAGAACATTCCCCCCCCTCCCCCATAACTGTTCATTTGCAAAATCACACAATTTACACTTATTGAAAAAAAACACACTCAAGAGTTTTTAAAACAACTTTTTTGAAGATACCAACTGGGGTATGAACAAAAAAATCTATTTAATGTATATGTTTTATTCAAAGTTTGAAAAAAAATGTTTTTTGGCAAGTAGCCTATATCTTAGAGAATAGAAATTTTGTTATTTATGCATTTGATATTTAAGCGACACATCCATTAAAACGACAGTAAAGAAAAAACTACGAAATTAGATAGTTTTATCATGTCATAATAACATTATATTTTAAAATGACTACCCCAGAAGGAAAAAACATAATGTTCTTTACATTTTTAGTATTCACATTTATGAAAAAATGCTATATGAGCAGAGTGATTATTCGAGAGATTATTCTTAGTTTTTATTCTTATAACACAGCATTATTTACACTTATTATATTTCTTTTTCATTAGCTCGCAGGCTATCAAAGTCTGAGATGTGCCCGCCCTTTCTGTATGTATGTATGTAGGTAACGCGATAACTCATGATAAAAATACCGATTTACTTCAAAGTTTTGGACATAGGTTAATTGGTAATAATAGGTAAAAATAGGTTTTTGAGGGGCTTCCCTGATTAGATTTTCGTGTTCGTTTGATAAATATAAAGCGTGGGGGACCAGGCGCTAATACCCCTCCCCTTACTTTTTATAACTAGGTTTTTCGAACATAATTATCTGATTTCGTTTAGTTTTTATATATAGGATCATTCTCATGAGGCATTTCCTAGATTCTTTTTGGAAGCTCATCGGATAAGTATAAGGGGGGGGACAGGGGCTAACCCCCCTTTAATTTAAGTAGAATGATTTTTCAAGCAGAATTATCAGATTTCATTCAGATTACAGACATAGGATCATTCTGAATTGAGCGCTTCCTTGCACAGTTTTGGGAACTCAATCGATAAGAATAATGTGGGGGTGGGGGGCGCCAAGTGCTAATAGCTCTCACCTTAATTTATATAAATGTGTTTTTCATTAAGCATTTTATAGATTTCATTCAAAATTTAAACATAGGATCACTCTGATGAGGCTTTTCTATGATTAGATTTTAGAGTTCATTGAATAAGTATGTATAAAGAGGTGAAACGGGGTCTATTTCCCCTTTCTTAATTTAGATGAATGGGCTTTTATTGCAGAATTATCAGATTTCATTTAAATTTCAGACATAGGATCAGTCTGATGAGGGCACCTTCATGATTATTTTTGGGAGTCCATTGGATAAGTACAAGAGAGGGGAGGGGGCAACCCCTTCTTAATTTAGTTAAACGGGTTATCATGCAGAATTATCTAATTTCATTTAAATTTTAAATATAGGATCATTCTGATGAGACGCCTCCATGATTAGTATTGGGTGTTTATTAGACAAGTATAAAGGGGGAATTGGGGTACCCCTCCTTAATTCAGGTTAATGGGTTTTTCCCACAAAATTTGCTGATTTGCTTTAAATTTTGAAAATAGGTTTCATTTTGATAAGGCATTTCCCTGAATTCCTTTGTAGATACATTGTATGAGCATAAAGGGTGTAGCGAAGAGATTACCCCTCGTAATTTAGGCAAATGATTTTTCATGCAGAATTAACCAATTTCCTTCAATTTTTGGATGCAGATTCAAAGTGATAAGACGCTTCCCTGATTAGTTGTGGGTTTTTTGTTATAAGAGAGGATACTGGAGATAATCCTCCTCCTTAATTTATATAAATGGGTTTTTATTTAGAATTATCCGATTTGTTTTAAATTTTGGATGTAGATTCTTTGTGATAATGCGAATCTCTGAATAGTTTTGGAGGTTTAATATTTAAGTATGAAGAAAAGAACAGAGGACAACTCCTCTTAAATTACATAAATGGGTTTTCATGCAGAATTTTCCAATTTTATTCGAATCTTTGACATAGGTTTATTATATGTTAGGCGTATCCCTGACTAGTTTTGATGATTCAATGATTTAAGTATAAAGAGAAGAAATGGGATGGGACTATTTTCTGCTCTTAATTTATTTTTTGAAGCGCGGCAAATTTCCTTTAAAATGTAAAACTGTAAATACTCACATTTGTGTGCTTAGTCTTTGAGCTTGATGCCATCAGTTTAACTGGTCAATATTCTTTTTATTCAGAATATTTTTTATAGATTAAATTGTTTAAGAAAAAATCCTCCATTGTATGAATAACTGTTATTTAAAGAGTGAATAATTTTAAAAAAAATGTTTTAGTTTTGACAAGAACTCGAAAGAAAGTTAGTAATATGATCTAAGAATTTAGTAATGTGTTTGAAAATAATCAATTTAATTTGTACAAGACGTATCCATGAAACTAATAAAAATAACTCTATGATCAGATTTCTTTATTACATTATGGCATAATATATATATTTTACCGGCATGCATACCGGAAAAAAAAGAAATCATTCACAATTCAGACTTTTACAATTACTATAATTATTATAAATATTATCTATTATTTAACTAATGAAATATTTGTTATTCATATTTGTTTTCGTGCAACGCACCATTATTCACATTTGATATTAAAAATATTTTGATTTTTAAGAATTTTAATGCGTACTTTTTTATAGACAGCAACTGGAGTATGAACAAAACATTTTTTATACCCCTATTGTATGCGCAACTTTTATTCAAAGGGTATATGTTTACAAAATCTGCTTGTTTTGGCACCCATCCGAAATATATTAGTGTAAAAACTGTTTGTAAATTATTCCTTTAAAGTTTCACCAAACACTTTTATCAAAATATAAAAGAAAAAAAAATCTTAATTACATTTTATTTTATTATGTGACTACATTATAAAAGTTTATTGAAAATATAAGTAACTGGAAATTCATTTTGCAGATGACAATAGTATGTATCAAATCTAAAAAAAAACTGTGAAATGTTTACAATAAAGTAAAGAAATAATATATTATTTATTTCAATAACAAATTAAAATAAAAAAATTAATATATTCAGAAAAAAAATATTTCTAATCATTTATTAAAAAATTTTGCAGTCTAACACACTATATATTGTATAATAACTTTATATGATATTTTAAATATTAGATTTTTCAAAAATATTACAAAAAATATTAAAATATTTATAACTATTATATTTAATTCTATTTATTTATATGCATTGTGTACAACTACATTTTCGGATTAATAAAATTAACTTATAAAAATCAATGCTACTTTTTAAAAGCAATGCATTTTTTTATGATGCTACATTTTTTAACGAAATTTTTATTATAATATTATATTTTTAAATTGAATTATCTTTAGAAAACAAAAATAAATAAAGGCGTTGCATTAATAAATATGGACATATCTTACATATTCAGATATGTTTATTATATGTATGTATGTGTGTAAACTGTTTCCAGTATGTGAACTTTTTCCGATTAATTTACAACAGTTCATACCTATCAACGATCCTATGATTTTAGAATTTTGCTGCATTTAATTTTTTATTTCTGAAGAAATTCGATAATTTTTGAAAATAAAATGTTAAAAAGAAATTCACAATTTTATCTACTATAGTAACTATTTTTCCAAATTAAAAAAAAAATACGTTTCTATATTTTTCAGTCAAATTAACTCATGTCATAAAAATTACTTCTAATTAACAAATTAATTTTAACATCAGCTCTAAAGCAAGATATTAGAGATTTCGCGACAAGCTTGAATAATAAAAAAAAAAATTCGAAATAACATGGATCAAATTATCGTGAGTCCACTGTATTGTATTATAAAATTAAATATTATATAGAAGAACACGCCATGTTTTGCCATTTATTCTTTAATTTTATCTATCCCTTGCAAGAAGCTAATTATATTAAAATGAACAAGATCATAATAAATCACATAATTAATGTTTCACAATGCGTGCTTTTCGTATAGCTCTTTTTAGACATTTACTTCGAATATTTTATATTAGAATATTAATACCAATTTGCAGAGTATCTCCAGAAACGTTCAATAGTTTTTATTTTCCGGTAAAAGAATTCCCTTTGTTTCAAAATTTATTAAACCTTTGATTGATTAAATGGATATTTTTATTTGATTATATGAAAAAGTGTTATTTGTTTGTTGTTCTTTTTTTAAAAAAAGAAATCTACAAATTGCGAAAATAACATAACAATTTGATTTTTGTTTTTGTTTTTATAACAAAAATACCAATCTATATTGAATCAATTTCAATTTTTTGTAGTGTACGGAAAAAAAATTGCAAACCAACATTTTTTTTCTTTTTGTTCGATCTCGCAACATTTTCTAAAACACGAATATGCACTTTGGTAGTGAACAGTAAATGGAGTACACTGTACAAAAAAAAAAAAAAAAAAAAAGAAAAGAAAAGAAAAGGTAAATTACAAAAAATTTTCGAGTCGAATTATATTCCAAGAACTTTTTATGCAATGGCAACAATAAAAATTCATGTAATATATTCAGATTTGCACTTTGAATCAATTTTTTTAAGGTTACTAAGACTTTTTTTTTTTGGAAAACTGTATTCCCAAAACTTTTTAGTAACGGTAACGAGAATTACAGATAAAATTTAGTAAAATTATCAAAATTTTACTAAAATTAAAATTACGAAAATTTTAGTAATTTTTTTGTAAAGTTGCAGGTGTCTCTATACATAGTTTACCTTACTAGTTTTGCAGATTGATATCATTTTCTTGTACAGTGTACTTATAAAATTTTAATAAGCGTAACAGATTTCGGTAAATTTCGATTATTAAGGTTACAGATTTTTTTTACACGGTAGAGACTTTAGAGAGTGGAGTAATTTGAGTAACTATACTCTATTTTTATAGTGTAATGCCTAATGCATAAAACGCATGGATGTCAAAACAATGCAATAATTTTGATTGTTTATATGGCGAGCATGCACTCGAGATTCTACCAAACAATTTCCCCCCGTTTTTAATCAAGAAAAATCGCTTTTAAATATTAAATAATTGAACATTCATTGATTGGTCATTGATTCATTGATTCCCAACATTTCGAAAGAAACAGAGATTATGTGATCTAATTTCAAACCAAAAGATTTATTTTATCTACTTTCTAGGAGTTTAACTTCAATATTGTAATATATATTTTTTTATTTCCTGTGTGTGTGTGTGCGAAACATCTGCATGTAAATTCAACTGTTTACATTCACATTGTTTCTAAAATTAGTTGCCTAAAACACTCATTTTACGGAAATTATCTGCAAAAATAAATGTTTGTTATCATTTGCATACAATTGCTTTCATGCATATAAGATAATATTTGTATTACAACATCGATCCTATTATGCACAGACATTTACTCCAAATCGAATTACGAAGTTTTAACTGAATTATGAATTCTGTTTATGATATGGAAAATTAAGAATTAAATTTTAAATTAAAACCAACCGTGCAATGTTTTATAATATTTTTCTAGATTTATGCACATTGTAAATGGCGTTATTTTAAATGTCAAATAGTTGGAGCAGTATTTTAAATCAATCATTTATAAACTTAACAAGAAAAAGATTACCAACTTGAAATACTGGATTTTATATCAACTTCAAAAATTTTTTGTGTTATTTTTAGTCCAACCTACACTGTAAAGACAGATGTTTATCAATTTACGAAATTGTTGTGTAATCACGAAAGAAAACATACAATGGCCTTTAATGCGATCCTCCCCCCCCCCTCCGCTCATGGTTCCGAAAAGCTTTCTTTTAATCAATAAAAACCTTGTGTGGGAAACTCAATCATTAAAATACAAAGTTTAAACACAAAATAATTAAAAATTCTGAACATACGTATACGTTTCGCGAGTACATGAACTCGTTTCCTCCGTGTTAAAACCGAATACATATAACCTGTATATATATATATATATATATATATATATATATATATATATATATATATATGTATGTATGTATGTATATATTTTCCGTTTTAACACGGAGGAAGCGAGTCCATGTACTCGCGAAACGTATACGTATGTTCAGAATTTTTAATTATTTTGCGTTTAAGCATTGTATTTTAATGATTAAGTGCTCCTTTATCTTTAGAAAAAGAAACGAAACAAAAAAATTACTTCTTGAAATCTAAAGAAGAATTTTTTAAAATACATTTTTATTAACTGTCCGTATTATAAAAAAAAATTGAATAGTTGTTATCGTACATTAATCACTTCTATCAATCAAGAAAAACAGTTCATCTAATACTATGGCGTCTCAACTAAATATATTCATATCCAGTATACGTGTTAGCTGAACAACATTTGATTACAGAATCAACAATAGTAACATTACAATAAAATTAACATTTTTCTCTTGCAGTTACATACGCAATACATTAGTTATACAGGGTGTCTATAAAAGAACTCCGGGGTTTTGAGCCAAAATATTTTAATGAAATAAAAAACATACATACATGTTTTATACATGACTGAAAAGCTTACATTTTGAAGTTTTTTTTAACACTTGGTAAAGTTTTATATGAGCCCCGTTAGTGGCACTGCAGACGTCTAAACGGTATTCTACCTCTTCCCATGTCCTGGCGAGCATGTCTGGAGGGACGGTTGCCACACAATTGACTATTCGTTCCCTGAGATGTTGAACATTAGGAATTTTCTCTCATACGCAAGATTCTTGTCAACGATTTCTTAGGGCTTCGAAGGCTTGAAGCTCGGATTCTGTCAATTTTCTCTTAAGACACACTCGGCCTACCCGGCGACTTTTGCTTCAAAACACTTCCTGTTTCCTTAACCCGGTGGAAGGCGCGCGGGGTACCTGAGTCACCCCAGTCTCATAAAAACTTCTATTCTGGAATTCGTATTAGTCCGTCATTATTCATCCCTTCAGTAGCTAACTTTTAAAATGTTTTCTTTCAATAGCACCTGCCATCAGCAGGTGTTTTTCTTTTGTTAGGTAGAAGCAATCATTTCCTGGAAAGCCACCTGCCACTGGGGTAACCTAGCAACCCCGCGCGACCGCATTTTACAGCAATTCCCTCTCATTAGTTTTCTGCTCGCATAGATAGTGGACGCTTGATTTTTTGTTCTTTTCGAAAATGGCAGCTAAACGAAAATTGACGGAATATGAGAAAGAAATGGAGAGATTGAGAGGGCTGCTGGATACTGTTGAAACTTCAGATGAAGAAATAGACTCTGCTAGTGAAGATGAAATTGATTATGAAATTTATAGTAGTCACGACAGTGACAGTGAATTTGAAGCTGCCAATATAAGCGGTGAATCCGATCAAGAAAATGACATTTACGTAGGAAAAGATAAAACAGTCTGGAAAAAAGATAAACCGAATGCAAAAGTGAGAACTAGCTCGTGCAACATCATTATTCATCTACCTGGACTAAAATCAGTTGCATCAGGTATTACGGAACCTGTTGAAAGTTGGGAACTCTTTTTTGATTCCAACGTTATAAAAAATATCGTGGATTGCACTAATATTTTTATTGATAAAATATCTGCAAATTTCCAACGAAGTCGTGATGCTAGAAATACAGATGAAGTGGAGATGAGAGCGCTATTTGGTCTCTTATATTTATGCGGGCTACACAAATCATCCCATACTAATGCAAAGGATTTGTGGAGCGCCGATGGAACTGGAATTGAATTGCTTCGAAAAACAATGTCTTACAAGCGGTTCACATTTCTTCTCAGATGCTTGAGATTTGATAATATAAAAGACCGTGAAGATCGACGTCAATTAGATAAACTGGCAGCAGTGAGAGATTTTTTCAGTGCATTCAATAAAAAGTGTCAAGAGATATATTCAGTTAGTGAATATGTCACTATAGACGAGAAGTTAGAAAAGTTTCGAGGTCGTTGTGGATTTCGGCAGTACATGCCGAAAAAACCGGCAAGATATGGAATTAAAATATTCGCCTTAGTCGATGCGAGGACATTTTATACATATAATATGGAAATTTATGCCGGACAACAACCAGAAGGTCCGTTCAAAGTCGACAATTCACCATCTGCAATTGTAAAACGACTCTGCACCCCGTTATTTGGATCCGCAAGGAACGTGACAATGGACAACTGGTACACAAGCTATCCATTAGCAAAAGAGCTTCTATCAAAGAAACTAACTATCGTGGGAACTTTGAAGAAAAATAAAGCTGTGATTCCTGTTGAATTTTTAGAAGCAAAAACAAGGGAAGTTTTTTCATCTATATTTGGATTCCAAAAGGACGTAACATTAGTGTCTTATGTTCCGAAGAAATCGAAATGTGTAGTTTTGTTGTCTACTATGCATCATCATAACACGATAGATGAAAACTCTGAGAAAAAGAAGCCGGAAATAATACAATTTTACAATGAAACAAAGGGAGGAGTGGATACTGTTGATGAAATGTCTACACTTTATTCTACTGCGAGGAAAACAAATAGGTGGCCGATGGTTGTTTTCTATTGTGTGTTGAATGTGGCAGCTATAAATGCGCGAGTTGCACTTATGTCCACCAAAAATGCTCCTCTGCAGTACAAAAGTAGGCGAATGTTCTTGAAAACATTGGCATTGTCTCTAGTTAACCAACAAATTATGAAAAGATCAACTATGTCAATGTTGCCCAAGGAATTACGAGAAAAAATTAAATCTGATTTGCCCTCAACAGAAAGTAATGATGATCCTGATAATAACTTGCCAAAGAGAATAAAGCTTGGTAAAGGACGATGTGCAGTTTGTCCTCGAGCTAAGGACAAAAAAACCACAATTAGTTGTATTAAATGTGAACAATTTACTTGCAAGGATCACTCTAATTACGTCTGTGACAAATGTATGTAAAGTCCAATAAAGGTATGTAATTTTTTTTGAAAATGAGTAAGTTTTTTTTTTTTTTTTTTTTTTTTTTTTTTTTTTTTTTTTTAAGAATTATTAGTGCAGATATTTATTTAAATATATTCTGAAATTGAAACTTATATCTTAAAAATATATTTTATACATTTTTTTATATATGTTTGAATAAATTTACATGCGTAAATTGCAAAGTTTTTCGGTGGGGTTATACAGGAACCCCACGCGACCAAATGTGTGCTAATGAGTGCGCGCCTTCCACCGGATTAAATGCACTGAACAATTGACGAATGGTTTTGTCAGAAGGCGGGTTAACACCATAGTTACGTCGAAAGTTTCTTTGTACGGTAACTACAGACTTCGTTTCTATGAGCCAAATAACACATTGAGCCTTTTGTTGCGGAGTCGCCATCATTTCAAGGCCAACGCTCTGCAGCGCCGCCAAAAGTCGATGCAAATATTCCCAATTCGTATGAGCAAAACTTTCTGAGCTACTCTTTTCAGAGAAATCGACTAAATTTTGCTATCTTTTATACTTAGTGAGATATGAATTTTTAAAACCCCGGAGTTCTTTTATAGACACCCAGTATAGCTAAAAATGATTATTTGAGGCATCTGAAAAGACAATTTTCTAAGAAAGGAAAACTTGTTAATTCATTGTAAAAGCTCCTTAAAACTTTTTTTGGAAAATTATGGACAGCAGATAGAAATTAATTAAAATCAATTCTTCTTAAAATTTTTAAAATAAAAGGTTTTTTAAAGATTTAGACACAAAATAACGCTCTTCGGAATACTGAGTGATTTGGAAAGGGTTACTGGAATACTTTCGTTTGAAAATATAATAATTTTTCGTAGTTTATAAAACTTCTGTCTTTTTTTGTCAGCTTAAAAATCATTCAACCATAAATATATAATTCTTTAAATTTGAAATTTAAATAGGATCAATTTTAGAAAATTATTTTTTAATTTTAAAAAATCTGCCGCATAGTGCCGGTCTAATTCTGTTGTACATTGGCTACTTCTCAGAAACAAGTACTTCTCATCGAATTGTAATCAAGAGAATTTCAAGTATATAATATACAGGATGGTCATAAAAAAACTTTGCCGATATATGAAGCTCTAGCGGCCAGACCGCTCAACCGATCAAGGTGAAATTTCAGATATAGCTATTCAGAGGTATGAGCTCGAGATTCTGTGAACGGCAACAAAATGGTGCTCACGGTTACGGTTATATTTACAGAAACTCGAAAATTTCCAATGGCAACAAAAATATTTTTCATCGCAAAATACTCAGCGCATGCGAAAACCCTAAAGAGTGTTGGAACCGTACGTGTATCGCAAGAAACGGACATGTTATGCACGTGCGAATCCTCCCCCCCCCCCATAGAAAAAACTAGATTGAGGTGCAAAGAGGAAATTTGCATATGACACACAGTCAGTACAATAATCTCTGATTACAATACAGATCGGAGAAATTAAAACTTTTATTTTGATTACACATTTTCCACATGGGTGCCATCACCATTAATTGCCTTTGATGACACCCATGTGGAAAATGTGTAATGAAAATAAAAGTTTTAGTTTCTCCGATCTGTACTGTAATCAGAGATTAGTGTACTGACTCAGTGTCATATGCAAATTTCCTCCTTGCACCCCAATCGAGATTTTAAAGGGGGGGGAGGATTCGCAGAACGGTTTTTTGTGCGTGCATAACAAGTCCGTTTCTTGCGATACACGTACGGTTCCAACGCTCCTTATGGTTTTCGCATGCGCTGAGCATTTTGCGATGAAAAAAAATGGGTGTTGCCTTTGGAAATTTTCGAATTTCTGTAACTATAACCGTAACCGTGAGCACCATTTTGTTGTCGTTCACAGAATCTCGAGCTCATACCTCTGAATAGCTATATCTGAAATTTCATTTCGATCGTTTGAGCGGACTGGCCGCTAGAGCTCCGTTTATCGGCAAAGTTTTTTTTTTTATGACCACCCTGTACAATTAAATGAGGAAAAACGTTAATTTTTATCTTTGGTGAATTTCGAAAAAGAATTACTGAATCCATTTTGATAGAAAAAAAACATAATTTCGGTATAATCAGTAAGCATACATAAAATGAATTACACATACATCTACTTGTAATCTACTTTTAGAAATCTGTTAAAACAAAAATTCTCTTGTAAGGTAAAATTATTCTAACAATCAATAATTTCATAAATTCTGCAATAAAATATTTATATTAGCTTGCATATATTCAACGTTTTTTGAAAATTGCTTTAGATAAAAGCTTTATTTATTTTTAATGAGATCTCGAAATTGAAAATGTGTTATTGTAAAACCGTTGAAACATTAGTTTAAGTACATTGTCTATAACATACATCATTTGATTACATTCGTTTCTGCTATAAAAATGTTACATTATAAGATTAAAATGATATAACATACCACATATGTCGAATCCTTTAATTCACCTTATTTATACATAAAACCAAAATAAAATACTAAAAAATAATAACCAAAATAATAATAATAATAAAAACACCTTTAAGTAATCTGAGTATCTTATTTTGGTTTTATGTTAGATTATTTTTCAGTATTTCTCATTTTCGCATACATTGCAAATAAATATGAATAAAAAATAAGAGTGTAGTCTATTTAAATGTAAAAATAAATTTAAATGAATGTGACGTCATATTCACAGAGCTCTAATAAAATATATTTTCTCCATCAATAAAAAACAATCCTTTTATATTGCTGATGACATCATCTAAACTATTGGAATCATTGAATATTTCCGAGATCAGGTGATCATTAAATGTAACTATCGCTACATAACACAATAAATTATTTTGCGTTAATAATCACATTTTCGTAATTCTATAACGGTAACTTGATTATTCACATACTTTTGAGTTCATTCTATGAAATATTTCATCTATAAATTTACTTTTAACACCTTCAAATGGTTTTAAATTATCTTTTAATTCATTTTCCCAATTAATCAAGCTTACGTCAAACTTATAATAATTCTAAATTACTGAAGAAAGTTAACAAACTAAGTAAGTGTAATAGCAGATCGAGAGGAATTTGTTTAATATTTCTTTCAAAACAACCTATCCTTTAGTTATAATATCCATATTGTTAATTTATAATCATTAAATTCTTACATAGACGTTACATCTTTCATACATATATTCTTACATACATTTAATTTAATACAAATTTAATTTTAAAGTAATTATAAAAGGAAGTTATTTATTTTATTCAAATTAAAAATGTTCAAATTGTATTATTTAAAGAAATTCAAAAATTCATTTTTATTTTCTCGACATAAAAAATAGCGGAAATATAAATTAAAAAATTTCAATTTCTGAAAGCGGAAAAAATTGTTTAAACGAAATTTAAAATGCTGAATCATTAACAAATCACAATAGTTGTTTAAATATAAAGAAAATTGAATTCTGAAAGATATTATGGATATGAGAGATTAATTATAACAGCATTATAATTCAAATTATATAAACCCTTAAATTCGCAAAAATTATAACATTTCTTGCTCAAAATGAAATTAAACCCTGCTTAAAATGAAAATTTCAACTTTCAGCGCCACAATTACAGCTAAGAACCTTGTGCTTACTAGTGAGATGCTTTACATCAGAGCTATGATGTCTATTCGAAAAACATTGAAATTGAGGTTCTCTTTTTAAATATTAATCGCAAAAATGAACGGATGACATTGAAAAAAAAATTATTTAAAATAATAGACTTTTTGGAAAATTTTATAATTTGTCGTGTGACTCTAAGTATTCAGGTGTAAGTACACAAAATCAGAAGTCTCTGACTTGTGCAGATTTTGCGTATAGACTCTGTGACAAACAGACAGAGTTGTTAGACGAATATGGTTTTGTCAGATGAATGAAACCCTAAAAGTAATCATAAGTTAATGGAATTTTATAATTTAAGGGGACGGTGGACGTTAATTTTTTCTTAAATTTTCATCATAGCAATATGAAATTTTGTGCATGTATACATTTGACAAAAAACATGTAGAACACCTTCAAAATATTTCCAAATTTATTAAAATTTTAATTTTTTTTTCGAAAAATTTAAATTTTTTAACGAAATTTTAAAATGTCCCTCGTGTTTTATTTTTTGGGATATTTTCTTGCTTTTGATTTTTTATCACTTAAAACTCTATTATAAACAAATTTGTGTAAGATTTATTTAATCTCTTGAATAGTTTATATTTTACAGATTTTTTTTCTAAATTCTATATCGATTTTCATCTAAATTTTGCCTTTTAATAAGTAAAAAATCAAATTTGACGATCTTAATGTAGACGAATTTTAAAAAAGCTTATACAATTACTTTCTAAAAAATATCAGGATACTTCCTTATCTATTTCATAAATATTGATCAAAAATTAAGTCGCAAGAAGCTTTTTAAAATTTTGAAAACGCTGAAAAATTAGTTTTGAGAACAACAGATTTATAGTATATAAATACACCCACCTTTGTTATTTACTTCTTAAAACCTTCATAAATGATATTTTAAAAAGAAAAAACTGTTTTGGTACTATTATACCACAGAAATAGGCCTTTTTTGTGACAATTTTGCTCAAATAAAGTCCACTGTCCCCTTAAGAAATATTTTATAATCAATTACTTAAAATTACTTGGTTATAAAACTTGCAAAATTTAAATCATTTGATTGTCAGAAGTGCTCTATTTTGTGCATCATTGCCAAAACTGTCTCTTTAAAAAATATTTTGAAGGTCATTCCACTTTCTTTGTCCTTTAAAAAATAATAATAACTGATATAAATGATTAAAATTTTATTTTTCTTGGTGTATTAAAAAAAACCGATCTGAAACAAATTAGAGTGAAATACTAAATGTGTATAAGATACAGATGTTCCAGATCGAAGTCTTCTAGTTTGGTTATAAATGGCGGTCTGATGCAAAAATGTCTAGGATGAAAACTCAATAAATGGGTTCGTGTGTATTATTTAAATTCCTCTGGTGTTAACAGTTCAGCCAGAAAATGTAGACAATTTCAACAATGTGTTTTTAATTACATCAATTGTATAATATTTGAATATTTATTTGTATTTAGTATTAATAGTTAATCATCCACTTGGTGTATTACTTCCTTACTACCAAATACTATTACATAAAGCATTGTTTTCTTTTTTTTTTTTTTTTTTTTTTGCATATTTCCATTATATACTAATCTACATTTCAATGTGTTCATAATACTAAACAGCACGCTGATTTTTCAAGAAATGAAATAATTGAAATAACAATGCTGCATAATCATTATTGAACTAAAACTAGTAATAATTTAAAATACATGTTTGATGGAGGGGGCATATTTAATTGAAATATTATATATATTTTTCTGCATCTTAAAAAAGAACAAAGATAGCAGAGAAACTGTCACGAACACAAAATATTGAAAGAATGAAACACAATTAATGCATTAAAAATCAATTCACAAATATAAAATATTTTTTAAAATAATATCAAAAAATATTACTGTAACACTACTTTCAAAACTAACACCTTCTGTATAAAATATTTATTTACTGCCTTTTATTCCTTACACAATACAGATGTTTCTAACTAAAGAAAAGTAACGCTATATTCGTAAATCAAGCTACTGAGTGTAAAAGGAGAAACACAACAAAAGAGTTACAGTAGTTTTCCTCTGAAAGAAGTATATGTTCTGAAATTTTTAGGTACACAAAGAACTAGAAATACAAGCGGAAAGTATCTCTTTATTGATTTGCTGGAGAAAGTCTTTTTGGCTTTGTATATATGGCTTCAATTTTCATTTTTGTTTAGAGGCATGTTTCAAATCACATACGAAGATAAACTCAAAACCATTAAAATCAATTTTTCTTTTAATGTCCATAAATCGTATATAGAAATAAATGTACAATAGAACGAATTCCCACCTAATCGTATATAGAAATAAATGTACAATAGAACGAATTCACACCTAATCGTATATAGAAATAAATGTACAATAGAACGAATTCACACCTGAATTTTATTACTTTTTTCTGTAAAAATTATTTCTTAAAAAAATTCTGTATTCTTTTTTATTTTTAGAAAAAAGAAAAGAAAAAAGAAATGACACTGGATTTCAATCATAAGTTTAGGAACTACAATACCGTCTAAATTAACATTAAAGTATTGCAAATAGTTTATTTAAAAAATAACAAAATGCAGTGCATTTTTGTATATGGATATGAGAAATGTTGTATAATTAAAAAGTGGCTATTTATAATTGACATAATTAAAACTTTTTCACATTCTATTAATTTACAGAAGGTTTTGCGTTCAAATTCACTTTGCATATCAAAAAGCTAAATTTTTTGTGATACGCATGCATGTTTAAAAAAAAATAAATTATTAATTATGTAGAAACTACATTTGGTATTTATATGTCTTAATTCATGTATATAATCCGATGTCTTCATTCATATATATAATTGTGATTTCGTTCAGAAAAAAAATATTATTAGAATTGTAGTTTTACTTCTTAATAATAATGTGTTTAATTAAGTATATATATTTTTAACTTTTAACGAAAGTAAAAAGAATGGAGAAAGAAAAACATATGTTGCATACATTTTTATGTTCAACAAAACACGTTTTATAGACAACTGTGATAAATTAATATTAACATAAAAACAATATGACTTGATTTCAATCATATACAACTTGACTTCAATTGAAATGGTTATGCATCTATAGTGGCGACATAGTATTAAAGATCATTTAACCCTTCACTGCGCATTTTTTATGAGTAAAATTATTGTAAAATTATATATCAGTCTAATAATTGGACATACAGAAAAAAAAATTCAAAATTTCAGCTAAAATTTTAAATTTTATGTCATGTATCCTATGCAGACAATGAGATGGTTTATAGGTATTTCATTGCTATATTTTGAAACTAAATAGAGTTAAATTAATTAATATTAGCTGCTGAAAACTCTGCAAATGTCTTTGTATTTAAATTTTTAAGTATTCGGTAAAAATAGTAGGAGAAAGTTGGATAAAACCGGGAGACAGGCTTTATGGCTTCATTTTTGATGGTATGTTGCGGAAACTTCTAGAATTACTTCTAGGTGAGCGGCATGCCAGCTCCCAGTAAATAGAAGTCGTGCAAAAGATTTCATTTCGCAGTAGTGATTTTTTAAATATTTCACGTGACAAAATTAGAAATTCGACGTCTGCAATATTACGTTACCAATTCTAAATACCAAAATATTTGGTTTAGATAAATATAATGTATTAGAGTCTATTACTTACTTGTCAGTTTAACATTTTGTATAGATGTCTACAAGCTATCTGAACAACGCTAGAGTATCATTTCCTCAAAATGGCGTGGTCGGACAAAACCGGGATGCAGATGGTAGGACATAACCCTGAAGTTTCCGGTTGTTCTAGGTCTTCTCAAGGTCTGGACAGAAATATGAAGCGTCACATTGCAGTCTCGCCACACAATTTAAAGCTAATGCCAGTACTAACGGAACTTAGGGCAATCGGAAAATCTGACAAGCGACGAGGGAAAACAACTATCATTATTTCAACTTCCAAAAGATTAGAACTCGAACAATAAGAAAATAAATAGATGGAAAAACAAGACAATAAGAATTTAATCCTGAAGCGAAAACTGTCCGTGATTACAAAATACAAAAATGGAAAATCTGATGTGAAAAAAAAGGGCAAAGAAAAAAAATCCCTTGATATCTAACGAGGAGGAAGATGAAAGTGAAGCATGCATCTTAGGCAACGGCGATTATATGAACAATCTCAACCTAAGGAGATTTGGATAGAGTGCCTTAACTGTAGTGGGTGGGAATATGAAGCATACAGCAAATGCAAATGAACGAGATCGAACTTTCATTTGTGGTTTTTGTGCCTAATAATACTCTTAAAGTATAACTAAACTCATTGTTATTTTATGTAGATTTGATATAGATTCACATTCGATAAGTATAAAATGTCAATTTTCCTTCAATACATAGTATTATTGCAAAGTTACAATGTATTTTTAATTTTTTTCCAGTTTCTGGTTTTGTCCGACCAGGTTGGACAAAACCGGGACATTGCACACTTCTAGAAAAAGCACTGGTATGATCTCAATTATTATTGTTCGCGACTAAAGGAAAACTTTTTTTATTCGCGAGGAATCAATTTATCATTTCAATATAAATTGTGATTGTTTTGTTGACATAGTGCGCAATTTTAAAAAGGAAAGCTTTAGGGTCCCCGTTTTATCCGACTGTTCCCTAAAGGTAAATTTTGAGTGCTTGATAGTTTTTCCGCCGAAGAACAAACTTCAATTTTATTGTTAAATGCATCGATGACACAAACAAAATAATTGTTATTCTCTTCTTTTGAGTATTTTCGATTAGTTGCAGGGATCATGTTGGTCAAATTCGTGGCACAGAATGAAAATTCTGATATTTTTGTGTAAGGTGGTCTGGTGTTATAACGCCAGGCGGGGTAATAACGCCAAGTGCTAATATTATGCATAATTATGAAATAATCTGGCAAATGACACCCATGTGCTCTGCGCAGAAGGATTTTGAGTCATATAAATCGCAAAAAACAGCTTCAAGTTAATTTGTTCAATTTGTAGGTCTTATTGTTTTTATAAGTAATTAAAATTAACGCTTGATTTAAAACTTGCGAGATACGTTTTGTAATGTGAATACTATTTTTTTTATCTGGAAATACTTTGTAAGTTACATAAATTTGTAGTGCATTTCATGTACTTTGAAAATATTGTTGAAGATTTTGGATATCTCCTTGAGATAATTTGTAATTTAAAATGTACTGCACAATAACTATACCGGGGTAATAACGCCCAATCCTTGACATTAATACCCCATTTGATTCCCTACAGTGGCCGAGCTACATTCTAAATACTGATTCAAATAAACTCAGTTAAAACTGTGCAATGTTTCTAATAATTCTATTTAAGCGATCCTTTTTAAGGAAAAGGAAGCTCACGGTCTGATATTCTTTTGCCTCATCCCCCCACACCACACCTTTATTTTTTTACACTTCCACAAAAAAATGAACATTTTCAATAGCTTAGAATGCAATTTGTCAATTTCTAAGTTTGTAGAGTTTGTATTTTTAGAATTGTGCAATCTACATGCAATTATTCCATCTTATTTCATAGTTTTGTTTATTACCCATTTTGTTATTACCCATTTAGGTGGGTAATAACATCGAACAGCATTGGTCAAGAAATCACGCCATTACATTTTATGAATACATATCTGTTAAACTATTTTTTTTATATAGATAGTCAATGAGTGGCTGTATCAAATCATATATTTGTTTTAAAAATACAATCTAAAATTGAGCCGTGAAAATTGGTAGAACCTTAACGTGACGTTATTACCCTAGGACACCTTACGTAACAGATGTGGCACTCGGTGCGGTGAAGGATTAATCATCTGTAGGACATCATACAAAAAAATAAAAACCAATAAATAAAAGAATCTTCCAAAATTAAAAAATATATAGATAAATAAAATAAAATAAAATGTATTGTTTAACAATTATTTTACTCCATTGACATTTAACTATTTTGCTGAAAAACAAATTTGAAACTCAAAATTACGTCCTTTGTAACACATTTACGCTGACATATATTGCATAAAAATCCTATATCTTTTATTTTTTATTTCGTACATAGAGACACGTGACAGAGTTACTCATAACGCTTTAAATATTCAGGAAAATTGCTTATTTTCTGCATTTTTTTAAACATGTCTTATGTGATAAGTATATGCCAAAATTCATACAGTGTAGCCGTCAGTAATATTAAATATTTTTTTCTTTTTTTTTTACTGTTGAAAAGATTTTGTCACCCTAAGTCGATTTTGACTGTCTAATATGTAGAAATTAATGTAAAATTTTCAGCATAATTAATATCAGATAATATTTTATTAATTTTTTTTGTTTTGATTTTTGCTTTTAACACTTTTGAATCTTATTATTTTTTTCAGTTTATGGAAAAAATACTTTCACGTTTATAGCATTAACACTAGATATCCATATAGTGTTTAATGAATATTCCATTGTCTAAAAGATAACGGATGTAGTATTCAGTTTATATTTATTTGACAATAGTCTAAGGAAGATTTTTTTGGGGATGTTTTGATAATGTTAAATTACAATATGATTTAACTTCAATTACAATTTTCTCATGCTTTTTGCGCATGATTCTTTCAGGAAAGTAACTTTTATTTCAAATTTAATAGGTGAAACATATATTTAACTTAAAAGAATCGCAAACGGAAAAGGTAAAAAAAAACAAAAAAAATAATTATTATTATTATTATTACTAAATGCCTAATCATCAATAAAGTCATATAATAAATGCATGCAAATAGATCAATTTTACTACATGTAAATAGTAGCAGAAGTATTTCTTAAAAGAAAATAACACTCTATTAAAGGACATGTACTATTAATAATACATCAGACCAGAAAGTTTTAAGCATAAGAATGATGACACTAAAAAAGAAGAAAAATCACTGCTGAATAAAGATATATGTATTTGAGTTTCAAACCATTTGTTTTATTGCTGCATGTTGCACAAATTTCCATATTTTTCGTTTGTGCATAGAGTGAAATTGAACCATTGTGACAATTCAGAGTTTTTATTTTAAACTGATTACAGATGTCCTCAACAATGTGTCGTCATTAATTATAAACATCTGAAAATATTTTCAATTTGGATTATTTTTGATAACGATTTTTTTCTGATTTTTAAAATACCAGTATTATTATTTTTTAAATATTCTAAATCTTCTTGAATTTTATAATTTATTATGATTATGTTATCAATAAGAATTGTGTAAACACATTTTTTCTGTAAACATGTAAAAAAAATTCTACAACCTAAAAATACCGTCCATTTTATATGTTTAAGTAAACTCGCCGTCGTATACAACGTAGATTTAACTTTGATTAATAAAACACGAAAAAAAAATCGACAGATGTTTCATGTAAATAAATTATTTCATTAAGTAATTTCTCCAGCTACAAAAATAAATATATCTCAGAATGCGTTAGGTATTCCGTTTTATTAATTTCTTCGTATGTTTCTGAAAATGATTCGTAAAAAGATTGTCAGAAATAAATTACTTTACTATAAAAACCCATCATTAATCATCACAAAAGCTTTAAAAATTGGGGAAAACTACTATTTCTCTTATAAAACTACTTAAATTAATTGTCTGTATAGCACAAAGTAAAGAAAATAAATCATGATTCAGGTAGTGCAATTTGTTACTATGAGGAAAAATGCTTCTAAATAAATACGATATTAATGCTCCAACAGAGGATTAATGATTATTTTCTTAACCTAACAAAAAAATAGCAATTGTAGGAAAAGATAACATTAAGTACCAATCTGAAAAATGTTACAAGTTCTCATGATTTTTAGATACGTTCGTAATTGTGCATTTCTAAAACTACTATTTCGCTAATAAAACTACTTAAATTAATTGTCTGTATAGCACAAAGTAAAGAAAATAAATCATGATTCAGGTAGTGCAATTTGCTACTATGAGGAAAAATGCTTCTAAATAAATACGATATTATTGCTCCAACAGAGGATTAATGATTATTTTCTTAACCTAACAAAAAATAGCAATTGTAGGAAAAGATAATATTAAGTACCAATCTGAAAAATGTTATATGTTCTCATGATTTTTAGATGCGTTCGTAATTGTGCATTTCGTAGTTGCGTAGCAGCACCTATAGTCGTCGTTCAGTCTGTCGGTCTGTCCAAAAATAATAGAGTAAAATCTATTCAACCAAATCGTTTGAAATTTAAAATATATAATTGTTATATATTTGTGTCGAGTCATCTCAAATTTTATGAAAATCGGATGTTCAGTTTAATTATAGGGACAATCAAAATATTCCGTTAGATTACGCCCAATGGGAAAAAGTAGTTTCAAGCTCATTTTATGGCTTCATTTTGATGGTATGTTGCGGAAACTTCTAGAATTACTTCTAGGCGAGCGGCACACCAGCTCCCAGTAAGTAGAAGTCGTGCAAAAGAACTCATTTCGCAGTAGTGATTTTTTAAAGATTTCACGTGACAAAATTAGAAATTCGACGTCTGCAATATTACGTTGCCAATCCTAAATACCAAAAGATTTGGTTTAGGTAAAAATAATGTATGATATTCTATTACGTACTTGTTAGTTTAACATTTTGTATAGATGTCTACAAGCTATCTGAACAACGCTAGAGTATAAAGCTAATGCCATTACTAACGGAACTTAGGGCAATCGGGAAATCTGAAAAGCGACGATGGAAAACAACTATCATTAATTCAACTCCTAAAAGATTAGAACTCGAACAATAAATAGATGGAAAAACAAGACTATAAGAATTTAATCCTGAAGCGAAAACTTTCCATGATTACAAAAACAAAAATGGAAAAACTGATGTGAAAAAAAAGGCCAAAGAAAAAAAAATCCCTTGATATCTAACGAGGAGGAAGATGAAAGTGATGCATGCATCTTAGGCAACGGCGATTATATGAACAATCTCAACCTAAGGAGACTTGGATACAGTGCCTTAACTGTAGTGGGTGGGAATATGAAGCATACAGCAAATGCAAATGAACGAGATCGAACTTTCATTTGTGGTTTTTGTGCCTAATAATACTCTTAAAGTATAACTAAACTCATTGTTATTTTATGTAGATTTGATATAGATTAACATTCGATAAGTATAAAATGTCAATTTTCCTTCAATACATAGTATTATTGCAAAGTTACAATGTATTTTTAATTATTTTTTCCAGTTTCTGGTTTTGTCCGACCAGGTTGGACAAAACCGGGACATTGCACACTTCTAGAAAAAGCATTGGTATGATCTCAATTATTATTGTTCGCGACTAAATGAAAACTTTTTTTATTCGCGAGGAATCAATTTATCATTTCAATATAAATTGTGATTGTTTTGTTGACACAGTGCGCAATTTTAAAAAGGAAAGCTTTAGGGTCCCCGTTTTATCCGACTGTTCCCTAAAGGTAAATTTTGAGTGGATAGCTTGATCATTTTGAGTGCTTGATAGTTTTTCCGCCGAAGAACAAACTTCAATTTTATTGTTAAATGCAGCGATGACACAGACAATATAATTGTTATTCCCTTCTTTTGAGTATTTTCGATTAGTTGCAGGGATCATATTGGTCAAATTCGTGGCACAGAATGAGAATTCTGATATTGTTGTGTAAGGAGGTCTGGTGTAATAACGTCAGGCGGGGTAACAACGCCAAGGACTAATATTATGCATAATTATGAGATAATCTGGCAAATGACACCCATGTGCTCTGCGCAAAAGGATTTTGAGTCATATAAATAGCAAAAAGCAGCTTCAAGTTAATTTGTTCCATTTGTATGTGTTATTGTTTTTACAAGCAACTAAAATTAACGCTTGATCTAAAATTTGCGAGATACGTTTTTTAATGTGAATACTATTTTTTGTTATCTGGAAATACTTTGTTAATTACATAAATTTTTAGTGCATTTCATGTACTTTCAAAATGTTGTGAAGATTTTGGATATCTTCTCGAGATAATTTGTAATTAAAAATGTACTGCGAAATAACTATACCGTGTATTAACGCCAATCCTTGACATTAATACCCCGGTTGATTCCCTACAATGGCCGAGCTACATCCTAAATACTGATTCAAATAAACACAGTTAAATCTGTGCAATGTTTCTAATAATTCTATTTAAACGTTCCTTTTTAAGCAAAAGGAAGCTCACGGTCTGATATTCTTTTGCCTCATCCCCTTCACACCACACCTTTATTTCTCTTACACTTTCACAAAAAATTGAACATTTTCAATAGCTTAGAATGCATATTGTCAATTTCTAAGTTTGTAGAGTTTGTATTTTTAGAATTGGGTAATCTACATGCAATTATTCCATCTTATTTCATAGTTTTGTTTGCATGGCGTTATTACCCATATAGGTGGATAATAACATCAAATAGCATTGGTCAAGAAATCACGCCATTACATTTTATGAATACATATCTGTTAAATTATTTTTTATGTAGATAGTCAATGAGTGGCTGTATCAAATCATATATATGTTTCGTACCAGATGTGGCACTCGGTGCGGTGAAGGTTTAACCATCTGTTGGACATCATACAAAAAAATCAAAACCAATAAATAAAAGAATCTTCCAAAATTAAAAAATATATAGATAAATAAAATAAAATAAAATGTATTGTTTAACAATTATTTTACTCCATTGACTTTTAACTATTTTGCTGAAAAACAAATTTGAAACTCCGAATTAGGTCCTTTGTAACACATTTACACTGACATATATTGCATAAAAATCCTATATCTTTCATTTTTTTATTACGTACACAGAGACACGTGACACAGTTACTCATAACGCTTTAAATATTCAGGAAAATTGCTTATTTTCTGCATTTTTTAAAACATTTCTTATGTAATAAGTATATGCCATAATTCATACAGTGCAGTTGTCAGTAATATTAAATATTTTTTTTCTGTTTTTTTACTGTTGAAAAAATGTTGTCACCCTAAGGCGAATTTTACTGTCCAATATGTAGAAATTAATGTAGAATTTTCAGCATAATTAATCTCAGATAATGTTCTATTACAATTTTTGTTTTTTGTTTTTAACACTTTTGGGTCTTACTATTTTTTCAGTTTATGGAAAAAATACTTTCACGTTTATAGCATTAACACTAGATATCCATATAGACTAATTACTGTTTAGTGAATATTCCATTGTCTGAATGATAACGGATGTTTCTGTTTTGTAGTATTCAATTTATATTTATTTGACAATAGTCTAAGGAAGATTTTTTGGGGGATGTTTAGAAAATATTAAATTACAATATGATTTAACTTATATTACAATTTTCTCATACTTTTTGCGCGTGATTCTTTCAGGAAAGTAACTTTTATTTCAAATTTAATAGGTGAAATATATGTTTAAATTAAAAGAATCGCAAAGAGAAGGAAAACAAAAATAATAATAAATATTATTATTACTAAATGAATAATCATCAATAAAGTTATATAATAAATGCATGGAAATAGATCAACTTTACTACATATAAATAGATCAGAAATATTTCTCAATAGAAAATAATACTCCATTAAAGGACATGTACTATTAATAGTACATCAGACAAGAAAGGGTTTAGGATAAAAATTTTGACACTAAAAAAAGAAGAAAAATCACTGCTGAATAAAGATATATGCAATTAAATTTCAAACCATTTGTTTTATTGCTGCATGTTGCACAAATTTCCATATTTTTCGTTTGTGCATAGAGTAAAATTAAACCATTGTGACAAATCAGAGTGGTTATTTTGAACTGATTACAGATGTCCTCAAAAATGTGTCGTTATTAATTATAAACATCTGAAAATATTTTCAATTTGGATTATTTTTGATAGCGATTTTTTTCTGATTTTTAAAATATCAGCATTATTATTTTCTAAATATTCTAAATCTTCTTGAATTTTATAATTTATTATGATTAAGTTATCTATCAGAATTGTATAAACACATTTTTTTTCTGTAAGCATGAAAAATAAAATTTCCTACAACCTAAAAATACCGTCCATTTTATACGCTTACATAAACTCGCCGTTGTATACAACGTAGATTTAACTTTGATTAATAAAACACGAAAAAAATCGACAAATGTTTCATGTATATAAATTATTTCATTAAGTAATATCTCCAGCTACAAAAATAAATATATCTTAGAATGCGTTAGGTATTCCGTTTTATTAATTTCTTCGTATGTTTCTGAAAATGGTTTGTAAAGAGATTGTCAGAAATAAATTCCTTTACTATGAAAACCCATCATTAATCATCCGAAAAGCTTTAACAATAGGGAAAAACTACTATTTCTCTAATAAAACTACTTAAATTAATTGTCTGTACTGCACAAAGTAAAGAAAAGAAATCATGATTCAGGTAGTGTAATGTGTTAGTATGAGGTAAAATGCTTTTAAATAAATACGCCATTAATATCCCAACAGAGGATTACTTATTATTTTTCTTAATCTAAAAAAAATTATTATTGTAGGAAAATATTTTATTAAGTACCAATCTGAAAAATGTTATATACTCTCATGATTTTCAGATGAGTTCGTAATTGTGCGTTTCGTAGCTGAGTACTAGCTCCTATAGTCTTCGTTCAGCCCGTCCGTCTGTCCACAATTAACAGAGTAAAAGCTATTCAACCGAATCGTTTGAAATTTAAAATATACAATTGTTGTATATTTTTGCCGAGTCATGTCAAATTTTATGAATGTCCGATGTGTAGTTTAATTATAGGGACAATCAAAATATTCCATTATATTACGCCCAATGGGGAAAAAAGGTTTCAAGTGCATTTTAAGGATGTTACATTCTTTTGAACATAATAAAATTTATATGCATGTATAAAGTATATACTAAAACATACTTTCTGTATAATCTATGGTGCAAAGAATATTTGTTATTAGTTTAAAAAGGCCACGCAAAAGTATTTCATTACATAATAGTACAGGGAAAAGGTTGTTTGGGGCGCGTTTTAATTACATTAAATTACTTGATATTTTATGAAATAATCGTTGGAATCGGTATACATTTCTAAATTTAACTACAAGTTACTTTCTGTATAGTAGAAAACAGATGGTATTTACAGGGATACACAGAATATTTCGGCTACTATACAGAATCCAAAATACTGCATAATATTGCACCAATATCTGAATATCATAAAAACTCTGGTATGGCACGAACACACACCATTGGCTACGCTTGACGTGCAATTTCCGACTTGTTTACTTTTGTATATATTGTGTATTCTGTTTACTCTTCAAAATGATTACTTAATGAGAAACATGAAGTAAATTCACTTTTAGGTTTCAGTGAATTTAAATAATTTTAATTATATATTTTACTTCCTTTTCACGTTAGATAGCATTCTATGAAAATATAACTATACATAAAGAAATAAGATTGACCCGGCTTATTGATTTACTAAGGACGTGTAATAACTATTCCCTAACCTTTATTACAAATATAACTGATTAAATTAAAACCTAACTCTTTTTTATTCTTAACTGCTGACAATTACAAAATTACTACACAAATAAATTAGTAAATTAGGATAAATATTTTTATAAAGACAAAAATTAATTTTATGCGAATAAATACCAATAAAATGGCTCTGAAAGAAAAGGTATATTCTATTTTATTTCAAAACATTTATTTAAGTTAATAATACGATTTGTGTAAGCATATCTCCAAATATGCACATATTCCTACTAGTTATATATTTACTTGAATAACAGGATATAATTCTTCGCTTAATCCATTAGTACAATTACTACATTCTTTTTACTGAATTACGTCTATGAATGGCAGAATAAAACACTTTTAATGATGCATGTTACTTAATTTCTTTAACATACAAAGAGGAAATAATTAAGACTTGGCTGAATAAATTAATAAATAAATAAAACTAGCTGAATAAATTAATTTAGGAAGTTAAATAAAAGCGAATCATGTTTTTTTCTCGTAATTCAAGGAGAACATGAAATTAATAACTCGAAAAAAAAATAAATGGATAAAATGGAAAGAAAATTAAATTGCTTAGTCAAAGATCATTGATAGATTTCGATGAAATTCAAAGGAAAATTAAAATTAATTTTCTTATAGCGATATAAAAAATTATTTATTTAAAAGGGCAATAGGACTTTAACATCCTGAAATTTGAGACTTCTTTAGACATTTTTTAATTCAATATACGTGTATATATATATGTATATATATATATATACAGGGTGTCCGAAAAGTCTGGAAATGATCGAATAACTCGTGAAATACATATGAGATTGAAAAACGAAAATATACGTGTTAAATATTTTTAAATAAGCTACTCAGTGATACCAAATTTGACCTTCGCAACCAACCCCCTGGGGGTCAGAGGGGGCCAATTCTGAAATCTTAAATTATAACCCCCATTTTTTATTGCAGATTCCGATTCCACGGACAAAAATACGTAAATTTTGTATTTGATGATTATTTCGAATCCTCGTTCATAACGGTGTAATTGAGCATGTTAAATCGATACATATTTCGGTTTTCCCAACCAGGTTTTGCCTGATTGGCCAGAATTTTTGACGTGATATTCCTCGTCTTTTGTATGAATAGCGTTTCTTGAAAATCACCCGTGGCGACTATTTCGATAATGCTGTTCAAAATTTGATCCATTTGCTGTAGCGTCACTCCACAGCTTTTATAGAATATCTCTTTTATGATCAATGAGAATGCTCCATAACACAGTAAAGTAACCGTTTTCTATAAAAGCGGTGGATTGACGCTACAGCAAATTATTTTAAAAAAAACATACACCCACATCAGCCGTATTTAGAAACCATTCGTTATTTAGAAACTATTTACTGGATAAAATAAAAATCCAAATAGAAAACTAAATTAATATATTTCAGTGAATTTTTGTAGAGAAAAACATAAAAAACCCTATACATTGTAAAAAATTTAACTCATTTGCTACAGCGTCACTCCACCGCTTTTACAGAAGACGGTTACTTTACTGTGTTATGGGGCATTCTCATTGGTCATAAAAGAGATATTATATAAAAGCTGTGGAGTGACGCTACAGCAAATGGGTCAAATTTTAAACAGTGTACACTGTTAAAAATCTGCTGCATTTTGCTGCAACGCACTCCCCTGCTTGTATAGAAAAAGGTTACTTGGCCGTGAAATGGAGCTTTCTCATTGGTTGGAATAGAGATATTATATAAAAGCGGTGGAGTGCGTTGCAGCAAAATGCAGCAGATTTTTAACAGTGTAGCATTATGGAGATAATCGCCACGAGATATCGAGATAAACCATTATGCCTGCAAAAGTCCAGGAATTTGACGTCAAAATTCTGGCCAATCAGGTAAAACCTGCTCAATTACACCGTGGTAAACGAGGATTCGAAATAAACATCAAATACAAAAGTTGCGTATTTTCGTCCGTAGAATTCGAATCTGCAATAAAAAAGGGGGGTTATTATATAAGATTTCGAAGTTGGACTCCCCCTGTCCCCCAGGGGGTCGCTTGCAAAGGTCGAATTTGGTATCACTGAGAAGCTTATTTAAAAATATTTAACATGTATATTTTCGTTTTTTAATCTCTTATGTATTTCTCGAGTTATTAGACCGTTTCCAGATTTTTCAGACACCCTGTATATATATATGATGTAATTTAACAAATTACATTAATTAATTTAACATTTGGAAAATCATATTAGCAAATACTAAAATTTTAGACTAATGATTACAAATGTTTTTGATAACAAAAAAAAATAATAAATAAACATGATTTTTATAATGATCAAAATGTAGCTTACGTATTAACAGTGTCATATATTACATACGCCATAGATTAAACATTAAGGCACAAATGTCATGTACGCACCACATTGGAGACATTTTTTTCTGACACCAGTTTGGCCAAACTTCGTTATCAAATATCAATTATGTATATATTTTAATTGTTTTATTGTTTTATTGTGTTCTATTATTTTAAAAAGGAAGTAATAATAAATTACAAAAGTTTATTAATTAATTATAAAACAAAACAAATCATATCAGTTTATAAAAGAAAATGTAAAGGAAATAAACAGCTTATTAATAAATAAATAACAAAGACTGTGTTACCATATAAGGCATAAAATCGCCATCTTGTAGCACACGCGCAAATGTGGTGCTCATATGACATTTGTGCCAACATTAATATTCCTGCACCAATCTTCGACAAATTTGAAATGATATTTCCGTTTTACAGTTTTTGGTATTGCAAATTTTTACACTGTTGTATAGGGAAAAATTTTACTTTCAAATGCTATTTGCTTCAAAGTTGTATCTGAATTTATTTTATCTGAAGTCATTTCTTCATCATGAAACAAATTCATATTTTTTAAAATTTTGATTTCTTTTGAATTGGTTATGCGCCTATAATAGCGAAATAGTATTAAATCTCTTTTAACAATCCGTTGGACGTCATACACAAATTCAAAAACTATAAATATAAAAATATTTAAAATATATATATATTGAAAAATTACAACAGTTTTTTGAAAAAGGATATTTTCAAAGACTATTAAAGATAATTTTAGACTTACAAATAAATTCTGTATTAAAAACATAATACTAAACATCACTTTTCTAATGATCAGAACGTGGCTTACGTAATAACAGAATAATATACTATGCAACCAGGCATTAAAAATTATTCCTGGACTATGAAATTTTATTTTTGCACTTTTCAGTACTGATAATTATTATACTTCCACATTTTCATTTTTTACACAGTCGTATAGTGTGAAAAATGTAGTTTTAAATACAATTTATTTGGAAGCTGTGTCTCTGTTTCTGAGTAATTATTTTTTTTTCGTTGTTTTTAATACTTTTTTTGTAATCGTGGCAAAGTATTCTTACCGTAGTCCATTTCTGGACATTTAACAACATGGACCAATCAGAAAACGAATAAAATCCAAACATCACAAAATTTCAGATATGCTTCAGATATCTCTATTCTTGACCGACAGTAAAAATCATTTTATCAAATAGCGAAAAAAAAACTACTGCATTATTTTGGATAAATTAAAACAGAAATATGTTTTTTAGTATTTTTAGTAGACATATAACTTAATCTTTTAAGCGTACTGCATATTTTTTTATTCATATTTAATGATTCATTAAATAATAATTGTGAAAAGTACTGGTATGAAGATTTTTATTTGAATGCTTTACATAACTTTTAATCTTGTACAATTCCAAAAAATAACATTAATGTCAATCTTGTGTTAAATCAAACTCTGAATTGAAATATTAGGTGACGTAAAAACACGGTTAGGCCGCTCAAAGGGAAAATAGTGACATAACATCTCACGGACGAAAACGATTCATAAAATAAAGTGCCAAGTATGTGGTTAGACAAATGCGTCACTACTGGTGGTAAAAATGTTACAGATGGAAATTGGAAGCAATAATATTGAATGGTCCACTCATGTTTCAAAAAATGGCTTAGTACCTAGTGTTTTAAAAAAGATACTTATACATTAATTTATACATTAAACTTATGCATTTAAACTTATACATTATCTATACATGCATTTTATGGCCAAAGGTAACCATTAACTTGCGATTTCAGACATTTTGTTAAAAGTCTAGAAAAATACATAAGCAGTTATCATGAAACTGTAAGTGTGTAAAATTAATTCTACAAATCATACATTTTCATTACAATAAGATTTTTTTTTTTTAATTCCATAGGGAAGCGTCAACAAATTGAAAAAGAACGAGTATCTTTTGGACAACCCTGTCAAAACTAATGTAGCAAAAGCTTCCAAACTGTAGATTATCATTAAGTGGCTTATTGTAATAAACTGTGTTCATATTTCTTTGTATAGCAAGTAAACTCGGAAAAAAATTAAGATTTTTATAAAATCAGACCCAAATTATTCCACATTTTTTGCTTAAAATTTGTCGCGTTCTTAATATAAAATGATGTTCTTTTCCAAAAATATGACAAACAACCATATGCACAATTGCTTATAATCGGAATTAAAAAACAAAAATTGAATGAAAAATGTGCAAATTTACTGACTAATTTTTCTTTGCGCATGGATCAACGCTATTAAATTTCATTTGCATATTGTGTTACTAAATGCATAGTGCAATATTTGTAAACGTCTCAAAAACACAGCTTGAAAATTCTGAAAGTGATCGTCGATAGAATAAGCACAAAATCCGTTATTCCCAAAATGAAGCAAAAAGATAAGGAGCTGTATCCATTTATCCATTGATTAGGTCAATACAGAATACGCAATATAGCATGTACTACTTACTATATTTGGATACAAGCCCTCTTCTTTTTGCATCATTTTGGGAACAACGGATTTTGAGCTTTATCTTTCGATTATAACTTCCGGAATTTTTAAAGCTATGTTTTTAAAGCTTCATAAAGTTGCTCTAAATATTTGGCTAACTTCATATGCAAATGAAATTTTGATAGCCTTCACGCATGCGTAATGAAAAATTATTTCGTAAAACTGTTAATTTTTCATGCAATTTTTTTTATTTTTTTAATTCTGATTACAGAATATTATGTATAATGTTTTTTGTCACAGTTTCGGTAAAGAACATTGTATTTTTTTTAATAAGAACTCTGCAAATTATAAACAAAAAAATTGGAAAAAATTGGAACTGATTTTATAAAAACCTCACTTTTCCTACCAGTCATTTTTATGCTATCTGCATAAAAATGAATACAATTTATTACAATGAGACACTTAATTATAATCTATAGTTTGAACGCTTTTGCTACATCAGTTTTGACAGGATTATCCAAAATATATTCTTTCTTTTTCAATTTCTTGACAGTCCCATATCAAGTTTTGGGAAAAAATTTTCATGGAAATGTATGACTTGTACTATTATGTATATACAGGGTGAGTCATAAATATCGAAGCAATAGGCTATCTCCTTAAATATTGCTCTTAGACCCATACTTCTAATTGCAAAAATTCATAAAAAAGGTGAAATTTTTGATAAGATAAATTGCGACTTCATAGGGGGGGGGGTGGTCTAGTTGAAAAAATACGAAAATTAAATCTTAATACGGCCCCCGTAGGATAAAAATTCCAATTAGAAAAAATTTCCTTATTCTGTCCTAAATGAGACACAAAAAGTTGCATCTTCATATCTTTAAAACTCGCTAAGTTATAGCCACTTACGGAAATCATCAGGTTTTAAGGGATTAGACACAAATTGAAATGTGCGCAATTCAAAAAACAGTGTTACTTTAACAGTTCTAGGAAACGCGCAAAAATCTAATTTTTGAGTTCGAATTTTATTTATTTATTTTTTTGTGATGGTTAGCTTTATAATTTGCTAAGAAAACCACATTCTAAAATTTCTCATACAATTTATAAAAATTTCATATGGTTAGTACTTGTTTAATTAAAATTAAGATAATTGAAAATCGTAATAACTCGTAACATTATTTATCGGATTTCTGTTTCTTTCCATTTAATTAAAGATGAAAATCTGGTTTTAGTTTAGTTCCAGGGTTTTTGTTTTTTAATATTAATTTTAAAAATATTTATTGAAAAAGTAATATAACTTTAAAAAGAATTATATTTTCAAAAGTAAATATTTTTTCAACCTTGCCGAAAGAAAAATAATGTAAAAAAATAAAAAATCACGTGTTTCAAGTTCTTTTTTCTTTAAAAATTCTTACTATTTAATAATTTAAGGATAAGAAGTAACAGGGGAAAAATTCATTATGCAGAAAAACGAAGTGTACTGTTTAAATGTCTATCATTTATTTAAAAGAATGTTTTTTCTAACATGCAGATTAAATCTTTTTTTATGAATTTAACTTCATTTTTATCGTCCTGGAGAGACTGTTAAAAAATATCTGTATTCTGGGCCCAGGCCGGGCCAGGACCGAGAGGTTCCTTTTATCTGAAGACATGCCAGGCCGGACCTAACGTATTTTTCATAAAGGAGGGGACTGCTATCTTCTTCCTCAGTGTACATTGGACGAAATGTTCAGTCCCGGTCTTGACAAAACCCGTATTAAAATCACTGTCTCTGATTGGCTTAATACGTGCTTAAAATAAATAAAATTCGGCTCAATCGATTTTTTTCGAAAAACACATAGATCTTAAAATCTTTATTTTACAAATAAAATAAAATAAAATAAGTAAATAAATAAAATTCATTTTTGTAAAGAATAGTATATTCAAAGGCTGAAAAATCAATAAAACCAGTGAAAAAAAAGTCTGCCTATGACGGAATTTCGTCTTAAATGGAAAATAGTTGATCAATGCAAAATAAATACAATGATAACCCGAGGAAAAAAATAAAAATTAATTACACGTCCTAGGGAGGGCATCGTTCTATAACGCATTTTTTCTTTAGTATGTGATTCCGTCTTAAAAGATTTTACTGTATAACATTTTTCAAAGTCTCCAACGCATGGGATGCGTTGGAGATAAACGATATTTTAATGTAAGTGAAACATTTATATATAAATATAGATTCATTGATAAAATATAAATATTACAGCCTTTTGTGCTTCTTCTACTTATATATATAAAATACAAACGGAAAATTTCGGTTTTCCGCTTATTTCTCAAATTCAACAGGAGGGATTTTGATGAAACTTAGATTGTTAAATAGATATTATTTCAAGGAAGGTTTTCGTACATAGTACACCGCTCTTTGTTGATCAGTTATAAAATTATGATGGAAAGTTCTTTTATTTTGGATGACAGGGTTACCATTTGGCATATGTTTTACATTTGGCGCGGCATATTATGCTATCTTTGTTAAAGAATTGAAATGTTTGTAATGAAAAAAAAAAAAAATACAAATATCCTTAAAAATAAAACAAAAAATCTATTATTTATTTTTATAACATACAAATAAGGAAAAAATTAATTAAACATAAAATACACGATTTAACTTAAATATAGGGAAATATTTATACGGCTCAAATAAAATATGCGTTGTCAAATTCGATCCATTGATCAATATCTGGTAACTTATCACTATTTTGCCTGTATGTTTGGCTACGGAAAGGAAAAAAAATTACCTGAAATTAATATTAAATAAAATATAAATGACGCCATTTTTTATAGATCTTATAAAGTACGTCAGAGTTAATTTCAAGAATTGCTGTATACATTTCTTAAAATTGCTTTCGTCAGAGAAAATAGGTTGGCGGCATTTTTATAATATAATATTACATCTATTTTTTTCTTTTTTTTAACAAATTGAGATTTTTTCTTTGTTTTCGGCCGCAAGGATTGTTATTTATTAATGTTTATCAGCTGCGCAATTATATATTATGCGATTATTGATTAAAGAATTGAAACGGAGTTATTTAGAAAAAAAATTGAACGGAGTGAAAAATCTGTAAGTAGTTTTATTCAAATAAATATACAATTATAAAAGAAATTAAGGGAACCTACATTTATTCATATCGAGGTTTAAGGTACATCATGTCGCCAAAATTGCAATATTTTAACTGACATTTTAAGCTGGATATTGTTGTTAATTTATTATAAATAGTTTATTTAATTTTATTTTTTTTAACAGAATAAAAATATAACGTTTATAATATAAAAATATATGTTTATAAAAATTAAAAAAATAAAGTTTTTTCGACATCTTGAAAAATCTGAGAAAATGCTAAAACGGTATTATGTCCATATCTTGGGTTCCTTCGCCAACCAGAACAAGATAAGGAACTTGTCCCTTATTCTTTTGTATTTTTAATGAAATGTGCGAAAGGCGTGTATTTGGAATGTACGTAATATGAGTATTTTACATGTATATGTTACAGGCCAAACCCGATTTTAGGCCAAACTAGATTAGCCTAGGCCAAACTAGTCTATCCTAACGCCCATTGGATAAACTAGTTTTTCCTAGGTCAAACTAGTCTATCCTAACGCCCATCGGATAAACTAGTTTTTCCTAGGCCAAACTAGTCTATCCGAAAGCCCATCGGATAAACTAGTTTTTCCTAGGCCAAACTAGTCTATCCGAACGCCCATCGGATAAACTAGATTTTCCTAGGCCAAACTAGTTTGGCCGAACGGTCATTAGGATAAACTAGTTTAGCCTGCTATTCATTGGTTTGAACTAGTTTATCCTAGGCTGAACTAGATTGTCCTAGGCCAATTCCTTTTGGCGTGATATTTTTTAATCTAAAGACCGCCAAGGCGACAACTTTCTAGTTTTGATCTATTTTATCCTAGGCCGATGCAGATTGACGCGATTTTAGCTCACAGACTATCAAAGCCTGAGAGCTAATGTGCTCGCAGATTCTGTGTGTGTGTATGTAACCATTTACGTACGTATGGCCGTATGTACGTACGTGTGTACGTAATGCGATAACTCCTGATAGAAATATCCAATTTGCTTCAAATTTTGGACATAGATTTATCTTGATAATGAACTTTCCTGACCAGTTTCAGGGGTTCATTGAATAAGAATAAGGGGAGGAGAACAAAAGGCTAATCCGCAGCCCCCCCCCCCCTCCTTAATTTAGTTAAGTCAGTTTTCCATGCAAAATGATCAGATTTTATTAAAATTTTAGGTATAATATCATTTTGATAAGGTACATCCATGATCAGTTGTGGGTGTTCATTGTTTACGTATAAAGAAAGGAGAAATGGGAGGTAACACTCTTAATTTATGTAAATAGGTTTTTCACAGAGAATTTACCGATTTGTTTCAAATTTTGGATGTAGGTTCCTTCTGATAAGGCGTTTACCTGATTAATTTGGGGCGTTCTGAGTTTAAATATAAACGTGGAACGGATTTTTTTTTCAATCGGATAGAAACTTTCGGTTTTATGAAAAGATTTTTAATTCGTAACAGATATTGGTTTTTGCACACATCACTTCAGGCGAAATTGTTCATATTAAAAAACTAAATATCCGAATCCTTTTAAAAATAAGAAAAAGCTTAAATAAAGCATGACACTTGAAATTTAGGAGGGGGGGGAGTAGAGTAAGAGGACGCTAGATTTTTTTTTAAAGCTCAGCACTTTTAAGGTTTTAGCTGTTAATTAAATATTACCATTATTTGAAACTTTTAGAAACATAATAAAACATGATGTTAAATATTTAAGAAAAAAGATGGCGCGTCAAATACCACTATTTTCTATTAGTAATTTTTGTAAAAATGCTAAATTCTTGTTGGAACTGTTTGAAACTTTGTGATAGTTTATAACACATGATAAAAATTGTAAAAAAAGTCCCATTACGAAAGGGAAAGAGGGGGGGGGGGCGAAGAAAATCAGGAAATACAACGGAAATTCTAGGTTGATCCAGTTGAAACTTTAAGATGGTTTATGACACATGATATAAATTTATAAAAATATGTTCCGCGTTTAATGCCACTATTGACGAATAGTGATTTTTGCAAAAATCTTAAATTCTTGTTTTGCAGCACCGCGACATCGAGTAACATATCTACTGATAGATTGTTTAACGGAGTTTCCTTCATATACAGTTTTGTTGGCAATAGGGTGCGTGCCCTGGTGATGGAATGTGGAACTAATATAACGCGAGCACCCTGGTGTTGGAATTTGGAACTAATACAACGCGATCTAGTTCAAACAAGCTGACTTCGCTTGCTATTGGGCTCCTTCTTTTATATAAAATCCCAAAACGGACGTATGTTAAGCAAACGAACCTCGAAGAGAAAGAAACATGATGATAAATATTAAAGAAAAAAGATGTCATATTGAAATATCATTATTTTCTAATAGCAATTTTTGTAAAAATGTTGAATTCTTGCTGGAACTTTTTGAAAAATCTGTAACAACGTCTTTCAAATTCTAACTCAATCTGAAATTGATGAAAATCAGTGTATTAGTACTATTTGAGATAGAATTCCTCAGAAATCATAAAAAAAACTGCATAGAAGCGCTATCTATTGAGTCATTTACTCCAAAAACAAAATAACATTAATTTATATCAGGGACTAACTGAATTTGAAGTTTGATGAAAAACCGTGCATTTGTTCTTGAGATAGAACTATTGCGATAATTATGAATAATGCCACATAGCAGCGCCACCACGATTTACTCCAAAAATTAAAAAGTACTTTTATAATTTTTATATCAAGGACTAACATAATCTGGAGTTTGATGAAAATTAATGCAATAGATCCTGAGATAGAGCTATTGCAATAATCACGAATAATACCGTATAGCAGCGCCACCATTCGAGAGATTTTCTCCAAAAACTACAGAATACTAATTTTTATCAGAGACTTACTGAATCTAAAGTTTGATGAAAATTCGTGCATTATTTCTTGCGACAGAGCTATTTCAGGAATCGGGAAAATTGAGCACAACAGTGCCACCTATTGAGCAATTAATATAAAAACGTAAACAGAATTAGTTCATATCACGTATTTATTGAATCCGGAAGTTTGATGAAAATCCGTAAATAATTTATTGAAATAATGTTGATGCATATCGGTAAAAATGAAGTTTAGAAGCACCATCTGTTGAACGATTTACATGAAAATGTAATCCGAATCAATTTATATCAGGGACTATCTGAATATAACTTTTTATTAAATTCCGTTCATTAGTTCTTGAGATACAGCTATTGTAAAAATTGTTAAAAATGCAGCATAGCATAGCCATGTTGAGTGATTTACTTCAAAATAGAAACAACACCAACTCATCTCATGGACGAACTGAATCTGATGTTTGATGGAAATTTGTGTTCTAGTTATTAAGATAAAGCTAATGCGTAAATCATAAAAAATGCAAAACAGCAGCTCCACCTGATGAGCGATTTACAACAAAAACTAATCAGCATCAATTTAGATCAGAGACTACCTGAATATAAATTTTTATTAAATTTCGGGCATTAGTTCTTCAGCCGCGTCCCTACAGCTTGCGACAGCTTATAGCCGGTGTGCTGCACACGTACTACCGAATGCCCTCATCCTTTTCGAACGAAACTTCGAAGCGAGCGAAATTCAAATCGTAGCAAGCGTGCTGAGTACGCACCGCCGAATGTAATCTTCCTTTTCGAAAGAGCCTCGAAGCGAACGAATTTCCAACCATATCCCTGCTGCCCACGCCAGTCAGATAGCGGGCGAAGCCAGCAAGTTTTAACTCAGCCACGTTATATTAGTTCCTCATTCTAACACTAAGGAGCGCGCTCTATTATTAACAAAACTGTATCTGAATGAAACTCCGTTAAACAACCTATTAGTAGATATGTTACTTGAGGTCGCGGTGCTTTAAAAGCTAGAATTTCTGTTATATTCCCTGATTTTGTTCGCAACCACACCCTCTTTCACGCCGAAATGTGACTTTTTTCTTATAAATTTATACCAAATGCCATAAACTGTCACAAAGTTTCAAAATGTTCCAGCAAGAATATAACATTTTGACAAAAATTACTATTAGGAAATAGTGGTATTTCGATGCGGAATCTTTTTCCTTAAATATTTATCATCGTGTTTTTTTCTCTTCGAGATTCATTCGCTTCAACATACGCCCGTTTCGAGATTTTATATAAAACAAGTTGTCCGACAGCGGGCGAAGCCGGCTGATTTGAACTAAATCGTATCCAAATTCCAAATTCCAACACTTAGGTGCTTGTGTTATATTAGTTCCACATTAGTCCTTTATATTAGTCGCGATATATTAGTCCTACATACGTACGTACGTACATAAGTATGTACATACATACGTACATACATACATACGTACATGGTTACATACACACACACAGAATCTACGAGCACATTAGCTCTCAGGCTTTGATAATATGTGAGCTAAAAGCGAGTCAAATTGCATCGGCCTAGGATAAATTAGATCAAAACTAGAAAGTTGGCGCCGTGGCGATCTTTAGATTCAATAAAATCCCGCCAAATTGAATTGGCCTAGTACAATCTAGTTCGGCCTAGGATAAACTAGTTCAAACCAATGAATAGCAGGCTAAACTAGTTCATCCTAATGACCGTTCGGCCAAACTAGTTTGGCCTAGGAAAAACTAGTTTATCCGATGGGCGTTCGGATAGACTAGTTTGGCCTAGGAAAAACTAGTTTATCCGATGGGCGTTCGGATAGACTAGTTTGGCCTAGGAAAAACTAGTTTAACCTATGAGCATTAGGATAGACTAGTTTGGCCTAGGAAAAACTAGTCTATCCGATGGGCATTAGGATAGACTAGTTTGGACTAGGCCAATCTACTTTGGCCTAAAATCGGGTTTGGCCTGTAACATATATATTCTAAATGAAATAAGAGAAAAATTTATATTTTAAATGAACTGAATACAATAGGAATGACAAACATGGAAAAATATTTGAGATATATATTTTAACCTTTTTGAGACGGCATCCCTTACACAAATTTTATTTGGACAGCACCACTTTTTTAAACTGTTCCATTTACTTCTAATATTCCAAAAAAATGTTCTAATGAGGAAAATAAAAAAAATTACATTTCTTTATTAATGAAGCCAAAAACAAACTTCACACGCATGTTTCGACGATGCATATATGCATCATCCTTCCCGAAAGTGTTAAATGAACTGAATACAGTTGGAATAGCAAATATGGAAAAAAATTTTTGGCAATTTATTACTTATACCTAGATAACAAAAACAAATTGTTTTTCGTTGCATTTTTTGTAGCATACTGTATGCAGAATAATTTAAAAAATATATTGGTACCCAAAAATGACAGCCATGAGGTCTGTTTATAATGTACGAAATATTGATAACGTTGAATATTATAATACTACTATTCCGCAAGTCAAACAAAAATACCATCACAACGAGAGACATATTAACTTCGGGAATCATCTAGCAGTAGTAATTGATATAAAATCAGCAAAATTTGAAAGTATAGGTTTAGTTTGTGACATATGTACGGAATAAGGAGATAAAATTAAATAATTGATTCTACAGATGATTAGCGTATGTTGATTGGCGTGATTTGACGAGCGTTATTTGAGCTTTTAGAAGGAGGGTTAATTTGATTTAATGTCTTCCATAATCGAATTTACGAAGAAATTGGCTTAATGTGGAACACAGTTTTTTTTATACATTTTGTATCCAATTTTTGGATACATTTTTTGATGCATTTTGATGCATTACGTTTGCGTTAATATCAAAATTGTGCCAAAATGTATATAAATTGCTAATTATTTCAATTCAAACGTATTAGTAATTTCTATTGCCAAACATTGTAACTTGCTATTAATTGAGTGCACTTTGACTCTTTAATTATTAATTAACCGTGAGCATGCAAAACTGTTAAATTTATTTTTTCTTGAATCAAAAATATTTTTTATTAAGTTATAACTTGCATTTTTCCCTGATTCGAAAATGAAAATGTTTAATGACTAAGAGACAATTGCATCTTAAGCCTGCAGTTTAGATGGAGATACTGAAAAAATACTTTACTCTAATAGTTGTTTGTTCTTTTATTTTCGATATATTCTTTGTTTAATAAAATAGTACTCGAAATTTTGTAATTTTGAAAAGCTGTATTTTAAAAATGATTACTTTCACTCCAACAATGTTAAATAATTTGAAATGTTTCATTCGGCGCCAACTTTTATGCTTGGCGACAAAGGAATGATGTAACGCAAACGAACCGTATCTTTAAATTGCAGCATGCATAAAGTCGTCTATAGCAGTAGCACGGATAATACGCAATAAAACAACAGGTGTTTATCTTAAAGTGATAGAGATGTCATATACGCACCACATTGGCGCGATTTTTTTCAGGCGCTAATGTCGTATATTCATCAGGTTACATAATTGGCACCAAAGTGTCACTATTAAGCTGGATATGGTAACCCAGATGCTTTTGTTCATTTATTAATAAATTCTTTATTTATTTTTATTTCATTTTTTAATATAAAAGTTGATCTGTTTCATAGTTTTTAATTATTTTTTATTTATTTATTTATTTATTTATTGCTGTTTTTCTCTTTTTAAGATTATATTTGTAACTGGTATTAAAAAATGTGTTTTTCGCCGAATCGGCGTCCAAAAAAGTTGCGCCAATGTGGTGAGTATATGACATCTGTGTCCTTGAAACTAACACCGAGATGTTACTTGGAATAACCTTGGAATATGACCTTGAAACTAACACCGACTACCAATAATACCATTTAAAAAAATTAAATACTAAGATGAGGAAAACACTATAATCAGAATATAAATCCAATTATTTCAGGTTAGTGAGATTGCTTCGGTACAAAATTAAATACAATGTTTGTAACCATAATCGTAAATTACAATATTCGAGTAATGAAACCTTTATAAATGTACATCATTTTGACGAAATTGCGGCATTTATTCAGCAGGGATAACGAAAAATAACACGTTTCATAATTTTTAATGATGAATATTATTATGATATTGCATCTATCTACTTCTAATTTACATATGAAATGCAAATTGTTATTTCGTTCCGATAGTTGATAACTTGAGTCCTGCTGAAAACTTTTTTATGGAATATTTTTTCAGAAGCATTTAGGATGTTCAACATCGTTTTATGTTACTTATTTATCATATAATGGGAGAAAGCTCTATAATCAGGAGAAGTCATTTCTGGAATTTTATTCATTTTAAAAAGATCTTCTAGATGTACTTTAATGAAATTGGCATTGTCAGTTAGAAAAAAATTTTAGGTACTTTTCAGTATATTGCACATCGCTCTACAATTACAGAATTGTGAAGAAAATTTCTATAATCATGTAAACCTGATTATGAAGGCTTAGTCTTTATAAAAGCTATTAATAGGCGTATTTTGAGGAGAATTACATTGTTAGTTTCAAGGATATTTTTTTTAATTGCCTAGCGTTACGTCGTTCTATAACAAAACCTACAAAAAAAAAATCAAAAATTCGTCTGGGAAAATGAACCAGCGTAGCGGGCGACGCCTGCTAGTAAATGATAAAAAATATAAATAGAAAAAACTAAAAGCTAAAAAAGAAATTTTTAATCAGAACTCTTACATACAAAACAATTTTTTCCCACACCGAAGTAAAAAACTACGTAGAAATTTGCGGCTGAACCGGGCTTCCAGACCGGTCCGGGTTATGATTTTAACATTTTTTCAGGCCGGGCCGAACTTTCCCCCCTATGGGTCGGTTTGGGACCGGTTCAAGATATTTCGATCCATGCAGACCTCCAGTGCAGACTACCAGCATAATTTGAAAAAAGTTTAGATTTAATTCAATGCACTGCTTTGTTATGTCCAAAGGAGAGGCACTGTCTTAAACCGATATTTAATAATGGAAAATATGTGGATGACCCCTTACTTGCTTTGAAAATTAGCGAAAAATTGTTTGTTTACAGGCATGGTGAAGTGGTGTAAATCACGAATTTTGGAAAATTTCATGTTTTAATATCTCTCTCAGATTTTTAGATATGTAGATGAATTTTTTTTGGTTCATTTTATAATAGATAAGGAATAATTTCCTAATTGGGAATTTTGCCTTTCGGAAACCGTATAAAATTTTATTTTCGTATTTTTTCAAATACACCCCCCCCCCCCCATGGAGTTTCAACATATCTTATCTGAAACTTCATCTTTTTTTATGAATTTTTGCAATTGGAAGTATGGGTCTAGGAGCAATATTTAAGGAGATAGCCTATTGTTTCGATATTTATGACTCAGCCTGTACATTTACAGTATCAGGATAATCCATGATGTATTGTTCTAGATATTCAACAAAATGTTTAAAATTGCAAGTGGCCGGTCACCTTAAGTGTAAATGTTAATTTGGATTAAAAAATCTAACATATACAAGAAGAAATGCGAAGTACTACGACGGAATGGGTTTTTTTCAAATTCAGGAAAGATCTACTCGCCATACTCAAAAAAAAAAAAAAAAATCACACAAAAAATTTAGTTCAGTTCTATGCATAAAATCAAACACTTTTTAATGGTAAAATGGCAGAGACATCGCAATTATAGCGCCTCCCTCTGGCGGATTTTTTTCAAATTCAGAGAGGGTGTGCTGACCATAGTGAAACACCTATACAAAAAAAAAATTCATTCAATTCTATGCATAACTTCATACACTTTTAGTCGGTACAATATTGAAAATGACACAAAACTTTTTATTGTAGCACCCTCTTCTGACGGAATATTTCGAAACTGAAGGAGAACCTCCTTGGCTCAGCCAAAAACATGCACAAAAAATTTGGTTCAATTCTATGCATATATTTATACACGTTTTGATGGTAAAATGTTGATATACGGACACACACAGAGATACACAGACACACGGACAGACAGACATTTTGTAAAAACATGATTTTTGGAATTTCAGACCCCTAAAATGCGTAAATCCGTCGAAAACCGGAAGTCGAAAAAAATTTCGATTACAATATTTTCCTCTATTGAAGATAGAAAAAAGTAATAATAAAACGAAAAAAAACCCTCAAAATAAACTTCTTCGATTATTTTTTTATTACACATCTCATACACCGAGCGTACTACGCACGTATTTCTATCCATTTAAAAGCCTCCATTTAAAAAAGTTCCTCTTAAATTGAAAGACAAGAATGAGATCACGCTGCAACAGGCAGCGAATACAGGACGTCAGATAGACGCACCGGGGACAAAAATATAATGTAAAGAAGAACTGAGGGGCGCCTTTGGGATGACTTTTTATAGAAGCTGGGCCCAAAATTTAATGAATCAAAAATATGTATTTAAAGAATTGAATATAAATTTCCCCTATTTTTGACAGAAATGAAAAATTAAAAATGCTTTCTGGGCTAAAAAAATTAATTAAATAATTAAATTTAATTTAATTAAGAATTGCATCAGCAAATGAACAGTTAAAAATTTCCAATAGGATTTAAATAAAAGTAAAAAAAAAGAATTATAATTTCCTAAATATAAGAAAATAAGGAAATGTACAAGATAGTATTGTTACCAGATGTCTACTACTTAGGCATTTTTGATTCAAGAATACAAACTATAAGGATAGGGGGTGGGGGTGGGGTGAATAAACCTGAGAAATCGAAAATTTCGGGATTTTTTCGAGCTTTAATTGTGAAATCATGTTGAAGTTGCTAAAAAATTTTCGCGACAGAAAATTTACTTAGATTAGACAGAAAATAATGCATTATTTCGTCAATTTTAGGAAGAAACTTTAATGTGTGGTATACATATATAATAAACGTCCCATAAATTTCCTTATTAATTCCGTTCATTGTTAGTCGATATTATCTGAATAAAATGTCAAATTTTCTTTGAATAAACGAGATAACAAGAATAAATACATTAAAAGAAATTAATGAAAAAGAACGTCTCCAAATCAAAATGGCATCTCACAAGAGTTTATTTCATGTATAAATTATAAATAAATAAATAAAAAAAAAACACGTAAAATCATAACAAGCAAACTTAAATTAATAAAATAATGAATTAATTTTCTAAACTCAGAATAATATTCTCGGCTTCTAATTATGCACATTATAAGAATTGCGCTCTATTTAATCTTTTGACACCTCAATTTATATAATAATTTGCATTAAAATATAAGGACGTCTAAAATATTGGCTGCGAAAGCTATCATTATATTTTAGGAACTAAGTAATTTAGGTCAATAGGGTCATTTATTTCGCATGTTTATTAGAAGAGGTCCTTCAATAAAGGCAATATGTTAACGCTAGACAAAATGCCTGCAAATGTGGAATAAAATCGCCTTGTATTTAATAATAAACATCACAATATGTGTTAACTGTAATGTGATTTTTTTAGATATTCCTTAAAAGAAGAAAAAATAGTTTTAATTTTTGACGAAATAACGCAAATTTATTTTTATTGTAAAAAAAAATAACAAAATAATTTATGTTTCCAGAACATTGATGAAATATTATAATACTTCCGTTTAAAGCAAGATCTCGAATCGTAGAGCTAAGTAAACGGCTTTATTTCTTTATTATTAGGTATTTTATGTTGTTTTTAATCAAAATTTAAATCATAGAAGAAGTTAAAATTGTTTAAAAATTTTTGAACATTATCTGTATACTAGATTTTGTAAAAAGTTTTCATTAAAAAGCGCTCATTGTACGTAAAAACTTGCATTCTTTTTTAAGTATTGTAATTTTCAGATGAAAATAAATATATCAGGATATTTTATGCCAAAAATATTTTTTTCTAAAATTAGAAAGAATTAACATTTAATGATTGATATGATTTTGTTCTAAATTGCCTAAAAGTTAAGATTGTTTTGTTGGTGCTGTGGATATATTCAATTGACTATTTCACAAAACACCTTATATTGTAATCCAAGTGACAACGGAAAAAAATCCAGTCTCATTTATTAAAAACCAAATTTTTTGAAAAATAAAAATAAAAATAGGAGTTATTATGACAAAAGAAATCTCACATGAATTACTAGTTAAATAAAACACATAGAAAAAGAACATAAGATTACTTTCGCTGTGAATTTACATAGCCATCTCTTATTGATTTAAAGATAAAATCGGTGCTATATGTATATATATATATTACAAATTTAAAATTTTTTCGCCAAAACTAACCTTTATACTATCTTAATTTTCTTATAATAATATTTCGTACTTATTTCAAATTATTAAATTAAAATCTTGTTTCTAAATCTAATCTGTTAATCCGTGTGCAGACGATATAAATTCTTAATTTGCCTTAAAAAACATTAATCCAGTATGCGTAAATTTAAAAAGATGGCTCTAAATTAAAAATATTCTTAATTAAAACTTTATTTCTTAATATTCCAAATAAAACTGATTTCTTCTGTTTTTATCAACCCTTTTTAAGAAAGTCTTATTAAATTTATTCCAAACCCATACCTTTCAAAAATATCATTATTTTATTTTATCTATTTATTTATTTTTCCGTCGTCAACGATAATTTGCATATTAATAAATTCATTTCTTTTCTTTTTCTCTTAAAATTAATCATGTATAAAAATCGTCTGCCTAAGATATTTAAAATTCTGAGTCAATTATAAATTGGTTAAATAATATTTTTTTTTAAATAAATTTATCGTCTGTTTAAAATAATCTCGTAGCTGGACAAGAATTCTGTTTACATAAAATAATGATGGTTAGAGATTACAGAATGTTCCAGAACTTTCTTTTCAGTTTAAAAGGGGGAAGTCTCGAGATGAAAAAAAGATTATTCTGTAGATTTCTTGGGTTGCTTCTTCGATGAGGACAGCTCGCTGAAATAATGATGGAATTTTTGCAAAAAGGAGCTTTTCCTTCCTCATTATCACGAATTTAATAAATGAATTTACAGCAGCCCATGACTAATTATTGGATCTTCTACATTTATTTATTATTTTTGTTTTTTCCCTCGCTTGCCATGACTGTGTGTTCTTTTTAACCAGTGGAAATAATTCGAGCTCTCCTGAAATCGTCACAACTAATCGAAAAGTCGGCAGGATAGGTAATGCCTGTGCTAGTGCCTGTTTCGGATTTTGAAATGAATCTACTGAAGAAGTAAAATGCTATGTAAATGAATCTAATGTATCTACTGAAACGAAGTGATGACAAAAATATGAATCGCCGAAAATTTTTCCCGCCATGGTTGAAAGTGTTATTAAGCAAGAATTGCCATTATCTTTTGATTCCTGGAGTGAATGTAACAGAGGAGATTTTAATGTTAAACAGCTTTCTTTCCGAGTGGTTTGAAAGATTTCTTCTAAATATCTCGTGAATTCCTGAGGCCTGATATTCCACCTTTTTGCTGTTTATGTGTAACTGATGACTCAAGATAATCATGGTCATAATGACAAATTTTTGAAAATTAATAACTTCAAAGTGGTGAGTATGCGAAAGGTATTTGATGAGGAATTTAATAAAGAATGGATTTTATTGAAGATTTTTCGGGAACTGTAAGTTTATTTTATTAAATGTTTTGATTATTATTTCTATTCTATTTATGATTGATGGAAAGTATTTATTATTTATTTATTTATTTATTTATTATTTTATTGATGAGAGTAATTTGAAGTTAATTTATTAAATTACTAATTTATTTATTATTCTATTATTTATTGTATGTTATGGATCTGATATAGTAATTTTGAAAAAATATGTAATTGATAGAAATTATTAACTTTGAAATTTATTGCGAATGATTTTACGATCGGGATTTAATAAAGAAAATAGAAGTGCTTCATTTATTCTAATGAGTAAGAATCAAAAAATTATGGAAGATCCTAAGATCGTACCGTTTGACCCGAGTTCTGGAATGAACATTTTGTCGTGGTTAACTTATTTTGATACAACATGTGAAAAGGAAAAGAAAAATCTAGAATGGAAATTTAATTCTATTGCGCAATATCTGAAAGGGGAAGCGCAAAAAATTTATATCAATGACTGTTTAAATTGTACGGATTATGAACAAATTAAGAAAATTTTGATAGAAAGACTCATTGAATTAGACTTCCTGAGTTTTTCTGATTTTTCAAATCTGAAATTAGATAATTTAGACAATTTAGAAACTTATTTTCGTAAGAAAGTGGAAATTGGTAGGAAATTACATCTTAGTGAAAATATACTATTACAAGGTTTAACTGATGGTTTAAAACCAGAATTCAAAAACAGTATTATTATAAATCCTCCTAGTAGTACCACCGAATGGTACCGGGTTGTCAAACAATTCGTGGAAGTTTCCACCCCACTAGTTTCAAACCAAGTAATAAATCAACCATCAGCTAGACAAAATTTTCAACCTTTTCAACCAACTAGGCCCTGGATTCAGCCAGTTAGGCCGAATACTACACCTAGGAATTGGATTCCCCAAAGGCAATCTCAGTTTCAAAGACCTAGAGTTTGTCAAAATAATTATATTCAAAATTCATACCCTTCAAGACCTTGTAGGATATGCACAAATAGGGGTGTGAGTAATGTTTTTCATTGGGAAAGAGAATGTATTTTTAGGAATGAGTTGCCATCCTCTGATACTCTTCCAAATATCTCACAAAATAATTCTCATAATGTTTGTCAATTAATTGTGTATGGATGTACAAATAATTATAATTTACCATGTGTTGTAGATACTGGCTCAACTACTGCAATATTGCCACTTAAATTTGTTAAAAAACTTAATGCTAAAATTGAGACTATACCCTCAGTTACCATTGGTCAGGCAAAAGGATTTTTACATATAAATAAAAAATGTAGTGTTCTTCTAAAAGTGGGTAAAATTAAAAAATATGTTAACTTTTTAGTATGCAATACAAATTTGGATTATGCTATTTTGGGGTTAAAAGAATGTTCTAAATTTAAATTAACCATAGATTGTAAAAATTGTATTGTAAGGCAGGGAAGGAAAATTATAACTAACAGTATATCCATACATAATGAGAGATCCCTTCATTTCAATACAGTAAATATGGACCAAGTACAACAAAACAGGGATCAATCTAATGAATTTGTAACCTCTGAATATAAAAAAGATATGAAATTAAATACTGGTAATACTGTAGCAATAGATAATTATGATAATGAAACACTGAATGTAAATAATCATGATATAGAGTTACAATCTACTTGTGGAAATATTATGAAAAATGAAGACTGTGTTGAATTTGATCACGCAATTAATGTGCATCCTCATTATAGAGGTTCCATGACTCTTCAAAATTTTCGCGATAATTCGGATTCAGATTTAACTGGGGAAATAAATTTAATTCAAGATGTAAATTTAAGGGAATTAGTTCATATTTATAGTGATATTTTTGCAAAGCATAAATATGATGTGGGTAGGATTAATATTGAACCACAACGCGTTATACTAAACTCAGACCTACCTATATCTCTGAGGCCCTACCGAACATCTCCTCTAGAAGAAATAGAAATAAAAAACCAAATTCAATCATTGTTAGCCGCCGGACTGATAAAGGAAAGTAATAGCCCCTATTCTGCCCCTGTTACACTAGTTATGAAAAGAGAGGAAGGTAAAAAAACGCGATTATGTATAGACTATAGGAAATTAAACGCAATAATTAAAAATGATGCAGAACCCTTGCCCCGTATCGATGGAATTTTAGATAAATTGAGTAGTGCTCAGTATTTTTCAACTTTGGATTTAGCCTCTGGCTACTGGCACATACCAATACATCCATCCGATACAGAAAAATTAGCATTTGCAACCAATTTTGGACTTTTTGAGTGGCTCATGCTCCCTTTTGGCATAAAAACGGGCCCTCCCATATTCAATAGAACCATTCGAAGAATCCTTAATAAATATAAAATCGACTTTGCGTGCCACTATTTTGATGATATTATAATTTTCTCTTCCTCTTTAGAAGAACATTTAAACCATTTAGCTCAAATTTTTAACATTTGCAAACAAGAAAACATTAAACTTAAACTTTCTAAATGTAAATTAGGCCAAAATAAAATCAATTTCTTAGGTTATGAAATTACTAATGGAACAATAACACCAGCAAATGCGAATATTGAAACCATCAAAAATTTAAAACCTCCTTCCAATGTGAAAGAGTTACAACGATTTCTAGGTTCCATTAATGTTTACCATAAATTCATAAATAAATATGCTGAAATTAGATATCCTCTAAATCGATTACTTAAAAAAGATACAATATGGGAATGGAACTCAGAGTGCCAGGAGTCTTTTGAAAAATTAAAAAATTCTTTAATTGCTAAACCCATCCTCAAAATTTATGATCCTACATTACCTTTACATATGTTTGTAGATGCCTCTCAGATAGCAGTAGGTGCCGTTCTAAAACAACCTGATAAAGATAATTTCTTACATCCTATTGCTTATCATTCTAGAATTTTGAAGAGTTATGAACAAAATTATTTCATAACTGAATTAGAATGTTTAGCTATTATAGATACTCTTGACAAATTCTATCATTACTTTCATGGTGTCAAGTTTACAATTCATACGGACCACGCATCTCTAGTATGGTTAAAGAGTGTTAAAAACTTAAGAGGTAGGCTTTTTAGATGGTCACTCAAACTTAGTATGTTTGATTATGAGATTGTTCTGTAAACAATCAAAACTTATTTGGGTTCAAAAATCTTCTAAATATTCTTGAATTTTCTTTTTAAAAATTTTATTACATACTTAGAATTATAGAATAAAGAAATATTGAATTCAAATTATTTACATACTATGTACAAAATGTATAATATGTACAAAATATAAATGCTTTTACCTTGATAATTTTTGATCATCATACTAAAAACTGGAAAGATGATCCTTTATGCATTTCTGCGTGCCTTTTCATAAAATTAACATAATTCTTCAATAAAACTCAAGACACGCACGACACAAAAAATTATAAACATTCTCTCTAAAAAAAATTCTTTTACATTCCATCAAAAATTGATGCCAACTTTTTTATTTAAACTTTTAACTCATCTCGTAAGATAAAAAATATATAAAGCAAAGCAGACGAAAAAACAGCTTCGCTTCCATAGCAACGAGTCGCTTCTTATAAATAAATTAAATATCACAATTGCAAATATGCAAACGATTTTCTGTGAATAAACTGGAATAACTTAATTTATCAATTCCTAACATACTCCCACCTTTAATTTAGGCGGAAGCCAAATTAAACTTAAGATCACTTTTGATCAAATTAAGCCCTAATTCAAAATAAAAAATATCTAAATAAATAAAGATAATAACTAAACAATAATAAAATAATAATGAAACATTTAGAGTTCTAAAAAAGTCATTTCAGAGTTCTAGAAAAATCAGTTCAGAGTTCTAGAAAAATCAGTTCAGAGTTCTAGAAAAATCAGTTCAGAGTTCTAGAAAAAGTCATTTCACAAGTCTCTTTACTACTCTGCCACTTCTAGTTTTACTATTACTCACAGTCTGTATTACTGGGTCATCAGGACTTGATATCTCTAATGAGTACAGCTTACGAAGTGGACGCACCAAGGTCCCTGAACTTGTTTTAACTTCAGCCACTCTAGCTACTCCATCTCGACTTGGGAAAATCTTTACAATTTTTCCTATAGGCCAATGAAGTCTCTTTTGGTTTAGTTCTATCAAGACTACTTCACCTAGTCTGACAGCTTGTCCTTTCTGTTTTGATTTTTGGACCAATTCAGCTAAATATTCTTTTCTAAATCTATTTCTAAGTTGTTGCCGAATATTTTGACAGTGTTTATATCTAGATTGAAGTTTCTTTGAATCTATTGCATCTAAATCAGGAACACCTATTTCTTCAATGTTTTGCAAAAATGATGATGGAGTCAAAGGTATAAATTTATCTGTTTCTTCAAAAATATAGGTTAGAGGCCTTTTATTTACTGTTGCTTCGACATCACATAGAACAGTCATGAGTTCTTCAAAAGTTAAAGTTGAAGTGCCGAGTGTTCTGATCAAGGGAATTTCAACACATCTAATCAGACGCTCCCACCATCCACCCCACCAAGCTGCTGCTGGAGGGATGAACTTCCATTTAATAGGAGACAGTTCTTTTGAAGAAACTATTGCATTCCAATCCAATGATTTTAAAAGGTTATTGGTTCCTCTAAAATTTGAGCCATTATCAGAGTATATAGTAGTCGGCCTTCCTCTCCTGCATATAAATCTTCGAAGTGAGTGAATGAATCCTTCTGATGAGAGACTGGATACAAGTTCCAAATGTATTGCCCTATATACTGCACATGTAAAAAGTACAACCCAAACTTTGGATCTTTGCTTTACGAAAAGAGGGCCAAAAAGATCAGTTCCAACAACTTCAAAAAGTTTGGAATCTCTGATTCGATCTAGAGGTAGGTGAATTGGAGGTGTAGTATATGGTTTTGCAGAGTATCTTTTGCATCTGTAACACTTAGACAATTGACTTCTAATGCTGCGTCTAAAAGAAATTATCCAATATTTTTCTCTTAAAATGGATCCAACTGTTTGAAGTCCAGCATGACAATTCTTTAAATGACATTCTTGAATCAGACAATTCACTACATGATGTTTCGATGGTAATAAAATTGGATATCTGAAAGAAAACTCTTCATCCCGCTCTAATATCTTTGTTTTTACTCTCAACAATCCTTCTTGATCTTTCATAACCTTTAATCCTTTTATTGCATCAGTAGTATTACCAAAACTTTCAGATTGTATTATTGACCAGAGCGACCTTTCCGCATCTTCTTTTTCTTCAATTGACAATTCTGATGGAAAACATATATTTCTGTTTCTGCACTTCATTATGAATCTCTTCACCCAACATACGACATTAATAAATCTACCAAATTTTGAAATTCTACTATATATCATAAATTCATGTGAATTAGAACATAAAAGAGTAGGTACTGAAGTTTTCTTCTTTTCCATCATTACTAATTCTTCGTTGGGGCTTGTTTCTGAATGTGGCCAATTTTCTTCTGATAACTTCAACCATTCTGGTCCCTCCCACCATCTCATCTTCAGCAGCTGTTTAGGACTACATCCGCGAGAAGGTAGATCAGCAGGGTTGAGATGACCAGGTACGAAGTTCCATTGTTGAGATTCGGAAAATTTACAAATTTCTCTAACTCTATTGCCTACAAACGTTCCCCATTGATCATTTCTTCGAATCCAAGCGAGAACTGTCGAAGAGTCGGTCCAATACTTTACTGGTATGGAAATACAATTAAAGGCTTTCAAAACAAATTTAGTCAACCTTATTCCAAAAATACAAGCAAGAAGCTCTAAACGTGGTATGGTTACATTTTTCTTTGGTGCAAGACGAGACTTAGCTCCTAAAAGTTGTACAAAGAATGCGTCTTTATCTTCACAACGTAAGAAAACTGCTGTTGCATAAGCTCTGGTACTTGCATCACAAAATGTATGAATAGACCATTTTTCTTTACAACCATAGCCTACACGTCTATTTATCTTCACGTCATTTAAATACTTGAGTTCGCTATACCATTTTTGAAAATTATTCCGGATTTCTTCTGGAAGTGGAACATCCCAATCTAATTTCGTTGACCAGGCGTCTTGAATTATCAGTTTGGCTGGCAACAGTGCTGGGGCTAAAAATCCTATTGGATCGAAGATCCCCTGGGTTACAGCTAATATCTTTCTTTTCGACAGATTTTCTGTAGATTTTGAAATAAAATTTTCTAGTTCAGGCACATTGTCGACTGAAGTAACGCAGTTATCTATATAGTATGATTTCATAAGCTTCTCAGCTATCTGTTTGTTTTCTTCATCAACATTACTCAAATGATATCTTATAACTGCACCTAGCAAAAATGGGCTACAAGTTGCTCCAAAAACTACTCTATTGTGTTGATAAACTTGAAATTCGTCAGGACTCTTCCACCATAAAAATCGCAAGAAATGCCGATCTGATTCTTTGACTTCAATTTGAAGAAATGCTCTTCTTATATCAGCTACTACCCCAACAGCTTTCTCACGAATTCTTATTAACACTGCAGGAATTTGTTCGATGAGGTTTGGTCCTTTGAAGAGGCAATCATTTAAAGAAGGAGACCTCCCCACCTTACACGATGCATCAAAAACTGGTCGAACACTTGTAGTAAAACTATCTGGTTTGATGACGGGATGATGAGGTAAAAAATGTCCTGGAATCTTGAGTGTTTCATCTAGTACTTTACTGATAACGCCTTCTTCTTCCCATTCACAAAAAACTTTAGCATATTCTTCAAACATTTTCATTGATTTTAATTTCTTTGTTGAATTTATCAATCTTCGTTCCGCTATGTGTCTATCTGAGGGAATCTCACGTTTGCAGTTAATCCAAGGAAGACCTACAATATAGCGACCTTCTATATTTTTATCAACTTCTTTTATAAAATTATCATGAGCGAGTTCTTCTTCTTCTGCTTTAGACAAAGTTTGACAGGGATCTGTTATACCGATTGTCTCTAACTTCCATAATTCTGGAATCTTCATATCTTTTAAAGCTAGGCTCGTGATAAACATATTTCCATAATTTAAGCAAGACTGTGATGTACTTTCTAAACGACCACAAAGTGTCCATCCAAACTTTGTCTCTATTGCAGTAAGACCGCTCTTTAACTGTTTTACTCGACCTGTAAGAAGTTGTCCGTAGTAATCGCTTCCAATCAAAATTTCAATTTTTGGACTTCCTGCTCCTAAATCTGTGATCCATAGTTTATTTTGTTTAAGCTCTTTAATTACTGATTCTTTCGGTATCCGAGGAATATTATTACAAATTATATCTTGATCCAAAAGTTCTAAGACTTCTTTGGTTTGTTTCTGTCTATCAGAAGAACTTAACTCAACTTGGAATTTATTGTGAGATTTAGCTTCTATTTGCGTACCACCAAACAATGTATGCACAATAGCTTCAGAAGAAATGGGATGTAAACCTAACTCTTCAGCTGTACCTTTTAAAATATAGCTCTTTTGCGACCCACAATCAAGTAACGCTCGTACGTTCTTTGTTATTCGACCTTTAATAACTATTTCCAAAGTCATAAGAGCTACTTCAGCAGAACACTGCTTATTTGCTATAGTGCTTTGAATTACTTCTGGGGTCTTAAATGTATTTTCTGGTTCTTTACACATTGAAATTTCAGGGCATAATAACTCGGTATGGGGTTTAGAGCAAACGTGGCAACGAATAAAAACTTTGCAAACTTTAGCGTGGTGACCAAAACGAAGACATTTTAAACAGCAATTTTTATTCTTAATTTTAGCCTTCCGTTCATTAAAGGAAAGAGATCTAGCCCTAACACAGTCCTTGCTTTCATGAGATTTACTGCAGAATAAACAAAGGCGTTCTTTTGTGCTAAATAGCCCTGCTGCAGTAGGTATTTTACTTTCTGCTTTTCTTAATTTTTCTTTAGGTTTGTCTTTAGAGCTCAGCTCTATAAAACTCGATTTGGCTAATTTGAATCTTTCCTCGTTTGCAACTTCGTGTTTCAGAAATTCCATCAAACTTACTATATTTGCTTTTGTTGACAATGCATTATTATTACTAACAATGTTTGATGTGATTGAAATATTATATCGCTGCCATGCTTTTAATACATCTTCCGATAAGCTAGATTCTATCATGGGATAGAGCCACGCCGAATTGCTTTCTAAACTTAAACCCATTGATTCTAACGATCTTAAATATGCCTCGACTTTTGTAAATAAATCTGATAAAGGAAGTTTATCTTTGCCGTGCGCCTGTACATTAGCTACAATCAATTTTAGGAATTCTCTAACGTACACTTCTATTAGTAAATCTTTATTTCCAAAACGCTCTTGAAATGCCTCGACAGCTTTGGGGTAATTAACTGCGGTCATTGGATAGCTCTCTAACAAGCGCCTGGCACTGGTTCCAGGTTCTACCGATTGGATAAGATACTGAAATTTGTCACTATTATCCAAATCTATGTCTTCATGAATTTTCTGAAACTGGGACCAAAATGAAAGATAATTTATTAACTGCGAATCGAATGGCTTAATATTTAGTTTAGGTAATTTATAATGCTTTGATTTGGAATAACCGTGATCTGTGCTTTTTTCACTATTATCTTGATTACGTTTATTTTTAACCAATGCTTCACCAACTTTACGCTTAATGGTAATAAATTGATCTGAATAACTTTCATTTTCCACTACTTCATTTTCAATAGCCTCTTCATCGCATTTATCATCATCTAACATGAGTTCAATTATAGCTTCATCAATAGATTTAATTTCATGAATCAAATTTTCTAATTTACTAAAATCGTCTGAAATTTTACCCTTATCTAATGACTCGCTGTTAATTTCTTCATTCAAAACATTTAAAGTTCTGGTAAATGACGAACGTAGCGGCGTACGCTTTTTCTTTAGCTTATTCATCATCGAAAAATTAAGTAGTAATGCACAGCTTATGAAAACACTATACGCTATAAAAACAATTCAATATCTCAACAGTATTATTCAAATGTCCGTGCTCGGGGCGCCAGATTATGTTCTGTAAACAATCAAAACTTATTTGGGTTCAAAAATCTTCTAAATATTCTTGAATTTTCTTTTTAAAAATTTTATTACATACTTAGAATTATAGAATAAAGAAATATTGAATTCAAATTATTTACATACTATGTACAAAATGTATAATATGTACAAAATATAAATGCTTTTACCTTGATAATTTTTGATCATCATACTAAAAACTGGAAAGATGATCCTTTATGCATTTCTGCGTGCCTTTTCATAAAATTAACATAATTCTTCAATAAAACTCAAGACACGCACGACACAAAAAATTATAAACATTCTCTCTAAAAAAAATTCTTTTACATTCCATCAAAAATTGATGCCAACTTTTTTATTTAAACTTTTAACTCATCTCGTAAGATAAAAAATATATAAAGCAAAGCAGACGAAAAAACAGCTTCGCTTCCATAGCAACGAGTCGCTTCTTATAAATAAATTAAATATCACAATTGCAAATATGCAAACGATTTTCTGTGAATAAACTGGAATAACTTAATTTATCAATTCCTAACAGAGATAATATATGAAAAGGGTTCAACAAATGTCGAAGCAGACATGTTGTCACGAAATCCTGTTTGTCATTTTAATCAACATATTAGTTTATTGCTAGATAGGAAAGAAATTATAGAGATGCAAGACAAAGACAATGTTTGTGACAAAAAATATAAAAAAGAGAATGGAATTATTATAGTTCAGAAAAAGGGATTCAAAAAAATTGTTGTACCAATGTCATTAAGAAGAAAATTACTCCATATTGCTCATGATAATTTTGGACATTTAGGAATTCAAAAAATGCTTAATTTAATATCTCCCAACTATTATTGGCCTAATATGACAATAGACATTACCGAATTTGTTAAACATTGCGATACCTGTCAGAAAAATAAAAAACCAAAACAGAAAAGATTCGGCTTATTACAAGCTATGCCAGCAACAGATCAACCTTTTGAATGTCTTTCTATTGATACTGTTGGTGGATTTAACTATTACAACTCAACAAAAAAATTCTTACACATAATAATAGATCATGCAACTAGATTTGTTTGGGCTTTTCCCTCCAAAAATGTTACCACTGAAACATACACTAACTGTTTAAAACAAATTTTCAATATCAAAGCACCTCAAAAAATACTTAGTGACAGGCATAAATCTTTCAGATCTCCAAGGTTTAAGAAATTCCTTAGAAATCATCATGTTCAACAGCGTTTTACATCTGCACATCATCCTCAGACCAATGGAAAAGTTGAGCGAGTTAATCAGACTATAGTTACCAGGCTTAAATGTAAAGTTAATTCCACTTCTTCTAAAATACCTTGGACTAGATTATTAAACCAAGTCATCGAAGGATACAACAATACGCCCCATTCTATCACCAAATTCCCACCTGCCTATTTATTTTATGGTCAATTGCCTTATGAATCTCCTTTAAAACAAAACTATTACCCATCAGTAGACAAAGCCCTCAAAATTGCGAAAGCGAGAACTCATGAATTTCACCTTAAAAGTAAAAGACTCTATGATCGAAATTTTGTTGAATGCCCATTAAAAATACAAGACTCTGTAATTTATGAAGAATTTAAATACCCTAACACTCGAAAATTAGAACCTACTTTCTCTGGACCATATAAAATTATAAATAAACTTTCTGATGTAACTTATGAAATAGATAAATTTAATTATGAGACAGGACAGAATTCCGTTATTGTGCATGTTTCTAAATTAAGACCCTATTTTTCACCCGAAGATTTTAAACTGTTTCATGAGCAACCCAAAAAACAAACAAAACCTCAGATACAATCACCATAATTTTCAACATCAGCAGGTATGTTCTTGGAGGCCTACAAGAATATTACTTGTTTTGGGGAGTTTTTGGGGTTAAATTGGGCACCTTATGCAGGCATAAGGTGAACACTTTGATTGTAAAAGCTTTCAAATTGATGTTGATAAATTAATTTTAAGGGTGTTTAAGTCTAATTATATTTACTCATGTATTTGACATTAATATTATTCTATTTATTCAGCAGATATTTATGTTATAACAGTTATAAAATCTAATGATTCTACTCAAACCTATAACATAATATGTGATTTTCAGTGATTGTGAAAACTACAGATTAAAAGTTCTTCAAAAAAGCACACTATTTTTATTTCCATTTCTCAATTAAGAATGACAACTTTCATTCCTATTGTATTTTATTATTAAAGTTTATAAACCATGTGTGGATAAAACATTATTCTACATTTGGCATTCAAAACTTATAACCAAATTTGACAATTTTGTAAAAGAGTATCAGAGAGGAATTATTGTAAGGAAATACTGGTTGAGAGTCCATTTTCTAAATAGTTAGATTTAATTTTATTTGGATTTTGGAATTATTATGATTTTTTTTATTATTACTTTCGGCTAGCAAAAAATACTTTCTTATGCTATTAGAAGATAAGAAAATTATTTAGTTGCTATGTAATTATTTTTATCCTCAACCAATATTTTCCCTATCAATAATAAACAAATAGTGATATTTTCTTTTGATTATACTCTTGTTTTACTATTATTATTATTATTATGATTTCTATGATGAAGTTTAATATTAATTATACTCTTATTGAAAAATATTAGGATATGGAGTCTTATTATACTATTACTTATTATTGTTGTTATTGTTATTATTTAAATTTTTCTATATTATTTATTATTGATATTGAGAGTGATACTATTTATTATTAGAAATTTGACATATTATTAAAAAATGTTGGGACCCAACAAAAAACAAAGATTAAACTAGATTTGGAGATATTTAATTAAAGAGACTGTATTCACTGGACATTGAAAAAGACTCTTTTATATATTCTTGAAAGACTTTTTTCATTTAAAGGACTTATTTAAAATAAACTATGCATTAAGTCATTGTAGTTATTTAAACTTCCATGAGAACGAACTTTTATTGTTTTTATTATATTTTTATCTCTTGCTTATTAATATTCATAACTTATTTACTGTTATTATATGTATTATCTCCTATGCACTTACAAATGGTAAGTGATGTTGTAACATTATTGTATTTCTTTCAGGGAAATGCTCCTACCTAAATTCAATTCAGAATTATTTTCTGTTAACTATTTTATTTTAATCGCTAATATTTTTTATATTGCGTTAATTTTCGTTTCTTCCATCTCTTGGCTTCCTGAGTTTCACAGTTTTATTCCAAAATTTAACTTTTCTAAATTATTATATATCTGTTGTCTGAACTTGTAGTTTTATTTAACTATCAATTTCATACAAAGTCTTGGGGAGAGGGGATAATATTACAAATTTAAAATTTTTTCGCCAAAACTAACCTTTATACTATCTTAATTTTCTTATAATAATATTTCGTACTTACTTCAAATTATTAAATTAAAATCTTGTTTCTAAATCTAATCTGTTAATCCGTGTGCAGACGATATAAATTCTTAATTTGCCTTAAAAAACATTAATCCAGTATGCGTAAATTTAAAAAGATGGCTCTAAATTAAAAATATTCTTAATTAAAACTTTATTTCTTAATATTCCAAATAAAACTGATTTCTTCTGTTTTTATCAACCCTTTTTAAGAAAGTCTTATTAAATTTATTCCAAACCCATACCTTTCAAAAATATCATTATTTTATTTTATCTATTTATTTATTTTTCCGTCGTCAACGATAATTTGCATATTAATAAATTCATTTCTTTTCTTTTTCTCTTAAAATTAATCATGTATAAAAATCGTCTGCCTAAGATATTTAAAATTCTGAGTCAATTATAAATTGGTTAAATAATATTTTTTTTTAAATAAATTTATCGTCTGTTTAAAATAATCTCGTAGCTGGACAAGAATTCTGTTTACATAAAATAATGATGGTTAGAGATTACAGAATGTTCCAGAACTTTCTTTTCAGTTTAAAAGGGGGAAGTCTCGAGATGAAAAAAAGATTATTCTGTAGATTTCTTGGGTTGCTTCTTCGATGAGGACAGCTCGCTGAAATAATGATGGAATTTTTGCAAAAAAGGAGCTTTTCCTTCCTCATTATCACGAATTTAATAAATGAATTTACAGCAGCCCATGACTAATTATTGGATCTTCTACATTTATTTATTATTTTTGTTTTTTCCCTCGCTTGCCATGACTGTGTGTTCTTTTTAACCAGTGGAAATAATTCGAGCTCTCCTGAAATCGTCACATATATATATATAAGATTTTCTGGTAAAATACGGCTTTTGCCAGTAGTAACCATTTAAAACGTATTTTCCGTCAATAATCTTGATTATGTTAGGGCATTTATATAGTTCATTAATTAACCGATGAAAGCAATTAAAAAATGTAGAGTGCTATATTTATGGGACATCGATTGAGACGTGTCATAATAAAATCACTGTGCAAGAAGTGGTGACCAGCCAAAATTAAAGCGTATTTTCGTTACCTAAACAGCTTATCTATAAAAAAAACTAAAGCTAACTCATATGACAGTAACACCTCTGTTACATTACATACACTGTAAAAAAATTGCTGCAGTAATTTTACTGCAGCAGATATTCCAGACAATGTACGTAAAAAACTGACGTCAATCCTATATCGACGAACTTTGCCTTTACATAAACGGGTTTTGCCCGTAAAACACAAAAGATACAGATGTTGGCCGTTTATGTAGAGGACATTTTCCATAAATTTACCGGATAATACACGATAAAGTAACGTAAATTTACAATTATATTTTACAGTGTAGAGTAGCATAGAGAAACTGCGCAGCAACTAATGTCAAATCATCATAACTTATATAAATTTTTGATCATTTGCTTAGTTTATTAACAGATGTTACAAAATCCTGTTAAAAATGTAGGGTTGCGTTCTAAAATCTGGGTTTAACTAGTGTCATGCTTTAAAATATTAGGAATATTTTATGAGGGTTTGATTGTAACCAGATTTTAGCAAACAACCCAATATTTTTATGATTAGACGTTTCAGTCTTATGCAAATAATGTTTCATCTTTTAATTAATAAACTAATCAAGCGAAAAAAAATCTGACTTCAATTTAGAGTTTACCCTTTTCAGCAACTTGATTTCGCTCAGTAGCTCAATATACTTTAGTAGAGAGCTTTAAACACTGCGCATTTCCCCAAAATCCTCCACTGAAATTAATCTTCATTTTGTTTTATATTTATGTGTTAAAATTTTATCTCAAACGGGTGGACGAAGGAAGTTTTGAATTTACGTTGATGTAGCCCAAAAAGAAGATCCACCACTCCTTGATTTTGAAATTTAAAAAACATTTTCCCCTTATTTTAATAGACACAGAAAATTTAATCTTTTCGAGTAACTTAAAAGATTTAAATACTAAGAGAAAGTACAGCTCTGATTTTTCTTCCATTTCGTGAAAAGGGAGGTGAGGGGTCTATAAAAAGTAATTGTTACTACTTTTTTAAATTTTATATGTTAAAACAGTATCTCAACGAGTTCAGTAGGCAACGTTTTATTCAGGTAGTAGTCGCAGAGCTATTTTCCTTCTTGCCCAGCTTTTTAAATTCAGAAAAGAAAATTTTATTTTTCTCCTATTCTTAAAGATATAGAGTAAATTTAAAGTTTGCAACTAAGTTAAGACAATTTAACACAAAGAAAAATATGAGAGGTCCGTTAATCAGTGGTTTACTGTACAAGATTTTTTCTAATCCATTTTTTGCAAACAAAGAAAATGCATTTATTTTATTTAAAAATATGTTAAAAGATCAGTTAAAACAGTTAAAATAATCAGTTAATTTTCCATTGGGAGGATAGTTACTCTTATCCGCTACACTGTAAAAAAAAAGGTCGATCTACTATAAAAACTTTAGTGATCTTTGTAATCACTAAAAAATTTTTAGTAATCTTAGTCGGTTACAAAAAAATCTGTAAGAAATACTAGAAAAAAGTTAGCAACGAATAGAGTTAATAGTTTCATATTTTTAATAGCTCTTACTAAAACTCAGTTGGTGTGGCCTTGATAGCATGGTGGTTATAGTAACGAAACTCTCCATCGCAAATACGCCCCGAATGTATGTAGTGTCTCGTTAATAAAGGGATTATGAAAAGCCTGTCGGAGCAAGTAGGAATGTTTGGTGCTGACATCTATTGCGGTTTTGCCAAAAATCTTCCGCTTCAGAAGTCTGGATGCAGCTCGAAGGAAGCTCCTGCCCTTCGGGCGCACGTAATGGTTATTAAAAATAATTTTGGAGCTATAACTAAATATTACTAAAATTTACTTCGTGGCTCATACTAAAAATTGTTAAGTTAGTTATACAAAAAATTCTTTTGTTCAGTTTACAAAAGAAATGCTTGTTTCACTTGCAAAAAAAAACAGTTTTTAATGGTTACTGAAAAATACTGTGGAATACAAATTTACTAAGAAATTTTTAGTAACCTCTTGAATTTTTTTTACAGTGTATGAATCGAAATTTTTAGATCTTTTTCTTTATTGTTTATGAGTTATATATTAATCTCAAATCTGTGGTTTAAGAGCGTCTTGAATTTAGGTGTGGCAACATTGCCTCTCGAGCATTTTTAATTTTAATGAACGAAATTTCTTTGTTCTCCGTCTTTTAAAGAATTAATTGCATTTTTTTCGAATAAGCTAAAATATATAAAAACTCAGGAAAAGAAGAAAGATTTTTTTTTCCTTTAAAGATTGTCTGGGATATTCCCTTAGAAAGCACTCAGAGAAGGTAAATTCTTCACAAAATTCCTTCACCCTCATAGTTTTTTTAAGTTCTTTTTTACATCTTCCAAAGTTGTAATATATAGGAAAACTTTGTGACGGAAACTCTAGAATAACAGACACCTCCCTCTTTGCTTTTCAACTCTCAACATCTATATAATAGTACATTTAGCTCTGTATTAGAACACTTTCGAACAGCGGGAAAAACTTTGTGCTCCCGAGAGGTCCGTTATTCAGAGTTTTACTATTTAAGCTTTTTTTTCATAAAAATTCACATTTTCTTCAAACATAGAAAATGCACTTATTTTATTCAAAAATACACACATAATGTGCACATATTTTGCAAACATCGAACATGTACTTATTTTATGAAAAGAATGTGTGCAGTTTAAAAAAATAAAATATGCACTGATATGAAAGCATAAAAAAATCAAAAAGTTTATACAAAAATGAAATACTTTTGCAGTATTAAAAATATTTATTCTTTATGCATAAATTTAATACAATCCATCATTTTTTGCAAAAATGTGTAAACTATTGTTTAAAGAGTTGGGTTCTGCAATTCTAGCCGAAATTCTTAACAAATCTTTTTTTTTTTTTGTTGTTGTTGTCGTTACTATTCTTTTTTTAGCAAATAAGAATATTTTACTGGCACATAGTGCGTCATGCTGTTTTCTACCTAAGCTGCCTGCATAGCATATCATGCTAGCAAGCGTCAAAAAGTATATAAAAGCAGGTTAATATTCCTATCTCTCCATGCTTTAGGAGATGCTAAAGTTGCAAATAACCATAAAATGTTTGTACATAGCGTGTCATGCAATTTCTCCCTAAATTGTTTGCGTAGCATATTATGCTGGCAAGCATTAAAAAAAACATGTTATAGCATGTTAAGGTATCTAACTTTGCATGCTTTGAGGTAGTTTAAGCAGCAATTAAGCACAAGATGCTTGTACATAGTCCGTCCTTCTATTTCTCCCTAATATCATTGCATAGCATATTATGCTGGAAGCATAGAAACGCATTTTATGGCATTTTAAGGTAACTACCTATGCATGCTTTGGAAAAACTTAAACAGAAAATAAGTGTCAGATACTTGAACATAGCTTGTCACGCTATTGCTGTATAAGCTAGCTACTTCGCATTTGATGCTAGCTAGCAATTTAAGGCATATAATAGCATGCAAATCTACCAGACAAAGCAATAACTAGCACATTTTTGTTGCTGGTACTAGTATGAATTTTGACCTGGGTATGCCCTTTTCATTATTTTATCTATTCATAACTTCATGTACTTTTGTACATGAAGTTATGAATAGAATTCCTGGTATGGCCAGCAGGTCTACAATGAATTTGGAAATATTTTGCCTAAAAGGGCACTGTGATAGCGATTTTGATTTATTTATTTATTTATTTAAAATTTTGTTGTTTATTGGCGAATTGTGCAACAACTAGAATTGACGTCCTGCTAAGCCGGCTATTCGTTTGATAAAGTTAATATATACCAGAATAAAGAAAAGCTATTGAATTTAATAAATATCATGATCAAGATTAACTCTGTTTTTTTGTTCTGATTAATTGATTGAACCAGAATTTTAAATTTAAAATCAAAGTTGGTATAAAATGGAACTAAAAATACTGAAGTATTAACATCTATAAGTACTTTTTTTTTTAATACTAAGATGTATGAGGCAGAAGACAGTTTTGGGATTGGCATATTCAGCTAGTTTTAATTCTTTTAATGAATTAAAACTTCATAATTCTTTTAATGAATTTCATATTTAAATTATTTTTTATATTTATAAAGTTATTTCAATTTCCATATGGAATTTAACTATAAATTTCTTCGGAATATTTATTTTATCCCAAAAATCACATTTTCTTAAAAAAAAAGTTATTTATTGATTATTATACTGTATATATTAATTGCGCTGTTTACTTAGAATATGAATTATTATTATGTATCCTACCTGCGCTATCGTTTAATCTTCAAAATAACACATTGAATAACTTATCATTATCAATTAACTATTCATTCTTTTCTGATTTATAATTTATCTATTTTATTTACTTGAAGTTGAGCAAAAAATTTCCATCCAATATTATTTCAAAGTTATCATGCTGTGTACCCAATTTTTTTTCGCTTGAAATTATTTTTTAGCATTAGATTAACATTTTATACTTACATTTACATTCACATAACTTAGATTACTGATTTTTGCTTTATTATGTTATAAATATCGAAAAATGTTTTCAAGTATTTTAAAAAGGGGATGTATCTCATTGTCTATACAGCGGAATTAATTTAATAAGTACTTAGAAAAAACATAAATTTATTATTTTCTTATGGGAATTAATACATGTAAATGAATAGGAAGAAATCATGTGTACAATCAAGACAATTTTTAAACATTTTTGTAAATCTTTTTTTATTTAATAGAAAACATAATTTGCAAGCAATTTATTTATGAGAAATGTATATAAATGCATATTTGTTGTTGAGACAGTAATGAAAAGTGACAATTTAAAGAATTTATGTAGGGTGATGTGATGTCGCGTGCATGCTTTTTATGCATGCTTTTTATGTTTTAGAAGTAAAATGACTTGATTTCTACAATCCTTAAGAAATGCCCTATAATGGACAAAAATAAAAACCGCTGAAATTAAATACCAACGAAATTATAAACAAATAGTTGTTTTAAATGTCGTTTTCCCAATGGTTAATGAAATGAAACAAGTTAATCGAAAAAAAAATATGATCGTTGAGCTGTAATTAACAGTTACTCTTATAAAAATATTACTTGAAATAAGAAAAATGGATTTTTTTCCTGCACTAATTAAAAACAAAATGTTCACACCTACTGAAAAAAAAGTGTTTTTTAGACATGTTAAAACAAACTGACAACAGGTTCTCTAATAATCAAGCAAAAGTATTATAACTTATCACGCATAAAACTCATTTCTTCCCGACATGGCGCAATATTTCAAAAATGCTATTAACTACTGGCGGAGTTCCCATATGTTGGCGCCCAAAGTAAAACTAAAATCATTAATAAAATAAATTTAATATTGGTGAATATTATCAATTAAAGATCTCAAGCACCATAATTTATTGATAGAATGCTGAAAACGATATATATATATATTTGGCAATTTATATTCTTTCTAATTATATGTAATGTAAGGAGCTGAAATAATGATTTTTTGGAAAGTTATTTCACAAGAAAGTTCTTTGTTAGTTTTGGAATATAAATATGTGTGTGTGTGTGTGAAATTTTTATTTTATGGCTTAAACATTGAGGCACAATTTCAGATTAGACTGGATTTTTTGAATACATATATATATATATATATTCAAAATATATATATACGAGATATTTATTTGAATATATTCTATTACAAAACTTATAATTTATCTATCTTCAGGCGCTAATATTTTTTTTTATTATTTTTGGTCAAAAATGAAAATATTAATTAAAAAAATTAATTTTTTATGTAGCATTAACAAAGGAAATGTAATAGGTATAAGATGAAAATATGGAAAGTGCCATTAATTATTATCAAGAAACCACCAATTTAAAATATAATGATATAGTTTAACATTAAGTTCACCATTTTGAAAATATCTATTCGAAAAAAATTCTGAGACAATGTGTCATTAAGTTTCACAAAATTTATTCGAAATGAATTTATTGGCAAAATTTCAATTCAAGTTAATATATACATATATATTTAATTTCTTAACAAATCTGCTTGAAAAAAGAAAGAAAAAATATTAATTTGTAGATACATAATATAGATGTAGACAAATATGATTACATTAGTTTTTCTTTTTCTTTTCTTTTTTATGCTGAAATAATAAAACAATTGCCATTTTCATGATTATTAAAGTATTGTGCACAAAAAATAAGTAAAATCTTACCTTTTTCTGGATTCAAGTTGTAGATAATACAAAAATGAATATTGGGTGAAAATTTCGTTTGATGGCATTGCATAAATTTTTAGCAACACTGCGTTCATTATCAAGTTTTATCGTTTTAAATACACAAAGTTTAATCGCCACCTTATATGTAATGTAGACTTAATAAAAAATACGCTTAAAAAATACTAACCGACAACAAAAAAAGAGCTAAAAGAATTAAACGCTGTTATCGTCCAATCAAAAACCTGGATTTTTTCTTAATTTTCGCTATTTTAAACATAATCTCAATTTAAAATCTGCAGTTGCAGTTGCATCATCAAGCCACCACATTTATATAAAACAATCAGTTTATCATGTATGGAGAATTTCTATTGGTCAAAGTAGATACATCCTATACAAACGGTGGAGTGATTATGCGGCTATAGCTGTAGACTTCTAACAGTCTAATTTTTCTTATTCATCAGTCTGTTTTCGCAAACTTCGCAAAATCTATCTAGATTCCAACCTTTGTTCAGTCCAGATTTTGCACTTTGAAGAAAAAAGATCTCGTATCTGTGTAAGAGTAATCGCCGGAAAAATGAACGCTTTTAACTGGACGATTACTTCAAAAAGAATTTGAATTTTTAAAGTTTTTATTTTTAAAAAGTTCTAATCATCAGACTTTAATTAAATTAAAATGGGACCACATGGATATCTAGGTTTATATTTTTAAAAGTTATGAGTTGACAAGAAACACATACTGGTATAATTCAAAACCTCCTCCTTTGAAGTTGGCTAAAAAAACTGCATAAACTAATATGAATTTTTTAATGCGGTTTTTTACATATCGTTCAGGAAGGATTACGAAATCAAAATATATGTTAAAGAAACTTCGAAAATTTTGAAGGTTTAAAGGTATCCTACCACCTTAATAGCAACTAGATTTCGAAACATTCAAGTAATCAATTATATGATGAACTACTATATATATAATCCGTTGTGCCTCGACTAATTGGAACTATAGATATGATTAGTATAATCGCTATAGCTTCGTGATTACGTAGCAGTTAATTTATGGAAACCTTGAATAGATTGAAAGTCATCACATTACATTCAGACAATTATACTGACGAATCTCTTGAAACTCCAATAAACCTTATTTATATAGCTTAAAAGAAGATCTCAGAAAATTGTACAGAAGATTCTAAAAAAATTAATTACTTGTACATATCTTGGACTTTTTTTGTTGTTTTTAGGGTTCTGTACTAAAAAAGTAAAAAGTGAACCATTATAAGATCACTCTTACTTTTCATCCACTTTTTACAATTATTTTACATTTTTGTTATTTTTTTATTTGTTTCTTTTTGGAAAAGTGACGTTTTTAGTAGATAGGATGTAATTTTGGCCTTTTGAAAACGATTCTTTAAAGTTTAAATTCTCATAGCCCCCCTTTTTTAGGGAGTTATAATTTCCACATCATAAACTCATAATCACAAAATTTTGGAGTAATTAAGACAATTAATATAGAAATTATGATCAGTATATTTCATGCAGATAGGAGTGTATGCTGATAGGAGAAACTATTTTTTTAGGACAATTTATTTTGCCCTAATGCCCATAGGGTATGTTAATTTAGCATACTATTTATTTGTTTTAACTAGTTTATCCTGGACTCATCCCTTTTATCTTAGGCCAATTCCATTTGGCGTGCTTTTATTGATTCAAACGATTGCCCCAGTAGCTTTTTCAAGAAGATCCCGTTTTAAGAATTTAATTGACAAGTTGGCGGAAATGAGAAAATGATGACCCTTCTATCGCCAATCGTCGTAGGTTAGTGTTGTCCACAGTTAGGGAAAACTTCAGAAATTTAAACAATAGATTTTGTTTCTTAAAAATAAGATAAAGGATTAAAAACCCCCATAAAAATAAAGAATTTTTTGCTTTAAATTCCGTGAGATGGTGGTGTTATATATGACGGCCGATTATCTGGAAGAGGGAAATAGGCGCTAAAGAATGTGCCATCCGCGGGGATCTTTTTAAGAGAACCTAACTCGTATTTACACAAGAAAGTCCAAGGTTCGAAGAAAACTACGGAAAACTCCGAATGGTTAGACCGACGGGCACGATTGGGTTCGAACACAGCACCTCCCGTCTACGAGATTCGAGAGCAGAACCTCTCAGACACTAGTGGGGCTTAAAATAAAGAAATACGTATGTAGAAAAGGGATGGGGTTGGTGGATCCATATTTTTATGTTTATTCTTAAAATGAAAATAGTTTATTTTAATTAGTAACTAAAAGCGAATTTTGTAATGTGTATTTATTATAAAATAATTGGTCTACAATTAATCGGAAGTATTTTGTGCATACATTTATCTATATTTGAGCTATATCAAGTAATGAAATATTCGCTAGTCCTGTTAATATTATATCATGGGTTTTCTAAATGATATCGTAGATGAATATTGTTCATATGAAAATCGTTTTACATGCATAGTTTTAATAAATAACATAATTTTCACAAATAATTTCGTTTCGCGTGCAATAATTAATTTAATAATTGATTTTAATAATTTACAATAATTGATGCAAAAGAACATATATACAATGAATTAATACATTTTAGAACGGCTCTCCCAACAAAAAATTATTAATTAATTTTGAATTTATAGATACTAGTACACGGAACCCGGGGTTTCCGGGTCACAGAATAAAGGTGAAAACTTTTTAAAATTAAAAAGTCTAATAAATTTTTCTTACGTAATATGCTTTTTAAACTGACAACTAATTCCAAACAGCAATTTTATATGAAACATAATAATTATGTAACCATAAAAAGCTTTGAAAATTATCGGTACTTTCGTATTAGACGCAAGATAGAAATTATTAGTCAAAGTTATTACCCAAAGAATAAAATTGAATTCTTTCAGTTTTTAAAACCAACTAAGAAAATATGACATACAGGTATTCTTTAAAATATATTTTTGTAAAAGTTAATTGGTGTATCTTTTGTAAAGTAAGTTTGCAACGAACTAAAAGTCCATTAAATTGATAGATAAAAACGAAATAAAACCAACAACATTCACGGGGTTTTATAGCCGACGATATTTTACATAACAGGTTTTTAATTATTACTATTTTTTTCAGTTGCTATGAAAAAATGGCAACAAATTATACAGTTATCTGTTATTTTCCATGGAGAAAAGAGATAGATGGAGGTGCATTATGCGATTAAAACGGTTTGATGGGCGTTATTTTTCCAATTTAAATCTCTTATTCGGCCCAAACAAAACAATTACGTGGAACAGAGACCGAATTCTTCAAAATCATTTTTTCTCTAAATGAAAAAGATCTTTCAGAAGTTATTTTAGCATTCTAAAATAGCATTTCATTGTATTATGAATTAAAACTGTATTGCTAAAAGTTTTCCTTTTTTTGCGAAAGCACACGATTGTGTTTGAGGCAATGCCGCGAATGTTACGGTTACATTTTTGGCGTCACCTTAAGCATTTCTATTCTTTTTTTACTCTATGGCTATTTTTTCTTTATTTCCCACATAAATGAAATACTTAAGTTGCCACCATTAGAGAAATTGAACTAAAAACTACAAAAAAATTCATATCTCAAAAACAAATTAAGATACAGTTTTCTAACAAACAGCATTTAAAAGTGCATTTTTTTCTGTATAAGATGGTATAAAGGTTGAAAACCTGCTATGTCTAGAAGTTAAAAAAATTTCAATAGCGAAAATCGTAAAACCGAAATTTCATCGGAAAGTATTGCCATTCAAAACATGACGTATGCGTTACGCACAGATACGTTTGGCCTTTATTATATAGATTTTGTGAAATATTTATAACTCAAATCAAATCTTTTACTTAAAAGTATTTTTTTATTTTGTCGAATGGCAAATATTTAAATGATCTTACAAGAGAAATATTTTCGAACTGAAATCCCCCCTCCCTCTCCTCAATCTTTTAACGTCAAGAAAGCTGAAATGATTAAAATCCAAATGTAATCATCCCTTTAAAATATTTTTATTTTGAGCAATCAATAATGCATTTGGGATAATATAAAGTAAAATGTTTGTAACTCATTTTAACTACTATTATTACTAATCGATATATTAAAATAATTTCTTAACAAGTTATTTTTATTATACAGTCTGAGCCTGAGCATAGAAGGCTAAACAATCAACTCTTTACCGGAACACGGTATGAATTAAAAGTGAGTACTTTTCATTGTCCCAGTTTGAGCATACGACTACTATTTTCTTACACCGTCGCTCTTGAGTACACGTATGTCAGTAAGTTTCAAATATTTCTGTGTAATATTCTGACATACATTTCTATGTATTATTTTGTCCACACACATACATCTGTGTCTAAATAATTCACACATTTTTGTATAATAAGCAAAATACATATTTTTTGTGTAGTATGTAAAGTTTGTAATTTTTTAATGACTCTTCGACTCAAATAAATTCATGCATGTTTATATATTTACAAACACATCTGAGTTCTTGAAAAGATAGCAATGTATGCTCTTTCGTTAAGAAGATAAACACATATAAATTCAGGTTTGCGACAAATATAAAAATAAGTAAGAAAGACAATACTAATGTTTTATTTAAAAAGAATTATATTTTATGCCAAAACTGTAATTTTGAAAAAATACGTATACATTTATATAAAAGGGAGTGATTAATTTAAACACGCATTTTTTAGAGTGAAACCGTTTCAGCAGCTAGAGTAACGCATGAGTGGCTTTTTTCATTTATATTTAAAAATACACTACAGTAAAACTTTCAGTTGGAACCAGTTTTAACTGTTATAAATATTTAAGAATTGAATATTCCTCTTCATGGTTGAGTTATTTCAGTTTCAGCTGAAATATAACTGATAAATTTTATTACTGTTTTTTAAGTTTAGTTATCATTGAAACACATTAGAAAAAATTATAGTATCTAGATAATAAATTAGAAATTTTTAAACTTTCAAAATACAGTGAAACCTCCAAATAAGGGACACTCCGAATAAAGGACACCTCTATTTAAGGTACAAAACTTCCTGTCCCATACGACATAACTGACGAGCATTTATTTACCCACAATTCTGATTTGACATCAGTGCGTTTATCCTTATTGAAAAGAATGCTGAATGTTTAGAGCATGATTCTGAAAGTGGAGAATAAAAGAAAATTTTAAAATAAAGAACTTTGCAGATGCTTATAGGCTGTTCTCAAATCCAAAAGGGCAACTTTTATGACATAAAATTAAATTTATTTTTATTCGGAAATGCCTAAAACTAACAGGCGTTGTCATTCAGAATGTTTTTCTATGTAACATAACTTTTTTTGTTGTTGTTTTGCAAACGCAATAAATTTTACAGAATATAATGTCAAAATGAGTATTTTGAATACACATTTTCAAGAAAATAATGAATAACTATTCAGAAAGGGTGGAAAACGTATTTGCCACACGATCAAAATCGCTAATAGGTAATTTATTTACCAAAAAAGTGAAAACACAGTTTGATTCCAAATTGCTTCCACAGTTACATATTCCAGTTATATACCGTTAAAAATTAAGTTGAGACATTTGTTGCCTGAAAATGCGCAAAACAATCTGAATACTTTTTTTGTAAATACTGCTGATAAAGAAGAATTAAAAGTTATAAGTATAATAATCGAACATTTGAAAGATTATTAGTGAAAAATTGAAATTTGCAAAACAATTACTTTTGATTGATTACTTCAAATAAAATTCTTTTAAAAGTTTCAATAATTTTTCCATGCACAGAATTTTTATATGAAATAAAAACAAATGATTCTACAAATAATTTAATGATTTAGTAAGTAACTGAAAATTCTAAGTCTTTAATCCTCTATTCATTTAGTGCCTGATTAAAGTAATTTATACACTTCGAGTACATTTAAACTTCACCTATAATGATTTGTTGTTTTTATATCCTTCTGATCAATGAATAAATAAAAACAAATCTCCGAATAAGGGACACCTCTATTTAAGGGACAAAAGTTCCAGTCCCATGGGTATCCCTTATTTGGAGGTTTCACTGTATTACTAATTGTATTTTCTGATTTCAAGTTCATTATGAAAAGTTTATTAACCTAGTCATTCTCAATGCTACTTTAGAGATGAAATTAATTGATCCAATCCTTGGAACCCACCTTATCAAGAGAAGTCTAATAAACATATGTTCTCTATCCTGAAGCTCAATTTTCTCCTATTTCACGATTAAAACTTGATTGCATGGATGAGAATTTCCTATTCAGATTTTTCCTGCATTTTCATTCACCAATTTAAATTTTTATTATGAAGGCAGATTAGATTCCATTGTAAACCCAAATTATGATTATCAGAGAAAGATTAAATAGGAGGGGAGTTTTCTAAAGAAGGTATGAGAATAAAATGTACATTGAAAATGGATGGTATATGTATATATATATATATATAGATAGATAGATAGATATAGATATAAAGATATATATATATATTAATATATGAAATTTATGTGAAATAAAATAATACATAATGTTTTCGTATAATAAAAAAATGAATCTCTAGTTGCGTCTAATAATTTTATTTTTTGGGGGGAGAGGGGGGGGGGGGGTAAAGACACACACACACAAACACACACACACATATATATATATATATATATATATATATATATATATATATATATATATATATATATATATATATATATATATATTAAGTAGCTGAATAAATAAGACCTACTATAAGATCTTAATAAACATAGACATATTTAAGGTATATGATAGCCAAAAGAAGATGAAAAACTTTTTTATTAATAAATAGGAATAGAATCTTTTCAGTAACTAGGAAAACACATAAGGGACTTTTTCAGCATTTATATTTAAAAATACACTATAGAAGTTTTTTTCAGTTAAATCAAATTTTATTTGTTTTAAAATTTTAAGAATTGAAAATGCCCTTTTTCATTTATTCTAATTTCAAATGTAATATAGTTATAAAAACGTATCATTACTTGCTAATTCCAATTGAAAAATATTCAGTATAATTAGAATCAGATAATAAATTCGAAATCTTTCAATTTTCGAAGTATTACTATCTGTATTTTTTTATTTCAAGTTCATTGTGGAAGATTTATTAAGCTATTAACTCCCGGCGCTACTTTCATGATAGAATTAATTGATTGAATTACAGGAATAATACCCGAAGTCTATTAAACATATAATCTCTATACTGAAGCTTAATTTTCCCCTATTTCACGATTAAAATTTGATTGCATGGATCAGAATTTCCAATTCGGATTTTTCCCGAATTTTCCCTGGCCAATTTAAATTGTCATTATGAAGGTAGATTAGATTCTATTGTAAACCCAAATCATGATTATAAGAGGAAGATTTAATAGGAGGGGATTTTTTTAAAGAAGTTATGAGAATTAAATACATATTGAAAACGAATGATTCATACATATTTATATAAATAGATTGATATATATATATATATATATATGAAATAAAATATTAGATAAATTCTTCGTTTAATAAAAGGAATGAATCTCCAATAATGTGTAATATTTGGATTTTTTTTAAGCTCACACATATATTATATACACATATAAAACACACACACACATATACACACATATTATACACATTTAAAAAAACACACATATATACATAGATAGATGATTACCAAACAAAAATGAAAAAAATATTTATTTGTAAACTGGAGTGGAATCATTTCAGTAATTAGGGAAGCGCATGCATGAATTTCTTTGCGTTTATATTTATAAATACATTATGAAAAACTTTTCAGTTAGATCAAGTTTTAATTGTTAAAAACGTTTAATTATTGAAAATGACTTTTCATGTAATTATATTTTTAACTCAAATGTAAATGTAAAACCTTATAATTTTTTTGTTAATTCGTTTCGAAGTATTATTAATTGTATTTTCTGATTTCAAGCTCATTTTGGAAAATTTATTATCCTGTTCACTCTCAACGCTACTTTTAAGATGGTGTTAATTGATTGAATTCTTATAATAGAGACCCACCTTATCAAGCGAAGTCTAATAAACATTTGTTCTCTATCCTGAAACTTAATGTTTTTCCTATTTTATGTTTAAAATTTGATTGCATGGATGTGAATTTCCTATTCAGATATTTCCTGCATTTTCATTCACCAATTTAAATTGTCATTATGAAGACAGATAAGATTCCATTGTAAACCTAAATCATGATTATCAGAGAAAGATTAATTAGAGGAGGTTTTTTCTAAAGAAGGTTTGAGAATAAAATGTATATTGAAAACGAATGATTCATCGAAATAGATAGATATAAAATATCTCGTAAATAAAATGATAGATAATATTTTCGTGTAATAAAAGAAACAAATATCTAATAACGTGTATTTTTTTAAAGGCATATGGGTCAATCCATTTCAAGTGGTCCAGCACTAGTCGCTCGACTATTTTTAAAAAATCTGAAATTTTTTGTACAACAACCCTAACATAATGGAAATTCAAAATGACCATTATTTTAATTCTACTATTTTTTGTTTGTGCATGGCGGCCATCTTTGTTTCATCGTGTGCAGCGATTTTCTTAGATACTAGGATACACAAAATTGTAAATATCTCGTCTTCTATTTTTTCAATTGAAATGGGGTTTGCAGCATTTTGTTCAGAATAAAATAGGCTAAATATACAGTGTAAGAAAAATTTTGAAAAATAAATTTTTACAAGTGAAATTTTAGCACAAAATTTACGATTTTTTCCAAATTCTATCCGTTTGCAAGAGGAAATTTTTCCTGCAAGGGAAACTGTCAACCTTACACAATTTTTTCTACAAATAAGTCAAACGTGCGTGTACTCATACACCAAAACCCAGATCTGGGAGTTAATTTCTCTTTGCGAAAAAAATTCCGAAATTCGTCAAAAATTTCAAAAATCGCACTTTTTAGGCTTTGATATCTCTGGTGGGGCACGAGATAAAAATCTGAAATTTTGGCCTATGATAGTATCATGTAGTAGCGTTATGTACAAAATATTTCAAGAAGGAGATTTGACTACAAGATGAGATATCACATGGAAAATACGTGAAAACAATACTACCAAACTATTGTAAACCTACTATGTAATTGTTCAACAAGACATTCAACCTTGCACAATTTTTTCTACAAATAGGTCAAAAGTGCGTGTATTCATACACCAAGTCCCAGATCTGGGAAATGATTTCTCTTTGCGAAAAAAAATTCCGAAATTCGTCGAAAATTCCAAAAATCGCACTTTTTAGGCTTTGATATCTCTGGTGGAGCAAGAGATAAAATTCTGAAATTCTGGCTTTTGATAGTATTGTGTAGTAGTGTTATGTACAAAAAATTTCAAGAAGGAGATTTGACTACAAGCTGAGATATGACATGGACAATATGTGAAAACAATACTGCGAAACTATTGTAACATACTATGTAATTGTTCATACCTCCAAAATTTTAAATTAATTATTTATGGTACAAAGTTAAATGTCAGTTACAAATATCTTTTTCAAATGCTTCTGTGTGATTTAAACAATTCAGAATGTATGCTAAGCCAATACACTATTTGTCCAGATGAACAAATCTACTAGAAATGCTATTGCAACAATTTTACTCGGAACACATTTCAGGAAAAGTAACTTACAGACAATGAATTGCAACTGATCGAGTTGACATGACTTCAATTAAAAACCTAGAGAATTTCATTCAAGTTAACAAGGGATGACAAGACTTGGGGGGCTTCAAATAAAATTTTTTGAAAGAACGGCTTGATGGACTGACAACAGTAACTGGTCGAACTCATAACATCTCTCGTAAATATTGTTAAGCTCTTTGTTGAGCATACATAGTATTTTGTAAATTAAATGCTTATTATTTAACTGTTTTCAACAAACGATATTTTCTGTGTAAATATTGTAATAAAAGAGACTAATCTCATTTCTCCTAATGTACTCGTAATAGCATTTCTTAACATTTTTTTAATCACCGTATCTCAGCTTGTAGTCAAATCTCCTTCTTGAAATTTTTTGTACATCACACTACTACATAATACTATCAAAGGCCAGAATTTCATATTTTAATTTCTTGCTCCACCAGAGATATCAAAGCCTAAAAAGTGCAATTTCGGAATTTTTTTCGGAAAGAGAAATCATTTCCCAGATATGGGACTTGGTGTATGAGTTCACATACTTCTGACCTATTTGTAGAAAAAATTGTGCAAGGTTGACAGTCTTGTTGAACAATTACATAATAGGTTTACAATAGTTTGACAGTATTGTTTTCACATATCTTTTATGTCATATCTCAGCTTGTAGTCAAATCTCCTTCTTGAAATTTTTTGTACATAACGCTACTACACAATATTATCACAGGCCAAAATTTCAGATTTTTATCTCGTGCCCCACCAGAGATATCAAAGCCTAAAAAGTGCAATTTTTGAAATTTTTGACGAATTTCGGAATTTTTTTCGCAAAGAGAAATTAACTCCCAGATCTGGGACTTGGTGTATGAGTACACATACTTTTGACCTATTTGTAGAAAAAATTGTGTAAGGTTGACAGTTGCTCTTGCACGAAAATTTTCCTCTTGCAAACGGATAGATTTTGGAAAAAATCGTGCATTTTGTGCTAAAATTTCACCTGTAAAAATTTATTTTTCAAAATTTTTCTATAACTGTGTATTTAGCCTATTTTATTTTGAACAAAATGCTGCAAACCCCATTTCAATTGGGAAAATAGAAGACGAGATATTTACAATTTTGTGTACCCCAGTATCTGAGAAAATCGCTGCACGCGATGAAACAAAGATGGCCGCCATGCACAAACAAAAAATAGTAAAATTAAAAGAACGGTCATTTTGAACTTCCGTCATGTTAGGGTTGTTGTACAAAAAATTTCAGATTTTTTAAAAATGGTCGAGCGACCAAAAAAATATTTTCTGGACCACTCGAAATGGATTGACCCATATACATATGTATATATAAAATAAGTAGCTAAACAAAAATGCCCTATTAGAGAATCTAAATGTACATAAATATATTTAAAAGGTAGATGATTGCCAAACAAAGATGAAATAATTATTTATTAATACATTGAAGGGAAATCATTTCAGTGACTAGGGAAGAGCATGCGTGACTCTCTGTGCGTTTATATTTTAAAATATACCATAAAAATTTTCAGTTAGATCAAGTTTTAATTGCTATAAACATTTAAGATTTGAAAATGTCTTTTCGTGCAATTCTAGTTATAACTAAAATATAACTGTAAAACAAAACCTTTATTTTGTTAATTCTAGTTTTCATTGCAACATATTAGATAAAGTTAGTATCAGAGGATAAATAAGAAAATTTTCAATTTTCGTAGTATTACTAATTGTATTTTCTGATTTCAAGTTCATTGTGGGAGGTTTATTAACATGTTCACTCTCAACGCTGCTTTCAAGATGGAATTAATTGATTGAATTCTTTTAATAAAGACCCGCCTTATCAAGCGGTGTCTAATAAACATATGTTCTCTATCTTAGAGCGTAGTTTTTTCCTATTTCACAATTAAAATTTGCTTGCATGGATAAGAATTTCCTAGTCAGATTTTTCCTGCATTTTCATTTTACAATTTAAATTGTTATTATGAAGGAAAATTAGATTCCACTGTAAACCCAAATCATGATTATCAGAAGAAGATTGCCAAAGAAATAGATGAGATGCCAGACAAATAGGAGGGGAGTTTTCTAACGAAGCTATAAGAATTAAATGCATATTGAAAACGAATGGTTCACACATATTTATATAAATAGATTGATAGATATACATATACATACATATATATATATATATATATATATATATATATATATGAAAGAAAATAATAGCTATACATACACACACACACACATATATATATACATGAAATAAAATAGTAGATAATTTTTTCAGGTAGTAAAACGAATGAATCTCCAATAATGTGTAATATTTTGATTTCTTTTCTTTCTTTCTTTCTTTCTTTTTATTATTTTTTTAAAACACACACACATATATATAGATATACATAGTAAGTAGTTTCACAAATAAGAACTACTAGAAAATCTTAATACACTTTAACATATACATAGATAAATGATTTCCAAACAAAGATGAAAAAATATTTATTTATAAACTGGAGTGGAATCATTTCAGTAACTAAGGAAGCTTATGCATGACTTTCAATGAGTTTATATTTATAAATACACTATAAAAAACTTTTTTGTTAAATTGAGTTTTAATTGTTAAAATAGTTTGAGAATTGAAAATACCTTTTAATGTAATTCTAGTTTTAACTGAAATATAACTGCAAAACCTTATTATTGTTTTTTAATTCGTTTAAAAGTATTACTAATTGTATTTTCTTTTTTCAAGTTCATTATGGAAGGTGTATTAACCTAGTCACTCGCAACGCTATTTTCAAGATGGAATTAATTGATTGAATTCTTGGAATAGAGACCACCAAGCGAAGTCTAATAAACATATGTTCTCTATCCTGAAGCTTAATTTTCTTCTATTACACGAATAAAATTTGATTGCATGGATGAAAAATTCCTATTCAAAATTTTCCTGCATTTTCATTTGCCAATTTAAATTGTCATTATGAAGGCAAATTAGATTCCCTTGTAAATCTAAATCATGATTATCAGGGGAAAATTAAAGAGGAGATGAGTTTACCAAAGAATGTATGAGAATAAAATGCATATTGAAAATGAAAGATTCTTCTAGATAGATAGATATAAAATATCTCTAAAATAAAATAATAGATAGTATTTTCGTATAATAAAAGAAAGGAATCGCTAATAGCGTGTAATAATATTTTGAATAATTATTTTTGGTAAATAAAAATATATATATGCATAGAAAGTATCTTGTGAAATAAGGCCTACTAGGAAATCATACATAAACATATTTACACGTATATAGATAAACTTATTTGAAGCTAGATGATTGCCAAGCAAAGATAAAAAATATTTATTATAAGAGCACATTATATGTGTAAGATTATTATATATATAAGATTATGATATTTATCATAAGAGCATCAATAATAGTTCTTTTAAGTTACGATATTTTTTACGTTATTTGTGACCTACAAAAGCAGGAATACGGCTGATCGCTTCATTTCACAAGGCATTTTAACCTCCTGACTGCCGCGACCGGATGTTTTCGTTTACTAAACTGCAGGTTTCACTGCAACATAAGCAATATTTAACTAATAAAATTCTACAAATAAAACCCACTTTTGAAAAATTAATTTAGGATTTATACTATCAAAGGCAATACACGTATACGTAATAACATATTTTGTGTCAGGTTAGAAAAAAACATTTTTTTAAAAATTTTTAATAAATTACAGAGAAAACAACATAACAATTTTACTTTTTTGCTCGTTGGTCAGGGGATTAGAAAATTATACGGTATATTTAGAAAAGAAAGCGTTTTTCTCTCAACACCTTTAACTTTCAACTGTAATATTTCTACATTACAAATGTACATCTGAATACAGTAATCTATCATATTTACCCGAGAGATGTAAAACTTTCAACGAAACTTCTCACCAATGATAATTTAAAAGAATGTTAAGATGTTTTGAAAAAAATGAATGAAAAGGAGGCATAAGGGTGTATGAAATAATGGCCAGCGGAGCTGCATTATGATCATGCGCCTCTTGAACTATCTTCCGAGGATAGTACCCCCCCCCCACTCCACCTTCCTGTTCATTCTATTTCAAAATGTCATGCATATTTTTTATTGTAAATTGTGTCTATTTTTGTAAATTGTGTCTATTTTTTTCTAGGTACTTTTTACCCCTCAAAAAATCTATAAAAAACTTTTTTTTTTCAAAATATGTATTTTTTAATCAAATTTTTAGAGGAATGACCTTAAATTCCAGGTAGAAATTTTGTAGGGAAATTTAATTCGGGTTACACAAACAAAAAAAATGTAAGTACAGTTATTATTTAGAATTTGTTACCTAGAACTATTATTAACTTTACCAGATAAACTACCTATTTCTTGGACTATCTGTGTAATCTTTACAACTGTGTCATTGGAACAAAGGACGTAGGAAAAAATCCTTGTTTATTTCTCCCTTTAATTTTATACGATCTTGTGTCTGCCATGGGCTACTACATCTGTTTTGCCTTCCCAGTCGTATATATTCAGACAGTCGGAAGAGCTTTTTTCAATTCCAGCCGTAAATATTCTCTCAGACACCAAAGCAGGAAATGATAATGATCATATCCTACTGACACCCAAGCATATATATATATATATACATATATATGTATACACACATATATATATATGTATATATATATATACACATATATTTCTAATATTTGTTTTTTTTTTCTTTAACAAATTGGCATGAAAAAATAAGATTTTTGCAGAAATAAATAAACAAATTCCATTTTTTTTTATTCTTGCTGCACAGCACATCAATTTAAATGATTGTTCAGATCATAAGATACTGTTGAACATTTGCAGTATTCTGTATTGTCATTCAATTGTTTTAACCGAAACGTTCACACAACCATCATTTTACGCTATTCTGATCATATTTTTTCCTCATTTAATAGTTGGAATATAGTTAAATTACGGTTAAGTAACACCTTTAAAAAAAAAGGTATAATGACTGGACAGAATGCTGAAAATTGTTTGTTGTGCTTACTTTTACATAATTTTAAAAGTATTAAAAATGCGGAATATGGTAAATAGAATTTGTTACAAAGAATATAATAAAATTATTAATAAGCGCTAGTAAAATTGCAAAAAAAAAATCGTAGGAGTAAATTAAAATAATATAAAAAATGTAATTTACTAGCAGAGCTCCAAATATTAACTTGACTCATTCATTTTGCCATTTTTTACCCACACGAAAATTTCCACTGCCAGAATCCAAAAGCTGAATGTTGGTTTTTTGATTCATCATTACAGTGGCAAATTGGTTTTACATTGCTACAATTAAATTTAACGCAACAAAAGGAGAAAGCAAAACATCCATTTTAATGAATTGCAGATCTCAGGAGGTTATATTATACGTATTAAGCTTACAAGTTTCAGAAATATGTAAAATTCAAAATAATATTTTACAAATTGTATTTAAATGTAACGAAGATTTTCGTTTCTTAATATATTTTTAAACTAATACTCAAAAATGGCAAAAAGGAAGTTACCGTAAATTTGAAAGTACTTTAAAAAAGAAGAAATATATTAATAGAAAAAATTCTGATTGAGATAAAAAATTATAAGTAAAAAATATTCCGTATATTCAATTAAATCAAAAAAAGGCTGGATAGTGGAGATTACTTTGAACGATATCGCAAGATATAATAAAATTTTTTACCGTACTATTTAATGAATCGTTAAATAGTACGGTTGAAAATAATTTTTAGATAAACTTAAAACACATGATTGTGTTGTATATTCTAATGTTTATAAAAGGATTAATAAATTTTTCCCCCATATTGTTGTAGATTATATATCATTGTTCTTTCAAAGCAAATTAATTCCAATTAAAATGACAAATGTGCATTTGTCAAATTTGGTTAAATTCTGACTCTGCATTGTTAAAAATGAAAAGCGATCGTGAAATTTAACTAAATGGCTTAAAAATTAATTTGACTAAAGTCATCCTGAAAAGTTTACGCATAAGTGTAAAATTTTGGTATATAATAAACAATAATAATAATATGTTATATATTAATAATTCATATTATAAAATAATATATATATATATATATATATATATATATATATATATATATATATATATATATATATATATATATATATATATATATATATATATATATTACTACGTGAATTCCACAACTTCATTTAAATTTATGATTTCAAAGATGAAAAAAAATATAAAAATAAAAATTATATATGTCCAAACAAAAAGTCTCATCATTTTATGGGAAAAACACACCTATTTATCATTTTTACAAAACTGTTACATGCATTTTATTTTTTGTGATTTTTTGTGTTAGTTGAAATAAGCGTGTGGTCATCGAAATTATTAATTTTTTCAGGGTTTTAGGTAGAAAAGTGTAACACATTTTCTTTCTTGTTTGTCATCATGTTTTCCATTGAAGCTAACCTCATGCGTTAAAAATTTCTAGCTATTCCCAAATGGGTTTATCTTGGTCTTAAAGCTGGCAGTTCAGAATTTTTGAAATTTTTGTGCAAAAACCTGAGATTTTTTTTTTTTATGCGATATGCGTATTAAATTACTATTTCAGTTCCTGAAAGGTCCATTCAGAGCATCTCACCAAAATGTCACTGAAAGGAAGTAATTGTCAATTCAGCAACAGGTCAAAAAATTAATTTTGACCTTTTGCTGAATTTATTTTTTTTAAAAACCGCAATTATTTATTTTTAATAATTTTCTGTTGGTGTTCAGTTGAAATTTAACTTCATCATAAACAATGACAATATTAATATATGTTGCTTTTAAATTGTTAACTTACACTTTTTTCTACATTATACAAGAGTTTTACAGAGAAAAACATAAATATTCTATTTTTCACTGAACAAAGGACACATTCTTTAAACTTACTGAATCTACTTAATTTTACGCAAACTGACATAATAAACAAATGATATTTTAATTGACATTGTTGTTTTCCTTCAATTAAATTTTTACCATATCATGAGAAAATGTAAATTGTTTTTTTAACTGTAAAAAATATGAACATTTTCAAAGGAAAAAAAAAAGATATTGAAAGAAAGTAATACCAACATATAAAATTTTACATAGGATTTTACATAAATTTTTACATAAGTGTTTATTTTAATGTACTTTAAAAAATCACTCAACTTTTAAATTGCTCAAGAAAATTTTAATTTCTTTTAAAATATTCATAAGTTGTGCCCAGATTGTGCTTTATTCTTCACAAAACGGTTTATAAAAATGAAACAACATTAGCCTCATTTTAAAATGAGAAATATAGGTCTCAATTTATTACAACTATAACGGATTAAATTTAAAACTTGGTTTAAAACTTTAAATTTTTGCTAGTTTGAGCAGGGTGTTGCCATTATATTTTAATATCAAGAAAAATTTTTATGTTTATAATCAGTCAAAAATATATCAAAATATAATATCTGCTTTCGGAAAAGTACTATTTTTCATTACTGCAAGTTAAACTATCCTTACTAGATTATGCTTTATAGGCAGTAAACCTGAAGTAGCTTTTATTAAAATTACATTTTTTAATTTATTGATATCAAAAGAAAAAATAAAACAGTACGCAATTAAACATAACTTTATAAAAAATGATAAATGTTTCTGAAACAAGAACAACATAAAACATCTAGGAATGAAAATTTATAATAACATCTTCCGAATTGCGAAGAAGATTCTGATTCTGAAATGTGTTCTTTAGAAAATTCAAAGGTCAATACGATTTTTTTTCTTAAGTTGAAGAAAAATTTCTAAACAAGTTTCTTTATCTTTTACTAATTTCTCAAAACATTTCGGAGCCTTTTTTATTTGTATGTGTTATTTTTTTCAAACAGTAATAATTGCGTTTTGGATGCCTCAATTTTCAAGTAAGTTAAACAAAATGTTAAGCATGTTAAACAAAACTACATTCTATAACATATTAAAAATTATTACATGTACTTATAATTTTGATAAAAATCGCAAAAATGTTGAAATTCAGAATTTTATTTTAAAATGTGCCTTATTATTTTTAGAACATTCAGTCTAAATATCGGGGCTATTTGATAAAAAATAAAAGATACATAATTAGCTCCCTTAAGCCTCCCTTAAATATGCCTTTATCTTCTTCAAACGTCAGGATTTATCAATGCACATTTTTTAATTTGATTTACGGATTTGTATTAACTGATAATTAAGAACTGATATAGAAGTGCGAAAAAAATAATTAAATTTATTTCTTGGTCATAAAATTTCATGATACATGTAAACTAAAAAAATACTTTTTTTGGCATTTTCTAAGTTAGAATGCAGCCAGACGGACAGACAAATTGAAATCATAAATACTTTTAAACTTTGTTGGAAAGTGTTAAAAAAATTAACAATGTAGTTTTAAAATGCATATTAGAATACTTTTTTTTAAAGTAAAAAATCATTTTTAGAGGTAGTGTTAGTAAACAGGGTACAGTTAAAGGAGAAACCTGTTTTAAACTATACCTTCTCAAATATTAGATTCCTTAAACTTGGATATGCATTATACTTTCATGAAATTTGTTACTGCATAAGTTATATAGGTAAATCTATTTATGCTAATCTAGATAATAAGATATCTTCTGTGAAGTAAAATTGCAAAATGTAAAAAAGTTGTTGCACATGCAAACATCTTAATCATATTACATTTATTTAGAACCAAACTCTCTTTTTTTTAAGAAAAATAAATATAATTAAATTCTTAAAATTCACATAAAAAATGCAAAAAATATGTAATGCAAAAAATATGTAATGCAAAGAATGTAAGGTAGATAAGGTGCAAGACCAAAATATTCGAAATCCCAGCGAAAATAATCTTTCAATTTTCCATCGGAATTTAATGAATTTTCAAAATATATTAACGTGATTTAGTTAGCTTTATATGTATCATTTGCAAGTAATTTTAAAATAATTATGTATGTTTTTCTATACAAGTGTAATTATTTTTGTCAAAGCACTAAATTTAGCACTAAGATTTTAACTTTCCTTTACTTGAATAAATTATTATTTATATTTAGTTTCCATTAATTCTTTGACTTTCAATCTTTCTACGAGATTTCCCTCTTATATTGAAACGTCAAAAATAAGCATTTTCTTTTAACTAATTATCTAAAATCATTGGCGTCTACACAAAATTTGTTTTCAAATTAAACAAAATATATCAAAATAAATCTGATGGCATGTTTCCAAAAATATTAGCATTCTTCAATATTCTCAAATTTCTTGGCATAGGCTTATGAAAAATGATGAAGCAGAAGAAATGTGAGATTGTTGCTTAGAACAACTACATCATAATATGTAGGACTTCTTTTCTTTTAGTAATTTTAGTTGGAGTAAATACTTTGTACCATTTAAATATTAGAAGAAAAGCATGAAAGTACAAGAAATAGTTTTCGTCAATGTTTAAGAGGTTTCGAGAGACAAAAATCTTATTACCATTATTATTTATTATTATTTTTATTGCATTTTTTTTTCTACATAAAATGACGTTTAAATTATTATTCTATTTTAACTGGAGCGGGAAATATAATTTTTTTGAATTGATTTCAAAATGTATTTTCAAATTATTGGTTGTTATGGAAGCGACTTCTTGCGAAAATGCTTTTCTTTCTTGATTTCTTCTTTTCTTGAGTTTTTTCGACACGTATCTAATTTAAACTGTTATAAGTCAAAACTCGTTATAGATAAATATTTCAAGCTTGGAATTCGTCTTTTTTCAATTGTTTTACTTTAATATTGATATAGCAAATTGAAAAAAAAATATAAATATTTACTTTTTTTTTACAATGTAATTTTTTATAATAAAAATATGACTTTTAATTTAAAAAAAAGTTACATCAGTTGTTGTTAAATTACTGATGTTAAAGGTTGACGAATGATATTGTTAACCATTACAAGAAATTTCAAAATTTCAACAATATAAATAAAATAAATTAAAATGTGTCCCGGACCCCTTAAAGGAACAAATAATTAAAATAACAATGAACACGAAAAAATTTTAATATTCAGATTCTTCAAAATATAGAAATCAATGCATTTATTGGCTACGAATATTTACTTAGATCTTCTAGATCTTTTTTATATTGATTCAAAGCTCCTTTCGCAAAAATTTCTTTAAAATGGGTATGTAGGAGAGAGGGGGGCACATTTGAACTGGGGGCACCTTTGAACACTCTAAATATTTTCCTTCAAATAAATTATTTAAAAAAATATGTATGGCAATACATTACTGTTGCTTCAAAAGAATAATTATACAAATCTGTACTATTTTGTATGAACAACATATTATTTTTTTCCCTCTCGAATCTAAACTTAAGAAAATAAATTTCTAAGATTTTTGTTTACAAACTTCTGTCCCAAAACTTTTAATTTATTGTTTAATGCTTAAACAAAGATGTTAGCTTTAGTTTATAAGCTTGGTTTTATTCATATTCTTTAGCTGAATTGAGCAAACCGTTATAATGTTGAATTCCATGTGGTGGCGCACAATTAAACAGCGAGAAAATACCGAATAAACTGGTGATAAACAGTAATTGAAATAATTTAAAGAGAGCACTTAAAACTATGAAAAAAAGATTTGTTAATGTATCTAAATATTATTATTTCTAATTTCTTATGGGAAAAGAGGTTAATTAAGAATATCAAAGAACATTGACATATACTGCTAATAATTCCCCTTATTACGCACATAGGTTCCAAGCTCTGTATAAATGAGTGATGGGCGATTTCAAATCTAAATTGAATAAAATCTAAATTTATTTATTGGATAAGGCCATATCCTGGATACGGAATAATGATTCATGATTTAACAGGTTTTCAAACATTATTTCTGGATTCCGTAACGGATGAAACGGAATTTTATATCAGGTCTCTTAAAAAAATAGCGAATGAAAAATTTTACTTTTATAGAAGCACCACATATCACATTGGTGTATTTAAAGGATATTGTAAAAAAGTTTTTACAGGCAAACACAACTGGAGGGACATTGCGTTTTATCAACAATGTGTTTTGACATCAACTTTGATAGATTTAAGTTTAGTTAATAACAAAAAAAATTGTAATTTCAACAAAATGTAGTTATTTAATTTTATTCATATTGCTTTGCATTTCTGTAACATATGCAACTTTTAATAAAAACCCTCAATATTTTCATATTTTATTTCTTTGATCAAAGGCACCCCTACATGTGGCAGGTTTGAACAAAAATCTTTCAACTATTTAAATCCTCACAACTTATTTAATTTCTTTGGAAAATGTTTAATTTATGGTTCATATGATGAAGAAATGCGTTGTTTTTATTACGTAATATTTAAAACTCAATAAATATAATTCAAGTAAGAAATATATTGATTTTCTGAAAAAAAAATTTTTAAAGTGCCCCCCCTCTCCCCTACATTAAAGTAGGTGAAAGAAGCAGGAATGCAGATTCTCCTCATTTGTAACCAGCGCCCGTTTAAAAAGAGAAATATGCATTTCATCAATTTAATTAAAAGTTAAAATCCGAAGAGTTGATAGTTCTGAAATAAATTAGAAATGTGATATTTTCTTTTTAATTACTATTGTTTATTTATTAATTTATTTTATTTACTTATTTTTTTTATCTTTTTATTTACTAATTGTATAACTGGCAGAATATCATATAAATTTGGCTTATCTCAAAATTACATAAATAAATCAATGTTTTATAGTAATGTTTTAGACAAATATAAATGATTCCCTGCAGTTTAAACCATGTTACATGTGTTACAGCTTTTCTACGTTTTTCCGATCTTTTAATGATGTTATTATAGCCTCAAATTAATGAAAACCTACATTTTTTATTTATTGTTTATGTATAGTTTATGCTTCAACAAGTTACAAGTCAATAGATGCAGGTGTTTACATGTATGTTAATTTTGCGCACAATAGATTCTGTAAGGTTTTCATGGAATAGTCCATGCAGATTACTTAGGTCCAGGATTTAAAATGTAGTGATTTTTATTACTTATTTATATTAAAAAATGAGGATCTTATAGAGTTTAGGGTTTAAAATGTGGATATTTAAGAGAACAAACCTATTGATGGGACATTCCATATGACATGTGGGACAGCTTTTCTACATATTTCTGCTGTTTTAACAATGTTATTGTATCTTGAACCTAAAACAACCATGCTTATATGAAAAGAAAGAGTTTCGTGTTATTTTTAATGGATAATTTATGTTTGAACAACTTACAAGTCAGTAGATACAGGGATGTAGTGGAGGGTACCCGAAGGTGTACAACGTATATACCTTCTGGATTTTTTAAGGAACACCGTATAACCTCTGTTTTTCAAGAAAGTTATAGTATATACATTCTCTAATATACGCTCTGCCTTGAGAGTATACCGTCTGCTCAGATAGTATACCCTCTGTTTATTTTACGACTACACTACTGAGTAGACATAGATACTTCTGTCTTTTTGTCAGTTTTTCATGTAAAAAAACCTGAAACGACAGCTGACTTTGAGCAAGTATTTAAAATGTGGATATTTATATTCTCTATTATTTTTATTATTTATTACAGTAAAACCTCTAAATAACAGACACCTCGGGAACGCAGAATTTGTCCGCTATTCGGAGGTGTCCGCTATTGGGAAAACTTCAGAGATACAAAAAATCTCTAAAAAATGCTTAATATTTCATTAATTGACATTTATGTGTCCTAAAACCTCCATTATAGAATTAATGAGAAATTAAAATTATTTTTTAAACAATAAAACTTAAGTAAAATTGTGCATACCTTTAACTGCTGTTTATTGCAATCTTTTTAAAAAAAACTTGCAAACGTTTACTTTTGTTTGCAATTATATGTAATTTGTTTTTAAATGTAACGTTATCGGTCATTATTAGAGTTCCAAGCGGGGATGGGGATTACACTTTTTGATTATTAAAAACAAAAAATCATAAAATCTTCTGAGGGGATATATGCTCTGGGAGATGTTCCTCCAACGCAACCCCCTGAATTCAATACTGAACTTGAACGAGAAATTTACTCAGCCTACCCTCCACATTTATCTGTGGTTACAAAATTTGTGACACATTGCGCTGATAAATTTAGAGACCGTTTTACTATATATATATAGTTTTTATTTTTGTCTGGTTAAAAAATACTTTTTGATCCTTTATCGTCGAAAATAGTGTCCGCTATTTGGAATGTCCGTTATTCAGAGGTTAAACATACAAAATTTTAAGTTTTGGGAGTGGGTATTGAAAAACTGTCCGTTAAATAGAGGTGTCCGCTATTCGGGAGTGTCCGTTATGGAGGTTTTACTGTATTAAGAGGACATTTCACTAATGTCAACACTGCAAATTCTCAAGCATAAAAATAAACACATTTCGAAACACTTTTTGTCCCCAAATTCACAACACAGTCATGTGTTCTGTAACTTTTCTTGTGTTGTGACAGTGTTCTCTCTAGAAATATGTTCTTAATACGTTGCAAAAATATTGCTATCTAGAAATGTGTTCTAAAAATAGAGCTGTTAGTTGTGTTGGAATAGTGTTGTAAAAAATGTTGATGAAAATAGTTTCTTAAAATAATGTTATGCTGCACAACACTTGGTCCCCAAATTAACAACACGTTATAAACCTTACAGAATTTAGAACACTATAAATCAACACATGTAAAACACATTCAAAACACTTTCTACATGGTGCCTTTAAAATTGTACAGCTTAAAAGAATGAAATAAAAGATTTTGTTTTATACAAAAAAAATTGCTGGACTTTACCGAACTAATTTTACCAATTAGTATCAGTTAACTGCATTTCTGGAAAGATTATGTAATTTTTAGCAACACTATTTTTCTGTCACAACACGTTTGCAACACGTTTGCAACAACTTTAACAAGACAATCAAAATAACATTAATCACTTTCAAAATATTTTCCACAGGGTATCTTTAAAGTTAAACAAGTTTTAAAAATAAATGTTTCGAAAACACATTTTCTTCTCTTGAAATTTTTAACAACACTTTTTACAGAATGTTATATTTCATACAACACAATCGAAAACAATTTTAGTTAGCAGTGTTGGTTTTTATGTTCAGTTAGCGTTTCAAAAGTGTTTCACGCATTTGCAGTGTAATGTTTAAAATGTTAAGATATTATAGTACCTTAATACCTATATTAACACTTTATCTATAGAAGGTAAAAGTCGTAATAAAACAACTTATAATAAAATTCTTTTAATACGACAGTTAGTTGTAATACTATTCAGAATGAGTTACAGATGCATTACTTTATTTCTTTCTAAAAGCATTATTGGTTACACAAAACAAAAATATTTTTAAAAGGATGATTTCTTTTGGCTTTGTACCTTTTCAGAATTATTGACGCTGATGGAGAGGGATGAAGATTGTTCCATTCGGAAATATTTCTATATTTATATTGTAAGAACATCATATTTGTACATTTTATAATTTTAAAAATACTAAGAAAACAATTTAAAATAAAAGATTTGAGTGGGGTTATAGATATTGCACAAAATCCTTATAAATTCAAATTTAATTAATCCTTCTAAATTCTTCAATCCTCCTAAAATCCTTTAAGAATTTATTAAATGTTTATGTAAATCTTTTAATTTAGTTTAAACAATTTACGTTAAATGCTTTAGAATCTAAAATTTTCATGAATTTATGATGCGGTAAGTAAATGAGTAAAAGGTCTTTCCATATCACGCGTGGAATAGCTTTTCAGAATATTACTGCTGTTTTAACAATGCTATTGAATCCTCAATTTGAAACAAGTAAGGTGATACGGACAACAAGTAAATTATATATTTTCTGTACATTTTTACGTATTGTGCATATTTTAACAAGATATAAGTTAATGAATATCGGTATTTGTGTAAGTGCCGCGTTCGGAACATTTTGTCAGCTTCTCTTGGAATGGTCTTTCTGAACTTACTAGGGAATTTTCCCAGGTGTAAGCTGTGAATTTGCATGAGTATGGTATCAAAAGAAAGATCTCGTCATTTACGTTAAAAGTGCATAGGAACTATCCGTCCAAATCCAACCGTTTTCGAGATATCAGCACTTGAATTGTGAATTAGTAAATAAATAAAGTGACAGGTAGGTATATAAATTGTTTGCAAATTAAAAGTTTCTTTCAGTTGCATTAATCCTCCTGCCTGTATACCTTCTCTCCAGCTACGAGTAAAATCCTTTGCACTCACACATTGCCAGTTATTTTCCCTCTCTTAGACGGCACTTTGCATTCTACGAAGTTTTCGCATACGGCTGCTCTCAGAGAGTTTCTCCATATTTTTTAATATATCCACCACATAGAGTCATGGCTGGCAAAAAACCGGGTTTTTGTACAAAAACCCAACCCACCCGGGTTTTTGTGTGTTTTTCTGAGTATTTGTGGATTTTTCTGGGTATTTGTGGGCTTTTCTAAGTTTTTGTGAGTTTTAGTTATTCTTCTTTATATTTGCATATTTAATAATATATATGTGTACTAGGGCTGGGCGATATCAGAATTTTAATATCGTGATATATCGCTGACCAAATATCGATAATTTTCGATATATCGATATATTTCAATTCATATGTCACTCCATTATAGGGTCATAAATGTAACTGTCCTCTGTATAAAATACTACAAACACATAATAGTATATATATGTATATATATATATATGTGTGTGTGTGTGTGTGTGTATGTTAATTATCAAGAAAAAACAAAAATATCAATATCTTAACATATTCCAAGGAACAGAAATTTTAATTTTTATGTATTGATTCAAAATATGCAAACCCTTTACCTGCAAATCTGATCTAAAATATGTGTTATTGAAAACTCTAAGAAAGTTAAACATTATAAATCATTAAAATGAAACAAGAAAATGTATATAAGACAACAAATAGACATTAGATATATTGAAAAAAAATACTTTAATTACCTATAAACTTAGAATTTTTTTATTACAATACAAAAAAAAAAAATTGCATTTCTGCAATTTTGGGCAGTAAGGAACACCTTCTTTTCGTTTTTATAATAAATAATTCTATTATTAGTCAGAATACAAATGAAAGCATTAGAATAATCAAATAATTTTAAGAAAACACGAAATTTCTACAATAGAGTACAAAGTCCCAAATCAGGACGTTTTGCTAACTTCCGTTTTTTTTTTTTCCTTCTTTTAATAATAATGCTGAATTAATCTCTATAATGATCTTTTACTTTTTCGATTGTGTTTACAGATATTTTTTCTAGGATGCTTTTACTTTCGAAACCAGTTTCAAAAATGAAAGTATTCCAGTAAAGAAAAAAAAAACTTGAAAACAAACATTAAAAAACGGCTTTTGTTAAAAGAGATCAACCTCAGATGTGCAATGCAAAAACAAAAGATAAATAAATAAATAAATAAACAAAAATATGGAAATGCAAACGAGGTATAAAAAAAAATAAGATTAACATTGAGCGGATGTTTTTGCATTAGTGAACTCTTGAAATAAAAAGGAGCCATGATATTCAAAATCAAAACTATCCTCATTCTTTTATGAGAGATAAACTGTTTTTTTTTTTTTTTTTTTTTTAACTTATAAAAAGGGTTTTGTGAAAGTATCAACTAGTTTCAGTTGTTTAAGTGCGCAAAAACACATTCAACGGCACATACAAACGAAAAGGGGGGGGGGAGGAAGAAAACAAAACCTTTTATTCTTTACCATTAAAAGGGGAAAAAATTCATAACTCCTAAGTTAATTTACCGATTTTTTTCAAATTTTCAGCAATTTGCAATACAGTAAAACCTCCAAATAACGGACACCTCGGGAACGCAGAAACTGTCCGCTATTCGGAGGTGTCCGCTATTGGGAAAAACTCGGAAATTCAAAAATTGCTAAGAAATGCTTAAGTTTTCATTAATTGACTTTTAAATGTCCTAAAATTCTAATATATGATTAACCAGAAATTAAAATTATTATTTAAGCAATAAAATTGAAATAAAATGGTATATTGCTTTGTACACTGTTTATTACATTCCTGCGAAAAAAATGTATTTAAATTAGCATTTAAAGATTACAATTTTTTTTTTTTCAAAGTAAAGTTTTAACCATGTCAGTATTTTGATTTTCCTAAATCATCTTAAACAACAACAAAAAAAAAAAAAAAAAAAAAAAAAAAAAAAGTCACATCTGACTGTATTTTGCCACTTCTTAAAAACATAAAATCTCCAATCTTCCGGAGGGGAGTTTGGGGGGAGGGGATTGTGATGCTCCGGGAGGTAATGTCCCTCGTACGATCCCCTGAATTTAATACTGGACGTGGGAGGGAAGGACCGGGTGGGACCCAGCCTACTCTCTACATTAATCTCTGATCACAAAATTTCGACACATTGCCCTGACAAATTTAGAGCTTTTTACTTTTCTTTTTCTTCGTTAAAAAACAATTTCTCATACTTATCGCAAAAATTACTGTCCGCTATTCGGAATGTCCGTTATTCAGAGGTTAAACATACAAAAATTTAGATTTTGGGAGTGGGGATCGGTAAATTGTCCGTTAAATAGAGGTGTCCGCTATTCGGGAGTGTCCGTTATGGAGGTTTTACTGTAATAGTAAATTAGGCTGTGTGACAAATTTTTATTAAAATATAATAAGTTATTACAAAATTTGAGCATCTTATACAAGTGTCCAGTACAGAAGAACCTCAAAGAAAACGTAGGAAACTATCAATCGTTTGTTTTTGTTTATCGAACTCAGCGAAATCGAAACTTGAATGTTTATACAATAATCATATTGTCATCTGCTGTGGATGGGTAATATGTTTTGCCAAGCAGAAAGACACCATCCATAGAGTTTTAGCGATCTTTAAATATGAAAAGTATTTTTCTTCCTAATTTGAGAAAGATTTCATTTTTTTTCCTTTTTTTTTGGGGGGGGGGGGGAGTTTCAAAAACCTGTACGCAAAACGGGTAAAAATACTAGTATCCAATAAACTCTAAAACTAAGGTGAATCACAATGAAAAAAGAAAAAAATTCCGCTTTAAGTAAAATTTCTGCTTAAAATAAATGACATAATAGAATTACCATACATGTAAATTATTAATTTTATTAATAAAAAATGTAAAATAATATGTGATTTAATATAATTATTTATTAATGCTATTAATAAATGAAAAACAAACATACAAGAAATATCGATTAATTGTGCTCACATTCTTGAAAATATGTCAATCAATTCTGCATTCCGGCAGCGATATCCTCGAACGAACTCCGATAAATAAAGCGGTACATCAGAATAGTAGACTGTTCGCCCATATTCCGGTATGTGCGCGACACCAGCGCAAAAAGTAGACGGTTCGCCCATATTCCGATATGTGCGCGACACCAGCGCAAAAAGTAGACTGTTCGCCCATATTCCGGTGTGTGCGCGACACCGGCTCAAAACCGGAAGCATCACGCAAGTACCGATTACAGCGCGAACATTTGCAAAAGTAAACAACTTTTGCGCCGACAGAGGTAGATTCGAAATTCCGTAACTCCGTAATTCCGAAAGTAGGATGAAATACCGTTTGAAACGATATATCGGAAGGATTGAAATCTCAATATCGTTACTGCGGTCTTAAAGAAATATCGATATATAACGATATTACGGTATATCGCCCAGCCCTAATGTGTACTCATTTAAAAATATACATATTAAGTTGTATTTTTTAATTACATCTGATCTATTTATTACTAATTAATATTATTTATAATATCAGTTAATAAATTTATTCTATTCTGACATTAGTATTAATACTAATATCAATAGAAAATTTAAAACTAATATCAGAATAAGTTTATTAACTACTATAAAATAATTTTTATACTTTTAATAATTCATGCTATTATTATTAATACTATTATTAATTCTATTATCAACTGTTATTAATATTAGTGATAATAGTACTATTAAAATTAACTTTATTGTAAGTGATAAGAGTGAGTTTTTCTCACTTTTAAATATATTTTAGTTATCACAATGAATAATTAATTTTATTTTTGTAGTAACTATTATAACTAAAATTATTATAATAATTTGTAACTATGATAATTAAACTAGCTGGTTTCGCCTATTGGTCCTTTTATACGTAAATCTGGATTCGAAGCAAACAAACTTCGAACCGCATCTCCACTGGGTATGCCACTGCATAACAGGTCAAAAAATCATGCACTACTGGGCCCCTCCTTTTAAACAAATCTCTGACTTAGATGCACATCTCAAACCATATGTCCGCTGCCTAGAAAAGCATGTAGAAGATGCGCATGCATAGAAGGATCCGTCCTTTTAACCCTTTAACGTTCATTGGTTTTCTACGGAAACCACACATTCAGACTTTATTCTCAAAGTTATTTTATTTTACGTATTTTTTCTACTGAATTGCGATTAATTGAAACCTTAAAACATTCTTTTTTGCTAGATTCGAACACCAAAATAAATCACAAGACTTTCAATTTCAAACGAAACAAAATATGTATGTCACTTTATGTTTCATAAATTCCATTCATTCTTTTAAAAAGAAATTATTATCAAAATTTAATTATGGCTTGTGGATGTACTCTTCTTCTTCCTAGGTATAAATTAAAACACTCGGTTATTTAGATAAATAAGAATAGATGGGTCAAAATGTTATAGGAAATGATTGGTTTCTCCAGGAAACCAAACTCCAGTAAGTGTCGGATTTCGACGCGCGAGGAGTGGCAGGTGAAAATATGTTTCGCTTTGTTTATGTAACTGAGAATAAAAGCACGATAATAATTTTTTTAGTTGGATGACTACAGCAACCCTGAATTACTAGTTACTTCTGTTTATTCTTTTTAGGGGATAATGGAAGAAATATAAATGCATAAAACATTTTATTTTTGATTCTCTTCTCTTTAAAGTCGGTGATTTCTCTTTTTATATTAAAATTTCATAGCAATTTTTATGATCATCTATTTTTAAATGTTTTTGGATACAATTTTATTTTTCAAACATAAAATGTCGAAAAAAAGATTAAATATTGTAGATGCTTATTATTCAAATTATTATTCAAAAATTTACCTTCCGATGATGAATCAAATGCATCATTCGAGAGTGATGCAGAAGATTATATCAGTGAACACTCAGATTCAAGTAAAAATCTGATGTTGATAATGATGCAAATATAGATGAAAGAAATTTTCCAGGGCCTTCCAGAAGTTCAAAAATATTATGGAAAAATAAAGGTCAAGAAAAGAAACGAAACATGGAATTTTTCGCAGAAAGTAGGCTATCAGAAGACATAACATCTCTAGCAGTTCCTACACTTATTTCCATTTTTTTCACTCTATTCTCCATAACTAAGTTTCATAGGAACTATAGTTTATCAAACTATTTTGTATGGAACCCAAAAAGGTGGTGCTTTCATTCCAATGACTCCAGAGGAAATGATAAATTTTTTTGCGAAAAATATAATAATGGGAATTAAAACATTACCCAGCTACAGAGATTTTTAGTCCACAAATGAGATTTTGCACGATGATTTTATTTCTCGACTGATATCAGTTATAAAATTTCTGTGGATTTTAAGAAATTTGCGTTTGAATGACAAAAGCCTACGACCCCAGAAAACAGAAATTTTTTTTGACAAGCTATATAAAGAGACCATTGATTCCCTGTTTATCAGAAACTTTTCTAAATGCTCTAAAACTTGGACAAAAGCAGTCAATTGATGAAAGCATGATAAAGTTCAAGGGCTGATCATATCTGAATATGTCCAAAACCCCCATCAAATGAGGTTATAAAGTGTGAATGAGGTGTTATCAAAGTGGCTATGCATGCGAATTTCAAATTTGCACGCGAAAAACCGACGATCTAGAAAGAAATTTTGGTGAGAGAGTAATTAAAAATTTAAACCAGAAATTGTTAGGGAGAAATCATGTAGTTTTCTTTGACAAATACTTTACATGCTTTCAAAAATTTCATAGGGTATGGAAATAATATTAGTTACAACCTTAATAACCGGCGAATCCTCAAAACTATAATTTGTATCCTTAAATTTACTTATATTTTGTGGATTTATGTATACATGTAACTTTTGCTTTACTATTATTTTTTTGTGTATGTAGATAAAATATGTCGTGAATTTTTACTATATATATATATATATATATATATGTATATGTATATTAAAATATTTTTTTTACTTCTTATTAATTAAGATATTTACATATTGCTTTTCTCATAATCATCACTTTTATTATTATGGCAACTTTTTTATTTTCTGTGATTGGTTTATTTCTTTTGTATGTTCATTTCTTGGCAAAAGTATAAGTAATAACTTATATAAAATATATATTTCTTTTCTTATAAATGCAAATAATTTTATATGTATACATAATTCTATGTTAAAAATTTAAACTCTTAATATAATTAGTATAAAAATTTTGCAATTTTTTAAAACTTCTGTAAAATAATAATAATAATAATGATAAATTAAATTCTTGTTTATATTAGCATTTCAGTGTATTTGTATTATATTTCTAAATTTGCTGTTTTTTTTTTAAATAATTTTTTGAATTGGTATATTTAGGAAAGATAAATAGAACTTTATTGTTCATTGGTCTCCGTAGGAAACCACAAATTTCTGGAAATTAAAAAAAAAAAAAAAAAAAAAAAAAAAAAAAATTGAATTCATATTTATTATCAGCTACATGTCTAAAAACCATTTTTGAAGTTATTTCAGTAATTTTCAAAAATAAAGTTGTAGTGAACTTTAAAGGGTTAAATAAATCTGTAATCGATATGCAAATATCGCGCCGAACATATCTTAAACTAGGTTCCAGCTGCATGCTGAACAGTATATCAGGTATTCTGCGCACACACTACCAGGTAGTGCGCTATATTCTTTACAAAAATATATTTGAACAAAGCTCTGTTAAACAACCTATCTGTAGACATGTATATAAGTCGAGGGAGTTGCATTTTAAGGCAAGAAATTAAGATTTTTGCAGAAATTATTACAGAAAATAGCAGTATTTGACACAGCATTCTTTTTAATAAATTTTTAAAGTATGTTATAAGCTAACTATCTTAAAGTTTGAAACAGATTAAGCAAGAATTTAAGATTTTTACATAAATTATTAATAAAAAAATAATAGTATTTGAGGGAAGGAATGTTTGAATTTTAAAAAAAGCAGCTAACAATTATATCTTCAGGTCTAGATGAACTGCAAAAAGATACAATCACATTGTCATATTCTGTTAAGATTTGGAGAAATTTGATGGAATCAGAAGCAGAAGAACTGAAATAGCTCAAGGAAATTACGCTGAAATGCTACAAACAGGTCATAGAGACCGAGCATTTTTTAGCTAACATAATGGATCCAAAGTTTAGATGGAAAGGCTTAATTTGACAAAAGAGGAAGAAACTGATGAATGGATAATGTAGTATCATTCAGAGTGGTTACCTGTGATATCGGCATTTAAAATTAAAGACATATTTCCCTAAATCACTTTTCTCAAAAAGTATTATGTCGCAATTCTCAGCTTCAAAATGGTGGGAAATTCTTAAAGGAATAATACAAAAGAAAAACAAGTTAGATTCTGATTTTTTTTTTCGTTTTTTCCAATCTATGCATTCTGTTCGATGTAGCTCTGCTTCTATCAAGAGAATTTTTTCTACATTTGGATTCATATAGCCTAAATTACATAATAGACTAGACACAGAGCAGTGTGAAAAATTAGTAAAAAATTATAAATATTACCATAAAAATTAAAGCGAATGTGATTTTGATTGGTAAACTAAAAAAGATCAATTATAATTATTTTGTATTACTTCGCTTAACTTATTTGAAATATTTTGTTAAAAAAAATAAATAAATGGAAAAGATAAATAAACTGAAATAAACTATCTCCTTATTACCACAAATATGACTTTCTTTTTTATGTGATTTTGCAAAAGAAACCACCTAGGTTTTGGGGCATAAAAGGAAAATTTGTAATATACAATTAGGAGGATTAGAAGATTCAGAAATGATTTTTAGCAAAAACCCACTTTTAGCAAAAACCCAGGTGGGTTTTTGTTGGTGGACCTGCTTAGAAAAACCCGGGTGAGTTTTTCTGGGCTGGCCCTCTTTGCCAACCCTGCATAGAGTGGTCTTTCTGTACATTCTGACGCGTTCTGACGCGTAACGCAATTATCTTTGAACATTTGAACGAAATTTTATGGTTTGATATTTTAATATAATTACAAGTAAATTCCCTCAATGTAAAAAAAAGTGTATTTTAACAGATTACAGTGACTAATTTGAAAAATATATATTCAAAACTAAAATTTTAAAGTATTTTAAATAAGTTATATTTTTCATTAATAAGCATCATTTTTATGATGATCATAACGAGTCGTATATTACGTATAAAGTGTATTAAACTTCAATATTCCTGAATACATCATAAAAAAAAAATTTAAATGAAATTTCAGTTTTACAAAATTCGAAACTTCAAAATTTTCAACCGCAAAATGTCGCACATTTTTAATTTTTACACCGCTGTGTAGAGCATTAAATGCATTTTTTAATGAAATTTGTTTGAAATCTCTATCATAGTTTGTTTTTAAATTATTAAATTTTTAAAAAGTTTTTGTCATCGCGGCAACAGAAGTATTCCATTTTTGAGCATTAAGCATATACCAATTAGAAACATCTTGTGGGGCCTGCCGTAAAGCAAATTTGCATCCGTCGTCCCATGGCAATGGGTCACTGGTCTCGGCGTTCTTGTGGGCGTCGTCATCCTGGGGCTCGTCATGGCTCAATAGGTGCAAATCCCAGGTGCCCGACTCGCCTCTGAGGTTACTCAGTGGGCAGGGGAGCTGTCGTATTCGACTGCTGTCATCAGACTTGGGAACGTGGCTGTCCTTCGGGCTGGCTACTAGACCGTAGGCATCGGACGGTGAGGTGTGCGGATGGGGACCCGGAGTAGTAGCCGCATGCGGTTTGCGAATCCCGACCCCAGTCGATGCCCCTCATCGAATGAGACGCAAGGGCCTGACAGGGCCTAGAGACGGAATGATGCATCGTATCATACCAATCAGAAAGAGAATAAAATAAAATTAGTTGCGGAATTCAAGAAATAAAAACATTCAGATATATTTCAGATGTCCCAATTCTATGACGAGAACAACAACTATTTTCCAAATAGTTAATAACATCAAAATCATTACTTTGCTATACAGATATGTAGAAGCAGAAATTGTAACGCTAGATATCTTACTCTAATAAATAACTTTAGTTTTCTTACCCTATTTCATCCTTTAAACATAAACTAAATTTGTTTACTATAAAAATACTTAATTTTGTTACATTGATACGTTTATTAAATGTTTTGCACTTACAAAGTGGAAATATATGTTTTTAATCAAAAAGATGAGTACACTCTCCATAGAAAAAAATATCCTTTCTGTGTAATATTAAGCGCTTAATGAAATATCTTTTTTCTGTAAACACATAGTAAAGTAATAAAATTCTTTGAATATTTAAAAAAAAAAAGAAAGAGCTGCCTTTTCTACTTTTATATAAACCCATTTATTAAAAAAATCATTTTTATCGATAAAAGTAAGAAGATTTTTAAATTCAACTGTTACTATTTTCGACTTTAATAAATAGTTCATTTTTCAATACGATATTTTTTATAATGACAAAGTTAATACTTTTTTTATAAAGAGCTAGAAATTTATTAAACCGCGAGCGTTACATTGTAAAATAATGTAGAAACCGAGTTTCACTGACATTGTAAATTTATTTCTTTTCTTATAATTTTAGTCGATTTCTTTACTGTACTTTTTCAAAATGAAAAACTTTTTGTTAATATTAGTTATATTTTGTTAATATATATAAACTTTAGTTATATATATATATATATATATACATTGTAAAAAGAAGAAAAGTGAAAATAAAACAAGAAATTGTGATTGTTATGTTATTTTTTTAATACTTTAAATGTATTTATTTAAATGAATTTATTTTAAAAATAATATATTAAACTTCATATTAAATTTTTATTATAAAAACTTAACATATTAGATTAAATATATATATTTTTAATTTAATATTATTAGAAATATTAAATTAAATGTTTCCTGTTTTTTCAATAGTATTTAAGATATTTTTCATTTTTATACTATCTGCTAATTTTAACTTTATTCATAAATATATCTCTTGTAAACATTTACGAGTAAATTTCTCAAGAAGGAAGACTTTTATACTAAATATAAAACTATCTTTCATGCAAGATCATATTCTTGAAAGTTTTGTAGTGATTTTTTCTTATCCCCGATAATTATGTAACACACCGTGAATAAAGAACTTTTTTTCAGTGAATAAAAAATGGTGCAATGGTTGCAAAATGCTTTTGAACACATTTTTTTTTAATTTAATATAAACCTATCCAAATATATAAACAAAATCTCGTACTTTTTTATATTTTTGCTCTTAAAATAATCGAGGAGGAAAAATCTCCAACCATACACTATAAAAATATTTATTTATAATTTTAAAGTTAATTACTAAATAACCAAACACAAAAGACATTTGAAAATAAAATTTCAGTAATTAGCATCTATATTTGAAAAAATATCTGATTTTTTTTGTTTAGTCCGCACATATATGATATACTCGCCGCATTGGAATAATTGCCTCTCAAAACATAGCTTGAAAATTCTGAAAATTACCGTCGGTAGAATAAGCTCAAAATCCGTTGATCCCCAAAAGAAGCAAACAAATGAGGATTTGTATTCGTATGTTATAGTACGTGCAATATTATGTATGCTGCATTGAAAGTAATCAATGGATAAATGGATACAGCCGCTCATCTTTCTGTTTCATTTTAATAATAAAAGATTTTGAACTTATTCAATCGACGATGATTTTCAGAATTTTCAAGCTATGCTTTGAGACTTTAACAAAAGTTTATCTATTTATTTAGATAACACGTTATGCAAATTACATTTTGATTCAGGCGAGCATTCGCTTTGACATATTATTATGTAAATCATCTCATTTTTCGACAATTTTTATTATTTTTTAATTCTGATAACAGGCGTACAATATTATTTGTCATATCATGAAAAGGGAAAAAATATATATAAAAGAATTCTGCAAATTAAAACAAAACATTTGTTAAAATCTGGGACTTTTTTAAAAAAATACTTAATTTCTTTGCGAATATACGTGATATTCGTGTAAAAATGAGCACAGATTAAGACAATAAGCAATGCATTTTGGACGCACATTAGTTTTGACAGCGTTATGCCAAAAATCTTCGTTATTTTTCAATTTTTTGACGGTCCCTAATGTAATTGCGAAAAAAAAATCTTCATGCAATTACATGACCTGTAATATTCTGTTTATACAGCTGGATCATCAGAATAATTCCTCATGTATTTTTCTGGATATTTAACAAAACGACTAAAATCGCAATTGGGTGGTCACCTTTGGTCACATAGTGTATATCTTAATGTTTCTTATTCATGTCCGTATAAAATTATACTTTGCTTAATTATAATCATCCATAATGAATCTTGGAAAGGTGCTTGCAATTTTATTATTATGAATTGTGCATCTTATAGAATGATGTAAAGCTTTGCTATATGAATTCTTTAAATGCTACTTTCAAGGAGAAATATGTCCCACCTGTTTATTAAGGTTTATATTTTCATTTTTATTGTGTGTAAGATGTTTTTTGTAGTTACGTAAATAGATTTGTATTTTAATAATTCGAATACATATATTTAGAATCATAAGTACATTTAATTATGTTATTTTATTGTATATTTTAGGCAACGATACCGATTTCTTACCAGAAGTCAGTCTATCAAAACTATGCATTTTTCTTGATTCGCTGGACTGCCGAATGCAGATTTTATGTATATATATATAAAATTACAAAATTATTGCGATTATTTTTTTATTGAACACGTTACAGGGAATTAAATTAAGAAAAAATATGGATAATAGTTTAATTAAGTTCCATCATTCTTTCTCTGAGTAGATTATCTGAAATAATCACTAACGAGCTTAAATAAAACACTTTCAATCACTAATCTTGTTATTCGATCTCCTGGTTTTATTTGCTCGTTGCAAGAAATAAAAAAGTGGATAAGTGTGATCGCAGATCGAACCGAGGGTTTCGTTTAATAATCGTTTAATATTTCCTTCAAAACTCTTTATCATTCAATTAACAAACGAAAAAGAGTTTTCCGCACTACTTTGGCTTTTCTTCTCCAATCGCGCCAATCCGAACAGAGTATATAATTTTTCTTCTAAATTCTGCCTTGATCGCATTGATTTCTTGATTTCGCTATTAGAATCTGCATACTCAGGTGAAGCTACGCAAGTAAATAAATTTATGCATAAAAAAAAAATATTGCAAAGCTTAGCATAAGTTTAAGGGCGACAAAACTGGTCATCAGAGTCGGCTAGTAATTTAAATGAATATGAATTTAACAAATAAATAGAATATTTCACTTCGCGTGTCAAAATAGATCATAAATAGGATAAAAAAATAAGCACATTTATTAAATCTATTAATTTATCTTGCATACATTGAAATTTTATTTAAATTTGCTTGCAAGAATTAGAAGAAATAAAATTTCTATTTTGAAATCTACGTTACTGCAAGTATTTAAACTTGTAAAAATCATACATTTTCAACTTTTACACCATCGTATAGGGGGAAAATGTACTTTAAAATGCAGTTTGTTTGAAAGATGCAGCTCAATTTATTTTTAATATATTAATTTTTTTGTAGTTTTTAATACCAATTGTGTAATTGTGGCAACAAAAGTGCTCTATTTCTTTTAAAAGGACAGAAATGGAGAAATTAGAAAAAAGAAAACAACAAAGAAACATGAATTTATGATATAAAAATTAATATTTTAATAAAAATAATAGTCATTTTCAAAATTTTATGATTTGTTGTGTGGCAACAGGTATTCGGATGTAAGTACACAACATTTGAACTCTCTGGTTTATGTAGTTTTTGTGTACGGACTTTGTGACGGACAAAATAGGTTTTCCTCAGATGAACGAAAACCTAAAAAGTAATTTCAGTTTTTTTTAACTCTGTTTTCATTTCTTTTGAGAACAAATAAAAAAAAAATTATCAGATATAGAATTTGATCATAAATCTTTAATGTAATTCTGAAATTAAAAGTTAAATGTGGTGTACGTCAAATTCTAGTGCAAACATTTTATAGTAAATCCCAGTATTGTATATAAATTTCACCATGTTTGGAACAGCGTAACTTAAATAAATTACTTTGCAAACAGTTTTCCTCATATACCTTTATACATCAGAACTCTTTTGAAGGACGCTTGTAAACAATAATTAATTATTTGCACCTTACATTTAAGATAAAACCTCTTTTAATGCAACTTAGAAATTCATGTGAATTTCATTATGTTTATGACAGAGTAATACCATTAAAATCTCCTGATAACGATCTTTATGCATTGATCATAATATAACAGATTATCTTTGAGTTCCCCTGTACATATATTCAAGTGCTGCACCGATCATATTTTATAGCAATTATCTTGTAGTTCCCCTTAATATTCCATATGAACTGCATTAAGTTAAATATTATGTATCACTGTTAAAATGTACAGCAAATATTTTGCCCCATACACCATACCTTTGTGGAATAATTTTGAGTACTCTTGTAAATTTGAGTACTCAGTAACTTACATCAATAGCAAATGAATAAAAATACATTTGGACGAACAGACAGACAAACCGAAATCATAAGCACTTTTCACTTATGTTGCAAAGCATTAACAATGCATTTCCTTTAATCCTCTTTCAATGACGGCATTCTGACCTAATGCTTTTGCGTTTCGCTATAATACGATATATTGAATGCACATCCTATTGAATAATTAACATCCTATAGCTCTCTATCGATATGAATATAAGTTTTGATATGTTTCAAACAGTTTAATGCCTTTAAAATGCACTGTTAATGATTATATCCCTTGTAATGGAATTTTGTATAAGTCTCCACTATAAATGGTACAATCCTCACGTTCAATGCGGAACATGTAGTGGTAAGTATAAATAATATCTATATATTTATACCGTATTTACTCGTGTATAGGGCGCACGCGTGTATAAGGCGCACCCCTACTTTACAAGTAAAAATGCCGGTTTCTTAAAATCTCGTATATACCGCGCACCATAAATTTGATACGTTAATGAGGAATAACCGAATGAATTTCAGTAAAAAAAAAGTTGAAACAAACATTACACCAGATCAGAAAACAAGAAGAAAATGTATTTTTAGATTTCGAGTTGAAAGAGAATGACGGAAAATAGGAATGAGTGACGGTAAAGAGAAATGCTAATTAGAGTTTAGGTAATGTCATTAGCTCTGTTTTATAAAAAACTGCAAGGAAAGAAATAAATATGCACTAATACTTCAATTAAGTAACATTTTCCGAGTTTTAATATCTTCTTTGAATAATTTCTTGTTTCATACGCATATCGTTCGACTGCATACAACATTAAACAAATATTCCGTGTATAAGCGCATCTAGGAGTTTTGCCCTAATTTTTTGGAAAAAAATTGAGCCTTATACACGAATAATTACGGTATATATATACGTATCTAACTATCTATTTATACCTATCGATTAATATATGCATAAATATATATATAGGCATTATAGAACATTGGAAATCATCACTGAAATATAATTTTCAAATTGAGTATCAAGACATAGTATAAAGAAATTTACTACAAAATATTTGTCTTATGTAATCCCTTTATATTATTTAAAGTATTTCCAATAAACAAATACTGTTAGTGTGTATTTTTTTTACTACATTTTTTTTACCACTCTCTATTATATTCATATTAAATTTGGAACAACATTTATTAAATTAACGAATCACTTATGAAACTTTTAAGACTAGTTCCAATGACATATATGTGAAGTATTAAATATTATTTAAACATTATAACAATAAAATTTGGCAAAAAAATCAGTATTAAGATGAAAGAGAATAAAAATAAATAAATAAATAAATGTGTTGGAAATCAGAAACATTTGACACATTTTTCTAATCAGTTTGTAACGATAACATTTTAATAAATAAAAAAACTAGTCGTTGGGGAGGGGGGGGCACCGTAATATTTACCAATCATGAAAATAAAACGCATGTAAACAATTTATAAAATGCATCGCAATTCCAAAATAAAATTTAAACGCACATTTAAATAGTTTTAATGTACATAGTAATGCTTTATTAATGAATTACTCATGAGCCAATTTCGACAAATTACATAAAACGCCAAAATATTCAAGTAGTACCGGATTGTGTGAAAGACACATTCTTAAAACTCCAAAAATAATAATCATATTAACTTACAATTTACTGCGTCCGATTAAGCGTCTCATTTACAACTAAAATATATCTTTAATTGAAATTTAAATGATATACAGGGTCATGAAAAATCGAAGAATGTAGAAAACAGGATTACACATATCTCGGCAACTAATAATCCGATTGACTTCGCTCTTAATGCAAAATTTGTGTTCTTGTAATGCCTTTTACGTCCACTCTTTAAAATAAAACATTTCGAAAATTTTCATATACCTTTCATCAGAACAAGTTTTTCGAGAGTCCGAAAAAAGATAGTTCCGGATAATCGAGGTTATTGATATTAAATAGGCTTCGTCCCATTTTTACATACTAAGTACATACAAAGTTTCAAGTCTCTATCTCATTTTGTTCGGGAGGTAGAGCGGTTACAGATAAACAGACAGACAGACACACAGACGGACAAGACGGCAGGTTTTTTTACTTTTAAAAATATGTTTTTCGGAATCTCCAGTATCTGAAACATGTAAATCCGTCAAAAAAATTCTTTCGATTTTCAAAACGATTGCAATACTTACCCTATACTTCGTATGATGGGTAAGTAATATCGGATAAAATTAATTCATTGACAGTACTATTAAATCTATTGTACGAAATGCAGAATCTCATAATGGAAAATAAATAAATTCAATAAGAAAAAATATAAAAGGAATACAAAAATGAATTATTATGAAAAAAAGAAACTTACTATCCGTAACTTGTTTTCAAGAGCAATATTACAAGATTATTGTTGAAATACGGATGATTTCTCAAGTAGAAATAAGAAATTTTGCTTAAATTTAAATGTATACCACTGGCCCATTAATCGTGATCCAAAAATTATTTTGAACATAACTAAGCCATGTATAACTTACATTAAAGTTTGAAACATGTGAGTGAAAAACATACTGCTTATATAAAAATAAAAATTAAAAATTTGTATGCATGTATGTGTGATTCATAACCATCAAAGTTTATTTACAATGGATACAACATGGCAAAACGGACAGGGAATCAAATTTATAAATACTTTTCAATGTTGCTGGGAAGCTATTAGAATTACTAGTATACAAAACAAAACTGTAACATGATTTCTTTTACCCAAATTTAGATTAAATTATATGTTTAAAATATCATCGAAAAATGCAAAGCAATTTAAGTGAAAAGCCACAGAAAAAAAAAAAATCAAGGTCTTCTTTAAGCATGAAGAGTATTTTTATAACTTGTAATTCTTAAAAAGAAAATAAGTATTTAATTTAACTATTATAATTTAAATATTTTTTGGTATGTTTAAAAAGTTTTTATCCCTTCATATTGCATTTTCTATTTTAAAAATTAGAAATTAATTTTTTGTTTTTATACATCTTGAAAAAAACATATGAAAATTAACTTTAAAGAAAGAGATGAAGGTTTTTCGTGTTTTCTTTTCTATATAGTTACTCTTTTGATGAGAATAAATAATTATATTAGAAAATTCAATTATTTTTACGAATATTAAATTAACATTCCAACTGCATGTTAAAGTGAAAATGCATTTTAATCCATTCATACTTCTTCCTTTCTTCCTTTTTATTCAATTCATCTATTCTGTATTTTTAATAACATTTCAGATTAAATTAGCTTATTTAGAAAATATATATATATACAGTCGAGTCTCCCTATAACGAAACTCCATACATCGAATTTCTCTATATAACGAATTTTTAGTAGGAACGGTCCCCTTTTCGCATGATTACATTAAAAACAGTCTCTATATAGCAAAATATCAATCTCCATATAACGAATTTTTCATAAACTGGTCTTAATTTATTCAGTTTTAAAAAAGGTTCGAAATCATATGGAATGAATTTTCCATCACTTATTTTTGATTTATCGTTCAGTGTTTTATTATCGTTTTATCGTACAGTGTTTATCGTTCAAGTTTTTTTATAAATATTACTTCTCTCTTTGTTCTTTATATCCAACGAGTTCATCCCACCTCCCACACACCTTTCCACATCCTTCTCAAAACAGAGTCAATTGGATTGTTACACATATAAGAGAGGGATCAATGAGAGACACATAAGAGAGGCCTTCAAATGGAGGAAAATGTTAACTACAATTTTTCATTCCTTGCTAAAATTTGAGCATTTTTTAGAAAGTGTAACAATTTTAAAATTAAAACAACAAAAAATTACAGATTTCTTCCTCTGAAATTAATGCAAGTCTTCCTTATTTGATCTTCACAAAGCTTTCAAATAAATGTCTATTCTCTTTTTTGAAACTGCTTAAATAATTAAGAAATAAAATGTTAGGTTAATATACATTTTTTAATATTTTAAATTAATAATTAAAAAGATCAAAAATAATATCTGTTCAAAATTTACGCATTAAATACGATTTTTAACATCATTCTCTATACAACGAATTTCTCTATATAACGAATTTTTTACTGGAACGATGGATTTCGTTATATAGAGACTCGACTGTATATGTATATATATAAATAAAACATACGAAATATAATTTAATATTTAAATATGCTTATTTGTAAATGAAATTATTTCTACGATTTTTAAAAATATTTGGAAAATAGTTGTTGTCCTCGGTAGAGAACTTGGAAATCCGAAGAATATGTGAATCTTCTTATTGGTTAAATTCCGCAACCTATTTTCCGTTCTCTGATTGTTGACAAAATGGCAAAAATAGTAATAAAAACTTAAAATTAATAATCATTTGAAAACAAATTATGATAAAGAATTCAAACAAATTCCATTTAAAAGTGTATTTTTTCTCTACGCAACGGTATAAAAATTTAGAATGTGCGATGATTAGAAGTTTAATAATTTGCAGCTAAGAAAATTGTAAAACTGAAATTTCATTTCAAATTTGTTTGTGATAGGTCCAGGAATGTTAATGTTTAATCCATATCGTACGTAATATGAGGCGTTCAAAAGTCAGTCTGATGAACTCCATGAAATAAAAATGCACATTTTAAACAGTTAAGATTATATATCTATAAACAACTATTTTTTGTTTTCACAATATTTTCATTATACTCATTAACTGTCCTATAATCACTGGTAATTCATAAGTTCTGTATAGGTATGTAGAAAAACACATTGTGAACCATTGTCGTTCGATTAAATAAATCATTCTCTATTAAAATAGCAATATTAATCATTTTCGTTCTCTATTAAAATAGCGCAGACTAGCAGCATTTCATATCACAGACTGCACTGTCAGAAAAATTCGTCAATATACACTAAGTTATCCTTATTTTTTTTTAATAATTTCCGTACTCCCTGAAAACATATTTGATTCGTGAATTCATTCCGAATATATAAAAATGAGGAAGAGATTCCGTTTATAACTAGCACGCATTCATATTGGGTCTGTTAGAAATAAATTCGAATTTATTTTTAAAATGAAAAACAAAAAATTCTATACATTAAAATGCCTAATTTAGTTTAAAAAGACAAAAATAGTTTCGAATTTAAAAATAAATAACAATTACTTTCTTCATTCAATCAAAAATTCTCACAATTTGTTATTCAAAGTTGGACAAATTGAATAAAATTGAATTTACTAAGTTATTTATGTAATAAATATCCGCATTTAAGATACACTTTAAGTGAACACATTTGAAAGATATTTGAATTAAAAAATAAAATGCAAAAATATTGATATTTTTCAAAAAAATCTTATTGAATAAGAATAGAACATTTTTTTCCTCTAGCAGTCTGGGTAAATATATTTAAAATGTTCATTTTTAAGCTATATAAATACTAATGTATAAAAACCTAGCCACAGTTACCTAGTCACATTATTAAAGACGAAATCTTTCAGAAATTAAATTCAAAATTAAAAGCTTTTTAACGAAATAGACCAAATCACATCAATATGAAACGAACGATTTTACTTTAAAGCATATTCTTGCTGTACAACCGTGCCAGCTTTCTCGCTTTCCAACCTTGGTGTTTGTGGTTCAATCCTCACGTCCGCCGCATTTATATTTTTCCAAACTTTTTTTTAATTGACGGTTATTTTACCTCTTTTGACGGAGAAAAAACGGATATTCTTCAATTTACAGACAGTTACTGGCAGCAGAGCTGCACAGTATATTTTCTGTGAAAAGACGGAATTTTTTTTTGAGAGTGTAAAGTCAGCGCAAAAAATGATTGACCAGACTCCCTTGCAGCAGTTAAATAACCCTTTCTAAATTATTCTAAATAAAAAAAAAATCTTTAAACTATTTTTTTCTTTCTAATATTTCTAATAAAATTGAAATATATATACATATATTTATATATGTAAATAATTGTGTATTTTGACTAACAACTTCTTTAAAGAAATATTTAATTATCTTTAAAGAAAAACATGGAAATCCTTAACTGAAATTAAATGCAAGATAAGGGAAATTTCTATAAAATGATGTCCATTAAATTCGGTAGAATACATTTAACCGAGAACTAGTGTAAATTTACAGAGAGTCTCGCTTTTTTCTGTGTTTCTACAGAAACTTTTAACAGTATATATTTAACTACAAAATCTTAAAAGAGGATTGTGATAGTAATTTAAAGTAGATATGAAAATTTCATTTTAAAATAACAATAATAAAGTTTCAAATTTCTCTTTATTAATACTTGCAATACCATGTGATATAAAGCATTGTTTTGAAAACAAAATAACACAAAATCTCTACATGCGTTAATTGTCTTTCTTGTGACCCATTTATGCCTCACTTTTAAGAGTTGTTAGCAAACATTTTCTTCTTGACATCTTCTCATTTTAAATAATCCAATTATTCATTTAGAAAATGTTCTTTTTCGGCATTCAAGATTATTACATGAAAGTAATAATCGTTGAGTATTTTCTTAGGAGAACGAGAACGATACATAAAAGCTACATTTCTCAGTTTTAACAAATGTTAAATGTATGCATTTTATGAGATTAAGGGCTAAATAATTTTATATATTTACTTTTGGAACTTTTAATGTATTTCATATTAAATACTGTGCATGTTAAAAACTATAAGGACAGCAAAAAATATTTTTTTTGATAAATTTCAATATTCAAATTCTTTTTACCTTATAATATTTAACATCATGCTGAAAAGCTAATAAAAAAGTCAACAAAATTTTTTGTGAGGAATATTACGGAATATTATTGAGGAATACAATTATATTATTAAGGAAATAATATAATTGTACAAAAAACCACTATTTTGCTTGTGTAAAAACTATAAAGACAGCAAGAAAAATTCAATATAGTAAACGAAGAAATTTTTTAAACAAAGAAGAAGATATTTAATGCACTATACTCCCACCTATATGCACCCAATACCTCTGAGTGTAATGATTGAAAATATTCCATCATTCCTTGACATAATTAATTTTTGAAACTGTTAGGGATAGTTTTTGTGCTATTCATCTTCAACCATAGATATGAGTGCTGATGCTGAGAAAAAATGCTTTCTATTTTTATAAACTCATCTTGCTAGATCTCTTATAAGTTATTGATAAGGTTTAGACCAGGACTTCTCAGCAGCCATTGCAAAACTTCGGCATTTTCCTTATGGAAATAAAGTTCTGCCTCACGAATTGTGTGGATAGGCGCAATATCTCGCTGTTATGTTCATTTTTCCGTTAGACATGTTGAAACAAATGAAAGATGGTCAAAAATATATATCTTGAATATATATCTTTAAATTAAAATTTCCGGAAAGAAATATAGAAGTGACTTCACGTCACTGAATGAAAATCAGCCCCATGTCGCACTGAATCCGTCAACTAACTGATGCTTTGAGGAGATCTCTTTTTCTTTTTTTTTTCAAATTATCACAATAATAATTCTAGAAACCAGGACCATCTAAGTTTCACCTATTTTGATCAGAGAAAATACCCTTCAGCGGTTTGTCATCACAAATCATTAATTGTATGGCTGCAAATATTATTGGAATGATTTAAGAAAAGAAAAAAAAGGAGATTTTATTGATTTGTATTTGTAATTAGTGACAAATAATTACTTTCAAACTTTAAAAAAAATCTAACTCGATAGCATAAAAGAACGACGAAGTTCAATTCTTATAGAAATTCGTATAGAAATATATATTCAATTTTTTATTACATTTTTGTTTATAATAATGTTATAATAATTTATTGCAAATTTATATCACTTTTAATATAAAACAAGTTTTATATTTTGTGCATTTTTCTTTTTAATTTTTAAAATGTTCTAATGCGCAAAAATAGACATCTTAAATTTCAATAGTCGTAATGAAGCAATTTAAATATTTTAATTAAAAAAAATGTGTTAAAGAAATTTGACGAAATTTATAACTTTTTTATATAGTTTTTTAAAAATAGATTATAAAGTTATCGATTGCGGGGTTATATTAAATTTGTTCTTATAACATGCGAAGTACATTTAATTATTTAAATAACATCAAGAAAAAAAATATTATCCCAGAAAATATTATCCAATTATAATTAATAATAATCAAATTATTTAAAAATGTTAATTAGAATTAAGAGTATGTTTAATAAATGGAAATATTATTTATATCTTGAAAACATAACAAGTATATCAATAAATTAATAACGATTTCGATTTTATTGCAATTTAAAGTAGTCGTTGGGGGCCACTGTAATATTTACCAAAATGGATATAGATAATATAAAATAAAAAAAATAGAATATAAGAAATTTATCTATAAAAAGCATCACAATTCCAAAATAAAATTTAGACGTATATTTAGATATTTTTAATCCATAGTACTGTTCTATTGTGTAATTAATGATGCTAGTTGATTATTCCGTCGACCCATTTCGATACATAATATAAATCGCCAAACTATTAGAAAAAAAAAAATTGTCATATTTTCAAATACAGAAATAACAAATAAATTAGTAAAATATTAATAAATTTAGAAATACTTCGAATTAAAAACCACTTAACAAATACAGGTAACTCATTTAATGTCAAGTGAATGCGACATTTACGATAAGTCATTATTGACATTTAATCATATAGTTTGGAGGTAGTTTTTTTGATCGACGGAATAATTAAGCACTACCGAATTGCGTAAAAGAGGCATCCTTATAATTCCAAAAATGATAATTATATTAACTGACACAAATTTCGGCGCTGGATTAAGCGTCTCATTTCCAATAAAAATATATCTTTAAAGTAAAATTTGAATGAAATACAGGGTCATGAAAAATCGAAGAATGTGAAAAATATGATTACAAATATCTCGGCAACTAATTATCCGATCAACTTCCTTCTTTATGCAAGGTTTTTTATTGTATTTTACAAACACTACTTAAAATAATATTAAAAAATTATAATAAAAATTTTATATACCTTTCATCAGAACAAATATTTCGAGAGTCCGAAAATTGCAGTTCCAAAGAATCGAGGTTAGTGATATTAAGTAAACTTCTTTCCTTTTTTACGTACTAAAAACTTTCCAAATTTCAAGTTCCTGTCTCAATTTCTTTGAGAGATACAGCGTGTACAAACAGACAGACAAACAGACACACAGACAGACCGACGGATCTAAAAATATGTTTTTTTAAATCTCCAGTGTCTCAAAATAAATAAATAAATAAATAAATCGTTTTTCAAAATGTTTGTAAGATTTACCCTATAGCAAACTGTCAGAAAAATATACAATATACACTAAATTATCCTCATTTTTTTCCGAATAATTTCCGTATTCGTAGGAAACATGTTTTATCCATGAATTATCCCCGAACGTCTAAAACAGAGGAGGAGATTCCGTTCATTCCTAGCACGCATGCGTATTGGGTCAATTATTCAAATTTATTTTTTAAATGATAAACCACAACTTCTATAGATTAAAATGTCTAATTTGGTAATTTTTAAATAATGTTTTCGAATTTCAAAATAAATAACGATTACTTTTCTTGTTCATTCCAAACTACTTACAATTTATTTTTTAAAGTTGGATAGGTTAAAAAAGTTGAATTTACAATGTTGCTTATAAATAAATATTCTAATTCAAAATATACTTTAAATGAACACATTCAAAAGATATTTTAATAAAAAAATGAAAATAAATCATATGTTACTAAAACAAAATCTTATCAAATTAAAATACAACATCCATATTTTACCCCTTGCAATCTACGTAAATATATTTTTAAAATTCATAGTTTTATCCTATATTAATACTAAAGTATAAAAACCTAAGCCATAATATCGTTAAAAACGAAATCTTCCCGAAATTAACTATTTATAAGAAATTGATTTATAAGAAATTGATAAAGCCATACTCACCTGAATGGAACACATTAACTTCAACGCATTTCGCTGTTGTACAATTATAACCCCTTGCTAGCGTGTTTTCCTGAAGCTGGAGTTCGAATCCCCCGTCTGCCGTTTTTGCTTTTTCTGATCTTCCTTCAATTGACGGATATTTTACCTCTTGGAACGAAGAAAAAAAGGATATCCGTCAATTGAAAGAAATATACTGCCAGTAAATTTTGAGAAATGAAGAATTTTTTTGAGAGTGTACGTTTGATGGGTTAGTAAGAAATTGTGTAGCAATATTTTTTCTAAATAATATACATTTCACAATTTCTCCTCTTTAAATAAATTTAGCATTTAAGAATTTTAGCTTCTACTTATTGTATAAAATACAATTATTCATAAACAAAAGCAATTCTATGAAGTGTCTGCTTTAAATTAATTAACAGTTTAATTTTTTTTTCTTCTGAACACCAAATCTTCTCCACTTTTTTATATTTTACTGTTGTAATTAATATAACAGAGAATAAATTAAATGATAAAAAATGCTGAATAAGTTCATTACAAAAATTATTAATCACTGATCTAAAAGATTAAAAAAGAAAAGGACAGAGACTACCAACATATTTTACTAAAAAACCCCTATTTATTTCCTGACTTCATTAACCGTATCGTTGAGCATTATCATTAAAAAAATAAATGAAAGTATTGATTTTGTAACACATATTTTTCCCATTCTTTAGATCGTTCGCTTTTTCTTCAAGGTTCATGTCAAAATTTGGTTAGTGGCCAGTTAGTAAATTTACTTCAACATTTAAATTTATAATGAAGAATTCAACTATAACAAGTGACGTTACTCTACTTACCGAATTTATTACACATTATTTTAGATTATAGATTGCATTATTCGGATGTGTAATTACAGCAACATCCTACACAAGCCACATCCTACACATTGATGTGGCAATTAATGGCTATGTGAAGTAATGATGATATCTATAAGATTGCAAGCTTTTATTTATTTTTTTTTTTAACTTTTTTTCCACTTTTGTACGACGTAAGGAAAAAAATAACTTATGTATTTTGGATTAAGTTTCGTTTTCGGGAAGTTTCTATAAATACAATGAGTTTGAATTCCTACCTCCTCTGTTTCCAATCTGTCAAAATTGTTAATTCGTAAATCATCTGCATGTAATGGTTACTTTGACTAAATTGATATCCATTCACTTAATGACAATTTAATAGAAATTTATCTGTCGGGATACAGAAATCATGGATGTTGTTTTTTGCTTGAAATATTCATAATAAGACATAATTTTTATTCGGTGCTTGCAATGGAAATTTTAAAATAAATTCTAGCTAATTTAGCTTTAATTATAAATTTCTCATTAGATAAATATTCAATCGTGAATTTAATGATATTTAGGATTTTAGTACCCATAATAGGTTTTGGTTTTATCTAAACCTTTTTTTTTCTTTGGAAGGAGGTGTATTTCAATAGCAGAGATTTTTTTCTCTAACACAATAAATTTTTTAATTTAGTTAGAAAAATGAAAGTTTTGGATACATATTTATGTTACAGCCCACCTTTACGTTCTGTGGCTCTGAGTATAATATTGTGCTCATTTATGTTCAAAATATCAACACTACTATTTTTAAAGTCAATTTTTCGAAAAGTTTTTAAAATTTCCCCTATTCAACGTTTTTTACGAAAAAGTCCCGACTGAGTTTCTAAATAAAATAAAATAAAATAAAATAAAATAAATAAAATAATAAAATAATAAAAAAATAAAATAAATGTTTTTTTTTTTTTTTCGATGTACCACTATGAAAAATATTTAGCTTATTAGAAATTAAAATAAAATTCCCAAATCATACTTTTATTTATTTATTCATTTTTTTTGAGAAATTCCCAATTCATAATTTTATTTATTTATTTATTTTTTTAATTCCCAAATCATAGATTTTTAAAAAAAAAAATTTAAATTCCCAAATCATACTTTTATTTTTTATTTATTTTTGAAAAAACAAATAAAAAATAAAAGTTCACAAAAAATAAACATTTCAACTTTTACATGTGATTATTAATTATAATAATTTCCAACTACACAACTTACTGAGAATACGAATTAAATATTTCTAACTGAGCGAAAAACTGCCCAGGCTGGGAAACGAAGCCAGGAACTTGGCTTACAAGGGCAATGCTTTTCCGCTTAAGCTAATTGGGCACGACAGCCGGTAAACATCTTTCACTCAGATAACCTTGTAGGTCATAACATCTGGTCTGTCATTTAAAGAGCTCAATAGAATAGACCGCATATAAAGGAACTCCATAGAAATATGGGTACGTAGATAAATAGATTTTAAGCCAAGTATCTGTGTTCGATTCTCGGCTGGGACATTTTTTTCGCTCAGTTGGAAATATTTAATTCGTATGATAACTTTGCCAATCAGTTTGATTGTATTAAAAGTTACAATATCACCTACTATCAATATTACCTACCAATCATTCTATGGAGTTCCTTTGCCTGAGAATTATTCTGTGGAGCTATCTAAAGCACAGACTAGATGTTATGACCGACAAGGTTATCTGAGCGAAAAATGCTCACTGGTAGTTTTGCCCAGTTAGCTTAAACAGTAAAGCTTGTAAACCAGGTATTTGGATTCGATTCCTGGCCTGGGCAATTTTTCGCTCAGTTGTAAATATTTAATTCGTATGATAATTTTACTAATCAGTTCGGTTGTGTTAAAAGATACATTTTAATAAAATAATTAATTTTGCGTACACAAATTTTAATTTTACTTCAGGTAAGTCACATATATATACATGTAATACTTACGTACATGGTATATTTATCCTCCTCAGTCCCGATGACGCCTGTAAGAGACACTAAAAAACACACTTTAAATTAACTTAAATCTTTCTAGAATATTTAAAATTACTTTTTAAATATTTTTAATTAATGTGTGCCTATTATAATAATCGATATACTGACTAAATCATCTTTGGAGTAATTTTATAGAAATTTTAAATTGATTTTTGTGGTCTTTCGTGATACTTGTCTCAGGACTGAGGAGGTTGAATTAAAATAATGTTTTCATGTATATTTTAAGAAAAGAAAGAAAATACAACTCTGCGTCTCAATCCGCTTAATTTCATCAGCATAACAGAAAATTTTATCATTGGATGTAAAACATTAAAAGACTTAATTGAGAGATACAGCTATAAGGTGTAGTCATGATAAACAAATAAAATAGAAAATATAACATAGCAATTGCTTTGTTAGAGACAGTTTCCATTTGCTTTGACGGGGAAATTCATTAAGAAAAAATATATTTGAATTAGACAAACGTTTACATTATATCATTCTAATAAACGAGCAAGACAACGAGAATAACAAATTGGAAATTGCATGTGACGCGTAGCAAATGCGGTGCGTTCGTACGATAACGAAGTTTTAAAAACATCACTCTCGTATATCAATCTCATGAAATGGTAAATAGTTAATTACAATTAAAATACGCACCAAACAATGTTCTCCCTATACCATTATGTAATGGAATACTTTTGTGTGGCCTTGTAAATCAATAACAAATATTTTTTGCACCACAGAGTATGCAAAATGTATATTATAATATGTACTTTATAGATGCATATAAATTTTATTATGTTCGAATGAGTGTAACACTATCAAAATGCATTGAAACATGTTCTCAATTCACCTTAATGTAACGGAATACTTTTGATTGTCCCTGTATTTGAACTATACATCCGATTTTGATAAAATTTGAAATGACTTAACAAAATTATGTAATAATTGTGTATTTTAAATTTTAAGCGATTAAAATGCACTTAAAACTTTTTCCCCATTGACCGTTACGTAATGGAATAATTTTGATTGTCCCTGTAATTGATCTATGCATCCGATTTTCATAAAATTTGAAATGACTCGTGGAAATCATGTAATAATTATATATTTTAAATTTCAAACGATTCGGTTGGACAGTTTTTGCGTTGTTATATGCGGACGAACGGACAAACGGACGGATTGAACGAAAACTATAGGTGCTATATATTTACATAATTACTAAAGCACCCAAAAATTGACACTTCCGAATTCTGTATTTCAAATTAAAATACGCATCTTTCAACAAAGAAAAAAAATGAATGTCGAGATAGGGATAGAGACAGATCACGTGTTTACAGATGATTTAAACCACTGAGATTTTAAATAAACATTATGTAGAACAATGAAAAAATAATTAAATTTTTTCTCAAAAATAGGTTAATTGTTTCAAAAAATATCCCTTAATTGGGAATAATATCTCCACTATGGCAGCAGTGGATGCAGCAGATTTTGAGTCGGAGGCCCGTGGTTTTGACATAATAAAAGGTCAGTAGAGCGATCACACAAGTGTCAGGCGCACAGCCTAAAGATTAGTCTGAAATTTTCCCCAGTGTTTTCATTAATGCAAAAGTCTGTTAAAACATTTTGGTATTAAATCATGATTAAAATTAAATGATATAAAAAGAATTCTAACCGCTTTATGAAATATTATGTTATGGATAAATCAGGCAGGCGCAATTCACTCAGATTAATCTTTTGCAACGAATCCAACATGAGTCTGCTATCTAAAACAGTGACATAGAATGAACAGTTGATAAAAATGCTCCATTAAACACCGACATTTAAAATTTAGAATGTGGTCGGAAATTTGTTGAGATATATTTTACAAGTGCATACATTAGTCATTTTTAAAAAATTGAACAAAATGTTACTGGTATTTTTCACATATTTAGATTGGAAATAAAATTTAAATAAACCGTCAAAGCTTTAATTAAGAAACTTAATAAATAATAGACCAATATGAATATTTTAATTATAAAACTGTATATTGCATAAATATTATTTAACATTTCATTTTTAAACGTTAAATGCACTTTAAATACATTATTCCGTTGAAACATTGTTTAATCTATAACAATTTCATTCATATTAAGTTTAATCATAATGAGTGAATCGCAATTTCCTTCTTTTTATTATCACTTAATGAGGTTTCAATTTACAAAATTCAATATTCAGATTAATTCTGAATTGAGAAAGTTTTGAAATTACCAATAGATTATGAATTGTTATGTTCTCTATTATAAACAAATGCATCAATATTTGCACAGTTTTAATTCTCTTATCATTATTCGTATTTAATAATCATATTTTCGATTTTGAACTATCATAACAAGCTTTAGAAGCAGCGTCAGCAAAATTAAATTTCCTCTTTAATCATACGAGCGAATTAAAATTATACGAAAGCTTTTGTATTCAAGTTATACGATTTAATTAGGAATCATTTTAAATGAAATACAAGTCGGTGAGTTATTTTGTGTGATTTCTAAATTAACAAAAAGATATAAAACTTATTTTTATTGATGTAAATATATGAAATTTAAAGAATTTAAATACGAGTGTTATCGAATCAACGCGGTTAAGAATGATATCGGTCTCTCGTAAGAAAAGTGACACACCTCGCAAAAAATTATTTTGCGTTTTATTCCACTAATAGCTCTATCATAAGTATGTTTTGCTACACAAAACATTTCATAAATGTAGTAATACGAGAAATCACTTTATTATGCTATTTGTCTATTCTTGACCACCGGAGAGGGGTGGATTGCGTGAGGAGGTAAATTATTTATACAACGCTCCTAACATTACCATATCGTCGCCTGAGAATAATAAGGTTTTATCTGTGTTTTTAAAAAAATTGACTTATCGATATAAAAATCTTCTGTTTGTATCTGTAAAAACATTCCTGAAAACAAACACACACACACACACACACACACACACACAAAAAAAAAAAAAAAAAAAAAAAAAAAAAAAAAAAAAAAAAAACGCGATAATATTATTGTACTGGCATATGTAAATTACATATAAAATCACTGTGATGCAAAAAAGTCTTCTTAGATACAAATAGAGCTTTTCTATATTAAAAAGTCATTTTTTTGAAAAACACAGATGGAACCTTATTATTCTCAGGGGCCAATATGTCTTCAATTTTAAGGATTTTCTATTTTTATGCACGTTTTTACCCCTACAAGGAGAATTAAGTGTAGGAGTTCAATTTCGAGTAAAATAATTCAAATGTCCTTTTGCCTCTCCTGTGAAATTTGCTTTTGTTGAGACGTGTCACTTTTTTTTGCAAGTGAGCGATATGCAGGTCTGATAAATTTCAATTTTCCAATTTATTATTCACCATGTTTAGGGAATTATTATGCTAATTATGAAAATACATTAGATATGTACGCTGAGGGAAAAAAAAATACACCACCTTTGCAGGAATGAATTATTAGTCATTTTCTGAATCGCTAAACTAAAAATATAGATATCTGAATTTTTTAATAAGATAAATAAACAACTGAGGTGAATAGAGGAAATTATCTAGAATTTCTAGATTCTTGTTTTCTAGATGACAAAAAAAGTGATGAATGTCAATAACAAGAAATTATTTTCATTGATTTCTGTAATGGTTTTATAAATTAGAGTTATAGTTACTAAAACTAACTTTTACTAAATTTTAATAAAATTTCACAAAGAGAATATAGGAAAATGTTCTTGAATTTTAGTATGAGACTCTAGATCTCGCTAGAAAAGATAACTAGAATGCAACTGTTTTTTCTAGACCGAAAATTTAGATTCTAGAAGCCAGAAGCCAGAACCATATATTTTCCACACTGTATGGATTGCGAACATAATTTTTAAAACGCAGCAGAAAAAAAAAAAATGCGTGATTTTATTTTTTATTATTTACAAGCAGATATTTATAAATGCAATCCCAAATTTTTAGCACAATTGAAAGATGTCGGAAGACATGAAACAATTTCCGTTATGTTCGTTAGTCCAGCATTGTGTTATGTCAAGTTATGTGACTATTCTTGTAATGGAATTTGGTCGCGAACACATTAATTACTTCCACATGTGAATCATTGTCGAAAATTATGTTTTACTGCAAAATATGATTTCGTTTTACTTTGCCAATCGAAAGTAACGAGATAATTACAAATATTTTATGAATCCAAACAATTAATAGTTATAAACATTAATTAGGGTTATTCCTGGATGAGAGGCGCCATACATCTATATTTTTAATTTATGTATAATGATATATGATGCACATAAAAAACTATAATGTGCTAATTAACGTTAAATTTACAACATCTGTATCGAGACAAAAAAAAATAATAATTTTTAATTTTTTTTTTTTTTTTATATACGCGGGTATTATATCGCGCTTGTTATAAAAACAAATTGAATTTAAAAATAAAAATATTTAAACAAATATTTTTCCTGAAATACAATTAATAACATAATAGCAAAAAGAAACTAAATGAGTATAATGAAATGGACTAGCAGTTTTAAATCAGTTTTATTAGCCTGTCTGTTTTGTTTATTAATAAAAATATCTACATATTTTGAGATATAATTTTGACTGTGATTTCTCTACAACTTAACTTCAAATACAACATCATCTACAACGTAAAACAGTGAAAATAAAAAGGTAAAATAGCATTTAAATTGTTTAATTTCCTAAAATGCCTGCTTTTCGACACAATCTAAACACGCCTGTTTTTTCACAATCGACAGAAAAAATCTGGAAAATAGTACTGTCAACGTATAACCACATTTGACAGATGATACAACAAAGCCAAACGCAATGCCTTTTAGTTTTACATAGATTTTTTTTAACATAAAAAGCTTCTGCACCACATCAATGAATTCTTCATTATTAACATGATTTTTAACATGGTCGCCTTCTTAATTTTTATTTTTGGATCTTCCTTCTTTGGTGTAGTAAACTGGATACTGTTTTAATATCATCAATGTCTAACGAACTGTTGTTTGATCCTCCACCTGATTAAAAATTATTTTATATCTTTGTAGCTTTGTCATCTTTTTTGTTCATTTTCTAATAGTTTTGAAATATTTTCTCTAAATTTGTTTTAAGTTCATTTCTGCTGTCTACAGATTTTGATTTTACTACTGTCTTTTAATTCTGTTCTAGGCTGTAGCCTAGTTAAATCTCTGAATAGAAAAAAATTCTATAGGTCTTTGATATATGATTATGATTTTTCACAGTTAGTTACGGTTTCTGCTTGCTATAAATTAACGAGGTGTCTTATTTAGTACTATACGTGATGGATTTGTCTTCTTTTGTGTTATTTTTCTGGTAAAACCATTTCCTTGTCCATTCTGAAAAAATAAAACCGTTGTGGGACAGCGTTTTTGTTAAAAGAGAAGTCCCAATCACCTTAAACAAACCAACTGTTGCTACAGTCGCGATTTGTTCCAAACACTGTAGATTAAAAACTTTACGTGATATCGATCTAATCTATGTTAACTTGCAGCATTAAGCTTATCAAACACAATTGTCTTCGTTATATTTCACCTTCTTTTTCTTAAAAAGTGTGATAATTTCTAAAATATCTCGAAAGAAGTTAAAAAATGTATTCGTTAAAAAAACAATATTACATTTAAAGACAGGACGTTAAATTATAAAATTATTCCAATTACAATTAGCGAATAACACCACACCTAACTTAGTCTATACTAAAAGAAAAGGTAAAAATAATAAAATGTCGTGCAATCCAACAAATATACTCAGTAACGTAAAATTCGATAACATAACAAACAGGACACAGATATATAAATTTCAGTTTTGTTCATCTCCTACAAAGAAAAAAAACAGTGATTCATTTTTAAAATATTACAATTAACATTTATAAAATATCGCATTCGAATTTGCTTAACATAAAGCTATTTTTTATCACAAATTGTGAAAAGAATCACTTTTTGGTATCTTTCTCAATTTACAATATTTAATCTAACAATTATACTGAAAATCAGTAGAAAATGACTTTAAAATTGCCAAAAATTAAAAATTTCGTAAATAGTAAGGGAAAGTCGGACAAAACCGGGTCAATAATGCTTTTCTTCTCATTATTGTGCACTATGTAAACAAAACAGTCAAAATTTGTATTAAAACTATAAACTGTTACTTTGTGATGAAAAAAGTATTCATCCAGTCACGAACAGTAGCAATTCAGATCATAACAACACTTTTTTTAGAAGTGTACAATTTCGCGGTTTAGTCCGACCATCTTCTGCTCACTGTATCCAACTCTTAGATTTAGATTAATCATAAAAGCAGTTGCAAAAAATGCTTGCTTCACTTTCATATTCCTCCTCGTTTATTGACAATTTTTTTTCACATCACTTTATCTACTTTTCTGTCATCATGGAAAGATTTCGCTTCAGGGTTAAGCTCTTCTTGTCTTGTTTTTCCACTCTTTTTTTTTCTGCTTGTCCTTCTTTCCTCGCCGCTTGTCAGATTTTCTGATAGCCCTAGGATCCTTTTTGTATTGGAATAGGCTTTATTTCGTGTGGCGAGACTGCAAAAGAACGCTTGATATCTCTGCTAAGACGTTGAGAAAACGTAGAAAAACCTGGAACTTCTCGGTTATGTCCGACCCTCTGCATCCCGCTTTTGCCCCCGACCACGCCATTTTAATGAAATGTTACTCTAGCGTTGTTCAAATAACTCGTAGACACCAATACAAAACGTTGAAATCACAAGTAAATAATAGACTATAATACGTTATACTTACCTAAACTAAATCCTTAGTTGTTTAGGCTTGGTAACGGAATATTTTAGACGTCAAAGTTTTAATTTTTTCTCGTGAAATCTTTAAAAAATCACCACTGCGAAATGAGTTTGTTTACATAACTTCTGCTTACTGTAAGCTGGCATGCCGCTCGCCTAGTTTTAATTCTAGAAAATTTCACTAGATACTGACACAAATAAAGCTATAAAGCCTAGATCCCGGTTTTATCCAACTATTCCTTACATATTTTTTAATATGCGCATGTAGCAATGAATATTTCATCAAGAAATATGCAAGGTTTTTTGGAAGAGTTATGACAGTTTTGTGACAATAATTGATAGCAGCAATATTTAATTTAGATAAGAATTTTACCTCAAAAATGCATGATACAAAACATTTGCAGATCCAGAGATACCGAATAAGAGCCTAATCCAATAAGGATTTGACTTTCTTTCGAATCATACGATATAAATAATATTTTTAATTTGCAAATTTAAAAATAATATTTTTCATACACTTATGCATAAAAAACATGTGTTTTAAATAAAAAAAACTATCCTTTAAATTATTTATTATTGCAAATGTAAAGAATTCTTTCTTTTTAAATATTTTTTACTTCCCAACATTGAACTCCAACAGCTTCATTAACCTTTTACACCCTTTTATCGAGTATGATTTAATAAGAAACTACCCATACGGTTGATAATACAGGGTGATTCATGGAGTACAGCTCCATCTAATCCCAATTTACTCTGTTTATTGTATACATTAATTATGTAAATATAATATTTTGAATGGTTATTAAAAATTTTATATCTCGTAAAAAATAAAGATATAAATTATAAAAATCGCTGTTGCATTGAGAAACATTTTCAATTTGCATAATATTTCACTATCTTTTTCTTTTTCTTTTAAGAACAAAAATGGAATAAACTATATTTTACATTTACTTTCCGTAAACGGTTTGAACTTTTGTCATACGACGTGATTTTCAATTTATCTTGGAACATTAACAAGAAATATTTTGTTGTAAATAATTATCTAAAATCATTGGCGTCTACACAAATAACATTCCAAGTTTAACAAAATACATCAAAAGAGTGATGGCAAGATTCCAAAAGTGTTAGCGTCCTTTCGTATTCTCAAATTTCTTGGCTGCAACATCTGAAAATATAGAATAATAAAAATAAAATAAAATAAAATAAAATGATAGATCAAAAGTAACATAAGATTGTTGCTTAAAACTGCATTATACTATTGATTTTTTTTTTTTTTTTTGCTTTTCTGGGACGTGTGGATGCAATCTATCCTTTTTAAATGTAAATAATAGGAGAAAAATATATTATATTCAATTCCTTATGTTTATCTTTAAGTGAAGAAAAAAGAAATAAAAAAGAAATATGGAGCGTATAAATATTTAAATATTTATAAATTTAAAAAATATAAATATGGAAATTCATACATGGATTTGCTAATAATATTTGCATGGTTATTAAGATGTTGATTCACATTTCAATTCAAACAAAAAAAAAGTCTTGTATACACGAAAGTCTTGCAATATATATATATACATACATACATATATATATATATATATATATATATATATATATATATATATATATATATATATATGCATAATTGTGCATGAAAATAGGAGATATGTAAAACCTCCACATTTTTATTTAGCACATGTTGAATAGAAATTTAGTTCATTCATTTCTAAAATTTTGAGATTAAATAAAAAAAAATATTTTTTTTAACTTTGGTACTCACCGTGCGTTAAGCATAGATTGTGAAACACTTTCTAACACTAACTGAATTTTTTACTAAAATGCCGTTATTTACGAAAATAAGGTGCTACTGTTCATATCCAAATTGGTAGTCTTGTATCTTTGAATAGCTTTGTATTTAATCTGTAAGTTGATATATATACTATGTAAAGAGCAAATTTAGTTTAACAAGAAAACGCATAATTGTGTGTTATTTCTCTTTCAGGAATTTATACTAATAGATCTAAACATACTTGAACACCTTAGAAAAGCATATAACATTTATTATATTTTAGTATTTAGCTAAAATTTAATTCAAACTTAAACTCTCTTAAAACTACTGAAATCACATTTCCAGAAATTATCATCCACAGACATCCATGTATTCAATTCTTTGCGTGGCCTTGTACTTTAATTTCTGTATATTCTACAAGCATTTCTTTGTAAAGTGAAAGACCTGAATGCAGTTCAGCATAAAAAGGAATTACTAATTTAAAAAACATCTTTAAATAACATACGCTCATTCTCAATAAACCTTACGAAGTCTTTAGTGTATCCCTTCATATCAAGTATAGCACCATTTAATATACACAATTTTAGTGAAATTTTAATGCATATAGTATAATTAAAAATGCATTTCATGGAATCATTGCTAATATACAATCTGTCGGATGGACTAAATTGTTTGAAATTTTTTTATGTGCCTTTGTAAATGCTATGCACTCCGTGTCACACATGAAATAATTTATATTACGATTCAGCGATGCATATCAGTTCAATTATAAATGATATAATTTATTATCATTAAATCTATACTGTGAAAAGTACAATTTATATAAATAGTAACCTAAATAAAAACCTTTTATATATTTAAATAAATATATAAAAGGTTTTTTATTCATACTACTTAAAGAATGCGGAAACAAGCAACTACAAAGTAATTAAAAAATTTCCAGTAGATAGCGCTTTTAATTTAAATAAATTAAAATAAAGAAAAATGAGATTTTATCAGCTAAATTTTAAAGCATTTTTATTGCAAATTTTACATGATTAAGTGGAGTTGCTATGACAAAAATACATATTTTAAAGAGATATTGATTTAAACCAAGGTATTTTTGCTCTCATTTGCTAATAATACATCTCAATTTGCATTCGCTGTCTATCGGCGAAATTTCAAACTACTGTAAAACCTCCATAACGGACACTCCCGAATAGCGGACACCTCTATTTAACGGACAGTTTTCCAATCCCCGCTCCCAAAACCTAAATTTTTCTTATGTTTAACCTCTGAATAACGGACATTCCAAATAGCGGACAATATTTTCGGCGATAAGGGATGAAAAAGTATTTTTTAACAAGAAAAAAATGAAAAAAAAAAGTAAAAAGGTCGTTAAATTTATCAGGGCAATGTGTCACAAATTTTGTGATCACAGATAAATATAGAGGGTGGGCTGAGGAAATTTCTGCTTCACGTTCATTTTTGAATTCAGGGAGTTGCCTGGGAGGGACAGCTCCCAGAGCATTCAAATGTCTATGTCCCCCCGGAAGATTTTATGATTTTGTGTTTTTAATAATCAAAAAGTGTAATCTCTATCCCCGCTCGGAACTCTATAATGACCAATAACATCACATTGAAAAACAAATTACACGTAATCGCAAGCAAAAATAAACTTTTGTAACAGATTTTTTTTAATAACAATGTAATAAACAGCAGTTAAAGGTGGGCACAATTTTATTTAAGTTTTATTGCTTAAAAAATAATTTTAATTTCTCATTAATCATATAATAGAGGTTTTAGAACATACAAATGTCAATTAATGAAATATTTAGCATTTCTTAGCGATTTTTGTATGTTTGAGGATTTCCCAATAGCGGACACCTCCGAATAGCGGACAATTTCTGTGTTCCCGAGGTGTCCGTTATTTAGAGGTTTTACTGTAATTATTTTTGTTGCGCATTCATAACTTAAATAATAATAAATACCAAAGATGTTTAAGGGGGTCTCGGGAATCTTACTTTTTACTTGGCACAGCGGTGTGATTTAGTTAGATGTCACATTTTTTTTTTCAGTCTCTATAAAGCATAAATTCATTTAAAAAAAAGTATATATATCACTCAATATCTCTTCCATTTAAAATATGTTTTAGGCATTCTCTATTAAAATGTTTCTTTATTTTATTTATATTTAATTTTGATCAAAAATTTAAAGTTGTTTTTAACTTGCATCCACTGCGTGAAAGATTGTAGCAATATTCTTCATTCAAGAGCCCCCCACCGAAATTATTGATAATGATGTAAAACTAATGTATCTTGAGTGTATATGTATACTTCATTTATAACAAATTTATTTATTTTAAATTTAAATTTTAATTCTATAATTTTTAAATTTTTTTTTACTTAAAAATTGTCAATTTTTAATAAATTTTTTTTTTATGAAATATACGTCCAAGATACATTAGTTTCATATCATTATCAATAATTTGGGAGGCTTTTGAACAAATAGTTTTGCTACTGTCTAGCGCGGTTGGATACAAATAATATATATATATATATATATATATATATATATATATATATATATATATATATATATATATATATATATATATATATATATATATATATATATGTGTGTGTGTGTGTGTGTGTGTGTGTATTTATTAAACATAAAAAATAAAGTAAAATTTCAATATGGAAAATAAAAAAAGATATTTTAAATAGAAGAGATATAAAGTTGTTTACATTAAATTTTTTATGCATTTACGTTTTATAACGACTTAAAAAAAGTTAAATGTGACATATTGCTAAATTGCACCGAAAGTTTGCTTAATGGTAAAAAATCTCAGACTCCTTAAAAAATATTCCAAATAGTTTAAATCGTATAGTGCTTCGAGCTGGTATACTTTAACTATACCTAGTATGTACACACACTGAATATGCTGTAAGATGCACTAAAAGAATAAAATTAAAGAGAAAAAATGATTTTTAAAAAGTAATAAAGTAGATACTTGTAAATTCCATTAAAAGAATGTCATTTTTGTTTACACATAGAACATAAATTATATAGGTCAGTGGCTAATTTGATAGTTTTTTAGTTTTTCCGTTTAATGCAAAGTGAAGCAATATATCTGTTAAAATTAAAAACAAACAAAAGATTTTTTATCATTTTTAAGTGCATAATTTTATTTAGTATTCATTTTCTTTTTTATCGACAGATGTAAGAAGCTTTGTATAATTCCTATTCTTTTTTTTTACTTCGGTATATAATTATTTTCCAAAAAGATATTTTTTGTAACGAGAAAGTTTAAATTAAATATCGAAACTTAAATTCAATGAACCAACAATGTTACTATTTAAAATTATATAGAAAGTACGCTTTTTTGATTATATAAATTTCCTTTCTTTCATCCTTTTAGTCTACGTATTTATTCTAGGTTTAAGAAATGTTAATTTTTTTAAAGGATTTTACTTGAAAAAAAAAATTAGAAACTTTAAATTAATAGAATCTTTTGAATTTTAAATGGATTTTTTAAAAAAAATTAAATTATGTTAAACTTAAATGAAAACTAAATGAATTAAATCAAATTAAAAATTAAATAAACGAGTTCATTTTTATTTTGTTATTTAAAATCCTTTTTTATTATATTTAATGCATATTTCAAATGTATTCATAAATAAATCTCTTATAAATACATTAAAAAAAATCGATTTTTTTTAAACTCATTACAAAAATACATTATATATTTTTTTCGTACATTTTAAAAAAGTTTCCAAATTTTATTATTTAAGTTTTTTGTTCGAGTAACACAATTAAAATTATACATAGCTTGCAAAATTAGTATACGCCATTTTATATTGTTTTTATAAAATTCTTTAATAACGTCTGTTTAATGTAAAACGAATAGAATTTCATTTTTATTACTTTAAAAACATAACACCTACGAAAGGTATGAATCGAGTATAAATTATGAAACAATTTGCAACACATTAAGGATAGTACAACAAAACATCTTTATAATAATGTTAAAGTTCATTTCTAAATAAGAAATTTTGCAAAACATTGAAATTCACTATCTATGTAAAAGAACAATTGAAATATTTTGAGAAGTTATACATAAGAGTTAATAATTTTTGCATATACAGTACACAGTACGCTAATATCTAGCTCAGTGAGTAAACACACAACACACTTGAAATTTAGCCTTCTTCACTTTCCATCAATAAACAAAAGTTTGTTTATTTATTTTTTATTACTTTTTTAACGCTTCATATAATCTGTAAAATTTATACACACTGAGTTATACTCAAAATCTAGTTCAACAAAAGTTTGTTCTTTAAAACATTACGCCGAAATTAAAGACACATTTCCAGCAATTATAGTTAATAGGCAATACTGAGAACGAATTATTATGCATGTCCATATAAATGAATGCTAAACGTAAAGCATAACCTATTTCACAGTCAAAATTTTGTATCTTAGTACCATATTATATATAGATTTCACTACACTTGAAACAGTTTAAGGGGCATTGTCATTTTCGAAACGACGAAAACCATTAAAAAAAATCTTAAAATTTTAATCATAGTCCCTTCAGAAGCTTATTAGGATTTTCCGATGAGTAAGTGAACAGTCCCCCGTGAATGAAAAATCAGTAAATATTTTAACAGAATAATTTTTGGAAACCACCCTATTATATGGGGAAACAACATTACCGTCTACAACATTACCTTTCAACAGAAAGCTATTATATTCTGATTCGTTACTGAAGTCGCATTACTTCCCTTTGAGAGCATGTTGTATTGTAATGTCTGAGTAACACCTTGTTTTTATGCTGAAATAATAGGGAGGTTCTACGTCATTTCATGTATTTGATGAAAATTTATCGTTTTCATTTGCATTAAACATTAATTTTACTATGTACACATGAAATATATATCTTTTTGGCTATGTATGTAATTGTTTAAACCATTCTAGAATGTGTACAATTTGAAAATAGGAGTGTTTAAATTCTGGATAGGCAAATATTAATAATCCAATCAAAGAACAGTTGTTCATTTACTGGAAGGAATACAATAGACTACTATTCCAGTTACTGAACTGTTTAGTCTCATTTTGCTTCCTTTGTGGCTTATAGTTTGAATTAAACTCTTTTTCAACAAAGGTAACAAATGAAAAGTTAAGAGATATAAAAACGTAACAAAAGAATATATGCCCGCACATTTTTAAACGGAAAAAAATATTGGTGTGTTTCAATACTACTTTTTAGGCGACTGATAGAGATATTCTTAATAATGATTTAAAATATTCCTCGAGATACAAGGTACGGAAGATTCAAGTACCCGACAGTAAAAGACTGTACGCGACAGCAGAAGATTGTACGCTGCTGCAAAAGACTGTACGCTCTAAAATGTAGTACTAAATGCTGTACGAGCATTGAGGTCAGATCAGCTCAGTAAGAAGAAGAAACACTTTTATTTTATTATTCCAAAAGCAACGTTGTCTACGAAACCGCGAGGGAAAATAATTAAAATTAAGCATATAGGACATTGCCTGTGTTGTTCCATGAAGAAGAAAAACTTCTAGAAGTTTAGATAGTTGGTAAAGTGAAAATTGGATTTACAATGTTTAAGGATGAAGTTAAAAGTGATGGTTACAATTTCATGAGAGAAACAAGTAGAAAAAATTCATTTTTAGGAAAACAACCAGGAGTTAAAATGTTTTATTTATTTATTTAATTATTATTATTATTATTATTATTATTTTGTAAAATATCATCCAATGTTAGAATTATGAAATAAGCACCATGACAATATGTGGACTACAGGTCCACGTGTGGTGAAATTTGAAGTGGCCTGCCGTAAAGGATAACATCTGGTATTATAAGGATTATATGAAAGACATAACAAAACCACGCGAGTTTATTTCTGCACTATCTTCCTGTTTATTTACAGCTTAACTTATTACTGAAATAGAGAAGTACAAAGTCAAAGATTTCAGGAAATAAAATTGGATTTGTTTCTTTTAATCTGCTATTCATGATTAATGTGATTGTTTTTCAATCCAATTAACTATCGTTTTAAGTTTTAAAAATCTGCAATTCATGAAAGAAAATGTTCTGAGATATTTGCCTAAGTTGTAAAATAAGTCTTTTTTTTTATAAACCCTATTAAAACACCTCTAGAACTCCAAACAAATAATGTATATATATATATATACAGGGTGATTCCGAATTTTTCTACAATAAAAGAGGGGTGATAGTACACATCAAGACAAACAATATTAAATAGGAGACCAAGGGTCCCAAACGTTTTCCAAAGGAGATAGCCGCCATTAAAGTTTAAGGACCAAAATTTCAAATAAACATAAAAAACGGAAAATCGGTCGATTGATTTGCGGTTTTTACTAAAATTATTCTTTATGTCGGCATTTCCTTGAAATTAAATTATAAAGATAAATTTCAAAAAATGCCGATAGAAGGCGCTTTAGACTTTGGAGTAAGGAACAACCATTTTTTGCCGGTATTTTTTGCATCGCATTATACGCTTAGACTGAAACTTAAATTTTGAGCTCAAAATCTGAAAGTGGGAGTGGTTAAGTAGCACAAACAGAAGAGTGTTCAGAGGCTTCAAATTTCAAATGATTATAAAAAAAAAGGAAAAATTGGTTCATTTATTTGCGGTTTTCACTAAAACTATTCATTATGTCGGTATTTTCTTAAAAATAAATTATAAAGATAAATTTCAAAAAATGTCGATAGAGGACGCTTTAGACTTTGGAGTAACGAACAACTATTTTTTGCCGTTATTTTTTACATCTCATTAAATGTTTTCGGAAGCTTAGACTTAAACTTAAATTTTGAGCTCAATAATAGGGAGTAGTTAAGTAGCAGAAACTGAACTGTGTTTAAGGGGGGGGGGGTGTTCAAATTTAAAATAATTATAGAAAATGGAAAAATTTGTCGATTCATTTGCGGATTAAAATAAAACAATTCTTTAAGTCAGTATCTTCTTGAAAATAAATTTTAAAGATAAATTTCAAAAAATTCCATTAGAGGGCGCCTTAATCTTCAGAGAAGCCAACAATTAATTTTAACCATTATTTTTTTATTCTAATTAAATGCTTGCAAAAACTTAATAAATGTTTTCGGAAGCTTAGATTTAAACTTAAATTTTGAGCTCAAAATCTAGATAATTAGGAGTAATTAAGTAGCGCAAATTGAAGTGTCTTCAGGAGTTGAATTTTAACACTCCCCTCTCCATGAACACAATTCAATTTTTTGCTACTTAAACACTCCCAACGATTTAGAATTTGAACCTAAAATTTAAGTTTATGCATTTGAAAGCATTTAATGAAATAAAAAATAATAACACTTAAAAATAGTTGTACGCTACTCCAAAGTCTAAAGCGCCCTCTATCGTCATTTTGTGAAATTTATCTTTAAAAATTATTTTCAAGAAAATGCTCATTTAAAAATTAGTTTTAGCGAAAACCGCAAACGAATCGACCAATTTTTTCATTTTTTATAATAATTTGAAATTTGAACCCTCTGAACACAGTTCAGATTGTCTACTTAACCACTCCCAACTATTCAGATTTTGAGCTCAAAATTTAAATGTAATTGTAAGCTTACGAAAGCATTTAATAAGATGCAAAAAATAACGCCAAAAAAGAGTTGTTCGTTAATCCAATGTCTAAAGCGCCCTCTATCGGGATTTTTTGAAAATTATCTTTATAATTTATTTTTAAGAAAATACCGACATAAATAATAGTTTTAGTGAAAACCGCAAATCAAAGAACCAATTTTTCCGTTTTTTATAATCATTTGAAATTTGAGCCCTCTAAACACAGTTCAGTTTGTGCTACTTAACCACTCCCACTTTCAGATTTTGAGCTCCAAATTTCAGTTTGTGTCTAAGCTTACGAAAACATTAAATGAGATGCAAAAAGTACCGGCAAAAAATAGTTGTTCGTTACACCAAAGTCTAAAGCGCCCTCTATCGGCATTTTTTGAAATTTATCTCTATTATTTAATTTCAAGAAAATGCCGACATAAAGAATAATTTTAGTGAAAACTGCAAATCAATCGACCGATTTTTCCGTTTTTTATATTTATTTGAAATTTTGGTCCCTAAACTTTATTGGCGGCTATCTCCTTTTGAAAACGTTTAGGACCCTTGGTCTCCTATTTAATATTGTTTCTCTTGATGTGTACTATTACCCCTCTTTTATTGTAAAAAAAATTTAGAATCACCCTGTATATATATATATATATATATATACATATATAGGCAAAATTTATAAAATGTAATGAAACATTTTCAAATGTGCTCAAGTGTTCAATTATTGGTCGGACTTTCCTATGTACAAACATGACAATTTAAATATTAACTACTTGCAGGGTGTCCAGCAAATAAGATGTCAATTTCAAAATCAAATTTCTCAAAAACAGAGGAATATAGATTTGTGCGGTAAACAGTTTATTTATATGGTAAGCTGTGAAAATCTTTACAGACTTTTCGAACGGTGAATATTTTGAGAAAATTGTGTTATGTTTCCAACGAATAATTGACTTGACATTTTACGTGTTTAGATTGCTTGCAGAGAACAAGTGTTTTGGATTACAGTGCCATATTTTAACGATTTTTATAGTAAATTTTTGAAATTTCCGAATTCCAAAAATTTAGTTCGAAAAATTGTTGTAATATGGCACTTTACACAAAAAATCCTCTCTCTGCAAGCTATCTAAAACAATAAAAAATTGTTAAGTGAAATATTCTTTTCAGTGAGAACACAATCTTTTCAAAATATTCACCGTTCGAAATTTCTGTATAAGATTTTTACAGCTCATCTAATTAACAAACCGTTTACTGCATTATTCTATCATATCTTTGTTTTTGAGAAATTTAATTTTGAAATTCAAGTCTTATTCGCTGGACACCCTGTATCTGATTTGCCCGTTCGACGTTGTATGGGTAGGAAGTGTTCGCTTGACTTAAAGTTTTTTGACATCACTATAATTTTAATTGCAATTTCATACCACAGACAGAATTGTTTAGACTAAATATTTTGAATAATTTTAGCTTTAAAAAGATTGTGTTTATCCAATATTTTTAATTTGTTGTAGTAAAAAAAATAATCAGTTGAGTGGTTAATTAATCAGATTCAGCTTTTTAATAAGAGTGTCTTGTGATAATAAGTCAACGATGGGTAATAACGCCGACAGGTATTACGTGTATGTATGGAGGAATCCGGGTAAATGACACTATGGGTTCTACGCTGAAAGGCTCTGAGACATTTGAATAATAAAAACTTCTAAAAGTTAATTTTTTACATTTTTAGAACTTACCTCTGAAATAATCCAGCAAAATTCAACGCCCGCTCTAATATTTGCTAGGTAAGTTCTATGATGTGAAGATATGTATAAATTAGAAAATATTTTCTTTATTACATGAAGTTTCAAAATACTTCATGTACTTTCAAAACATTGTGGGAGGTTACGGATGTGTTCACGAAGTGGTTGTAGTTTAAAACATACTGCGCAAAATGTATACCGGGTAATAAACCCATTTATGGGTATTATTAACCTGGTTCATTCGTTTCAGTGGCTTCAATACATTATTTAATTTTTTATTTTTATCTTATGCTGAAGATACACTATTATCATTGTTGAAAATTGAAAAGGAAAATATAAATTTATGCGTCCTAAATGCTGCTATTTTTTCTAATCAGAATAATTAAATATCAAATAATTGTTATTGCATCCTGATATTGTAAATAATGGTAAGTAAATGTTATTTGTCTGTTAGGGCTTTAAAGTTTGTATCCTTACAATTTACGATTGATATTTTTCTATTCCATCTTTTTTTATAGTTTTATTGTCATAGTGTTGTTACTCACACAGATAGGTGATAACGACAAATAACACTGGTTAAAAAATTACACCAATACATTTTATAGATATATATCTGCTAAAACAATTTTCTTGTGTATATAGTCAATAAGTGGGTCTATGAAATCATATGTTTGTTTTGAAACGAAATCTGAAACTAAGTCTTGAAAATTGTTAGAAACATAAAATGGCGTTAGTACCCCAGGACACGTTATTAGAAACTTAACAATATTTTTTTTTAGAATTTATGTACGGTTGAATTTAACTAAAACTGTGCAATCAAATAAGTCGGTATAAAAATTGATAACGTTTAATATTTATTTTAGATAGTTGCAAAAAGAGGTCTACAGTGCTCAGCAAAAGTTTAGACAATGATCGATTACGCTTCTATGTTCAGAAGTATTACTATTTTATTAGCTTTAATAATACGTACTACGGTGCGGCAACGTGACATTCATACAATCAACGATTAAAGATCGTCTATGGTACGTTTTTTCCACATTTCTTGCAATTTTGGAGAAATTTCGGCTGAGTTGGAATATTTATAGTTCCGCAGACTTTTGCCAACTTCTTTCCAAAGATTTTCTATTGAATTCACGTTGGGCGTTTGGGCTGATCATGTCAAAAACAATTTTTTTTGGGTGAAAACCATTGCTTATATCGAGGCTTCCATACATTATTTATGTCGTTACCATGTTAAGAAAAATAGTTGGGACCAAATTTTTTCTCTAATAAGGCAGAAAATGGTCTTGCTAGATATTGTTATACATTGTATCATTCACTTAGCTGTGGATTTCAAATAACTGACCAACACCTTTTGATGAAAATATTCCCCACGGCATAACGTGTCTTCCGCCATGCTTCCTTGTAGGAGTAACATAGGTCGAATGACACCTTTTGTTGTTAGGTCATCGGACTGCCATCACTTTCAAAAATGTTTTGAATTCGATTAATGGAAAAATAGAAACTTTGTCCAGTTTTCACTTGACCAGACTTTGTGTTTCTTGGAAAATGCCAGTAGGTTATGTCGGTAATTTTTTTTTTCTGAAAATTTTTTAATACCGACTCTTCCATAAAGTTTTGTATCACGTCAGCATCATAACACGGTGGACAAACTTATTCCAGCAATATTTTCATTGCGTAAATCGCAGTATATTGCAATGGAATTTTCATGCGGATTATCAATGGTTTTTCTCCTGATAATTCTCTCAACAGGAATAGTAATTTTCCGGGATCTCCCGGACCTCTGAAAGTCTTGAAAGCCATGGCCATCTTTATATAATTTTTAAATATCGTTTGCAGTCGATTTTACCGATCGATAACTTAGCCGTAATATCTCAGGAAGATTGGCCTTTTAGCGACAAACTAATCACTCATTTATGAACAAGAATTGTTGAACTTTTCAAATTTGAATTTAAACTATGCTATACACGTTGATTCATTCATAAACACAACCAAAAAACACTTCACGGATAGTAAAAAAAAAACTAAAGAATTATAAGTGGCCGGAAACTTTTGAGAACATGCGTTTTCTTTTATATTTAATTTTGTCAATTAAATTTATTGATATTTACACGTTTTTCTATAAGTAAGTTCCTAACTAATATGTCAATAAAATGTATAAGTATCGCTTTGAGATGCCTCTTCATATGGGTATATTCACAAATTAACTGAAAAATTTTTGCTGGCCTGAAAATTTTGACCGCCACTGTATATTAAATTTAATTATTGTAATTTTTTAATAGAATAAAAGCATATCTTATCAAAATGTAATGATTGTGATGTACTATACTATGTACTATAATACTCTAACATTTCTACTGATGTAGATTTTCGAGAAAAATATCAGAATATAATAATTAATAAGTATCTTTTAGTTATCAATTTTATTTAATGATTTTTTTTCTTATTTTCATACGATATTTAGTATTTGTTAAGTGCATTTCACGACAAAAACTCATCTATATATTCTTGCAAACCAGTAATATTAATGGTTCTTGATAGGTTAATATTGTGAAGTCTGTTTCTGTTCAGTGGAAGTATTCGATAATCGATTTAAAGTGATTAACACTTACTCAAATTATCGAAACGGGCATCTTCTCTTCTTGAGTGAATTTAATCCAAAAAATGTATATACATATTATATACAAGTATTGTAAAATATTTACATGAAAGATTCACCATATTTTCAGAACATTTCTTCTGTCGACTTTGTCAACACATATCTCGTATTCTCTCCAAAACATAAAAAGAAGAATATCGTCCGCCCAGGAGGGTTACAAAATCGTACAGCCAAGGTCAACACTTCATCGCCCTTTTGCGTTAAAACATGATTCTCCACAAATATAGAACATATATAATTTTACAAAATAAAACGTGCTGCAGAAATTTCCATTTCATTTTTATAATGAAAATATGTGTTGCAGAAGCCTTGTTAAGAAGAATTATAAGAAGTATCTGTTTGAAAGATAACTGTCTTCCTGTAAGAAAAAAAAAATTGAAAACAAACAACTTTTGACTTTTATGCAATTAATCTTTTGACAAGAAGTATTTAATTAAATTAAATTAAAAGTAATTCACAATTTAAAAATCTTTCTTGTGTAACAATTCAAAACAAAAAAGAATTATTTCTTTTGCTTTGACACCAATTGCTTTAAACTATCCAATTACACTTTCACACTTTTAACGTTATCGGTACCAAATGCACATCATTAAATAATAATGTGAAAAAATATTTTGATGGATTTACGAAGTGTTTTCAAAACTGCGACTTTGTATCTAATTAGACACCATGCATTTTTATTTTTCTTGAAGGCATGAAAGTAAACATAATTAACAACTAAATCTTCTAAAACATAATGATAATAATGTGATGCAGATGGGAAGTTTTAACTTAAAATTTAACAAAAATAAACTTTCACATTTCTCTTTATTAATGCTTTCAGTATCAAGTGATATATAGTATTATTCTGAAAAATGAATGACACAAAATCTGTGTGTAAGTTAATATTGTTTGTAAGTTGTATGTGTTGGAAAAATAATTTAAGAATACTAAAAAAATGATGTTTTCTCTGTAAAGAAAAAAAGCTAAATAATTAAATTTTAGACTGTTCAATAATTAAACGTTCGACAAAAAGTGCTTAATTAAATTAAATTAAAAAAATATATATATTTTTTTATATGACAAGTCAAAGATAAAAAGGTATTATTTATTTTATTTTGACGCCAAGTGCTTTAAAATATTTAATTACACTTTCACACTTATAACCCCCTGACTGCCCAGCCAAAGGGTAATATTGTAATGTTGTTTTCTCTGTAATTTATTAAAAATATTAAAAAAAATTTCCAACGTGATACAAAATATGTTACTAGTATCGGTGTATAATCTTTGATAGCATCAATCCTAACTTCATTTTTCAGAACTGTGTTTTATTTGTGGAATTATACTAATTTAAATATTGCTTATGTTGCAGTGAAACCTGCAGCTTAGTGTGTGAAAAAAATCAGCCGAGTATCAAATGAACATCGTTAAAACATATTGCAAAAAGACACATAATCTCTTAATGGATTTACGAAATGTTTTCGAAATTATGATTTTGTATCTAATTAGACACCATATTTTTCTTGAAGGAATAATTAACGACTAAATCTTCTAAAACATAATGATAGTAATTTAATGCAGATGGGGAATTTTAATTTAAAATGTAACAAAAATAAACTTTCAGATTTCTCTTTATTAATGATTGCAGTAGCAGGTGATATATAGTATTATTTTGATAAGTTAATGACAAAAAATCATGTGTAAGTTAATTCTCTTTCTTTAGAGCCACTTAAGCCAGACTGTTAAGAGGTTTTAGTATTCTACATTACACAATAACTTTTATGCTTACGGATTTCACGTTTTAAAAAATCCAATTACTCTGTTTAGAAAATTTTATTGTTCGCAAATCGCAAAGTTTCCTTTTTTCTGAAAAATGTATTTTCTAGGTTAAAGCACGATAAAAGTAATGCACACTCATAAAAGCTACTTTTCTCTCGTCTTTAAGGAATAGAGTCGCCTAAATTAGTTGTTGAATGTGTATATTTTATGACTGAAAGAACGAAATTATTTTAAATATTTTTTCTTACAACTTTTAATGTTTTTCGTGATAAATGGATGAATGCATAATACATTAAATTTGTACTAAAAACATTTAGTGGATTACTTAAGAATTTATGCAATTAAATATATCATTTTTAATAATATTCAACTCTATGGAATACAAACTTGAAAATTTTATTTATTCGGGTTCTTTTCTTTAACACTAACTATAAAAAGCACTTTATTGAACGAAATTATTTCGCACGAGAAACTTTATTTAAACTATATATTTTTATGTTTAATTCAGTATTGTATTTATTTATTTTTTTATCTATTGGCAAGAAAGTTTTTTTTTTTTGGGGGGGGGGGATAAACATATTTTTATTTGGCATTGGTTATTAATATAAGTAGAATTAAAAGGTTAGATTTAATATGAAATAATATTTGTCAGTATGAAATTCATTTAGATGATTCTAAAAGGATTATTGCGCAGTGTGTTAGTTAATTAGAGTCATAGATTAATTAGATAAATATAATTGTTTGGTGTGACGATTAAAAGACTATTGTTTCTAATAACATGTAAACTGTGCAAATACTCTGTAAAAGCTGTAAAATAAATTAGACATGTGAACTCTATAAAAATAATATATCAAAGAACCCATTATTTTTTCAGTAAAAATACATTAAACTACTGAAATAAAAATCAGTCACCATGTATTGAACAAACAACTTCGTTTAAAATGTTGTTTCTTTAAAATTAATCTAACAAGAGTAAAATAAATGAACCTAACTAATAAGTTGTAAAATAAATAAACCTTTGCACTACTTTTTAATTGCCATTATATATGAATTTAAAGTATTTTCTATTTTCAATAAAATTCATGTTGATTACTTATGAATATTCATGAATCACATACATATGCCATGTTAAAACGTTATATTTGTACATGTATCTAAGAGTTTACATAAGACAACCACTAATTATTCTTGTAACAGAAAAAATGCAGTTAATTCGAAAGAAAGTATTGTAACTGTGACTAATTTTATAACATCAATTCTCGTGATCGACTAAGACTAGAATTTTTATATTTGAAACTAATATAATATCTTTATCAATCGTGTTTTATCTAACACTGCGAAACCCAAATATTTCGGTGTAAAAATTGATTACGCAACTGGAAAAACTAAGCAGTTCTTTTAGACAGTGTTTTGCATGTAAATTGATCTTTTTATTTTATGCTGTTATATTAAATTAAACAAGTGTCATTTTATTCGATAAAAAATAAACGTATATTATCAACATATAAAGTTTATTGCGTGTTACATACGATAATACTCTAAAATTTCTACTAATGAAGATTTTCGAAAATAATGATAAAATATAATAAATGAGTATTTTTTAGAAACCAAAAATTTTATTTAACGGGTTAGAAATTATTTTTATACGATATTTACCATCTTTTCAATACATTTCATCGCAAAATACTCCTACATATTCTCGCAAATCTGTAACATTAATGGTTCTGAATACGTTCATATATCACATTCATATTTTTTACAAAATAAAACGTGCTATTGAAATTTCCATTTCATTTTTATCATGAAAGTATGTGTTGCAGCAGCCTTATTATTATATAAGAAGTATGTTTTTTTTTGTTTTTGTTTTTGTTTTTTCTTTTTTTTTTCTGAAAAACAACTATTTTCTTTTTAAGAGAAAAAAAAAATAAAAAGATGAAACTTTTGATTTTTCAATAATCAAATTTTTGAAAATAGATAATTAAAATAAAAAAAAGTAATTAAATTTTTTGTGTAACAAGTCAAAGATAAAATATTATTTATTTTCTTTTGACGCCAAGTGCTTTAAAATATCCAATTACACTTTTACGCTTATAATGTTATCAGTATTAAATGAACATCATTAAAACATAGTGTAAAAAGAAACATAATCCTTTAATGGATTTACGAAGTTTTTTCGAAATTGTGAATTTCTATCTAGTTAGACACCATACTTGTTTAGCTTTCTTGAAGACATAAAAGTAAACGTAATTAACTACTAAATCTTCTAAAACACAATGATAGTAATTTAATACAAATCTGAAATTTTAATTTAAAATTTAACAAAAATAAACTTTCAGATTTCTCTTTATTAATGCTTGCAATATCAAGTGATAAATTGTATTATTCTGAAAAAATAATGATACAAAATCTGTGTGTAAGTTAATTGTGTTTGTAAGTTATATGTGTTGTAAAAATAATTTAGAAATACAAAAAAAAATATATATATATTGCCTTCTCTGTAAAGAAAATAAATGATAATAATTAAATTTTAGACATTTCAATAATGAAACTGTTGACAAAACTTGCTTAATTAAACTAAATTAAAGTAATTAAAAATCTTTTTTGCATAACAACTCAAAAATAAAAAAGTATTGTTGCTTTTGTTTTGACACCAAGTTCTTTAAAATATCCAATTACATTTTCGCACTTATAACGTTATCAGTTACAAATGCGCATCATTAAAACATCTTATGAAAAGTAATAAAATCTTTTAATAGATTTACGAAGTGTTTTCAAAATTCTGACTTTGTGTCTAATTAGATACCATACATACTCATTTTTCTTAAAGGCATGAAAGAAAACATAATTAACTACTAAATTTTATAAAACAAAATGATAGTAATTTAATGCAGATGGGAAGTTTTAATTTAAAATGTAACAAAAATAAACTTTCAGATTTCTCTTTATTAATGCTTGCAATATCAAGTGATATATAGCATTATTTAGAAAAGTTAATGACACAAAATCTCAGTATAGGTTAATTGTCTTTCTTTACAGCCACTTAAGCCGAGCTGTTAAGAGGTTTCAGCATATGATTATTTGAGAGTTTATGTAGTTAAATATCTCATTTTTAATGACATTCAATTCCATGGAATAGAGATATAAAAATTATATTTATTCGGGTTTTTGCTTTAACAATATATACAGGGTGTCCGAAAAGTCTGGAAACGGTCAAATAACTCGAGAAATACATATGAGATTGAAAAACGTAAATATACGTGTTAAATATTTTTAAATAAGCTACTCAGTGATACCAAATTTGACCTTCGTAACCGACCCCCTGGGGGTCAGAGGGGGTCCAACTTTGAAATCTTAAATTATAACCCCCATTTTTTATTGCAGATTCGGATTCTACGGACAAAAATACGTAACTTTTGTATTTGATGTTTATTTCGAATCCTCGTTTATCACGGTGTAATTGAGCATATTAAATCGATACATATTCCCGCTTTTCCAACGGGATTTTCCCTAATCGAAACTAATTGGGGAGAATTTATGACATCAAATTCCTCGTCCTTTGCAATAATAGCGTTTCCTGAAAATCACCCGTGCCGATTATTTCGATAGTGCTACACAGTTAAAAACTTGATCCATTTGCTGTAGCGTCACTCCACAGCTTTTATAGAATATCTCTTTCATGACCAATGAGAATGTTCCATAACACAGTAAAGTACACTGTAAAAAAATTTACCCTTTTGCTGCATCGTCACTCCACCGCTTTTATAGAAAACGATTACTTTACTGTGTTATGGAGCATTCTCATTGGTCACAAAAGAGATATTCTATAATAGCTGTGGAGTGACGCTGCAGCAAATGGGTCAAATTTTTGCACTATTGAAATAATCGCCACGGGTGATTTTCAGGAAACGCTATTCCTACAAAAGACGAGGAATTTGACGTCAAAAATTCTGCCCAATCAGTTTCGATTAGGGAAAATCCCGTTGGAAAAGCGGGAATATGCATCGATTTAATATGCTCGATTACACCGTGATAAACGAAGATTTGAAATAAACATCAAATACAAAAGTTACGTATTTTTGTCTGTAGAATCCGAATCTGCAATAAAAAATTGGGGTTATAATTTAAGATTTTAAAGTTGGACCCCCTCTGACCCCCAGGGGGTCGGTTTCGAAGGTCAAATTTGGTATCACAGAGTAGCTTATTTAAAAATATTTAACACGTAAATTTACGTTTTTCAATCTCATATGTATTTCTCGAGTTATTCGGCCGTTTCCAGACTTTTCGGACACCCTGTATATATGTATATATACATATATATATATATATATATACATACATATATATATATATATATATATATATATATATATATATATATATATATATATATATATATATATAACTCAACTATTATGAAACTACCCGCAGTTTGTAATGCTAATGTAATGCTAAGCATTGAATGTAAATATAAATGTAATGTAAATGTAATGTTAGCATATAAACATAATACTAAGCATTTTATGAAGCTACTTTTTTTCATAAGTTAATTTACTTGGTCAAACCTTTGCCAAACCGGTTTTTTCTGATAAAGAAATTTAAAATTCGGTATATTTTTCTTAGCTTTACATAGGGGATAAATTGCCAAACAATGTTCCTGCAGTTTTTTGCATTTTATTGAAATATTAGGTGCTATCTAATTAATCTGTGCCTCGATTTTGCCAAGTTATATAAACTTGCATAATTTTATTTTAAATAACGAAAGAATAAATAAATTAGTAAAACATTAATAAAAATTCAAATAAACAGTTTAATTTAATATCACTTTCTGACATAGCAAACACGTATGTCGTGTATAATGACAAGTGAATGCGACATTTAAGTTCATCCATTAATGGCCTTTAATCCTATAATTTGGCTATAGTTTTTTGGTCGATGGGATAATTAAATAATACCAAATATAATTCTTCCATTGATTCATTTATTTTTATTAAAACACGCAACTTGTTTTAAAAATTGAAACACATAAAATCCATGGCACTTAAAATAATAATAATACTTAAAATAATAAATAAATAAATAAATAAATAATACCATATGTCATGGCATTTAACTAAAACAGTAAAAAATTATTTTAACTTATACCGCGCGAAAAACTAAAAATGTTAAATGGCGAGTTAAAATATTTCAACCTTTTCTTAAGATCGCAACAATTATATCAAAACATTTTTCACCAAAAAATTTCCCCCCCCCCCCTCGAAAACAAACAAACAAAAAGAAACAAGATACAAAAGTTTTCCCAGGTTTTGTATTTAATAATTTAATAAATACATTTTTAAATACTGTTTTCAGTACGATTATCCTTTGACATTTTAAAATATAATCGGCGATTAACAATAATTTACGGTGATCTTTGTTAATATTGTGTATATAAATAATTAACTAATGATAAGATATGAAATTTGATTCATTAAATATTACATAAGGCTTGTTTATATTTCGCTTTAAAAAGATTTATTTATTTATTTATTTATTTATTTATTTTGTTTTTTTGAAAATTGAGATGTACAGCATTTTACTTATTCAATGATACTAAAACTTGATTGGGTTACATGCTCGAAGTAACTTTGCATGGCGAAGTTCTTGGTTGGCAAACTTGCTATGTGAATTATTAACTCCATAAATTAGTATTTTTTCCCTCTTTGAAGAATGAATCCTTTCCTGTTTACTTAAGTGGAAAGAGATATTGTATTTTTAATTAAATTTACAATGAAGTCATCTCAAATTATGTATGAGGACCCCAGAAGCCAAGGGGGTATAAGTGACAAAATTGAAAAAAATAAACTAAGTACATATACGACCTAAAAATATGCTTTTTTCATTTCAGGTAAAGAAATATAAGTGATTTTCTTACTATTTGCTGAGTTATAGAGGCAAACCATTTTTTTTCGAAAAACAAAAAATATTGATTAATTATACATTTAATGAAAATTGTACTTTATTTTTTAACAGTTATTGAAATAAGAGTTCAAAGACCAGAATGCAACAAGCAATAATTTCCTATTTAAATTTAGTAAATTGTTATTGATGTTCCAGTTTAACACCAATTACCTTTAAACTCAATTTACTCCAAATCGAAATTTTGTCACTTTTCCCCCTTGGCTTCTGGGGTCCTCATATGTAGTTCATAGTAGCTTACCTCTCAAATATTATTTTTTTCAAACGATCTCTTAAAAGTGTAAGTTTTACGCAGTTTTATTAAAAAAAATAATTTTGGTTAAAATTGACCGCTTGGCATATGAATAACGAAGTGGTCATCCCGGCAAACAGTTCATGACAGCCAAATGATTCTCGCTTAATGCTAATAACCAGTACAATATTTGGAGAGTTATCACCTGCGACTGTTAATATTAAAGTACAAAATTGGTCAATAGTATATAAAAAGTGAAGCGAGTAACCCGGAATTTTTTATGACAGTCACATGACATGATATAAATATAGTCACATGATATAGATTATTTCAAACCAGAAACTTCGTTTTAACTATATATTCATACATTTAATTTATTATTGTGATTTGTTTGTTTACTTATATAGTTATTAATTTTTAGTCAAAAAATTTCTGGTTTGATTAAATATATTTTCATTTGATATTTGTTGTGGTTAATTTAGAGTTAAAAAGCATTTTTCCATATACTGTCTGTTTTGAGTGAATTAACAGTTTAAATTAATTTTCTCTTAAACATAAAATTTTATTGTTCTTCTCTTTAGATTTTTACTTATGATTAGTATAACAGAGAATAATTAAAAGATAAAACAATGCTGAATAAATAAATCACAAAAATTATTAATCACCCAGCGGAAAAATATAATAAAAGTACAAAGACGAAGACTATCTTCTTAGTTTACTAAAAAAAAATGCTTTTTTCTGACTTAATTAAACGTATCGTCGAGCATTACCATAAAAAATAAAGGAAATGATTGATTTTACGACCCTTTTTTTATTTGTCTTTTCTTCTTAAATTTTACTTTTTTTTTTTTTGATCTACATCTCATATCTAGGGCAACACTAATACGTTCCTAGATACATTACGATAGTAAATGAAATAAGTTTACCTAGATAGTTCAATTAATAATTAAACAAGAAAGAAAAAATCATGCGTCAAGCATAGATTATGAAGGACTTTCCAACACATTCAGAATAATATAACAAAACTGCACAGTTTAAAAAAATTTAAATATTACGTCTCATTTCACCGTATGGAAATGCACAACGCATTTCAAAACCTAAATTCAGCTGTACCCATCCACAACCGGAAAATTATCCGACAAATTTTAGAAGCCCTCTATATGATATAGAGATTTGTATGTATTAACAACATGCATTCTAAAATTAGTTCATTTAAGGAATATGCATATTTCATACAAATTGAATATTTCGCTCAGTTGGAATTATTCGTTTGATAAGTTTACCAATCAATTTTATTGTATTAAAATAATTGTTTATACATATTTCACCTGAAAATTCCCCTTCCCCAGTTTCTTCTAATTCCTAGAATGATATGCGAATATTTTACATGTAAAGATTAATGTACAAAAAACTAAATAAATTTAAAGCGCATACTGGGTTTTAAAACGTATTTTCCAGGAATTATCACGCAAAGACAGCAATGTAACCGTTTTCTTTTGTGTGTCTCTATAAATTATTTTAAAAAGGTATAATTGCTCTGTTTTAACCGGATCGTAGTGCAATTCGGTGATTTATATAAATTTCAATGCATAAGAAATTGCGAAACGCCATTAAAATACTCTACAAACGATTTTGCCCGTATATCATAAAGTAACCTAATTATTATGAGTGTCCCTGTAAATGAATACGTACTTCATATGCAATTCTAAACATGCTTTGGAGACCCTAAATAACATTTATCAGTAACATGAAAAACCGAGAATATTTCCAGAGTTAGAGCGCTGACAGACGAACAGACGGACAGACAAACCGAGCGCATAAGACTTACTTCCAACTTACGTACTCTCAACTTTGTGGGAAAGTACTAAAAAAAAAACATATATGGTGTGACTACATACGAGTTTTTAAAACTCGTCACAGAGTAATACTTTGTTCAATTAAAAAGCAAAATGAAAATAAATGAAAACTTAGATCCTAATTTTAAAAAGTAGAAAATCTTTTGCTTAAATATAAGAAAATGGATTCATGTTCTACAGAAAGTATGCACATTTATTCATAAAGCCGAAATTTCTTTTTATAAATTATTGTATGATTTTGAATGAAATTATTTCATTATGCAACTTCATACAGTTGTAGTAACATATGTGAAATGAAATGAAATATTTACCTTCAATTTAAATAATTATGCTTATTAAATTTTAAAGTGGATTTATATGAAATTATTCCAGTCCTTTTTTCTAACCAAAGGGTACTACTTAAAATGAGGATATTTTTATCAGATTAGTAAATTTTGCTGCAAGTTTTTTTTTTTTTTTTTTAATATTGTTTTAAGAAAATATGATAATTTTAAGTCATCTTCGGATGAAACATTGTTGCACTAACAACATGCAATGAGGTGAATAATAAATATATACAACAAAAATAGTTTTAAAAGAAAAAGCTTTTCCGTTTTTGACCTGTGAGAAAATTGATTTTTTTGTATTTATTTTGCTTTGAGGTAGGCGCTACAGCTATTCGCCGGCATAACCTCCAATGATCACAAGAGAACGCATATAGAACACTTTATTACAGAATATCCAGTACATACATTTTCACAGGGACAACACAGACGCCCATGCCGCTAGCTGGACTCGAACCAGGGACCAGCGGTGTGGGAGCAGCCGCCGCTACCATCCACGCCACTGGGTCGGCGAGAAAATTGATGCCAAAATTGTTTAAAACTCTTTCCTCGATTAAAAAAAACAAATGCCATTCTTTTATGGTCCAAAACAAATTCTACAAATGGCAATTCCTTCGAAAGCATTACGATGTCGTGTTTTACTTGTTGTATTTCTCACATTTTTTTTTTAAATGTGAGAGCTATTTTTACAGTTTACTAACTTTATAGATATAAACCACATAACTCCGTTTGATTGACGTATTTTAATCAAAAAAGAACACATCGATCAAATTTGTAAAATGAGCGTCCTACAAAGATACACAACTGAATGTTCTTCATTGTGAGCTAAAGCACATTCAATGGTGTTTGAGCCTGCTATAATATGTAACATTTGATTGAGGATTAAATAGCCGCAATCATATGTAGCATTTGATTGTTTCAAATGCTACAGTTGAAATGCAGCATTCAACTATACTAATATATATATATATATATATATATATACATAGATAGATAGATAGATAGAGAGAGAGAGAAATTTTTAAAATCTTGTGTGTTTATCTCTTTATTCTCCGAAAAAAAATTATATTGAAGATTATTTCTAAGCGAAAAGTTTTTCATGATATATTGAATTTTAAATACAAACAATAAATGTTATTTATTCCTTTCATTACTTATTTTATATTATGATTTTTACAATGGTCAAATTTAAGTATGAATAGAAACGTTATTAATTTAATTTTTAAGAAATTATGAAAAAGACACAATTTACATTCAAAATCTATTTGGTATTCACCAGTGTATACATTTAATATGTTTATGCAAAACAAATATCAACACAAACAAACAATAAAATTTCGTATAATATGCTGTTGTTTAAAATAAATAAATAATAAAAAAGAAACGTTAAATACCAGTATTTTCTGTTAAATAATGTTAATCTCGTTGAGTGAATCAAAATGTTTAAAAATTTACTTTTTATGTTTCAGTTTAATTTATGTCAATTTCAAACATGTATCATTAAACATAGAAAAAAAAATTAATTTAAATGAAATCGAATATATATTTTTAGTTATTTCGAGATAACCATGACTGCAGAACATTTTTTTTATCATTTAAATTACGCAATTTATTATTATTATTATTTATATAACTTCCTTTCAAATTGGTAAAAAAATTTTTAATCAAATTTATTTTAAACAATGTTCTTAATTTTACTATTTTATTGAGAAATCATTTTTATAAGAAAACGATTTTTTGGAAGGGGGGGGGCATTATTGTGCTTAAGATATGCGTTTGTTTAAGCAGTTTAAAGAATATTTACTTAAACAATATTATTGTTATTAGTTAATATACAATTAATTTCTATATTTTCAGTTTAATTCTTAAAAACAATCTTGGGGAACTATGATATTATAGCGAATTTCAAGCCTCGAAATTAAACCAAAATTTATAAACATATATTCATTATTGGATAACAGCCCAACAATTAATTGCAGTGCATGTTAATTACACTGGTATGCATTTTTTATATTTTTTTGATTTGTTACTTGTCATGACTGTTATCATGTATGTAAGCGATGAAATATAAGCTGCTAAGTAAGTTTAGTAAATAGTTTTAGAAGGTATGTAAACTATTACCTAAGTTAGAAATTATACATCTAGTTCATTTCTAATAGTTTTATTTGAAATGTCAAGTTCGGTGCCGTGAAATGTAAGCGAATTGTGAAAATGGCCCATATTTACACACAGTAGACTCTCTCTATTCGGAACACTCATGGGACCGACCAAAAATGTTCAGCTTATGAGGGTGTTCAGTATAGAGGGAGAATCGTAAATGCATTTCTACTACTATTATGTATTGAATTTACGGTCAGTATAAAAAAATTAACATGGTTAGTCATACCACTGAGCAATGCTAAACTAAATTTAGTAAGCTTTGTACAGTACCATCTCATTTTTTTATTGATTTTTTATTACAAAACATACATTTACATTATAATACACATCTTGAAAACATAATAAGTATATTATTTAAATGAATAATTTTAGTCTGTTTTTGCATTGTATGTGCTCATGCAATGTACATGTTATATGGCTGTTTAGGAAGTGGAAAAGCTTTCAGATGGTGTTCAGACACATAGTTCAACAAGTCTCGAATGAGTCTCTTAATCATATTGCTTGAATGTAATCATCGTTCGTCTTATTTCTTAGTCTCTTCTGGTTCTGCTTCTCCTTCACTTTCCTCTTCCTCTTCAATTATGTTGTTCTTGCAACCATGAGGATTTCATCGGTTTCGAGATAAGCTCCAAGTTCCGTTTCAGTATGAAGCTTATTCTGAAGAATTGATCCCAAGTCAGTCACAGCTGTTTCTTCTTGGTCCTCTATTCTTGTTTGCCCATTCTCACATAGGAATCCATCTTTATAGAACATCTTTGGAGGTTATTTCATTTTATGCCGTTGATATCCAACAGACAGCATATATGACGTTGACCTTCTTCCGTCGAATTTGCCGTCTCCACCTCCAGGGACAATTTCTTCAGAAAATGGATTTGGTAGTAAGCTTTAATGGTCTTGATTACTCTTTGATCTAGTGGTAGGATACAGGATTGGATACAGATTTGGTTACAGGAACTTCAAGGTTATGTTGCTCAGCTGCATGTTTGTAAGTAATCTGGTATTAACAACAACATTTTTTTTCTTCCTTTCTCTCTTCATTATCTTGTTAATTCTCTTGAATCACTATGACAAAAATGTGAATATCATCTACACTTTTCGATATGATTTATAGTGTATAGGCAATGATGCGATCTTCAGATTTTTTAAACGTTTTCCAATCACAAGTGATTTGACCTTCTCATCCATATAACTGGTACAGAGCATAATGGAAAATCTTTCTTTTGACATTTTCTCAACTATGCAATTTTCGCTTCTTTTTACTTGATTTTTGTTTAGAAAAGCTATGAAAAACAGGTCGGTTTCGTCAGCATTGAAAATGTTTGCTGTACCGAAATCCTTTGTTATGTTCAGAAGTTTTATTTTCTATTTTTGCACAGTGTGCAGCGTCACCATTATTTTGAATTAGACGTTATGTTAAATTTTGAAACAACTTTGAGTCAACAATCCTTCCGATACCTTTACTTCTGCAATTTTCTGCCTTTCTAAAAAATCTGAATTAGGAGTCTAGTGACAGGATAATTCTTTGTTCTCATTTAACAAAAAAATATTCCGAACATTAATGTTTATGTTCTTGTTTCCTGTTTTCTATTTCAAGATTTTATGCTTATTTGAGTTTGTTAAACCTTTTTATTCTTCCTCAACAAGTTTCGCTGAATTTCCATGATGTGGGAATTTCTTGGATTCTGATTCCAAACACGTGTTCAGTTGACAGAGAGGTGAGATAAAGATGGGATCGAAAGTATCGTTCATAATAGCGGGGTGTTCAGAATACAGAGAGTTTATCTAATGTTAAGTCTATGGAGTTTCGCCGGGACCATCGCAATGCGTTTATAATACCGGGATGTTCAGGTTAGAGAGTGTTCAGATAGAGAGAGTCCACTATATATATATATATATATATATATATATATCTGTGTGTGTGTGTGTGTGTGTGTGTGTGTGTATAATTAATTCTTATGTATTCTGTATAGCTGAATCCGAAATTGGCCAGCAATTTTATCAACACATTTGTGCATTTTGCAAATCGTACATATTAAAGTTTAAAAAACAAAAAGTTAAGAAAATTTGATACAGGAGAAGAGGGCATATTGATACATGGGACAGATTGGGACAAAATCTTTGCCTCAGAATATTCATGCTGGAAATTTTTTTAGGAAATTATAATGATGGAAATTCTGAAAAAAAAAGTATTGCTGTTTAATTAAAAAACTGTCATGGGATGGGTATGAACCTGTCCCTGAAGATGTATTTTCTCCATTTAAACCTAAGTTTTTTTTCCGAAAACCTTGGTGTCGTGAGTGATTAGCAGGGTGAGAGTTTTCAGCAAGACAATAAACTTTTTGGAGACAGAAACAAAGGTTTACGGATCAAAAGTTTGTTAGGGTACTACTACTGATTTATTTTAAGAGAAACAGATCAAGAAAATTTTGAAAAGAAAAGTAAAAGAAATCATTTATAAATTTCTTCTTTTTATATTTTATGTTAATATTCTTTTAAGTATTTAATAAATATTTCTTTAATTAGACGTGGCAGATTTTTTGCAACAATTTTCCCATATTCAGTACACTAGATAACTATGAAAAAAACTATGGCTAAAGTATGTAAACTGTGTAAACCAGTTTTATCAATCAAAAGCAGTTTTTCTGGGTTATTTTTAAATAGCCAGTTTCACGTCAAACATATTATCTGTCGTTAGTACTATTCGATGTTTTGTCATTTTATTTATTTTTTTTTCGTTTATTTATGCACTCTATAAAAATATGTTTGATGATCACTTATAATGAAATTAGCTAAGTTAAAAATGCTATAAAAGTAATTTAAATACTTTTATTTAGATTAAGGCAAATTTCATTGCAAAAACGGTTACATTTCCAAAATCAGTCTTGTTTTCAATATAATGACGTGCTAATTACTGTACCATTTCTAGAAAAAAATATATATATATGGTAAAAACAGTTTATAATAATTGGTACAAAGTCCCATTTTCAACAGGAAGAAAAATTTTGAAAATGTCGCCATTTGTACGATGAAACATATGTTAATCTAAATGAAATATTTTTATCACTTTTATAACTATTTTAGCTTAATTTGTTACCCATTATATATATTTTAACATATAAAATACATTATTAATGGTTTTAAAATATCGATATAAGCATAATTCTTATATTTTTACATAAACATCTAAGATTATTTACTTCTCATAAACAAATATATAATGGCAAGCATTTCTGGACTTTAAACTGTAATCATATTTTTCCAATTAAAAATAGAAGAACACTTACAGGAGTTTTAATGCATTTTGAAATTTTGCAACTCTAATTGTTTTACTATCCGTGGAAAAAGTCATGTTTGCCTGACGTAAAACTAAAAGCTGCTGTAAGCTGCAATTTATTTTGCACTTTCATTTAACTGCTGTTCATTATCTAAGAAGAAAAATCTGATTAATATCCGCGCTTACAGTATTAATTATTTTCCGAGATTATCTTAATTTTTCCTTATTTAGTTTGGAGTAAAAAGTTTAAGATTAGTAAAATGGAAAATCATATTTGTTGTTAGTACTATTCGATTTTTTGTAATTTTATTTTTATTTTTACTTTTTATTTTACATTGTATAAAAATATGTATGAAAATCAGTTATAATGAAACAAATTAAGATACAACATGCTATAAAAATGTTAAAAATACTTTTATTTACATTAACGTACTTTTCATCGTACAAACGGCGACTTTTTCAAAATCAGTTTTGTTCCTTGCGAATTTGTGCAAAAGTACATATACGGTAAAAACAGCTTAAATTTATTCGTATAAATTCGCAAGATTGAAATCAAGAACGTTTGAGAAAATGTCGCCGTTTGGGCAATGCAACGTACGCTAATTTAATGAAAGTATTTTTATCACTTTTAAAATATATTTTATCTAAGTACATACACTCAATATTTTTATTATCATACAAAATACAGTATTTCTGGTTTAAAACATACATTTTGATATAAGCGTAATCGTTATAAACATCCATGATTATTTTACTTATAATAAATATAATGATTCAAAATATAATGACAAAAATGTTGGGAGTTTAAACTACAATTATATTTTCCAATTAAAAGTACAAGAACTCTTACAGGTGTTTTAATGCATTTTGAAATTTCGCAACTCTAATTGTTTTGCCATCCGTGGAAACAGTCATGTTTTCCTGACGAAAAACTAAAAGCTGCAGTAAGCTACAATTTATTTTGCACTTTCATTTAATTGCTGTTCATTATTTTCGAAGAAAAATCTCATTAAGACCTGCGCTCACAGGATTAATTATTTTCCGAGATTATCTTAATTTTTACTTATTTAATTTGGAGTAAAAAGTTTAAGACTAGTAAAATGGAAAATTTCACAGAGATTTAAAGCAAACGGGAATAAAAACTATATAGTCATTAAAACTGCATATTACTATCTTAATTAAGCTTTTTTAATCAACTAAATTTATTGTACATTGAATTCTTTCATTATTTCTTGCATTTAAAAATTAATTAATTTAATACATTAACAAAATAAAAGTGTCTAACAATCTTGCGTAAGTCAACTAAGGATTCTATATCAATTTTATTAAATTAAATAATGTAAAATTTTTGTAACTTCATAGGCATCATTATAACATGCTAAAGAAACTTTTAAACCAAAAACACGATTAAGCCAACGTATTAGCACATTAAAAATGGTTCATAAATTACATATATTGACCCTTTACTGCACGATTTTTTCTTTTTTTATGAAAAAAATATTTAAAATCCATACATTGGTCTAATAATAGAAAAATGGTTTAAAAAAATAAATCTAAAATTTTCAGCTAAAATTTGATATTTTATGGGTTGTTGAAGTTTTTAAATATTGTATTTCTATATTTCGCAATTAAATTTGCTTAAATTGATTATTTCTACCTGCATATCACTGTGAAAATTTCTTTATATTGATATTTTTAAGTATTTAGTTCAAAATATAAAAATAAATAAATAAATAGATAAAAGTAAATTTTGCCTCAATAGCTTGATCTAATTTTTTTTCTTTTCCTTTTTAGTTTTTGTTGTTCTTGAAGAAGAAATTCTAATTTTTTGTTAAATGTATCCATTTGACGTGGATAAAATAAAAGTAATTTCATTATTTGCATCGTTCTTGACCAGTTACTGTGATCCTGTGGTCAAAATTCATGGCATATAATGGGAATCAAATTGATTGTATGTACGTGTCATATGTGGTACACGGTGCAGTGAAGGGTGAATATTTTTTTTACTTTTTATAACAACATGACCTAGATTACGGTTAATACGAGTAAAACATCTTTTTCGTTTCTATGATATTTTCGTCTAAAAATAGGATAGAATTTGCAGATTAACATTTTCTTATCGAACGCTGTTCCCTTTATACAATAATATTTCTACAATTTATGTGTCTCTCAAAATGTAACAGTTTATCAGTTATATGAGACAGAATTTAAAAATTTCAGGAGACCGCTAGCCAAGGAAATCTAAAGTATTGCATCGAGATGTTGAAATAATGATAGAAAATAGTCGGAAATTACACTTCAAACATAACAAATTGGGTGCGTTCGTAGTGTTACAAAGTTTTAAAAATATTTATATCTTGTTGTTATTTTCTTCGGATACCTTATAGTATCCGAAATCATTTGTATGCCTGGAAATACCACTTACATTCTATTATAAATGGAATAACTTTTAGTAAACTTCAGAAACGTACATCAGTTTCATAAATGGAGAAATAGTTTAATCCAATTAAAATGCGCCCAAAAATCTGATTCCGATACACCATTATGTAATTTAATACTTATGTGTGGCTCTGTAAATTAATAAAAATATTCTTTACACCACAGATTGTACAAAATGTATATTTTAGAATATGCTTCATAAATGTATATCAATTTTATTATGTTCTAACGTCGTTAAAATATGCTTGAAACTACATTTTCGCCATTGTCCGTAATATGACAGAATACTTTTGACTGTCGCTGTTACTGAACTATGCATCCGATTCTCATAATATTCCAAATGACTCGACAAATTTATGCAACAAATTTATATTTCAAACGATTTTATTGGGTAGTTTTTGCGTTGCAACTTACGGACAGACAGACGGACTGCGCGACGACAATAGGAATTATATATTTATATAAATATGAACGCACCTAAAAACGCACATATAAAAATGTATTAAGTAAGTCCCTTTGTAAAATTTACAAAAAGTACATGGAAAGAACTGGACTTATAGAAAACCTTCATTTTCATTCTCTCTTTGAATCTAAACCGGATTATTCACCATATAACCACATAACCTATTTAAATTAACAGCAAGAAATAATTAAATACGAAATTTCAGTGACTATTGCAATTTTCGCCGAGTTTTTTTTGAGAAAACACAAAAATGATCAATTACATTATGGCGATCATGCCTTTAGGTATTGCAGCTCCTTAGTTTCTTAGATTCTTTGACATGGGAATTATGTCTTTGGAAAGATCCGTGGAAAAACAATGATCTGCTTCAAGAAAATGACACGCGCAAAAGTAATACTAAAATTTTCATTACAGTATTATGGTATTAAGCTAATTTTAGCACTGTGATAATTATAGCAATTTATATGTAACTAATACTGTTTTTAAGATATTTTACTACCACGACCGTTTTAATGAGAATCCGTTAAAATAAATTACTTTTCCTTTAAAGATAGAAAACTAACGATTATATATACACAAATTGTCTAAGAAAAGGTAGCAAACAGACGTAGTGGGTATATAAGCCTGCGTTTCTCTGTCTCTTGGCTCAGTTTTGCTTTTTCTAGCTCGCTGAGTTTTGCACTGATGTAGAATCTCGATAGTAGATTCGAAAGAGCTGTTTGCTAGCTTTTCTTACATTATTTGTGTATTTATATTCTTTGGTTTTCTATCTTTAAACATTTTTGCACAAAGGCTTTATTTGCAATTTTAAAGACTTTTCCATCCTTCCGAATTTAAATGAATTTGACATTGAATGTATACATTGATTACACAAAGGGCAAGCCTAAAGAAATGAAAATAATCGGAGAAAGTGATATTATTTTACATGAGATATGCTTTTGAACTCTGTAGAAAAAGTTAGATAATTTCCATTAGAGCACAAAACTTAATAGAAAAATGAACGTATCGAATACAGCAAACAAATAAAACTTAATAAAGGAAATCTATGTTACATAAAGGAATATATGTATTAATTTAAGTTTATGACAAACATATATGTCATATTACTAAATCATGAAGGTAGGAATAGACACAAAATTTTCAAGCAACTAAAACTAAACATTTGGTCTAACACATGTACCAAAATACTAGAAGTAGGATTTTGCTAAAAACACTGTGAATATATTAAGGACTTTAGAACTTTATTTATGAGTAGCTGCGAAAGTTGATAAATTACATGTACTTTATTGAATTTCTCTTTTTGTATTCAGCAAACGAATATTCAAATCATTTTCTTGGCAAAGTTTGAAAACGTTTGAAGCTAAATCCCATTACGCTCCAGAATAAACAAAATCAAGGCTCCTCTCAATTGGAATGAGAGACTCCATTGAATAATTCTCTAAATATAACATGCTGAAGATTCTTTAAATTATTTTTGTATTTCTTGTTTCTTCTTAACAATGAATGGTCCAAAACGCACAGTCGTACGTGTTAGACATCCTTTTAAATTGTTGCTTCTGAGCCCAAACCGAACAATCGTTCTGGTTTGCAGAATGAGTATAATTTTTTATTATCAATTTTTATTATTTTCTTAAAAGTATTGTTTTTATCAACAGATAGTGGCTGTTTACCATACTGTAGTAATCAACTTTGCTTACTATCTCACTGGATATTAAAGAGCTAAAACAGTGGATATTTTGTCTTCTATATTTTCTTTCATATAGCAATAAATGTTATTTTTTTAAGAAACAAATATCTTGGATACCTTTCATATGAATATATTCGAAAAACATTTAGTTTTTTGTCAACTATAATGAAAATTTTAAAATTTTAGTTATCATTTTTCTTTTCATCTTCGGTACATACTTCTATTTTTAATAAGATATTTTTTGTAATATAAAATTTTCAATTAGTTGTAAATATATGAATTGAATAAACTAACCGCATTAAATTTTAAAATGTTTTTTCTGGTGGTGTTCTTTTCATCCTTATGGTGAACGTCTTTATTCCAGTTTCTCAAAATTAATAAATAAGTTAAAGAATTTTTCTTGCGAAATAAAATAATTTTAAGAAATGCGAAAGTTCAATTTTTTAAAACTTCGCTAAATATGTCTAAGCAAAATGTAATAGATTAAATTTTGTATTAAAATTTTAATATAAAAATAAATAAAATATTAAATTAAAACTGTACAATTTCTCATATTATTTCAAACTGTATTTATTATATTGAGAGTGCGTTTAAAATGTATACACAAATCTCTTGTAATTGCATACTTTTCTTGATAAGTTTTTTCAAGATAACATAAATATAATGTAAAAAAAAATCCCTTTTACGAAATTTATTTTATTCGTTTTAACTCAATTTTCATAAACTCATTTAAATGCATATGTAAAGTTATATGCGTCTAGAATTTTATTACTTATAAAAACATGAAAAGAAAGAAAAATCGTGCTTTAAACAATCATAAACACTTTCCATCATTGGGAACACTTTCAAAATATTGCAACAATACATCACCGCTTAATAAGATGAATGTTAATATTTAATTAAACACCTTAAACGAAGCGGGGAGGACATTTTTAGGAAATAAAGCACAATTTAATCAATTATCATTAATGTACCGAAAAATATCGGATTTCATTTATGGTGTTTTATATAGGACCTCTATATTCCAATATGGGTGAATGTAAAAAAATGTTAGATTTTGATTGTTTGAGGCATTGAAATTATACATTAAAAACAATTCAAAATTTCAAGAGATAAATTTGTTTTCCACTAGTGAATAAAAGTTTTTCCATGTAAAATTATTAAACTGTGAAGTGCTTAAATAATAAGTTAATGTTTATATAATAGTAATTCATTTTTTGGCATACATACGACAGGGACAATGAGAATTTTATACTAACACATCTTTTACATTTTTTTTCTAGTATTTTCATTTTATTTAAAATATTTTAATTCACATTAGTGTTATTTTAATTCACAACATCCATAACTTAAAACGTAAAAACATATTTTTGGTAGTCATTATAAAAATCGAGATTAATATAATATCCTTTATTATTATTATTTTTTTAATACTAAGACTGAGGATGTGAAGAAATAAATTAGTGTAAAAATTAATAATATTTAATATTTATTCTAGATAATCAGCAAATCGGTAAATGATTCGTGTGAACATTATGATAATGATACAACAAGTATGTATACTTTTTTATACTTAAAAGAAAGAAAGAAAAGGAAAACAATAAAATAGAGTAAAAGAGAGAGCGAGATAGAACTGATGATTGAAACAAATAAACAAACCTGTTACATAATATATATTTCACATGATAACTGATTATTGGTCTTTACAATTTATGTTCAAATATTAAATTAAGATGCCTTTTGTCAGTAAATTTTAACACAGATTAACAAAATACAAAAATTATTGGTAATAATATTTTTAATGGGAAACACATTCATAAATAATACTTTTATCGTTTTTTTAAGAAATAGGTTTACGTAAAAAAGCTGTTAAATATGTATATTTTATGAGATTAGAAACAAAATAATTTAAAATGCTTATCTTTATAAGTTAAAGATATTTATGATATATGGTTGAATGTAAGCTATATTTAATATTTAATAAAAAGGATTTAGATTTTCTTAAATTTGCGGATTTATTATTATAGAACAATTATGGAGTTTAATTCAGTACACGAGGGTATTATTTAAAATGTATATTATGTTTGTGAATGCTGATTCAAAGATCTTCCACGCGCTGGGATGTTTTTTACTTTTGATATTATTTAAAATGACATAAAACTTTAAAATGATAGAAAACTAATTACTCTCATAATAACTCTCATTGGAAATTCACGCGTGCCGTTATTATTTATTACTGACTAGAATGCGCGCGACGTCATGATTTGCGTTAATTCGAGGTTTTGACAAAAAGCGGTTGCTGGATGATCTCAGCGAGATTTGTTCAATTTCTCCCTCGCCCTCCCCCCTGTTAACATTTCCGCTGACTAGTAGTTTTCTGATAACTATATCGGATCGTTTCTTTTATTATTATCTATCCTTATTTTATTATTCTATTTTTTTAACACCATTGATTATTCTGAATATCGTATGACCCGAGCTTTCTAATGAATGATGGGAACTCTTTTTGATGATATACTGCATTAAAATTATGAACGTATAAAAAGGTTCCTTATTTTATAATGTAGATAACTCTTATTGATTCTTTCCACTGTCTATATGACTTCACTTCACGACTGTACGAAACATCAAAAATCTCTCGGCTATTCATTGAATTAAAATGCGTTCACGGCGACAGAAAATATTTATAATGCTTTCGACCGAATGCTTATTCGCCAGATTTGCTGCAATACTACAGTAAAATGGTGTGAATCGGAACACTTTTCAACCTTAACATTAAAAAAAGCAACAAATGATTTTTTAAATCTTTTATTTGTTTGCTAGAAACTTCAGTCTTATTTTGTTCTTTACTTTTTAAGCAATAAACGTAACATTTGTTACTGTTTATATATGTATATATATTTTTTAAATGGCGTTTCGATTCATCCCGTAGATAGGGGTGAATCAGAACAAATGTTATAATCTTTATTTATTTTGATTCAAACTTTAATAGGGTTAATAAAAATAGGTAATAATGATAAGGGAGATATAGGAACAAGTAGTTACTATCAAGCCAAGCGTTTAATTTACATAAGGTATTCTGGTGTAATAACGCGAGGAGGGGTAATAACACCAAGTGCTAATAGTACGCATAATTATGAAATAATCCGGAAAATGGTACCTGTGGGTTCTGCGAAGAATAGCTATGAGTCATATGAAACACAAACAACATCTTAAAGTTAATTTGCTCAATTTGTAGGTCTCATCGCTTTTAAAAGCAACTAAAATTAATGCTTGATCTAAAATTTGTTAGGTAAGTTCTGTAATGTGAAGACTGTATATTTACCAAGAAATGTTTTGTTTACTATTTAAATTTATAGTGCATTTCATGTATATTCAAAATGTTGTAGAAGATTTTGGATATGTTCGCGAGATAGTTTATAGTTTAATATGAACTGAGCAATATGTATATTGGGGTAATAACGCCATTCCTTGGCATTAATACCCTGGTTGATCCTTTACAGTGGCGGAACTACATCCAAAAGGTGTTTATTTTTTACTTTACGTATGAGACAGCATTTTTGTCATTGTTAAAATGGTTAGATTAAAGGGAAGGGGGCGGTCCGATACCCATAACTGATCTTTCTTTTTTAATACTAATGTAAAAACTATTTTAAACTCTTATAAATAAAACGATATCAAAATGTTTCCGATATTTTAATTCATATACAGGGTGATTCATAAAAGATGGGCAGAACTTTAAGGGGTTATAGTACACTTAAAGACAAATAATATTAAATAGGAGACTAAGGGTCCCAGACGTATTCCCAAGGAGATAGGGGGCATTAAAGTTTAGGGTCCGAAATTTCAAATGATTATAAAAAATGGAAAAATTGGTCGATTCGTTTGCGGTTTTTGCAAAAAATTTTCTTTATGCCAGTATTTTCTTGAAATAAAATTTTAAAGTTCAATTTCAAAAAATGCCGATAGGGGGCGCTTTAGACTTTGGAGTAACAAACAACTATTTTTTAACGTTATTTTTTGTATTTCTTTAAATGATTTCGAAAGCTTAGACTTAAAATTAAATTTTGATCTAAAAATCTGAGTCCTAACGAGTAGTTAAGTAGCGTAAACTGAAATTTGAAATTTGAAACCCTTCTCCCCCCAGAACAAAAATCAGTTATTCCCGATCCACGTAATATATATATATATATATGTATGTATATATATATATATATATATACATATATATATATATACATGTATATATATATATATACATATATATATATACATGTATATATATACATATATATGTATATATACATATATATATATAATTATGTATATATATATATATATATATATATATATATATATATATATATATATATATATATATATATATATATATATATATATACATAAACAGATAAAGATTTCCGGTTCGAGTGTTTTAATGTAAATGTATTTTTTAACATTTTATTTATCCAAAATTATGGTGTTCTTTTAGTTTAAAACATGTCATTCTTGTTTTTTAGATCAATGTCGCTTTTTAAAGAAAAATATGCACAATACTGGTAAAATATAAACTAACTCACATCATCAATTCATGCAAGCGATTAAAGGTAAGCATAATGATCTTTTATTGCTTGGACATATAGACTTACATTTAAAAAATAATGGATCTATTATTAATGACAGAACATTTCTTTTAAATGCCAAACGATTAGTAATATATATATATATATATATATATATATATATATATATATATATATATATATATATATATATATTTATATATATATATATACATATTGATTCAAAGCGATTCTTTTATGCTTTAAAATATTTTTAAATTTATTTTTCATAAAACAGGTGGATCTATCATTTTTATATCAGAAAGAACAAACATAGCCAGTTTTTTTTAAGAGTGTAGAGTTTCCGAATTATTTTGTATACTTCTGTAAAAGATCGCTGAATGGTATGCCTAACATGTACAATAGTAAGCATTTTGTTTGTGGTCAGTATCATATATATATTCCAATGTGTTTAAAATAGCAAATCATCGTTGAAATACGCAGCAAACGATTTTTTCCGATAGCCAGTAATGTTACCGAGTTCTTTTGGTTGTTCTTTTAAACGATCTATAAATGCTATACACATTATTTTTAAAGCCTAACATTCCATAGTAAACCTCAATAGCTGATAATCTAAGTAGGCGGTAACATGTATCATTTGCAAAGCAGTTAGAACAATTTACGCAAGTTTGAGTACGGATAGACGTCAACAGACAGGCTAATTATATTTTAACTAAGTTAATAAAGCTAAAATATAATTACGTTATTTAGGGAATACAGATAGAGGATAGCTAAGGCATTTTCATTTCCTTCAAATGATTTTTTTAAAGACTTTTTAGGGAATGCTTTAAATAAACTTTAATCATTCTTTGTTTCATGAAAGTATGTTCAAAATGATTATAATGATTTATATTTCAATTGATGCAAGAAAAAAAATTACTTAATTACGCATGGGTCATTCTAGAAACAATGGATTTTCAGAGATATCATTAAATTTTATCTTCCCCAGATGAAGCAGAAAATTGAATTCCATTTATTCTTAAAGTTCATTTTAATAAATTTCCCATCTCACTAAATATTTCGACAGCATTTTTACCCCTGCATCGTCTTGTTAATGGAATTTTCTGGGTGTTTGAAGTCTGTGAAGATTTAATTTTTCCAGCATTCATTATTAAGAAAACGTAAGATATTCCTTGTTCGTTGCTCAGTGTTCTATACCTGGATCGCATACTAATCGTTTGGTATTTTAAAAAATGTTCTGCCATTAATAATAGAACATTTATTTTTTTAATGAATTTCTACACGTCCTAGAAATAAAAGATCATTATGCATAACTTTAATCGCTCGCATGAATTGATGATGTGAGTTACTTCATATTTCATCACTGTTGTGCATATTTTTCTTTAAAAAGATATATTGATCTAAGAAACAAGAATTACAAGTTTGAAACTAAAAGAACACCATAATTTTGGATAAATAAAATATTAAAAAATACATTTACAATAAAACAATCATACTGGATATATTTATCAGTTTCAAAAAATATATATATTGATACAAACTAAATTTTTTGTGCTATAAAATAATTTAAATTTATTTTCCATAAAACAGGTGGAACCACCACTTTTATATTAGAAAGAATAAACATGGCCAAATTTCTTTAAGTGTGTACTTTTTCCGAATTATTTTGTATATTTCTGTAAATGATCGCTGATTGGTATGCCTAACATATATAATAGTAAGCATTTTGCAAAGTGGTCCTCTCAAATATACAGGGTATCCAGCAAATATCACCCTGATTTTAAATTTAAATTTCGCAAAAACAAAAATCGATAGAACTATGCGGTAAACGGTTTCTTTATTAGGAAAGATCTAAAAATGTTATACAGAAGTTTCGTAGGGTGGATATTTTGAAAAGATTATGTTCTGATTGCAAAGAATGCTTGACTTAACATTTTTCTTGCATTAAATTGCTTGGTTTGAATGAGGTTTTGGGTGGACAACGCCATATTTTAAAGTTTTTTGGAAGAAAATTTTTGGAATTTCAGAAATTTCAAAAATTTAGTTCTAAAAATATGACTAAGTACCCCGAAAAACTCGTTCTCTACAAGCAATCTAAAGCAAGAAAAACGTCAAGTCCAGCATTCTTTGCAATCAGAACACAATCTTTTCAAAATATGCACCGTTCGAAACTTTAGTATAACATTTTTACAGCTTACCTAATAAAGAAACCGTTTATCGCATAGTTCTATCGATTTTTGTTTTTAAGAAATTTAAATTTGAAATCAGGGTGTTATTTGCTGGACACCCTGTATGTTTCAATCTGTTTAAATAACACATCATCGTTGAAATACGCTGCAAACGATTTTTTCCAATAGCCACTAATCTTAGCGAATTCTTTTGACTGTTCTTTTAAACGATCTATAAATGCTATACACATTATTTTTAATGCCTAACATTCCATAGTAAACCTAGATGATAACATGTACCATTTGCAAAGCAATTAGAACAATTTACACAAGTTTGAGCACCGACAGACGTCAACGGATAGTCTAACTATATTTTAACTGAGTTTAAAAAAAAGCCAAAAATATAATTACGTTATTTAATGAAAACAGATAGAGGACAGCTAAAGCATTTTCATTTCCTTCAAATAATTATTTATAACGACTTTTTAGGGAATGCTTTAATTAAACTTTAATTATTCTTTGTTTCATGAAAGTATGTTCAAAATGATTTTAATGATTCATATTTCAATTGATGCAAGAAAAAAACTAGTCGTTGGAGGCCACCGTTATACTTACCCATCATGGATATACATAGTACAATATATGAAAATATAACATATGTAAACAATTTAAAAAATGGATTACAGTTCCAAAACAAAATATAAACGTATATTTAAGTCTTTTTAACACATAATGATGCTCTATTAATGAATTTCTGATCATCCAATTTCGATAAATTGTATGAAACGCCAAACTATTCAAGTAGCAGAGAATTACGTAAAAGAAACATCCTCATAACTCCAAAAATAATAATCATATTCACTAACGGTTTCTTGCATCAAATTAAGTATCTCATTTCCAATTAAAATATATCTTTGAATTGAAATTTGAATGAAATACAGGGTCAAGAAAAATCAAAGAATGTGGAAAATAGGATTAGAAATATCTCAACAACTAATAATCCGATTGACTTCGTTTTTTATGCAAAATTTGTTTTATTTTATTGCCTTTTACTTCCACTCTTTAAAATAAAAGAATTCGAAAATTTGTATGTACCTTGTATGTATCAGAACGATTTTTCGAGAATCCGAAAAAAATAGTTCCGGATAATCGAGATTACTGTTATTAAATAGGCTTCGTCCCATTCTTACATACTAAACACATACAAAATTTCAAATCTCTATCTCAATTTGTTCGGGAGATAGAGCGGTTACAAACAGACAGACAGACACACAGACGGACGGACGGCAATTTTTTTTTTCTAAAAATATGTTTTTCGGAATCTCCAGTGTCCGAAACGTGTAAATCCATCAAAATTTTTTTTTCGATTTTCAAAACGATTGCAAGACTTACCCTATACTACGTATGATGGGTAAGTAATACTTAATCACGTATGAGCCATTCTAGAAACAATGGATTTTCACAGAGATCATTAATTTTTATCTTCCCAGGATGAAGAAGAAAACAGAATTCAATTTATTTTTAAAGTTCTTTTAAATAAATTTCCCATCTCACTAAATATTTCGACAGCATTTTTATCACTGCATCATCTTTTAAATGGAATTTTCTGGGTGTTCGAAGTCTGTGAATATTAAAATTTATGGTACAGCAGTTAAATCTTTTTATGTCCAACAAGCCTATCCCGATTCATGGGTTATCCCGCGCTACAGAAGGTGTCTTTTAAAATGTAAAATTTCATTCACATGTACAACATTTGTTTGAAATCACACACATCTTAGAGAAACAAGAATACATAATTAGAAGTTTCGGATAAAACATGACTAAAATCTGGCATTGTGGCTAACGATTGGAAAATGGCCGCCATAGGAATCTAGAATGGATTATTTTCTCTCATAGATTATTTTCCATATTTTGATATTGCTTTGGAGATAACGGTTAGCTGTAAAATGTGGCGTTACATTTATATCCATTTCATTTAAGGGCATAATTATATTGATTTTTTAATTTACAAAATATAGTTTTAAGAATACTTGCATTGCACAAATTAATAAAAAAATATTGAAATAATCATACTTTATAAATAATTTTTAAGTAATTACTATCCTTGAAAAAGATTGTAAACGTATTTTTTTTCTTAGCCTAGTTAATTTACACTATACATATTGATGTGGTACTTTTTAATAGAAGAACCCAAAACATTAATAAAATTCTGAACGGAATATTAAAGGAAAACTCATTTACTACTTGATAATGAAGATGCTCTTTTGCATTTCTTTTTAAAGTAGAGGTTCATCCATACTAACACCGAGAGAAGAGTAAAGTATCGGAAAATGGTTACTATTTATATATAATATTGAAAGCTGATTAATGAGGCTAGTAAGGGAATAATCAATAAAATATACTTCACAATGAGAAAGGTGCAAGTTCTTAATGTTTTATGTGGTTAAGTTTCAATAATAAGGTTATTTAATAGAAGCGTTGTAATTCTGTAACATTGTTTCTTTAATATTTGGAAAATTTAAAAAAAGGGCTTTTGAACAATTTATGAATAATTCTACTTTTAAATTCCGTTTTGCGCTACATTTTTCAATGTTACATTAAAAAAAAATTCTGGTGTTAATTAAACACAAAATTGTATAAGAGATGCCATTCCCGATATTACTTGGATAGCGAATTAAGACCGACTAATGTTAAAGAGTATGGAAAAAAATTATTTCATGAAGGTAGAGATAAAAATTTTTTGATTTAAAAATTTCCTAAGTTGATTGCATTTCTGCAATACAACACTCAAACTTCGGCAATTTTTGAATGATACACTATATTGCCATTGATTATGGGACACTTGCGATTTTTGACATTTTACTAAATATCTAGAAAAATACATGAGGAATCATCTCGAAACTCTTAGTGTATAAGTATAATAGTATAAGTCATACATCTCCGTGAAGATTTTTTCCCCAAACTCCAAAGGGGGCCGTCAACAAATTAAAAAAGAATGAATATCTTTTGAATAACCCTGTCAAAACTAATGTAGCAAAAGAGCTCAAACTCTAGATTGTAATTGGATGCCTTATTTTAATAAGCCTTGTTCATTTTTATGCAAATAGCATGCATACTCGTAGAGTAATTAAGGTTTTTATAAAAATGATCCCAAATTTTTCCAAGTTTTTTCCTTATAATTTTCAGAGTTCTTAATATAAAATATTATTTTTTTTCAGAAAATATGACAAACAACATTGCACACAGTACCCTGTAATCAGAATTAAAAAATAATGAAAATTGTATAAAAAATGAGTTGGTTTACTAAATAATTTTTTACTGCGCATGCGTCAACGATATCAAAATTTCATTTGCATATTATATTAGCTAAATGTATAGAGCAACTTTTGTGAAAGTCACAAAATCATAACTTGAAAATTCTGACAATAATCGTCAATTGAATAAGTCGAAAATCCGTTATTCTCAAAATGAAGCAAAAACAAGAGGGGTTGTATCCATATATTCATTAATTAGTGTCAATATAGAATACACAATATGGGATGTACTACTGCATTTGAATAAAATCCCTCATTTTTTTGCTTCATTTTGGAAACAACGGATTTTGTCCTTTTTCTACAGACGATTACTTTCAGAATTTTCAAGCTATGATTTTGAGACTTTTACAAAAGTTGCTCTATACATTTAGAAAACATAATATGCAAATGGAATTTTTATATCTTTGACGCATGCGCATTAAAAAATTATATAGTAAACCTACTTATTTTTCATACAGTTTTTATTATTTTGTAATTCTGATTACAGAGTACTGTGTGCAATGTTCTTTGTCATATTTTCTGAAAAAAATATTATTTTATATTAAAAACTCTGAAAATTATAATGGAAAAACTTGGAAAAATTTGGGACCATTTTTATAAAAACCTTAATTACTCTGCGAGTGTGCATGCTATTTGCATAAAAATGAACACAGTGTATTACAATAAGGCATTCAATCATAATCTAGAGTTTGAGCGCTTTTGCTACATTAGTTTTGACAGGGTTATTCAAAAGATATTCATTCTTTTTTAATTTGTTGACGGTCCCCTATGGCGTTTCGGTAAAAAATCTTCACAGAGATGTATGACTTATACTATCATATTTATACACTAAGAGTTTCGAGATGATTCCTCATGTATTTTTCTAGATATTTAGTAAAATGTCTAAAATCGCAAGTGTCCCATAATCAATGGCAATATAGTGTATTATAAGCATTGAAAAATGTATGACTTATCAATGATTTAAATTAAATCAATTATTCAAATCATGAATTAAATAAACTGATTAAAATAGTTGATTCCCTACACATAATTAACTAAAAAACAAACAGAAAACTAACAGCTGATATTAAAAAAGAGATAGTTTGTAGGATGCAATCTCATTAGTTTTTGTCGGTGAGTTCGTAATTATGTAAATACGTAGCATCTACACTTAAAAAAATCTGTAAAGTTACTAAAAGTTTTCTAGGAAACTGGGATTCCTAGAACTTTTTATCTAACTGTAATAGCAAAAATTCATGTAACAAATACAGATTTGCATTGAAAATTTAAAAAAAATGAAAGATTACTGACAATTTTTTAGGAAACTGGGATTCAAGGAATTTTTTATGTAAATGTACCTAGGTTACATATAAAATTTTTGTAAGATAACTGTACTTTTAGTAGACTCGTTTGTAAAGTTTGTCTCTTTACAAAAATTAGTTTTGTAGATTTACATTTTTTCTTGTACAGTGTACAGATAAAATGTTAGCAACCATACAGATTTCAGCAACTTTTCCTCTGTAGGATTATAGATTTTTTTTTTTTTTTTTTGACAGTTTGTAGTTGTTGTTCAATCCATAATTCAGTCCACATATAACAATGCAAAAACTATCCAACAGGATCGTTTAAAATGTAAAATATATACTTATTATATAACTTGTGCTGTCATTTCAAATTTAATGGAAATCGGATGTGCAGTTCAATTACAGGGACAATCAAAATGGTTCATTATATTATGGTCAGTTGGAAAAAAATAGTTTCAAGTGCATTTTAATGATGTAACACTCTTTCGAACATAATACAAGTCATATACATCTATGAAATATACTAAAATGTACATTCTGTACAATCTGTGGTGCAAAGAATATATTTTATTAATATACAGGGTCACACAAAAGTATTCTATTGCATAACTGTATAGAGGGAAACATTTTTTGTGTGCATTTTAATTAAACTTTTCCACATTTTATGAAATTGATATACGTTGCTGAGGCTTTTTGAAAATTATTTCCTGTATAATAGGAAGCATTCTGTATTTACAGGGACACACAAAAGATTTTGGATACTATTTTAAACATTATCCGAATTGCAGTATTCGAAGTGCTGTACATATTAAGACTGTCATTATTGTACGAACGCACCTCATTTGTTATGTCTAATGGGCAATTTCCGGCTTGTTTTTTTTTTTTTTTTTTTTCAGTTTTCCTTTGAAAACTCTAATATTGATTACTTCGTAACTTACATTTTTTTTTTAGATTCCTTATTTTTATCGGGACATTTAGCTATTGAGTATTCTTCCATTGCTGTGAATTTTGTTAGCTTAGAATACATACGTATGTATCCATCAGAAATATTTATTAATTATGACTCTTTAATGCTAAAAAAGTGAGAGTATACAAGTATAATTAAGGATTCTTTTAACAAAAAAAACCCCCCAAAAAAACAAAAAAAAAAAGATAAACTGTCCATTTATTTCGATTACGTAAAATAAATTCAAAAAGAAAAATTAATTTCGTAAACACAATAAAAACAGCATGGTTTAAAATAAAAAGAATTTTTACTTGAACTAATTTAATTATTGTTTAAAATTTCAAAGTCTGAAATATAATCTTTTAATACGAAAAATAAATAACCTCTAAGTAAGAACTATATATTGAAAAAATCATAAAAATCGACATTAACATTTAAAGCAAATATACTATTACATAGAATGTGATATAAAGAAGTTTAAATAAGAAAATGAGGCAAAAGAAATCGTGAGAAAAAAAATATGTTCAATACTAGTGTTTAAAATGTAGGAAGCTAGACAACACAAAGGAGAATTTTTTATGTTTACGGTATTCATATATATATATATATTTTTTAATGTCGCTTTAGATGAAAAAAAAAACTTTTTTATTTTATACGAGGGAGAGCCTAAAAATAAGTTTCATTTGGTGAGTGTAGACAGAGATGTGTATAAAAGACAAAGCTTATAATGAAACATTAAAAATAAGACGAAACTTTACTTTTCTACATAAGTGCCAAATGAGTTGAGACATTAGCCATACCAATTTATAAGCTTCAAAAGACCTCAAAGAAAAAAAACAAGGCTTTGCATACGAAAGAAGCGTTGAACGGCTTGTGTAATTTCGGCATTGATTCCAAAGCTGTAGTCAAGCTTTGCTTTCGTCAGCGGTGGCCGTGCATGCCCGTTCAGGTTACGGTCTATCCAACACTTGATGACGTCCCTCACTGAATTGTCGGCACTATCTCCGCACCTTTTGTTTCGAAATCACACCTAGCCCATAGACTTTCACAGTGAGTCATCAATAAGTGTTGGACAGACCGACAACTGGAAGTACGAGCACGATCACCATAGACTAAAGAAATGCTTGACTACAGCTTTGGAAGCGATATCGAAATCACACAAGCGGTTAAACTCTTCTTTCGTATGCAAAGCCCTGATTTTACTTACCCATCATACGTAGTATAGGGTAAGTCTTGCAATCGTTTTGAAAATCGAAAATTTTTTTGACGGATTTACACGTTTCAGATACTGGAGATTCCGAAAAACATATTTTTTTGAAAAATTTTTTTGCCATCCATCCGTCTGTCTGTCTGTCTGTCTGTTTGTCTGTCAGTCTGTCTGTCTGTAAACGCTCTATCTCCCGAACAAATTGAGATAGAGACTTGAAATTTTGTATGTACTTAGTATGTAAGAATGGAACGAAGCCTATTTAATATCAGTAACCTCGATTATCCGGAACTATTTTTTTCGGACTCTCGAAAAATGCATTCTGATGAAAAGTACATAAAAAATTTCGATTTTTTTTTTTTTTTTTTTTTTTTTTTTTTTTTTTTTTTTTTTTAAAGAGTGGATGTAAAAGGCAATAAAATAACACAAATTTTGCACAAAGAACGAAGTTCATTGAATTATTAGTTGCCGATATATGTGTAATCTTGTTTTCCGCTTTCTTAGATTTTTCATGACCCTGTATTTCAATCAAATTTCAATTCAAAGATATATTTTAATTGGAAATGAGACGCTTCATTAGATGCAGTAAATTGTTAGTTAATATGATTATTATTTTTAGAGTTATAAGGATGTTTCTTTTACGTAATCCGTTATTACTTGAGTATTTTGGCGTTTTATATAATTTGTCGAATTTGGCTCATCAGCAATTCATTAATAAAGCATGACTATGTATATTAAACTATTTAAATTTGCGTTTAAATTTTATTTTTGAATTGTAGTGCATTTTATAAAAATTTTACACGTTTTATTTTCATATTTTATATTATGCATGTCGATGATGGGTAAGTATTACGGTCGCCCCCAACGACTAGTTTTCCTGGGAGTCATTTTGAAGCTTATAAAAGGGCATGTCAATGTCTCAATGCACTTATGTAGAAAAGAAAAGTTATGTCTTATCTTTAATGTTTCGTTATATGTTTTGTTTTTCATACACACATTTGTCCACAGTACCTATAGGAAACTTATTTTCGGACTCTCCCTCGTATATACACAAAATGTAAAACTCAATGTCTGCGAAATTCGAACATTAAACATATAATATTGAAAAATAAACTTATAACAAGTGCAAAAAAATGAAGCAAAAAAATCACTTATATTTTTAATTAATAACCATTTTTTTAAATGCAGTTTTTCTTTCAATAAATTAGTATAAATTTTTGAAACTTCTAAAAGTATTTCAGTCTTAAAAATTGCCAAGATTTATTTTGCTAATTATTTCTCCTATACAAGGAGATTTTTTAAGAATTTTCATAATGAAAATATAGTACTCAGATTAACGGACTTTTTTCTAATATCATACTATTAAAGTGCTTCCCATAGCTCCTTTATCTTAGATAATTATAAAAATAATTTGTTATTTTAACTTTAAAATATTTTTGTTCGACATTTTTTGAAGAATTATAGAAAGTCTTTAATTAAAAGAGTATCTGATATCAAATTTACATACTTTCTTATTTCTTGTCGCCTTAATAAGCAAATATATCTCCTAGAAAAAAATTACGAACAAATATTTTTAAAACATTGACCTAATATAAGTTTTTCTTAAAAATCTTCTTGTGTGAAATATGTAGTAATTTATTTATTTATTTATCTTTTTATTATTATTTATTACTACTTTGCTGTAGAATTTTGTATATGTTATAATAAACTGGTAAAAAAGTGTAAACCTACATAAAAAGTAAGTAAAAGAGAAACAAACATTTAATTAAATAGAAAATTTATTTATAAAATATGTATTTAATACATTGCTATAAAATAATTTTTACATTGTTACATACATTTTTACAGAATTTTTCATTCAGGAATTTTGATAAAACGCAATACTTGTACCAACATTTACGAAAACCTACTTTAACAGATTGATACTGATAATAATTAATTGTAATTAAACGCAAATTGTAATTTCTAATTTCAAACTCACATATGTATGTCACTTTTGCAATACAAGTAACCCAGCATCGGTGAATATATCATTTTTAATTATAATTAATTTTTCAATTAATTTTCAGGAGTTCAGAATATTTTTAAATTTTTACTATATATAAATAATTGGGTTGCAAATTCATTTTTTGCTTCAATGTGACTAGTCACATTGAAGCTATCATTAGAGAATCCATCGAAATAATATCCAATAAAGAAATAGCTTGTAATGATGCACTTTCCTACGATATACACGCAATATGGAAAAACTTTTTTAATAATAGTTAAGCCTGTGTTTTTGAAATATTTCAGCAGTTTTATTCTATTCATTTTGTCCCGTTTTCTTCACTCCCCGTCCTTCCTCCCTCGATGTAAAAATGGACTGTTCCGGACGAGCCTGAGAACGCCAGCAGTAAGAGCTGTCATTTTGTTGTTTCTCTCACTGACGAAGACCGAGTAAGTGACGGTTGAAAACGTTCTGAAATTTTGAACATTTTAGAGGACTTTAAATGTATTTTTAAAGTATTTATAAATGTTCTAGCGCACTTTTTAAGTAATTTATGTACAGTTAAGTGTATTTTTACGTTTTCAAATTAGTAAACAAGGTGAATTTTGCACTGTTTTTGTTTTTAACTCCAATTAAGATTCTACGATTTTCAAGATCTGTGATTTACTTTGAATAATGAATGTCAAGAATATAAATGAAAACTCGGTATTATACAGAAGATGTAATTTGTTCTATAATAATATATTCTATAATATGTTTGTAGTGACGAATCGTCACAACATTGCTAAATTAAATATGTACATATAAAGAATGATTAAGCACAACTAAAGCGAAAATACATAAATATTCGTATATAAAAAAAAAGAAAAGAAAAAAGAATCATTGATTAAAGTAAAGTTTTAAATTCATTCTATTCACTAATATTCATTTTAAGTTCGTTTCATTCATTCGAGTTGTAATAATAACTTAAGGTTTCAGGAAAAGATGAAAGCTATTTTTTTTTTGTAATTAAAGCTATAAACTTTATGACTCTATAACGTTCGGTAAGAACGAACGGTTAACAAGGAACACCCAAGTGGGAATTCAATTGCTCACCATAAAACTTCAGACGTAACAATGGCAAGGTTGTAAAAAAAAAACCAGATTGTCTACAATTTTGACATTACGCGCAGAAGCTAACAATAACAGAATTTACAGCCGAGAAACGCCCACAGGAGGGAGAATTGGATAGGAGTCCGATGATTATATGCAACCCGTGGGAAGAAAAAAAAGGGTTTTTTTTAGTGGCCGAAAGGGATGAACTCCCTACTGGTCAAACCGGCCAATAAGAAGTGCGATACAATGGCCCCCCAATCAAAGCGATAGCAGAAGACCAATGAAAAGAAAAAAAAGGTTTTGGGGAGGAAACAAACAAACAAAAAAAAAGAAATGGAGTTCTCTCCGAAAAAAGTATCTAAGATGAATACAGTTCTTGGTCCCAGCTATGTAGGTAGTAAATAGAAAAGTTTTGTAAGCGAAAATCATCTCCGGAACGGGGAAGCCCATGATTTGACAAGCATCCAAGTTTCTTTGACATATGATCAAATTTGCGAAAAGAAAAAATGAATGTCTGAAAATTACTGGAACTTACAACATCAACATAATTAATTTCAGGCAACTCCAGATGGCAGTGCGTGACGATATGGCAGACTATTATTTTTTTGAACAGTTACGCTCAACATAGTGAACAATGTGCATCATTCTCATAGACTATTCTTTATATGAATATTTGCTCAGCTTAGAAAATTTCACGTGTCTGCAAAGGTGCGAGATGACAGTGCAGACTATATTTTTATACGAACAGTTACGCTCAACATAGTGAACAACATGCAAATATTTTTTTATGAACATTTGCTCAGCTTAGTAAATTTCCACGTGTCTCCAAAGGTGCGAGAAAATAGTACAGACTATATTTTTGATGAACAGTTGTGTGCCTCCTAAGGAATTACATGATTTCCCAAAAGATGCGGTGCGAATGAAAGTTAACGGATCAGTTGCTATGGATTACTACAACGAATGGATGACAAGACCTCATATAAAATGGTGAGCAATTTAATCTTCTTCTGTGGTGTTACCGCATTTCAGAATTACCTTTTAGCTTATTATATAAATATAAATAAAGAAAAATTTCTTTAATATTAAAATTAAATTTTTAATTTAAAATTTAAATTAAAAAAAGAAAAAAAGAGAATTATAAGGAGAACATAGGCTATGCCTTTCGTTAGTTGTGCTGTGAGTCTTTTGTGCTTTTGTATAAGTTTATAATAATATATGATAACAAAAAAAAAAAAAGAAAGAAAGTAAACACGATCAAAATAATTGATAAATTAGAATAATATTAATTATAGTGCTTGTACTTACAAACCGATAATTTAGGATGATACGATGTCCAGATATTTCCCTATGAAAATTATATGCTTAAGCGATAATTCTTTTATTGTGTTATGATACATATAATTGTTGTTTGAAATAAATATTTGTGTATGTATATATGTATTCTTGTTTTCTTTCATGTTTTCTCTTCCTAAATTCTTTTAGGTAAATTACTTGTTTCAAAATCTCAAATCTCAAATATTAAATTTAATTTTATTTTATGATAATCATTTTGATACTCTCCGTATCTCTTAAAATTCCTATTTTGCAAATTTAAACGTTTAAAAGGTTCGAGTCTGAGCTTTTGCGATTTTTCATTTATTAAAATTATTGATAGATTTAAAAGTAAACATATTTTTTTATAATATCCAATACAATCTTTCACAACGCGGATTGGGATATTATCTTAATATTATTTCTTTAGTACTAACCACTATCTTTCGCGTACCTTGTGATGTGGTGGAATTTTCATCACTACATTACTAAAATTTAATGGTGCTAACACCAGGTGTTTAATTTGCATTTAGGATTAAAAATTTATTTTTTTCTGCATTTAATTATACAAAAAAAATATATATTCAGTATTACAAATTTTTCTCCTTAATTACCTATTTTCTGTTTCTCTTCTTTTACTAACAAAACATCACTTACCTATATTGTGTAAAACAAAATTGATAGTTTATGCATATCTAGAAAATTGATAATAATGAACAAAATTAATAAATATATGTATGAAATGAATACATACAGAGGAGAAAGGGTTTAGCTCACAGCACATTATTTAAAAAGCCTTCGTTACTAAAGATTTGTTTATATATATATATATCTGTACTTTGAAAATTTATTTTGTGATTATTATTTATGTGTGTCTATAGAAAATAGTTAGGGGGATTTTGAAATTGCTATGAGATATTTTTTTTGCTCTTTTCCCTTTATGTGAGTGTAATTTTGATACCTAGATAAAAAAAAAATATTATATTTCGAGAGTACAGTACATAATAATTTACAGTGTTAAAAAAGTAAAAAAAAAAAAAAATTATTAAAGAAAAACAATTAAACATCAATCTGTTAGAGATTTTCAAAATAGATAAATAAATATGACAGGAAGAAAGGGAAGACAGGCTTCTCCCGAAAGGGAATCATTCACTATTGGAGTGGATACGCTGATAAATTCATTACAAAATTTTGAGGATAAACCGGATCAAAACATAACACATTTTTTTTGAAGAATTTGAGGAGTTAGCTGTAGCGGCACAATTTCCCGACGACATAAAATTGGTGTTGGCTAAATGAAAATTCAAAGGGCAAGCGAGAGAAGTTATGAGAAACACAAATGAATTGCATAAAGCACAAGACTATAAAACGTTTAAACAAAATGCGATAAAACAATTTCAAAAAGAAAGATCTTTTGCTGATGCTCAGTTGCAATTTATAAATGCCAAACAAACAGCTAATCAAACTATTGAGGAATTCTCAAAAAAATTCAATATAGAAGCACAGAAATATCTTGCTTTATCAGGACATGAACAAATGAATGGAGCCAAAGAATTAGAAACTATTGGCCATTAGAAACTATTAAATTAACAAAATATCTTGAGGCGCTAAGACCGGACATTTCTTTCGATTTAAAAAAATACCCACCTACAAATTTCGAAGATGCGGTAAAAAAAGCTAAAAACATCGAAAGTGCATTAAACAGTAAATGTGCAGGTGAAATAAATAATTTGACGGAAACAAGCGAAAATAAATTATTTGAGGCACTTATTAGCATGTCACAAGACCAAAAATCAGAGATACAACAGCTGAAAGAACAAATTAGAAGTTTACAAATTGACAAAAACGAAAGCGAACAAAACAAAGCGGAAATAAATCATATAACACAAAATTTTTGTCATATATGCAACAAGTCCAATCACCAGACACAAAATTGTTATTTTAATCAAAAAAGTGCGAATTTTTTTCAACTGAGGGGAGCACAAAACAATGTTAGGCCAAGATTTCACAAGAATTACTATCAAAATAACAATTATAGAAGCTTTACAAGATTTCCACAAAACTATGCACTACATTTTCAAGCACCACAAACATTCGATTTTGCTAGACCTCATAACAATCAAATTAGATTTAATGATATGCACAATCAGATGCCAAATTGGCAAAATTTGCACCAATCACCGATAGGACCTAATCAAATGTATCATGGAAATTATAATATGCAAAATATGGTTCCAATGCAAAATTTTGACCCAACACAGGGAAACAATACACAAATCGCATATACAGGGCAGCATCACAATTTCGCAGATATGCAGAATAGCCAAAATCTTTTGCCGAAAAATAATGAGAGAAACAGGGAACATCAGCCCACAATTACCTTTCCAAATGAAAACAGAAACAGAAGGGATAGGCAAAATCATAACAGGAACAGAGGACAAAGTAATTTAAACCGGTAAAGGGACTTACAAAATTGAGAGAAATACAAGCCCGCAGGTCCCGCATCATTGAAAAAAAACAGGGTTATAACATAAAACATAAAGCAAACAAGGAACTAAAAATAATTAAACAAAAACAAACAAAAAACACAGAGATAAGAAGAAATGAGAACGAAAAAAAGATGGTTAAAGAAAAATTAATTGCAAGTTGTAATTCGGGTAAAAACAATGAATTACCAATATGGAATTTAAAAATAAAGAAAGATATAATTATACCCAGCCTTATTGATAGTGGGGCGAGTATAAGTTTAATATCCCCAGGGGTCTTCGAGAAAATAAAACAGACAGATATAAAAATTAAATATTTAGCCAACGCTATAAAAATTACAACTTTATCAAATAAATCGATTCCTTTTAAACACTGTGTAAAATTTAAGTTTAGATTTAACAACACTTTCTTAAATGGCACATTTTATGTAACTAAAGAAGAATTTGATGGTAATTACAAAATTATTTTAGGATACGATTTTTTAAAAAGTAATAAAATAATTATGGATTTTGAAAATAATACTTTTAAACTCAATAACTCAATTATACAATTAAATTCTAACGAAGATCAAATTACTGAGGTAAATGAAATTAAGTCGATACAACAAAATGACGAGTTTCAAACAATACCAAAACAAATTCACTCTTATCAGTATAATAAGATTCCGAAAATTAATACACGAGTATTTGTAGAAAAAAGCATTACTTTGAGACCCAGAGAATCGAAGTTAGTGAACTTAATTTTTGACGGCAAACTAAAAAACGGACAACATTTTTTTTTCCAACCTAAATATAACAACAGGAAATTAGTAATCCAAAATTCAGTTCATGAAAATAAGGAAAATGAAAACAATTTATTCACAATATTAGTACAAAATAAATCTAAACAATACTTGAGACTTCACAAAGATCAGGAAATGGGAAAAATTACCACTGATTTTTTTATAAAAAAAAACAAAATAAATCAAATACTGATAATATTTACGAAGTAAATAACTTAAATATCACACAAATTAGAGAATTAAGAAAGAAAGAACTTTCAGAGAATGATTTTAAAGTTGATCACTTAACACCAAAGGTACAAAAGGAAGTACTGACAATTTTAATGAGACACGCTACTGCTTTCAGCAAATCATATAAAACGCTAGGAGAAACAGATGTAATAAAACCGAACTTTAAACTAATGCACGACTTTCCAATACAAACGAAACCCTTTAAGTTAGCATATGACGTAAAGAAATTCGCGGAGAAAGAAATTCAGGATTTATTGGATGCAGGTATTATAGAGCCCACGAATTCAAGTTATGCTTTCCCAATAATTTTCGTAAAGAAAAATTCTACGTCAAAAACAAATGATAAGAATTTAATTAAATTTAGGATGGCTATAGACTTTAGAGCTCTTAATGATATATTAGAAAGTGACCCATACCCAGTACCTAATACAAAGGAAATTTTACAAAATATGGCAGGAAAAAAATTATACACTGTCTTAGATTTGCATTCTGCATTCTTTCAAATAAAATTAAATGAGCAGGACAAGCATAAGTTAGCATTTATCACGGAAGATAACCATTTTCAAATAACAAGGATGCCTTTTGGGACAAAAATTTCAACGAATCAATTCGCTCGTTTAATTGATATAGTTTTAGGAGACTTAAAAAAAATACAATATTCAATACTTTATTGATGACATAATAATTGGTTCAAATGATGTACAACAAATGCACATGATACTAGAAGCAGTATTAGAACAATTAGAAAAATTTAATCTTACAATTGAACCGACTAAACTAAAATTATACATGCCGGAAATAGATTTTTTGGGATACAAAATTAGTGAAAAAGGATATGCACCCTCACAAAAAAATATCCAGAAAATAACAAACTTCGCAGTACCCACATCTCAAAAAACAGTTAGAGCATTTATTGGATTATGCACATATTTTAAAGCAACTATACATAATTACGCGGAGATAATAGCACCACTGACGGACCTCACTAAAGCTAATACAAAATTCAAATGGAATGACAAAGCACAAGAATCATTTGAAAAAATACAAAAAATTATAATGGAACAACCTACTATTCACCCCCCAGATTTTAGTAAAGAATTCTATATAATTACAGATGGATCAAAAATCGCAACATCGGGTATATTAGCACAAAAACAAGGAGATAAAATGATCCCAATTGAATTTACGGGAAGAAAATTAAAAGACTCAGAAAAGAAATATTCAAGCATGCAGATTGAACTTTTGGCAATCTATGAAACCATAACATATTTTAGAAACATTCTATTAGGACGAAAATTTTTTCTGCTAACAGATTCAAAGGCATTAACGTACCATTTACAGTTAGAAAAGCAGCCTGAAATTGTAGCGAGATGGTTACTAAAATTACAGGATTATGATTTTGAAGTATCGCATATTGCAGGTATCCATAATCCCGCTGATTTCTGTAGTAGATCGGTAAATGCTCTATCAATAGCAGATAATTTGGACAAACATCTTTTCATGGTAAATAAAAAGCTAAATGCAGACAATATAAAAAAAGAACAATTAAATGACCCAAAATTAAAAGAAATTATTGAGGCCTTACAACGACAAAAAAAAATAAAGAAATATGAAAAGTATACTTTAAATAAAGATGGGATATTAATTCTAAAAAATTCACGTAATTCAAATAATGCGGAATTATATATCGCACCGCAGAGCTTAAAAGAAGACATTCTAAACAGTGCACATGTCCCACATTTTGCTTTCTTAAAAACTTATGGTATTATAAATGAAAGATTTTTCTGGTAGAGAATGTATCAAGAGATAAAACAATTCTGTACAAAATGCGTAACATGCAACACATTTAAACAACATAGAACGATAAAAATTCCTTTTAAAACAATGGATAAAAATTATCTCCCAGGACAACGTCTGGTATGCGATTTAATTGGACCTTTAATTCCATCTTTAAATAGGAATAAATTTGTACTAACAGTCATAGACACTGGAACACGCTATTTGCAAGCTTTTCCACTAAAATCGACGGACACTAAGGTCATAATCAATGCTCTCAATGGTTACTTTAGCGCATTCGGATTAGCAAGATATTTTTCCACTGATAACGGATCTTATTTCAAATCGAAGGATTTTAAAGATTACATGAAAAATTTAAATATCGAACTAATCCCCTCATCAATTTATCACCCTCAAAGCCAATCGATTTCGGAAAGGATTAATAGGGATTTAAAAGCTTCAATAGCAGCTATGTGTAATAAAACTTATGAATGGGATACGAAACTTCAATATTTTATTTTGATGCATAACTCAACTGTACATAGAATAACAAAATTCTCTCCAAGCATGTTATTTTTTGGAAGAGAAATAAAAACGCCTTTCACAAACTTCGAAGTACATGACATGTCTTCTTATAGCAAATACATTCAAAATAAATTAAAACATATGCACGAAATAAGAAAAGAGGTTATCAAAAATCAGGAAATAGCAGATAGGGAATTAAATAAACATTCAAAAGCAAAACACAAGCAGTTACAATTAGGCGATGAAGTATACTTAAAACTGCTCATAAAACCTAAAGCGTTACATCAGAAATTTTCAGGCCCATATTATGTTGAGAGAATTTTCAGGAATGACAACTATCTCATTAAAAACAAGAATAGACCAGATTTAAAGCCTATTAGAATTCATATTTCTAAATTATTTGCGCCCAATGTGGCAAGCAAAACTAAAACAAATAATCATTCGTTAGAGAACACAAGTACGTAAATAAATAATTAAATAATAAATAAATACATAAATAAATAAAAATAAATAAATAAAACAAATAAATAAATAAAAATGTATAATTCAAATGATTCATTAAAATTGATTCACTTGTCTACTGAAACTGTCAAAGTTTTCTAAAATGAATAAAAATAAATAAATAAATAAATAAATAAATAATGATCATAATTCATTGAACATATTAGCTTAAATTATAAACTTTTACAATTAAATACTAATGACTTCTAAAAATGTTCGACTTTCATTACAAAAAGAAATATCTCTAATACAAAACTAAACGTTAAATTTTTTCCTCATGGTCTCACATGATTAATAAATATAGAATTCAAAAAAAAAAAAAAAAAAAAAAAAAAAAAAAAAAAAGGTAAAAATAAAACTGGATAATTCATGGCTGATTAATTTTTTTATTAATATTCAGCGTAAAAATGGATTTTAAAACACTATGAACAATAATAACAGATAAATAAATAAATAAAACAGAATAAAATAAAATATTTATTACAACATAGAGATATGAAAAAAGGGTTATATTATAATCTCATCGGAAATATATATTTCGTACTGCCCGGGATGCAAATTTTTTATTGCTGGTCGATAGTTTGCATTGTACAAAAGATATTTTTTTCTTGAGATTATATGTAAATGAGATTGTCCACAGTAAATATATTAGTCATAAAGATTTTATATAAATAATCATATCTCATTAATTAATATAGCAATAAATTAGATTAGAACAAAATTTGAAATACATAAAGAAACTATTAATTACAAACTCTAGAATACTCATATGCTAGAAATAAATAAATAAATAAATAAATAAAATAAATAAAATAAAATAAAATAAAAATTAATTAATTTTTCACAACTCTCATTCGATGAAGAAAGTAACAATATGTATAAAAGCGGTTACATAACAACCAGACACAATAATCTATTAAATATATTAATAAAGCCAAAAAAAATAAATAAATAAAATAAAATAAATAAATAGACAGTCAATTAAAAAGAATTCAAATGAGAGAACGTTTCAGTGACAAAAATTTAATATACGACATAGATAAATGTATGTAAAAGAAAAAAAGAAAAAAAAGGGAAAGCAGAAGTGAATTAGGATGAAGATTTTTTTTTCTCTCAAATATTGTTGATGAAAATAACAAAAACACTTTTTATGATTCAAAAAAAAAAAAAAAAAAAGAGAGAGAGAGAGAGAGAGAGACGTTTCGGAGAGCAAATATGAGAGCAAAATTTCTCTTATTTCAGAGATTAGTAAACTTTCAAAATTTTGCTAGTTGGGGAAGTTTGTTTTTGTCGACAGGCATAAGTGTGTGCGGAAGATAGAACAGATCAAGTAAAATACACACCCATTTCTGGAATATTATAATACAGATGTATATATATATATATACATAAAAAAAATTTTGGAAATATATAGCTATTGCTATAACGAAGACGTTTATGTATATATTTGGATATTATTTTTTTCAATAACACCACATTGGAAAGATTATATTTCTCAGCCATAAATAATCATGTATATTATTTTAGAATTTTGTATTCCTTTGATATATTTGTGTATATATATTTTAGTTTGTCTTGTATAGGATTTTTTTTTTTCTTCATCAGAGGGGAGATAGCATGTAGTGACGAATCGTCACAACATTGCTGAATTAAATATGTACATATAAAGAATGATTAAGCACAACTAAAGAGAAAATACATAAATATTCGTATATAAAAAAAAAGAATCATTGATTAAAGTAAAGTTTTAAATTCATTCTATTCACTAATATTCATTTTAAGTTCGTTTCATTCATTCGAGTTGTAATAATAACTTTAGGTTTCAGGAAAAGATGAAAGCTATTTTTTTGTAATTAAAGCTATAAACTTTATGACTCTATAACGTTCGGTAAGAACGAACGGTTAACAAGGAACACCCAAGTGGGAATTCAATTGCTCACCATAAAACTTCAGACGTAACAATGGCAAGGTTGTAAAAAAAACCAGACTGCCTACAATTTTGACATTACGCGCAGAAGCTAACAATAACAGAATTTACAGCCGAGAAACGCCCACAGGAGGGAGAATTGGATAGGAGTCCGATGATTATATGCAACCCGTGGGAAGAAAAAAAAAGGGGTTTTTTTAGTGGCCGAAAGGGATGAACTCCCTACTGGTCAAGCCGGCCAATAAGAAGTGCGATGCAATGACCCCCAATCAAAGCGATAGCAGAAGACCAATGAAAAGAAAAAAAAAGGTTTTGGGGAGGAAACAAACAAAAAAAAAGAAATGGAGTTCTCTCCGAAAAAAGAATCCAAGATGAATACAGTTCTTGGTCCCAGCTATGTAGGTAGTAAATAGAAAAGTTTTGTAAGCGAAAATCATCTCCGGAACGGGGAAGCCCATGATTTGACAAGCATCCAAGTTTCTTTGACATATGATCAAATTTGCGAAAAGAAAAAATGAATGTCTGAAAATTACTGGAACTTACAACATCAACATAATGAATTTCAGGCAACTCCAGATGGCAGTGCGTGACGATATGGCAGGCTATTATTTTTTATGAACAGTTACGCTCAACATAGTGAACAATGTGCATCATTCTCATAGACTATTCTTTATATGAATATTTGCTCAGCTTAGAAAATTTCACGTGTCTGCAAAGGTGCGAGATGACAGTGCAGACTATATTTTTATACGAACAGTTACGCTCAACATAGTGAACAACGTGCAACTATTTTTATATGAACATTTGCTCAGCTTAGTAAATTTCCACGTGTCTCCAAAGGTGCGAGAAAATAGTGCAGACTATATTTTTGATGAACAGTTGTGTGCCTCCTAAGGAATTACATGATTTCCCAAATGATGCGGTGCGAATGAAAGTCAACGGATCAGTTGCTATGGATTACTACAACGAATGGATGACAAGGCCTTATATAAAATGGTTAGCAATTTAATCTTTTTCTGTGGTGTTACCGCATTTCAGAATTACCTTTTAGCTCATTATATAAATATAAATAAAGAAAAATTTCTTTAATATTAAAATTAAATTTTTAATTTAAAATTTAAATTAAAAAAAGAAAAAAAGAGAATTATAAGGAGAACATAGGCTATGCCTTTCGTTAGTTGTGCTGTGAGTCTTTTGTGTTTTTGTATAAGTTTATAATAATATATGATAACAAAAAAAAAAGAAAGAAAGTAAACACGATCAAAATAATTGATAAATTAGAATAATATTAATTATAGTGCTTGTACTTACAAACCGATAATTTAGGATGATACGATGTCCAGATATTTCCCTATGAAAATTATATGCTTAAGCGATAATTCTTTTATTGTGTTATGATACATATAATTGTTGTTTGAAATAAATATTTGTGTATGTATATATGTATTCTTGTTTTCTTTCATGTTTTCTCTTCCTAAATTCTTTTAGGTAAATTACTTGTTTCAAAATCTCAAATATTAAATTTAATTTTATTTTATGATAATCATTTTGATACTCTCCGTATCTCTTAAAATTCCTATTTTGCAAATTTAAACGTTTAAAAGGTTCGAGTCTGAGCTTTTGCGATTTTTCATTTATTAAAATTATTGATAGATTTAAAAGTAAACATATTTTTTATAATATCCAATACAATCTTTCACAACGCGGATTGGGATATTATCTTAATATTATTTCTTTAGTACTAACCACTATCTTTCGCGTACCTTGTGATGTGGTGGAATTTTCATCACTACAATGTTCTATAATAATTTGTTCTATAATTAGTTCTATATTGAAAATTAAATAATATACGCATGTATAAAATGCTATTCTATAGTTTTTGAAAATTGTAAAACGATGTTCCTACGAGTCGTCTAAAGTAGAAAAAAAAATGTTTTCATTTACATCATTTTTATATTGATTTACAAAAATAAATAAATAAATAAACATTAAATTACTTTAATATATTTTGTTCATTTCCAAACTAACATGTCTCAAATACCTGCAGCAAATATTTTAACATAAAAAAAAAACTAAAATTTTAATGCATATCTTTATATGACAAATTTTATATTTTGTAACGCATTATTAGATTTCAGGTGTACTTCTTTTTTAAATCGGGATAAAAGTTTTTGGAATATTACGTTTTTTAGGAATAAAAGAAATGCTTTTGACATGTTATATGTGGCTATTTTTATTTTTTCGAAAAGAGATTTATTTTGCCGAGATTAGAAGAGATGGAGACTAGTGTTGGAATTAGATTGTTATTTCTTTGGTGTTGTTGGCAACAACATGGTTTTGTTTTCGATGGAATAAAAATGTCTTTTTTTAAAGTGGCTGGTTAATGCGTACGTTAAGTTTAAGTTAGAAATACTAAAATAAATAAGCTTAATTTAATATGGAGTCAGATAAAATATTTTAATAAATAAGTACGACTGAATGAAATAAAATTCAGGGAGATACTACTGACATTACTGGTGAACAGAGGACGTGATATTTAAAAAGGTACCATTTTACTTTATTTCGTTTAATGAATATGGGTCTATTAATTAAAAAGCACTCTCCTGTTAGAGCTAATTTTTCTAAAACTTACAACGCATTAACGAATTTATTAAAAGAAGATAATCCTAAGGAGGAAAATATTAAATCTACTTTTGCGAGTTTAAAAAGAATTTACAGTCGCTTGGCAGATTTAGACAATGAGATAAGTAATAACATGTTAGAAAATTGCGGTATGGCAGAGTATGAAGCTGAATACAACGCTATAGAAGAATATAATGAAACAATGGATAAAGTTAGCGTGAGTGTAGAAATTTTCTTAGAGAAAGATTTAAAATCGCAGTATACGAACTCAGTAACTAACTCGCCTGTAACGAAGAAGAAATTAAAGTTACCAAAAATAGAGTTGATCAAATTTAGTTCATATATTAAAGATTGGCTCGCTTTTTGTAGCCAATTCAAAAGAATTCATGAAGATAATGAAATTGAAAATGAAGATAAATTTCAATATTTAATTCAGTGCATAAGTGAAGGTACATGAGCTCGCGAAATAATTGATAGCTTTCCACCTACTAGTGAAAATTATGAAAAGGCTATTGAAAGTTTAAAATCGCGATTCGGGCGCGATGAACTGTTAATTGAGTTTTATGTCAGACAACTTCTTAAACTTGTTGTTCAAAATTCTACAGAGTCTAAAAATAGAATGAACACTAGTAACTTGTATGATAAGCTAGAATCTTATTTAAGAGCTCTAGAATCTATAGGCTTAACCTCAGATAAATATTCTGCAATGCTTTTTCCACTTGTGGAGTCCTGTATTCCGGAAGAGCTATTCAGAGTATGGTTAAGAAATCCTTGCAATATTACAGACGATTCTTCAAATAATGTTTACGGCGAAAAATTGAAAAATTTATTATCCTTTTTGAAAACGGAAGTTGAAAGTGACGAACGAATTCGCTTGGCAAAATCTAGTTTTATAAATGACTATCGTCAACGAAAAGAAATATCGCAGCATTTTGCGCCAACCACTACTAGTGATTTGTTTTCAGGAACCATTGATAAAAAGAAAGTAAACAACTCTTGCGCCTTTTGTGACAAATTACACGATAGTAAAGACTGCTTTAACGCTCAAAAGCTTAATTTTGAACAAAAACGGAAAATTTTACAAAACAAAAAATGCTGTTTCCTATGTTTTAAAATCGGCCATCGCTCAAAATTTTGCAAAGCTAACATCAAATGTATTTTATGCAATAAAAGACATTTAGTTTTGATGTGTCCGGAATTGCCAGCTAACAAAGTTACTGAAATTCAACCGACTGAACATCACTCTGAATCTGCAGCCTCAGATGTCAGTTTGTCGAGTCATTGTGTATCAGAGAAAGTGTTACTTCAAACACTGATAGTTAGATTGAAGTCAAAAGGTAAAGAACGTCAAGCCCGAGTATTGATTGACAGCGGTTCTCAGAAGTCGTAAATTTTACAAAGTACTGCTGAAAATTTGGGTCTCAATCCAATAGAAAGAAAAAGTTTAACGCATTCATTGTTTGGTGGAATTAATACCGAAGAAAAGAATCACAATATTTTCAAAGTGAAACTTGAAGCACTCTATCGAAAGTTTTCCTGTGATATAGAAGTGCTGAATCAGTCAACAATCTGTAATAAAATTCCTAGGCTTGAAAAAGGATCGTGGAATAAGGAATTAAAAGAAAAGAAGATATGGATTGGGGATTATGGAAAAGGTTGTCCTGATAAAGAATTATTGATAGGAGCAGACTTTTGTGGTAAACTATTTAACGGAAACATGCATAAACTTAAATGTGGCTTAGTTGCATATGAAACGTTTTTAGGTTGGCTTATCATGGGCAAAGTGCCTGGAGAAAAATTTGACTGCTCTTTAACTAATGTAATAACTTCATTGTTCACAAAAAATGCATCAGTAGCAAATCTTATGGAAAACAGATATATAGTTTCTAAAGATAGAGATCAAAATTCAGAAAGAAATTACAGGGAAAATAAGTATGCCGATTCTAAAGATAGAAATCAAAATCCAGAGAGAAATTACAAGGAAAATAGGTATGCAGACTCTAAGGACAGAGATCAAAATCCAGAAAGAAAGTATAGGGAAAATAAGTATATAGATTCTAAAGCTAGAGCTAAGTATCAAGCAAAGAATTTCATGAATTCTACAACAAAGATTAGACCTGTATTTGATACTTCTTGTCATGAAAAGGGCCACCCGTCATTGAATAATTGTCTGTAAAAGGAATCAAATCTTTTAGAAGAATTTCCGATTTCTCCATCTCTATTTATTCAAGATATTCGAACGGTGGGAGTTCTCGATTTAGATAAAGTCAACACATCAAAAAGATTGAGATATCAGAAAATACTACGAGAACAGTAAAATTTCCGAAACGTTGTAAGGACTGACTGAACCTTTTATTTTAAATGCATTTTTGAGAGAAATTTTAAACTTATTTATTTACAAGTGTTTGTATAATAATATTTAGTTCTAATTGTTTAACTTCATTACTATGTTTATACAGAGTTATTTGTAATATTATTTTTTAGATTATTTTGAATATTTATTGTTTTGATAAATTCCATTTATCAAAAGGTGGGAGGATGTTGGAATTAGATTGTTATTTCTTTGGTGTTGTTGGCAACAACATGGTTTTGTTTTCGATGGAATAAAAATATCTTTTTTTTTAAAAGTGGCTGGTTAATGCGTACGTTAAGTTTAAGTTAGAAATACTAAAATAAATAAGCTTAATTTAATATGAAGTCAGATAAAATATTTTAATAAATAAGTACGACTGAATGAAATAAAATTCAGGGAGATACTACTAACAACTAGAAAGAAGAAAAAAAAAATGGGAGGGATTATTATAATTTCTTATCTTGTTTGTCTTGTTATATTTAGTACTGTGTTGAAAATATGAATATTAAAATATTCTAGAATACTGATAATTTTGATTCAAATTATATTCTACAATTCTGAAGATCTGTGATTTACTTTGAATAATTAATGTCAAGAATATAAATGAAATCTCGGTATTAAACAGAATTTAAAAGATGTAATTTGAATATTTTTTCTATATTGAAAATTAAATAGTGCACGCATGTATAAAATGCTATTCTGTAGTTTTTGAATGTTGTAAAACACTGTACATCTTATTTTGAAATCCAAACTTTGTTTTGCAAGAAAAATTCTTACATGTACAGTAATATAGAAGAAAAATTACTACTATGGTTTTAAATTAGAAAAATATAAAAAACAAAATAATTTTTTAAAATTACTTTCAGATGCAAATATTTTATTTAAAATTAATTAAAGCATAAAAAAATATACCTTAAAAATGCATAAAAAATTATTAAAAATACAAAACGTTTTCAGTCATTACATGGCCGTCATAAATGATGTTTTAAATGTTACCATTTTTATTTGCGATTTTAAGGGATAACAGTAAAATACATAATAAACGAATAAGAGCAAAGAAAAATAAAAACAACATTTAAATAACCACTGATGACGACCGTATAATAGCTGAAAATATGTTGGATTCTGAATGAATTTTATTGTATTTTTAAGATTTTTTAATGTATTTTAAGTATTTTTATATTGTATGTATGTACCTGCAATTACTTTTAGTACATTTATTTGGGCTTTTTATACGAATTTTAATTCTTTACTGGAAAATAAACTTAGCATTACAATTGGGCTTTTCTTTATTAATATTGTTTACATTCTTAATTTCCAAGTTTGGGTATTGCAATAATACTCTGTTCATTAGATAGAGAGCAATATTTAAATGACCGCAAATGGTGATTATGTAATGTCTTAAGATATTCGAATTTTGAACTGATTTTATTGTATTTTTAAGATATTTTTAATGTGTTTTAAATAATTTTATATTGTATTTATGTACATTGAAGTTCTTTTAGAACATTTATTTGTGCTTTTTCAGACGAGTTTTTATTCCTCATTTAAAAGTAAGCATTGCACTAAAATTTTGACATTAAAAAAATAATATTGTTTTTATTTCTAGTTTCAAGGTTTGCGTATTACATTACTTTTCCGCTCATTATATTCACGCTGCTTGTAATATCTATAATTTTGCTTAGATTATAATCGTATTAGATATTTAGAGAGATGTTGTAATTTGACATTTTATTAACGTGGAGCGAAATAAATCCCTGTAACTTTTATTCATGAAATTTTGAATTAAAATTTCATTAGTACACTGTTAAAAATTGTGTCCTATTTTGAACCAAATTTTGGTGCTGAATAGCAGCCACTGCAACATGGTGAAATCTTGAGCCAATTTTTGGAGCTCCTGCTGAAGCATAGTTCCAATACTTTGAACGAGGTTAAAATAGAAAGCTTCAAATGTTGGTACGAGATTTCACCATCTTATGGTGGCAGCTACTAAGCACCAAAACTTGGTTCAAACTAAAACGAAATTTTTAACAGTGTATATCAAATATTTTGAGAGTTGTATACGTAACATTACATTAGTCGGATCTACTAATGTGCATATTTTTGTGTTTTATTTATCGTGAAATCTGTGGATTCGCGAGCTAAATAATAACTGTGATGTTCTTTAATATATATAAAGGTAGCAATCATAATATTGGGAGTTTACCACAATTCTCGATTTATGTTCCAGTCATAACTTCCTTCACATATACATTAAAAATAAAGTTTCTTTTAAACACCCAATTACGGGCAGTGACTTAAAAATTATTTTATGTTCAGCAATACTGCATTACATAGACATTTAATGAAAATATTCAACCGCAAAATTTCCCATTTAACTTTTACATTCGCTTAACAATGACAACTACAAATTATAGTTTACACACAAAATATGAGATTCAGAAAACTTCATTTTTGAACAAATAAACTTTATTACCCATGCATAATATAATCATTCTGGATGAATTAATTACCATCTGCTTTCAAACACTTAATAACTTCATCGCTAATATTAAGCAATTTTGTTATTTTTTTATGCTATTAGTATGAAGAAATGATTCTTAAACAAAACATGATTTGATAAAAGAAATCGCATTTTGTTTCGTTTTAACACATCGGTTTAAGTATTAGTAACCTTCTTGGCAAGATTCAGTAGAGAAAGGAATGAGCTTAATAATTGTTTCAGAAAGTAAGATTTTAAAATTCTGTTATTGATGAATGTTACTTAAATATATCTGTCAACAGGCAATGGAAACAAACTTAATTAAATATTGTCCATTCTGAAAATTTTCCAGAAAATACAAGAACTTTTAATTTTTTGAAAATAATATTACGCAGGATAAAAATAGCAAAAGAAGATCTTTGATTTGAATTGTATACTAAAGCATTTATTTGTACGGTCTAAAGATTCAAGAAATTTACAAAATTTTTTGACAGGAGTTATGTCCTACTCGAAAGGTGAAAAGGTTAAAGAATATATTTAAAAGCTAAATTTACTATTGGAATTTAACACATTTGCAATAAGTTGTATTGAATATATTCCTAACGCAAAAACCCTTATAAAACTAAAAAACTGTTTTTTCTTTATAATTATCATAAAATGAAAAAAAACTTTTAGCTTGGATGTAAAATAAAAATAAAAACTAAAAGATACATTCCATTTTTATCAGAATTTAAATATTATTGTTACATTTATATGCCTGAATAATTCATTTATTATGTCGCAACCGCATTTACAATATGTTGAAATTACAAAAGGCATAAATAATAGTTCAGACACATGATTCAGAATGCCTCTAATTATTACGCGTACTGAGGCAATTTGAGAAAAGATTAAATTAGATGCTTGTTTCCTTTAAATAATTGTTAAAATTTGAATCTGGGAATGCGGTGAACAAATATTGGCTTTAAATTAAGTCTCATTAAATTGTTCCGGTCCCTTGCTATGCATCTTGAAAGTACGTATGGTTTGTTTGGCTTTTTATTTAAATGCTTTTTTTGGTTTATTTATTCAAGCGATAATGAGTTAGGATGTACGGAGAAACAACATTAGATTATTTTCAGCCTAATACACTAATAAAATATATCAACATATGAATTTCGTCATACAATCTATATTATTGCTTTATTGTTATTATAATATATAGATAGATAGATAGACATATAAGGAATAAAAAAGCAGAAAAAGAAAAACGTGTTTTATACTAATTTTAGGTATTTTCAAATTTATTTATCAACATGTAATCATTAAATAAATAATATGAACATATTGAAATACATTAAGATTACCAATTTCTCAGAGGAGATAATCAAACTTAATTCATAGTAAATATTTGTTATTTCGTAGAATATTACAATAATTAATTGAATCGAAATTTATTTTAAATGGTCAAATGATAATATTAATAAAAATTCAAAATGAAGATAGCGTGTAATAATATTAAACATACATCAATATCTATTTTACATAGCATTTTTTTTACTCATATGATTCAATTATTCATGATTCAATATCACTCATCGTTGATTCAATTTATAAATTGATCATATATGTCCCCATTTTTCAACTAGTTAATGATTTTTGCTTACGATTAATCGGACAATAGAAGAAAGCTTTGCATTAGGACTATTCTCCAGATTTCTACTTCACAAATTAATCTATATTTTTGTGATTACGTAATAGACCCCTCGAAAACGAGTTACTTAACACAAACTCCGTTTTTATTCAATATTTTTCTGTTTTTGTGCATTCCATTTGCTAATATCGCTGAGTTTGAGTAAATTCCATTAAGGGATCCTACATTTGAGAATGGGATACATTTGTAAAATGAATTTGGTGAGCTGTACGGGATTTTAAAATTTATCTTTTACCACAAGTATGATATAATAAATAATAAATTCAGCTCATCAGTGTATACTAGATGTTAAATTTTTTAATTAAAATTCTTGTACTACTTACAACTAAAGTAGAGTTGATTTCCTACAGTTTCGAACAATAAAACTTGTTCATCATCAGGGAAACATTAGAAGATAAAAACTAACACGTTACACAGTTCACATAATATAATATTAAAAGCAAAAAAAAAAAAACCCGCCTTTCTTCTGAAGGAAAATCGAAATTCGTATGTGAATACAGCCGTGGCGCCATCTACAGTGTAGAGATCAAATTAATGTTCATTCGAACTTTATTTCTGTTTTTAAAAAGTCTATCCAAGCACTAGGTATAAAATAGGATAAATTATCGTTACATAGTTGATTATTCCGTGTTATAATTTCTATGGATTCACGAATTTTAGACTTGTGGGGGTTCATTTGCCGGGATATAATTCTTGCGTTGTTATAATCAATTGATTGTACTTCATTCATGGAACAGAGTCTTGATATGGATGTGCTTGGTTTATTATACTTAATATCTCTTTTATGTTCTTTAAGCCTTTTGCTGAATTTTCGACCAGTCATTCCTATGTAATATTTGAGTTGATTGTTGTTAAGCAAAAAAGGTATTTCATATACACCTGCATAATTAATGGGGTCTATTGGGTCTAGTTTCTTGCTTATTATTTTCATAAGATTAGGAGGAGTTGATGCTATTAGTTGAATATTATATTTCTTGAATAACTGTTTTAGCCTTTCAAAGATGATTGGAATGTATATAATTTTTCTGTAAGATGGTTTGGTGGTTACTTCTTGATTAAGATTTGGTTTATTAAAATTATCAATAATCTTATATATTGTTTTTGGCTGGAAACCATGATTGCTTGCAATTTGAATTATATAACTGATTTCATCTGCTAGGTATTGCTCTGAACATACTTTGAATGCTCTATGGATGTAAGATTTTATAGCACTGAGTTTATAAGTCCATGGAGCTATTGCATCCTTAGGTATAATATGGTCTAGCTTTACTTTCTTTCTGTACACTTTTTTATTGATTTTGTTATTTTCTTTTATCAGTAGAATATCTAAGAATGGAAGAGTATTATTATTTTCTATTTCTATAGTAAATTGGATGTTTTTATCAACTCTATTGATTTTTTCAAGGAAATCCTTCAAGGATCCTAAACCATGGTCCCAAACTGCAAATATGTCATCTACATATCTTATCCATATGCTAGGAGCAGGTTGTATGTTATCTAAAATGTAGTTTTCTAAAGGTCTTAATTTAAATTCAGCCAGGAGACCAGATATAGGTGAACCCATAGGTGCTCCTTTTGTCTGTTTGTAATACTTGTTGTTAAATATAAACACATTACTGTTAATTATTAGATTTAAACCTGTCTTTAAAGAAACCTTCATATTTTCACTCATGTTCACCTGTTTATCTATTTCATCATTAATAGTTTGTATAACTTCTTCTACATTGATGGAGGGAAATAGTGATACTATGTCAAAACTAGTTAAAATGGTATTATTATTGATGTCCAAATTACTTATATTTTGAAGGAAGCTGTCACTGGAATTTATAGAGTATATGGATTCTGGGAGGATAGACTTTAGAAATGCAACAAAAGCTTTTTCAATAAAGTACAAAGGTCCATCACACCTTGAAACTATTGGTCTCATTGGTAAATTGTCCTTATGGTCCTTGAGTCTGCCTATCATCCTGGGAGTGACACCTGTAGGATTTAATCTAATTAAATTCTTCATATTATCAGGCCATTCTGCATCTTTTATTAAAGTTTCTGTCTTATTATAGATGTTGGTGTTGGGGTCTTTGTTAAGTGTAACACATGAGAGCTCCTTAATACACTCCTCCATTTTATTGATATACATTTGATTGTCAAGAATAGCAAGCTTGTTAGATTTGTCTGTTTTAACTATAAATAAATCCTTATCTTTTTTCAGATTGGATAAAGTTCTCTTATAGTAGTTATCACTATTTTTGTATTGCTGTTTAAATTTCTTGATAACATCTATGGTTTTGTGCCTGACTGTATCCCGTTCGGATTGAGGGACTGATAGAATTACTGACTCAATATCTGTAACAACTTCTTTGATATCTGTTTTATTTTGGAATATAAATTTTGGACCTTTTGATAATATTTTTGTTTCATCCTCTGATAATGTTTTCGTAGACAGGTTTAGAAATTCAACAGGTTTCTGTCTTGGGGTCGGTGGCTTTGGATTGTCATTAATTAGTTTAGTTAGTTTGCTATGGTGTCTTGTTGAAAATATGTAGAATTGTGATTTCCTGTATCCATCAATATATGACATGACCAGGTTAAATTGTTCATTAGAAGTATGCTGCACTAAATTAAAGTACAAGTAGAAAGTTCTTTTTGAAAGATAGTCGATAAGACCAAATTTCTTCCTAATTTGCATACTTAGGCACTTCCTTTCAAAGTCATGTTTTTTTTTCGGCATATCTCTGAAAATCAGTCTATTTTTAATTTGTAGAAATTTGGGAATTACATCAAATCTTTTACATGAACGTAAAAATTCCAAACTCAAAAGTTCTCTATCTAATTTTAAACGTGTCAGCTTAAAATCCTTAAATGCTTGAAAATGGTCCATTACTCCAGCCTCGATAAACAGATATTTAATATAGGAGGACCAATTACACTGTTTGATAATATAATAAATAATAAATTCAGCTCATCAGTGTATACTAGATGTTAAATTTTTTAATTAAAATTCTTGTACTACTTACAACTAAAGTAGAGTTGATTTCCTACAGTTTCGAACAATAAAACTTGTTCATCATCAGGGAAACATTAGAAGATAAAAACTAACACGTTACACAGTTCACATAATATAATATTAAAAGCAAAAAAAAAAAAACCCGCCTTTCTTCTGAAGGAAAATCGAAATTCGTATGTGAATACAGCCGTGGCGCCATCTACAGTGTAGAGATCAAATTAATGTTCATTCGAACTTTATTTCTGTTTTTAAAAAGTCTATCCAAGCACTAGGTATAAAATAGGATAAATTATCGTTACATAGTTGATTATTCCGTGTTATAATTTCTATGGATTCACGAATTTTAGACTTGTGGGGGTTCATTTGCCGGGATATAATTCTTGCGTTGTTATAATCAATTGATTGTACTTCATTCATGGAACAGAGTCTTGATATGGATGTGCTTGGTTTATTATACTTAATATCTCTTTTATGTTCTTTAAGCCTTTTGCTGAATTTTCGACCAGTCATTCCTATGTAATATTTGAGTTGATTGTTGTTAAGCAAAAAAGGTATTTCATATACACCTGCATAATTAATGGGGTCTATTGGGTCTAGTTTCTTGCTTATTATTTTCATAAGATTAGGAGGAGTTGATGCTATTAGTTGAATATTATATTTCTTGAATAACTGTTTTAGCCTTTCAAAGATGATTGGAATGTATATAATTTTTCTGTAAGATGGTTTGGTGGTTACTTCTTGATTAAGATTTGGTTTATTAAAATTATCAATAATCTTATATATTGTTTTTGGCTGGAAACCATGATTGCTTGCAATTTGAATTATATAACTGATTTCATCTGCTAGGTATTGCTCTGAACATACTTTGAATGCTCTATGGATGTAAGATTTTATAGCACTGAGTTTATAAGTCCATGGAGCTATTGCATCCTTAGGTATAATATGGTCTAGCTTTACTTTCTTTCTGTACACTTTTTTATTGATTTTGTTATTTTCTTTTATCAGTAGAATATCTAAGAATGGAAGAGTATTATTATTTTCTATTTCTATAGTAAATTGGATGTTTTTATCAACTCTATTGATTTTTTCAAGGAAATCCTTCAAGGATCCTAAACCATGGTCCCAAACTGCAAATATGTCATCTACATATCTTATCCATATGCTAGGAGCAGGTTGTATGTTATCTAAAATGTAGTTTTCTAAAGGTCTTAATTTAAATTCAGCCAGGAGACCAGATATAGGTGAACCCATAGGTGCTCCTTTTGTCTGTTTGTAATACTTGTTGTTAAATATAAACACATTACTGTTAATTATTAGATTTAAACCTGTCTTTAAAGAAACCTTCATATTTTCACTCATGTTCACCTGTTTATCTATTTCATCATTAATAGTTTGTATAACTTCTTCTACATTGATGGAGGGAAATAGTGATACTATGTCAAAACTAGTTAAAATGGTATTATTATTGATGTCCAAATTACTTATATTTTGAAGGAAGCTGTCACTGGAATTTATAGAGTATATGGATTCTGGGAGGATAGACTTTAGAAATGCAACAAAAGCTTTTTCAATAAAGTACAAAGGTCCATCACACCTTGAAACTATTGGTCTCATTGGTAAATTGTCCTTATGGTCCTTGAGTCTGCCTATCATCCTGGGAGTGACACCTGTAGGATTTAATCTAATTAAATTCTTCATATTATCAGGCCATTCTGCATCTTTTATTAAAGTTTCTGTCTTATTATAGATGTTGGTGTTGGGGTCTTTGTTAAGTGTAACACATGAGAGCTCCTTAATCCTTTATCCTCCTCAAGCATTTAAGGATTTTAAGCTGACACGTTTAAAATTAGATAGAGAACTTTTGAGTTTGGAATTTTTACGTTCATGTAAAAGATTTGATGTAATTCCCAAATTTCTACAAATTAAAAATAGACTGATTTTCAGAGATATGCCGAAAATAAAACATGACTTTGAACGGAAGTGCCTAAGTATGCAAATTAGGAAGAAATTTGGTCTTATCGACTATCTTTCAAAAAGAACTTTCTACTTGTACTTTAATTTAGTGCAGCATACTTCTAATGAACAATTTAACCTGGTCATGTCATATATTGATGGATACAGGAAATCACAATTCTACATATTTTCAACAAGACACCATAGCAAACTAACTAAACTAATTAATGACAATCCAAAGCCACCGACCCCAAGACAGAAACCTGTTGAATTTCTAAACCTGTCTACGAAAACATTATCAGAGGATGAAACAAAAATATTATCAAAAGGTCCAAAATTATATTCCAAAATAAAACAGATATCAAAGAAGTTGTTACAGATATTGAGTCAGTAATTCTATCAGTCCCTCAATCCGAACGGGATACAGTCAGGCACAAAACCATAGATGTTATCAAGAAATTTAAACAGCAATACAAAAATAGTGATAACTACTATAAGAGAACTTTATCCAATCTGAAAAAAGATAAGGATTTATTTATAGTTAAAACAGACAAATCTAACAAGCTTGCTATTCTTGACAATCAAATGTATATCAATAAAATGGAGGAGTGTATTAAGGAGCTCTCATGTGTTACACTTAACAAAGACCCCAACACCAACATCTATAATAAGACAGAAACTTTAATAAAAGATGCAGAATGGCCTGATAATATGAAGAATTTAATTAGATTAAATCCTACAGGTGTCACTCCCAGGATGATAGGCAGACTCAAGGACCATAAGGACAATTTACCAATGAGACCAATAGTTTCAAGGTGTGATGGACCTTTGTACTTTATTGAAAAAGCTTTTGTTGCATTTCTAAAGTCTATCCTCCCAGAATCCATATACTCTATAAATTCCAGTGACAGCTTCCTTCAAAATATAAGTAATTTGGACATCAATAATAATACCATTTTAACTAGTTTTGACATAGTATCACTATTTCCCTCCATCAATGTAGAAGAAGTTATACAAACTATTAATGATGAAATAGATAAACAGGTGAACATGAGTGAAAATATGAAGGTTTCTTTAAAGACAGGTTTAAATCTAATAATTAACAGTAATGTGTTTATATTTAACAACAAGTATTACAAACAGACAAAAGGAGCACCTATGGGTTCACCTATATCTGGTCTCCTGGCTGAATTTAAATTAAGACCTTTAGAAAACTACATTTTAGATAACATACAACCTGCTCCTAGCATATGGATAAGATATGTAGATGACATATTTGCAGTTTGGGACCATGGTTTAGGATCCTTGAAGGATTTCCTTGAAAAAATCAATAGAGTTGATAAAAACATCCAATTTACTATAGAAATAGAAAATAATAATACTCTTCCATTCTTAGATATTCTACTGATAAAAGAAAATAACAAAATCAATAAAAAAGTGTACAGAAAGAAAGTAAAGCTAGACCATATTATACCTAAGGATGCAATAGCTCCATGGACTTATAAACTCAGTGCTATAAAATCTTACATCCATAGAGCATTCAAAGTATGTTCAAAGCAATACCTAGCAGATGAAATCAGTTATATAATTCAAATTGCAAGCAATCATGGTTTCCAGCCAAAAACAATATATAAGATTATTGATAATTTTAATAAACCAAATCTTAATCAAGAAGTAACCACCAAACCATCTTACAGAAAAATTATATACATTCCAATCATCTTTGAAAGGCTAAAACAGTTATTCAAGAAATATAATATTCAACTAATAGCATCAACTCCTCCTAATCTTATGAAAATAATAAGCAAGAAACTAGACCCAATAGACCCCATTAATTATGCAGGTGTATATGAAATACCTTTTTTGCTTAACAACAATCAACTCAAATATTACATAGGAATGACTGGTCGAAAATTCAGCAAAAGGCTTAAAGAACATAAAAGAGATATTAAGTATAATAAACCAAGCACATCCATATCAAGACTCTGTTCCATGAATGAAGTACAATCAATTGATTATAACAACGCAAGAATTATTTCCCGGCAAATGAACCCCCACAAGTCTAAAATTCGTGAATCCATAGAAATTATAACACGGAATAATCAACTATGTAACGATAATTTATCCTATTTTATACCTAGTGCTTGGATAGACTTTTTAAAAACAGAAATAAAGTTCGAATGAACATTAATTTGATCTCTACACTGTAGATGGCGCCACGGCTGTATTCACATACGAATTTCGATTTTCCTTCAGAAGAAAGGCGGGTTTTTTTTGCTTTTAATATTGTATTATGTGAACTGTGTAACGTGTTAGTTTTTATCTTCTAATGTTTCCCTGATGATGAACAAGTTTTATTGTTCGAAACTGTAGGAAATCAACTCTACTTTAGTTGTAAGTAGTACAAGAATTTTAATTAAAAAATTTAACATCTAGTATACACTGATGAGCTGAATTTATTATTTATTATATTATCAAACAGTGTAATTGGTCCTCCTATATTAAACACAAGTATGATGCTTAATTTTCAAATGTATTCGCTGTGTGTGTTGATTTGTAATATTCTATAAGAGTTATATGACAGAATTTATGATATTTTTTTTTTACAATTTAAAGTTTAAATTATTACGTTGTTGAATATTCACATGATATTTTTCGAGCAATATTGGTTAGATGCATCATTAAGTGCATTATTCTTTTAAATCGTATACTGTAGTAATCCTCAATGATACTTATTAATTTGTAAGCAGTGGCTGACTAACGGAGGAAAACCAGAAAATTAAGTTATTAATTTTTGACTAAAAATTTGTCCTGCTATCGCAATTCAAATTCATCATACGGTGTATCACTGAGTACATTTTTTCTGGTGTATCAGTAAATTAATTCGAAGACTTTTATAAAATTCGAACATTGCATACGAAAAAAATATATAATGAACAAAAGCTGGAATTAATCAGAGCCCCACTGTAAACAATTTGACCCTTTTGCTGCATCGTCACTACACGACTTCTACAGGATATCTCTCTTTTGACCCACGAAAATGCTCCATAATAGGCTGAAATAATTGTTTTCTTTGAAAGTGGTGGAGTGACTATGCAGCAAAAGGGTCAAATTTTTTACAGTACAAGAATTCCTATAATAAATGCATAAACAAACAAACAAACAAACATTGAAATTTTGAAACTTGGTTTTATTTTTAATTTGAATTAATTTTATAAAGCACGCAATTACGTGAAATGAAGGAAAATTGTATTTTTTTAATATACAAATATATTTACGTAGAAAACACATATATAAGAAATGTTTCATAGAAATCAGAATAAAAGTTGCAGTTATGCAGTGTAGAAAATAATTACGAATCAAGAGAAAAACCTACGCGTGAAATGTCGCGATATAGTAAATAGGATTAATTGAGAGTTCATTAAGTAATCTGTGTTTTACAACAGAGGCAAAAGATGAGTATCTGCATATGCATGCAAAATTTTACGCAGGCTATATTCATCATGGGAACAAATTCATCGTGTACCACTTTTTTTTTGCCAAAGATATCTTCAACCAAACTATATACGATGTTTTAACACTTTACTAAAAAGTGATCCCGCTTAAATGACAACTGAAATTAGTTGTCGAATGTCTGAAATATGACCAAGCAAAATAATATTTCATCCGGTCACCCAGATGAGACAATTTCCCTGAAGCTTTACATTTAATATCACAAAAAAGAGCTATACGAAAACGTAAAAAGATATCGAATAGTTGTCAAAATAATGAAGCGTGATTGCTTGTTCAGAAAGGTGTTTGAACTAGCATTCATCTTGCTATTGAAGAATGATATTTCACGCTAGGTAACTCCATATTGAATCACAATGGTCATCTTGCTGTTGAAGAATGATATTACACGCTTGGTAACTCCACTTTTAATCATAATGGTGACTATGTATCTGAGGTCTCCAAAACACAACCTATCACCGATTTCCTAGTAAAGTGAAGTTCGAAGTCAATATCCTCTTTTGGATTGAAATGTGTCCGAGCATGCTGAGCCATCCGTTAATCCGAAAGTCTGTTCTCGCAGTCAATGGACAGTGACATTTGTAAAAGTGAATTCACCGTTGTCTGATCCTCTACATTCATAGTAATTACAATGACGGCGAATACATGTTGCGGTCAGACATTCCCACTAATCATTTCTGAAGAATCTTTTGAAGATACTTCAGACAATCTAAGGTAACTTTCGTAGAGTAGTCCGACCACCTGGCTAAGGTTTTCAAAATGCAACAAATAGAGCAGTTACGCAGAAATTAATCATTCGAATCATGTATCGTTTCAAAATTATGGCCCTATTTTTTTCTACAAAGTCTAGCATGTGCTGCCAAAAGTAAATTCAAAATCTCTAACGAAATGATTTAGTTGAAACCCGATACTAATTTTACATTACAATCTGGTTATTAATGTTACTTTGCAGTGTCCATTTGTTTCTTTGTCTCCTTTTTTCACAGCTTTCCAGTCAAGAAAATTTTGTGCGAATTTCTAATAAACAGACTTTATGCCTATGTATTTTATGTACATATTTGTATATTAGAAATACATTTAGTAATAAAATGAAATGCTAAATAAAGAATAATGTAACATATTTATGCTTCAGCTACAGACTTCTAAAGGTATTTTACGATAAGAACTATATATCTCCTTTCAAGAGATTTAAAGAATTCTGTTCATCTGTTGAGCCGAACCATAAATTAGAGATTATTTAGTTTTGTCGCAGTTATAGCTTCAGAAATACACGAAGTATGATATATAACGCTTCTTTTCATACGCCCAATTGTATTTAAAATAAATATTTATTACTTGCTTTGAATATTTCCCTCTTAAAATTTGTCTCAAAGAAATATTCCGTTTCTCTCTTGCTATTCATATTACACTCACATATAACGTCAAATTTATGGATGTTTTATCTACTTAGAATGAAAAAAATATATTTTTTCTGTGTATTGAAAATGACAAATGACATTTAATAAGTAATAAAACTTATTCTTAAACTAAGACAAGATATTATTTACTACTGACTGCTTATTTATTCTTTGATAATTTATCAGATTTTTTAATTGATTTTTAAATATGTATGTAGGAAAATATAACTTTTTATAATCGGATATTTTCAACGTAGTGTCAAGGCCGTTATTAAGTCTGTTACCGCACGGTTTTTTAATGATTATCATTTTATTCTTTCCCCTTTCTACTTTTATTTTTTATTCAACTAAGAAACAATTTCCTTAACAAAGTAATTTCCTTAAAATTTATTAGTTCACAAGAATATATACTGTAATTATTTGAAAAAGTTTTTGTATAATTTCTATGTAATCAAAATCTTGTGGTTAAAGCTGTCTCTCATTTCAATTTAATTATTGCAATATGTATTATTGATAAATAGCACGTTTTGAAATTTAGGGACATAAGTCACTTTAAAAGAAGTTGATTTTAGGAAATTTAATAAATTTAAAGCTGATTATTTTCAGTAATTTCTTATGGTAACGGACTTGACAATTTATTTTAATTAATTGCTGAAAATGTATTTAAAATTTATTTAGCTTTTATTTATTACAGGTTTATATATTCTTAATAATTGCTTAAAACATTTTTTAAACTTCATATTATATTTTACACTGTCAGTCACCAGTGATTAGCGTGGCCGAAACAGGAATTTCAGTAACAGTCACCGTGGCACTCAATGTGCTAATAAATCTTCTTAAATGCAAACTGTTATAAAAATAATATTCTTCCGGTGAAACTCATTGTATACAGTTAATTACGGTTTTGGTTTGTAAAATCTCTTGATAAAATTTCGTTTCAAGAGGAAAACACAGTGTCAGGCATGAAACAATAAAACAACTAAACATTTCTCTTAAATTCATGCAAAAATACAGCTGAAATATAAGCCAAATTTGTTTAAAATGTGAAAAGAAAAGAAAAGCATTAAAATCTCTTAAGGCCCAACACTAGGAATGGAAAAAGACCCAGATGATAGTGTAAAGTCTATGGGGGCGTTCTTTTCAAATATTTCACCCAATTTTTAATATTGGTACGCTTTTATTTGCACGAGATAGCTGAGAACGATCCACAACCGGCCTAGTTTTTACTTTTTCGATTTTGCTTATATATTTTTTATATTATGATAGTTTCAATTTCAGAACCGGTTTAAACCAGTTTTGAAATTTAAAGTAATTTTTTAAAGAAAATCTGAGACCAAAATTGAAAAAAATAAAAACTGGGCCGGTTGTGAATAGTCGTTAGCTATCCAATGCAAAAAATCATGTGAAAATATTAAAATTTGAGCGAGATATTTGAAAAGAACGCTCCCATAGACTTTACATTATCATCCGGGTCTTTTTATGTGCCTAGTGTGGGACCTTAAGTGTAATATTTCACAATAAAACAACTACAATATGTAAATGAAACGGAATGAAACGGGAATGAAACTATTATTTCCATTAATAACCCCATTATAAAAATAATAATATTTCGGGTAAATTGTGTAAATTTTGACTCATTCTTTTTTAAAATGCCAGTTGTTTTTATTTATTATTAATTAATGTTTTACTAAAGTGTATGTTTTTATGCATCAACTAAAAATATACTTCATTTACACATATTGAGAAAAGCATCGAAAATTTATTTTTTGTAAACGCTTGCATTTCGACATCTTACCCCAATATTGAAAAAAGATACCTTCTGGAGTTTCAATCTAAACAAATTTGTTTGTGATCCAATGTAAAAAATAGTTGGACGAATAAAAGTAACTTTAATATTTCGATACACAAATGTGGTTTAATTAATTAATATTAGGTATTATACTAATAAAATGTATATTAAATCGCCATTATAAAAAGTAATATATTTAAGGTAAATTGTGTAATAATATGTTTTTAACTTTTCCTCTTTTAAATCACCAGTTATTTTTATTAGTTATTAATTGATCTTTTATTACAGTTTGTAATTTTTAGATAATCTAAAAATACAATTCATTTGCACATATAGCGCAAAACATGTTTTTGGCATCTTTTATTTTGGCAACTTGCATTTTGGCATCTTATCCTAATAATAGAGTAAGATACCTTCGGAAGTTTTTATCTAAATAATATTTTTCGCGAAACAGCATAAAACAAAATAGGACTGAAAAAAGAAACTTTAATATTTTAGGCATACTAAAGTTGTTTAATTAATTAATAATACAAAATTGTAAAAGTATGAAAGCAACAAGCATTGGCAATGAAAGCCAATCAAACTAACTAACTAATATTTGAAAGCAAAAAGATTGTATTTTATTTAACATTTAAATGAAGTGCAACTCTTAAGTATGCCTATCTTAAAAAAGATTATAATTAGTTTAAATGTTTAAATATGGAAAACCCACTATGATAACTTTAAAATTGTTTATTTAGCCATTTTAAATAAGATTATTTCGATTTGTTTGAATTGATCATATTTAATAAATCACAAAACAGTCATTAGCTGATTCGATAGCTGTTTATTCGGCCTTAAATATCCCCAGATAAAATAAAAGGAATAAAATCCCGATCATTGCAGTTTACTACTAGATGTTTAATTACTATTTAATGTCCTATAATCTTTTTTAAACAGATAATATTAACCTATTTTTTTAATCTATGGTATCTTGACGGGGTGTTGGCAAGTTTTAAACATAGGGGAGCAACGTTCCATAGTTATCTAAAAGGATATTATATACTACCGACATTTACGTTTGTTAAAATTATTAATAATTTCATTTAACATAAATTTAACAATGGATAACATTTATAATTATTCAACATTTATAAGTAATATAAAGTTTATTAGGCAAAACATATATAACACTCTTCGAAAAATAATTTTGTCCTTTCTTAATGTCATTTTAAACATTTATTATAGAAAAATTATATATATATATATATATATATATATATATATATATATATATATATATATATATATATATATATATATATATATATATATAGATAGATAGATAGATAGATAGATAGATAGACAGATAGATAGATAGATAGATAGATATTTAAGCATATGTCGCATTATGATTAGACGACAGAATACACTCCCGTTAATATTATTAATTTTTATTTAAATAATCTAAAGTTTAGCGAATTTATTCTTTAACTGGTTACAGGATGGTCTTCGCATGGCAAGTGCGTAGAATTATATATGTTTGAAATTTCTTATCTCCCTAGGGTTACCAGGTAAAAAGTGCCAAGTGGTGTAATTAAATTAACAATAAAATGGGCTAACTGACTGCCCTGCCAAACTTGTGATTATTAGTCACTGGACTTTTATTCAACTATATAGACAACTTATTAAAAAAGAAAAAAAACTAATTAATAGGTATGATTTCTATTATTTCTTACACACACACACACGCATGTATACATATAGTTCTGTTGCCGACTAATGGCATCACTAGCAGCAAGGAAAGATGCCATCCGCCAAAATCTGTCTGCTATAATGCGAGAAATGCTACTAAATGCAGTGAATGGTGTGGTGTCTAGTCCCGCAGCTGCACTTATGAATGATAAACAGAACGTTGGACATTTACTACAGTGCTAATTAACTGTAATTAATCTGACTTGTAAGTTGTGAACATTTTTTCATTTGTAAATCATGTTTTGGTACAATAAAACACTGTAGCGCCATTTGTTGGTCACCAACAAAACTATTGTTTTTTCGTTGCCACACAAAACCCGGTTTCTTTTTCATTCGTGTGGTGCAAACCGTATCTTTGCATCTTGATTCGTTTCCGAATTATTCATTTTTAAAGTTTATCCTAACTTCTAGATCACCCGGTATATATAACTGGCGCTCGGCTAAAAGAAAAGTGCCATTTATTATTTAAATTAAAAAAAACTTAAAAATTAGTTGATTAAAATTATGATTTAGTCTGTCATTAAGATAATCTAAATAAACATGTGTAAGAATTCGTCTTACAAATTTACAAGAAGAAAGAAAGAAGATCGTCACTTATCTTAATATGCATATCTGGGGGCTACTGGCTTCTTCAAATACTTTTTATTACATGAAAGGACATCACTCACATATACAACACTAACACACACACATTATATACAAATAAAGCTTTTTACATAACTCTGGAGCACGCCACCATCACAAAACATGAACCACAGTTTACAACTAACTTTCGAACATCACTAAGATTAGAACATTTTTAATAACAGAACTAGTGTTGCCAGATTTTTTAAGATGAAAACATATTACAACTACATTTTTTTTTATTTAGCAAAACTCAGATTACGTAAAGCGTGACAGTCTATTTTTTTTTCTTTGGAATGCGCGTTTTACACATATTCATATCTTAGGTAAAACCACCGTAATTCAAGAAACTGGAGAAAGAACAGGCGTTGACTGCAACAGAGAATAACCGGCATCTTTCCACAACGGAAAATAAGCGGCAACTAAGCCCAATACACTTTCGTCGACTGACCACAAAATACCGGACAGACGACGCCGATTGACCCCCACAGATGTGAAGAAGCGGGAGCTGACCACCATTTCTGCGTTATGTAAAGTCCAAGTAATAGAAAAAATATTTATTTTTCTGGTGTTTAAAGTATAACTTAGAATAGCTAAATAAAGAAGTCACGTAAAAGATTTTCTGCTCTTATCAGCAGTGTTAAACCAAAATAGCAGCATTACATAAAATTAAAAAAGAACGCAACTTGCAATTAAATTATGGATAAGTAAACCTCTCCATTACACTGTTAAAAAAATTCTCAAATTTACGAACATTTTTTTCCTCAATTTTACAGAAAAGGTCCCTTTTCACAACAAAAGGGCATTTTCCGTTACAAATCCCGAAATTCCACCATATTTTCTGAAAATAACGAAACGGATGGAAATAAAAACAAAAAACGGAGACACTCCGTTCTGTGGGAGACTCCATGGCCGAGTGGTCAAGTTACCACACCGCTAATAGCTTGCGAGCGCAGATTATGGGTTCGGGTCCCACTGGTGCCATGGAATAATGAAAACATAAAAAATCCCTTTTAAATTATATTTTTTCTCTTATTTTTCTCTTATTTCTAATTAATTTTTTTTAATTTATTAGCCAATAAATAAATAAATAAATAAATAATGTACGACAATTATAAAAAAGTCTATATCTTTTTTTATAAAAAAAGAAAAGAAAATGTTATTAAAACTTTTTCATTCATTAAAAAAAAAAAAAAAAAAAAAAAAAAGTAGTTTTAAACAGTGGTTTTTCTTAATTTAAACTATTTAAAAATTAAAATAGATTTAAAAAATAATAAGTATTGTGCATCAGTCTAAAATAAAATAAAATAAATTGTTTAAAAATATTCTAAGGAATATATTTGAAAGGAAATCTTTAAAAAGCACAACAGATTTTCCCACTAACTCATAAAAGACATACCTTGTACAATCCAGCATCCGCAGCTTTGGCTCAGTTCATGAGGATTGTTCCGCAATCTAAAGTTCCCGAGTACGATCCCCAGGACGGCGTGAACTAAATTACACAAAATAATAGTTAAGTAAAATAACATAACACCTTAAAATTACTCGGTAATTTCGAATTCTTTGACGATTAATCGATTCATTAATTTTAAAAACAATATTAAATTATTATTATTAAAAATCAAACTTTGTAACGGAAAGTTACTGATTCTTCAAACGGAGTTTTCCCTTCTTGTATTTCCCACAACGGAAAATATACTAACGGAACAGTAAAAGTTCGCCTACATTGCTGCCGGTAGTTTCACCGTGAATTCACAGATTTATTTTTAACAGTGTATAACTAAGGGGTGTTTTCCTGCTGCGCCTGTTTATAAGGAAACCCAGAAAATCGCATCTTGTCCAACACGCTATCTCAACTCGAAGTTACCCTATTCGTTTCGTTTGATATGATTAGAAAAATACACATTTTATATAAATTATTAAAACGCGAAATTGAGATTTCAAGGATATATAGTGCTCTTAATTTTAATTTGTAAGTTATAAATTTAATTTGATATTTAAATAACTCAGTTCAATATTTTATTAGGAAGATTTTTATTTTTTTCCTTTGTATCATTTAAATACGTTAATGTAAATTCTATGAAATCGGTTACGATAATCTAGTCCCTTTATTCAACATAACTAAAAATGAATAAATTTATTTTTTCTTTCATCTTAAATTTCGTTAGGATATCTAAATCTTATGTTATATAAAATTTCCATAAAATTCATAGAATATCTCAATTTTTTGTTTAATTTTCGAATTAATTTGAATAGTTTTATGCAGTACGAAATTATAGTACAATAAAAGAACTAATAGGAGATGCTTGTTATTAATTAGCTTCACTCTATACACAACTTAATACAGTAAAGAATTTTTATTTTTAACTTTCATTTAATTTAATTGGGTTTAAAAAACATAAGTATTTTCTCATTGGGAATTTTTCCCGGAATTCAGAAATGCTTTGTGATAAATTTACAAATTCAGTTATTTTATTTTAAATAGCATAATATTAATAGTTAATTAAAAAATCCAAAAGAGCACTTTTTTTAAAATTCATTTTCTCCTTTTTTATTCAAATTTCTTATGTTTTTTGAAGTAAATTAGATTTCTGAAATCTGTTTTTTTAGACATTTTTCACGTAATTTCGAAAGTACTCCTAATTATTTTCAATTAATTAAATTTTCAATTTCGATTAATTTATTTTCAAAAATATGAGTTTATATATCACGAAAAGACTAAACGACAATTACTTTTCAAGTCACTGTAAGATCTTCGTCTTTTTAAAAAATTCAAATTACACATAAAAAAATTAATAATACTTTCTTACTCATTAAAAAAAATAATAAAATTTAATGTATTTTATTGTTCAGAATAGAGCACGGACTACCGAAAATCACTGCATTTATTAACTACATAAACTAAACTTTTTTTTAGCTTCACACTGCTTTAAAACATCTTGCAGAATGATTATGTATTATATCAGTTGCTTTTATGATGCGATTCTTAGTTTTTATGCTGTGATTCTTATTACCTGGAAATAGCAGCGATAGATGGTGCTGCAAGCAATTATTTGTTAAATTCAAATTGGTTTTTCGGCGTTTCTCTTCTACCATGAGAAAAAGGAGGTTAAAAGCACAAAAAAAAAAAATAAATAAATAAATAAATAAATGTTTGGAATGAGCACTAATTACTGTCAGCGCCATCTATAATTTGAAAATCAAACTAAAATCAAGAATTACATACAAATACTCTTAAAATCATGCATAACCTTTCTGAAAGTAATTTTTCAATATCTATCACCATTTGCAAGTTATTGAATTTTAAAATCCATCAGTGATTTTTGGGTTACACAGTAGATGTTTAATGTTGTAATATTACTAAAATTAGGTATTTTTTGCTGCGTAATTTTACATGTTTTGTCAAGTTTCTTAGTTTTACTTGGAAATAGAAGCGATAGATGGCGTGCAAACAATTATTCGCTAAAACCAGGGTCGGTTTTTTGGTCTTTCTCTCCTACCATGAGAAAAAATGAGATTAAAATGTATTAAATACATCTCAAAGTACAAAACATCTGTTTGGAATGAGCGCTCGCTAATTACTGTTAGTGCCATATGTCATTTAAAATTAAAATTAAAATCAAGAATCACATACAAATAATCCCGAAACCATGCATAAACTTCTTGGAAGTATTTTGTTTTCAATATCTATCACCATTTGCAAGTTATTGAATTTTGAAATTCATCAGTGATTTTTGGCGCACCCAATGATGATTAAACTTTTCCGGCACGGGCAAAATCTGTTAGTAAAATGAGAAATTATCGAATGACACCGGAATTCACAAAACATTTTTTTAGATATTTTGAAGTCCTTAACTTAAGCTTTTATTGTAAAAGGAAAATTTTACGAAAATATTATTGGTGACGTTTGCAAGTTTGGAATTAAAATTAGGTATCCCGGACCGGGCACAGTGTGCCGGAAAGGGTTAATGTTGTAATAGAAGATTCAGCATTTTAAATTTAATTTTAAACTTTTTTCGCTTTAAGAGATTTAAAATTTTACTTAATTCTCCGCTATTTTTTTTATTTTTTAAAAATTTCGAATTTTGTACTTTATTTTAAATAACTTGATTTAAACTTATTTAATTTGATTAAAATAAATAACTTCCTTTTATATTTATTTTTAAAGTTAAATTTATTTGGTTTTAACATCTGTGTAAGAATTTAATAATTATAAATTAACAATTTGGATTTATAATTTAAAACATAAGTTAGATAGTTAGATTTTTAGAAAAATGTATTCCGAATAGAGGAGTGAAAAAATCTCTTTCCAAAAATGAGAAATGAATAAGATGAAATCATTCATTATCAGAGAATGCAATAAAATAATTTTTAATTTAAGTAAGAAAAAGTTAGCTGAAATTTATTTTCCATCATCTTTATTAAATAATTTCAGAGATTTAAATTCCAATCAAGCATGCGTAAGTTCATCAAAATAAAGTAAATAAACGTTAACCACAGCATATTTGTAAGTTTGTGTAAACTCACACAGCATTTTCCCTTAATTTAGGGGAAAAAAAACTTCTAATGTTTACAACCAAGAAATCATTCGCTTCACTGAAATAAAATCACTGGGCACCTCATTTCATGGATCGTTAGTTTTCTGATTAAAGTCATCACCCCGTAGTTTCTTAATCTATGGCATCAATCAACTCAAAAAGAAATAACGAGTTATGAAAATTATTATTTGGAAATGAGCTCTTACTCAATATTATTATTTTGTTTGTAGAAATATTAATTTATTTTAAATTTACATATACTTATTTTGGTATAAGAATTTTAACTTAGGTAATTTCTATGATTTATGATTAAATATCATTACTATTAAATTCGCTCTTCTTCTAATAATAAAATTTGGAGTTACTAACAAAATAGAATCATTATTTTTTATTTATTTATAACAAAGTGCTTTTAATAAATAGCATCAATGAGCAGTTTTTTGATCTAGAGTAATTAATTCTGAAAGAAATGATGATTTATGAAAAGGATTATTTTGGAACGAACTCCTATCGTTATATTATTATATTGTTTTTAAAAATATTAATTTATTTTAAATTTACATATCCTTATTTTCAGTATAACAATTTTAACCAAAGTAATTCTAATGATTTATAACGAAATTTTGAATAAGATTAAATGTCTTATTTTTCTAATGTTAAGCTTTGAAGTTACTAATAAAATAGAATCTTTATTTTTTATTTATTTATAACAAAGTGTTTTTAATCAAGAGCCATCACTGAACAGTTTCTTAATCTTGGGCATCAATTGACTTTGAAAGAAATAACGAGTTATGAAAGTGATTATTTGGAAATGAGTTTCTACCGAATATTATTATTTTGTTTGTAGAAATATTAATTTATTTTAAATTTACATGTCCTCATTTTCAGCATAACAATTTTAACCAAACTTATTTTAAATGTTTTATTAAAATTAAATTTGTTAATCTTAAGTTTGAAGTTGCTAATGAAAAAGAAACTTTCATTTTTTAGTGAATATTTTTTATTTGTAACAAAGTGTCTTTATTAAAAAACACTATTTAAATCATATGAGTGCTTTTCTCCATAAGAATATTTCACCACATATGAAAAAGGATAAATTTTCTGGTGCATTTTGTTATGGAAACTTTCCTTGAAATACGTTTATTGCTAAATGTTAATTATAGCGAAGGTATTTTTTTTAATAATTCATCTTAAGTGATTTCAATAATTTCTGACGAAATGTTGATTAAGGTTCATTTTTAAAAATTAATTATTTAAAACTTTGAAGTAATTTATAACAAAAGAAGCTTTCACCTTTTTTCTGAAGGGGAAATTGTTCATACATGACAAAGTGTCCAAATTAAAAGGCGCCTTCTAATATGAATCTGTCCTTTAAAAAGAATACATCTGTATAATATTTTTTTACCATTAATTACAAAATTATTAAAAAGTTTTTAACACAAAATTATTATTTTGTTATGCAAACTTTACTTATAAATATTTTGATTGCTAAATGTTCATTATAACTAACATAAGTTTGTTCGATGTTTTAACTAAAAAAATTTTCAAATAAAAATAGTATACTATAGTAGTTTATCTATCTATTTAATTCATAAGATAGTTATATGATACATCAGATAGCATGATATAAATGTACTATTATCCAGAACGTAACATGTTTAAAACACATGCTTAGTTACTCCGATCAATTGTTAAGTTTACTATTGCATGGAAAATATCAAATTGCTTAAAATTGTCGGTTGCCCTAAAATCTCAAAGAGCTATATTTTCGCCAGTCTTTAATTTGTAGAGGGAAAAAAGTTCTAATATCTTACATCAATCCCAAATATTTAAGGAAAACATGAATTTTGTATCTAAGATTTGTACCAATTTTAAATTTAAAATATATTAATAGGATGCTATTTTGAAACAGTATAGCAGATCAAGCTTACTAACGATCTCGAATGAGTCATTGGGATACACTTAATAAATTGCATGCAAATCAGATCGTAAATTTAACCTGCTCCGAAATTCGACGGTCAGGTTCAGAGGAGAGTCAGTAGGTACCAAAAAGATAAAAAATTGCCTTAGAACATGGGAACTCAAAACACCCATGTAATCAAAAATACAGAGTATTCTATACTAACCCAATTTTAGTGGTAATAACTTTCCAAAAACGAATGTATATATGTGCATTAGGGTGGTGCTAAAAAACAAAAGTTTTTATTTCCGAATCGCTATAGTGCGGAAAAGTTACGATTGGTAAATACAAGAAAAACTAAAAAAAAATTGTGAAATCGGACATTATCTTCTGATCGCGCAAACCACCTAAAAATTCAAAAAAATTGAAAAATTCCGATTTTTTCAAAATTTAAAAAAAATATTACATATACACATATTTTGTCACTATAGTGATAAATATTTCCATATTGTACTGTTTAATAATAATAAAAAAATAAATTGCGTTTAGAGAATATCTTCCAATCGCGCAAGTTCATTAAAAATCGGGAAAAATTCAATTTTCAGTGATTTTTGATACATTAAGAAAATAATTAAATAAGCTGAGTTTGCAGTCTCATATTAAAATTTAAATGTAAATTAATACTATTGAGCATGTTATGCTATTTTTGAACAACCGAGATGTTACCACAACGAGATCGCTGCAAGGTTTAGTAGTTCTTCAAGGTTTAGAGTTTCGCGCTCATCCTGTTAGCCACGTTGCGAAAAATCGTTGAAGTCGCCTTACGTGTCTACATGCTTCTGTCCCCAACCTCGTCCACTTGCACAGAGCGCCATATCGTACCAGAGAGCCCGTGAACGAATTTCGTTTGTTAATTGGATGTATTGTGTTATTAAAAATACATTAACATGTGACAGGGACACGGATCTGGATACGTCGTTGACAAAGAAAATTACTAGACAATATTTTCATTGTCCTATATTCGGTCATCCAAGAGATTTTCTGCCAAATATTCTTCCAACACACGAAGATGTTCTTCAATGCTACCTTGAGGAGAGGTCTCTATTAGCAAGTAAATTCAACATCATTAACGTGAGTTTCTCATTTGTCAACAATACAGTGGCACAAAAAATAAAATATATTTATTAGAAGGCGTCAATCCCAAAAGTGTTTGATTGTAGAATCATTTAGCTAATTAATGCCTACTACGATAATATTCTAAACTAATGAAATCCTATATTCGAGACAAGGAATAGCCAAACCTTATAAAAAAGTTTGATGAATTTAAAAAACAAGAAACTCAACTGTGTGATATTTCAGCCTGCAAACGTGTAATGAATTTATATTGCTCCTGTAAAACGTCACCAGATCTGAGGTAGTGTCTAATTGAGATTAATTGTACGTCTCAAAAACTCAAGAAAATTCTCGTCATTGTGCATAGATTTATCTACCTCCAGAGAAAGGACGGAACGGGAAAAATTGGTACTATAAATCGAAAAGAGGGAAAAAAACTGAATACAAGACTTGGACGACAAAACTATATGTTGAAAAGGTAACCTTCCAAATCTGTTGAAGCGGAAATGAAAGACCTTGAGCATTTAGATGAAATACATGAGAATTTTAATGCTAATGTAGGTATATGTAAAATATCATTACCATCATGTCGGATACAGCCTATCAGATTTAAGAAGAAGAAATTACCATGGCAAATGAAAGTGGAGTTACAATCTACATCTTTACATTGCGATCGCAATGGTGCATCTGACAGTGCAGGTGCTGCTAAAGCGTTGAGTGTATTAGAAGATATTCCTGTAATAACTAAAACAGATGCTTTTCAAATTATTTACCTATACAAAATTAGAAGAAAACAGACAGAAAGAAAAAAATTACGGCAAAGTCAATTTGAATCAGAAGAACCACATGACATACATTTTGATGGAAAAAAGGGGGATTATTTAGTTATCCTCCTCAGTCCTGAGACAAATATCACGATGGACAACATACACTGTTTAAAATTACTATAAATCATCTTCAAGCATGTATCATTCTACATATCAATGCGTGTTAAATTTATTGAAAAAGTCTAGAAGTATTTTTAACGATTTTAGAAGTATTTAAATTCTTTTAAAGGATTTTCTTTAGTTTCTCGTACAGGAGCTATATTCGTGAAGAATATTTGACAAAAAATCTCTTGGCAATGACAAAATAGAGGACAATGAAAAGATTGTCTAGTAATTTTCTTTGTGAACGACGTATGCAGGTCCGTGTATCTGTCACATATTAATGTATTTTAAATAACACAATACATCTAATGACCAAACGAAATTCGTTCACGGGCTCACTGATACGAAATGGCGCACTGTGCAAGTGGACGAGGTTGGGGAGAGAAAAGGATGTGGACACATAGGGCGACTTCAACGCTGTTTCGCAACGTGGCTTACAGGAGTTGCGCGAACTACTAAACCTTTTCGCCCTGTAGCGATTTTGTCGTGGTAAGATCTCGGTTGTTCAAAAATAGCATAACATGCACAATAGTATTAATTTACATTTAAATTTTAACATGAGACCGCAAATTGAACATATTTAATTATTTTCTTAATGCATCAAAAATCACTGAAAATTGAATTTTTCCCGATTTTTAATGAGCTTGCGCGATCGGAAGATATTCTCTAAACGCAATTTATTTTTTTATTATTATTAAATAGTACAATATGTAAATATTTTTCACTATAGTGATAAAATATATGTATATGTAATATTTTTTAAAAAATTCTGAAAAAATCGAAAATTTTCAATTTTTTTGAATTTTTAGGTGATTTGCGCGATCGGAAGATAATGTCCGATTTCAAAACTTTTTTTTTAGTTTTTCTTGTATTTACCAATCGCAACATTTCCGCACTATAGCGATTCGGAAATAAAAACTTTTGTTTTTTCGCACCACCCTAATATGCATGGTTCAGCAATTATTGTCCCTACCTAGCAAACACATACCTTATGGCACACGATCGGACCACAGCTGGCAGTGTCGGTTATATCTCGGCATAGACACAGTGGTTTCGGCAAAGTGTCGGCAGTATGTCGTCAACTGAAACTTAAGAACCTGCTTTTACAGCTGCCGGTTAACGTAAACGGTCCTTTTATGATTTTATATCGGCAAGTGACTTATACAGGCAAGGGACGCAGGACACTCACGTAATTTCTGATAGTGACCCGATTAGATTTTCCAACTTTAGACCAAATTAAGAATTTTTACTCTTAACCAACAGTTATTTTTTATTTTTCTAAATTTTGTTTGAGTTATTTTGACAAGCTGTCTAACTTTCATGTATTTCATATAAAATGCTAACAGGCATTAACAGAAAATTTTTCAAAAATAGCCAATATTTTTTTATATTTTTATTTCAATTCATCTAAAAAAGTACTTACAATTATTATTACACTTACAAAAACATATTTTAATCGCTCCTTAAAATTATCACTCATTATAATGTTTATCGTAGAAAAATAATAATAAATATAAAAAATACTTCGTAAGATAATTCAACTATATTTCTAATTATATATTGTAACGCACCCCCCCCCTCCGCTATTCTTTTCAGAACCAAGAGGGCCCTGTTTGTCATTCGTTCCTTGCGCGAAACATTTTTTTACCCCCCCCCCCCCATGGTAGTTGTGAGTTAGACCGGCATAAAAGTTGTCACGCAGTTGACACTTAAAATGTTGAACGCCTCATCCAAGGGGTATTTTGCTTATATATGTGCAGCTTATATATTCGATATTCATCCTGTAAATGTGTAATGTGTGTTTTGTGACGTGCAATATTTTTTTTTTTTTTTTTTTTTTTTGTGATGTCAAGAAGTCTACGATTCTTCAAATATCCGTTACAATATTCATTTTAAAAGAAATTTTTTTTTATTTTGTTTGAAAAAGAAATTAATAAAAATTGTTTAAAATTATTTTCAAGCTATAAAAATGCATGAATTTTACGCAGTTTTTTAGCCTTCAAATTTAAATGAAAGATTCTGACATCCCCCCTTTTAAAAAATTAATAAGCGAATATAAATAATATTGATATATATATTCACTAACAATATATTCTACAGTAAGTCATCAAATGACATAGAATATTTTTTTATATAAAAAAGGATTAATTACAAACTTATTTTCTTCTTTTTTTGTTACAAATATATATTTTTTAATCTAACACGCTTAATTATATTATAATTCCTAAAGCAAAAATTGTATCAGCGGAAAAAATTTTAAATTCCCCGAATATATTAAATACTAAAATTTTCTTAAATTAGAAAAATATTCAGAAATATTCTCCATTATAAAAATTATCTACCTAAAAAAAAATATTGATATAAATTAATATTTTTGTTTTATTTTTAAATAAAAAATATTGATAAGTAACAAATGACATAAAATGAATTCTTAATCTAATTAATATTTATAAATTACCAACTGACTATTTATGAAAATAGGTTTTTCCATGTTGAAAATATGATTTATAAATTAATGCAATGTATGTAGTTACATTATGGATCCCAATAAAAAAATATTAAGTAATACAAAACATCTAAAAATAATTCATTTTATTAAATACATATTTCTTAAATTTGTAAGAAAAGTAATTTCGTTTGCTTGAAATAATTCGCTATGATAAATATTTCGTTCATTTTAATATTAAATTAAAATTAAGTTTAGTTTATTTCAGCATAACCCAATTATAAAATAAATAAATTAATAATAAATAAATAAACAATACCACATTAATTAATAATACACAAATAAAAAATAGTATAAAAACACATCTAAATTGCAACTTTTCCATCAACTATTTACTACCAACGACAACCGCATCCCTTACCAAATGCTTTCCTCTTACAACCCCATACAATCACCCTCAACGAGGCTGAGTGGTCAATTGGTTAACGTACTCACCTTCTGTCCTTGGGAACCTGAGGTCGACCAAAACGTCATCCTACGCTGAAGTATATTTTTTAACAAAAATAGTTCCAAGATGCATCATAGATGGCGCCAGCAACACTTTTTTAATTTATACTGGGGATGCGATAGCGGACCGGCTATGTGCCTAACAGTCGGGCGGCAGTCGTCCAGCGTTTCGAAAAAGGTACGGAACCGATACGGCATGGCGTATCAAGCCGATATCGTCAGTAACGTCAAAGCGGTTGTGGTCCGATTGTTTACCGATAGCTCTGTGTTTGCTGGGTAGTATGTATAAAATATTTTTATTACGATGATTGATGTGAAATATCAATCCTAATGTCTTAGACGCATATATTATCTATGTCAGAATCCTATTGGATATAGTAACATATTTTTAGATGGAGGAGTGAAAGAGGATGGTTAGGGCTAAAAGGGTGGTTTGGAGCTTATAGAGCTAAATTTTTGACAGTGGATGACACGTGGGTCGTTTGGACTAAGGTGTGTATATGCAGTTGGTTGAAGATTTATTATCCTTAGTGTGTACATAATATTTTTATCGCGATGATTGATGTGGAATATCGAAGTCTAATGTTTTAAATGCATATATGGTCTATGTCAGAACCTTAGCGGCTATAGTAAGCATTTTTAGAGGGAGGAATGAAAATAGAGGGGTTGGGGTAAAAGGGTAGTTAGAAGCTTATAAGATTAAACTTGTGACAGTGGATGAGACGTGGGTACTGTCGTTTGGACTCGGGATGATAGTGACGTAGCCATGTCTCAGGTATTGCCAGATATCTGGCCTTATAAGCTGCAAACCAGCTTTTCTCCCTCACTCTCCCCTTTAAAAAAGACTTAAAAATACGTCTACAACCAACTTCAATCCAATAAAAGCAACCCAGCATCGAAATTTCTGCCAATGAGCTTGATAAATATATATTGGATATTCTAATATCAGGTATCACTATCTCAGTGTAGTGAAAATACTGAGAGTGTTTCAATAATATTCAATACTATATTTTTATTAAAAAAGAATTCCGTTCATCTATTTTGAAAGATTTATAATTATTTGAAAAATGATTTCGAGTAATATGACAATGTAGATAGATTTGAAAGATACATCTACATGCCGATTCGATTTACATATGCAATATTTTTTCTTTATTCAGTTTGACCTTTTCCTCACAATATAATAATAATGTTAAATGTGAATATTTTCGAAATACATTTAAATAAGCTTAAAAAAACTTTATAATTGTACTTGAAAATTCTTAAAACCATATTAAAAACGTTTGAATAAAAAAAAGAATGTATTACAATAAAAATTCAACCTTGAAAATGAAAAAAATTATACATTTCATCTAAAAGTTTCACACATTTAAAAACCTCAAAAATATTTTCTTTTACTTGCACGATGTTCCTAGCAGTCGTCTAAAACTAAAAAAAAATCATTTACATCTGTTTTATAGTGATTTACAAAAATAAATAATAAATAAACATTAAATTACTTTAAGATATTTTGTTCATTTCCAAACTGACATGTCTGAAACACCTGCAGCAAATGTTTTAACATTTTAAAAAGAAAAAGAAAAACTGAAATTTTATGCATGTCTTTATATGACAAATTTGATATTTTGCAAAAAATTATTAGATTTCAGATGTACTTTTTTTTAAATCGGGAAAAAAGTTTTTGGAAGATTATGCTTTTTCAGGAATAAAAGAAATACTTTTGATATGTTACATGAGGCTACTTTTATTTTTCTAAAAGAGATTTATTTAACAGAGATTAGAAGAGATGGCAACGAGAAAAAGGAAATAAACGGGGAGGATATTATCCTTTCTTTTAAAAACGTTGTTGAGAATGTGAATTTTAAATTATTCTAGAATACTGAGAATTTTGATTCAAATTAGATTCTAAGATTTTGAAGATCTTTGATTTACTTTGAATAATAAATGTCAACAATATAAATGAAATCTCGGTATTATACAGAATTTGAAAGACATAATTTGAATAATATTTCTATATTGAAAATTAAATAGTGCATATATTAGTATATTAAATAGTAATATTGTTTGTAAAGCTACATAAAATTATAATTAGAATGGTAAATTAACGAATACAGGTGTTGAAAAAAAAATAAAAACCTAAAATTTTCTCTTTCGAATGCTCAAAGAAACTAAGAAACAAAAAATGATATCTATAAATTCTAACGTCATCAGACTGAAAACTGGCTATTTTTAAATTTTAATTACATTCGATCAACATTTCGGGTAGATAACAAAATAAGAAAAATCTTATTCTCACCTGCATTATGCGAATAACTAGTGTATAAAACAGCTAGTTAATCAAAATATATCTAAAGTCGTCTAAAGTAGAAAAAAAATATTTTCATTTACATCTGTTTTATACTGATTTACAAAAATAAATAAACTTTAAATTACTTGAAGATATTTTGTTCATTTCTAAACTAACATATCTAACAAACCTGCAGCAAATGTTTTAACATTTTAAAAAGAAAAAGAAAAACTTAAATTGTATGCATATCTTTATATGACAAATTTCATATTTTGCGAAACATTATTAGATTCCAGATGTACTTCTTCTTACATCGGGATAAAAGTTTTTAGAAGATTGCGTTTTTTGGAAGTAAAAGAAATACTTTTGACATGTTACATGCGTCTACTTTTTTTTCGAAAAGAGATTTATTATAAAGAGATTAGATAAGATGAAAACGAGTAGGAAGAAAAAAATAGGGGGGGGGGGATTATTATCATTTCTTTTAAAAACGTTGTTGAAAATGTGAATATTAAAATATTCTAGAATACTGAGAAATTTGATTCAAATTACGTTCTACGATTTTGAAGATCTGTGATTTACTTTGAATAATAAATGTCAAGAATAGAAATCTCGGTATTTTATAGAATCTGAAAGAAGTAATTTGAATATTATTTCTATATTGAAAATTAAATAGTGTACGCATGTATAAAATGATATTCTGTAGTATTTGAATCTTGTAAAACACTCTGCATCTTATTATGAAATCCAAATTTGATTTCCAAAAAAAATTTTTACATGTACAGTAATTTAGAAGGAAAAACTAATATGATTTTGAATTAGTAAACGATAGAAAAAAAATATTTTTTAATTACTTTCAGATGCAAATATTTTATTTAAAATTGATTAAAATATAAAAAAATACCTTAAAAATACAATAAAAATAATTTAAAAACCAAAACGTTTTCAGTCATTACATGGCCGTCATCTATGGTGTTTTAAATGTTATTATCATCTTTATTGCGCTTTTAAGGCAGGATAGTAAAATACATAATGAACGAATAAGCACAAAGAAAAATAAAAACAACACTTAAATAACCACTGATGGCGAACGTGTAATAGCTAAAAATGTGTTGGACTTTGAATTGATTTTATTGTATTTTTAAGATATTTCTAATTAAATTTAAATAGTTGTATTGCATTGTATGTATGTACCTGCAACTACTCTTAGTACATTTATCTTTGCTTTTTTATACGAATTTTAATTCTTTACTGGAAAATAAATTTAGCATTACAATTTGGCTTTTCTTTCTTAATATTGTTCTCATTTTTTAATTTCCAGGTTTGGGTATTGCAAGAATATTCTGCTCATTAGGTACAGAGCAATATTTAAATGAACATAGAGAATGTTCGTGTAATGGCTGAAACTTTTATTGGATTTTTAAGATATATTTAAAGTATTTTAAATAATTTTACATTGTATGTATGTACCTTCAAGTACTTGTGAGGGAGTGACCTTTGTGATAAAGGCACTCTAGCATTTTTGTAAGATCGTGACGTCAATGATTTAACATGTGTAGCGTGGAAGCGACATCTATCCTCTCTTTTACTTTAACTTTCTAGAGCGTGTGTGTCTTCCTCGGTTCTACAAGTTATGTCGCGGTTAGAAGCAATATGCAAATTTATAGTATCTCAGTTTTCAGCATATAAAAGCTTTGAGTTGTGAGTGAGAAGGAGTGTGTGTAGCGGCGCAAGCCAGCTAGGTGTGTGTCTAGCGGAGAAAGCCAGCTAGATGGTGAGAAGCAGCGTTAGTCAGCTAGTAGTGTGTGGAGTTTTGCAATGAGCCGCCAGCAGCATTTGCCGACTTAGTTTATTTAGAGCAGAGATATTCAAGGAGTTTGCCGTTGGTAAGAGATAGTATTAATTACGTTGAGTATTTCAAAGTTAATAAAGAGTGTTGTACAGCCACGGGCTGTCTAATAAAGCTTTTATCTAGCAGTTTAGCCGAAGTCTAAGTGAGAAGTTTATTTGAAGTGCCCCGACTGAGTTTAGTGCCGGAGCTGTGACTATATTTATGAGTTTAATCCTTTAGTATTGCAGCTAGTGTTGAAATTAATGATTTGAAAGCTCCACTTCCCCTGAGCCCTAACAGTTTAAATAAACTGGTTTTTTCTTTTATCTAGAGTTATGTATTCATTTCACCCCCACGTCGAGCATACATCCGTTACATACTTTTAGAACATTTATTTGTGCTTTCTTAGGCGAATTTTAATTCTTCATCCAAAAGTAAGCATTGCACTTCAATTTTGACTTTTCTTAGCACTTTCCAACAAAGTTGAAAAGTGCTTATTCATTTGGTTTGTCTGACTGTCTGGTCGTCTGTCCGTCTGTCTGAACTCTAACTGTCGTAAATATACTCCGATTGTCATGAAATATTTCGACGGTAGTGACGTTTACTCAAACACAAACCCTATTGAAAATGCAGTTTCTGCCAAGATTTGTTTATTTACAGGGACACTCAAAATTTTCCGTTACATTACGCCCTATGGGGAAAAATAGTTTAAAATGAATTTCAAATTTTATTACACCCAGTATAACATCTTCAAATTTATGTGCATCTACTAAGTGCACTAAAATATGCATTTTCTAAAATATGCATCGAAAGGAATAGTTATTATTCATTTACAGGGCCACACAAAAGAATTGCAATAGATAATAATAAAGGGGGGGATTGTTTGCGAGATATTTTAATTATGGTAAACGATTTCATATATAATCAAATTGATATATGTTGCTGAGGATTAATGTGAGCTATACATATGAGCATAATACATTACATACATATGAGCATAATACATTTCGTTTTAAATTTCCAGGTTTGCGTATTACGCTAACAGACCCACACAAAAGATTTCAAATAGTATGTTGTATCCGAAGTCCTGTATATTATGGAAGATGGCTGTTAGATTGATGAAATACATTATGATATACACTTTTATGTTTCACTAGATGTATGCATATTATATGGTTTATATAAATGCTAATTATTACATATTTTAGATATACAAGGTTACACAAAAAAATCTCGGAAAAGTTTCTGAATATGAGGGTAATTTAATTGAAGGGGGTTTTAAATATTTTATGCTTTTTTAAGATGAACTGCATTTACTTTACTAAGAAACGTTTGTAGGATATAGATAAAATGATATACAAGTTATCGCAAAGAACTAGAAACATTGTCGCCTTTGGATGATAATTTCAGGAAATTTGATTTAAGTAGTTAAAAGAGAATTTATTTTTAAACTAAAATTTAGCAAAATATTTTCCTGTGTTAAAGGTACTATGCATTTTACAGGGCTAAACAAAAGAATTCAAGTATGTTTCCATCTATTAGTATAGATTGCTCAAAGACAAATTTCAACCAGTTAGGCATTTTCTTGCTAAACTAAATTTTACAATTATATAGACTATATATTAACCGACAGATCAAATAAAGGGCTTTTCAAAAGTATTGGAATACATATGTGGATATGGACAATAATACGTTATTTCCAAAAAATAACGAAGTTTTTTAAAGATTTCAAGAAGTATTGGAAAGTGCTTCATAATCTATGCTTAACGCATGATTTTTCTTACTTGTTTAAATTAATATCGTTTTCGTTTTCAATTTCCAGGTTTGTGTATGACATTACTCTTCTACTCATTATCCCCAGGCTGCTTGTAAAATCTATGATTTCGCTTAAATTATAATCGTATTAAATATTTTGAGAGATGTTGTCATTTGACATTTTATTAACATAAAGCAAAATAGATCCCTGTAACTTTATTCGTGAAATATTGAATTATAACTTCATTTTTACACTGTTAAAAATCTTGTCCTATTTTGAACCAAATTTTGGTGCTGAACAGCAGCAACTGTAATATTGTGAAATCTTGAGCCAATGTTTGGAACTCCTACTGAAGCATAGTTTCAATAGTTGGAGCGAGGATGAAATAGAAATTTGCAAATGTTGGTACATGATTTCACAATCTTATGGTGGCAGTACTAAGCACAAAAATTTGTTACAACTTGAGAAAAATTTTTAAGAGCGTATATCAAATATTTTGAGAGTCATATACTAACATTACATTAATCGGATCTACTAATGTGCATATTTTTGTGCTTTATTTACCATGAAAGTCTGTGGATACCCGGGCTAAATAATCACTGTGACGATCATTTAACATATATAAAAGTAACAATGATGATAATGGAAGTTTACCACAATTGACGATTTATCTTCCAGTCATAACCTCCTTCTCTGATAAGCTACAAATAAAGTTTCTTTTAAAAACTCAATTACGGGCAAGGACTTATAACTTATTTTATGTTCAGCAATGCAACATTACATAGACAATTAATAAAAATATTCAACCATAAAATTTCCCATTTAATTTTTACATTCGTTTGACAATGACAATTATAAATTACAGTTTACACACAAGATATGAGACTGAGAAAACTTCACTTTTGTACAAATGAACTTTATTTTCCATGCATCCTGGATTAATTACTTACCATTTGCTTTCAAACAATTAATAACTGCATAGCTAGTATTAAGTAATTTCATTATAATTTTATGCTATTACTATGAAGAAATGATTTTTAATCAAAAACATGATTTCATGAAAGAAATCACACTTTGTTTCGTTTTATTACATCGGTTTAAGCATATTAGTTATCCTCTTGGTAAGATTCATTAGAGACGGGAATGAGCTTAATTATTGTTTCAGAAAGTAAGATTTAAAAATTCTGTAATTTATGAACGTTACTTAAATTTATCTGTCAACAGACAATGAAAACAAACATATGCTTAAAAATTGTCCATTCTGAAAATTTTCCATAAAATACAATAATATTTAATTTTTGTTAATTAGTATTACTCTGTATGAGAATAGAAATAGAAGATATTTGAACAGAATTGTATATTCAAACATTTGTAAAGTCTAAAGATTCAAGAAATTTACAAAATACTTGGACAGGACTTGTGTAGGTCCTGAAATTTCAGCTTAAAAGGTACTCGCCTAACTAAAATTTTTACTCGCCACTATTTTACACTTATTCAGACAACGACTTCCGCCCCACACCTGCATAGAAAATGAAATATTTATGACAAATTTAATTTAAATTGACGCTTGTTAGAAGTAGCTCTCTGTTAAGTCCAGAATATTTTATATTTATGTAAAATATGGGATATTTTTAAAATACTAATAGATGTAGATTGAAAATCGTTCTATTGACAAAAAAAAATGCAGAAATTGATAAAATGAAACACTTACTGCAAAAAGAAAAAGAATAACATTATGTCAAACTAAGCTTGCCATAAGGTTTCAGTGGTTGCATAAATACATACCAGTGATACGTTTCTGAACTATTAGCACTTTAGGTTTGTGTAGCACTGTCTTTCTGCACTAAAATACCACATTTCAATTTCAGCTCAATTTCAATTTCAGGTCAAATTCTGTCAGGGTGGGTCCATTAACAGAAATTCTGAGCAAACCATTCATTGTCTCAGTCTTCAGAGAATTCCTATATGCTGTTTAAGTCTGTTGTGACAGCTGAACCCTCTCTCACATTAAGCTGTGCTTACAGGTAAAACAGCACAAAATGTTAAGATCTGGAGCAAGTTGGGGAATCTTGCTGAACATTTTTCAGTGTAAATCTTCTCCAGTATCTCTTTCAGTGTCAGTGATGGGAACATAAATTTAAATTCTGCCCATTCTGCCAATACAATTTCTATTTTTTCATTAAAGAGATTTGGGTTCAAATACGTAAAGAGCATCTTTATTTCTTGCATCCCAAATTCAAGAATTTTTTCTTTGGGAGCGTAGGAAAATATTTTCGCGCAGGAGTGAAGAGTGATCTGATTCGGTCTTGGCGCGTGCTCGGTACAAAACTAGGGGGTGATGAATGCAGAAAGGGGAATTTTATTCCTACGTGGGAAAGACGAAGAAAATTAGACGGAGAATTTTTACTTCTTTTGAAAAATAAATATCAGCTCTTAATTTTGAAACACTTCCGTATATCGCTATGCATAGTTAGATTTAAAATACAACATTTAAAAATCCGAAACTTTCTCATCAACCTCAAATATTTACTCGCCAATGGCGAGCTGCCGAGTTTCAATTTTGCGCCCAAAGGGTGAAAAGGTTAAAAAATATATTAAAAAGTTAAAATTTACTGTTGTGATTTTACACTTTGCAATAAGTTATACAGCATATATTCTTAACGCAAAAACCCTTATAAAATTTAAAAAGCTGTTTTTTTTATAATTACCCTAAAATACATAAGAAAACTGTTTTATCTTGAATGTAAAAGAAAAATAAATATTCCATTTTTATCAGAATTTAAATATTAATGTAACATTTATATTTCTGAATAACTCATTTATTATTTTGCAAACGCATTTACAATATGTTGAAATTACAAAAGGCATAAATAATAGTTCAGACACATGATTCAGAGTGCCTCTAATTATTATGCGTACTCAGGCAATTTGCGAAAAGATTAAATTAGATGCTTGTTTCCTTTAAATAATTGTTAAAATTTGAATCCGGGAATGCGGTGAACAAATATTGGCTTTAAATTAAATCTAATTAAATTGTTCCGGTCCCTTGCTATGCATCTTGAAATTGCGTATGTTTTGTATGGCTTTTTATTTACATGCTAATTTTGGTTTATTTATTCAAGCGATAATGATATATATTGTAAGGAGAAACAACATTAAAATAGTTTGTGTCTAATGCACTAATGAAATATAACAACATATTCACTTCATCCTACAATCAATGTTATTGTTTTATTGTTATTTATATATATATATGTATGTTTAGACATATAAGGAAATAAAAAGACAGAAATCGAAAAACGTTTTTTACACTAATTTTAAATATATTTATCAACGTGTAATCATTAAATAAATAATATGAATATATTGAAATACATGAAGATTACAATTTTTCAGAAGAGACAAGCAAACTTAATTCATAGTAAAGATTTGTTATTTCGTAGAATAAGGCAATAATACATTGAATGAAAATTTTACACGTTCAAATAACAATAATAATAAAAATTCTATATGAAGATGGCGTGTAATAAAATTAAACATATATTAAATCTATTTTACACAGCAAGTTTTTTTACTCATACGTTTTATTGCTTGATTCAATTTATATATTGATCATACATATCCACATTTTTCAACATATTTATCATTTTTGCTTACGATTAATCGGTCAATGGTAGAAATCTTTTCATTAGGACTATTCTCTTGATTTCTACTTCAAAAATTAATCGTACATTTTTTTGATCACGTAATAGAGCCCGTAATAGAGTTATGTATCACAAATTCCATTTTTATCCAATATTGTTCTGTTTTTGTGCATTCCATTTGCTTATATGGCTGGGTTTGAGTAACATCCATTAGGTAATCCTACATTAGTTAAGGGGAATTTGATGTGCTGTACGAGATTTCAATATTTATCTTTTGCCACAGGTATGATACTTAATTGTGCATTGTATTCGCTGTGTATGTTGATTTGTAGTATTATATAAGAGTTATATATATATATATATATATATATATACATATAACTCTTATAAATTATGTGCACTTAGGACAGAAAATATCGTCGTATAATAGTATCACGAATGAAATCAATAGAATAATAATAAATGGGTGCTTTTGGAAAGAACCATATTATTCTGAGGAGTAATATGCTTCTTTGTTTGAAGATAAAGGTGTTTAATCAATGTGTTTTGCCTGCACTAACTTACAGAGCAGATACGTGGACACTATCAAAACGGATAAATCAAAGACTTCAAACGACACAGCTAAGTATGGAAAGATGTATTCCAGGCATAACTAGAAGAAACAGAAAAAGGTTAACTTGGATAAAAAATTAGACAAAAGTTCGTGACATCATTGAAATAATTAAACAGCTAAAAAAGAAATGGGCTGAATACACCGCAAGAAGACAAGGCAATAGATGGAGCATAAATATCATATACTGGTATCCCAAACGACCAAGAGAAGCAAAACGACCAAGAAGACGACCCCAAGTAAGCTGGAGTGACGAAATCAGAAAAGTAGCCGATGTAAATTGGATGACGAAAGCACTAAAGAGGAAACACTGGAAAAATCTGGAGGAGACCTACATCCAACAGTAGACCGAAAAAAGTTGATGAAGATAATAATGTATATACCTATATATGACAGAATTTATGATTATTTTTTTTACAATTTAAAGTTTAAATTATTACGTTGTTGAATGTTTCCATGATATTTACAGCAATATTGTTTAGACGCATCATTAAGTTCATTATTATTTTAAATCGTACACAATAGTAATCCTCGAGGACTATTATTGTTATTATGATTATTAATTTGTAAATAGTGATTGACTAAAGGTAGAAAGCCGTAAAATTAAATTATTAATTTTTTTACTAAACTGTAAATTTATAAAAATAAGTGTTCTGTTATCGGAATCCAACTTCAGCATACAGTGTATCACTGAGTACAATTTTTCTTGTGTATGAATAAATGAGTTCGAAGTTTCTCATAAAATTCCAACATTGCATACAAAAGAAGTTAAAATGATTAAAAGCTGGAATTAATCTAGCTGCAGTGAATTCCTATGATAAATGCATGGAAAAAAATTGAAATTTTGAAACTAGGTTTTATTTTTAATTTGAATAAATTTTATAAAGTAAGCAATTACGTGAAATGAAGTACAATTGCATTTATTTTGTTACACAAATATATTAACATACATAGAAAATACATATATAAGGAATGTTTCCTAGAAATCAGAAATAAACGTTGCATTTATGCAATGTAGAAATTAATTACGAATCAGGCGAAAAACCTATGCGTGAAATGTTGCGATATAATAAATAAGGTTAATTGAGAGTTCATTAATTAATCTGTATTTTACAACAGAGGCAAAAGAGGAGTGTCTGCATATGCATGTGAAAGTTTACGAAGGCGATATTCATCATGGGAACAAATTCATCATGTACTACTTTTTTGCCTAAGATATCTGCAACCAAACTATGAACGATGTCCTAAATTTTTACTAAAAAGTGCTCCCGCTTAAATGACAACTGAAATTAGTTGTGGAATGTCTGAAATCTTACCAAGCAAATTTATAGCCACTGAAATAACTCTTGAAAAAAAATGATCAAGTCTATCTCATAGCTACAAAATTCAGTGTTTCATCCGGCAACCCAGATGAAACAATCTTCCTGAAGCTTTACAGTGAATATCACAAAAAGTGTCATACGAAAACAACAACAAATATATATATATATATATATATATCGAATTGTTTTAGCAAAAACGAAACGTGATCGCTTCATTCATCTTGCTATTGAAGAATGATATTGCACGCTAGGCAACTCCACTTTTAATCATAATAGTAACTATGTATCTGACGTCTCCAAAACACAACCTACCACTGAATTTGCTAGTAAAGTGAAATTCCAAGGCAATATCGATTCATAATCGAAGTCTTCGATTGAGGTGTGTCCGAAAATGTTGAGTCATCAGTTCATCCAAAAATCTATGCTCGCAGTCAATGGGAAATACATTTGAATAAGTGCATTCGCCATTGTCTGATCCCCCATTCCTAGTAATTACAATGGCGGTGAATACATGTTCTGGCCAGATTTTCCCACTAGCCATTTCTGCAAAATCATTCGAAGATATTTCCGACAGTCTAATACAACTTTCGTAGAGTAGTCCGACCATTCGGCTAGAGTTATCAAAATTCAACCAATAGAGAAGTTATGAGCGCAGAGTGCCTGTAATGATTATGTTAAAATGGAAAGCACATACAATCAGAAATTAATCAATGGAATCATATATCCATTTCAAACTTATGGCGCTATTTTTTCTACAAAGTCTAGCATGTTACACTAAAAGTAAAATAAATATCTCCAACGAAACGATTTAGTTGAAACCCGATACTAATTTTACAGAGTAATGTGCTTATTAATGTTACTTGGCAGTGTGCATTTGTTTCTTTGTTTCTTCCCAGTCAAGAAAATTTTGTGCAAATTTCTAATAAACAGCCTTTATGCTTATGTATTTTATGTACATATTTGTATATTAGAAATACATTTAGTAATAAAATGAAATGTTAAATAAAGAATAATGTAACATATTTATGCATCAGCTACAGACTTCTAAATGTATTTTAGGATAATAACTGCACCTCATCTTTCTAGAAATTTAAAGAATTATGTTCAGCATTTGGGCCGAACGTAAATTAGAGAATATTTAGTTTTGTGCGCAGTTATATCTTCAGAAATACACGAAGTATGATATATAATGCTTCTTTTTATGCCCACAGTTGCATTTAAAATAAATAATTATTGCTTGCTTTGAATATTTCCCTCTAAAATCTGTTTGAATGAAATATTCCTTTTCTGCCTTGCTATTCATATAACACTCACGCATAAAATCAAATTTATGGATGTTTTATCTACTTAGAATGAAAAATATTTTTTGTGTATTTAAAATGAAAAATTATATTCAATAAGTATTGAAATTTATTCCTTTACTAAGACAAGATATTATTTACTACTGACTGCCTATTTATTCTTTAATAATTTATCAGTTTTTTTTTCATCTGATCTTAAAATGTGTATGTAGGAAAATAAAACTTTTTATACAAAACAGTAATTTAACAGATACCATTTTTTACTATTTTGAAATAATTTTTTATAATAATAAGAGAAAACACAAATTAGAACTGGGATAATCTCAGATTAATTGCTTAATTTCCTCTTAAAACTCTTCAAGTGTGAATATGCATAATTTCTCTAAAAAGCCTAGCATGTACTATCAAAAGTATAATCAATATCTCCATCAAAACAATTTAGTTGAAACCTGATAACAACTTTACAGAATAATGTGTTTGTTATTGTTAGTTTACAGGGTCTACTTGTGTTTTTTGTCTCGTTTTTTATGCCTTTCTAGTCAAGAAAAGTTTATGAGGAATTGTAATAAACAGTCTTTATACCGATGTATTTATATACGTACTCATATGTATATGTATATATATATATATATACGCAAGCATTTTTATTTACTAAAAATACATTTAGTAGTGAAACGAGATGCATTAAGAAGAATAATATAATATATTTAGGATTCAGCCACAGACTTCTACACGTATTTTTCGAAAATAACCGCATCTTCCCCTTCAAAATATTTAAAGAATTTTGTTCATGACCTTTATTTGAGCCGAACATAAATTAGAGGATATTAAGTTTTGTGAGCAGTTATACACGAAGCATGATATATAATGCTTCTCATATATATATATATATATATATATATTTGCGTGTAATGAAAATGACAAACGATATTCAATAAGTATTAATTTTTTTTCCTATACTGAGAGAAGATATTATTTCCTACTATTACTGACTTACTTACTTATTTACTGATGGCTTATTTATTCTTCGATAATTTTTTTTTTTGTTGTTGTTTTTCTGTTGTTTTTTATCTTATCTTCAAATATGTATGTAGGAAAATAAAACTTTTTATATAAAAAAATAATTTAACAGATAACTTTTTTATTACTTTAAAATGTTTTTTTATAATTAATAAGAGAAAACAGAAATTAAAACTGGGATAATCTGAGCATAGATTGCTTAATTTCCCTTAAAACACTACTCTTCAAGTGTCAATATACATCCCTGGTTCATATGACATGTCCATTCTGACATTCATTAAGTATTAAAATTTATTCCTTTACTAAGACAAGATATTATTTACTGCTGATGGCTTATTTATTCTTTAATATATATATATATTTTTTTTTTGGTGCATCTGATCTTAAAATGTGTATGTAGGAAAATAAAACTTTATTTTAAAAACAATAATTTAACAGATAACATTTTTTATTACATTGAAATATTTTTTCATAATTAATAAAAGAAAACAGAAATTAGATCTGGGATAATCTAAGCTTAGATTATTTCACCCTTTATCTACCGACGGTACTTATAAGTCCAATTATAATTGCTTATAAAAGTACGCCAATTAGTTGTAATACTGTTCAGAATGAGTTACAGAAACATTACGTTAGCTTGTTCTAAAAGGATTATTGGTTACACAAATTAAAAATATTTTTAAAAGGATGATTTATTTTGCCTTTGCATCTTTTCAGCTTTCTTGGCGCTTAGGGAGAAGGATGGGGATTTTTCAATCCGGAAATATTTTTATATTTATAATGTAACAACATAATATTTGTACATTTTATAATCCTATAAAATACTAAGAAAACAATTTAAAATAAAAGATTTGAGCGGAGTTATAGATATTGCACAAAATCCCAGAAAATTCAAATTTAATTAATCTTTCTAAATCCTTCAATCCTTTCAAAATCCTTCAAAAATTTATTAAATGCTTATGAAGATCTCATAAATTAGTTTAAAAAAATTACGTAAAATGCTTTAGAATGTAAATTTTCTAGAAATTATAATGTGGTAGACAAAGGGTTAATTTCCTCTTAAAACTTTACTCTTCAACTGTGAATATACATCACTGGTGTGTTCTACAAATATGTGAGTAACAACGAATGAACATTTTAAAAAATGAATGAAATCTTGAAACAATATTAAAATATGCGTATAATTAAGTCTACAAAAATGTCGTAATGTTCACACGGTGATTGGCACGTCAGTCACTGGTGAGTGACAATCTAAAATTTGGTTTAAAAGTAATATATATATATATATATATATATATATATATATATATATATATATATATATATGTATATGTATATGTATTTAAAATTTATTTAACTTTTATTTATTACAGGATTATACTTTCTTAATAATTCTTTAAAACATATTTTTTTTTACTTCTTATCATATTTTACACTGTCAGTCACCAGTGATTAGCGTGGCCTAAACGGAAATTTGAATGTCAGTCACCGTGGCACTCAATATATTAATAAATCTTCTTAAATGAGAGCAAAGTAATTCTAAAGTATGTGCTAAAAATGAAAAGCACATAACACCAATAATTGAATCAATAGAATCATGAACCGTTTCAAAATTATGTAACTAATTTTTCTATAACGTCCAGCAAGTATTGCGAAAAGTAAAATCAATATCTTAAGCTTTGAAATCGAATAACTATTTTACAGACTAATGTGGTAATTAATATTACTTTTCAGGATACATTTGTTTTCCTTGTCTCATTTTTTTCATAGTTTTCGCATCAAGAAAAGTTTATGCAAATTTCTAACAGTCTTTATGTCTGTGTATTTATGCATGTACTCATGTGTGTATATATAGGCAAGCATATTTATATACTAGAAATACATTGAGTAATAAAATGAAGCGTATAAAAAAGAATAATGTAACATATTTAAACTTCAGCTTCAAACTTCCAAACTTATTTTTTGAAATTTTCTAAACTTATTTAACTGCATATCTCCTTTCAAAAGTTATGCACTTATTTTTTGAAAATAACTGCATATCTCCTTTCAAAAGATTTAAAGAATTCTGTTCATGACCTTTATTTATGCCGAAAATAAATTTGAGAATTTTTTTGTTTTGCGCGCAGTTATATCTTCAATAATACACAAAATATGATACATAATGCTTCTTTTCATGCCCATACTTGTATTTAAAATAAATATTTTATTGCTTGCTTTGAAAATTTCCCTCTTAAAATCTGTTTGAATAAAACATTCCATTTCCATCTTATTATTCATATTGCACTCACATATAACGTCAAATTCATGGATGTTTTATCTAATTTGAGAAAAATAAATATTTATATTAAATTTTAAAAATGACAAATGATATTCAATAAAATTTAAATTTTATTCCTATACTAGGAGAGTATATTATTTACCATTAATGGCTTATTTATTTTTTGATAACTTATTTTTTAATTTTTGTTGTTTTTCACTTGATCTTAATATGTGCGTGTAGAAAAAAAAAATTTTATGCAAAATAATAATTTAAAAGAAAGTTTTTTTTTTTTAATTTTAGAATATTTTTTTTTTGTAACTAATAAGCGAACACAGAAATAAGAACTAGGATAATCAGAGCATAGATTGCTTAAATTTTTCTTAAAACTCAACTCTTTAAGTGTGAAAATGTATTATTGGTGTTCTCTACAAATACGTGAGTAACAAAAAGAAAATAAAACAAAATGAATGAAACTCTGATACAATTTTAAAATGTGCGTATAATTAAATCTACAAAAAGTCGCAATCTTAATACGTTGATTCCCATGTCAGTCATCGGTAAGTTGCAATCTAAAATTTGATTTAAACCAAAAAAAAAAACAAAAATATTTTTTAAAGATATTGCTGAAAATGTATTTAAACTTTACTTAACTTTTATTTATTACAAGATTTTATTTTCAAAACAATCACTTAAAACATTTTTTTTAATTTTATATCATATTTTACGCTGCCAGTCACCCACCAGTGATTAACGTGACCTAAACGGGAATTTCAGTGTCAGTCACCGTGGCACTCAAATTGTTAATAAATATTCTAGCTCCCTTAAAAATAATCGAATTCACTAACTTTTTATTTTCTAACAACTTCTTATGACTTTAGCTACTGCATGAACGACAAAAAATTTCCTTGACTTCAGCTACCATATTTTGAATATTAATCGCATTCTTGCAGTTCTTGATATAGCTCTTTTAAAATGATCCTATTCTCTTGCAATTTTCTTTAAAATGGTGGTTCTAGGGCCCTCTGGCCCCATGCTCTTGCTCCTTTTTTTTTACAAATATTAATTTTTTTTTCGGCATCAACTTCCGTTTACTCACTACAGACGTAAATTAAAAATAATGCTTCTGTTAAAGGTAAGTCATTGACATTATAGAGGTGGGGTTTCCTTCATAAAATAAATATTTGGTTAATATTAAGTATTTTCTCATGGGAATTTTGACCGGCAATCAGAAATGCTTTACAATTTGTGATAAATTTACTAATTTAGTTATTTTATTTTAAGAATTATAATATATAATACTATATATAATGTATAATATTATTGTTAATTAGAAAACTAAATGAGTATTTTTTTTATTTATTCATTTTCTTCTTTATTATTAAAAATCGATTTTTTTTTAAATACTTTGAAGCAAATTATATTTATGAAATCTATTTTTCTACACGTTTTCCACATAATTTCGAATATACTCCTAATTATTTTCAATTAATTCAATTTTTTATTTCGATTAATTTATTTTCCAAAAATATGAGTTTATATATTATAAATAGACTAAACGACTATTCTTTCAAAGTAGCTACAAGATCTTCTCCCTTATTAAAATTTCAAAGTATGCAAAAAATATAATTATAATACTTTTATCTGCATAAAAAAAAAAAATCAAATAAAATTTAAGGTACTTTGTTGTTAAAAATTGAGCACGAACTACTCAAAATAGCTGCATTTAAATTATATATATATTTTTTTCTTTTACTTCACACCTTTTCTTAGATTATTAAGAAAACTGTTAGGAAATGTCATCTAGAGCTGTATGTATGTACATGATCAATAGTTGAATAATGTAACATCAAGACAATGAAGTACTATTTATTATGTTTAAAATTTTATTCTTTATTTGAATATTATTTTATTTTATTTAAATTCTCTAAATAAAATTACTGAAGTTAATTTTGTAATTTTACTTAAAATTGTAAAGTGAGTAATATTTCATTGCATTTTATGAGGCCTTATATTATACTAAAATACAGCGAGTCCCAAAAATGATTGGTATCTACCATTTTAAAAATGATGCTTGAAAGAGTATCATTTAGAGCGAACAAAAACAGCAAAACAACAGCTCCTCTAAACACGCGCTACATTTTATCATATTATCTGATTTTAATGATTTGAAATGGATTCACACTATGATACTGTGTATTTTATTTGGATGCACTACCAAATTTATATTAAGTTCATAAAAATTAATAAATTCATAGTCATTCTTGATAAAATATTTTAGAAAATATTTTACTTTTTTGCTTTCAAAGATCAAAAAGTTTAAATGTTCCAGAGTTTTCCGCAACAAAATTTATTGGAAATAATAACCTGGGCTTTTGTCTGATGATTCATGAAAAACCAGCTGCCAAAAACTGTCATTCTGCATTTCACGCATGTTTTAGTAACCGCAGGTAAAAATGCCACTTTTTCGCCCGCTTCAAAAATTCTGAAATTGAGTACTTTTTACATTAATTTAGCTGATTAATATTCTACAAATTTTTGAATTATTCAATTTTGTAATAGTTTATTACCTATTATATTGTAAATAAGTACTATAATCATAAGATTCAATTAATTCGATAAGTAAGCTTAGTAATGAAAAACTGTAAATAATTCTCTATTGTTGATCCGATAGAATAACATTTTCTTATCTTTATAGGTAGTAATTTTGTTTGTCCTATTGTAATTAGAAGAATTATTTTATCAATGGCAATGTTTTCTAGATCAAACTACTGAGCGTATTTTATTAATGCGAGTGAAAATCATTATGACTCTGATTTTCGCCTACATTAACAATTTGGATTTGGAAGTGAGGATGTGATGGCACATCTGTTCTAATTATATTTAAACAAATGTTTAGCTATGAAGATAGCTGGAGGTTCTAATATATTTTTCACCTCTCCCGTGCTACTAGAATACATAAATGTTGCGAATAATTCATGAGTCGTCAATTTGAAAATTCCGAGATCTTCATTTCACTGATTGTACTGAGCCAGTCAAGACACATTTTTTTTCAAGAAATACGGAAGCTATTGTCAACGAATGGGATTGTATTAAACACCAGAAGAATTAACTTATTTCTGTTAATACCATCATTGATACTGAAGAAATAGTCGTTAATATCAAATATGTGTAATATTCAACGTTGCTACTTATGTCAGACAACATCAAAACAGCTTCTTACCGATATGACATTTTTTAATTAAAAGTGGATTGAGATAAATTAGAATTCAGAATATCTACGTTACATGCTAAGATTTTTAGAAAAGGCTTACACCTAACAGACAAACGGGATAGAAAAATTAGAAAGCTCGTACTGTGCATGAAAAGAAAAACACTGAAATTGCAAAATAAAATATGCAAAAAATATTTAGTTTACAATTAAGACTTCTCGTCGAGAAACCAAATCCCAGATTTGGAAGCACAAATGATGGCAATAAAATTCAACGATTCTTTGAAAACGCAACTATTTGTGCTTCTATAACGAGCATATACGAAGATTTGATTAAACAACTCTATGTCATAAGCTATTTCTTGTAACCATGTCATTTATTTGATCAATTTCAAAGATTTTTCCTTACAAACAGCTCGTAGGTTTGAGCTACATCCCTGGTTCTATATGCCTACTTCAGTACACAAACTACTTATTAATGACAAAGAAAGAATATTATCTTCATTACTGCCAGTTTATCTAATGCTCAAGAATCATGCAACAAACTTATCAAAAGGCATCGAGAAGCTTTATCGCAAACATCCAGTAGCGCGAAAAAAAGAAATATTTTTTACGCTTTTAATGTCATCAGATTCTTTCATTGCCAGTTTAGGTAAATTATCGTAGAAGAAATTAAAATCATTAATCACAATCAAAGTCACAGGATCTTCTAATACAGCCAACAAGTTCTGCTAACTATTAATACACCTTGACCACTGAAGAATCTTTTTATTACACTACAGTTGATTCTAAAGTTTAATTTCTGGAATATATTTCCGTTTTTTTTAACAATATAAAAATTAAATAGTCTAATATTTTACTTTCCATGAACGTACTTAAATTTAGATTAAATATGTCTTAATTCCTTGAAAATTCCTTTTTAAGTTTAGCCACGAAAATTTAAATTTTATTTAAATCTAATTGTTTTTACTTTTAATCTGTCACTTTATTTATTTACTTATTTTTAAAGTTTGACTTTTGAATTCTAATTAGCATCCACAAAATTTACGAAATTTCATACAAATTGAATAACTTTCGAGACATTTTCATTTTTGTTCCGCCTTATCGTATCCGCCATTTTTTAAAATTTCAATTATGTATTCTTAATTAGCATCCTTAAAAACACCTGTATACGAATTTTCGTAGAATCTGAATAACGTTTTCATATTTTGGCCAGCTTTTCGGGATTTTGCCCCACTGTGCAATGTTGGCAAATCTTATCGGGCCACTATCAGAACTTACATATCGGTCAAGCGTCATTTGCCAGCGTAAGTCGTTTGCCGCTATACAACCAAAAGGGGACCGATTACTATAACCGGCTGTCGAAATAGCAGATTCTTAAGTTTCAGTTGCCGACCTTCTAACGACACTTTACCGAAAATACCTTGCAGATGCCGACACTTAACCGACATTGACGGCTAAGTCCGATCGTATGCAAAAAGGTATGTGCTTGCTGGATACCTTCGAAATATTTCGATTACTAAATGCTCATTATAATTAACGTAAGTTTGTATAATGTTTTAACTAAAAATATTTCTAATAAACATAGTATACTATAGTAGTTTATTTATTTAATTTATATGTTAGTGATATGATACATCAGATAGCATGATCTAAACGTACTTATTATCCAAAGATAAATTTTACAATTGTATTTCATGAAGTTTAACTATTGTAAAAAGTTAACCCTTCACTGTTAAAAATAAATCTGTGAATTTAGGTTGAAGCTACTGGCAGCAAAGTAGCCGAACTTTTACCGTTCCGTTAGTAGATTTTCCGTTTTGGGAAAAAAAAAACAGACAAGAAAAATCCGTTTGAAGAAGCAGTAACTTTTTGTTACAAGGTTTGATTTTTAATGATAATAATTTAATATAATTTTTAAAATTAATGAATCGTCAAAGAATTCGAAATTTCCAAGTGATTTTAAGCTGCTATATTATTTTACTTACTTACTTAATTTATTTGTTTATTAATTTATTTATTTTTGTATAATTTACCTCAAGCCATCCTGGGAATCAAACTCGAGATCTTTTAATGTTGGCTTGTACAAAGTATGTATTTTATGAGTTAGTGAGAAAATCTGATGTACTTTTTCAAGATTTCTAACAAATATATTCGTGAGAATATTTGTAAACTGTTTATTTTATTTTATTGTAGACTGATGCATAATATATATTATTTTTTAAAACCAATTTTAATTTTTAAACTAGCTTAATTTTTTAAACCAACTTTTTTTTAAATTAATGATTGAAAAAAGAATTTTATTCATTTTTTAAAAAAAATTATATTGTAGGCATTTTTTTTAAATTGTCGTGCACTATTTATTTATTATTTAATTTTTGGCTAATTAGTTAGAAGATTTTTTTAATGAAAAACAGAAGAGAAAAATAAACAGAAAAATTTTCCCACAGTCTGCGATCGCAGGTGATTAGCGGAACGGTGCCGTGACCACTCGGCCACGGAGTCCCCAAAACAACGGAGTGTTTCCGTTTTTACCTTCTTCTATCTTCAATAGAAGAAAGTATTTTAATCGAAATTTTTGACGACGTCCAGTTCCAATGGATTTACATGTTTTAGGGGTAAGAGATTGCAAATTTTTTTTTTACAAAATGTCTGTCTGTCCGTGTATCTGTGTGTCCGTATGTGGCCATTCTACCATCAAAATGTGTATGAAGTTATGCGTAGAATTACACCAAATGTTTCGTGTAAGTGTAGGGCTATGGCTAGTTGGTCCTCCCTGAATTTGAAAAAAAAAATCCGTTGGAAGGAGGCGCTGCAATAGCGATTTTGTACCATTTTCAATATTGTTCCAACTAAAAGTGTATGAAGTTATGCATCGAATTTAACCAAATTTTTTGTGTAACTGTTTTGTTATAGCTAGTTGGTTCTCCCTTAATTAAAAAATCGCCGGAAGGGGGCATTGCAATAGCGATTTTGTGCCATTCTCAATACTGTACTACCTAAAATTGTATGAAGTAATGCATATAATTCAACGAAAGTTTTTGTGCATGTGTTTGACTATGGCTAGTAGGTCCGCCCAGAATTTGAAAAAAAATCCGCTGGAAGGGGGCGCTATAATCACGATGTCTATGCCATTTTCATTATTCTACCATCAAAAGTTGTATGAAGTTATGCATAGAGCTGAACTAAAATTTTTGTGTATGATTATTTTTGGGTATGGCAAGTAGGTACTCTCTAAATAATAAAAAAAAATCTGCCTATCATTCTATTTTCCATCGCCTCATGCAGAGACGGAAACTCGATTTTACTCTGATTAATTGACTAGAGCAGCATTTTGAGATGAAAATCAAAGTTGGTATAGTATTGAATTAAAATTATTAAATCTTTAACATATTTAACATGTTTTTCTTTAATATTAAAATGTACGCATGAGATATAAGAAAGTCTTGGGATTGGCTCATCCAACTAGATTCCTTCTATTTCCATTCATTTCGTTATTTTCAGGAAATATGGTGGAGTTTTCTGTTTTTTAACGGAAAATGCCTATTTTTTTGTTAAAACGGATTTTTTCTGTGAAATTCAGGAAAAAAATATTCGTGAATTTCAGACTTTTTTTAACAGTGTTTCGGGTCTTGTGTACTATTAATACCACATGTTTTTTAATTGATTATTATTATTTAAGAAATACTTTTATTACTGTTTTCATTTAGTAACCCTAGTATGTGTCTATGCATTTACTACCACTTCATTAATGTTTAGGAATTACTTAATGATAATAGTAATAATAAATATTTGCTTAGCCCTCTTTGCATCATTTGCGATATTTTTTAAATTTAATACATATTGCACAGTTAAAATTTAAAATAAAGTTCACTTTTCTGAAATAACTATATGTAATAAAGCGCAAAAAGTATTAAAAATGCTGCAATATCAGTTAAATTTTATTGTAATATATTATTTTCTAAACATCTTCAAAAACGATTTTTTGGCCTATTGTCAAATGAATACGAAATGAATAGTAATCAAAGCAATAGCATTTTTTTTTACGTTTCACGCAATGGAATATTAAACTCTAATTAATCTACTACCTCTGACAATAAAGTTTAGTGAATAGTCTCTAACATTAATGTTGATGAAATATTAACGAAAGTTACCATACCATCCTTCGAAATAGTCATCTCCCATAGTTATGCATCTCTGAGATCTGCTATAAATGTACTGGAAAATTCGCAAAAAGTCTTCTTTTAGGAAGGAGTTCAAAAGCTTCGTCACGTTTCTTTTTTTGGTGTCAGCAATATGGTAAAACCTCTTTCAAAGATAGTTTGAGTCGTGAAAAGAGGAAGAAGTCTAGAGGATTGAGATTTGGCGAAAACGTTGGATGTTCAATTTGCACCACCCCTTATAAATTTCTTTTGGTGTCATGCAAAGCTTAAAACGAAACTTTAAACTGATCTTTTGTTCGTTAATTTTCTTGTTCTCAGTTAAGAACCAACACACTGAATAAGCTCTTAGTAAAGCACCTCTTACACAGAATATAAACGGCGCTCAACTGAACAACGGTGGGGAAGATGGTCAACATTTACCTCTATGCAGGTGCAGCGTTTTGTTTCCCTAGTGTTGCCAGATCTGTCGTTCAGAATTCAATCACCGAACTTTTTTTGTCAGAGGTAGTATTTGGATATTTGTAGTATTTGTATTTGTCAAATTTTACGAATTTTCAGATTTATGATGTTTTTTTTTTTTTTTTTTTATGTTTAAAAATGATAGCCTGAATTTTTCGGAAAATTCAAAACAGAATCGTCCTTGATTTATTGTTTTTAACATGTTTAATTCATATTTCATGATCATGATCATATTATCATGTTTATATCAATTTATACCTTATATCATGTTTTTCCAAAGATATATGGCGGAATTGGTGATTTTTCTTTGTACAATTGACAAAATTGTTTTTATTCTTTTTTTATAGACCATTTGTCAAATTTTATGATTACTTTAGTTAGAAATGATTGCCTAATTTTTTTCGGAAAATTCAAAACAGAATTGTCCTTGATTTATGGTTTTTTTTCATGTTAATATCATGTTTTTTCAGAGATACATAGCGAAATTGGTGATTTTTCTTCGCACAATTAACAAAATTTATTTATTTATTTATTTATTTATTTTTGAGACCATTTGTCAAAATTTATGAATTTTCAGATCTATAACGGATTTCTTTCTTTTCTTTTCTTTTTCTTTTTTTCTTTTTTTTTTTTTTTTTAATTTTAGAAATGATTGCCTTAACTTTTCAAAACAGAATCATCCCCTTGATTTATAGTTTTTATCATGTTTATATCATATTTATGATCATAATCATATTGTCATGTTTACATCAATTTACAGTTTATATCATGTTTTCTGAGATATATGGCGAAACTGGTGATTTTTCTTCGTACAATTAAGAAATGTGATTTCTTTTTCTTTTCTTGAGACTATTTGGCAAAATTTACGATTACTTTAGTTAGGTTACTTAGTTTAGAAATGATTGCCTAAATTTTTCGGAAAATTCAAAACCGAATTGTCCTTGATTTATAGTTTTTATAATGTTTTTCCCAAGATATATGTGCAAAATTGGTGCTTTTTCTTCGCACAATTGACTATTTTTTTTTTTTTTTTTTTGTCAAAATTTATTATTATTTCGGAATTTTCAGATTTATGACGGTTTTTCTAAATTTAGAAATAATTGCCTAAATTTTTCGGAAAATTCAAAACAAAATCATGTTGATTCATAATTTAATGTTAATCGGAGTTTCGTCAATCGTATGCTATCTGGATAATATCATAGTGGAACATGGTAATAGTGGCTTCGCACCAGTGCACCGATTCTGCGCCCGGTATCATGTGATATTGGTGTTTTGACGGTAAATGGAAAAGCGCCAGATGAGAGAAATTCTATGAGTGCATTTGTGAATGTAATTTGCCTGGATATAAAATGCAGTGTTTTTTTCATTTATTAAAATTTTTAATAAAAATTAATCTTTAAAAAATTTTTTATAGCTGAAAAAAATATTTTTTTTCTCTTCGTTGCTTCTATATTGTTGACGTCAAGTTTTGACGGGTTTCATCTAGTAACACTTTTTAACTCAAAAATACCTATAAATTTAAGATATACTTTGAATTAGTTGGTAATTTTAATTTATTTGTATTTTTGAAAACGGCCATTCAGGAAAATTTTAAAATTCAATAAATAAATAAAAAACAGGAAATTCACCTCCAAAATAATATTTTATTTTATAATTATAACTATTATTTTTCAACCGAAAATATCAATGGAACTAAAAACGTGCTCTAAATAATTGCTTACTTTAATGTATTTCCGTTGAGAAACCGTTATGGCATTTTAAAAATGCAGAAAAAAGTAAACTAATTGCAAATCATGAAAATCACGATAAAATCCAACTGTAAAGCTAATATATATTTGTTTGAATAGGAGGAACATCTGTTAGGAACATAATGGTGCCGAAAATCAAAGTGTATCTTTCTTTTTTTTTATCTCTTCTTTTCTTTTTGTTATTTTTTTTCTGTAATCTGGATTTGCTAATGACAATTTATATCTGAAGAAAAATCAAAAAAGCGAAAATTATAGCGTTTTCAAAATAGTAAATATTAATATTTTTAAGCCAAAGATAGCATTTAGAAACTTAATTTTATATCAGAAATTTTCATGTTCTCGTGTTTATTTTTCATAACTTGACGAATAGGGGGGAGGGGAGGAATTCATATTAACTATTTTGTTAGGAAAAGACATGTATTTCTTTTATCTACCCAAATGATAACGTAAGACATTCGAAAACACAATCGTCAGCATAATGCAAGCTCAACATTTTATACTTCCAATTTTTTTAATTATTATTTTTATTAGTTTTCAACATATAAAAAAATCTGAATATCAATTGTTTTTCCCCGATCTTGACAATTTTTCGACGCCTCACTCAGCACTGATCACCTGGCCTTCAATCGCCGTCAGCGCCACCTATTGTTTGAATCTCGAACTAAAGTAAAAAATTACGATAAAAAACTCCTGACAGTATACATAACACTCCTGCAAAAACTTTTTAAATAGCTGTCACCGTTTGCAAGTTATTGAATTTTAAAATCTATCAGGCATTTTTGGGACACCTGGTATATTCTTAAAAATAATTTGCTTTACAACGGTTGGAAGACACGGAAACGAGAATTGATTTTTTATGGTAGAAATTTTTATTACTACTATAATGAATATTCACTATCGTTCACGGAAATTGACAAAAATAATATATCATTAATACTATTTGGCTTAAGGGGTCGCATATTTCAGATGTGTATATTGCTGGGACGATTACTGTTTCTAAACCAATAGGAGAGCGTCATTATCACGGTCAAGTACACGCCCACACAGTTTGATTGACAGGAACTCGTGGACAGTTGACGGTGCTAATTATAACGATAATCTGTTGAGGATGAAAGTGAGCTGACTGGCTGAATGGTTAGAGCGTCGAGCTTGAAACCGGAGGATATGGGTTCGATTCCATCGCGGGCCGAGAGATCGTTGGTGATTTTTTTTTTTAATTATTGGAGGCTGTCTTTTATTAATAAATAAGACATTTAAAAAAATATTTCAAACCCTTTTAATATTCTAAATATCGTTCCAAAATGATTTTTATATATATTAAACAAATGGGAAAAAAATATTCTGCGAAAATATCCGTATAAGCAAAGTTCTTACTTTAATTTTTATTTATTTATTTATTTATTTATTTCAGGATCAGAGGAAGTATAATTTCTAATTGAAGTAAATAAACTTCAGTCATTTTGAAAAAAAAAAAAAAAATTCTTTCGTACCTTTAATTTTTAATTACCGAGTACAAATTCAAACAATCCGAGTACAAATAAATAATAAACACACACGATCAATTGTCCACGAGTTCCTGTCAATCAAACTGTGTGGGCGTGTACTTGACCGTGATAATGACGGTCTCCTATTGGTTTAGAAACAGTAATCGTCCCAGCAATATACACATCTGAAATATGCTAAGGGGTCAGGTACCTTTTAAAGAATCCAAAAATCGATTTTTTAAAAAATAGCTTATAATTAAATGTGATTCTTTAGAAACATTTAAAAACAAACCGCATTCAAAAATTCGCATTAGAAAAAGAGTTATGTCTAAAAAACTTTGCGATTTTCCTATACCACCAATGGTAAATTTAAAGTTTGACGTCAATTTTCTCAAAACAGCGATTTTGTTCATTGCGTTGCATTAACGATTTCTCAAAAACGGTTGCGTCGAATTTAACAAAATTTTCGCTGAATATGTTAAACGTACACATGCACAAAATGACTTACTATTATGTTCCTCAAATTAGAAGTTTAGAATTTACGACTACTTTTTTGTAAAAAAAATCTCGATATTTCGAATTTCTTTAAAAAAAAAAAAAAAAAAAAAAAAAAAAAAAAAAAAAAAATTCTCGAAAACTATAAGTTTTATTTTTTTCATCGTAGATCCTTTTGAAAACACATTATTTTTCTACTCAGAAAAAAAAATCTTGGTTTGTTTTAGCTAGTCAAATTTGAAAAATCGTGCGCGCAAGGCATGCAAGCTTTATTCTCCCGTAAAAATTGTATAATCTTTAAAAATGCTTAAAAAAACATTGCATGCATGTATAATTTTTTTAACAACTTTAACTAATAAAATAAATCCTTCTTAATATGTGTTTTCAATTTTATAGTCAAAAGTCAGTTAGATATAGAGTGACTGCAGTTCTTACAGAGGTCACTTTTTCACGTATTTTGTTAGTTCGAAAGATATCTGACCCCTTAAAGGATTATTTAAAAAAAAATTTTATTTATTGAGTTAAAATTTTGAATTTCTTTGTAATGATTAACCATATCATTTATAAACAAACTCACATGATAAACTTTTTCATAATTAAAAAAAACATGTATAAACTTAAAATTTACTATAAATGTGAGATAATTTAAAAATGCTAAAACTCGACTTATTATTTGTATATATATATTTTTTAAATAACGGTAATTAAATAAGTTAAAACTTTCAAAAAACCTTTTAAATTAGCATTAAAATTCATATTTGTAATACAATATCTCATTAACCTGTTAAGAACTGTAAGTAAATTAATAATATTAAATATTAATTTTAATTTTAAGGCAAAAATACTTCATGTCTTTGCGCATATTTACTAATATTTACAAAATAATTTTTCATATAGCCATAAAAATTTATAAGATTTATAAATTAAAAGATTTATAAAAATATAAAAATGCATTTTGACTTAGATTTTGTCACCTGAGAATAATAAGGTTCTATCCGTATTTTTAAAACAAATTGACTTACCGATATGGAAATGTTCTAATTGTATCTATGTATGTATTTTTGGATTAAAATAATGTCATATTATGATTGTAAGGTCATATGTAAATTATATATAACTTCATTTTGATGCAAAATGCCTTCATAAATACAAATAGAACCTATTTATATCGATAAGTCATTTTTTTCAAAAACACTGATAGAACTTTATTATTCTCAGGTGACGATTTGTTAAACATCGATAAAAAAAACCACGAAATGGTTTTAATATTATTTGCTCAATGAAATATACATGTCATTAGCCTCTTTATTTGCTTTTGAATATTTGAAAAATGACATGTTTTATTTTTATCTATTTTCGGATGCAAAATTTAATATTTTAAAAAGCATTATTGAAATTTAAATGAAATTAAGAAAAGCTCGTTAAAAATCCTTCTAAACACCACTACTAAAAAATCAATAAAAAAATACATAAATGTTTGTCAGGTTGCATGCATTTTCTAGTATATTCTTATGGATAATTTATTTTACAAGGACTAGAAGACACAAAAATAAAAATTTCTTTCTGTTTTTTTTTTTTTTTTTTTTTTTTTTTTTTTTTTTTTTGGTAGAAATTTTTATAACTACTGTAAAGGATATTATCTACCCTTTGCGAAAGCTGGCAAAAATTATATATTTTTTTATTATTTACTTTAAAGAGGTCTAGGGCAAATTTGAAAATAATTTTTATTTCTTAAATTAAAATGTTGAATTTCTTTTTGATGATTAATCATATAATTTTTAAAAGATTCTTATACGATAAAGCTTCTCATATGTATATATATTTTTTTTATTTTCAAAACTTAAAATTATTTATAGAATTGGGATAATTTAAAATCTTCATAACTCAACTTGTTATTTGTACAATTTCATTTTTTTACATTTAAATAAACAAAAATATCTAAATTTTAATTTTGATTGTTATTACTCATCTTATATAATAAACTCAAAATTGTATTTTTAAATATAATACCTGATTCTTAATAAAGTTATAACAAGGCACATATTATTTGAAGAGTGTATCTAATATCTTTTGGGAAATTTATTTGAATTCTACAAGGTATGGGTTATCCTATTCTATGAAAAAGGTAAATTTTCATACGAATCATGCCCTATCAACAAAAACAAGAATTGGAAACCTCAATATTTATGACAATTGAATAATAATTGAAACAAAAAATGTAATTAAAAACTAGTTGGATGTGCCAATCTCAAAACTTACTTCTGTCTCATATGTACATTTTTATTTTTAAAAAAATAGTTACTCATTTTAATGCTTTAATAATTTTTCTTATTCAATATCATACCAACTTTGATTTTCATCTTAAGTTTCTGCTTCAGTCAATTAATCGGAGTAAAAACGAATTTCCGTCTCTGCACGAGCCGATGAATTATAGAATGATAGGCATATATATATATATATATATATATATATATATATATATATATATATATATTTTCGAAATTCAGGGAGGACGTACTTGCCTTACCAAATAATAATCATACATAAAACATTTAGTTCAGTTCTAAAACTAACTTCATACACTTTCAGGTTGTGCAATATTGAAAATTGCATAAAATTCGCTATTTCAGCGCTCCCTTCCGGCGGATTTTTTTCAAATTCAGGGAGGACCAACTAGCCATAGTCATACACTTACACAAAAAAATTGCCTCAGTTCGATGCATAACTTCATATACTTTTGGTCGGTACAAATTAAAAATGGCACAGATATCGCGACTATAGCGCCCCCTCCGGCAGAATATTTCAAAACTGAAGGAGAACATGCTTGCCACAGCCAAAAACATTCACAAAAAATTTGGTTCAATTCTATGCATAACTTCATACACTTTTTGATGGTAGAATGGCGACACACACACACGTGCACACATTATTTAACATAACGCAGCATTACAGTCTGTGAGATTTCACCCGTGAGTAGGTAGCATCCCTTAGGTTTGAAACATCTGATTTAAGGGATTTAAAAAATAAATATTAATTAACAATTTGATGTACAGTGGCGGTGAAAAGTTTCCGGCCAGCAAAAATTTTTCAGTTAATTTGTAAATATACCCATATGAAGAGGAATCTCAAAGTGATATTAATGCATTTTATTGACACTAGTTAGGGACTTGCTTATAGAAGAACATGTAAATATCAATAAATTTAACTGACAAAATTAAGTATAAAGCAAAACGCATGTTCTCAAAAATATCCGGCCACCTTTACATGTTTGTAAAAAAGTGGTATTGTAATAGAAAATTACAGTGATTACAATTTACAATTAGTTTTATCGTATTACAATTTTATTAGCTTTATTAATAAGTACTGCGGCGCAGCAACGTGACATCCATACAATCAACGGTTAAAGATCGTCTATGGTACGTTTTTCCCACATTTTTTACAGTTTTGGCGAAATTTCGTCTGAGTTGGAATATTTATAGTTCCGCAGACTTCTGGCAACTTCTTTTCAAAGATTTTCTATTGAATTCATGTTGGGCGCTTGGGCTGATCATTTCAAAAACGAAATTTTTTGGGCAAAAACCATTGCTTATCGAGGTTTATAAACATTTTTTATGTCATTATCATGTTACGAAAAATTGTTGCGACCAATTTATTTCTCTAATAAGGCAGAAAATAGTCTTGCAAGATATTCTGATACATTGTATCATTCACCTGGCTGCGGATTTCAAATAACGGACGGACACTTTTTGAAGAAAATACTCCCCACAGCATAACGTGTCCTCCGCCATGCTTCTATGTCGGAATAACATAGGTCGAATCATATCTTTTGTTGTTAGGTCATCGGACGTTGCGTCTGCCATCAGTTCCAAAACTGTTTCGAATTCGATTGATAGAAAAATAGAACTTTTTTTCAGTTTACACTTGACCAGACTTTGTGTTTTTTGGAAAACGCCAGTCAGGTACGTTTGTATTTTTTTAACTCTGAAAAATTTTTAACACCAACTCTTCAATAAAGTTTACATCATGTCAGCATGTTGATACGGTATACGGACTTATTTCGGCAATATTTTCATCGCGTAAATCGCTGTATATTGCAGCGGAATTTTTATGCGGATTATCAATTATTTTTCTCCTGATAATTCTGTCCACAGGAATAGTAATATTTCGGAATCCCCCGGACCTCTGAAAGTCCTGAAGGCCACGGCCATCTTTATATAAATTTTAAATATTGTTTACGGATGATTTTACCGATCGATAACTTTTACGCAATATCTCGAGAAGATTGGCCTTTTATCGACAAACTCATCACTCATTTATGAACAATAATTGTTGAACTTTTCACTTTTAAATTCATACTATGCTATACACGTTGATTCATTCATAACCACAACCAAAAAACTGTTTACCGGTAGAAAAAAACTAAAGAATGATAAGTGGCCGGAAACTTTTGCACACACGAACTTCGAATTTTATCCCTTTGCATGAAGCATCTTCAGTATCCAATCAAAATGATCACGTGGTCAAAGGTCATTCACATATTCCTAACTTTTGAAGTATATATGTTTCTTCTTTGCTGAAAACTTTTGGTAAATAAATCGAATTAACTAACTAGCCGGAAACTTTTGACCGCCACTGTATATGTCGTTTTACACACGCATGGACGACTGTATTCAAAATAAAGCTTAAAAAATATATAATAGGACACTTAATGGCTAAACTGAGTAACTTAAGTATAGTAGCATCACAGAGAGATTATGCTTTTCAATTTAATTGTATAGCATTCCTAACTCACTCGCTACTGCTTACATTTATGCATATTATATGTAAAAGTGGATTAAACCTAAGCACTGTTCTCTTAGAAGACTGGATGACACATGCAATTAATACTGACGTTTAAGGCTTGTAAATTAAAGTATATTCAGTTTATTCTATAAGTTGAATGTTTAAATGTTATTTAGTAAACTTTTCATAAAAAACATATATTATTTAAGCTGTTTAAATAGAGCATAATTCTAAGTATTCTAAATCTCATTACTCGGCATCTCTAGATTTAGTATTTTCTTTTAAATTCTTTCTGGAGAATATTTAGAAATTACAAAAGTGTCGATTTAACATGATTAAGGATTTAATATGCATTATGAAGAAGAATAAGGAGAATTAATCACAATTAATAACGATTGAAAGGGCATCATCACAGATTTGCCACATACAAAAATGTTAAATTAAAAGTGAAATTAGGTTGATTTTGATTAACATTACAAGAATGAAACATACTAAGGCAATATCTAAAGGAAGCATATCGAATTCCACATTTTATTCAGATTCTGTCTCATCCCTCCCCCCAAAACCTGTTCCCCCCCAAAAAAGAAAAAATAATACACACAGTACTTAAAACGTAAATGTTATTGTTTAATATATTTTTTTTTAACCGAAAATGATAAATAATGAATTTTAATTTGTTAAGAATTACATTTTGTTAGATAATAATAATTAAATGAGTTAAAACCTTTAAAATAACCTTTTAAATTTGCATTGAAATTCATCCGAAAGAGCTTTTTAGCTAAATATATTTGTAATCTCTAATACAATACACTATCTCCTTAACCTTTTACGAACTGAAATTAGTTTAATAACATTAAGTATGAAATCTAGTTTTCATTTAAAAATACTTTATTTCTTTTGAAATATTTTTTATTATTTACAAAGTTAATTTTCATATATCTGTATTTCGCTTAACGGTGTCTGAAATACATTTTAAAATAACTTTTGTTTCTTGAATTAAAATTTTGAATTTCTTTGTAATAATTAACTATATGATTTATAAACAAACTTACATAATAAAACTTTTCAAAATTAAATAAAAAAATAAACTTAAAATTTTTTATAAAAATGGTGTAATTTAAAATTGTTATAACTCGACTTATTATTTGTAGAATTTACGTTTTTTAAATAATGATAATTAAATAAGCTAAAATTTTCAAACAGACCTTTTAAAATACCATTAAAATTCGCCCAGAAGAACTTTATAGCTAAATATATTTGTAATCTGTAATATAATACACAGTATCATTAATCTGCTAATAACTGAAGTAGTTATTAATATTAAGTATATATTTTAATTTTAATTTAAAAATACTTCACGTCTTTTGAAATATTAATTATTATTTATAAAATCAATTTTCAAATATCAGTATAAAATTCACTACAAGTTTTCTAAGAAGATGAAATTGTATTTTCACTTACATATGTTAAATCTATATATTTAAAAGACCTGGCTGTTTTTTTAGTCATCAGCCCTGAATTTTCTACTCAAACGATTTTAATAATTATTTTTTTTAATGAAAGCTATTTATTTGTAGTTGTGTCCATTTTAGTTATTTTTTTTAATTTATTTCCTTTTTTATATTTTATTTTTAGATTTAAATGCTTTTTACGATATTGCTTCAAAACGGTGGCAACTCAGTGTAGCTTTTCTCTCGATAATAAAAATTTATTTTCCATTACCACTTTCCACCAGTCAGAAGCTTTATTTCATCAGTGAACATGTTCTCGCATTTAAAAGAAAAAAATTAATTGTTTTCGTAAAATTTAGCCACAATAAAATGAATGCGTATAATTAGGCACTAATTGAGGTAGAAAAATATATTTACTGAGAAATAATATTTATGATGTAAATAAAATAACAGAAAATAATTTATGATAAAAATTAATGTCTAAAGCAAAATAAGAAAAATTTCAAATGTGGAAAATAATGTCATTCAGCAACCACATAAATGGGAATTACAATATTATAATGGATGCCTTTTTCATATTACTAATAACAGTAACTTGTAAAAAACATTAGAAGAGAAAATGACGTCACTATTTAAAACATCGCATTTTTACTCATAACGATATTACATTTCAATATTTCTTATTATTATGGAAACGGAGATTGAGATTTTACTTTCAAATGACTTCAGTTAGTGAAAATAATGTCACAGTAAAATTAGTTTTTTTTTTTTTAATAAAACTATTTTTTTTTTAAATAAAACTTTTTTTTTTTTTTTTTTTTTTTTTTTTTTTTTTGAGTACATAGAAAATAAAATTTCTGGATTTCGCCGGCACTCAGATTACAATTTTAACTGAAGATGTGCGAATATTTGCATCAAAATTGTAACTAGGAAATTTGACATTAAGTTTGTAAATATATTTATTATATATTGTTTCAATGATGTAATTACTTTTGCTGTTTTTAAAACCAAATCGATCGGGTCTTTTAAACATTTCATTCGTCGAATTCCACTCGTATTGATTTAAAAAAATACATAAAGTTACTTTAATATTTTCTGTTCATTAAAATAAGCATGTCTTTAACATCTGTATTTGCTTTTGAATATTTAAAAATGGAAATAATTTTTTTTTATATTGAAAATTTAATTTTTTAGGGAGCATTATTGGAATTTAGATGAGAGAAAGAAAAGCTCGATAAAAATCCTTCAAACACCACTACTAAAAAATCAATAAAAAATACATATTTGTCATGTAGCATGAAGTTTCTATTACACTCTCAAATGTAATTTTCTTTACAAGGACTGGGAGACACGGAAATGAGAATTGATCTTTTCTGGTTGAAGATTTTATAACTGCTGAAACTGATGTTCGTTACCCTTTACAAAAATTGACAGTAATATTTTTTTTTTATATATTATTTGGCTTAGAAGGATCTGGGACATATTTTAAAATAATTTTTATTTAAAATTTTGAATTTAGTATGAATTTTGAAATAACCATATCATTTGTAAACTCGCTCATATGATAAAACTTCTCATACATATATATTTTTAATTTCTTTTATTTAAAATTTATTAAAAAAGTGAGATAATTTAAAACTGTGATAGCTAACGCATTATTTGTAGAATTTATTTATTTTTAAATTTAAATAAACAAAAATATCTAAATTTTAATTTTTTGACTCAGTATTTTAATTTTTCAATAAATTAAAAATATTTAAAGCAAAAATTAAAAACACTTATTTAAAAAAATCATATTTTAAAAAGTAAATATTTGTTCACATTAGCTGAGTCAAAATTAAATTAAAGCAATCAAAAAAGACATGTTCCAAGTTTGAAGTATTATCTTTAACGGTTCTTGAGTTATAACAATAAAAATCTGAGAAATGGTGAAGAAAAACCATCACGGTGAAAAAAGCATTTTTACAAGAAACAATTTCCAAGACAATCATTGCTTAAGCTAGATATTAAAACAAACCAAAATGAAAAAAAAATCTACTTAACACAGAAATATCATTTAAATGTCATTATAAGCATAAAAAATAAAAAAAATTGTTAATGTAATAAATTTTTTGTTTTTGTTTTTTGTTTTTTTTTTCAGAAAATTTGAAGATTTTTGTGTCCCAAACTGTCTTAAACCGTATGTAGGCATCGTTAATGTAACTTTTTGAATTTATGTCAATGTTCAAAACACTAAATTTGCTTTAGGGCAATTTATTTGTAATGAAATTTCTATCTTTTGTAACTTTTTTTTCATTTCAAAATTCCAAACAATAAGGAAATCTTGAACTTTAATGCGCTTTAACAACTAGTATTCCCCCCCCCCCCAGCTTTGACGGTTTAATGGGAAAATGCAATAAAAATACTTTAAATTTTCAAAAAAAAATATAGCTCAAATTTGTTTTCCATCATGTTTATTAAATAGTTTTAGAGACATCAATTTAAATCAAGTACACACAGGTAAATCAAAACAAAATTTTAATCACTGCATCTATGTAAGTTTGTAAAAAAAACCACAGCATTTTCACTTAATAAATAATGAAAAAAAAAAAAAAACCTCTAATGTTTGCAACTAAGAAATCATTCGTTTCACTGATATAAAATCACTGGGCACCTCATTTCATGGATCGTTACTTTTTTGATTAAAATCATCAATGCGTAATATCTTATTCTAAGACAATTACTCTAAAAGAAATAAAGTTATGAAAATTATTAGTTGGAAACGAGCTCATACCGCGATATTATTATCTTGTTTGTAGAAATATTAATTTATTTTAAATTTACATGCCCTCATTTTCAGTATAACAATTTTAATCAAAGTGATTTTAAAAATTTTATGACTAAATTTTGATTAAGATTAAATTTTTTCTTCTTCTTCTAACGTGAAGCTTTGAAATTATTAATAAAAAAGAAACTTTTAATAGAATATTTTTTATTTGTAAAAAAATGTCTGTAATAAAAAGCACTATTTAAAACAAATGAGTATTTTTCCATAAAAATATTTTATCATACGAGAAAAATAATAAATTCCAAGTGCATTTCTTTTTTAATTTTACTTTGAAATTTTTTTAAATTCTAAATGTTAATCATATCTATAGTATTTTTTTACATTTTATCCAAAGTAATTTCAATAATTTCTGAAGAAATGTTGATAAAGATTCACTTTTTTTAAATTTCTTATATGAAACTTTGAAATAATATACATAAAAAAAGCTTTCGCTTTTTTCAGAAGGAAAAAATGTCCATATTAAAAGACGCCAGTTAATATTAATCAACACTTAACATTGTTATTTTTTTATATCTGCATAAAAATTTTATACCATTAATTACAAAATTATTAATAAGTTTCTAACACGAAATTATTTTTTTGTATACAAACTTTACATCGAAATATTTTTATTACTAAATGTGTATTAAAGCTAACTTAAATTTGTTTAATGTTGTAATTAAATAATATTTCTAATCATCGTAATATATATATAATAGTTATGTATTTAAATCATATAAAAATCTACAGATAGCATTATCTAAATGCACTTTTTATCCAAGAAAAGTTTTACAAATTTTATTTCATAAACCTTGTGAGGGAATGTCCCTTTGTGATAAAGGCATAATAGTATTTTTTGTGAGATCGTGACGTCAATGCTCTAACATGTGTGGCGCAGAAGTGACATCTATCCTTTATTCAACTTCAACATTCCGGAACGTGTGTGGCGCCCTCGAGTCTACAGTTAACTGCAGTTAGGAATATTATGCAAATTTATAGCTCCGTCTTTAGTTTGCAATGTAAAAGCTGTGGGTTGGAATGTAAGGTGTTGTGGGGCGAGGATAGCCAGCAAGGTGTCTTGAGGCGAGAGAAGCCAGCAAAGCGAGATAGCTTGTGTTGTGAGTTGAGTTAGCCTACAGCGAGGTACAATGTTTTGTTGAGATAAGCTAGGATTGCCTAAGAGGAGAGCCAGTGGGTAAGAGTTGATTAGCACGTTGAGTTTTGAGAATAAAAGTTTTGTGCAGCCACGAGCTGTTTTCTTATAGATTAGTGTAGCAGTACTCAACGACCTGAAAGTAGAGCCGGTAAGAGTGTTCCGACTTGAATTTAGCCGTGGATGTGAGTATAAATTACAGTTTAACCACTTAGTATTGTATTTAGTGACTGGAAATCTTGAACTTCAGCTCCCCTTCCCATTCCCCAGAGACAGTAAATAAAGTGTTGGATTTTAACTTTTACTTAAACTATGTCTTCATTTAACCAACATATCACCGGCGGCGTGCCCAGCCACGTCACAAATGGCGCCCAACGTGTGTTCGACCTTCGCGTCAAAAATGGCGCCCAACGAAAAGTCGAACATTGCAAGATTGTCCCACGAGTTTATTTTACTGGTGAAGGAGACATTAACGAATTCTTAGTAAAATTGGAGGATTATATTTTATTTAATAATATACCGGAGAATAATAAGTATATAGTGCTTAAATGCTCGCTGAAGGGCGAAGCACTTTTGTGGCTAGATAATATAGGCAAATTCCTAATAAATGATGAGAATAAACGATTTGAACAGACAGTTACTGAATTAAAGAAAGCGTTTTCGCCTGTCAAGGACAAAAGTATTTTACGTAGAGAATTTTATTGTAATAAACAGAACATATATGAACTGGCTTCAAAGTTTTATCTATGTTAACTTGAGTTAAAAATAAATTAGGTTTGGATGTCACGTTTGAGGACTTATTAGACATAGTTCTTCCTCTTTTCAATACAAATGTGCAGGACTATATTGAACTTAGAGCACCAAAAAATTCGTCTGACATGCATCAGATTTTGTTGAAGTATGAGTCTCGGCACAGCTCGGATCAACGGGAGTCGCGTAGCCCTCGACAGAGACCCGTCATGGAAAATTATTTGAGAAATGAGGGGGATAGGTATTTGAGAGGGGGACAGCGATTAATGAGTAATAATTTGAGTAATGGTATTTATGGATTTAGTCGAAATGTGTCAAATACTGGTAATGGTAATAGAAATTTCGGTGGTAGTAGCAATTTTAGAGGCGATGACAGAAATATTGATGGAAATAGGCGGAGTAGTGTCTATGGTTCGAGAAGGGGTGTACGTGAAAGGAATGTTCCTTCTTCACGAGTAAGGAGATTGACTTTGGATGAGAATTCTGGAGGTAGGTCAGTGCAAAGGATAAGTGTTAAGAGTTCGGAAAGATTGCTGTATTGGATGGCTGTATAAACTGGAAGATGGCTGTATTTCGGAAAGTATACAGTCACAGGTCAAAATGGAGAAGCGTTCTGTATACCTGAATAGTGTGACTATTAATCCGGTGGAGTTACCTGAATTGTTAATGTTAATTATTTTGGTTAAAACTCTCTTCGATACAGGGCCAGAGAAGTCTTTCATTTCGTATGATATTTATCGTTAATATTTTTCGTGTAACAAGTTGCGGAGGTCAGATCTGGTGGTTCACTCGGCGCAAGAAGTAGCGTGTGTTAATAAAGGCTCAGTGGATTTGGAGGTTGAAATTCGTTCGGTTAAGACATTTTGGGAGTTTTGTGGGCTAGATGATTTAACGACACATTGCATAGTCTGCATAGATTACATGAAGGATAGAGGAATTAGTCTGGATTTCTTTAAAAAATCTTTGATCGTGAATAAGAATGAGAATGTGAGCAAGAAAAAGTCAGTTTCGGTTTCGGTTGATTTTGGGGAGTCTGGCTTACGTGAAGTCCCGAAAGAGACATTTAACAAGTTTTTGGTTGATTTTAGCGAATTTTTTTCAGATAAACCGGGTTTAACGCATGTTGCATGCATGAAACTAATACTGGTTTGTATGCACCCTTGCTAGTAAACCATATCGTTATGATTTTATACCTCATATTTTTAAAGCTCTGTGGGAGAAGCTGAAGATTGATCATTCTTTTACTGTTCCTTACAGTCCTCAATCTAATATGGCTGATCGTGTAAATCGTACGTTAATTCAAATGATTTCTTCTTACGTGTGTTCACATCATTTAAATTGGGACCAGTTTCTTCAGCATTTTGCGTACGCACTTCGTATGGCAGTTCATTTGTCGACGGGGAAAACGCCTGCTGAGTTATTTTTGGGTAGAAAAGTCATTACTCCTTTTCAAAGGTTAGTTATGGTATATGATGCAGAGAGTCGATTTATGCGTCAGGATATTGAGAAGTTGGTTAAGAAGGCACAAGTTCAGATGGGAAAAGCACAAGAGAAACAAACTCAGTATTATAATATGCGTAGAAGGGAGTTAAAAGTTAATGTTGGAGTGTTTTAGTGGAAAAGCATTGGTTAAGTTCGAGTCGTCAGAAGAGGATAGCGATGTTTGGTCCAAAGTGTGTGGGTTCTTTTGAAGTTCTAGAAGTTCGAAATAATAATTTGGTTGTAAATGTGAGTGGTGAAAGGATGACAGTTATTTTGGATCAGGTTCGAATTTATAAGGAGAAAATGGTAGAGAGAGAATGGTAGTGAGGGTTCTCATGTGTCGAGTGGTGTTTCGCCAAATTCCCGATCCAATGAGTTTCCCGAGTCTAGCTCATCTTCATCTAATAATTATCTTCAGTATTCACAACGAAACTCTAGATAGACAGCGCCAAAAACGATTACTGAAAATAGAAAGACTGTTCAACCGAAAGCAAAGTGTGATAATAAAACAAAGAGACCAATATCGACTACGTCAAACTCAGTATGCCCTAAAAAGCAGGAGATCATAAATCGACCCGTCCGGTCCCGACAATAATTAGACATCCACCTCGGAAGCATAAATTGTACAATAGTCCGACGTCATCAGCACATAATCCTCCAAAAAAGACTTTTATGGACACTCGTCGAAATGATAAGAAAACTCTCTGATTATGTTTTTCGTAATAAAAGACAACGTAGGTCTGGACAAAAACGAGGCCTAGCATCAACGGTTACTTCAGGTGCGTCCAGAAAGAGGTGACAGTTATCGGAAAGTCAGCGTCTGCAGTCTGGAAACCGATAGGAGTCTTGCCATGGAGTGACCTCAGTGAACCAATCTGGACGGAGTCGTCGAGTGGAATCTACAAGTGTCCCAAGGCATTTATACAGGATCAGACTACAAGCACGGCAGTCAACGGTTGCTTCCCCATTCAGTTCTGATGACGAAAGATCGTTTGTTCAAGGATTCGGAGACAAGAGAAAAAGCCTTCCTGTAGTATGAAGCCGGCTAGCAGCGAATCTTCTCTATAAATGGGTGATGATGTTCTTTATTATCTTTCTATTAAAGTGCATTTATGTCATAGCAATGTGAAGGAATGAAAACAGGTGGACTGTTTTAGATTTTATTTTTGGACATTTTGTGAAGTTTTTACGGACTCACGAGTAGTGCTTAATTAAGTTCAAAATTTGTGGGCAAAATTTTTATTATGATGTATGTTTCAAATTTTTGTCTCAACTGCTTTGAAATTCTGGATCTACTGTTAATTGTTATGTTAGTTACTAAAAAAGCTGTTATATTGTTATATTCTTAATGTCTTATATTATCTTATATTGTCTTATATACAGGGTGATTCTAAATTATTTTACAATAAAAGAAAGGTGATAGTACACATCATGACAAACAATATTAAATGGGAGATCATGGGTCCCAAACGTTTTCCAAAGGAGATAGCCGCCATTAAAGTTTAGGGACCAAAATTTCAATTAAACATAAAAAACGGAAAAATCGGGCGAATGATTTGCGGTTTTCACTAAAATTATTCTTTATGTCAGCATTTTTTTGAAATTAAATTATAAAGATAAATTTAAAAAATGCCGATAAAGGGCGCTTTAGACTTTGGAGCAACGAACAACTATTTTTTGCCGGTATTTTTTACATCTCATTAAATGTTTTCGTAAGCTTAGACTCAAGCTTAAATTTTGCGCTCAAAATGTGAATAGTGGGGGGTGCTTAAGTAGCACAAACTGAGCTGTGTTCAGAGGGTTCAAATTTCAAATGATTATAAAAAACGGAAAAATTAGTCGATTGATTTGCGATTTTCACTAAAACTATTCTTTTAGGTATTTTCTTGAAAATAAATTATAAAGATGAATTTCAAAAAATGCCGATAGAGGGCACTTTAGACTTTGAGTAACGAACAACTCTTTTTTGGCAATTATTTTTTGCATCTTATTTAATGCTTTCGTAAGCTTAGACTTAAATTTTGAGCTCAAAATCTGAATAGTTGGGAGTGGTTAAGTAGACAAACTGAACTGTGTTCAGAAGGTTAAAATTTCAAATGATTATAAAAAACACAAAAATTGGTCGATTCGTTTGCGGTTTTCGCTAAAACTAATTTTTAAATCAGCATTTTCTTGAAAATAAATTGTAAAGATAAATTTCACAAAATGCCGATAGAGGGGGCCTTAGGCTTTAGAGTAGCGTACAACTATTTTTAACCGTTATTTTTTTAATCTCATTAAATGCTTTTAAATGTCGGACTTAAATTTGGGCTCAAATTCTGAATCGTTGGCAGGGGTTAAGAAGCGCAAACTGAAGTGTTATCAGGAGTTGAAATTTATCCCTCTCCCCTCCTTGAACACAATTCAATTTTTCGCTACTTAAACAATCCCAACGATTCAGAATTTGAGCCCAAAATTTAAGTCTATGCATTAGAAAGCATCACAGTTCAGTTTGTGCTACTTAACTACTCCCTACTATTCAGATTTTGAGCTCAAAATTTAAGTTTAAGTCTAAGCTTCCGAAAACATTTAATGAGATGCAAAAAATAATGGTTAAAAATAGTTGTACGCTACTCCAAAGCCTAAGGCGCCCAATATCGGCATTTTGTAAAATTTATCTTTAAAATTTATTTTCAAGAAAATGCTGATTTAAAAATTAGTTTTAGCGAAAACCGCAAACGAATTGACCAATTTTTGTGTTTTTTATAATCATTTGAAACTTGAACCCTCTGAACAAAGCTCAGTTTGTGCTACTTAAGCACTCCCCACTATTCAGATTTTGAGCTCAAAATTTAATTTTGAAGCAAAATTTAATTTTGAGTCTAAGCTTGCGAAAACATTTAATGAGATGTAAAAAATACCTTCAAAAAATAGTTGTTTGTTGCTCCAAAGTCTAAAGCGCCCTTTTTCGGCATTTTTTAAAATTTACCTTTATAATTTAATTTCAAGAAAATGCCGACATAAAGAATAATTTTAGTGAAAACCGCAAATCAATCGACTGAATTTCCCGTTGTTTATGTTTAATTGAAATTTTGGACCCTAAACTTTAATGGCGGCTATCTCCTTTGGAAAACGTTTGGGACCCCTGGTCTCCTATTTAATATTGTTTGTCTTGATGTGAACTATCAGCCTTCTTTTATTGTAAAAAAAATATTAGAATCACCCTGTATATTGTATTTTGCTGTCAAGAAGTCCTTCACACGCGCTTCTGTCTCTTGTACTAACATTTAATTAATTATCTTTCTTCTTATCGTTTCGGGTTTTATGCGTTGCGTTCTTACTTTAATTGGGAGTAGTTTCCGCAAGTTGCGAGTTTTTGTGTTACACTTGAATATGAAATTGTATTGTTTTAAAATTGTATGTTAATGTAATTTTCTTGCAAAGAAGTATACCTATGTTATGTTTTGATGCTGTTATTTCTTTTTTAGTTCATAAAGATGAAGATTTATGTTTGATGACATCATTTTGTTTTGTAAATTTTATTTTATTAGATTGTTGCATAACACACAATATGAAGCTGTACGTATGTGCCCCAAGTATTGTACAGTGGAGCTAGTTCTATCGAATTTTTAGGTAGTAGTTTATTAGCTTATGGGAAGGCGAGAGAAGCAATCTAAGCGAGATAGTTTGTGTTGTAAGCTGGGTTAGTCTCCAGCGAGGTACAGTGTTGTCTTGAGATAAGCTGAGATTGACAAAGAAAAGAGCCAGTGGGTAAAAGTTGATTAGTACGTTGAGTTTTGAGAATAAAGATTTTATGCAGCCGAGGGATGTTTTCTTATAGATTAGTGTAGCTGTACGCCGTGTCCTGAAAGTAGAGCCGGTGTGATTGCTCCGAGCTGAACTTAGCCGTGGATGTGAGTATAAATTACAGTTTAATCTCTTAGTATTGTATTTAATGACTGGAAATGTTGAACTTTAGCTCCACTTCCCATTCCCCATAGACAGTAAATAAAGTGTTGGATTTTAACTTTTACTTAAACTATGTCTTTATTTAATCAACATATCACCGGCGGCGTGCCCAGCCACGTCACAACCTAACTTACTGTAAAAATTAAAAGAGAATAAAAATCATTGATATGGTATAGACTATGAAGCACTTTTCAACAAATTCAGTTTAACGTAACAAAACTTCACAGTTTCTTAAATTTAAAGGCGATGTCTAAATGAAGAATTTCAAAAATGCATAACACATCTGAAAACACGATTTCTGCTATTACTACATGGGGTGAAAAGTCCCGGGATTTGTCACTAGATGGCAACATAATCAAATACCCATATTATGTTTTTTTAGTATCAATCTAAAGACTAATATCAAAGTTTCATAATGCGGGGTTCGCACACTCCTCATATTTTTAAGGACTGTGAAACCACTATTAAATATAAGAAAATTTTTATTTAGTTTTAAAGAAACAGAATTCCTAACCACCACCGCTCTCAAATTTTGCAATGTCTTTCTCCAGTAAAATACTTTGAATATGCTTTTAAATTTTAGTGGTAAGATTGTGCGAACCCTGTAATATGTTGGCCATTTTTTAACGTGTTGTGGTCCTGTAAGAGACAGTAAGTGCTGTTTCACAAAGACAACGCACCGGCTCATATATTAATGAAGACTATAGCAAAATTGAATGAATTAAGTAATGAATTACTCAGTCATACCTTTTATTCTTTAGATCTGACACCCAGTGACAATTATATGCTTCCTAACTTGAAAAGGAGAAGAGAATTTCACCGAATGAGAATGGCATAGCGGAATTGATGCATATTTTGAAGTCCTTAACAAAACTTACTATATGAAAGGTATTCAAATGCTGGAGGACAGTTGAAAGAAATGTATCACTCTGAAAGAAAGTTGTGTAGAAGAAAAAAACATTTTTGGACAAAAAAAATCTTTTTACATTGTTAGTCCCGGTACTTATCACCCCGCGTATAATATACGATTTTTTGTGCTGTCATGAATATGATCTACAGATATGTAACCGGACTTCATAGTATGCAAATTAAACGCATAATACAGCCGAAACTGTTTACTCTGCAGTTTTTCAGACCAATAAACGAATGTTCTTGGGAACTTTCGCGCGATTCTGTATATGATATATATAATTTACAATAGCAAATATTATCTTGAAAAGTACTTCAAATCGAAATCGCAACCCACATCTTACATACTACATAGTATGCAAGTTAAATGCACAATTGAAAAATTTTCGCTCAACAATTTCCCCTCCAATAAAGGAATATTGATGGAAAAACGTGTACGATTCTGTATATGATTTTGACAATTTACACTTAAAAAACATTATTAAAAAAATACTTCAGTTTGAAAACGTATACCACAACTGAAAAACGCACTTCTAAAAATTCTTTTTCGCAGGTTTCAATAGTTCAAATATTGCTCATTGTCTTCTATTGATATATTTTTATGCGTCCCTGCGTTTTATGCGTCCCTATGCGTAGACAAGTGACACGTTCTATGCACACAATATTCTATAGTAAGAGCCTTGGGAAACACCTCAGTAAGAAACTCCATAGAACAATACTTTTCATTTTCCAATACACTTTTAAATACATCACTTTCACTCAATATATATAATGCACTGAAATGTTTTATTTGACTAAATTGATTTATCTTTTGGGTTACGCTATCCAAAACTAAAAGCAACATTTAAATAAATATTTTTGCACCATTGTATCCAAACCAAGTTAAATATATGCAAATAGGTACAATGACGCAAAAATATTTATTTAAACGTTGCTTTTAATTTTGGATAGCGTGGCCCAAAAAGTAAATCAATTTATTCAAAAAAAAAAAAATCAGTGCATTATATATATTCCCTGAAAGTGATGTATTTAACAGGGAATTGGAAAATGAAAATTATTGTTTAGATATGTAAATGTATTTAGATAATAAATAAATAAATACATAAATGGAATTTTAAAACATCGTTTAAAGCCTCATCAAGGCGTCACTTAAATTTTGATATTATAACTTTTAAAGTTCATATTTCGAAATTATGAAAGATGTAAATGATAAAGTATTAATGAATAAATTTTAATATGTATACATATATATATATATTAATAGAATAGCTTCACATATATTTTGATATCATTAGTTTTAAGTCCCAAATTTAAAATTCTTAGATATATATGATAAAGTGCTGCGTCACAAGCTTTTAACCCATTCAGGTTTTTTTTTTTTTTTTTTTTTTTTGTGTGTGTGTGTGTGTGTGTGTGTGTGTGTGTTGATATCATTGCTTTTTTTAGGTTAATGATAAAAACGATAAAAACAAAAAATTAAAGACTAATGCAAATAATTCATATTCATGATTTCCATTCACCTTCAATTACCCCTCCCCCACTCACTTAAGAAAAGGATATTTCATATTTTATTAATGTATGCTGTACTACTTGATTTTGTTAAAAACAAAACATTATGTTTCAACCTTTGTATAGGTTGGTAATATTGCAGATTGATTAAGACTACATGCGTTGCAATATTCAGAATATGCTGGGAATGTTCCATAATCTATGTTGCACACAGGTTTTTTTTTCTTGTTAGTCATGATTTGTTCTTTATATGGACTGTTAAAATTAAATGGATTAAAATGACAGGTTTACAATATTGAAAATGTATTGGAAAGTGTTTTATAATCTGTACTGTATGCGTAATTTTTCATTCTTGTTAGTTTATGTTTTGCTGTTTGCATTGGATGGGAAGATTACTGTACAAAGATGAAAATTATAGGTTTAAAGTATTCAGAATGAATTGGAAAGTAAACATGCTGTATGCAAAAATTGTTATTCTCGTTAATTAAGCTTTGTTTTTTGCACAGAATGGTAAAATTATTGTACATGAATGACAATAAGTTCACAGTATTCAGAATGAGTAGGAAAATCATCCTAATCGATGCAGTATGCATGATTCTTTGTTCTTGTTAGTTATGTTTTGTTCTTTGCACAGGGTGGAAAAATTACTGTATATGGATGAAAATAGTAGGTTTATAGTATTCAGAATATGTTGGTAGTTGCAGCATAATCTATGCTGATAACATGACTTTTCGTTATTATTTTTTTTTCCTACACAATGATAAAATTATTGCAGATGGATGAAGGCATTAACATATTCAAAAATGTGTTGTAAAGTGTTTCATAATCTATGATGTGCGCATGATATACAGGGTGTTTCAGCGAAGTGCGGACAAATTGTAAGGGGTGATAGAAAGCATGATGACAAACATTAGGACATAGGAAACCATAGGGCGCAAACGTCTTCTGTAGGAGCCAGGGGGCACCAAAGTTTAGCGTCAAAAAAAGATCAAGCGATGATAAAACACGGAACAAAAGTCGATTCATTTCCAGTTTTCGCTGTAAACTTTGTTTATATCGAAAGTTTGTCCAAAAAAATTTTTTAAGGGAACTGTCAAAAAATGACGGTAGAGGGCGCTGTAGACTTTGGCGTACGAACAACTACGTTTTACTGATTTCTTTTTTATTCTGTTAACAGTTTTCTAAAGATTGGACCTTAACTTAAATTTTGAGTACAAAATTGGAATCATCCCAAACGGTTAAGATGTGCAAATTGAGCTGTGAACAAGGGGGGGGGGGTGAAAACGCTCATAATCAATGAGCAAAGTAATCGATTTTGTTGCGGTTTGAGTGCAGGTCATTCCCTTAATAATTGATTTATTCAAAATGACGTACAGTTTTGGTGCCCTCATTTTTAGATACAGGGCGCCGCCGATACTTTTCCGACATTTCATCGACATTGTCCTTGGGTGTTTTACTAACAGACCAGCATACTTGCAGGACGTATTAGGGATGTAAAAACTACTTGTAATCGCATGGGAATGTAATGTTGTAAATGCTTTGTTTGCAAGTTATGGTTAAAAGAAACAGAAAAAATAGCAACAGAAAGAAGCAGCAAATCAGCAAAAGGTGAATGTGATACAAAACATTTTATTGCAAGGTTTTACTGCAAAAGGCGATTGCAAAACATTCTTCAAACTTTGGAGTAAGGAACAATTAGTATTTTTTGACGGGATATTTGTAGTTATGTTGAATGTTTAGCAAAGTTTGAACATTCACTTAAATGTTTATCTCAAAATCGGAATCGTCCAAAATGAATAAGTAGCGAAATTTCACGTATGTATTGAATTGCGTTTTTTTTTACATTTAGGTGGTACGGGCAGCACAAAACCCAGAGAAATGACACGAACAGGGTACAAATACATGTAGTATTATTCTAAGTACAGCAAAACATGCTCGGAAGTATTTAGTTAGTGTACGCGATACCAGATGTCTCTACGTAAACGGAGACATCAAACGACGTTGCCTGCAAACACTCAGTTGTTGCTGCCTAGCTTGATGGGAAGCTTCATTTCGCCTTCCGACTGAGAGGTAGTAGAATGGAACGGTTCACGAACGCCGAGTTAGCTGATATGCATTTGGCATACGGGGCTGCTAATTGCAATGGGAGAGCCGCACAGCGCTTGTACGCCCATCGTTATCCTAGGAGGCAAACTCCCGGTCACGCCTACTTTGCGCACTTTCACCAGGGATTGTCCGACAAGGGATCTTTCATCGGGGATACACAGGAACCCTCGCGAACAGTCAGAACAACAAACAACGAGGAGGCTGTGCTGGAGATGGTAGAGAACAATCCCAGTATGAGTACGCGCGGAATTGCTACTCATGTCGGTATTTCACATACGAGCGTCTGGAAGACTCTGAACAGCAATGACATGCACCCTTATCATATCCAGCAAGTGCAGTTACTGCAAAGAAAAGATTTTGATGCAAGATTGGCTTTTGCACGGTGGTACGTACAGATGCGCACTGTAAATCGTTGTTTTCCACGCAGCATTCTGTTCACTGATGAGGCGAGCTTCACTCGGGAGAGAGTGTGCAATTTGCACAACAGGCATACGTGGTCGAGGGAGAATCCACATTCAACCAGAACCCGTGCAGCCCAGGAACTGTTTGCAGTAAATGTGTGGGGTGGCGTAGTAGGAGACCATCTGGTGGGACCATACCTGCTGCCGAATCGTCTGCGTGGTCTTGAATATCTGATCTTCTTGCAGCGAGTATTGCCGCAGTTGTTGGTCTAAGCCCACGTTCCCGCTGCCAGGCGTTCGACCATGTGGTTTCAACAGGATGGTGCCCCCGTCCATTACAGCAATGACTACGTCTGCACTTGAATGCAACGTATGGGCAAAGGTGGATCGGGCGGGGTGGTCCAGTGAATTGGCCCGATCGATCGCCTAACCTCACTTGCCTCGATTTCTACGTATGGGGGTACATGAAGTCTCTGATCTACGAAACTCCCGTTGACAGTGAAGAGGAACTTGTTGCGCGCATAGTGGTAGCTGCTGGAGAAGTGAGGGAGAAGCCCGATATTTTCAGAAAGATGAGAAATTCAATGCGCCGGGGATGTGAGGCTTGCATCACGGCTGGGGGTCGGAATTTTGAGCACTTACTTTGATGAAAACGTCTGTTTAAGTTGTTTATGCCTTGTTTTGGCTGTACTTAGAATAATAAATGTATTTTAATCCTGTTCGTGTCATTTCTTTGGGTTTTGTGCTGCCCGTACCACCTAAGTGTAAAAAAAGCAATTCAATACAGACGTGGTATTTCGCTACTTATTCATTTTGGACGATTCCGATTTTGAGATAAACATTTAAGTGAATGTTCAAACTTTGCTAAACATTCAACATAACTACAAATATCCCGTCAAAAATTACTGGTTGTCCATTACTCCAAAGTTTGAAGAACGTTTTGTAATCGCTTTTCGCAGTAAAACCTTGCATTAAAATGTTTTGTATCACATTCACCTTTTGCTGATTTTCTGCTTCTTTCTGTTGCTATTTTTTCCGTTTCTTTTAACCTTAACTCGCAAACAAAGCATGTCCAACATTACATTCCCATGCGATTACAAGTAGTTTTTACATCCCTAACACTTCCTGCAAGTATGCTGGTCTGTTAGTAAAACATCCAGGCATAATGTCGATGAAAGTCGGAAAAGTATCGGCGGCGCCCTGTATCTAAAAATGAGGGCACCAAAACTGTACGTCATTTTGAATAAATCAATTACTAAGGTAATGACCTGCACTCAAACCGCAACAAAATCGATTACTTTGCTCATTGATTATGAGCGTTTTTACCCCCCCCCCTTGTTCACAGCTCAATTTGCACATCTTAACCGTTTGGGATGATTCCAATTTTGTACTCAAAATTTAAGTTAAGGTCCAATCTTTAGAAAACTGTTAACAGAATAAAAAAGAAATCAGTAAAACGTAGTTGTTCGTACTCCAAAGTCTACAGCGCCCCCTACCGTCATTTTTTGACAGTTCCCTTTAAAATTTTTTTTGGACAAACTTTCGATATAAACAAAGTTTACAGCGAAAACTGGAAATGAATCGACTTTTGTTCCGTGTTTTATCATCGCTTGATCTTTTTTTGACGCTAAACTTTGGTGCCCCCTGGCTCCTACAGAAGACGTTTGCGCCCCATGGTTTCCTATGTCCTAATGTTTGTCATCATGCCTTTTATCACCCCTTACAATTTGTCCGCACTTCGCTGAAACACCCTGTATAACCCCTGTATTGAGGTGTTTGGTAAAGATGCCCTTAAGGAGGCACATTAGGCAGATGGGAAAGGCAAGTGCATTATATGAAAGAGTGAAGAAAAGGCTGACTAATGATATTGTGCTTTAAAATGTTATAAAAAGTTTTACCAACAAATTTGGATGTAATCTCAAAATCAATATAAACAGTAAACTAAGTATGCTTATTTCTTCTTGATAACATCTATAACATATAATAAATCAGGTTTATATTAAAATTGATAATGTATATTCTAAATTAATCAATGTGCCTATCATTTGTACAAAGAATGTCCTGATTGGTAATTGCCCCGGTGTAATTCATAATTACAATGTTCCTACGGTAGTGAGCGATCATCGGAATTTATTAATTAAGCAAACTATAAATAATATTTTAATCAAAGTCTATATTTTATTGAATAGAAACATGATGAATCATTAACCATGCTAAATTTGGTCACATCAATTGTAAACATTACAAAAGATATTTAGAGGTTAGTTTTTTTTTTTATCAGGAATTACCCCGGTCCACCATATAAGTTTCATACTTTAATTAGGAAAATGTTTAACCGACAAAGAAAGAAAATCATGACTGTTATTTATTAAATATTTTCCTTTCATATGAAACTTTCCATTCTTGAGCGACTTAACTTTTAAAATAAAACTAATGTACTTTTATCGAACATTTCCGTCACTAAGCATACAACATGCAAAGTATGGAAATTTAAACATTTCATGTTTTTTAGATTTTAATTATTTTAAACACAATTTTATAAAAAAAAGCAGACAGCTATTAAAAAATATTCTATATTTGTTTAGGGTTTCTTGCAGTGCAATACATCAAAAGTCTTTTTTAGCTTTTCAACATTGTATGAAATATCTTGAAATTTACGGCTTGAAAAATTCTTATTTTTTTCTGATAAATCATGTAAAATAATATTTATCCATTAAGAACGACATTTGATTTACTAAACAGCCATAAATACAATAAACAACCCAGAAAGCATCACAGGGATTTATGAAAAGAATTTGCATGTGCATATCTAAGCATTATTGAGATTTACTTAACTAAAACAGAATTAACGAATCTACTAAACATTTTAAATGTTAACACTATAGATTATTAAAAAGCATCATGAAAGAAATAATTTATTTAATTAAAACTTTTTTTATCCAACATTTCAGTTGCTAAAATATGCGTGGCTTGTGACCAAGAATTGTGCAAATGAAATATTGCAGACTGCTGGACACTGTTTACATTTTAAAAGCAGTACTTTGAATGCAATAATGAACTAGACAACATAATAAATGCTTAAAATAATGTATAATAAAGTCAACAATGTGAAATCCACAAAATATATCATATGGAATCCATGTTAGAATGTAAACATTGAAAACTGTCGTAACATTTAAGCTTATAGTTTAAGTTAAATGATACTTCTTTATCATGAAATTACAATTTTTTAATGAAATAAACTAGAATATAAGAAAATTCATTTATTTTGTACCTTGGATTTAAAAATAATTTATGAAAAGAATTTGTGTGTACATATTTAAGCATTATTCAGATTACTTAACAAAAAACGAATTAACGAATCAAGAAAATATTCTAATTGTAAACCCTATACATTACTAAAAAGCATCATAAAACATATAATTTATTGAAGTGAAACTTTTTTATCCAACATTTCAGTTGGTAAGCATGAAGCAAGGGATATTTGAAAATTGTAATGTGGCTGAAATTTGTATAGCATAAATTGGGAACATATTGTGCAAATAGAATGATGCAGACATCTGGACAATATTTACATTTTAAAAACAGTAATTCAAATGTAATAATGGGCTATAAATCATAATGAATGTTTATAATAATGTATAATACTGTAAACACTATTGTGAAGTTCACAAAATGTATAACAAACAATGCATGTTAGAAGGTAAACATTGAAAAATATCTTAACATTTTAGCTAATAGATAAGGTTAAACGATACTTCTTTTTCATGAAATAATTTTTTAATGAAATAAACTAGGGTATAAGAAAATTAATGTATTTCGTATCAGGAATTTAAAAATAATAATTTGAGCGAGGAAGTGAGGTTTCCTCGATTGCTTAATGCAAGCCTTCTTTGGTCAAGCAGAGATGAAATTTTAATTGATTTTATCTCTACAAATTGCTGATTTTGCAATATACATGAATATTTCTTTCAGTAACTTTTCCTGAAGAGCAAACTTTCATGCTAGTGCAAGAAGCAATCGTTCATAAACATGATAATGGAAATTATGTATCTAACTCAGACTATTTTACTTAACATTTCAATCATTAAGCATAAAACATGCAAAATTTGGAAATTTAAGCAATAAATATTGTTATGATTTTACTTTTTTTTTTAATATGGTTTCGTGAAAAAGCATACATCTATTACAAATGTATTCTATATTTTCTTGTGATTTAAAATCTTGTAGTGCAATATATCAAAAGTATTTAAAATTTTCAACATTGTATGAAATCTTTTGAAATTGACGACTAGAAAAATTCTTCTTTTTTTTCAAATAAATCATGTAAAATAATATTAATCCAATAAGAACCACCTTTGATTTACTAAATAAAATAAAATAAATAAAATAAAATAAATAAAATAAAATAAAATAAATAAAATAAATAACTCAGAAAGCATCACAAGAATTTATGAAAAGAATTTGTGTGTCAATATTTAAGCATTATTCAGATTTACTTAACTAAAATTCTTAACTAAAAACCAAATTAATGAATCTGGTAAAATTTTAATTGTTAACACGATTGATAACTAAAAAAATACTATAAAAGGAATTATTAGTCGAGTTTCTCACAGGAAGCGATCGAGCTAGCCTTTTGCTCGGACATAAGATCACGCTTTCAGACCGTGTGTTCTCCGGTTCGATCCCTGCCAGAGCACATTGCCTTCACACCACTTAAAGTCCAACAATGTCCATTTTCATCAATAAATATGCATGCACATGTAATAAGAATGGATGTTTTAGAAAAAACCTGGTTTAAACTATAAAAACTTAATTTAAGCAAAAAAAAAAGTTTTGGGTTTTTTTGCCAACCCAACTTCTGGACATTGTTTACATTTTAAAAGATTCTGAACAGCTTCTTTTACATTTGGACATTTTAAAAACAGTAATTTAAATATAATAATGGGCTGAAATCAAAATGAATGCTTATAATAAAGAATAAAACAGTCAACACTGAGAAATCCACAAAATGTATTACATGCAATGCATGTTAGAATGTAAACATTGAAAAAGTCTCAACATATAGGCTCATGAATGAAGTCAAGTGATACTTTTTTTTTTCATGAAATAAACTACAATATAATAAAATTCAAGTATTTTTTACTCTGCATTTTAAAATAATAATTTGAGCAAGGAATAACTGTATGCTTGATTCGTTATGCTTAATGCAAACCTATTCTTTGTTAAAATGTGATAAATCTTTAACAATAAATTATTTTATCTCTAGAAACTTTTTGCTTATTTCACAATATGCATGAATATTTTCTTCACTAAGTTTTCTTGAACCAGAAAGTTTTATATTGGTTCAAGGAGTAATTAGTGCTCATAGACTAGTGGTAAAAATTACTGATAATAAGCCAAAACAAAATACAGTACAGGGCTTTTAACTGGCAATCTCACAATATTTGGAATATCTCCCCCCCTCCTCTAATCCAGAAGTTTTCAAAAACACAAACATAACAAAATTTTAACAATGACATGTAGAGTATGAACAAATTCATCTTTTGCAATTTTTTAAACAAAAATTCCTGCATTATTCAATGGGAGCAATCAAGAAATAAATATATATAATTGTACCTAAGTGTTATTATTTTATCCTTTTACACAAATTTTGATTGGTATATTTAGAAAAACCTGAAATTTTAAATATATTCAGACCCGTTTTCTTCCCCCAAAATAACATTGGTAATTTTCAAAAATACACAATAATAAAACTGGAACAATCACATGTAAAATGTGAATAAAAACTTACCTATGGAATTTTAACAAAATTCTAAAGGTTGTTGTTGTTTACAATCATTTCATGATTTGTTTCAATGATCATTTCATGAAATGCGTGCTTATTCCCATAATCAATAGACAAAATCTGTGATTTTTTTCTGCAAACATTTGCCAAAGTTTGCAATATTTTTCTGTGACAGATTGCAAAAATTCACTCTAATACTGCAATCGTTTGATAAAATTTGCTATGAATTTCTGCCTTTTGTTGATGAAATTTACAATATATCTTTCCTCGGCTGCTTACCGAAATTTACACTTTTTTCAGTGATGGTTTCACAAAACTCATTTTTTTAAAAGATCTGTTGACTAAATTTACACTTATTTTTGTGATCAATTTCCCAAATCCCCCCCCCCCCCAATCATTTCACGAAACTTTGGCTATTTTTTTCGCAATATTTTTTAATGACACATTTCCAAAATTTGGTAGTTGCTTCCAATTTTGACAAAATTCATTATAGATACCGTGATTTTTTTCACAAAATATATAGTTTTCTCAATTATTTACCAGAATTTGTTCTTTTCACCATCATATGCTGAAGTCTGCAACAAATTTTTCAACAAATAGGCATCATTTGCAATAACTTTCTGAAAAAATTTACTGTTGTTATTGCTACTTTTTATGACATTTTAAATTAATTTTTACAATAATTTGATAAAATTATTGATTATTTCTCATAACTGTTTGTCAAAATTCAAGAATTGTTTTCAACAGATTATAAAAAATTATGAAATGGGGAGTTGTATGCCATGTTTCGTGCATCCAGTGATTTTTTTTGTTTGTTTGTTTTTAAGGCCCCTGTCCTCGCTCGAGGAAACGCTCGCAAGCTAATGCTATTCCTATGGGGAAGCATTTTTTTAATAACTTTTTCGCATTTTGACATTTTTGAATATTTTTTTTTGCATTGATAGCTGAGGTGCATGCCGAAGCACACCTTTTTTTACTTTTTCGATTTTGGTTGCAAATATTTTTTTCTAAAGCACTTTCAGTTTCGATACCGGTTTGGAAAGTGAAACTTTGTAAAAAATATCTGTAACCAAAATTGAAAATGTAAAAAAGGTGCGCTGTCGGCATACACCTCAGCTATTCAATGCAAAAAAAATATTCAAAAATGTCAAAATGCGAAAGAGTTATTAGAAAAATAACTTCCCCATAGAATAGCATTAGCTCACGCGTGATTCCTCGAGCGAGGAAAGGGGCCTTAATGGGCGTGCAACGCTCATAGACGCATTAATGATTGCGGCATTGACGAGTTTACTGCATTTTAGCGATTCCTGCACAAGACGTTTCATCAATCCAATGATGGTTTCTTTTATTTTCATAAGCAGGCAGTGACAGAAGAATCACTAAAATGCAAGAAACTCGTCAACACCGCAATCACTAAAGCGTGTATGCCGGGTCGTGCAAAGAGAAAACTGCAGTCAGGGCATAGTCTTAATTTGGCACCTACCTCCCCAAGAACTTTTTCTTGTGACAGGCCAAAAAAGATTTTGGTAGTATAAATTTCGCACAACCTAAATTTCTGCACCCGGGGTGACCACCCCCTTTACCCATCCCCTTTTCGCATGGAGCTGTGTGTAAGAGGGCTAAAAACCATCATTAGATCCACAAAACTCGCTACGCAGGAATCGCTGAAATACACAAAACTTGTCAACTGTCAATATTGCAATCTCTAACGCGTGTAGAGCACAGTAATTTTTGTGGATCGAGTGATGTTTCTTTGGTCTTAATGGGCACACCGTGCTCATACACGCATTATTGTTTGTGTTATTGACGAAACTTGTGCATTTTAGTGATTCTTGCACTATAATTTTCATAAATCCAGCTTTTTTTTTTTTTTTTTTTTTTTTTTTTTTTTTTTTTTTATGGTCGCACAGCGGAAAAAAATCTGCATATTCTGTTTACGAGAGGCAGTGTCAATGTTAAAGTTTAAAGATCCTTTTTTTTGCGGGGGAGGATTGTCACCACTGGTCATATGTTTACCATTTGATACAAAATCTAAATATCGAGAAAATCTGCTGAAATAATTTTGTGCAATCAATCTTTTCTCAATAGTAAGTAGCAAAATGTTATGAGTTGTTTTTATTTACAGTAATACTTGATTATAATCCTTTTCCTTACAAATACATTTGTGTAATAGAGATCAATTAGCAATGCAGTTTTGTTTGTTTATATTTTAAAGAAATTAAACAAAAATTCACATTATTGAAGACAATACAAGTTAAATAAAAAAGTATGACATTATGGAAATTTGGATATGTTTATAAAATGATATACTTGTTTACCGTTTATGATAAAATTACTGCGAAAATAGACATAAAATGGTGTTTGGTTTAAAGTAAAAATAACTTTTACTCTTTTAGTTTTTGAAATATTTTTTCACCTTCAAAATTTCAAATCTTTATTATTTTAATTAAAAACATTCTCAACGTTATTTATATCTGTAACGAAAAAATAAGAGTTGAAAATAAGGGGGGGGGGGGTGAAAGTATAAGTAACATTAGAAATTCCAGAAAATTTTTAAAAGTAAAATTTTTATATAACAGAGATAAATGACAATAAAAATTTAATTACTGAGATGCTTAATTTTTTTAATATGAAAAGATTATAAAAATCAAAAGTAAGCTCTAGGTATGCATATTTTGAAAAATATGTTATTTTGAGGCAATTTTTGTTAGCTTAATTACAAACGATTCACTGATAAATTATTTTACACACGGGATTGGGAACGATTTTCTTACACACGGGATTGGGAACAATTTTCTTTTTGTCATATCTTTAATTTAACCTGCATTTTCATTAAAAACGAATTTTTTTTTTTATTTTTTTAGAAACTGTCGTAAATAAAAACAACTCTGGGCTATAATTACATCAGATACTATCTCGATATTTAGATTTCGTACTTATTTTTGGGCATGCTTTATTAATTTTTTAATATTTCTAATCCCATGTTTACATTTGATTTTGACGCCGCGCGTAGCTTTAGCTTACCGCCGATTCCGATTCAAAACAAAACTATCCAAACACGGATGAACACGTAAATATTTAATTGCAAATAATTTAAAATAATTTTTGTTTGAAAACTTAAAAAAATCATAAGTCGAAAGTGTATTGAATATGTATAATTAAAAAATATTTTCCTATTTTTAAAAAAGGTTCAAAATATTTTTTCCGCAAAATGCAGAACTATGGAATGTAAGAAACGTAATATTTTCTTCTTTACAAAAAATAAAGGCAATAAAAATAAAAATTTAATTTAATATACATTTATTGAATGTTTTCAAGCACATGTTAAACTGTTTTTGTAGTTTAAAAAACATTTATTGCTTCGATTCGGGTGTTTTAACTGTGAGCTTAACTACATAAGACTTGTCGAACCGGGCGTGTCTGCTAACCCATAGAATAACAAGTAATTCGCGAGCTAAAATATTCTAATTTTCCAAGAGAGTTTTATAACAAACAAGAGTTTTCTTAGAAACTAGGCAAGTCTTATTCACCCTATCTTGAAGAGATTCATATTATATATAAGTTTTAATAAAATCGCCCTGGCCGTTTTCTAGATTTCATTTTTGGGAATAAACCCCATCGATTTCCGTTTAAAAATGGGTATCGAGATCTAAAAATATACGGCACGTAGAAATGTAAAAATTATAGGATAGGATTAGACTGGGAATATAAGACTATATTAAAAAAATTGGACCATTCTGACTAATATTTGGTGAGTTACTAGATGGCGGCTTTTCACATTTCATTTGGTGTTGAGTTAGCTGTACATATTAGTTCCGCATCTCCCTTACGTGGATACCTTATGACGATGGTAGACTTAAAGCTGTGTCACTTGAAGGCTGCCGCCTTCTAAGATATTTACATAATATTTACTCTTAATTTGAGGAATTCACTAAACATAAATATAGGCTAAAATATGGAACCTATAACTCCAATACTATTTTTTTACTGTGAAATCGTCTCTTACATAAATTCACATACTTCAATTTTAAGTATAATAAATACTAGCTGTTACCCGTGACGTCGTTCACGTAGCATTAAAAAAAAGATAAACGCTTTAATTAAACAAAACGGTTCATTAACAATAAATTAAAAAAATATATAACATTTATCTTATAGAAGGCTATGCAGTAGTTTTTTTATAGGGGACTTAAAGAACTCAGTCAAATAAAAGGAAAATGTGTTAGATAATATGAACAATCGCGAAACTGAAATTGTAACCACTTATACTGCAGAACAACTGTAATGCACTCCAATTGTACAGAAATCATGTTGTAGTGCATTTTAGAATTCCATATCAAAGAAAGAAAAATCATGTGTTAAACCTAGGTAATAAAAAAAATATCCAACATTTCCATAATGCATAACTTCACCGGGACATTCTTTTCTGCAGCTGTGTATATGATCTATGTGTTTGTAAATATTCTAAATACAATGTTAAAATTTTGCTTAGTGAGAAAAAGTATAACGAATATTAAAATTCACCTTTAGCAATTTCTAATTATAGACAGAAACTTACTTGAATTCTTTTCTACAGTCCTGTATATTACGTGCAAATTTGCATACGATCGCAAATTTAGCTTAAATTATTCAAGCAAAAAACCCGATTCAAATTATTGAATTCATATTTCCGGGAATCGCTATTGCACTGGTGAGTAATCCAGTTTATTGTATAGTTTGATACATGATTTATTTAAATTCTACAAACATCTCTTATTATATCAAATGTAGCTGAACTTCAGGATGCATTAGTTTTCCAAATACATACGATAATTGAAAAACCTCTTCAGCAATCTTGTCTAATAGACCACACTTTGGATACAATATCTAAGATCTGGACACAGGTCCAAAATCTTTTATGCGTCTGTGTAAATGAACAACAAATGTGATGCAAATGATACTTAACTGCAAGCTTATTGTAGTAAATTTCAGTATTTATCATTGTATTGATTATCTCAGTATATTAATTTCATCATGTTTGAAATAGCGCAACGCAATTAAAATACGGTGGGAATATTTTTTTCTCCGTAGACTATTATATTACCGAACATTTTTCTGTAATCTTGTAAGTGAATGTTAAATTTTTTCACCCCATTTTCTACAGAAATCCTATTTTAGTGCACTTCAGAACCTGATATCAATTTCAATACTATTAAAATAACTTTAATAAAATAACATTATTAAAATACGTTGCAAATGGTTTTTCTTCACAGACCATAATATATTGAAATACTTTTGAGCTCCCTGTACGCACACTATAAGTACTACATTTAACATATTCGATAGTAACCATGTTCTTCTGAACCTTAAAAATGCATGTAAATTTCATTACATTTAAAATTATGTAACATTATCAAAATACACCACAAATGATTTTTTCGCCTTAGACCATAATGTAAATTTTCCTTTTGAGTGCTCCTGTGATTCAGCTATAATTGCTACCTGGTCCATTTTTAATGCCGCATATGCTGTAATTGCTCACTGGTAAATCTCAATAACGTATGTTATTTTCGTATGAATTCCACTATATTTACCCAAGTTGAAAAACGGACAGACAGACGGCAGACCCCAGGCACTCGGCATCCGGTATACAGACAGGTTGAAGTCGTAAACACTTTTAGACCATGTTAGAAAGTGTCAAAAAGCGGGTAGTTTCCGTAAAACGAAAAAAAAAAAAAAAAAAAAAACAGTGTTTAGGAAAAATATACTACAAAACTGTGTTTTAGGTGGCATTTTTGTATAATTTGTACATATATGCTCTGCATACCATAAAAATGTATAGAAATTTATTATAAAAACATTCTTAAAAGTCACAACATATTTTTACTTTTTAAGAGCTAAAAAAAATGTGCACTTAATATCCAATTACAATCCTGTTTCCAGTACACTTTGAGAACATTATGCCAAATTGAGATATTGACTGAGGGAATGTATTTTCTCGCAATTACATTAAATCTTTAGATTTTAAGCCCGAAAGTGCATTTTTAAAGTGATATTTATTTATATTTTCAGAATTGAACAATTTTCAGAATTAACACACAAAAATATTTTTTTTTTGATTAGTTGAGCTTTTCTTACTTTCTAAAAATGATAAAAAGTTTTTCATTGATCATTACGTCATTTACGATATGTATAAATTATTAATATTTTCTAATCGTTTAATATTTAACCTTTAAAAAAACTTATTTCATTTTAAAATTAAATATTAGTCACGCTCAGACGACAAACTTAATTTTCTTTAAATAATAACTTTTGATATCATAATTCAATCTCATTTCATTTCAACATCAGATATATTTTATTTTCAATATGTGACGTCACAGTCGTCTCTTTGTAGCACTTACTCAAAATTACATTGTTTTATTAAAAATGAAAACTTGAAAAATTATACTTTGTTTCATATATGACGTTACATTGATATTTTTAAAATTCTTAATGGAAAGTATTCCTCTGACGTCACAATTGGTAAAAAGTTGAATTTAATAGCCTCAAACCGAAAGAAAGAAAAAGGTTCATTTTGATTACGGATTAATATCCGGAAAAACTACTAAAATATTTATATTCTTGTAAAGTGTGAAGTTATATTCTTGTAAAGTCTTCTAAGTGTAAAAGAAATTTTATATAATCGTTTGCGTAATATAAGAAGAAAAACAGCATTCCTCTGACGTCACAATTGGTGAAATTGCGGTTTTTAATCTCGAACCGAAAAACAGAATAGGGTCCATTTATTTATTTCATTTTATTTTATCACGTGAAAATCTTTCAGTTGAAAATTAATTACAGAAGAGAAATAATTATTCCGTTTTTTTTATCTTTTGGCAACGAAAAAAGAAAGATAATTAAATATTATGGAAAATTTTTCAATTTATTCTGTATGAAAAATAGTGAAATATTGAATTATTAAGAAAAATATTTGAATAAAATAAATAAAAATTAGCCTATGTTCATTTCAGACCAATAATTTACCTATATACAAAAATTCAAAGACATTAATCCATCCGTTTTGAAGCCAAGTTCATTCCAATTTTCGGACACACTTTCACATTTATAATATACTAGCTGTTACCCGTGACGTCGTTCACGTAGCATTAAAAAAAAAAAGATAAACGTTTTAATTAAACAAAACGGTTCATTAACAATAATTTAAAATAGATATAACATTTATCTTATAGAAGGCTATGCAGTAGTTTTTTTATAGGGGACTTAAAGAACTCAGTCAAATAACAGGAAAATGTGTTAGATAATATGAACAATCGCGAAAATGAAATTGTAGTTACTTATACTGTAGAACAACTGTAACGCACCCCAATTGTACAGAAATCATTTTGTAGTGCATTTCAGAATTCCATATCAAAGAAAGAAAAATCATGTGTTAAACCTAGGTAATAAAAAAAATATCCAATATTTCCATAATGCATAACTTCACCGGGACATTCCCTTCTGCAGCTGTGTATATGATCTATGTGTTTGTAAATATTCTAAATACAATGTTAAAATTTTGCTTAGTGAGAAAAAGTATAACGAATATTAAAATTCACCTTTAGCAATTCCTAATTATAGACAGAAACTTACTTGAATTCTTTTTTACAGTCCTGTATATTACGTGCAAATATGTATACAATCGCATATTTAGCTTAAATTATTCAAGCAAAAAACCCGATTCAAATTATTGAATTCATATTTCCGGGAATCGCTATTGCACTGGTGACCAATCCAGTTTATTGTATAGTCCGATACTTGATTTATTTAAATTCTACAAACATCTCTTATTATATCAAATGTAGCTGAACTTCAGGATGCATTAGTTTTCCAAATACATACGATAATTGAAAAAGCTCTTCAGTAATCTTTTCTAATAGACCATACTTTGGATACAATATCTGAGATCTGGACACAGATCAAAAATCTTTTATGCGTCTCTGTAAATGAACAACAAATGCGATGCAAATGATACTTAACTGCAAGCTTATTGTAGTAAATTTCAGTATTTATCATTGTATTGATTATCTCAGTATATTAATTTCATCATGTTTGAAATAGCGCAACGCAATTAAAACACGCTGCGAATATTTTTTTTCTCCGTAGACTATTATATTATCGAACATTTTTCTGCAATCTTGTAAGTGAATGTTAAATCTTTTCACCCCGTTTTCTACAGAAATCCTATTTTAGTGCACTTCAGAACATGATATCAATTTCAATATTATTAATAACCTTAATAAAATAACATTATTAAAATGCGTTGCAAATGGTTTTTCTTCACAGACCATAATATACTGAAATACTTTTGAGCTCCCTGTACGCACACTATAAGTACTACATTTAACATATTCGATAGTAACCATGTTTTACTGAACCTTAAAAATGCATGTAAATTTCACTACATTTAAAATTATGTAACATTATCAAAATACACCACAAATGATTTTTTCGCCTTAGACCATAATGTAAAGTTTCCTTTTGAGTGCTCCTGTGATTCAGCTATAATTGCTACCTGGTCCATTTTCAATGCCGCATATGCTATGGTAAATCTCAATAACGTATGTTATTTTCGTATGAATTCCACTATATTTACCCAAGTTGAAAAACGGACAGACAGACGGCAGACCCCAGGCACTCGGCATCTGGTATACAGACAGGTTGAAGTCGTAAACACTTTTAGACCATGTTAGAAAGTGTCAAAAAGCGGGTAGTTTCCGTAAAACGAAAAAAAAAAAAACAGTGTTAGGAAATATATACTACAAAACTGTGTTTTAGGTGGCATTTTTGTATAATTTGTACATATATGCTCTGCATACCATAAACATTTATAGAAATTTATTATAAAAAACATTCTTAAAAGTGACAACATATTTTTACTTTTTAAGAGCTAAATAAAATGTGCAATTAATATCCATTTACAAACTTGTTTCCAGTACACTTTGCCAAATATTTGTACATTATGCCAAATTGAGATATTGACTGAGGGAATGTATTTTCTCACAATTACATTAAATCTTTAGATTTTAAGCCCGAAAATGCATTTTTAAAGTGATATTTATTTATATTTTCAGAATTGTACAATTTTCAGAATTAACACACAAAAATATTTTTTTTTGATTAGTTGAGCTTTTCTTACTTTCTAAAAATGATAAAAAGTTTTTTCATTGATCATTACGTCATTTACGATATGTATAAATTATTAATATTTTCTAGTCGTTTAATATTTAACCTGTAAAAAAACTTATTTCATTTTAAAATTAAATATTAACCACGCTCAGACGATAAACTTAATTTTCTTTAAATATTAACATTTGATATCATAATTCAATCTCATTTCATTGCAATATCAGAGATATTTATTTTATTTTCAATATGTGACGTCACAGTCGTCTCTTGTTAGCACTTACTCAAAATTACATTGTGTTATTAAAAATGGAAACTTGAAAACTTATACTTTGTTTCATATATGACGTTACATTGATATTTTTAAAATTATTAATGGAAAGTATTCCTCTGACGTCACAATTGGTAAAAAGTTGAATTTTATAGCCTCGAACCGAAAGAAAGAAAAAGGTTCATTTTGATTATGGATTAATATCTGTAAAAACTACTAAAATATTTATAATCTTGTAAAGTGTGAAGTTATATTCTTGTAAAGTCTTCTAAGTCTAAAAGAAATTTTATATAATCGTTTGCGTGATATAAGAAGAAAAACAGTATTCCTCTGACGTCACAATTATTGAAATTGCGGTTTTTAATCTCGAACCGAAAAACATTATAGGGTCCATTTATTTATTTCATTTTATTTTATCACGTGAAAATCTTTCAGTTGAAAATTAATTACAGAAGAGAAATAATTATTCCGGTTTTTTTTTATTTTTTGGCAACGAAAAAAGAAAGATAATTAAATATTATGGAAATTTTTTCAATTTATTCTGTATGAAAAATAGTGAAATATTGAATTATTAAGAAAAATATTTGAATAAAATAAATAAAAATTAGCCTATGTTCATTTCAGGCCAATAATTTACCTATATACAAAAATTCAAAGACATTAATCCATCCGTTTTGAAGCCAAGTTCATTCCAATTTTCGGACACACTTTCACATTTATAATATATATAAGGATATAAGGATAATCAAAATTACAATTTATTTTAGTGACTTAAAGTCATATTCTTTTTTAGTAAAGTGAAAGAATTCATCATGTTAAAACTAAAGGATCGTTTTTAATAATTTGCTTTCAGTTTTTGAGACAAAAATATTTTCATTCACAACAAAATATCTACAGCATTTTAAAAAGTGTAACTTATTTACTGTAAAAAGTGTAAAAATTTAATGCATAGATTGTTTTATACACGTATATACAATTTACACATTGGGTAAACAAAAGTGCACGTAATGTAAAAAAATTCAAATGCTCAAGTATTTGATTTTTTATATTATGTGCACTTAGTGATTAATGTTAAATAGGAATGAAACTAATGCTACATATCTAAAGTTAAAGATGCAATTATTTTTGTGATCAAAATCATTATATACATTTCCATTACTAAGTTGTACTACCAATAACTGTTGTTTTGAAGGGAAAAAAAGCTAAAAAAGCCTAATTTATCTTAATTTCTTTTAATTTGGTTCACTTTTTAAGTAAATGATCTGGGAAAGTTCAATAATTTCTTATTGTAATTAGTAAATGCTATTTTTTTAAGAATTCTAATTTTAAATGAATATTATATTTCAAGATCTCTACATACTCTAGATTTTGATAACCAAAGCCAAAACACAATGACTGACAAACATTTATTCTTATTTAGATACATATTTTTTTATACATTCATAATAAAAAGTGTATTTTTAAAATATAATAGCAGGCATATAATAAATTTATAAGAAGGCATAAATAAAGCTATATTTATGATTTAGGACAGCAATTCCCAAACTTTATTCATAAGCAATTCACCATTAAATAACAACAACAAAAAAAAACTAAACTAACCTATATCCTAAGAAAAAGGAAAATTTCCGTAAAAATAATTCTCTATTAAAAAAAAAAAAAAAAAAAAAAAAAAAAAAAAAAAACTGGTAATTACAGTATGTTTGCAAATTGAATAAAAATTTGACACAATAAGTGTAATGAAGAAAAATAATAAATTTAATTATTTAGCAAAACGCAACTATACAATTCGCGAAATTGCTGACATTAGTGTTTACTTATACATCAGCGCGTAGCGACGCATAAAATGACAACCGCTGATTTAGGGGATTTTTAATTGAAATAATAATAATAACAATTTAATGCATATATTGTTTTATAAACGCATTTACAACTAAATCATTGAGTAATGAAAATAAAGCTTAAAAGATATATAATAGGACATTTAATGCCTGAACGTAACAACTAAATATAGCAATATCACAGAGAGATTAAGCTTTTCAATTTAATTACGTAGCAGTCCTAACTCACTCACTACTGATTACATTTATACATATTATGTATATAAGTTGGTTAAACATAATCACTATTCTCTTAGAAGGCTGGAAGATAAATGCAATTCATACAATGCTTAAGGCTTGTGAATTAACATTTAGTCAGTTTATCATATAAGTTGAATGTTTAAATGTTATTTAATAAAGTTTTTAGTAATAAAATATATATATATTATTTAAACTGTACGAATAGTGCATAATTCTAAGCATTCTACTTGTTTTTACTCAATTTCTCAACAAATAAACAAATTTTAGCATTTAGCTTTATAATTATTACTGGTGATTTAATATTTAGAAATTACTGAAGTTATGAATTAACATTATTAAGAATTTAAGATGTATTATGCAGAAAAATAAGGAGAATGAATCAGAATGCATGGTGATTATTATAGCATAATTACAGATTTGGCACTTAAAAAAGTTAAATTGCGAGAGAAATTATGTTAATTTTGATTAATACTACAAAACTCAAACATGCTAAAGCATTATTTAAAGGAAGTATATAATTTTTCCTATTTCATACAAGATTCTCTCTTATCAGATATCCACAAAAAAAGTATAACATACAGTACTTAAAACGTGAATGTAAATTTTTTTAATATGTTCATAAATATTTGTTTAACTTCAGATGTAAAATACTTAGTTATACCTTGTTACGAATTGCAATTCGTTGAAAAATGATAATTAAATAAGCTAAAACCTTAAAAAACGTTTTAAATTACCATTAAAATTCATTCGAAAGAGGTTTATAATTAAATATATTTTCAATCTCTAATATAATACAATATCTCATACATCTGTTAAGAACTTTAAGTAATTTTATAACATTAAATATTAATTTTAATTTTAATTTAAAAATACTTCATGCTTTTTAAAATATTTACTATTATTTACAAAATTAATTCTCAAATATCTGTATAAAAGTCATTACAATATTTCTAAGAAGATCAAAAATGTATTTTCACTTACATCTGTTAAATATCGATTAAAAAAACTTTAATATTTTCTGTTTATTGATATAAAAACGTCATTAACATCTGTACTTACTTTTAAATATTTAAAAATGGAAATGAATTTTTTATATCAATTTTCGTATGGAAAATTTAATCTTTTAAGAAGCATTATAGGAATTTAGATGAAAGAAAGAAAATCTCTATTAAAATCCTTCGAAGTACCACTACTAAAAAATCAATAAAAATTAATAAATGTTTATCATGTTGTATGGAGTTTCAGTTATCTTCTTAAAGATAATTTGTTTAAAAAGACTGGATGTATGGAGTTTCAGTTATCTTCTTAAAGATAATTTGTTTAAAAAGACTGGAAGACTCGGAAAAGGGAATTGATTTTTCTGGTATAAATTTTTCTAACTACTGTAGAGGATGTTCTCTACTCTTCACGAAAATTGACAAAAATGACAATTTTTTATGTTATTTGCCTTAAAATGTGTTCAGATATCGCTAATATAACTTTGCGAATTTATGCAATGAGGTAGTAGAGATGACTGACTTACTGAACTTAATTATCTATACTATTATTATTAATATTATTATATGATTTAGTTATTTTTAAATAATTTTTTTAACTGGTGATTATCATTTTATCAATTATTTAGCGAAACCTAACTTTTCAATTACAAAAATTCTGGCACTGGTGTTTATCTACCCATCAGCATGTAAAGACCCATAGGTTGGAAACTCCCTATTCACAGGAATTTAAAATTAAATCTATACTAATAAAAGAACAAAAAGCACTGTCTGTGTGTCTGCGATGGCTAGCAAAATCTACGGCAGTTACGAAGCTCAAAATTTTTTTGAGAGTAGCCCAATATTTCTCCTGATGCACCTGAAGCTCAGAATTTTAATTTTTTAATTAGTTTCATAGATATTAATTATGAAGCGGAACTCACTCTCTTAAAAAAATCACCTTTTTAATTTTCGGGGATGAAAACGTTTGCACATGCGCAGAAACTCAATTACGCATCTAAACGGAGGAAGAAACTTTTGCCCCCGTTTACTTCTGTTTTTGAATAATTTTGTTTAAAACTAAATAAACCAAACTGCTGGACGCAGTTAAACTTAAGAGACATATTTCGAAAGATCATATTTTTAGGTCTCAAATGCAATAATCAATTTGAAAAAATGTTGCAGTTAACCCTTGGAAAACAAATATTCAAAAATGGTCGTTTTTTCCAGCACTATTTTTAGTCCTTTTGTCAATGCCCCTCCAGGACGTAATTTTTAAGATATAAACAAACAAACAAACAAAAAAGTCTTAAAGTTGAAACTTTCGTCTAACCGATTGTGTAATTGGTTTTAAAATATTTGGATTTCAACCCCTTCAAATACACTGTCAAAAGAAGGTCAGTTTGCGACTCGCAGAGGGGATATTTTTTCCATGCTAAAATTATCTTAACGAGCATTTTTCAACTCTTTTAAAATCTTCTCAATATACCAAATTTATACTCCCTACAAAAAATTCGACACGTTCGGACGGATAGAAATATTTTTTACAAAATAAAATATGCGAAAATTTTGATGAATTCAATATAAAACAGATCGTTTTCATTGCGGTTTTGCCTTAGAAAAACGCAATCCTATAGGTACCGGTAAACAAAAAAACATATTCTTTAAGCTTAAAAACATTTTTATAATCTATGATACAATCGGTTTTTAAAATATAAGATTTAACCCTTTCAAATACACCGGCAAAAGGAAGCACTTTGCGACTTACGTATAGAATCTTTTTTCTACGCTAAAAGTATCTATGCGTACATATTTTAGCCCAAACTTTTAAAAGCATCTGAATAGATCAAATTTACACCTTCTTAAAAAATTTTGAAAAGTCCGGACGAGTAGAAATAATTTTTACAAAATAAAAAGTGCAAAAATTTTGAGGAAATCAATAAAAACCAGATCGTTTCATTGCGGTTTTGCAGGGCGCAATTCTATATACGTTCTGACAAACCGAAAATATTTTCTTAAAGCTAAAACATTCTCATAATTTATGTTGCAAAGTTAGTTTTATAGTATTATCATGAAAATGAATGCTTAAAATCTAATTCGTTAACGAATGCACTTATTTGTTGACTTCTTTTCATAATAGATTTCGACCTTTCATTTTTTTTTTGAAGAAATGCAATATTTGCACGTTGACAATCACAGACATATGAATTCCAGAGCGAAAAACACAAAATCTTTGTATGTCGGTTAAACTGCAGACCAAACATGAAAATCTGTAGCACTGAGCACACTGCAGCACTCGACCGTTTCTGAAATAAATAAATAATTCTGAAGTACACAAAGTAGAAATAAAATGCACTATATTGCCGAAAGCAAGACTACGAATTTAACGGAGGCGAAGTAGGAGTCAGTCTACCGCAGCTTCTTAGGCCTGCATCGGCAGGACAGGCGTTAGCGAGCGGGAGTTACGCTGAGCATCGTGAAATTTTTCGATCAGAAGCATCGGCCGCATCCAACATGAATAATAGTTCGACGCTGGGCTATAACTCGATAATGTGATCCATCAGGGAAAAATAGGGCAGTGACAGTCTGCATTCTATAGGCACTCCAAATGATAGTCTATGAACTGAGAACACTCGTATGTAAAAATCTATCATCCACAAACGTACCCTAATTTCCTGCGTATAATCCGCGGATCAAACAATTCTTTTTCGACCCAGAAATTTTATTAAATAAAATATAACTTTTCAGATCGCCGTAAATATTTGCCTTCATTTACAAAATAAAATTTCTGGGTCGAAAAAGAATTGTTTGATCCGCGGATTATAGGAAGGAAATTAGGGTAATAGATATTCATCTGCCGGGGAAATAGGCTTTCAAAAATCATGTAAACAGCCAACGAATAAGACAATGTCATACTACTCAGATAGTATAATAATAAATAGTCCAGATAATAGTCCAGATATAGTCTAGATAACTGCTAATAAATTGTCCAAAAACTAAACTTTCAAGCAAATATGAAGCAGGCACCATCCCTTGACGTTTTAAAAAAATGCGAATGCCTGGTGTAGGCACCATAATTTATGTACTATAGATCTGTAGTTTAAAGTATGTTGATCAGGCTCCTTTTAAATGCATTCGCTGAAGTTGTACGCTGTGATCATTTTTTAAGAAACTAGATGCTTTAAGAAATTTGTTTATTTGCAGTAAAATTATAGATTTAAATCTTTCATACAGAAAAGCTAGGGATGGTTCCCGAACGCATTATTAAGAAATCAGTCTTCACATGACTGCCTCGTGAAGCGAGAGGGAGGCAATTAATTCCTCACTCAATAATTCACACATCGGTATCACACAATTGGCGACAAAGAGCATATGAAAAATGACTGATATCATCTACGCAAACTTGTCTGTAACGCCTTAAACAATCAGGAGGATTTTGAATTTAATAGCAGGGAAACCAGAAAATAGCAGTTCTAAAAAAATACACCAAAAAGGAATTCGACGGCCAATTCATACGTTAGGATCATATTTTGAGAAAATGTTCTCAAAAGACACAACAAACAGCATGTACATGAAAAGACTATTGACGAATAAATTAGACTTAAAATTACGCAGAGAGGAAAATGAAATTTCACTGACCACAAACACAGTCGATCTATATTTTTTTTTATTTGTTTCTAGCTAGGGTGAATATTCATCTAAAGGAAATCTGTTTATCTGAGCACCGTTTTAATGATAAAGCAGATGCGACATATGTTTTCTTTCTTTTCTTTTGAAGGAAAGTTATTGTGTGATCGAAATAAAACGTTAAGATAAACTAGCTATTTAATTAAAGAATAGTTTTAACTGTAATTTAGAAAAATGTAAAATTTAAGAAAACTATATGTGATTCTACATCACAAGATGGTTCAAATTTAAAGTTACCATTTTTGTAGTTAATGACAGTTGCATTAATTTTGATTTAATTATTGGCACTGATGTTATTTATCAAGGTATTTTAACTACTTCTGAGAATGAAGTAAAGCTGTTTAAAGCTGAAGTTCTGCCTAATGACTTTTTAGTTAATATTGTAAATGTTTTGGATGGGCCTAAAATTGATTTAAGTCGCATTGCTGACAAAAATTTTCGTTCAGAGTTATCCTCTTTAATATAGAATTATGTGCCAATTAAAATTAAAGCAGTAGATGTTAAAATGAAAATTAATTTAACTGATGAAATCCCAGTTTGTTCTTCCCCTCGAAAATTACCGCCATGTGAGAAAAAAATAGTCGAAGACCAAATTGATGAGCGGCTAGTTCAGGGAATCATCCGGAAAGGTTCTAATTTTTCTTCGCCGGTTGTGTTAGTTAAGAAAAAAGATAACACAGTGAGACTTTGTGTTGATTACAGACGTCTTAGCAAAAAGACAGTGCGTGAGCATTTTCCCTTGCCAGTTATCGATGATGTAATAGACCAGTTACTTTCTACCGAAGTATTTAAAACCATAGATTTGAAAAACGGTTTCATTCACGTAGATGTTGAAGAAGGATCGCGGAAATACACCTCTTTTGCCACTCATGAAGGACAATACGAATTTTTAAAATGCCCATTTGAGCTGACCAATAGCTCTGGTGTTAAATACATTTATAATGTATTTCGAAACCTATTAAAAGATCACATTGTAGTTATTTATATGGATGAACTAATAATACCTGCTAAAAACGAAGCTGAAGGTCTAGAAAAATTAAAACTCGTTCTCGAAACTGCATCGGAATATGGGTTAGAATTAAACCTTAAAAAATGCAATTTTTTGAAGCGTGAACTTGATTTCTTGAAGTATAAAATCATAAATGGTAAATTGTATCCCTACCCACAGAAGACTAAAGCAGTAATAAATTTTCGCGAACCAAAGTTTATCAAAGATGTTCAAAAATATTTAGGATTGACAGGATACTTTCGAAAATTTATAAGAAATTAATCGGTTATAGCTAAACCGTTAAGTGACCTGTTAAGAAAAGATTCGAAATTTAAATTCTATATAGCACTACAAAAAGCTTTTAATGAACTCAAACGTATTTTGTCGTCAGAACCAGTACTTTTGATTTACAATCCCAAAAGCGCGACCGAAATCCATTGTGATACCAGTATTGATGGCTATGGAGCTGTTTTAATGCAACTTTCGCCAGTAGATAATCAATTTCATCCAGTTTATTTCGCCAGTAAAAAAAAACCACCGAAGCTAAACAAAAGTACACTAGCTACGAAGTAGAAGTTTTAGCTGTAATTGAAGCCCTGAAAAAGTTTAGAGGATATGTGCTAGGTATTCCATTTAAAATTGTAACCGATTGTAATGCATTTAAAATGACTATGGATAAAAAAGAAATGAGTAAAAAAATAGCTAGATGGGCAATAATGTTATCCAATTTTGATTATGTTATTGAACATAGACACGGTAGTAGTATGAGGCATGTTGATGCATTAAGCAGACATCCTATTTGTATGGTAATCCAAGATAGCTTAACTTAAAAAATTATCCAAGCTCAAGAAACCGATGAGCATATTCAAACAATAAAAGAAATCCTAAAAGGGAAATCTTATGATGATTATTTAGTTTAAAAAGATGTTCTTTATAAATGTGTTAATGGTAACGATTTATTAGTTGTACTGGAAGACATGCAAATGAATATAATCAAGGCCGCTCACGAAAAAGGTCATTACGCAATTGCAAGAACAGAAAAAAAAATAGAAAATGATTTTTACATCCCCAAAGTTAAACAAAAAATTGAGAAATGCATAGTAAATTGTGTTCCCTGTATTTTAATTAATGGAAAATGTGATAAACAAGAAGGTTTATTTCACCCTATAGAAAAAGAAGAAACTCCGTTACATACGTACCATGTTGATCACTTTGGTCCATAAGAAAGAAGACGAAAAGACGTAAGTAAAAAGAAGTCGAAAAGACGTAAAAAAAAGAGACAAAAAGGCGTAAGTAAAAAGAAGTCGAAAAGACGTAAGAAAGAAAAAGACGAAAAGACGTAAGAAAATGAAGACGAAAAGACGTAAGTAAAAAGAAGTCGAAAAGACGTAAGAAAGAAGAAAACGAAAAGACGTAAGGTAAAAGAAGACGAAAAGACGTAATAAAAAATGGAAGACGAAAAGATGTAAGAAACCTAAAAGAAGAATCAGACGAAAAGACGTAAAGAGAAAGAACAAGAATACGAATTTTTTCAAGAAATAATTCAAACTTTGATAGAGGATTTGAATAATGATAACTTCTTTTTTTTTTCAAATAAGACTTTGGATGCTGTTGTTTTTTATTTCTTATCTTTCCAGGTGATCCAATTGTTGCTACCACCAACGGACATGCAATTGCGGCGAATGCCAAGTCAGGAAGGCCGTTGTGGGAGCGATTCTTTCTCCCACAGCCAAGTAGCAGTGAGTCTCGTAGCTTCCCAATATCTCTACTCTGAGATCACGGCTCTCAGCAAGGCAGACGATTCAAGCAGTAGATCAAATTCAAGCGAAATACTGATGTGAGATGAAGATAACGTTTGATGGAATGTTTTTGTTTTGGGTCGTAAAAAAAGAATGTTCGATGAAAATGACTTTCCGCGTATGACGTGTACTAATTAACTAAACCTTTGTAAATAATTTTTGTTTAAATATAAGTTTCGAAATTTTAACGTTGTCAGAATGTCTGGTAATTTAATTATGATTTAAAGAACTGAACTTTAGAAGAATTTTCCACATATATATATATATTATTTAGGCTTTTTAAGTAGTGCATAAATCTAAGCATTCTATATCTCCTTCGACATATCTAGATTTTGTATTTTTCTTTTAAATACTTTCTGGTGATTTAATATTTAGAAATTACAAAAGTTGTGATTTTGTTAAATCACAACTTCTGTAATTTCTGTATTAATTGTAATTTCTGATTAAATATTCAATATCCATTATGCAGAAAAAAAACTATTGCAATGGCATCGTCACCGATTTGACGCGTACGAAAAAGTAGTTAAATTACAAGTGAAATTATGTAAATTTTGATGAACACTATAACAATCAAACATTCTAAGGCAATATCTAAAATAAAGATATAGTAATCCCCATGTTATACAGACTCTGTCTTAACCCGTCAATAGTCGCGTGTCGGTAACTTTTTGTCACCCGCATAACGTATCTTTTCATAACTTCTCTCGCATTAAAAATACAACGGAGATCTACCATGTAACTGACTTTGAAGGTTTCTCGACCTCCTTAGTGAAGTAACGAGACAAATCTGTTTTTCTTCCAGGTACATTTTTAGAAACAAAGCTGAAATTCGCGAAAAAGTCTACTTAACAACACAAATGTCTGCTCATTTTTACTTTTACCAATTACTCCAAATCTCATGAATAAAATGCATAATTTAAGAAAATTGAAATATTTAATTATTTTACATATTTGGTATGCGGGGGGCCAGCGGCGAAAAGACCGAGCGCGACTAACGACGTTGTGAAAAAAGACGCGGCTACTCGCGGGTTAACAAATATCTCCCTACAAATAAATAAATAAATAAATAAATTAATAAAATAAAAATAAAAAAATAGAAAAAATATTTATGCAGTATTTAAATAGTTAATTTTAATACTGATAATATTTTTTTAAACTCAAAATCATAAACAACAAGTTGTCTTTTGTTATAAATTATATTTTGTTAAATAATGATAATTAAATAAGTTAAAAACTTCAAACAAGCGATTTAAATTTGCATCAAAATTCGTCCGAAAGAGCTTTGTAACTAAATATAGTTGTAATATGTAATATAATACACTATCTCGTTAATCTGCTAACAGATGTAATTAAGTTAAAAATATTAAATATAAATTTTAATTTTAATTTAAGAATACGTTATGTCTTTTGAAATATTTACTATTATTTACAAAATTAATTAGCATGTATCTGTATAAAAGTTACTACAAGATTTCTAAGAAGATAAAAATGTTTTTTCCCTTACATCTGCTAATTATCGATTTTCAAAAAAAAAAAAAAAAAAAAAAAAACATATGTATATACGAAATTATTTCAATATTTTGCCCTCATTGAAATAAACACGTCATTAACATCTGTACTTGCTTTTGAATATTTAAAAATGGAAATTTAATATCTATTATTGTATAGAAAATAAAATCTTTTAGGAAGCGTTATTGGAATTTAGACAAAGAAAGAAAAGCTCGATAAAAATCGTTCGAAGCACCACTACTAAAAAACCAATAAATAAAAAACAAATGTTTGTCATGTTGCATACAGTTTCTATTATATTCTTAAAGATAATTTTCTTTACAAGGACTGGGAGACACGGAAATGAGATTTTATTATTTTTGGTAGAAATTTTTATAACTACTGTAAATGATGTTCGCTACCCTACAAGAAAATTGACAATAATAATAATGTTTATATATTACTTGGCTTAAAGGGGTCTGGTACATCTTTTAAAATAATTTTTATTTTTTGAGTTAAAATTTTGAATTTCTTTGTAAAGATTAACCACATCATTTGTAAACAAACTCACATAACTTTTCATATTCTTTTTTTTAAATATTCAAAATTTGATATTTATTATTAATTGTTATAACTATTATTATTATTATTTGCATAATTTCATTCTTTTGCTTTTAAATGTACAAGAATATGTAACTTTTAGTTTTGATTCAGCATTTAACAAAATATTGAATTCTTAAAAAACTAAAAGTATTTAAAGTAAAAATTTGTAAAAAAAAAAAAAAAAAAAAAAAAAAAAATATGATTTTGATTCATAAAAAATCATATTTTTAAAAGTAAGTTTTTTTTTTAATTTGTTGAATCAAAATTAAAGTAAAACAATAAAAAAATACATATACAAATTCGAAGCATTTATATTTAATGGTTCTTGAGTTATAACAAACTAAATCCATAAAAGGGTGTAAAAACTTATAAGGACAAAATGCATTTTTACAAGAAGTTATTTCCATGACAATCATTGCTTGGAAGCGAGATTTTAAAAACGAACCAAAACAAAAAAATAAAGTAATATGGTCCTTTTTAATTAAGATAGAAATGAGATTTAACTGTCATTTTAAGCTTAAAAAAACAGAAAAATATTTAATGCAATAAAATCGCTTAAGAAAATTTGAATATTTTTGTAACACGCACGCATTTAAACTTTCTTTACTCGATTAAAGACTACAGAGAATTTTTCAGAATTCTGATTGGTTAGTTTCTATTTTTTTCAGATTTTAAGGTCTTTGGAAATTGAAATTTCCAAAGACGCTAATACTATTATATAACTCTTTTGTTTCTTTATATATATATATATATATATATATATATATATATATATATATATATATATATATATAATTTAAAATTCAGCATTTTAATCCGATTTAGTTTTTATGAAATGGGCAAAAAATTAAGATTTCCGTAATATGTTATTATATTAGATAAAATAAATTAAAGGGAACACATTAAAAAATGTATGCAATGACGTCACAAGCTTTTCTTTAGCTTGTTTTTTTTTTTTTTTTTTTTTTTTTTTTTTTTTTTTTTTTTCTTAAGTTCAACATTTGTCTTTTGTTACTTTTTTTTTCTCGCTTGTGGTTTAAATCTGGTTTTAGATATCATTTCGGCGAAATGTAATTAGCTTCACGGAAACTGATTCGATTTTATTAAAATATGATGTTAGAATTTTTTTTCGCAAAAGCAGATATTTGAAGAAAAGGAGAAAAAACTGTTAATGAACAATTGTTTCAAAGTCGGCATTTTACGTTATCACAATGATGCTAAGACAAATCGTGTAAAAGAAACCAACCAATCAGATGTCCGTAAACTTCTCCAAAGTCTCTAATCGAGTAAACAGAGTTTAACAGCGTCCTCAGACACTCTTAAATCTGTTTAGACATCGCTAATGTAACTTTGTGTATTTACGTGATGCGATAAAGTGTTCGCATAATCTTACCGCTAAAATTTAACAGCATATTCAAAGAATTTTACTAGAGAAAAAGCTTGCGAAATTTGAAAGTAAATGTGGTGGTTAAGAATTCTGTTCCTTTGTAATTAAATATGAATTTTCTTGTAATCAATAGTGGTTTCAGAGTCCTTAAAATATAAGGAGTGTGGTAACCCTGAGATAGCAGAGATAAATACTCACTTCAAGAGAGATTAACGCTGATCGACATTTGTTTCATTAAATGTACGATGCGATGTAGGTTTGAAAAAAATAATGCTTGCTAACAAACAAATGTATATTATCAAAATACTACGCATAAAATTGCAGCGATAATGATTCTTTGACGTCAGTGGCAAAACAGACTGCTAGACCAGTTATGATAATTGCCAAATAAAACTGATCCCATATTGAATTGAGTTTATGTTACATGATATAATAAAAATAAATCAGTTAAAATTGCAGCCTATTAACCCATGTTCACATGTAAAATAAAAAAAATTATAGATAGACAGTTCAGGTTGCAGTTGAGCCTCTACAGTAATAATCCTTAAATTTAATTTTTTTTCCATTGGAATTTGGAATTTTGTATTTAGAAAAATGTGTAAATTAAGTTTATTCAGTTTTAACGTAGTAACTTGGTTATTGCAGGAATGGGGATAGAGATTTTCTTGTGATAAAAATTATGGAAAAAATTGAACAGGTTATTAAACATTTCAAATTAGATCTCTTTAAAAAATGTCTACCTTGTTCATAACTAATACGGGAACTTTAGTTGGAAAGCGCAAATTTGGAATCCAAAACAATGTTGTATGTTCCGATTAAAACAGAAATAACAAAAAAAAAAAAAAAAAAAGCAATACAATTTCAATAAAATTTCAATAAAATAATTAAAAATAAAACTACTGCCTCCAAAAAATTCGCAATTTCATTTTCTTTTCAGATGTGGAGAAAAATTACTTAATAATTATTTTAAAATCTGTTTTCAAGCATGTTTCTGTAATTTTGTTTTAATTAATTTTGTATATGGAATTCAGCAAACTGTATTTATTGAAAAAAATTAAAAAGGATTTTTTAAATTGCATCAGAAAAGGTTTTATGCAATTTATACATAATAATAATCCTAATTAATTTTTGATTAAACAAAATATTTAACAAAGTTATTTTGGATTTAACAAAAGGAACTCTTCCCAAAGTTTATATCTGTTTTAACTAATGTATTTCTTTTATTTGTATAATATTTCACACGTAACATCTAAAACGTAAAGATGTATTTTCATTTTCATTTGTTAAACATAAAGTTACAATAAAAATATCCAATTACAATAAAAATATCCAATTATGCTACAAGTGAAACATTAAAATAAAAAGGCGAAAAATAACTGTTAATTTTGCATGTTTCGTATGCTCTAACGGCAGCTTTTTCAAAAACGGTTTTTGAAAAAGCTTCCATTAGAGCATACGAAACATGTAAAAATAAAAGGAATTTTTGCCATTTTTAATTCAATGCATCACTCATAGCATAACATAAGTAATTGGATATTTTAAAGTGATGTTCATATTATATATATAAAAATAAAATTTTATATGCCTTTCAGATTTTATGTTCTTTAAACTTTTATGTCTGAGAAATCTGCAGCAGATGTTTAAATACTTAAAATGGAAAATAAATTTTTGTAAAATAGTTAAAAATAAAACTATGGCCTCCAAAAAATTCGTAATTTGAATTTCTTTTCATATGTGGAGAAAAATCAGTATGTCATTATTTTAAAATCTGCTTTTAATGATGCTTCTGTAATCTTATTTTAATTGGTCCTATGTGTGGTTTTCAGTAATCTGTATTTATTAAATATATATATAGAGGGTGTTTCTAAATTCATGGTCCAAACTTTAAGGGGTGATAGTACACATCAAGACAAACAATATTTAAACAGGAAACCAAGAGTCCCAAAGTCTTCCGAAGGAGATAGGCGCCATTAAAGTTTAGGATCCAAAAATTTAAATGATTATGAAAAACAGAAATATTGGTCGATTCGTTTGCGGTTTTCACTAAAATTATTCTTTATGTCAGTATTGTCTTGAAAATAAATTATAAAGATAAATTTCAAAAAATGACGATAGAGGGCACTTTAGACTTTAGAGTAACGAACAACTATTTTTTACCGTTATTTTTTGCATCTCATTAAAGGTTTCGTAAGCTTAGATTTAAACTTAAATTTTGAGCTCAAAATCTGAATAGTTGGAAGCAGTTAAGTAGCACAAACTTAACTGTGTTCAGAGGGTTTTAAATTCAAATGATTATAAAAAAACGGAAAAATTGGTCGATTGATTTGCGGTTTTCACTAAAACTATTCTTTATGTCGGTATTTCATTGAAAATAAATTATAAAGATAAATTTCAAAAAATGCCGATAGAGGGCGCTTTAGACTTTGGAGTAACGTACAACAATATTTTACCGTTATTTTTCGCATCTCATAAAATTTTCTTAGAAGCTTCGACATAAACTTAAATTTTGAAATGAAAATCTGAATCGTTGGGATTGGTAAGTAGAGCAAACTGAACTGTGTTCAATGGGGGTGGGGAGGTTAAAATTTCAAATTATTTTAAAAAACGGAAAAATTGGTCGATTCGTCTGCCGTTTTCGCTAAAACTACTCTTTATGTCAATATTTCCTTGAAAATAATTTTTAAAGATTAATTTAAAAAAAATACCGATAGAGGGCGCCTTAAACTTTAGAGTAACCAACAACTAATTTTAAGCGTTATTTTTTGTATCTAATTAAATGCTTGCAAATGCTTATATTTAAATTTTGAGCTCAAATTCTAAATCGATGGAGGGGTTAAGAAGCGGAAACTGAACAGTGTTCAGGAGTTAAAATGTTACCCTCCCCACATTTCGAACACATATCAAATTTCCGCACTTAATTACTCAAAACGATGCAGATTTTGAGCTCAAAATTTAAGTTTGAACTTTTACAAGCATTTAATTAGATACAAAAAATAACGGTTAAAAATAGTTGTTGGTTACTCCAAAGTTTAAGGCGCCTTCTAACGGTATTTTTTAAAATTAATATTTAAAATTTATTTTCAAGGAAATATTGACATAAAGAATAGTTTTAGCGAAAACGGCAAACGAATCGAACAATTTTTCCGTTTTTTATAATCATTTGAAATTTAAACCTCCCCATCCCCATTGAACACAGTTCAGTTTGCGCTACTTAACCACTCCCAACGATTCAGATTTTCATCGCGAAATTTAAGTTTATGTCTAAGCTTCTAAAAAAAATTTATGAGATGCGAAAAATAATGGTAAAATATAGTTGTACGTTACTCCAAAGTTTAAAGCGCCCTCCATCGGCATTTTTTGAAATTTATCTTTATAATTCATTTTCAATAAAATACCGACACAAAGAATAGTTTTAGTGAAAACCGCAAATCAATCGACCAATTTTTCCGTTTTTTATAATCATTTGAATTTAAAACCCTCTGAACACAGTTAAGTTTGTGCTACTTAACTGCTTCCAACTATTCAGATTTTGAGCTCAAAATTTAAGTTTAAGTCTAAGCTTACGAAACCTCTAATGAGATGCAAAAAATAACGGTAAAAAATAGTTGTTCGTTACTCTAAAGTCTAAAGCGTCCTCTATCGTCATTTTTTGAAATTTATCTTTATAATTTATTTTCAAGACAATACTGACATAAAGAATAATTTTAGTGAAAACCGCAAACGAATCGACCAATTTTTTTGTTTTTCATAATCATTTGAATTTTTGGACCCTAAACTTTAATGGCGCCTATCTCCTTCGGAAGACTTTGGGACCCTTGGTTTCCTATTTAAATATTGTTTGTCTTGATGTGTACTATCACCCCTTAAAGTTTGGACCATGAATTTAGAAACACCCTGTATATATATATATATATATATACACTACATTGCCATTGATTATGGAACACTTGCGATTTTAGACATTTTACTAAATATCTAGAAAAATACATGAGGAATCATCTCGAAACTCTTAGTGCATAAATATAATAGTATACGTCATACATCTCCGTGAAGATTTTTTACCGAAACGCCATAGGGGACCGTCAACAAATTAAAAAAGAATGAATATCTTTTGAATAACCCTGTCAAAACTAATGTAGCAAAAGTGATCAAACTCTAGATTGTGATTGAATGCCTTATGGTAATACACTGTGTTCATTTTTATGCAAATAGCATGCGCACTCGCAGATTAATTAAGGTTTTTATAAAAATGGACCCAAATTTTTCCAAGTTTTTCCATTATAATTTTCAGAGTACTTAATATAAAATAATATTTTTTTCAGAAAATATGACAAACAACATTGCACACAGTCCCTTGTAATCAGAATTAAAAAATAATAAAAATTGTATGAAAAATGAGTAGGTTTACTATGTAATTTTTTACAGCGCATGCGTCAAAAATATCAAAATTTCATTTGCATATTATGTTAGCTAAATGTATAGAGCAACTTTTGTAAAAGTCTCAAAATCATAGCTTGAAAATTCTGAAAGTAATCGTCTATAGAAAAAGGACAAAATCCGTTGTTTCCAAAATGAAGAAAAAAAATGAGGGATTTTATCCAAATGCAGTAGTACATCCCATATTGTGTATTCTATATTGACACTAATCGATGAATATATGGATACAACCCCTCTTGTTTTTGCTTCATTTTGAGAATAACGGATTTTCGACTTATCCAATTGACGATTATTGTCAGAATTTTCAAGTTATGGTTTTGTGACTTTCACAAAAGTTGCTCTATAAATTTAGCTAACATAATATGCAAATGAAATTTTGATATCGTTGACGCATGCGCAGTAAAAAATTATTTAGTAAATCAACTCATTTTGTATACAATTTTCATTATTTTTTAATTCTGATTACAGGGTACTGTGTGCAATGTTGTTTGTCATATTTTCTGAAAAAAATAATATTTTATATTAAGAAGTTTGAAAATTAGAAGGAAAAAACTTTGAAAAATTTGGGATCATTTTTATAAAAACCTTAATTACTCTGCGAGTATGCATGCTATTTGCATAAAAATGAACAAGGCTTATGACAATAAGGCATTCAATCACAATCTAGAGTTTGAGCGCTTTTGCTACATTAGTTTTGACAGGGTTATTCAAAAGATATTCATTCTTTTTTAATTTGTTGACGGTCCCGTTTGGAGTTTCGGGAAAAAATCTTCACGGAGATGTATGACTTATACTATTATATTTGTACACTAAGAGTTTCGAGATGATTCCTCATGTATTTTTCTAGATATTTAGTAAAATGTCTAAAATCGCAAGTGTCCCATAATCAATGGCAATATAGTGTATATATATATATATATATATATATATATATATATATATATGCAGGGTATTTCTAAATTCATGGTACAAACTTTAAGAAGTGATAGTACACATCAAGACAAACAATATTAAATGGGACATCAAGGGTCCCAAACGTTTTCCGAAGAAGATAGGCGTCATTGAAATTTAGGGCCCAAAAATTCAAATGGTTATAAAAAACAGAAAAATTGGTCGATTCGTTTGCGGTTTTCACTAAAATAATTCTTTATGACAGTATTGTCTTGAAAATAAATTATAAAGATAAATTTCAAAAAAATTCCGATAGAGGGCGCTTTAGACTTTGGAGTAACGAACAACTATTTTTTACCATTATTTTTTGCATCGCTATATTTTTTTAGAAGCTTAGAAATAAACTTAAATTTTGAGCTCAAAATCTAAATCGTTAGGAGTAATTAAGTAGCGGAATCTGAATTGTGGAGAGAGGTTCAAATTTCAAATGATTATAAAAAAACAGAAAAACTGGTCAATTGATTTCGATTTTCACTAAAATTATTCTTTATGTCTGTATTAACTTGAAAATAAATTATAAAGATGAAATTAAAAAAAATGCCGATAGAGGGCGCTTTAGACTTTGGAGTAATGTAAAACTATTTTTTACCGTTATTTTTTGCATCTCATAAATTTTTTTAGAAGCTTAGACATAAGCTTACATTTTGAGATGAAAATCTTAATCGTTGGGAGTGGTTAAGTAGCGCAAACTGAACTGTGTTTAATGGGGGTGGGAAGATTCAAATTTCAAATGATTATAAAAAACGGAAAAATTGGTGGATTCGTTTGCGGTTTTCTCTAAAACTATTCCTTATGTCAATATTTACTTGAAAATAAATTTTAAAGATATCTTTCAAAAACAGCCGTCAGAGCGCGCCTTAAATTTTAGAGTAAGCAACAATTATAATTAATTATTATTTTTTGTATCTAATTAAATGCTTGTAAAAGTTCAAACTTATATTTTGAGCTCAAAATCCGCTTCGTTGTGAGTAATTAAGTAGAGGAAAATTGAACTGTGTTCGAAGCTTGGAGAGAGTAACATTTCAACTACTGAACACAGTTAGTTTGCGCTTCTTAACCCTCCTATCGATTTAGAATTTGAGCTCAAAGTTTAAGTCTAAGCTTTTACAAGCATTTAATTAGATGCAAAAAGTAACGGTTAAAAATAGTTGTTGGTTACACTAAAGTTTAAGGCGCCCTCTAACGGAGTTTTTTGAAATTTATCTTTAAAATTTATCTTAAAGGAAATATTGACATAAAGAATAGTTTTAGCGAAAATCGCAAACGAATGGACCAATTTTTCCGTTTTTATAAACATTTGAAATTTGAACCTCCCCACCTCCATTGAACACAGCTCAGTTTGCGCTACTTAACCACTCCCAACGATTTAGATTTTCAGCTCAAAATTTAAGTTTATGTCTAAGCTGCTAAAAAAATTTTATGAGATGCAAAAAATAAAGGTAAAAAATAGTTGTACGTTACTCCAAAGTGTAAAGCGCCCTCTATCGGCATTTTTTAAAATTTCATCTTTATAATTTATTTTCAAGTTAATATAGACATAAAGAATAATTTTAGTGAAAATCGCAAATCAATTGACTAATTTTTCCGTTTCTTATAATCATTTGAAAATTGAACCGCCCCCACAGTTCAGTTTGCGCTACTTAACTACTCCCAACGATTTTGATTTTGAGATCAAAATTTAAGTTTATGTCTAAGCTTCTAAAAAGGATTAATGAGATGCAAAAAAATAATGGTAAAAAATAGTTGTTCTTTACTCCAAAGTCTAAAGCGCCCTCTATCGGCATTTTTTGAAAATTTTCTTTATAATTTATTTTCAAGACAATACTGACATAAAGAATTGTTTACGTGAAAACCGCAAACGAATCGACCAATTTTTCTGTTTTTTATAATTATTTGAATTTTTGGACCCTAAATTTCAATCGCGGCTATTTCCTTCGGAAAACGTTTGGGACCCTTGATGTCCTATTTAATATTGTTTGTCTTGATATATACTATCACCCCTTAAAGTTTGTACCATGAATTTAGAAACACCCTGCATACTAATTACAGAAGATGTTTTATGCAATTGATACGTAATAACAATCCAAATTAATTTTTGATTAAACAAAATATTTAAAAAAATTACTTTGGATTTAAGAACAGGAGCATTTCCCAAATTTTATATCTCTTTTAAATTTTAATAAACTTATTTCTATTATTTGTATAATGTTAATCACATAATGTCTAAAACATAAAAATTTATTTTTATTTTCATTTGTTATACACAAATTTACAATAAAAATATCTGATTACTTATGTTATGTTACAAGTGATACATTACAAAAAAAAGGCCAAAAATAACTTTTAATTTTGCATGTTCCGTATGCTCTAACGGCAGTTTAGTTAGTTTATTTTAATGTATCACTTGTAGCTTAACATAAGTAATTTTATATTTTAAAGTGATGTTTCATATTATATATATATATATATATATCAGGTGTCCCAAAAATGACTGATGGATTTTAAAATTCAATAACTTGCAAACGGTGACAGCTATTTAAAAAAAAAAAAAAATTGAAGGAAGGTTATGTATAATGTCAGGAGTTTTTTTACCGTAATTTTTTACTTTAGTTAGCATATCAAACAATAGGTGGCGCTGACGGTGATTGAAAGCCAGGTGATCAGTGCTGAGTGAAGCGTCGACCTGGTATACCAATGGTATGGTATAACACTTTGTGACAACTTTTATAACATTTTCTTGGTAGAACACTTTTTGGACTATTAAGAAATAAAGAAACTTTACATATGTTACATTCAATTTGTTTTAGATTCCGAATACACACACACACGCATGTATATATATATATATATATTTATATATACAGAGTTGGGCAAAATACATCGAAAAATCATTTTCGATACAAAATACAAAATACTTTAGTTTTAGAGCCAAAAAATACAAAATACAAAATACTTTACAAATGAAAAAATTCAAAATACAAAATACATGTATTTTCAAAATACATTCAAAATACAAAATACATTTCCAAATTTTGAAAATCTCTGGGTATTACACTGTATAAATAGAAAGTGCTTTTTTAAAACTAATAAAGTTTTTAAAATTTTATCATAATTTCTAAAATAAGGAAAACAAGAGCGAAAAATCATGCGTCCAGCATAGATTATGAAACATTTTCCAACACATTCAGAAAACTGTAACAAATCTTTACAGTTTATAAACCCTTTCAGGAGCAAAGTATTTCTGCTCCAAAAATGTTCAAATGGTTGATTCATATCACAATTTACGAACAAATTTATTTGAAAATAATCAAAAGCTCTTTTTCAGGTATAATATGAGATCAAAACTGTAATAAAATTTATCAGTATCAGTTCGCAGTTTGGGTATTAAAATTAACCGTTTGCAGACTGCAAACGGCGACCCTGAAAGGGTTAAAGAGAACGACGATGTTTAAATAAAAGATATTGAAAAGGCGTAATGCATTTGAAAACCCAATTTATATTATTAGTATTAATAGTAAAAAAAAAACATCGGATTTTTTTTTTTTTTTTTTTTTTTTTTTTTTTTTTTTTGTGCAGCTCAGCATGTAATCTATGGATTTGTATAGTTATGTATAGTATGTTAAAAGATTTTTTTTTCTTTCAGTTAAAGGAATGTTTCCCATTTAACAATTTCCACAAATAAACGAAATGTACTTGAGAAATTTTGTACAGTCCTGTATAGGATCTATAGAATTTAGGCACCTCAAAACATGTTTCAACGCGTATCACAACTAAAAACGTACGTCCAGTAGTTATTGTTCATGGCCTTCAAAAATTCAATTATTATTCAGTTTCTTCAGTAGCCAAGCTCTTTTATGCGTCTTTGTAAATGAATAAAAAATTGTATGCACATCATATTCAACAGTAATCGTTATATATAGTGTACTTCAGTGCTATGTATGTATTTCAGCATGTTTAAATTAGAAAAATATTAATAAAGTATACCACAGATGTGTTTTTCCAATGACCATAATGTAACGAAAGGTTTTTCTGTGTTCCTTTAAATGTTAATGCTACATTCTTCATTTTCAATATCGAACATGCCGTAGTAATTTCCAATAAAATCTATAAATTTCATGGAAATCGGACTGTATTTACGGGAATTAGAGTACGGACAGACAGCTAACAAAACTGAATTCATGGACATTTTTAAACTTGTTAGAAAGTGTTAAAAACAAAATGAATAAATGTTAAAATGAAAAAAATCAGTCTAAAAATTTTAAATGAAAACTCATTTACATATAGTAAACAAAGATATTTTCAAAAAGGGTTGTTTTCATTTTTGACTTTAACTCCCTTTCTGCAACATACACATGCGGCTCAATTCCGGGGAATCAAATAACAAAAAAGCTACATTTACAGCTAAAAACATTTCTTATTTTGACAGTGCAATCGTTTTCCAAAACTTACGAATTTTAACACTTTCAAAAAATTTGCGCCTCGTGGGGACGATATTTCTAAATGTATGCATTTCAACATACCTGTAATAATTTTTAAGCTTCTTGTCAGACTAGATTTTCATAACCCAGAACAATTTCGAAACGTTTTGATGAGTAAAAGTTAAAATAACAATAATAATAATGACATCTGAAAAATTTTCGATGAAAACTCTAAAAAGCGAGGTATTTCGGCACATCTTCGATTGACTTTCGTTTATGTTTTCACAGACTAAGTATACATAATTTTTGCAAAATATTAAAGAGGGCTTGGATACAAACATATTTACAATCTATTAAAATTTCATGAAGTTCAAGCAATCAGTTCTATATTTTATTTTTTTATGTTACAGGACCCGACGCAAAAAAAAAAAAAAAAAAAAAAAAAAAAAAAAAAAAAAAAAACGAGAAGAAAACAATTTTGTTTTACAACTATATATAAGTGTTTTTCAGAAAATTTTTACACGAGCTGCAAAACCGTTATATTTAAAATCGATTTCAAAGAAGTAATTTCAAAGAAGTTCGGACAACAATTTTTTTTAATGCTAAGGAACGGCACTACGGGGAAAATCAAGAAAATGTCTGTTTACAAGTGCATTTATCAGTAAAAAAAAATTATATTTTTTTTATGTTTCACATGTAACTGAACTTCTTGTTTTATACAATTGACATTTTCTCTTAACTTTTCCATTATCATCAACATACATTATTTTGAAATATTTTTTGTCTAATATTGCAATCTAGAAATCTGCATGGAACGAAATTTTCATGCTCAATCCCCCCCCCCCAAAAAAAAAAAGATTCGTTCTGCGCGGTTTGTAGAAAGAAATTTATAGCTAACTCACCCCGGCCTGGGTGAATTTCAACAAAACATTGATTTTCTATCGTATAAAGAAATTCTGACCCCCCCCCCCCAAAAAAAAAAAAAAAAAAAAACTTTTTTTTCATGTTTATGATCTTTATTAATGCAGAAGCGCCATAGATTGCGATATTTATGTTTTTAATAAATTTCTGTTTATTATATGAAATGTTTCAGTTATCATTAATATTATTAATTCATATTCCATGCAATGGACACACAAAAGCGTGAAAGATGGTATGCAGTAAAATCTTTTAAAACGGAATCGCATAGAAATGTAAAGAAAATTCGTTGCAGACAAGTTTCTTCGTAGCAAGTTTCTCTCGCGTATTATTGTATTCATTTTACATGGAGGAACACATTTTTCAGTTTAAAACAACATTCTCTCATTAGCAGGTTCTTTTTCATGCGTTTAAGTATATTTTAATTTAGATATAGTTTAATAAACCTGGACGATGCTTTAAAAATAATAAATTTTAAGGTTTAATTGAAGAACAACGATGATTTAAAAATATATGCACTTTTTGCAAAAAATTTTAAGCCAGACCAAATTTTACTGATTTTTGAACAGACCTGGCCACGCCGAAAAAAATGTTTTCATACGGGATGGCTCAAATTGAATACTTTGGTCTGTGAATATTAGGAAGAATGAAATCAATCCCGGAATAGAATGGGGCAAAAAAGTTAGGCCCGCTTCGGCCGGCCCGATCCTTCAGAAAAACAGTAAGGTTCCAGCCTGGCCCAGAAAGAGTAGTGACTAGGCTTAGCCCGATCCAGACTTCAAAAAAAAGTAAAGATCCCGCCCGGTCCGACCCAAGTGCCGAGAATGAAAATCGGTCTGGTTCGGCTCTCCCGCGGGTCGGGTTCAAGCTCCTGACTCAAACCCGGCCCCTGCAGATCTCTATTGAACACCATTTATTATCACAATAAAATTATTCTCTTTCTAGATTTTCATTGATAACGCCAAAAGTATTATTCAGCTTTACACGAGCCTATAATAGATAATAGCACTGTATTTCTAACGTACTTGAAAAATAAATAAATAAAAGCAATAAGAAATAAAAGTCAGTATGGGTCCTTCCTGTCTATAATGGAACATTTTGTTTTGTGATTCTCGCAGCAAATGTAAGATTTATAACATTATTTTTATAACCATTCAGCATAAATGCTTCTGGAAAAGCTATACATCCTGTTCATTAACAATCTTTATCGTAGTTTGAAAGCTATGTTTATATTAATGCCCAGAAACGAATTCAAAGACTAAACAAAATCGAAATTTCCTTGTTCCGCATCATTGATTTGCGGTTTACAAGACCACAAAGTTTGAAATCTATAAAAATGTATTTTGACTCAAAATGTATTTTCAAAATACAAAATACTTGGAAAAAGAATTACAAAATACATTACTAAAATACTTTCGTTTCATCGGATTAAAATACAAAATACAAAATACAAATGTATTTTGAAAATGTATTTCAAATACATGTATTTTCGATACTGCCCAACTCTGTATATATATATATATAATCCACAAGAATTAAAGAGATGAAAATGATAGAAAGTAATACAAGAAAAAACTAGTCGTTGAGGACCACCGTAGTTCTTACCCATCATGGATATGGATACTATAAAAATAGGAAAATTTGACAAATGTCATTTATTTATAAAATACATCGTAATTCCAAAATAAAATTTAAGCGTATATGTAAATATTTTTAACGCTTAGTACTGTTCAATTAATGAATAGCTCGTGAGCTAATTTTGACAAATTATATGAAACGAAAATTACTCAAGTAGTACCGGATCGCGCATAATACTCCTTTTAACTCCAAAAGTAAGAATCATATTAACTATTAGTTTACTGCGTCGTATTAAGCGACTTATATCAAATTAAAATATACATTTGAATTGAAATTTAAATGAAATACAGGGTCATGAAAAATCGAAGAGTGTGAAAAATAGGATTACAAATATCTCGCCAACTAGTTATCCGATTGAGTTTGTTTTTTATGCAAAATTTGTATTATTTTATTGTGTTTGATAACTACTCCTTCGAGTAAAAAAATTCGAAAAGTTTTATATACCTTTCATCAGAACGAATATTTCGACAAAAAATATAGTTCCGGATAATTGAGGTTACTGATATTAAATAGCTTCTTTCCATTATGACATACTAAGTACACACCAAATTTCACGTTTCTATATAAATTTTTCGGGAGATAAAGTGTTTATAGACAGATAGAAAGACGGACGGACAGACAGACACACACACACACACACACACAGACATACGGACGGTAACTTTTTTTACTAAATTTAATTTTAACTAAAATTAACTGACTAACTAAATTTTTTAACTAATTAACTAAATATTTTTACTAAATTGTTTTTCGAATCTCTAGTGTCTGAAACGTGTAAACCCGTCAATTTTTTTTTCGATTTTCAAAACGACTGCAAGACTTACCCTATACTATGTATGATGGGTAGTAATATAAAAATTTCTATTTTTATTACTATTATTATTATTATTATCTTAATCGTTATTAAAATATTTTAAAAATCGCTTAGAACATAAATGTTAAAATATTTTACAATTCTGAGGAATCTTAATTGTATTTGGATTATATAGGATTTTGAAGAGATGAGACCAGAGTTATCGTTGACATTTGACCAATGTTAGTAATTTGGCTGATTAAAAATAAAAAATAATCGCCAAATGAAAAAAGTATTAGCAAAACAGATTCGCCATGTAGCAATAGAAAAAATACCTTTAATCCTTTAATGTACCCTCTTTTTTTCAATATGTTCTAAAATAAACTATGTTTTTATAACTGCGACAACGATCGTTATTAATCTTTTGTCAACTATCCGCTATAAATGCATTAAAAATACGCAAATACGCAAATTTTTGAAAAAGGAAAAAGAAAAGAAAAGAAAGAAAAAGCAAAAAACTGAGCACTAGCAATTTGGTGACTCTAACGCTTGTTTAGTCACAATTTGCCGCAGTGGCTAGCAACAGCCAGACCGCTGGATGTGGTTAAATAATAAAGGGCTTGGTTCTAAATACATTTTCGATATTATATAGCATATAAATTATGCGATTTGGAAATTTTCCCTACAATTGATTCTTTAGATTTCCATTCAACTACTGTATGAAGTGTGGATACGTGTTTTGTTCAAAATTTCAAGATTTACAACATTTCTCTTAGTAATATTTTGGTAGTTTTTTTTTTTATTTGTGGAATATTTCTTTAATTTTAATTTCAAACAATATAATTTCGCATGAAAACACTTTCCCATCAGCAAGAAATAATCTAGCAGTAAGAAAGAAAATTAAATTATTCATTGCAGACGAAAGTGGAGGAATTTGAATTAATTAATTCTGAATTAGTTTTATTTGCTTAGTGATTCTCAATAGAGAATTTTTCTGATGTACATCAGTAAACAAAATAGTACACAATCAAAGTATATTTTTTTAATTAAATCTCTACTTTATTCTTTTTTCTTTCTTTCTTTGAAAAACATTTTATATAATTAGGAATTATAGTTCCAGGAAAAAAAATAATTATTTTTTTAACAAAAAAGGTGTATGTTTATTTTATAAATTTCATGGTATATTAATCATTTAATCTTAAATTAATTTTATAAATATAATCCGTGCCTTTATGGAATACATTTATATAAAAATCAAGTCTTTTTTCTTCTTTCAAATTTCATGTTCAAATTTAAAGGGGGCGTAAAAATGTTTCTGTACAAACTGAATCCTTTCTTGATTAAATATTTTTCATCTGTAAAGTCCTTTAATAGAGTTAAAATATTATTGTAAAACTATGAAATATAAAAAATCAAATCGTAACGCATTCAATTTAGAAGTTTAAAAAATTTCCTTAAATTTTAAATTCGAAAGATTGTTTAATTTTTAAATTTTCATAAAAGAATTTAGATTATGATTTTTTTTTCATTTATAAAGGAGAATTCATTGATACTGCGTAATTGTGAGAGTTATGAGTCAGTTAAATTTATAATGGCAATATGGGAATAATAAACACAATGGGAATGGTATGCTGATTATTAATTGCATTGTAATAGATCTACAAAATTTTTATAAAAAACACTTTATATTGCCGACAAATATTTTTTACCTTTCAAAAAGAATATTCCGGTAAAAAAAACCACATATATATATATATTTGTTTACATTTATAATAAAACTTAAAAAAAAACATGAAAAACTTTTTTTTCAAATAGTATTAAAATCTATTTAAATCGAAAAATAAATCTAAATATTACCATACTAAATAAACTTTTACATGATTAAATCATTTCATTCTATTTAAACATTCAATAGTGTGTCAAAATGTTGTTGTAATAAACTGAAAAAAAAATATAAATCAAAGATAGTGATTTGTCTTATAGTAATTTCAAAAATTACTGAAAATATGAATTCAAAATGTTGTTTAAGGTATATAATTTGGATGAAGGAACTTGAATTAAGAAATTACGTATTTATGAAAGAAAATTTTTCAATGGCATTGTGATGTCGAAAGTAACATGACATCACATATCATTATTAATTCCCTTTTTTTAAGAAATAAATTATCCAGTTTAAAATTTAATTTATCCTTTACAGTTATAAATGTAATCAAATCTCCCTTTTACTTTCTAAAAAGTATATATATATATCTTTTCTCTTGCGCGTTCAGATCCATTTACGTAGGTTTTCTTATGTTCAGCCGTGGCCGTTAATAAAATAAATAAAAAATAAATCTTTTCTCATCCTAAAATCATTATCTGTGCGAGCATACTTGAGTTTCATCAAAGAATAGATTAAAACATATTCTTAAACCATATGTCTATTACAGTAGCAAATTATGCAGTTTTATTCTTTCTTAGATTAATAGTCAATACAAGTTTCTTTTCGGATGAAAATATTAAGCTCTGTTTATATTAAAAATGGCGCCTGACATCTGTGTTTTGCTTTTTGAGATATTTTCCCCAGTAATCAGTGTTGGCATGCATATTTGAACGTTGATATATTAAACGCCAAATTAACGGTTCTGTTGGCTAGTTTTTAATAGAAACTTTCATTATGAACTGTATTTGTGGGATTACAATAGCTAAAAGGTACCTAGATTTAGCTCGACACATTTTGGCAATCAAATCTGACGGTCGATGTCATTCTATCTCTGACCGCTCTGCTGTAAAGATGTAAAGGATGAAGTCTTTTTACCGGGGGACACCCCGCGAGAGTATGATATTCTCTTTTAATTAATAAAGGCCACATGCCTAGTTGATCTCTTTTTGTTGAGTCTCTTTTACCTAGGTTAATGCATATTCGCAAGGTAATTTTCATTGATAAGACTGATTTTGTGCGACTAAAATAACTATTAAATTTAAAGTAACTCCTTTATTAAAATGAAAGCGAAAAATATACTTTACATAAATTGGAAAGAGACTTGTATTGACTAACCTTCCCACTGCCGTGGATATATCCGTTCACTAGTCTACAGGTTTCATTGCATTTGAAGCTGTATTTAAATTAATATTATTCGAGACAAATCTAATCCAGTTTTAATAAATTAAGTTATGATTGATACTTTCAAGGCTTATAAGCATATACGTAACAAAAAAAAATATACCATGTTAGAAAATCCCTCTTTTATTAACATTTAAAATAATTTTAGGAGAAAACATTACATATTTGCCCTTTTGCTAGACAGTCAGGGGGGGGGGGTTAATCTAAGAAAGAATGCAAGTGCATAATTTACTACTGCAACAGACATATAGTTTAAGAATATGTTTTAATCTATTTTTTTTATCAAATCAAATATTCTCGCACAGATAATGATTTTAGGATAAAAAAATATTTTATTATGATTTATTTTATTAACGGTTTCGGCTGAGCATAAGAAAACCTATGTAATTGGAATCTAACGCGCAAGAGAAAAGAGATTGGTATATACTTTTTAGAAAGTAAAAGGGAGTTTTGATTACATTTCTAACTGTGAAGGATAAATTAAACTGGAGAATTTAATTTTTTTAAAGGAATTAATAATGATATGTGATGACATGTTATTTTTGACATCACATGTATACTGTTTAAATATATAACATTACACAATTATTTAAAATGAAAAGTTTAAAATATTTCCAGCTATAAAAATTGCGTATTTTTTTATGAACTGGAGTCTCGAATAAATAGTACTTTTAAATGTATGTTTAAAAAATATGGCGGCATTTTATTAACTTTTTTATGAATTTTTATGAATTCTCAATTGGTCTTTTTAGCTGCATGTTTTACAAATATGTAAAATAATTTTTTTAAATAATTATAATAAAATAATAAAAAACACTGATTTCCCGTTAAGACATTCTGAAATGTCACTGAAAACATACATTCGAATATGTGTTTGATTTCAATAATTTGGAAGAACAATCTGGTATTAAAAAATTACATATTTATAAAAGAGAATTCAATGTGGTACGACATAAAATTATCAAGATTTAATACTTATTTAAATATATAATACGAAAAATAATAGACAGATTGTTTTATACATCTGATTACTAGACATGCATTCTTTTTATAAAAATACTATACTCTGCAGACTAATATTTTTTACCCTATTAAAAATAATATTTTGGTGAAATAAAATCTAATATTAATTGTTTAAATTTATAATTATATGAACATGAAATTTTGTTTCAACTTATACAATATCCCAAAGTCTTAAATTATAGGAAAGAATTACCGGTGTATAGTATATATGTAATTTGAATTCATGATAATTACCTAAAAACAAAGCAACAATAAGCCTTAGCAGGGTTTTTTGTTGTGGTTGTTTGTTTGTTTATTTGTTTTTCAATAAATATTGTTTTTAATTAAAGTTAAAGGAATCTATTAATGAGATTAACGATTTGCTATAACTTATTTTTTTTAATTTGTTTCATTTTTTCACATGTCTGTAACAATATAAAGTACTAATTTTAAAATGTTTTAAAAGAGTGTTAAAAATGATATAATTACACACATTTTCTAAAAACTATATTAAAAATTTTTTTAATAAAAACAGAAACATATTTATAATAATTTTTCAATTAATTTTTAGCAGTGAAATTACTCACAAATTTATTGTATATTAATTTTTTTTCTTAATTTTTTTTTTCAGTTTTGGTTACATTGCTATATCTAGATTTACAATAAAAATAGCATTAAATTTCTTTCAGACTTTATGTTCCTTTAAACAAATATCTCTGAAATAACTTCAGCATTTTTCAAGTACTAAAAAAGAAAAGTAAAAATGAAATTCTTATGCATATCTTCATATGACAAATTTAATCTTTGCAAGTCTATTATTAGATTTCAGATTAAATCTGTTAAAAGCAGGATAAAGCGTTTTTCGAATATTACATTGTACATTAAAAAAAAAGAAATCTTTTGACATGTTACTTGCAGTTTCTTTCATAATCCGTAAAAAGTGTTATTTCAGAAGGATTAGAAGATATGAGAAAAATCTTTTTTGAAATATTACTATAAGTCTTTTACTTTTTACAAAGCATTTACAATCGTTGCGTGATTGAAAATTAAATATGTAAAAACTGTTCCAAAATTCCATGCATTTTGATTCCATTTTGTATTACAGAATTTTGTAGAGATTTGAACTATTTAAAAAAATAATAGATCGTAAATGGAATTTCGATATTATACAGCACATAAATTATATGCTTTAAACATTACTTCTCTTTGGAAAACAAAACAGCGTATTCAATTATAAACGCTATTTTTGTGCTAAATTCGCCAAATCTACAGATGATTATTTTATAATTACTGAGCCATTGCAAAGGATAAAAGTCCAGTTGTAGATTATAAACTATGTAACATGTTTTTTGCGTAAAATAAATATATTTTAATCTTAAATTCTTATTTTATGAAAAAGGAGGTATTAAATGGAATAAGAATATAATTATATACTTAAATATTGAATTTTTCACCAAAAATAATTATATATATATATATATATATATATATATATATATATATATATATATATATATATATATATATATATATATATGTATGTATAAATATATATATATGTATATATATATATATGTATATATATATATATGTATAAATATATAATTTATCAAATATAAGAACAGGTTACGAAAAGAAAAACTTCGGACATAGCTAAGGCATGTGGCTTAAGAGCCCACAATAGTCACAGAAAAAGTAATCAAAAAGACCCGGATGATAATGTAAAGTCTATGGGAGCGTTCTTTTCTAATATCTCGCTGAAATTTTAATATTTTTAAATGATTTTTTTGCACAAGATAGCTGAGAACGATCGACAACCGGCCTAGTTTTTACTTTTTCGATTTTGCTTATATATTTTTTATATTACGATAGTTTCATTTTCAGAACCGGTTTAAACCGGTTTCGAAAGTTAAAATATTTTTTTTAAGAAAATCTGAAACGAAAACTGAAAAAGTAAAAACTAGGCCGGTTGTGGATCGTCCTCAGCTATCTTGTGCAAAAACATCATGTAAAAATATTAAAATTTCAGCGAGATATTCGAAAAGAACGCCCCCATAGACTTCACATTAGCGCTCGGCTTTTACAGCGTGACTAGTGTGTGCTCTTAATAGTGAGAGGTGTTAAGTCACAGTTGTAAAAAAAGGCACATTTCAGAGTCATAAATATTTTTGTTGTTGTTACAGAGTAAGTGATCGAGAATAAACAGTTACCAGTAAAAGAATTTATCTTTTCATAAAAAGATAAGAGAATTAAATTACAGCCGTTTAAAGAGAAATGAAAGATACACAAGTGTGAGAAACTTGTGATTCCTGGTTGCATATTTCAGATATGTATATCACTGAGACGATCCCTGCTTCTAAGCCAATCAGCGAGCGTTATCACAACGGTCAACGATAGGTCCACACTCTTTTATTGACAGTGAATAAATAGACTAAAATAAAATAAAATAAAAATAGAAAAAAAATAGAAATAGAAATGACTTTTAATAAAAAGGTAAGAGAATTAAATTACAGCAGTTTAAAGAGAAATGAAAGATACACAAGTGTGAGAAACTTGTGATTCCTGGTTGCATATTTCAGATATGTATATCACTGAGACGATCCCTGCTTCTAAGCCAATCAGCGAACGTTATCATAACGGTCAACGATAGGCCCACACTGTTTTATTGACAGTGAACACGTGAACGATTGAAAGTAAAAGATTTTTTCTTTAATTTTAGAATAGTTTTGGATTTTATTTATTTCAATTAAAAATTATACTGATGTTGGGCTTATTGTATTTAAATTTTATTTAAGTCGGTGTATGGATCCTATCGTATTACGCGTGATTAAAGATAACAGGGGGAAAATTCGTAAATAGTATTCGTAAATAGGGGAAAAATTTTAAATAGTTTCACTGTGATTTACTTGCTGGACAAATACATTTAAAGAAAGAGATTTTTTTTGCAATGTTTGACGTATTTTGAAGTTCTTTAGCCAGGAGCTCTTCAATTTCATTAAGTTAATTGTGTTGCAAGTTACAACATTACATGATAAATTTTATAATTCGTGTATTTCTTTTATTTTTTCCTATGTATTATATTATTTTTAACACGCTTTTATTACTTTCACCTGTATGTGAGTTTGTGGGTTTGTAACTCTCCTTATTATCTAAAGATTTTCCTTATTATCTAAAGATTTTCCTTATTACCTAAAGATTTTCTCAAGCAATTTTGACTAAAAATTGCATTCTATGGCTTTCGGGCCCGAGAAAATCATTGGACTAGGTTACATGTTTGAGAAAAAATTTTAATGGGTCATATTGGGTCATTAAGTGTCTGGGTCAAGCTATTTATATTTAAAGAACGGCGTGATCAATTATAACGAAATTTTGTATGTAACAGTTTTTTGGCACGAGAAAACTATCGGGCTGGGTCACATGCTCGAAAAATTTCGATTACTGGGTCATTTTTGGGTCATTATGGGTCAAGACATTTTTATCTAAAAAACGGCTCTAACGATTTTGACCAAATTTTATATTTTATCGTTTTGGATTACAAGAAGACCATTGGGTTAGGTAAAATGTTCAAGAAAATTTGGTTAGTGGGTCATTTTTGGGGTCATTGCGGGTCATGGTATTTTTATCTAAAGATTTTCTCACGCAGGTTTGAATAAAAATTGCATTCTATGGTTTTCGGGCACGAGAAAAATATTGGGCTAGGTTACATGTTCGAGAAAAAACTTTAATGGGTCATATTGGGTCATTAAGGGTCTGGGTCAAGCTATTTTTATTTAAAGAACGGCGTGCTCGATTATAACGAAATTTTGTATGTAACAGTTTTTTGGCACGCGAAAACTATTGGGCTGGGTCCCATGTTCGAAAACTTTCGATTAGTGGGTCATTTTTGGGTCATTATGGGTCAAGCCATTTTTATCTAAAAAACGGCTCTAACGATTTTGACCAAATTTTATATTTTATTGTTTTGGATTACAAGAAGACCATTGGGTTAGGTAACATGTTCATGAAAATTCGGTTAGTGGGTCATTTTGGGGGTCATTGTGGGTCATGCTATTTTTACCTAAAGATTTTCTGACGCAGTTTTGACTAAAAATTCCATTCTATAGTTTTCGGGCACGAGAAAAATATTGGGCTAGGTTACATGTTCGAGAAAAAATTTTAATGGATCATATTGGGTCATTAAGGGTCTGGGTCAAGCTATTTATATTTAAAGAACAGTGTGATCGATTATAACGAAATTTTGTATGAACAGTTTTTTGACAGGAGGAAACTAATTCGATAAATCACATGTTTGAGAGATTTCGACTATAATGATAATTTGTGGGTCATGATGGGCCATAATGGATCATGTCAAGCTACATCTAAAGAACAGGTGGATCGATTCGAACGAAATTTTGTATATAACATTTTTTTCGCACAAGAAAATTATTGGACGGTTACACTTTCGAGAAATTTCGATTAATGGGCCATAAAGGGTCTGGGTCAAGCTATTTATATTTAAAGAACGGCTGAATCGTTTTTAACGAAATTTTGTATGTAACAATTTTTAGACACGAGGAAACTAATGGGCTAAATCACATGTTCGAGAGATTTTGATTATAAGGGTCATTGATGGGTCATGTTAATTTTATGTAGAAAATGTCTCTTACCATTTTGACTATATTTTGTATTATGATATTCTAAGCAAGAGAAAACCATTGGACCAGGACACATGCTCGCGAAAATTCGATTAATGGGTCATTTTGGGTCATAATGGGTTAGGGTTATTCTAATTATATATAGCAACAATTCAATTAATTTTACCTAAATTTTGTAACGAAACGTCTTTTGTCACGAGAAGACTATTGGGCAGAGTCGCAAGTTAAACAAAATTATATTAGTGGGCCATTTCGCTTTATTGATGAATGCTGTCAAGCTAATTTTATCTAAGAAACGGCTTAAACGATTTTGATTCATCTTTATATTCTACTGTTTTTGATTACCTGGAGACCTTTGAGCTAAGTCACATGTTTGATCAAATTTGATTAGTGGGTCATTTTGTTTAATACGGGTCAGGGTTATGAGAAAATGGCAGCAACCAATAAGTTGGCAATATTTCACAAAATATTGCCGACATTTGGCCGAAAAATTGACTATTAAGATTACGAAAGCCACAACACGTATTTGGTGCCAAATGAAAGAATGTCTCCACATTTGGCTATATCTGGAAAAAAACGTTGTCTTTCATAATGTGAAGAATTTTTTTTATACATTCTTAATAGGATTCGAGATGCATGGTTAAATCAACCAGAGATGACGAAAAAAAAGTTATTTGGATCGATGTCCTTTCGTTGTAAATTTTAAAATAAATATAGTTTAAATAAATATAGTTTAAAAAAACTAAAAAACACGCTTTTTAAGTATATCAAACTAAAAAGTGAAAAATAATTCGTACTATAAGCTGAAAACAAAAATAGATGAAATAAATATAGTTTAAAAAAACTAAAAACCACGCTTTTAAAGTAATCAAACTAAAAAGTGAAAAATAAATATAGTTTAAAAAAAACCAAAAAACACGCTTTTTAAGTATACCAAACTAAAAAGTGAAAAATAATTCGTACTATAAGCTGAAAACGAAAATAGATGAAAAATACTATTTTACTATAAAATCATTGTTATTATAGATATCAATTAATAAGCAATAAATAAAATTATCGTGGAAAAAAAGCGTGGGGTGCTTCTTGAGAACTGATAGATGGAGCATGGTAGATGGAGCACCCCACGCTTTTTTTCCACGATAATTTTATTTATTGCTTATTAATTGATATCTTTAATAACAATGATTTTATAGTAAAATAGTATTTTTCATCTATTTTCGTTTTCAGCTCATAGTACGAATTATTTTTCACTTTTTAGTTTGGTATACTTAAAAAGCGTGTTTTTTGGTTTTTTTAAACTATATTTATTCTTTTGATGCTTAAAGTTTCATTGTGTATTTTTTAATGCTTTTTATAGAATTTTTCTTGGAAATATAAGGTTTTTAGCTCACAGTAAAATAGTCATATGCATCCTAATCTGTTGCCTATTTTTGAAAAAAAAAATACCCATGTTTCCTAAACATTGATGAGTATGCTTATCCACCCTCCCAATGCTATTCTCCTCGCAGCATGCTTGAAATAATTATTATTCTAAAAAAGTTATTTAAATACAATTTAAAAATATTTAAAAGAGATTATTATAATGATAATCAAATTCTAATTTTTATCTTTATTACTGAAAAAACTGCCTACGCTTTTCGCAATTTCTTTTTTTTTTTTTAAACTATGTTTTGTTTAAAAAGATTAAATCTTTTATAAAAAATAAATAATTGAAGATTTTGTGATTAATAGTCTATTAGTAATATAAGAAATAACATTAAAATATTACTATCAATTTTGTATGTTTTAGATTTCAAAACAGTCGAACAAAAATGAACAAACAGTTCTATTTGACAGAAGGCGGTGCAACTCAATGAGCATTCTGATATCTAAAACAATCTCTGATTGGGTTAGAAGCTGCAATCTTCTCCGCAAAATGCATGTCTGAAATATGCTTCCTGAATATCCAGAAAGGAGAATTTGAGTATTTTTTGTTGATCACTATCGAAGGTACCGTACATAAAAATTTATCTCTACATAAATAGCAAAAAATTTTTTCAATAATTGAAAAGAATTAAAATAAAAAATAGCAAAAATCATTTTTCATTCAGTGAAATTAAGTGAAAGTAACTTAAATAAAAAAAGTATAGTCGAAAGAGACTTACACGTCTGAAGCTATAATCAATGTGTTAAAAAGTTTTATTTTTTTATTATTTATTTATTTATTTATTTATTTATTTATTTTACGAAAAAAATCTGACAAATGTGTCACGTAAATTCTTAACTCGAAAACTCTTTTAATGTTTAAAAAATTGCGTTATTTTTATTATTCTGGCAATTCAGGTAAAATGATTAAATAAAAAAAACGAAGAACCTTTGATCATGAATTTAAAATGCATCTTAAATTTCATCAGTTTATAAAGTTTTATTTTATTTAATACATTTAAAATTTCATTCTCATCAGTCTCACTTAATTTGTCACAATTCCATTTAAATATGGAACAAAATTTGATACATAAGTCACATTTAGACACATATTTCAGGAGAATATCCCCAATTAATGAGAGTACTGAGGCAAATTGCTAAAAGATTAAATTATTTCCATGTCTCATTTAAATAATTGTTAAATTTCGAAGCAGTACGTGTACATGAAAAGAACAAATATTGATTTTAAATTAGGTCTCATTAATTTGTTCCAATTCCTTGCAGGTTTTTAAGTTTGTTTGACTTTTCATTATGTGCTGAATTTGGTTTGTTCATTTAAACGATACTAAATGATAATTTATTGAGAAACCGCAGTAGATTATGTTGCGCCTAATAATGTAACAAGAGTATTTGAACATAATAATTTCGTTATTTAATTTATTTTACAATCATATTTTTTACTAAATAATTATAATAATTTCAGACCTGAAATTAATTCTAAACATTTAATCGAAATTTTTGAATAATGTCAGTAATATAAACGAATAGATATTTCAAGATAAATGAATATTACTGTTTTCAATTAAAGCTAATTTTTTTCAAAACGATGTATATATATACACTACATGACCACTGATGAGCGTCCACTTGCTATTTTAGACATCTTGTTAAATATCTAGAAAAATACATGTGGAATTATCCCGAAACTCTTAGTGTATAAATATAATAGTACAAGTCATACATTTCCGTGAATATTTTTTCCCGAAAAAAAAATCGTGAACTGCATGATATACGCAACAGAATTGTGTATTGTTTTATCACAATAAAATGTATCACAGCTAGAATAAACCTTCTTACCACCGTTACCATAAATATATTAGAAATTTATCATATACAGACTTATCATTTCATGTTGAAGATAAATCCTATCCAAGTCGATATCTCATTCTACACTTCAAAAAAAAAAAAAAATCTGTAAAGGTACTAAACATTTTCTAGGGAACTGGGATTCCAAAAACAAGAGAAAATTCAAGAAAAAATCCATGTAAGCGATTTTAAAACTTAAGTTTTTGTTGTTACTGTTACAGGAAAAGTTCTTGGAATTCCAGTTTCCTAAATAAAGTGTAGTACCTTTACAGATTTTTTTTTTACAGTGTAGGATGAACTACAAAACCATAAATTGATTTAATCTTATAGAACTTTATCTCGGTTTTCATGCGATTCAAAATCATGATTATTTATATTTGAACATTTAAAACTGCCATTGTCTCCCAGCAACCACCAGAGACAATATTTCCTTTGTACACTGTAAAAAAATTCTGCAAAGGTACTAAACTTTTTCTTGGAAACTGGGATTCCAAGAGCTTTTCCTGTAACGGTAACAGCAAAAATTCAAGTTTCAGAATTAGTTACATGGATTTTTCCTGTTATCGTTCCATGAAAAGTTCTTGGAATCCCAGTTTCCTAGAAAATATTTAGTACCTTTACTGAATTTTTTTTACAGTGTAGCATTTTATTCTATCAATAAAAATTAGCCCAATTGTTATTAGTATCCAAATTAATGAATATCTCATTTTGAAATCAATGTGTAAAAAGAAAGTTTTGGAATAAAATGTTTCATTAAGTATTTCACTTAATAAAAATAAATCTTTTAATATAAAAATTTTAATTAATATTTCAATTAATTTTCAACTGTGAATTTACGCTTGAAATATTCAAATATTTGAATATTTTGCAATGCACAAATCTTCAAATGTTATTAACATGAAAATTTACTTTTATTAAGAGTATTAATTCGATTTACTTGAGAAAAAACAACCAATATAATATTTTTAATAAAAAAGTAGAAATAAAACTGTAATAAAATATTTCCGAGGTAAAGCATTTATAAATAAAAACGAAGAAAAGAGAAACCCGCGATAAAATATTTTAAGCTATAAAATATTTAAAAATAATCTTCTAAAAGAATAGTTGGGAATAAAAAAAGACGTGAGGTTCAAACTTATGATAAATCAAGAGAAAATTGTACGAAAAAAGAAAACTCTGAAAAAGAATATTTAAGAAAGTATTCTTTTAAATTTAAAGTAAATCTTTAATTGTTATCTATTAACATCAAAATATACTTTTATTAAGAATATTAGATTTATTGTGATAAAATTAAACCAACCAATAAAATATTTTAAAAGAATACAGAATACAAGTCAAAAATAAAAGTGAAATACAATATTTTACATATGAAGTATTTATATATAAAAAATATAAATTAATTAATAAATAAAAGTTGGAAATCCGAAATATTTTAACCAATAAAAGATTTTTAAATAAATTTCTCGGAGAAAAGTTTGGATTAAAAGAAAAAAAATTGGGATTCAAACTCGACATATATCACCCAGAATATATAGAATCAATCGCATCGCTCTAGCCATCCAATCATCAGGACAGAATCGCTCTGAAACAATAAGTTGTGCAAATTCGTGATCTAAACATTGGAAATCTTTAAACACTTTTCAGAACGCTTTTTTGAATATTTATTTTGTCACACTATTTAGAACACCTTGAAACACATCTATTGGAAAAGTTTTTTAGAATACGTATAATAACAATTATTTTTTTCCAGTAACCTTTCTAGAACACTTTTAGAAGCATACTTGAGAATCGTTTTAGAGAACACATTTTGTCACTCTTTTTAGAGCACTTTTTAGCGCACGTTTTGAAACACTTTTTAAAACAGATATGGAATTTTTTCCCAGCACACTTTCTGGAACGCTTATTGTTATTATCTTCCATTACACATTCGTTCGCATTTTTGGAACACTTTTAGAATGTTTGTGGAGCACAGATCTTTTTCTAGTACAGATTCTTGCGCACTTCTTAAAACAATTAAATTTGTTTTTAAATTCTACTAAAAAAAATTTAATTCTAACTGTAATGTGAAATTAGTTTAAAAATTTACAGCAAAATTATACACAAATATTTGCTAATAAAAGTTAAAAATGCAGCAGGAAAAGATAGTACACAAATAAAGCAAAAAATACATTTAAATTAACAATATCTGTAGCCGAAATTAAATATTTCAAGGAAATTAATAATAAAAAAATTATAGTAAAATTATATCCCAAAGAGACTGGATTCAAAACTCAATTTTATATGCACATGGTTCAACATACATAATAATATACTTTTCTTTTGCATATTATGTATTATAATGATGTAGAAAAAAATTAAAATGTTATCACAGAGTTATATTTTTCAAATTCGAACTGAAGTTTGAAACATACTCTATCTTACCTTTTAAATTGAATACCTATGTAACAAATCATTCAAAAACATGAAATAAAATAAAATTGTGTTTATATTTCTCGAAATACAAATACCGTATATATACTCGCGTAAAAATCGACCCCTTAACATTCGAAAAAATGCAAACTCTGGAAAAAATGAAAAGCACGCTTATAAGTTGTACCCCCTAATTTTTAATTGAATTTTGCATAAAACCAAAGTAAATACGAAAAATTAGTGAGTAAACAAAATCAGATTATTGAAATTTTTGTTACTAATAAATTATTATTATTTGTATATTTTGCATATTATTTTATTATTCGTGCATATAAAAAGGTAGAATTTTACAGAATTATATATATATATATATATCTTTTTCTTTTTAAATTGATTCACGTGTTGATCGACCCACTAATTTGCTTGCCGAAGATTGCCAGAAATTCATCGGTTTGTACGCAAGTATAATATGTAGCAATTACGCTAATATGTATTTGTATACGTATGCACGTGTATGTATACACAAGTGTATTTATATTGATATACATTAAGTAAAAACGTGACATGCATAAAAAAGTATAATATCAAAAGCTTATATTTCATCTACAGTCTTCTAAGCGCATTTTAAGAGAAGAACAATATCTCTCTTTTCAAAAGAAGTTAAAAATTCTGTTCATGACTTTTATTTGAAACGAACATAAATTACAGAATATCTCGGTTCGTGTGCAGTTTAGGTTTTCGGAATACGCGAAAATGATATCTAATGCTCTTTTTAATATCCGTGTTTGAATTTAAAATGAATATTTTATTGTTAGCATTGAGTTTTTCCCTCCTAAAATACGTGTGGAAAGGAATATTCCATTCTCGTCTATTATTTATGCTGGAATCGCATATAAAGTCAAATTAATCTATTTTTCTCTATTTATTTTCCTTTGGTTTAAAAATATTTATTTTGTACATTGAAAATGACGTAGGAGATTTAATAAATATTAATAGTTTATACCTATACTAAAACAAGATATTATTTGTCAGAGTATTTTGGTAATTTAACGGCAAGTTGTTTTTTAACTCGAAAGTAATCCATCTCTCTTTTTTTTCGATTGTAATTACACGACCCGTTGCATTTTTGCGCTGATCACAAACAGAAAATGTAAAATAATAAATACTTATCACTTAATATTCGAATAATACATTACATTAAAGCTATAAATTTTATATTTAATTACATTATAAGGTACCCTGAGGTAATAACGCCACGTTAAGGTTCTACCAATTTTCATGGCTCAGTTTTATTTTGTATTTTTCAAACAAATATATGATTTCATACAGCAACTCATTGTCTATCTGTGTAAAAAAAAATAATTTAACAGATATGTATTCATAAAATGTTATGGCGTGATTTCTTGACCAATGCTATTTGGCGTTATTACCCACCTATATGGGTAAAAACGCCATGCAAACAAAACTATGAAATAAGATGGAATAATTGCATGTAGATTGCCCAATTCTAAAAATACAAACTCTACAAACTTAGACATTGACAAATTGCATTCTAAGCTATTGAAAATGTTCAATTTTTTGTGAAAGTGTAAGAAAAATAAAGGTGTGGTGTGTGTGTGTGGGGGGGGGGAGGATGAGGCAAAAGAATATCAGACCGTGAGCTTCTTTTTGCTTAAAAAGGACCGCTTAAATAGAATTATTAGAAACATTGTACAGTTTTAACTGTGTTTATTTGAATCAGTATTTAGGATGTAGCTCGGCCACTGTAGGGAATCAACCGGGGTATTAATTCCAAGGATTGGCGTTATTACTCCGTTATAGTTATTGCGCTGAACATTTTAAATTACAAATTATCTCGAGAAGATATCCAAAATCCTCAGCAATATTTTGAAAGTCCATGAAATGTACAACAAATTTATGTAATTAACAAAGTATTTCCGGATAAAAAAAATAGTGTTCACATCACAAAACGTATCTAGCAAATTTTAGATCAAGCGTTAATTTTAGTTTCTTGTAAAAACAATAAGACCTAAAAATGAAACAAATTAACTTGAAGTTGTTTTTTGCGATTTGTATGACTAAAAACCCTTCTGCGCAGAGCACATGGGTGTCATTTACCAGATTATTTCATAAATTATGCAAAATATTAGCACATGGCGTTATTACCCCGCCTGGCGTTATTACACCAGACCACCTTACATTTTATTCATGGTACTTCGAATATAAAAAACATTTAAATGTAAACTAACATTACGGGTCTTTGAGCAGACTTCTGCAGAAATTTAAATTTGCATATAAAAATGCACCTAAAAGAAAAAAAAATAAATGTATCTACTTACTTCAGTATGGTGGCTTGGTTCTTTGGTGTGGTTCTTTTGTACACAAATGCGCAATAAAATGCATTTTTTTCTGCCAAACATGTGTAATTTATTCCCATATAATCGACTATGTATCAAGCAGCTAAAAAGTTTCCCAGATACAAAATCCACCTAAAACTGCAATATTAACTGCAATCTTTAACTGTTTTGAGCAGTGTATTTGCATATACATGTGTATTAGGGTGGATCGATTGTCTACGGCGAAAAAAAAATTACCATTAATCAAAATCTACCTATGCGGAAAAGATGTTCTATTATACGAACATTAAGGGAAAAATAATAAAAAAAAATAATTTTAAAATTTAATACTGCCACAAAAGGGTTGAATTTTCGAAAAAAATTGAAAAAAGACCGAATTTCAGTTAGGTTATTTTTGTCAAAAACTAATTATTTTAATAATTTTTAAAATCCAACAATGCGGTAAAGATGTTATATCATATGGAGGTTAAGTAAAAAAGAATAATAAGTAATAAATTCGAAATTTAATACTGCCACAAAAAAGTTGAAAATTCGATAAAATATTGAAAAAATGGAAAAAGATCTAATTTTTTTTTAGATTTATTTTTGGCGCAAAATAATCATTTTAATATCAATCAAAACCTACCTTTGCGTAAGAAATATTATATTGCATGGATATTAAGTAAATAAATAAATAAATAAAACTAATTTCTAGATTTAATACTCCTGCAAGTGATTTAAAGTTTCGAAAAACTGGCAGTTCCAGTTTTTTCAGCTAAAATTTGTCTGCTTGTGTATTGTGTAGCTTAGTGTACCTTGAATATTACTGTACCATGGCGTTGTTAAAAAAAATTAAAAGAGAGAGAGAGATATGAATTACACCCTATTTGGGTCTAGCTTTGATATGCCAGTAAATATGCTCCCTATTACAAAAAGTTATAAAATTTACATATTGGTATTTAAAAAATAACCGAAGAAAGGAATCGGTCAACATCTATTTATTTCCTGATAATGAGAAGGAGTTGCTAATAAGTTACTAGTGACCTGTAAATGAGATTCAATCTCAATAACTTACCACAGCAGCATTTTAAGAAAAATTAAACTGTTTAACGGCAAATATTGCGCTCTTCTTAATTCTTGTAAAGCCAAATAAGATACTGAAAGCTACTACAGTCTTTTGGATCATTTCCGAAAATACCGCCTATTTTTTCAGTTCAATAGATTTGAATATGAATATGAATATTGAGTGTAAACTAAACCGACGTATTGAGAGCAAACTCACTTTTCTGCATCATCAGCTCTCATTGAAAAGCCAAACTGCTGCCGAGCTAGGTGTCACATCCTCAGCATATTGGACAGTTTGTGCACTTCCGACCAAGCAGGTGCTGCCATCTTGTTTAGTGCACTTCAATATGTGGGCATTATCTCACAAAACTATGAATCGAATGCTACTGACAGAAAAAAATCGGCATGACAAAACAAACCAAAGACCACTCCATCGTTTTAGTCATTCTCTTTAGTCATTTATAAAAGATTATGATCATGGCCATTTTCTTTAAACTTTGATGGGTGCAAAGACAGACTACATCACTGGAAAACAACAGAAGAAAAATCATAATAGAAGCAGACTTGAGCTTGAAAAAAGAACTGGGTTCCAAATACATCGGCCACATATATGTAAATTCTGGGAGAGTACCAAACAATTTGAAAACACGACGTACATTTTTTTTTGTCATGTGTTAACAATAATATACATGTAACAAAGTTGGTTGCGATCGATTGTGACGGAATATCTGTTAACATAGATGTTAAAGGATGTGTTATTCGAAATATGGAACTGATCTTCAACCGTCCACTACAATGGTTTTTGTGTTAGTTACACACCAATGAGGTTCCACTATGTCATCTTTTTGCAGCGTGGATGGAACCGCGGCTTGGCACAAATGTTTCACTGGTGAAATACAAAGATTATTCGAAGCATGTTAGAAGCTTTTTGTATTTTCATTTATGTCAGTATTTGAATTCTAAAAGCGCGCGAGGTCTGCGGTCAAACGGTCTGCTGTAATCCTAATCATTACATTAAAAATATCTATATTTTCCATTTACCAGCTTTTTGACCTTTTGCGACGGATTACATAGATTTAATTAAATAGAAAAATGTGTCGAACCTCCACTAATTAACGGATTTAGTAACGACATGATTTCAGAAGCAATATGTAAATCCAGCAATCATTCCAGTGGCAATAATATCTACTATCAATAATATCTATTCACGCAACGCTCATATTACAAAACTAATAATCAAAAGAGTCACGGAAGTATTTTTGCTGTGTATGGACCATACATAAGAGACAGTTTTATAAAAATCGAATCGAATTACAAAATCTCATGTCGATTTTCAATACCGTACGTCATTATCGCCAATTGCAATGTTGACGATTTTTCTTGATTTAATACTAATGAAGCTGTCAAATAAGAAACTAAAGTTTTTATCTTGTAATCAATTAAATATCCCCTCATTGCAATAAATGTTAAAAATGTCTAAAATTCATTTTATTTTACAAAAAAAGTTGATTTTTTACCGTAAAAACGTTCAAATACTTAAATTTGAGCCACATTGCGGCAGATTTAAATTTTGAAACTAATTTTTTAAGTACTTTTCTCATACTCAGCATATAATATAACATTTTTTACGCATAGGTATGTTTTGGATATTTTTTAAACTATTATTTTGAATCAAAAATAATCTAGCCAAATTTAGGTCTTTTTTCACTTTTTTTCACAATTCAACCTCATTGTGGCAGTAGTAAAATTTAAAATTATTTTTTTTAATTATTTTTCCCTAAATCTCCATCCAAGAGAACATATTTTCCGCATAGGTAGGTTTTGGCAATGTGAAAAAAAAAAATTTTCGATCCACCCTAATGTATATACATGCATATATATTAAAAAAAAATTTTCAGCAAGGTCAAGGTTAACCTTATACTATATTAATTACCTTTTAATAACACTCCAGTTTTATTCTGGCTTATGAAATTGAAATCCTATTATTATATTTAATTTTTTAGTTGTTAGAGAGAATTACATAAATTCTGAAACCACCTAAAAATATTTATTCCAATACGCGTATACCTAAAAAGAAATAACTCTAAATCAAAATATTCTTAAATGAAACTTATATTTAAATTCCTAATAATGTTCACTATTTTTCCTCTGTAGTATTTATCAACCCTTTTTAAAAATCTTTATTAAATTTATTCCTATATTAATGTATCACTTGTTTAAAAAAAGCCTACTTATTCAGAAATCCTTCTTTTTATTTCGTGTTTTACATTTATTACGCGTCAACAAGTTCTTAATACAATTATTGTTTGCAAAATACTACATTCGATTTTTAAGTGCATTAAAATATATTAACATATTAAATTCTATCTTCATAAAATAAAACATCGGATGCGAGGTTGTAGAATTTTGCAGAATAATATATTGTAGCCAGGGATTTATTTAACATATTGATAAATACACTGGAAACGAAGGTATAATCCCTATCTTCACGAGCTGGATTGGAAATTTATGGTCACCTGATTTTTTATTTGTATGCTTACACACCAAAAGGTAAATAGAGATTCGTGAGTGTGATGAGAACAGATTGTTGGGGATTTGACAGTTGTGGTTTAAAGATTATAAAAAATGTTGATTTATACTATTACATTCATTTGCTGGTAAGAATGAGGCATTTTCCCAACCGACATATATGTGCATTCTAATAAAACCTTTGGAGTTATCATTGCAAGTTTTTCCAAGATTTTATGTTTATAATTTGCAGAGTTCTTAATATAAAATAATATTCTTTTTCGAAAATATGAGAAACACCATTGTATATAATACCCTGTAATCATAATTAAAAAATAATCAGAATTGTATGAAAAATAAGCAGTTTACTAAATAATTTTTCATTGCGCATGCCTAGTTGCATTAAAATTTCATTTGCATATTGTATTAGCTAAATGTATAGAGCAATTTTTATGAAAGTCTCAAAAACATATCCTAAAAATTCTAAAGGTGACTGTCGATAGAATAAGCTCAAAATCCGTTATTCCCTCAATGAAGCAAAAATAATGAGGGGGTGTATCCAAATATAGTAGTACGTGGCATATTCTGTATTTTATATTGACACTAATCAATGGATAAATGGATACGGTCCATCATCGTTTTCCTTATTTAGTAAACCTGCTCATTTTATATTAAGAATTCTGCAAATTATAAGCGAAAATCTTGGAAAGTTTGGGGACTGTGTTTCATAAAACTTTAATTTGTTTAGGAGTATACATGTTATCCGCATAAAAACGAACACAGTTTATAGCAATAAGCCATTTAATTATAATCTACAGATTGAAAACTGTTGCTAAATTAATTTTCACAGGGTTATCCAAAAGATATTAGCTCTTTTTCAATTTGTTGACGGTCCCCTATAACTTTTTTGGAAAAACGCTTCACGGAAATATAGGATCTGTACTATTCTATATTTATACACTTGGAGCTTCAGGATAATTTCTCATGTATTTTTCTAAATATTTAACAAAATGTCTAAAATCACAACTGACCGGTCACTTTTGGCCATATACAGTGCGTGTGAAAAGTTAAAGCACAGCAGCAATTTTAAAATAAAACTTTAAATAGTCACTTTATTTCAATATCTATCTTGTATATGTTAATAATATCTATTTCAACACCATATTCATTGTAATTATCTTTTAAATGTTATTTCAAACCTTGGAGATTAAGAATAGCACAAAAATAGCCGTGTCAAAAGTTTATGCACAAGATCGTTTTTATGCAGATCCTCACATTCTGATGTAAGAGGTTGCGCACGCAGACAATTTTTGTGTGTATAAGAAGTAGTCAATTGTTGTTTTTGAGTTAGTACAAAATTCCTAAGTTGAAAGAATTTTCAGAAGAGGAGGTGATAAAAATCTGGAGTGAGAGAAAAAAAAATGCAAGTTTGTTTCTGAAATTACAAGTGCATTAAAAAGATCAAAACGAGGTATTTATCCAATTTTCACTCGTAGTAATGATTTCAAACAAAATTTTCTTTCAGGAAGGCCGCGAGTGATTAGTTTGCGCGAAGATAGCCGCATCAGAAATTTGGCTTCAACTGGTAATTACTCCCTTTCGCAAATGAAGCATACAGTTGGAGGACAAATATCGAAAGAAACTGTTCATAGAAGAGTTTTGTAATTCAAATACATCAAATGCAGTAAAATGGCTCGATTACCGTTTCTCAAACGACACCATAAAGAAGCTGGATTACAATGGACCAAAGAGCATATGTCATTTGGTGAAAATTGGCTGAATGTCATATTCAGTAATGAAAAAAAATAAAACCTCGATGGCCCTGATGGGTTTAAGTACTATTAGCATGATTTTCGCAAAGAACCTAGGAGTGTATTTAGCCGACAACATAATAGTGGATCTGTAATGGTATGGAGAGCTGTTTCTTTCAATGGCTAGCATTCATCAGTGCTCGTGAAAACTCTGAAAATTATCAAGAGACACTTGCCAATCATTTACTTCCTGTTGATGAGGTTTTTCCTGAAGAAAAAGGTTATTTCAACAGGATAATACTTCTATCCATACCTCAAACGCAACTTCATCGTGGCTTAAATAAAATAAAAAAGTGTCTATTTTGGAATGGCCGACAATTAGTCCTGATTTAAACCTTATAGAAAATATGTGGAGTATTCTCACTCATGCAGTTTATCCAAATAAAAAACAGTATTTTTCAGTTAAAGACTTGAAAGATGCATTGAGAACGCTTGGTTTAAAATTGAGCCAGAAACAATGCAGAACTTCATTTTATCAATGGAAGGCCGTATATTTAAAGTAATTCAGCAGAAAGGAGCAGTAATCAAGTATTAATTTTTGTAATTCTTGTTCTGCTAAAGACTTAAAAACTACTGTGCTTAAACTTTTGACGCACTCATTTTTGTTGTTTTGATAAATTTTATCATTTAAGATAAATTTTATACCATAAATCTGTTAACTATCTTTTTAAAACTACAATTTGTAGGTTATGTGAAAAGGATAGTAACTTTTAATCATTAATAAAATTTTATTTTGAAATTTTCTATTGTGCTTAAACTTTTGAAACGCACTGTATTACACACACACACACACACATATATATATATATATACATAGATAAATAGATAGATATATACATAGACAGAGATATATATATATGTATATAGATATAGATATATAGATATTGGGGGGAGGAATAATTTATTTAAATTTTTTTAAAGAATATTTATTTGAGTATTAGAAAACCTCATAATTTTACTAGAAATTTACAAAATTCATACTAAAAACATTCATAGCAATTTCATAAATCATAAAATAAACATTTAAAATTAAAAATTTAGAAATTTGCAGTCTACAGAAATGTCAGGCGCACTTTAAATCTTAGGAATTACAACTCATTTACCTGAATCCAAGAAGACTTCTAAATTAGGTTAATAAACTTTCGTTTATATTTGCTTTATATTGATTAAACTGATATGCCTGAAACAGCTGAAGAAAATGTTTAAATTCTTAAAAACGGAAATTAAATATAAAATTTTTAAGCATATTTTTATATAAAAAATTTCAACTTTTGCAAGGCATTATTAGATTTTAAGTATTATAAATTTTGCATAAAACGATTTTGGCTGATTACATTTTTTACAGAATATAATAAAAAGTTTTGACATTTTAAATGCAGTTTATTTTATGTTCCGAAAAAGAACTTATTTCAGATGCAATATAAGATAGGGGATAAAAAAAGAAAATCTAGAAAGAACACTTTTTATAGATTATTTCTATTAATTTTTTTACTTAAAAAAAAGTATTTCCAACCAACGTAATAATCTGAATATTAAACTTTTCTAGAATTTTGATTCCATTTAGATTGTAGGATTTTGAAAAACTTTGAAATGTTTTGAATACTAAATAATTTAATGAAAAATAGAATTTTAATATTTCACAACACATAAATTATGTGATTTAAACATTATTTCTATATTGAAAAGATGAATAGCGTATGTAAATATAAACCTTAAGTACATATATATACATCTTACCGAATCGAAAAAGAAAAAAAATTGCAAATCGAATCGTGATAGTGCTGAAAACTTGTTATTCCTCAATATAAAAATATGCAAAAGGAAGTTTTTAAAATCAAAAAAATATCTTCCGTTCGTGCATCGCACTCAACGTCTTCGAATTTGAAAAAAATTGTAAAAAAATGATAAAAGTTGTATTTTGTTTCCTATCATACTCATTTTTAGTACATAGATCAACATTGAACTGTAAAATGTATATAAAAAATCAGATACCACTGCTCCATCCCTTTTAAAATACCTGTCCAGGGTAAAAACGAACAATTTTCATGGCCAATTTTGATATTTTTTCTGGAGTTATAGAATGCAAAAATATTGATTATTTGACTTTATTTTCATTTTTATTTATTTTTTATACATAAGGCACTTTTGTGATTAAACTGCGGAAAAAATACCCCCATTTCGGTGTTTATTCCTGGAAGGGTAGCAGAGGTCGAAATTGAGACTTTTTAGCTCATCTTTCTAAGGACGACTTAGTATTCACAACGGAAAGAAGGCTGCACCGAGAGCATCTTCTAAACTCTACTCAAAAAAAGAATTAACATGTGAGCGTGAAGACTTTTTAAGATTATCACACAGATTTTAAATAGAAATATTTATTTAGATATCGCGTAAATTTTTTATCATTGTAGGACGAGAATCAAGGATGTCTCTTAGGAAAACATCACTTTTACTCATGCTCATTAGTTTTTGAGGCGATTTGTGTTATTAGTCTAACACTTCGCCCTACAACTTCAGTGTGACATGCTATGTTGCAATTCAAAAAACGAGTTGGCTTTTTTCCATTAGAAATCACGCCTGCAATGTCAGTAGAAGAAATATTTATCAAAATATACGGAAATGGAAATTCGGTTTCAGGCCTATTTATAATGTCATAATAATTATTGACGTCAAACTGTAAAACCGGAACTAGAAAATTTCTATTTCATAGGCCCTTCCCACGAGTGCCTTTGGATTTAGTACCCACAGAAAATCCCATTGTGGAAAGTGCTGCCTATCACTCACTCCCATCGAAAGAAGAAGGTTTTCTGAGTGAACAAATAAAGCATTTTTTTAAATGATTTCGTCACCGCTACTTTGTCTTTTGCAGATAAGCTTCTGCATTTTTTTATGCTTTCAAATATATACTTAGGTCTCTCAAATATTGATGATTTTCTCTTAATTTTGAACCACAGATGTATACTGTATTAATGTACGGGACAATTTTGATGAGATTTTCGGTTGGGGTTTCCAATGAAATGTACAATGAAATCGAGAATGAGATAATTGCATGGATCTTGATTCGTTAGATCTGAGGTATCAATTTCCTGTAGCAATTGAAAGGCAGTATCGTGTATGTATCTCTGAATCTTTACTCAAAATTTCCTGGATCATCGTGTAGTATGTGGCATTAAATTCCCCTAATAGCAACTACACGGAAAAGAAGCACAAACGGCCAACTCTTTTCAAAAGTCGAAGTGGTGAAGAAGTTCATTCTAACAAATGTTTTCTTTTTCCTTCTAGAAAACTTTCTCCTTTAAATTGTAGTGGATAATCGGTGACACTTGTGACAGCTGAGTGTTTGGTAGATACTGAAATCTAAAGACACTCTCAAAATGGTAAAAGTCTGTCAGAAATGATCTAGTTTAAGCCATAATTTTGACGGAAATGATTAAGATGATCATAAATTGACCTGAAACCAAGATTGCCTGTCCACCTGTATTTTGTAACATCATTTCTTCAGCTGACATTGTAGATTTGATTTACAGGCGCAAAAACTCGACATTCCTTTTGATGTCTTACACATGCTGTAAAGTGCAGCGTCAAGCTGATAATACAAGTCTTTTCAGATGTTTATGAGCATAAGCGGCGTGATGGTTTCATAAGAGCCACCATCGCTTCGCGTATTAACATGATAAATTTTGACACTATACCAGAATAAGCAGTACCTCAATCTACATGATGAAATGGAAAATTTTCCACATCCAGAATTTAGTTGATTGGATGGGTAAATTGTAGGAGGTATTGTTGCATAGCCACCGTCCCGCTGTAAATCTTGAATCATCCTTAGAAGGACGGGTTAAGATCAGCACACCTTTGAACTCCGGTATCCCTCTGGGCGGAAAATGTATTTTTTGCGTCGTGGAGTGTATTTTATAGACTTTAAACTTCAAAGTTGCCTTATGAAAAAAAAGCAGGTCGATATGTGAATATTTACTATTCCTCTAATTTTGGTTAATTTCATGAAATTTGTCAATTTTCACCCCTTTGATGGGGTTGGAAGATATAGAGGAGATTGGTCTGGCATTGTTTCCTCCATTTTATGTTTTAATGCCAATATGCAAAAAAAAAAAAGAATGTAAGAAAACATTAAAAATTGATATTCAATGAAATTAGTTGTTCTAGGCACACAATTTCCAAAAAATATTTTGATATTTTTTATTTGAAAATATTCTTGTAAAAGCATAAAGCAAAAGTAATTTTTCAATAATTCATATGCATAATAATAAATGATATGCCCTAAACCAAAGACTAGAAAAGATTTAAAATGTATCTGGAAATCAAGAGGGGGGGGGGGGATTTGCAAAAGTGATTTTTGTAATTTGTAATAAAATTTATAGCATATATTCTTTCATTGGTTAAAAAATTACTTATTTTTAATATTCTGGCATTTCAAATAAAATGCCTAAATTAAAAAGTTAAGCAAGTCTGACCATGGATTTAAAAAGAATATGGAGTTTTATATATTATGTGAAGTTTTAATATACAATTATATTTTACATTTAATTATTCAATTTGTCTTGGTATTTTAAAATTACTACAATCTTGATTTATCTGAATAGCTCAATTATTTTGTAACAACTGCATTTATATATGTTACACAACATAATGCGTAAGTAATATTTTAGACACGCATATTAAGAGAGTGTCCTTAATTAATACGAGTACTGAGGCAATTTGCTTGAAGATTAATTTAGATCCTTGTTTCACTCAAATGTATGTTAAAATTTGTATCTGTAAATGCAGAGAGCAAATATTGGTTTTAAATTTAGTCTCATTAAATTGTTTTAGTCTCTTGCCATGGTATCATGAAATTGAATTCGGTTTGTTTGGCTTTTCATTAAATACTGAATTAGGTTTGTTACATCAAATTATCATGAATAATTTGTACTACTAATAGTAATGTACTAATCAATTAATAAAATATTTGAACATACTAATTTTGTCATGAAATTAATATTATTAGCATAATTATTTGTAAATAACTGTAATAGTTTGACATTTGAAATTTATTCGAATCATTTAATGTAGATGATCAAATAATGCCAACAATGTATACAAATACATATTTGGAGATAAATGAAAAACTAGTTGGATGTGTCAATCCCAATACTTTCTTCTATCTCATAAGTACATTTTAAAATTTAAAAAAAAAAAAAAAAAAAAAAAAAAAAAAAAAAAAAAAAAAAAAAAAGTGGTGACCCCAAAGTTATCCACTATCGAATTTCCTGAATATTTGACCTAGCCTAATGAGATTCTGGTATCCGAAAAGTCTAAAACACAAAATTTAATTAATATTCTGAGAAAATGAGCTTAGTAGTGCCTCATGTTGGGTAATTTATAATAAAACCTAATAAGCATCTATTTATGTCAAGACCTAACAGAATCTGAAATTTGATGGAATTTCGTACATTAGTTCTTGAGATATAGTTATAACAAAAAACAATGCAAAACGTAGCACAGCAACACCATATCTTGGACAATTTATGCCAAAATGTAAAAAAGCTTCTAATTATGTTATGGTGTAAAAGAATCTGAACTTTGATGAAATTCTGTGCATTAGTTCTTGAGATATAGCTAGTTTTAAAAAAAACGTGTAAAATATAACACAGCAGCACTACCAGTTGAAGGATTTATAACAAAACGTAATCATCGTGTAATTATGTTATACGTCATTTTGTAACAAAATCTGAAGTTTGATGAAATTCTGTGCGTTGGTTGTTGAGATATAGCTATCGGAAAAATCGTGCAAAATGCAGTATAGCTGCCAATACCAAAATGTAATCAGCGTCTAATTATGTTATATATTCTAAAATACATTCTAAAATACGTCATTTTGTAACATAATCTAAAATTTAATGAAGTTCTCTGCATTAGTTCTTAAGATATAGCTATCGGAAAAATCGTGCAAAATGTAGCATAGCAGCGCCACCTATAGGGCAGTTCACACCAAAACCTTATCAGCGACTATGTACTTGAAGGTATCACGGAATCTGAAGTTTGGTGAAATTCTGTGCATTAGTTCTTGAGATATAGCTATCGCGAAAATCATGAAAAACGTGGCATAGCAGCATCACCTGCTGGCCAATTTACACCAAAACCTAATCAGCTGTCTATGTACCGGGTGATTATAATTAAAGTTCCGATTTTAAAAATCGATAATTTTAAAACTACTGGTCAGAATGACTTGATATTTTAGCAGAACAATCGTAAGGCAATGGAATTTTGTTTGGCGAAGGAAAAGAAAAATATTTCCAAAATGTGTCGATAGTCAGTGTTCACATTGTCTAGATATATGCAAATTACTAATACGTGACATGCGCACATGAGACTTAGCTGCCATAAAAATGCAGAGCACCAGCTCTTTGCCTAAATGCTTCATCATGACTCTGACTATGAAGGATCGCGTTCTGCTCTTGAAGCTTTTTTATAAGAACGATGACTGTGCACTTACAGCTATTAGGAAGTTTCGGACATTAAAATCCATTAAATTGGGTCCAATAACCACAAAAGGTCTGCGAAAAATGATTGCTAAATTCGAAGAGACCGGTTCATTTGACGTTAAACGGGGTAGAGGAAGGAAACCAGTTTCGGCTGCGGCAGTGGAAGATGTGGCTACAGCATTACAAGAACAGACTAACAGTGATGTTGGAATCAGCAGTGCACGGGGAATTGGCCGAATACTGGATATGCCGAACAGCACGGTGCGTAAAATCCTACGGAAGATCTTGAGCTGTTATCCGTATAAGATAACTCATGTACAAGAGTTGCTACCTGCTGACCTGGAAGCACGTCAACCTTTTGCACTGCAATTTCTTGCCCGGATGGAAGTGGACACGGATGGCCATGGAACATTCTGTGGTCTGACGAAGCCCCTTTCATTTGCAAGGTTCTGTAAATATGCAAAATTGCAGGATATGGGCGACCGAGAATCCGTCCCAGCTACAGCCATTACCTCTTCAGTCTGAAAAGCTTACTGTTTGGTGCGGAATAATGGCAGTGTTTATCGTTGGTCCGTTTTTCTTCAAGGAGATCAGACCTGCGGGTCCCGTTACCTGCACCGTTACTGGCAAGCGGTATGAAACACTTTTGCGTAACCATGTCCTTCAGGCACTTCAGCAGCGTCAGTGTGTGGATCGCACAATATTCATGCAAGATGGCGCTCCTCCGCACATTGCTACTCCTGTGAAGCAGCTACTGAGTGCTAATTTCGGAGATGACAGGATCATAAGTCGTCATTTTCCAACAACGTGGCCGCCACGTTCCCTCGACTTAAACCCGTGTGATTTCTGGCTTTGGGGGTACCTGAAGAATATTATTTACAGCGGGAGGATTCAGAATCTAGCCGACTTGAAGGCAAGCATCACACACCACATCCATTGCATCAGTACAGATATCCTCCGATCTGTTGTGGAGCATGTCGTTTTGCACTTCCAATTAGTAGCGGAACAAGGCGGAGGGCATATCGAACAACTTATGCTTTAATCATCAACAAGGTGTTGATTCCATGAAACTCTTTTTTTTTTTGTCATAATCGCTGTTGTCGCTATATTCTGGTCTTTTCGCTAATAAATCTTTAGTAAATCCCTGAACTCTATTTTTTTTTCTTTTGGCTAACAACATTTCTGTGTTTAACGAATACATTTTTGGTCTTTCCTCCTGATATTACCCGAACAGCGTCATCTATCGGCACATTTTGGAACTATTTTTTTCCTTCGCCAAACAAAATTCCATTACCTTACGATTGTTCTGCTAAAATATCAAGTCATTCTGACCAGTAGTTTTAAAATCATCGATTTTTAAAATCGGGACTTTAATTATAATCACCCGGTATATCAAGGGGTCACAGAATCGGAAGTTTGGTGAAATTTTGTGCATTAGTTCTTGAGATATAGCAATCTTGAAAATCATGAAAAACGTAGTATAGCAGCGCCACCTGCAGGCCAATTTTCACCAAAAACCAATAGGTTCTAATTCATATCAAGGCCTAACTGAATATAAAATTTTATTAAATTTCGAGCATTAGTTCTTGAGATAGAGCGCCCACAAATTTTTTGTCACATACAGAGAGACAGATAGACAGACAGACGGACAGACTCACAGACAGACATTTTCTAAAAACAGTCAAAACGTGTTCAGGACCTTCTAAAATGTATAAATCCGTCGAAAACCGGAAGTCGAAAATTTTCATGACTCCAATACTTTCTTCTTGTAAAGATAGAAGAAAGTTAAAATGCTTTTGAAGAAGGCTAATGGTTTCAAAACAAGAAAACTGATCTTAACCCTTTCAGACCCGACTTTAATGCTGTGAATTAAAAAAATATATACCAAGTTAAAATATCATAATAGGGTCCTAATAAACATGTTTGAGGAAAAAATTAAGAAAAAAGTAATTATTTTAAAAAATAGGAAAATGTCCACTGGAATGGACAACCGGTCAATGAGGTTGCAGAAGTCAAGTATTCAGCGCTTGAACTTCTCTTACGATTTTTATTCTAAATATCAATTTATTTACTTAACCTTTACGGAGGGGCTGTGACAGCATCTGTCCGGGAATACATGTATTCTCAGGTAGACACTGAGCGAGCCCCTGCGTAAAGGTTAACAATGCTAGATAAAGAAGCTACAACACTAAAAAGTTTCAAAAATTTATACTATAGTAATTTTATTGCATATTTGGAGGTATACAGTAATAATACACAGTTTTGGAGGTATACAGTAATAATACACAGTTTTGCAAAGCATTTTCACATATTCCTAATTTTGTATACAAAGGAAATGAGTTTTACATTATTTCACATGGAATCTTTGTTCGTTGTAAGAAGAAATGATGAATCTGAATCAACCTCTAAAACTTCACCATCGGAACTTTCAGATGAATCATGGGCACCTACATATGTAAAAGTCAGTATTCAGTAATAATAATTTTATATAATATAAAGCTTAAATTAATTATTGGAAAATATTTCCGAAAATTTTAACATAATTTACCTTCAGAAACAGATTTATTATCACTATCAATAAGGCAATCATCATCAGAATCCAATTCTTTAATATCTGATATTTCTGCACTAGTGATGTACTCCAAAACTTCTTTCAAATCTTTAGAATTTTTCAAATTATATTTTTCTAAAATAAAAAATGAATATTTAATCCTCCTAATAATTTGTTCTTGTTTTAAAAATAATTCACATGGCTAAAATAAATTAAATTACAAAAACATTATAATTCAACTATCTAAAGAATCACAACCACCTGTACCGTATGTCCATTGTAATGGACATGTCATTTTGCTCTCATTTTGGCTAAACTATAACCGGTAACAAAATAAAACTATTTCCAATCCTAAGATAAACTTACAAACATTATATAAAAAAATCACTGACACATTAGAAGGAATTATTCATAAAAATCAAAACAAAAAGAATACTCACGTTTTTGCATACCAAAGCCTGACGCCATTTTCAAAAAAAGCAAGCTGTAAAGATCTGTTGACTGTTGCCAAACCAAAAACCGCAAAGATGTCAAAAAGATTAGTTATTCGTCTATTCATGGAGCAAGATTTAACTCTCTTCAGCTAGAGGATTAAAAGAGATAAGGTTTATAAATGTATGTGCATTGTAATGGACACCAGGTCTGAAAGGGTTAATTTACTTTCATCGAAATGTACTTTAGTAAAATTTAAAATCTTTATTTCTCATGGGCGGTTTTATTTTTCATAACTTTTTTCAAAGCTTTTGTTAGCTCTTATATCTATCCTAAAATGAAATGCAACGGGTGTTTTGTCCATTTTGCAGTCTGGTCCAAAGTAAAATAGTATTTATTTCTCAGATTAATAAAATAGTGTTGCTATGTTATGTTTTTGTCTTCCAGTTCTGCAGGCAGTTTTTGCGCTATTTAAATTTGTTAACGCATGCACAGGTCAAAACGAATCATAAATCTAATGTACACGCTCATGATACTTTAAATTCTGTTGAATCAGTAAGTATATATTTTCCCAAATGTAAAGATCACAGTCGAATGCAATTTCGTGTCACAATAAATCCAAAAAGTGTGCTTATTTACCATCCAGATATTAATTGCCTCTTCTAAAGTTGGAATTTACGCATTTTTGTCTCTATTTTCTCTTTCTAATGGGGAATGTAATTTCTTCTAGCATTTAATTTCATCAAATAAGCATTTACTTTTATCTTTAATTTAGCTGTAAATAATGATTTCTTGAGCATTGTGAAGCAAAATATTCTAACAAAAGATAGAGCTTATTGGAACACGCAATATGCAAAATGCATTTGAAGGAGAACATTTGAGATTTTGCCTCGTATAGATCCCTTGCATGTGAAGTCACACTCCAGAAAAAATGGGAAATTTCGGAAAAAAATACCGGAAACATTTTTTGTTTCAGATAATCTACCAAAGAGCAGTATTTTATGTATCCGTACATAAGTCTATGTTAAAGAAAGAGAGATAGAATCAGACGATGAACATTTCCCTGTGAAGAATTTTTGTAGATTACTCTTCTTCAAGTCCTAAATATATAAAAGCACTATATTTTAGTAGTCAAAGAAGTAGTTTACTTTTCTAAATAATGCTTGAACAGATTTTTCAAAAAAGAATTTTCTTTTCAAGTATCATTAAACTGATGTGAATACACTGTTAAAAATCTTGTCCTAATTAAAAAAAAATTGCGTTCAATAGCTGTCACTTTAAGATATAAACTTAAACCAATATTTGGAGATCCTGTTGAAGCATAGCTCCAATAATTGGAACGAAGTTAGAATAAGAATTTCCAAATGTTAGTACAAGATTTCATCACCTTATGGTGGCAGCTACTGAGCACAAAAATTTTGTTCAAACTAGAGTGAAATTTTTAGTAGTGAATGTGTAAAATCAGCTTAAGCTGCATCCGTTTTAGATATTTATACAGTTTATGTACAATAAAAAAATTTGATTAGAAATGTACAAAAAAATATTATTTAAACGAAGATTTATTTATTTTATTAATTTTTTTATTGTTGATTAAAAAACATTTTTTAAGATACTATCAGAAATGTAGTTCGACTTATGCCGGAAAACTCAATTTTTAAATCAAAATTTTTAATATGAAGTTGGAAGGGGATCAGTCTCTACACGAACATATGCTGCAGTTAATTTTTTTTAATTTTGTTTAATTCTGTATGAAATAGAAATGCATAACTAGTTATATTTGAATAATCAAAACTACAAATGTTTTCCGGAATAGATCACGTGATCATACATAGATGCCTGTATTATTTAATTTCATAGACAGAAATATATAGAATTGTCATTGAAATCAAAGCTAACTTTTATGAGAAATATTTGTATTAATCTCTTTAGATCCATGCTTACATTTTTAGAACATATTTTGAAATTTTGGAGATTTCCGTTCCTTTTGAGACTAAAAAGTAAAACATATATTCATTTCTATAAAATAAACTAAAGATACTTTGTTTTTTAGCATGTCGAATAAAATAGACATTGGATCTTTGTCCTGTAAAAAAAATTTGCTCTTGAATTACATGGATCCAAATGTAAATTTTGAATATTTGAAAAAAAAGTAGCAACACAAAATTTAATTCTACCTAAAATAACGATACAAAATTTATCTAAAAAAGAAATAATAATAATAAAAGTTTTAAAAAATTCATTAAACGTAAAAATTAAGAAAAAGAACCTGAAATTCAGTAGTTTATAAATGTGCTTCTGCAAGTCAATTATAAATTATAGTTAACTCCCTGACTGCCCAGCCAAATTGTAATATTGTAATGTTGTTTTCTCTGTAATTTATTAAAAATATAAAAAAAAGATGTTTTTTCCAACCTGATGCAAAATACGTTATTAGAATCGGTGTATAATCTTTGATAGCATCAATCTTAACTTAATTTTTCAGAACTGGGTTTTATTATACTAATTTAAATACTGCTTATGTTGCAGTGAAACCTGCAGCTTAGTGTGTGAAAAAATCAGCGTGGGCAGTCAGGAGGTTAAAGAATGTATAAATAAAAGTTGAATTTTATGCGCACAATCTTTTTTTATATTATAATACTTATTAAGTAACGTAAAATTGAAATATGCTTAGGAAAAACAAAAAGAAAGAGCGGAATTACTTTTAGCGCTAAGTTCTTATTTCTTTCACTATAAAGTTTATTGTGTTTTGAAATGTGTTTTATCGTATATAATTAAATTTTTTCAAAGCAAATAGAAAAAGTATACTTTAAATACGAAACGTGTTGAGTAATTTAGTAACTAAATAATAATAATAATAATGTATTATTTTGCTTTTAACTCTTCCTAACACAAATCATTTGTTTGTTAGAATAATGATAAAAAATTAGTGGAAGCTACTGCAATTGACAAAAAAATGCCAAGAAGTAATTTAAAAGAAATGAAAATGAGCATATTTATAATTTTTTACTGTTATCTTTAGTTATATTTTCTTTATTTTATTTCATTTTATTTATTTATTTATTTATTTATTTATTGTTAATTAAAAATGATTAAATTTATTAATTCAATTATGAATAGCATGAAAATAGAAAAATAATATATAAAGAACATACAAAAAAAAAAAAAAAAAAAACTACGGTGAATAACAATAAAAAAATTAAATTATTAGTTCTAAATATCGGCTTTTACCAAATGATTCAAGTAAAAAAATCACTAAAATTAAAAAAAAATATATTGTTGTACAGAATTAGAACAAGGATTTTATCTGTAAAATTATACAGTTCTTGGATAATATTTAAATATATATATTTTTTAAATATATTATCTGCTTCTATATCAATTGTTTATTTCAATACTGTGATTACTTGATTTTTAAGTAAAAACTGATACCTCTCTTCAGTATACAAAAGGCATCTAATATGATAAAAAAACAACTGATGAGGTCTCAACGTCCATAGAGCGGACATTAAAAACAATTATGCGTTTGAAAAAATTAATAAATTCAAGGCCACTTCCTTGTTGAAATTGACTGTTAGTGAGCTACATGAAAAGAATATCGGTTTCAATTCAGATTCAGACTAAGATGTATACAAGATCGTGAAAGCACATATAGTTCTTTATTCACAACAGGAGAATGCAACCCTATTTTTCTACCATGTTAACTACTTGTTCAAAAATTATTTGCAATATAATTTGTGATTAGTTAGTGATCTCATCTTCTTTCTAATTATAACTACACCACTTCCACTTCATATCTATAAACATGCTTTTCCATAAAACACTTCTAAAAAGTACATAAAATTCGCGTTAAACTTACTGCGCTTACTTACTTTATTACTAAAAATATTTCATTTGTTCTCTGCCACACTCAAATGTTTAAAATACATATTTATTTGTATTTTTTTCGGTGTACAAATAGATGCATTCGGCTATCTAGTATCTAGTATAATAAATAATAAGTATTTACAAGTTTCAACAGAAATGAAGTATTTTCAATAAAAAGTAATAAGGTACAATAGAATAAACGCGTAGTCTCAGGAGAATATCAAAAATAAAAGACTGCAAAAAAATCTGAAATACGTAAAATAATTAACTATTTTATTTAAAAAATTAAAATCAATCTTTGCTTTGATTAAAAATATTCAATTACTTGAAAAACATAAAACAAGCAATAAAATTAAAATAAAATCATGAAAATAAAATTAAAATACAACATTTCACTGATAAAAAAAAAATAAATAGACAGAGTATTAGAACCTATAAACTATTTTTGCTTTTTTCTATCTTTAGAAGAAGATAGTATTGGATTCATGAAAATTTTAATATTCGGTTTTCTACAGATTTAGACCTTTTTACTGGTTAGAAAACCCCAAAAACATGTTTCTAGAATATGTCTGTGAGTCTATTTGTATGTGACAAAAATACTGTCGCTGCTATTCTGCATTATTTGCAATTGCCACAAGATCTCTATCTTGTAAAATTTCAGAATCAGTTAGTCCCAGATGTAAATTAGTATTGTTTAGTTTTTAGTGTGAATCGCTCTATAGATGGTGCGGTTATGCTGAATTTTTCACAATTTTGAGATAAATGTATCACAATAACTAATTCATGGATTTTTATAAAACTTCATATTCAATCAGTACGTAATAAAACAAATTGTTCCTGATTTTTTTTCGGTGTATTTCACACAAAATGTGGCCTGTTGTGCAGTTATTTTCAAGATTTTGCAATAGCTCCATCTCAAAAACTAATGCACATATTTTCATCAAACGCCAGATTCAGTTATAAGTTGACATAAGTTGTTGCTGAATAGATCTAGGTTGAAACCACCGGTGGTAAGGCTATGCTGCATTTTTCAGGAAGTATTCACATGCATAAGATAGCAGAAAGTTTTAGCATTGCCGCATCTGGAAAATAAAATAATTATCTAGAAAAACTGAAAAAAAGATACCAATAATATATCAATAAAAAAAATATGTAATTGGAACGCATCCTGTTAGAATGAAATGCATAACTCTAACCATTTAACTACCAGACACATAATTATTCAGGAAGAAAACTTTTAAATAAGTATTTTATGTGTGCCCTAATACCAGGAATCTAAAGATGATCACATTATGTCATCCGAGAGATACTAGATTCAAAATTTGGGTTAAATTACGGGCCTCCGAAAAAAAAATACACTTTTTATTCATCTTGATAAGTACAAAAAGCCAGAAATTGCATGTGAAACGTAGAAAATGTTGTGCATTCACACAATAACGAAGCTTTAAAAATATTCAGATATTATAATAATATACAGTATTTGAAATACTGTATAAATATTTGAAATATTTTGTGCATCCCTGTAAATACTATCTGATTTCTGTTATGCAGGAAGTAATCTTAAGTAAAGCTCAGCGACGTATATTGATTTTATAATAAGGTACCCTGGGGTAATAACGCCACGTTAAGGTTCTACCAATTTTCACAGCTCAGTTTTAGTTTGTATTTTTCAAACAAATATATGATTTAATACAGCAACTCATTGACTGTCTATATAAAAAAATAATTTAACAGATATGTATTCATAAAATGTAATGGCGTGATTTCTTGACCAATGCTATTTGGCGTTATTATCCACCTATATGGTTAATAACGTCATGCAAAGAAAACTATGAAATAAGATTAAATAATTGTATGGAGATTGCCCAATTCTAAAAATACTAACTCTACAAACTTAGAAACTGACAAATTGCATTCTAAGCTATTGAAAATGTTCAATTTTTTGTGAAAATGTAAGAAAAATAAAGGTGTGGTGTGTGTGTGGGGGGGGGGATGAGGCAAAAGAATATCAGACCGATAGCTTCTTTTTGCTTAAAAAGGACCGCTTAAATAGATTAACAGAAACATTGCACAGTTTTATTGTGTTTATTTGAATCAGTATTTAGGATGTAACTCGGCCACTGTAGGGAATCAACCGGGATATTAATGCCAAGGATTGGCGTTATTACCCCGTTATAGTTATTGCGCTGTACGTTTTAAATTACAAATTATCTCGAGAAAACATCCAAAATCTTCAACAACATTTTGAAAGTCCATGAAATGTACTACAAATTTATGTAATTTCCAAAGTATTTCCAGATAAAAAAAAATAGTCTTCATATCACAAAACGTATCTCGCAAATTTTAGATCAAGAGTTAATTTTAGTTGCTTGTAAAAACAATAAGACCTAAAAATGAAATAAATTAACATGAAGCTGTTTTTCGCGATTTATATGACTCAAAACTCTTCTGCGCAGAGCACATGGGTGTCATTTACCAGATTATTTCATAATTATGCAAAATATTAGCACTTGGTGTTATTACCCCGACTGGCATTATTGCACCAGGCCACCTTATATGAAGTAGTTTAGTTTAATTAAAACGCACCCCAAAGAATGTTTTCTCCTATATCATTATGCAATCGAGTACTTTTGTTTGACCCTGTAAATTATAAAAAAACATTCTTTATTCCATAGATTGTTCAGAATGTATATTTTAGTATATACTTCATAGATGCATATAAATTTCATTATGTTCGAAATAGTGTCACATCATTTAAATTCACTTGACGCTACATTTTTCTTTTGGTCGTAATATAACCTGTAATATACTACATTCCGTAATGAAACGGAATAATTTTGATTGTCCCCATAATTGTGCCCCAATTTTCACAAAATTTGAAACGACTCGATAATATTATGCTGCAATTATAAATTCTAATTTCAAACGATTCGGTTTGGTAGTTTTTGTGTTGTTATATGTTGATGGACAAACTGACAAGTAGACGGATAGACGGAGTGAACGCGACTATAGGTGTTGAGCTATTTATATATTTACGAACATATCTTAAAATAAAGGAGTTACAGCATTTTCCATAAAATATGTTTTTTGCCGAAAAATGGCTGCATAAAATGTTGAAAACACACACACACAAAAAACTATCTAATAAAATATCTATATCTATAAAATAATCATATTTTTTATTTTTGTAAATAATAAATGTTAAAAGGTTAAAAAATTTGGAAAACCTTTATAAAATTAAACTTTATACATAATTACACTATACATACACTATAATACATAATTTAAATGCTTTATAAATAAAAAAAAAATATTTTTGTGGACATATCTCTCATTTCATGCTTAAGATATCCACTATTCCAAGTCAATGCCCTATTTTATGACAAGCTGCATATACAAAAATTGATTAAATCTCATAGCTTAACCTCAGTTTCTATGGGAGAGAAGCGCATAAATATTTATATTTAAGCAATTAAATCTATCAGTGTTTCGCGGCAGGTATCGGCATAAATACTTAAATTCCTGTAATATTTTATTTTGCCATTAGAAATAAATATAATTGTTATTAATATTAAATTAACTTTACTCCATTTTCAGTTCAAAAAGAAAAATAAATTTTTTGAAATTGAATATTTAAGTATTTTATTTTGAAAATAAAAATAAATATATAATCATTAATAACATCAAAATTTTGTTTTATTGTGGGTATTAGATTTAACATGAAAAAAAAATAACGATACGATAAACTATTTTTAAATAAAAAAGTAGAAAAGAAATGTGAAATAAAAAATTTCTCTGATAGAAAATTTCTCTATATGAAAAATAATATGATTAATTACTACATGATAAATATAGTAATTTTATAGGAATTTTACTATATGATAAATAAAATTTCAATATACGAAAAATTGATCGATAATTTATTAAATAAAATATTTTGCTGATAATTTGCTGAAAGAAACTTTTACATAAGAAACAAAAAAACCTGAAATAAAATATTTTCGCCTTTATAGTATTTCTAAATAAATATCTAGAAGAAAAGTTGAGAATAAAAATAAGACGTGCGATTTTACTTCAGGTTTTATCAGTCAAACTATCTTGAAATAAATGCATCGCTCTGAACATACAACCATAGTTATATAGACCATATTCAGCGTAACTTACCGGAATAACCAATGTTATCGACTGGTTGTAGGGCAGTATGAAATGAAAATCAAGACGAATTGTAACGACAACTATAATTCAACACTACAGTTTTTGTTTGTACCACATTGCACCTACAGTGTTTAAAATATCATGAAATATCACCTTTGTTTTAAAGACTATTTTTTTCTGATGAATAAGAATGCTCCATAACCGCCTATGGCGTGTATTCATTGGTCAGAAAATAGATAGTGTTTAAAAACAGAGGTAATTTTCCATGATATTTTTAACAGTGTAGGCACATTGTGGCACCAACAAAATCTATATTGTTGAATTATAGCTGACGTCACAATTCACCTTGATTTTCATTTTATACTGCCCTACAATCGGTGGGTAAGATAGGTCATTTGGGTAAGTGACTGGTAAGTTGCGCTGAACATGCACAAAGTCATTCAGCAATAAAACTTTAATGTGAAGCCTTCAGAAATAAATCCGTTTATCTCCATCAAAAAAGGGAGATCAAAATCTTATTTTAAACATTTAAAGTTATTTATCTAAATAAAAAACACTAATTTTTCATTATATTTGATTATACCTATTAATTTTTTTATAATCAAGGATAATTTATAAGTACTCTATAGATATACTGAAGACTTTCAGCCCAATCATTTCATTATCTGAATTTTAAAAAATATAGAGTACGTCGGATTGGCGTTTGAACGCTTCATATATTTAGGCTTAAGTGCGATGTGAAGCCAGCTATCTAAGAATGTCCACATGATGTCAGCGCGAGGCATTTGATTCAAAACTGCGTTGTATACAATCAAGAATAATTTATTTTTCATTATAAAATTACGAAACGTTGAAGAATGTTAAAAAGTGACTATGGGATTCTATGATAAAAAGTTAATTAAATCCAATTGATTAGAGCGCGTGTTTTTGTTACTTATATCTCATTGTCGCGTGTCATTTGTATTGTTCGAGATATATTTTGAAATTTTGTTTTATTTATATTATGACTATGGAACTTATTTTACGGTTCCGAAACATGTCAATGTATTTTATTTTTACTATAACACCTTCCTTAAGAAAATAAAAATTGTTATTAAAATATGGGATTCTAATTTTGAAATATACACTGTAAAGAAAAAATCAGTAATTTTACATATGTAAAGTAACACACATCTGCATTCTTACTTAAGATTTAGCTGTACACTACTGTAAAAAAGGAATAAGACTACAAAATTACTTTTTGCAAACCTACTGAAATCTGTAGATTTACAATCGAATCTACTAAAATTACAACAATCGTACTGATATTTTATCTGTAACGTTTGTTGCAATTACATAAATGTTCTACGAATTCCAATTTTCTTACAAAACTTCGTAACTTTAAAGATTTTTTTTAATTAGAGAGCAAACGTGTATCTGTCACACGATTTTTTTGTTGTTTTCGTTACATAAAAAAGTTTTTTGAACCACCGTTTCATAGAAAACTTTTATTTGCTTTGCCATTTTTTTTACAATGTACTAATTTTTATAACTAAACGTTCCCTTTGAAAACTTTAAAAACATTAAAAATATGTTTATTCGACAGTTTATATATTTTTCTCTCTCGGAGCCATTTTCAAAGCAAATAATTAAAAACAATCTAAAATTGTACATCATCAATTCCTTTTTCATGTTATGCTCGCAGCTATTTCTTTTTAAATAGTTCCAATCATAAATTTGGTAAATTAAATGATGGTGCATCATTACTAGTTGAATTTTTCTGCGTTGCAGTTTTTAAGTTTTCTTTTATAATTGATGGATAATATAGATTGGATTGAAAGATTATCTTTCATTCATTGTTATTTATTTTGAATGTTTCTTCTCGATATAAGCTTGCTAAAGCTGTGGTATTCCTAAGTGTACTATAAAAGGACAAACATAACAGAGTTCGTTCCTGACATCATCGTGCGAATAGCAATACTTTGGAATTTGAAATAAAATTTCGGTTTTGTGAATTTCGCTACTACAAAATTTAAAATTTCTTATCATCGCTCATTTTTAATTTTTAGAATGTCGCGCGTCGTACAATGAAAAAAAAAATGTATATGTTGCTCAGCGACCCCATCCAGTGAAATCTGCTGAGGTGTTAATCAATATGGATGAGCATGCGACTTTTAAGAGAGGCCACAGTATTCATGATCTCACTTGTGCTTCATTTCGGATATGCGAGGGCATTTGCAAATATATAATCGGTTTGAACTTGAGGTCCTGCTTTAGCTGATATGCGACATTGAACATGACTAGCCACACAGCCTGTCTCCCTTAAGCATTTTATAACAGTTAATATTTTTTTATGAGAAGGATGCGCGACTGTTGGGAAACTTTACTCGTACAACCTTGCTGGTTATCGTGCCTCGCGTTTACTTTCAGAATCAGATTCGCAGTAAAACAAGACCATCACACAATTCTCACCTTTGGAAAATTGCTCAATGACCACGAGCATCAACATACAACTCCACGCAGATATCTCGCAAATTGCATTGATTCGACAAGACGCTATTTTACACGATCTAACATGTAGTCTACTGTGTTTATAAAGGTAATCAGATCAAGGATGCAACCATTGTGGTTTGAACCGAATTACTTTTTATTTGGAATCGTAAGCAACACCACTGTTCTCCATTACTAGGTCGCGTTTTGCCTGAAAGATAATCAGTTCTCCTTCTATTCAAGTTTTCAGACGTCACAATATAGGAAATCTTGAAAAAAAATTAGTCCTTCTTTTAACCGTTCTATTCTTCGTCCACACGGTGTCTTTTCATTCTAAATTAATGATGCTGTACACTGTAAAAAAATCTGTAAAAGTATTAATTTTTTTTAGAAAACTAGGATTCCTAGAGCATTTTATGTAATCTAAACAGCAAAAATTCATGTAGCATATAAAGATTTGCACCAGAAAAATATATATGTATATATGAAAGATTACTAAGAATGTTTGAGAAAATTGGGATTCCTATAATGTTTTATGTAACGGCAAATTTGGTTATGGATAAAACTATAGAAAAATAACTGTAATTTTAGTAGATTCGTTTTTAAAGTTACGGGTTTATGTAGCTTTACAAAAATTACTTCTGTAGATTTACATCTTTTCTTGTAATGTGCACAGGTAAAATGTTAGTAAGCCAACAGATTTCGGCGACTTTACACCTGATAGATTACAGATTTTTTTTCAGTTTACAACTTTGTAAATCGTTTTACCCTATTTTTTCTTTGTGTTTGTTTTAAATATAGGATTTCTAAATTCATACAGCTTCATCAGGTTGTGGCGTTGGCGGATATAGCGCATGACTACTTTACTGTACCTAGGTGCCACTTTTAATATATTAGCAGAAGAATATTCAGAATATGGCAGCAGTCGTTTGGAAGTTAAAAGGACGGCATTGATATTTCATGTGCATGCTGTATTTTTTTACGTATCTACATACGCATGCACATTTATATATAGGTAAGCGAATTTATATAGACATGAATACAGTAATAATATAAAATGTATAAAAAAGGAAATAATATCACAAATTTATGTTTCATCTACATACGCATTTTAACAGAGGAACTGCATGTCGCTTTTCAAAAGAATTTAAGAATTACGTTCATGACATTTATTTCAGACGAACATAAATTAAAGAATATCTCATTTCATTTGCTGTTTTGGATTCGAAAATGCGCGAAAAATGATATCTAATGCATTATATAATATCCATATTTGTATTTAAAATGAATATTTTATTGCTTGCTTTGAATTTTTCCTTTTTAAAGACGAGTTGAATAGAATAGCCAATTCTTGCCTTACTATTCATACTTTACTCGCATATAAAGTTTAATTTGTGTATTTTTATCTACTTTTCTAACATTTATTTTGCATGTTGAAAATAGCATAAGAGATTCAATAAATAATAATATTTATTCCTATTCTTAAGGAAATTCTTATTTCACATTAGTGTGATTGTATTTTTTTCTTTTCATATTTTACTGGGTTTTTTTTTCAATTTTTAATTTATAAAAATGCAACAAATATGTGTTATATATAAGAAATTTTAAAAAGCATTAAAATAATTAATTTTTAATTTTCACTTACATTTCATTTTTCTAATAATTTGAAAAATTACATAAAACTCAGCATGAAATCGTTAAAATAAGTGAAATTGTTTTAATTTGTCTCTTCTCGCCGCCATTATTTCAAAATTCGCAAAAAATTAAAACATTTTCAATGATATTAAAATTTTACCTTTGAATCTTAATGCGATATTTTTAAATCTCGTTTGTTTGCGTTTTTGTGGTTACTAAAAACTTTCTACATACTAATATGTTTATCCTTTTTTTCCGGAAATATTTGCAACTGTCAAATTTTAAGAATAAAAATATTAATAACATAATTAATAGATAAATAAATAAATATTTTTATATTATCAATATAAATAAAAGCATCCGATAAAAAAATATCAAAATCGTATTGCACTTTTATGTAACATTACTACACATAACTTCAATCTGATGAGTAAGAACTTTTCTATACATATTTTAAGGAAGTAAAATCGTGCAATCTGTAAAATTCCAAATTAGTTCTATATGTATATATATTACCGAGCAATCTGTATATAGAAATGTACACTGTTAAAAATCTTGTTCTAGTTTGAACCAAAAAAGTTTGTTTTTTGGTGCTCAATATCTGCCACCGTAAGATCGTGAAATCTTGAACCAAAATTTGGAGCTCCCATTGAAGCATAGTACCAATACTTGGAACGAGGAAACTCCAAATGTTGGTACGAGATTTCACCATCTTATGGTGGCAGCTATTGAGCACCAAAAAACAATCTTTTTTGGTTTAAACTAGAACAAGATTTTTAACAGTGTAAAAATCTATATTTAAATTTTAATAATGCAAAAACAGATTTATGTTTCATAAATTATTTATGTTTAATAAGGTTCAAAAAAGAAAAAAATGCTTTTTGGAATAATTTGCTGAATGGACTGCGAAAAAAAAATTTTTTTTCAGTAATCGAACCGGAACAAAAGATACTGGAAATCCAACAAATTGTATAACACATTTGATGATCTGCTTGCAAAAGAAGGTGATTTACATGTTTGAAAACCTTAAAAGAAATTTTGCTTTTTTTATATAAAGAGACCCTGGGTATTGAACTTTTTGGTTTTCATTTATTTACCTACAAGACATACTTTATTTTCAGATATTTTTAAGATGTTTCTATTTTTACTGTTTTTAACCACAAAACATCTCCTGCTTGTGTTCGATTCCTACAGTGAATATTGCATTCTCTCGACGTATTGTCCACGCAAAGAAACATGATAAAAACAAACTTGCAAATGTGCATATTAAAAAATCAAGGAAGGTACGCTTGCCAACCCCCGTTCAAACATGCCAAATTTTAAAAGCTCGCTAATTTCATCGGCTTTGAAAAAGATTGAATTATAATTTCAAAGAAAATTAGTGATCTCCCTGTCAACGGATTTCCATTTAATTTTTCTTTGTTCGAAGATTCTCAAAGCCAAATCAATCACTATTAAGTGATACAATGTCTATTTTCGTTTTTTACTAAAAAAAAAGGTAATATTTTAAAAATAAGATGTAAAATGAATTAAATAAATAAAATTAAATAAAGGGTTAAAATAATTTTTCATCAGTCCTGAACTGTGAAAGTCTCATCATCTTACCCTTTTTTGTTACATATACTACTTCCATCCTATATCACCATGAGGATGTAAAATTAGAAATGTCATGGGATCTGCATGTTGTAAGGTTTGATTAAGTGGTGTCACGGCCATCTCCTTGTCTTGAACTGACTTTAAGATCCACTCTCGGAATACATTTATCTTTTGATTCAATCATGAAAGCAACTTATGACATTGTTGGTTTGTTATATCTTCTCTTGTCATCAAATTTAAAAGTTAAATGGTAAGATTTCCATATCCTAAAAAAACCTTTTTATTTATTTATTTATTTATTTTTTGGCAATAAATGAGCCGATGTGTCTACAATCTTCAGCCATTAGGGCTGCTTATTTAATTTCTGGATGGGACTTTATCCAAATGCCTTTTGCATTTAGCATATTTTTCCTAAAAAGTTTGTAACTTTTGTTTTAATTTGACATATATAATAGATTTATCAAATGTGTAATATCTTAAAAATATATAAATATAAGTATATAATATTTATTTATAGGTATATATAATGCTCTCCATATAATATATTTATAGAAAGATAGATAAAATACATATATACATAAAAATTATTTCTATAAATTATGTATTTAAATTTTAATATGTGTCATGTATAACGTTTATTAAATAAAGGTATGTTTATAAATATTAAAAGACCATACTATACGCCATCTTGGAAAATTTTACATGATGCTTTTTTTTGCGTGTGTGTGTGTGGAGCGCCAATTTGGATTCCTTCGCCAATCGCACCAACCAGAACAGGATATAGAACTCTTCTCAGTTAAATTTAAAACATATTCTTGTCCATCAATAAGAGTTAATTCAAGCAACATTCGCTATCTTTTAGCACATGGATTTATTTGTCTGAGAAGTTCACATAAATATTCGAAATAGTATTTGTTCTCAAAAATAATGTAAATAATCCTATTAATCAGCATTCATAAGCTAATATTAGTTTTTGTTGCATTAAAATATCTCAATTTATTGATTTTCTGTAAGCAATCAGATATATTGTTTTTCATTTGACGTCTGTAGGAACTTGGGGAGATACTAAAGATATCGCCAATCTGGTATCAATTTTGGCGAATAAATTTGGTCGCTAAATTTAGCAACATATCGTCGATTCGGCGACATTTGGCGACGGAACCGAGCTCCGCAAATTGCGGTATCTACGCAGATAATTTATGCTCCATTTCCATTTTTTTTTACTTATCTTTTAAACAAAGTAACCCGGTTACCACCAATGTGAAGGAATCTCATAAAACAACATTTAAAATTAAAATTAAAATATACAAATGTGATAATTTTAAAAAATAGCGAGTGCAGACATATCTATAAATGTGTTTTCATTTTGAAAAAATAATTATTCAAACCAGCTTGATAGAAATTGCAGGCCAGATGACTAAAGAAAAACTGCTAAGTCTATTAAAGTTTGGCATTTTTAAATATAAAGTATTTTTTTTTCATTTATGGCGGTTAATTCATTTTTATGAATTCATTATTTTAAAATTTTCTTTCTCTTTCAATATTCACATATAAATGTAATTTTATGTCGCAATTTTCCTATTTTTTTTTTTACATTTAACTGTTATCCGAATTTAATATTTCCAAATGAGCGAAAAATTGCCCAGGCGGGAAATCGAACCCAGATCCTTGGCTTACAAGGCCAATGCTTTACCTGTTAAGCTAACTGAGGGATAGGTGTCTGGGAGTTTGCGCTCAGATAACCTTATTGGTCATAACATCTGCTCTCTGTCATTTAGACAACTCGGCAGAATAAATCGCAGTTAATGGAACTCCATATAACGATGGGTACATAGATATCATATATTTATAGTACATTTCAATGTTATAAACTGTAAATGTGACCATCTTGCCTCCTCATCTGATCCCCTATTAGCTGTAACAATTCACGATACAATCCAAAAACATGAAAAAATTTATTGAATTAAAAATTAATTAAATATTAAACATTTTACAATATTATATTATCGTCTTTTTTTTTTAACTTTTAAATCTTGAACTTTATGATTTTTGAAAAATCCTGATATTATGATTGAAAATCAGGGTCATATTGAGATTCAGATCCTAAAAAATAAATCAAAAGTTAAATAACACAATAATCTCCTCTATTTTTTATTATCAGATTGTCGCCATTTTTTTTTTTTTTTTTACATTTTACTCTTCAAATTTGAGATTTGCGAAAAATCTTGACTTGAGGGGACAAGGGACTTTAAAATCACGTTTTCATATTTTTAGAATTGCACTTTAAATAATATTCAAGGATACATTTTATGCATTATAGCATATATATTCATCACTTTTTTTTGAGAAAAATAGGGAAATTTCTGTAATATTTTATGTTTAAAGAAAACTTTTCAAAATGCTCCATGCGCATTATTTTTTCTCTGGGCTCTTTTGATAATTTTTTATAATCATTTATCATAATAAATGTCATAAAACTGTGCATAGTTTCATGAAAATAAATATAATTGTAAAAGTTAAAGGTAGTTAATTGTAAAAATAGTTTAAAAAATGAACAAATTAAAAAAAAATTAGAAAATATATTTTACTTACCTTTAGATTCAGATATAAAAAAAATCAATGGTCAGTTTTATTTATATACCGGGTGATCCAAAAGTCAGGACGAACTTTAAAAATGAATAATTCGAAAACGAATCAAGATACAAAGATACGGTTTGCATCAAACGGATGAAAAAGAAACCGGGTTTTGTGTTGCAACGATACAAAATAGTTCTGTTTGCGACTAACTGCATCACTAGCAGCACTGAAAGATGCAATCCGTCAAAATGTGTCTGCCATATCGCGAGAAATGCTGCTAAATGCTGTGAGAATGGTGTGGTGCCTAGTCTCACACTTGCACTTATGAATAATGGACAGTACATTGAATATTTACAGTAGTACTAATTAACTGTAATTAAGCTAACTTATAGGTTGCCAAATTTGTTTCATTTGTCAATCACTTTTTGGTGCAAGCACTATAGCGCTAATTGTTTGTCGCTTACAAAACTACGTTTTTTTTTTCTTTGTTACACAAAACCCAGTTTTTTCTCCATCCGTTCAGTGCAAACCGTATCATTGTATCTTGATTCGTTTTCGAATTATTTATTTTTAAAGTTCGTCCTGATTTTTGGATCACCCGGTATATAAAACAAACTTGTATAAAAATATTGGAGATTTCCATTGATATAGAATGCGCAGGAGACATTTTAAATCTCTTTTAATCTACAATATTAAAAAAATTTCCCTATCTTTCTCAATTTTTTTTTTTTACATTTCTTTTGTGATAAATGCATGCTATAATGCATATAATGTACCCTTGAATAATATTTAACTTGCAGTTTTTAAAATATAAAAAAATAATTTTGAAGGTCCCTTGTTTCCTTATTAGTTGACAGTGAAACTCATTTTCGGACTCAGTTCTAAAAAGTACGTAAAAAATAATTATTAAAAGTTAATAAGCACACTTACTGTAGGCTTCTGTAATAAATCGCTTTTAAACTCGTGATTTGAGTTTACCCAGCAAATATTAATTCAAATTATGTAATACGTAACATAAAAATTAAATCTATCATAATCAAATTTTATTGAAGATTAAATAACTTGTCATTAGTTGTCTAAAAACATAAGAAAATGTAAAAATGATGCACTTATAATTAAAAGAAATATATTTTGTAGACTATTAAACATTTCTTATCCCATAAAAATTTTATTTAAATGCCTTTTGATTAGATTTTTACAATCTCTTTTTAAGCATCAGCTGCGTGGTCGTCGTAAAAGCTTTTCACATACATTTTTTATGTCATACTTTAGCATCTAGGATATCTCATCAACATATGAATAATGTATGGAATGAAGGGAATATAAAATTTTATTAAAATCCACCTCAGAATAAAAGTTCAATCTTGTTTCATTAAAACTCGAGATTTTTAATTATTTTGCAGAGATATTAAATCTGAATAAAGGTCATATGTTGAAAGGAACATTATTATAAGATAATTGCGATAAAAGCGTGTTAAGAAATATTGTACACATATATTAATTAAATACTAAAAAAATTAAATTTTCTTTCGTCTGTTTCTTAAAGAATTGCAAGTTTTATGCACAGCCTTTATAGGTTTAGTTAACTGATAATGATGTTATTATTTTTATTGTTCAGATATTTTTAGAATTAGTGACTAGGATTCCTGGATGGTACATGTCTGATATTACTAATAGCTGCTTTTGCGGTGTTTCCGTTTGAATTTGATGGCAATGTTTAACCAGTATGTTATGTTCGACAGCACTGACAAACAAATGAAACTTTATGCGCTTAGGGACTTTTGAAATATCCAACTTTTCCAATATTTCTATTACTATGAAAATCCTTGCCTTTTCAGGTTTATGCGGTCTTGTGATAACAAGGGTCTACCTAAAATCAATTAGTCTAACAATACTATCGGATTTTCTAAATAGAAAGTTGACTAAGTTTGTATTCCTACACCCAAAATGAATGAATATAATATTCCTAAATATGTTTGGCTGGAAGATTTGAATTAATGCATCTGTTTGCTATTGTTTTCTCATCGGAATACGGAGTTGCAATCACAATTTAATATTTACCAGATGTTCAGTCCCTACATAGCATGTCTAAGGTTACTCCAGGAAAAACCATTTTTGATATCTCCGCTGTATTTATGTTTATGTATTTTATTAGTGAATGTGGGCCATAAAGTTCCAGCGACATTGAACTTATAAATAGAAAATGTAGTTCTCTTCGTAGGCTTTAAGATATGGAACTTGCATTAATTATAATAACCCTTCATGACAACTGAAAAATTTTATAAGTAATAGCATGTCTTTGAAGCAATTATAAATAAAATTCTTCCAGCAAATGTTTAAGTTGTAAAGGCATTATTGAAGTAGAGAATAGCTTAGACAATTCAAGTATGAACTACGAAAAGATACACCTGGCAATACCAAATTTACAATGTAAATTTTCATTAAACGCATATTTCATTTATTGATACAATCATTATTGTATCATGATACGCAAAATTATTGTGCAATCATTAGTAGAACTTTTCCAGCAAAATAGTTCGTAAATTTCTTGGCTCTTTCCGAAATAGATTAATAAAAATAAACCAAATTTTGGCAAATTAGTCTTTAGAAAACGCAAACCCTACCCTAAAATTGCATAACTGACTTCTAAAATTATTTTTTAACTAGAGTAATTAAAGAAAGAATATTAATAGTAAACTGTATGTGTATCATATACACTCAAGAGCCAAAACATTATGACTACACCCACAGTTTGCAATGAACCTAATTTGATGGCATGCAAGGCCCGTAATCGGGTGGAAATGCTATTTAAAAGCTGCTAGGGAGTTTCAGGAAACATTTTTGTGCTTGCATTTGCTTGTGAGGGTAAAATCTTCTGATCTAAGCTACTTTGTTAAAGGGCAGAAATTAGTCGTCTGATGACGAGTAACTTCGAGTAACTTCGAAACTGTATGTCACATGGATTTTTCGGGATATATCATTGTTTATACTTATAAAAAGTGAATGAATGGCAGTTAAATCATCAGTAGAAGCAAGAGTGTTGGAAAATCAGGCATAATCAAAAATCAAGAACATTGGGGACTTTCCCCTCCCCGGGTAAATCAAAATCGGAACAAGAGACTTGCTCATCTTACGTCCCAAGACAATACATGCCCAAATGGAATTCTTTTGGAACATACAGTTCAGCTGACAGTGCTGAGTGTGAGACTGTACGACTAATGCCCCACCCATGTGCCCGTGTTGACCAAGCATCATTGCCAAATATTCCTAAACTAAGCACGGGAACATCATGACTCTATGGAACATGGAACAGTATTTAAGGTAATCCTATTTTGTTTATGTTTACAGTCCTCGATTTAATGTGCTTGACACACATTTGTTTATTTCTAAATACAAATAGCGGGTTTAAAAAAGAATTTTTTTCTGAAAATCCATCCAGTAATGATAAAAAAATCTTTGGATTAAAGATTTATGTTTATACTGGGTATCTAGGTATGCTAAATTAAATTGAATGTTTTTGTTGTTCTTGTTATTATAAATATATTCCATTATCAGAAATTCGACTTTTTAACATGTCGGTGTCGTTCAAAGTGAGACAATTCTTTTGAAACATATTAAAAGTATGATATTTTCAGTAAACACAATAAACATTATAGTACGTTAAATTTTCATGAAATATAGGCACAAAAAATTCAAATAAAATAAATGTAATAATAAATAAAAATAAACAAAAATCATGAAATATTTTAGGAATATTTTAAAATTACTTAAGTACAAACCATTTAAAATGAAGCAAAAACAGGAAATAAACGTGCTATAAAATAAATATCAACGACTCATGTAACAGCCTAATTATGACTGTTTGTATACATATAGATTTCGATTTCAAATTAAAATCAAATTCTCAAATTTAAATAACTGTTGAATAGAAGATGTATTTATGCGTTATACTTTATCTATATCGAATATATTTAGAAGGAACTTTCTACCTTCAATTACTAGCTCAAACAGCTTACGCGACATTTCCATGAAATCCAAAAATCCCTGTTTCTCTGAAATGACTTTTTCATCCACTCTTTAGAGTAAGACAGATTGAAAATCTCGAAATGTACACTGTAAAAAAAATCTGCAAAGGTACTAAACTTTTTCTAGGAAACTGGGATTTCTAGAACTTTTCCTGTAACGGTAACAGCAAAAATTCAAGTTTCAGAATCGGTTACATGAATTTTTCCTGTTGTCGTTACATGAAAAGTTCTTGGAATCCCAGTTTCCTAGAAAATATTTAGTGCCTTAACAGATTTTTTTTACAGTGTAGGATCTCTGCTATAATATATTTTTTATTTTTTATTCTCGAATCACGATAACAATTCTTGTTTCAGTCAAATAAAATAAAGTTTTATGTTTTAGGCAATTATCTGAACATAAATCATTTTTTGAAAAAAAGGTGCTTTAATGGTATTGAATGTAATGGCCTACTTTGTTTCTGTTTACAATCTTTGATTTAATATGCTTGACATACATTTGTTTATTTATAAATATAAATAGTGTATTTGAAAAAGAAATATTTTCTATAGATCTATAAAAAAAATAATGATAAAAAATATGTTTATACCAGGTACACTTATCAGAATCTTAAACTAGTATCTTAAGTTTAATATTGTAATCTTATGTGTTTCATGTTATGATATTCCTAAATGATTTTATTATTTCCAACTTTCTCTCTTATAATATGTTTTATGCAATATTGTAATTGTAATAGATTTTAAGGTAAAAATAATTCTTTTGTAAAGAAGGTTTGTATAAATACAATAGTTTTTTAATTGAATATTAAAAAAAAAATCAAAGTATAATACCAATTTCGTAAAACATTTAATTAATTACCAATATTTTGCTACAAACGTTTTTAACAAAACATTACGGTTCAAAGTAAGACGATTGTTTTCAGACATACCAAAAGCCTGATCTTTCCAGTAAGTATGATAAACATTATTGTATATTAAATTTGCATGAAACATAGTCACAAAAAGTTAAGATAAAATAGATGTGATGTAACAACAGAATAATTAATAGTAATTAGCAAAAATTATTTTAGGAATATTTTTAAACTATTCTAGTACAAGCCATTTAATGTCAAGCAATATCAGGAAAAGGACGTGCCATAATTTAGATATGAATGGCTCAAGTACAAGCTCATTTATGAACGTTTGCATACATATAGTTTTCGACCTGAAATTAAATTCAAATTCTGGAATTTAAATAACCATTACAGATAAAGATGTACACATGCGTATATTTTATGTATATCTGAAGATATTTAGAAATAAGTTTTTACTTTCAGTTACTGGCTCAAAAGGCTTACGCGACATTTCCATGCAATCCAAAAATCCCTGTTTCTCCGAAATGACTTTTTCATCCACCCTTTAATGTAGGGCAAACTGAAAATCCCGAAATGTAGGATCTGTACTATAATATTTTCTTTTCTTTTTTTCCGAAATCACAATAACATTTCTTGTTTAAGTCAAATAAAATATAGGTTTATGTTTGAGGCATTTTCCTAAGCTTCAGAATACCTTAAGTCGCTTTTTGAAAAAAAAGTATTGCAGTGGTATTTAATGTAATGTCCTACTTTGTTTCTGTTTATAATCCTTGATTTAATATGCTTGGCATACATTTGTTTATTTCTAAATATAACAGCGGATTTAAAAAAAGAAATATGTTTTGTAAATCCATTCTATGATGATAGAAACTTTTTGAGTTGAATGAAACATAAAATAATTACAGATTATAATTACAGATAATGCTATAATCTTTAAGCTACCATAAATCTATCTGGATAGCTACAATTAATATTTTTAATATAAATATAATTTGATCTCAAAATAGAAATAAGCGGTCAAGTTCGAGTAGTACTCTCGTTGAGAGGGTTCCATATAATAAATGTATGTATTATTAACCCCTCGTAACTTGCGATTGATATCCGTGGCATTTAAAATTCTCAGCATCCTTCGTTATTCACACCATTTACTTTTTATTATAAAGTTTACCTTATTTATATGGAGCATTTTGGCAATTGAAGTACAGAAAAATTTTAACTTTGAAAAATCAGTGGATAAAGATTAAAAATTAAGTATCGCGAAGTGGTTTACTGTATTATTAAAAGAAAATTACCGCTGAAAGTATAATAAGACTTTGTAAAAAAATTTTGCAAAATATGATTGGTTATAGCTGTAATTACTGGAAAAATATGAATAGATATACCATAAAAGCGGAAAGACACATAAAGCCTAAATAATATCAAATATTGATATTCTATCTAATACCCTTTTTTTTACTTTATCTATTTTTAAGGAACTAAATTTGGTACTGCGAATAAAAGATAGAGATTATTTAAACTTAATTTGGAATTTCATAAAACTAAATTCAGCGTAGCAATAACCAATTCTTTTTCCAGATTAGATAACACAAAGCCCTTGTTCAATGACTAAAGGAGGCATCGAACTACGCATTGAGCTAAAGCAGATTGTGTTAGAAAAAAGCTCGCAAATTTGCAAAGCCGCATTGGTCCGTGATGCGTTTTTCCAGATAGGTTTTTAATTAACTTTTAAATAAACAGCAGTCGAAATGAGAGACCCGCGCAATGCAAATTATTCGCGAACCCCATAGTATTTTTAATTCCCCATAGTATTTTTATAATTCTAGTTTCATTAGATTTGGAATCAGATGGAGGGAACATATTTTTGCATCATATTTTCGACGATATCTCTGAAAATGTATTACATAAAATTAAAAGAAATGTATTCTTGAATACAAAATGACAAAAGCTTTTACAAGATATCCCACACTATACATAAAAAATATTTTTTTCCTTAAGTAACTTAATTAGCCCCCCTACCCCTCTCCAAAATATATTTGTAAATATTTAATAATCTGTAAATATGTGGGTCAATAGATTTTATTACCTCTCCTAGTTTGAGCTTTAAACGTTTCATAGTTTATGAGTGAAACGGCAATGACAGTATGATAGACAGACACAGAAGTGATCATGTAATGGTTCCGTTATCCCTTTTAGAAATATGGTACCCTAAAAAATCCATTGTACAAACCATTTAATATCAAGCAATAGCATAAAAAAGACGTGTCATAACTTAAATATCAATCTATTTAAGATAGTTTGCATACATATAGATTTCGATCTCAATCTAAAATCAAATTTTTGAATTTAAATAACTATTAGAGATAAAGATGTACACATACACTGTAAAAAAAATTCTGTAAAGGTACTAAACTTTTTCTAGGAAACTGGGATTCAAAGAACTTTTCATGTAACGATAACAGGAAAAATTCATGTAACCGATTCTGAAACTTGAATTTTTGCTGTTACCTTTACAGGAAAAGTTCTTGGAATCCCAGTTGACTAGAAAAAGTATAGTACCTTTGCAGAATTTTTTTTACAGTGTACGATGTATTTTATTTATATCCGAATATATTTAGAAATAAGTTTCTACTTTTAGTTACTGGCTCAAATAACTTACGCGACATTTCCATGAAGTCCAAAAATCTCTTTTTCTCTGAAATGACTTTTTCATCCTCTCTTTACAGTAAGACAAACTGAAAATATAGGATATCTGCTGTAATATTTTTTTTCGAAATCACAATAACATTTTTTGTTTCATAAAATTAAAATAAATGTTTATGTTTGAGACATTTTCTTGAATTTCAGAATATCTTAAATCGTTAAAAAAAAAGTAATGCAAAGGCAATGATCTATTTTGTTTCTGTTTAGAAATCTTTCATTTAATACACTGTAAAAAAAAATCTGTGAAGGTACTAAACATTTTCTAGGAAACTGGGATTCCAAGAACTTTTCATGCAACGATAACAGGAAAAATTCATGTACTCGATTCTGAAACTTGAATTTTTGCTGTTACCGTTACAGGAAAAGTTCTTGGAATCCCAGTTTCCAAGAAAAAGTTTAGTACCTTTGCAGATTTTTTTTACAGTGTATGCTTGACATACATTTGTGTATTTCTAAATATAAATTGAGGATTTAAAAAAAGAAATATGTGTTGTAAATCCATCCGGTGATGATAAAAAATCTTTGAGTTGAATAGTACATAAAATAATTACAGATTATGGTTTGAGATAATGATATAATATTTAAACCTGAATAAATTTATCTGGATAGCTACACTTTAAAAGAAATTCTGTAAAGGTACTAAACTTTTTCTTGGAAACTGGGATTCCAAGAACTTTTCCTGTAACGGTAACAGCAAAAATTCAAGTTTTAGAATCGGTTACATGGGTTTTTCCTGTTACCGTTACATGAAAAGTTCTTGGAATCCCAGTTTCCTAGAAAATGTTTAGTACCTTTACAGAATTTTTTTTACAGTGTATGATTTACATTTTTAATATAAAGGTAATTTGTTCTCGAAATAGAAAAAAAAATTGGAACAGAAAAAAAGCTAAGTACAAACCATTTAATATCAAGCTGTAGCAAAAAAAAAAAAAAAAAAAAAAAAAAAATAGACATGTCATAATTTAAATATCAAAGACTCAATTAATAGCCCATTTATAACTGTCTGTATGCATGTGGATTTCGATCTCAAATTAAATTCTAATTTTTGAATTTAAATAACTATTAGCGTTAAAGATGTACACATGCATTATTATTTTATTTCTATCCGAATGTATTTAGAAGTAAGTTTCTACTTTCAGTTACTGGCTCAAATGGCTTACGCGACCTTTCCATGAAATCCAAAAATGCCTGTTTCTCTGAAATGACTTTTTCATCCACTCTTTAGAGGAAGACAGACTGAAAATCTCGAAATGTAGAATCTCTGCTATAATATTTATTTTTCTTTTTATATCCGGAATCACAATAACATTTCTTGTTTCAGTCAAATAAAATAGAGGGTTACGTTTGAGGCATTTTCCAGAACTTCAGAATATCTTAAATCTCATTTTTTAAGTAATACAATGGTATTTAAAGTAATGATCTATTTTTTTCCGTTTAAAATCTTTGACTGAATGTGCTTGACATACATTTTTTATTTCTAAATCTAAATAGCATACTTAAAAAAGAAATATGTTCTGTAATTCCATTCAAAATGATAAAAAATCCTTAAAATAAATGTTTATGTTTATATTATGTATAAATATCAGAAACTTAAACTATTTTTTTTATTTTTAATACTGTATTCTTATGAGTTTTATGTTATGAGATTTCAGACTGATTTTTTTTATTTCTAATATACTTTTATATATGTTTGATGCAAAATTATATTGGATTTTTAGCTAAAAATATTGCTTTTGTAAATAACATTTGTTTTAATGCAATAGCTTTTTAATGACTGCTCTAAACTGCTCAAAATAGAATGCTAATTTCGTAAAACAGTACATTAATTCATACGAATTGAATCTTTCCAACTGAGTGAAAAACTGCCCAGGTCGGGAATTGAACCCAGATACTTGTATTACAAGGCCAATGTTTTATCTGTTAATCTAACTGGGAAATTTCCGACTGGGATTTCTCGCTCAGATAACTTTAGAGGTGCCGACCCAGTGGCGTGGTTGGTAGCGGAAGCTGCTCCCACACCGCTGGTCCCTGGTTCGAGTCCAGCTTGCGGCATGGGTGTCTGTGTTGTCCCTGTGTTCTCAAAAGTTGTCCCCAGAAGTGTCCCCAAAGTTCTCAAAATGTATGTACTGGATTTTCTGTAATAATAAAGTGTTCTCTATTTTTGTTTCTGTGTGTTCTGGATCAATCGAGGCAACAGCCATTGTAGCTATAGGCCTCAAAGCACTGTTCACTCAAAACTGAAAAAAAAAAAAAAAACTTAGCGGTCATAACGTCAGGTCTGTCGCAATCGCTCAGTTAGCTTAATAGGTAAAGCATTGGCCTTAAAAGCTAAGTATCTGGGTTCGATTCCCGGCCTAGGCAATTTTTCGCTCATTTGAAAATATTCGATTCGTATGATAAAAAATACCAATCTGTTGATTGTGTTAAAATATTAGCATTACATTAATTACCAATATTTTGTTATAAACTAAGATCAATGTATCCAAATTTAAAGCCTAAATGTGATGACATCAATATCAATGTTTTTAAAATTGACATTCTTAGCTTAAAGTTAAGATGTGTACTAAGAATATGATAAAAATAAAAATAATAATAATAATAATAATAAAATGATACATATTTGAATTCATGAATTTTCGTTAACGACCAAACTTTTCTTGAATAATTAAATAATTATTCTTATAAGTATTTATATGGTATGTAGAATCCACTTAATGTAATATCCTTAAATATACAGAAAAAATATGTATGTAAAGGTGATAACATGTTCGGGTATGTGTGTTATTAGTACATTATCTTTACAATTGTTTAGTTAATTTCAACTTATATAAATGATAGTATGTGGCTATGTCTTTCTTATAATGACTTTACTAATGTTTTGACATTTAGTAATAGTAATAAAAGTAAAAGTTTACTTAATTCTTTTTGCACCGTTGACGATTCCTTTATTTTAGACATATATTTGATTCCTTTAACTTAAAATGTAAGTTACTTATTTGAAGTTATCATGTGTGATAAAAAGGAAAAGAAAATCAGAAAGTTGTAATAACTTCTGAAATCCTGTTGTATTACTTCATTTTCCAAACATCTTCAAAAACTATTCTTTAGCCTATTCTCAATATGAACTGAATATTACACAAAATAAGTACTTTCGTTAGGTTTCAAACAATGAGGTAATCTTCAAACTTCAATAAGTCTATTTGGATAGCTACAATTAATGTTATTTCAGGAAAAAATAATTTTGTTCTCAAAACGGAAAATAATTCGGACTTTAAAAATTTAAAATGTTTATTAAAAATAAGAAATAAATATAAATAAAGAAAATGACTCATAGTTTATCATTGCTTAAATAGGTGTAAAAACGATTAAAATGATTTAATATATTAAAGCAAATTTTAAAATGTTGAATAATAATTATTAAAAGTCGCAGAATTTTATTTGTCTTTGTATGTATTCAAGTACGAATAAATATTAATCGTTTGAGTATTTTCATCGTTTTATTTAGACATTATTTAGATAATATTTTTAATCGACTTTAAGGTGCAGATAAATGCTAAAAATATCGAAGATTCCCATTGATACGATACCTCTCCAGTTTTCTCTAAAATTCAGACTATTCGCAGTTTTAATAAATAAAATGGTTCTCCATGGAAGAAACACTTCCCTTTTCTACTCGCAATACTCTGCTACAGTTATTACAGCTGTAATAACTCATCGTGCTAGTAAATATTCACTTTCTGTATATTTTTTTCTTTTGATAGTACAAAAAAATGTGTAAGAGTAATTATAAATACTTTAAGCAATATTGCCAAAATGCAACTTTTATAAAATTCAAATTTCTTAATTGGCATTACCTTTTTTAAGTGGTAAAAATTGTCTTACTTAAGGACATATTATTTAAAGTATAAACAAGCAACATTTACCATTTAAAATAAGTGGTGCCAGTCAGAAAATGTCAATTAAAAAAATCCATGTCGGATTGGCCTATAAGTGCTTATTTCAACAACAAAAAATAAAATATGATTAGAGATAAACCCAGTTTAACAACATAATTGGGCCGCTTTGAAAAAAATATATTATTTTATTTTTCTGTAAGAAGTGGTTTAATCAGAATCATCTTAAGCGAAATTCCAGTCAAATGCCCATTTGATAACATATTTTTAAACATATTCTGACTTTATTAAGAAATCGACCGATACACACATTATATAATTCCTAAATAACAAAAAACTGTCATTTCAATACGTTTGAGAGCAAAATTGAAATAAAAAATGAGCTATAAAATAACCAATTTGTTATTTGAATACATCCTCAATTCTTTAATCATGATTGATTAGGGAAATTTTGCGCAAAGTGCCCTCTTTGCGCAAAGTGCCCTACGCAAAGTGCCTCAGTTTTATATACATATATAAATTTATCCTTTATCAAAAAAACTGACCAATATGACACATTATACACATACAGTTCCTAAGTAACAGAACCTGTCAATTGGATGCGTTTGAGATGCAAAACTGAATTTAAAAATGAGTCAGAAAAACGGAATTTTGTTATTTGAATACCTAAATGTTTCAGTCACGATTGCTTCGGGAAATTCTACTCAAAATATCCCTTTTAGCAGCCTCTTTTGAAATATATTCTGCTTTTATCAATAAACTGGCCAATCCGTCACATTTTATCATTTCTAAATTAAAAAAAATGTAAATCGGATGCTTTTAATAGCAAGAATGGATTCAAAAATGTGTCAGAAAAAACGCAATTTGTTGTTTGATTACTTCTTCAATTTCATTCTCGATCACTTCGGAAAATACTTATTAAAACACCCTTTTTGGCACCCTTTTTTCTGAAATATTTTCTGCCTTTATCAAAAAAATTGCCAATACGTCACATTATATAGTTCGTAAATAAGAGGATTTGCTATTTGGATGTGTTTACACCAAAAATGAATTTAAAAATGAGTCAGAATATAAGCAGATTCAATTTGAGGTTTCTTTTCTCAAACACCTATATTTGTTTAATTTATTTTTGAATAATTGAAGAATTGAAATATTTCTGACCAATTATTATAAGAATTGGTCCTATGAAAAACCTGTTAATATAAGATTATAGACATTATGAAGAAGATGTAAAATGAATTTAATTAGATTTGATAGCTTAAGAATTGACTAAATTATGGATTATTTTCTTTTCCCACCCCCATTTTTCGTTTCGTTTTAAAATTTTTTCTTCGGTAAAAATTGGTCCTATCAAAAACTTGTAAATACAAATGTTTTAGATAATTTTCAGAACATTTATAAAAAAATAGTTTGGTTTATTATCTTCAGAATTGTCGAAGTTATAAAAAAAAAATTCTCTTCAAAACCCTGTTTTTTTTTCCTTTTTTTCCTTCAGCCCAATTTTAAGTTTATCAAAAGTATGTCTTGCATAAACTTCTGGATATTTTTAAGAGTATTATAATCTTTAAACTGATTCGATATCTATTTTACAAAAAAAGTTTTAGCGTTTTTTCGGTTTTCACAAAAACCCTCCCTATTTCCACCCCTTGGTCTGATTTTTTCCCCATTAACAAACTTCACCGATATTTTATACCTCTTCTATGAGTTTGGAAGAGTTTGGAGAAAAATTATAGAAGTTATCGTCTCCAAAAGAAAGTTATATACAGAGTGTTACGCTACCAGACCGACAAACCTTCAGGAGGTGATAGTAGACATGAAGACGAACATTATTAAATGGGAAACCATAGGGCGCAAACGTCTTCTGGAAGAAGCTAGGAGCCATTAAAGTTTAAGGTCCGAAACTTCAAAGGATGATAAAAAACGGAAAAAAAGGGTCGATTCGTTTGCGATTTTCACTAAAATCATTCTTTATATCACAATTTTTTTAGAAAAAAATTTTAAAGGTTACTTTTAAAAATTGTCGTTAGAGGGCGCTTTAGACTTTAAATTAACGAACAACTACTTTTCATCGTTATTTTGTACGTGGAGTTGAAATTATTCTAAAGTTTAGAATTTAACTTAAATTTTAAGCCCAAAATCGGAAACATCGGGATCGGGTAAATAGGGAAAATTGAACTGTGAACCGAAGGGGGGAATTTAAACGCTAGTAAAAATTGGAGAAACTAATAGATTTTGTTGCGTTTTGCGTGTAAATTCTTCCCTTGGTAATTATTTTATCCAAAATGATGTACAACTTTGGTGTCCTCATTTTTTGATAGATGGCGCTTCCGACACATCTCCGACATTTAAATGGCATTGCTCCTGGGTGTTTTACGACCAGACCACCATACTTCCAGGAAGTGTTAGAGATGCAAAGAGGACTCGGAATCATACAGGAATGTAACATTGGAAGTGCCTTTTTGCGAGTTACTGTTAAAGGAATTAGAGAAAAAAGGCAACAGAAACAGCAGAGAAAGAGCAGCATGTTAATGTGACAGAAAACAGTTTTTTAAAAGTTTTACTAGAGAAAGTGTTCGAAATTACGCCCAGAGGTAGTCCGGCGGTAGTGCGCGTGAACAGCGATCATTTTGAAGTGATCATTTGCGATCCGATTCCAAAGTTCCATGAAGTATTTGAACGATGAACAGCACGATGAGGCTCCTCATTATTTTACCAATGACGTTTGCCGATACTTTAAAGTAATATATGGACAGCGGTGGATAGGTCGTGGTGTCCCGGTTCATTGTCCTTCCAGATCGCCGGACCTATCATGAATGGACTTCTTCTACTGGGGTAGAGGGAAGGGAGTAAAAAGGGAGTAATTGACTCCCGTACCATCAGTTGAAGACCTCGCAGCTGGTATTTCTGTAGCTGCCAGAAAGCTATCACAGATGCCAGGAATATTTCAAAGCATGAGGAATTCCACGCGATGCCGCTGTCAAGCATGTCGGACTACTTCTGGTTGTAATTTCGAACACCTTTTGTAGTAAAACATTTAAATAAACTGTTTTCTGTCACAGAAACATGTTGCTTTTTCTCTGCTGTTTCTGTTGCTTTTTTCTCTGCTTGTTTTAACCGTAACTCGCAAAAAAGGCATTTACAACGTTACATTTCTCTATGATTCCGAGTCGTCTTTGCATCCCTAACACTTTCTGGAAGTATGTTGGTCTGGTAGTAAAACACCCAGGAGTAATGCCATTGAAATGTCGGAGATGTGTCGGAAGCGCCCTCTATCAAAAAATGAGGACACCAAAGCTGTACGTCATTTTGAATAAAATAATTACCAAGGGAATGGCCTACACGCAAAACGCAACAAAATCAATTAGTTTCTCCAATGTTTATGAGCGTTTAAAATCTCCCCCTCGGTTTGCAGTTTAATTTTCGCCAGTTACCCGATTCCCATATTTCTGATTTTGGGTTAAAACCTAAATTGAAAAATTATTTCAACCCCATTCACAAACGAACGGCAAAAAGTATTTGTTCGTTACTCTAAAGTTTAAAGCGCCTTCTATCTACAAATTTTGAACGTAACCTTTAAAAAATTTTCCTAAAAAATTCGTGATATAAAGATTGATATTAGTGAAAACCGCAAACGAATCGACCTTTTTTTCCGTTTTTATCATCCTTTGAAGTTTTGGACCTTAAACTTTAATGGCCCCTAGCTCCTACAGAAGACGTTTGCGCCCTACGGTTTCCCATTTAATAATGTTCGTCTTCATGTCTACTATCACCCCTGAAAATTTGTCGGTCTGGCAGCGAAACACCCTATATATATATATACATATATATATATATATATATATATATATATATATATATATATATACAGGGTGAGTCATAAGTATCAAAACAATAGGCTATCTCCTCAAATACTTATAAGAGACTTTAGACCCATACTTATAATTGCAAAATTTCATAAAAAAAGGTGAAATTTCTGATAAGATAAGTGGCAATTACATGGGGGACCATGATTGAAAAAATACGAATATTAAATTTTTATACGGCCCCCGTAGGGCAAAATTCCCAATTAGAAAATTATTTCTTATCCATTCCTAAATTGAACAAAACAAATTTCATCTCCGTATCTAGAAATCCCACAGAGATATTAAATCCCAAAATCCACAAAAATTCCTGACTTACACCACTTTTCCCTGCCTCTAAACTGTGATTTCTTCTCTCAATTTCAACGCTTGTTAGGGAACATTCACAAATTGCAATTTAGTAAAAATCGGTTTAAGATAGCGCTTTTTCTTTGGACATAAAAGTAGCTTATTTGTCAGCGTACAGTTTTTACGCTACATTGGTATATCAGACGTCTGCCCGGGTCAAATTATCTAGGTCAGGTCCCAAACCGACCCATAGGGGAAAAAGTTCGGCGTGGCCTAAAATAAATGTCAACATCATAACCTGGACCGGTCTGGAAAATAGTTTAAATCATAGCCGGTTCAGTCGCAAATTTCTACATAGTTTTTTAATTCGGCGTGGGAAAAAATGTTTCATATGGAGGAGTTCTGAGCAAAAAATTCTTTTATAGTTTTTCGTTTTTTATATTTATACTTTTTATTATTAAAGAAGCGCCAAAGGCTGTAATATATTTATTTTATCAATGAGTCTCTATTTATATGTAAATGTTTCACTTATATTTTAATATCGTTAATCCATATCCCATGCGTTGGAGACTAATGTTATACACTAAAACTTTTTAAGACGGAATCACATAGGAAAGAAAAAATACGTTATAGACAGATGCTCTCCTTAGAAGATGTAATTGGAGCTTATTTTCTTTTCAGGTACTATTGCATTTATTTTGCATAGATCAACATATTTTCCGTTTAAGACAGAATTCCGTCATAGGCAGATTTTTTTTCACTGGTTTTATTGTATTTAACTTTTTTAGCTTTTAAATAATCTATTTTAAAAAAATTAATCTTTTTTTTTTTTTTTTTTTTTTTTTGTAAAATAATGATTTTAAAATCTATGTTTTTCGTAAAAAATTCGATTGAGCCGAATTTTATTTATTTTATGCACGTATTAAGTCAGTCAGAGACAGTGATTTTAATACAGGTTTTGTCGAGACCGGGTTTGAAAATTTCATCCAGAGTTCACTTAAGTTGAAGGAAGTAGTCCCCTTCTTTATAAAAAGTACGCTAGGCCCGGCCTGGCGGGTCTTCAGAAAAAAGTAACATCTCGGTTCTGGCCCTACCTGGACCCAGAATACAGATTTTTTAACATCCTCTGGAGGACCATTAAAAGCCTGAAGTTTTCAGAGGTAAATTTAAAAAGAAAAAAATAGACTTAATCTGCATCTTAGAAAAATCAATTTTTAAAATAACTGACAGACATTTAAACAATACACTTCATTTTTCTGCATAATGAATTTTTTATGCTCTATTTTTCTTGTCTTTAAATTATTAAATGTTAAGAATTTTCAAAAGAAAAAAGAACTTAAAACACTTCTTTTTTATTTTTTTACATTAGTTTTGTTTCGGCAAATTTGAAAAAATGTTTACATTTGAAAAAATGTTTCCTTTTGAAAATAAGATTTTTTTAAAATTATATTATTTTTTCAATAAAATTTTTTCATAGTTTTAAAATTAATGTAAAAAAATCTTGGAACAAAACTGAAATCAGATTTTCATCTTTAATTAAATGGACAGAAATTGAAATCCGATAAATAATGTTACGAGTTATACGGATTTTTGATTGTTCCATTTAAACCAGTACTAACCACATGACACTTTTATAAATTGTATGAGAAATTTTAGAATGTGATTTTCTTAGCAAATTATAAGGCTAACCATTAGGGTGGATCGAAAAATCGAAATTCGGATAATCTAATCGGCGCGGGGTGCAAATGTTGCCTTTTATGTATACTAATTCACATATGCTTTTTTATTGAAATCCATTCATATCTTCTGGTGCCCCCAAAAACGCCTCAAAAACAGTTAAAAATTGAAATTTTTATAAATATTATATATTTTTTTTTGCTTCTTAATATTTTAAAAATTATTTTGGGCTCAGGTTGCGAAAGTTGCCTTATATATATATTAGTTCAATCTTTTTTTAAATTTAAATCCATTCATACCTTCCGGTGCCCCGAAACGCCCCCAAAAAAGTAAAAAAATTGAAATTTTATAAAAATTTAAAATTTTTGTTTTTTTAATTTATATTAAATTATTTTATTAGCGGGATAAAAAAGATGCATTTTATAGTATATTAGCATGCATCCAAATAATTTTCGACTTTGATAAATTTCTTCCAATGCCTCAAAACTTTTAATTATTTGCCGAAAATCGAGTTTCATGCAAATTTTGAGCTAAAAAATACAAGTAAAAATAACAGTTAAAGAATAATTTATCTAACGTAAAACGTAGATCGAGAGGATGAGAAATCGTTAATCGTATTTTATTAAATGTATAAAATAAACTTTGTATACTTTATTATTTGGAAGGCAACATAGATAGAAGAGTTCTCAGCCTTGACCAGCAATAATTATATGATATCTGCATAGCGATATCACGTGGTGAATGTGGTTTTGATCTGGCATTAATGAAACCTGGTACAGTTTATCATTCCAGTTAATCCTTCTGATAATTTCATTACTCTTACAACATATATTATGAAGATATATGCACCTATATGGTTTCATATCAAAACAAAGCCATCCATAACTGAAGGAGCGCGTCATATTTGGAAACTTATCACATATTCGAGATATTTGGAACCCAATTTAAGAAAGATCGGTTATTCAAGGAAATAGTTTTTTTTTTTTTTTTCACTTTGAAAATTTGTTATTGTCAATGCTCACAGATAACACAGAACATATCAGATTTTTAGCAATGCGAAAGATTATTTGTGCTAGAAATAAATGTGCTAGAAAAAAATGTGCTATAAAAAGAGAAAATCACCAGAAGTGAGAATTTTCAAAGTACCCAAAATATACTTCAAAGCGAAAGATTATTTTGAACTTATTGGCTGACAATGAGTTGGACGTTTTGAACCACCTCTTTTGATTAATGTGCCTTGCGAAGAAATTGAGAATATGATAAAAGTTGTAAAAACGAATGAATTGTCAAAATATCCCTGCCATACCCAAGCGTTCGACTTGGGTCTGAGGCATCAGAAACTGTATCTGGACAAGAAAAGAGACACGGTTTTATATTGAATAGAATAAAATCAAGAAGCCGTATAAAACACTTTGATACCAAAAATAATTACAAACTTTAAACATATATAAATTTCCAAATTGAAGAATGTAAAACTTTTCTTTACGTAAGTTCGATTTTTGTAGTTTTTATGATTTAATGCTTTGATTTTTAAATTTATATGTCGCTTATTAATGTAAAATTAATGTTATTTATAACCTTATACGTTATTAATTAAACTGTTTTCAAAATTTGTAAGTATTTTTCGTAAATTATAATTCTTAATACATTTTTGTAAAAATTTCAGTTTTTAATTGTAATTGGTGCATCAAAGATGTGAATGGATTTTGATTAAAAAAATATATCGGAATGTAGTATTGTAATTACAGATGTTATGTAGTATTGTAATAACAACTTTCCAACTCAGTGACAAATGAATTTCAAAAAGTAAAATAAAATAAAATAAAATAAAATAAAATAAAATAAAGCAAAAAAAAAATTAAGAAAATTTCAATTTTAAACTATTTTTGGGGCATTTGGGGCACCGGAAGATATGAATGAATTTTATTTTTAAAAAATATGTAAGCTAAGATAGATAAAAGATAGCTTTTGCACCCCGCGCCAAAAGTAATTAAGAAAAAATAATAAAACAAAAAAAAATATAAAAAATCATAAAAAAACTCAATTTTTAATTATTTTTGGGGCGCTTGGGGCACCGGAGGATATGAATGGATTTTAATTAAAAAAAACCCTGTAAACTAGTATACATAAAAGGCAACTTTTGCAAGCCGCGCCGATAGTGATTTCTAAATTTTTTTTTTCCTATACTTTTCGATCCACCCTACAACCATCACAAAAAAAGAAAAAAATCAAAATTCTAGCTCAAGAAATAGATTTTTTACGCGTTTTCTAGAACTGTTAAAGTAACATTGTTTTTTGAATTGAGCGCGTTTCAATTTGTGTCTAATCCCTTAAACCAGATGAATTTTTTAAACGGCTATAACTTTGCGAATTTTGGAGATATGAAGATGCAACTTTTAGCGTCTTATTCAGGACTGAATACGGAAAGTTTTCCTAATTGGAACTTTTGTCCTACGGGGGCTGTATAAAAATTTAATTTTCGTAAGTTTTTAACTAGACCCCCCCATGGAGTCGAAATTTATCTTATCAAAGATTTCACATTTTTCAATGAATTTTTGCAATTGGAAATATGGGTCTAAGGGCAATATTTAAGGAGATAGCCTGTTGTTTCGATATTTATGATTCACCCTGTATACATATACACTGATGCACAAAATTTAAGGACGAGTCTCAAAATGCCAATTTTCAAAGGGTTTTAACGCGATAATTTTCACGCAAATATTCAAAAGGATTCGAATAATTACAATCCCTGCATAACAGCTAGTCCATATATCAGGTAACCAAGAAAGTTCGTGTGGTATTCATCAGACATAAAAAACGACCCACAAAAATCTCAAACACTTATTTTATTCTTTGAAATAATCACCATTGGCTTCATTTACGTGTTCCCAACGAGACACGAGCTTATAAATACCCTTTTTGAAAAAACTTTTGGTTTAGAGTCCAAGAACTGGGTTCTAGGTTTTGTGACATCATCTTGGGTTTGGAATTGCCGTTTCCGCAGGTAATTATTCATGGCCAAACACAAGTAATAGTCCGATAGGGAGATGTCCGTGGTGTAAAGTGGAAGAGGCAAAACTTCCCAGCCCAATGTTTTTATCACGTCCCTGGTCGCTTTGGCCGTATGAGGTCTGGCATTATCGTGGAAGAGAAGAACTCCTCTCCTGTTGATCAGCGCTGGCTGCTTTTCGAGCAAAGCAGCTGAAACCCTTTTCAACTGCGATGAGTGGACTTCGGCTGTCATTGTTTGTCCGCTTTCTAAGAATTCATAGTGAACTATACCAGCGCTAGTCCACCAAATACACAGCATTATCTTTTTTGATGGATCTCCGGTTTAGCAACCAATGAGACGGAACCAGAAGTCGACCAATGATGTTTTATCTTTCGGTTATCATACATTACCCATTTCTCGTCACATGTCAATATCTGATCCAGGAAAGAGGCTTTGTTGTGGCGTGACAGCAATGACAAGCAGAAGTTCAATCGTTGGAGCGTGTTTTCTTCGGTTTGTTTGATTTCCTCTTCCACCTGGACATGGTCTAAGATGGATGGACGACCAACATGGGGCTTGACTTCGAGACTCTCGTCTCGGGACGAAAATCTGCTGAACCACTTTTGAGCGGTTGGATCACTCACTGAAGTCTCTCCAAACAAGGAGCATATTCTTTTAGCGGCCTCTGCAGCATTGTTTCCTAATATGAAGTCGTAGAGTAAAATAGGCCTTAAAATCTCCTTTGTCAATGACATCTTTTGTCAGTGATTCTACTTCCTACAAAATTGAGAGTGAAACGTGAGGTACGTCAAACAACTCTCGACTGATTGCCATTTAAAGGCAATGTAGAGAAATGACGTCATCAGAATCAGTATGACCACGGCTATGAAACAAAAGTAGCTATTCTCAAAAACCGTACGAACTTTATTGGTTACCTGATAACATCTCATTCAGGTCACACATGGTCACAAGAGTCACAGTCATTACGGCGAAACTAAAATTAGGAAATTACATACGTCTCTTTTATGAGTCTCAAATGATTACTATATGTGTCTCCACTAACAGATAATTGTGACTGCTGCTTTGTGATGAGTCACCAGTTGACTTTACAATGTCGTTTCATTGAGACTCTCGTGTGACGTCTCATGTGGTGCCTCATTTTCAAATTCATTGTGAACATTGCATTATGATAAATTACCAGATAATGCCTCATTAAAGTCACATGGTGACTTTTGACCACTTTTTGCAGTGGTTACTTCACAGTAGGGTCTCTGTCGCCATTTGACATAGTCTTGTGACAGAAAGTCATAATACGATAGAAAAATTTGCATGGCCTTATTCAATTAATAAAATATCTCTAATAAAATAAGTCACATTTTTTTCGTTCTAAAATACTGGTATCCAAAATCGTAGTGTGTGACTTACACGACGTGTGCTCATGGAATTACCCTATTGTAAAAATATTTAAAAAAAATATTTATTTAAAACACTGGTGCAAGTAGAAATGAAAACTTGTCCCTGTGACAAACTTGTCATACATAATAGATATAGAAAATCAAGAAAGCTTTTTCACAATGTTTCCGTCTTAGATCTTTTTATAAAGTAATTGCAAATAATTTAAAATTTTTAGAATGGCATACACATAAAACACATATGCATGTATGCACAATATTCTAAGAATGTTGATGTTTTAAACAAGCAGGCATACGGATAATTCATTCAACTGAAACGTTAAAATATTTGTCATAATCGGTTATAAATCTATGATCCAGTATTGATTGGTATTGATCCAGTATATTGAAATGTATTAATATATAGATTAATGAATGGAAACCTGTAAAACACAAGCCTGTGAGGGCCAAAAGTGTATGTAAAGAAATATTTGTAAAGTTTAAAAAAAGTTAAAGAAAATTAATTAAATATATAAATATTACCGTAATTTCCGGCGTATAATCCGCTGATCAAACAATTCTTTTTGGACCCAGAAATTTTATTTAGTGATTGAAAACAATTATTCACGGTCATCTAAGAAGTTACATTTCTTTTTGAAATTTTTCTAGGTCGGAAAATGATTGTTTTATATGCGGATTATACGCCAGAAATTACAGTAACTGAAATGCATGAGTTATACAATATCTTCATTTAATCTTTCATTTTTTAAATAGACATTACTCGTTATTCATTACAAAGAAACAGCAAGGTAAATAAAAAGTTAAAACATTTTACAAGTGAACGACAAACAAATAGGCCCACAACGCATAAAAGCAAATAATGGTTTACACACAAGAAATATGAATTAAATTTAAAGGTAGCTTTTCAGTATATATTTTTTAAATCCGTGTTGTAATAAAATGCATGGGAACTCATAATATAAAAATTCATTCTTGTATTTTATTATTATCTGGAAAAAATCTTTATATTACTCTTTCTACCATATTACACCTAGAAATAGAAAAAAATAAAATATTATCGAGAAAAGACAAAACTTATTTCGAAAAATCTGTGTTTTATTCCATTGTTAATTTCCCGCGAACAAAAATACAAATCAAATTTATTATAGTTATAATTCATATCCTGAAATGCGATATAAACTTGTTAATTCTGTAATGCTAGATATATTATATAAAGACTGATATATTTTTTTCTATGCTTACTTACAAAAGATTTGTTGAAAACATGCCAACATTCGCAAGGTCGTTGTACCTTTGAAAACAATAAAGATATGTAGAACAGAAAAATAGCATTAAGCTTAATTTGTATTTTGTATTATATCTAAATCATTTGTAAAAAAATAAGACTTTTTTAGTATTAATCTAATGACATCAATCAATGTAATTAATTTTAAAATGGGCACAGCTGTAATTTTTTTTCGGTTTCGTATTTAAGCCACCGAGAAAGGATTTTTCTATTACCACTAAAATAGTACAAAAATGTTACTTTTAACTTACGCAAATGTCTGTGTGTGCCGCATTAAATACTAGTAATTTAAATACAAAAAGAATAGAAACACGTGTTCATATGGCTTGAAAAAATAAAAATAAAAAATTCTTCTTTTCAGTAAATTCCGTATGAAAGAAAACTGATGAATAATGCTGCATGACTGATTGTGCAAACCCTACTACTAATATTTACAATAATAAAATCTTCATTAATATGATATAAAGTAGTTTTTTGAAATAATGTGTAAAATGAACGAAAGACGCACACTTTTTTTCCGGCTGATGATATTTGATTTTAGGTGCGTTCGTAATTATATAATGCGTAGCACCTATAGTGGTCGTTCAGTCCGTCCGTCTGTCCGCATATAACAACGCAAAAACTACCCAACCGAATCCTTTGAAATTTAAAATACATAATTATTACATAATTTTGTCGAGTCATTTCAAATTTTATGAAACTTGGATGCATAGATCAATTACAGGGGCAATCAAAAGCATTCCATTACATTACGGTCAATGGGGGAAAAAGTTTCAAATGCATTTTAATCGTTTGAAATTTAAAATACGCAATTATTACATAATTCTGTCGAGTTATTTCAAATTTTTTGATAATCGTGTGCATAGATCAATTACAGGAACAATCAAAAGTATTCAATTACATTATGGTCAATGGGGGAAAATTCTCAAATATATTCTATACGTTTGAAATTTAAAATACATAATTATTACATAATTTTGTCGAGTTATTTCAAATTTTATGAAAATCGAATGCATAGATCAATTACAGGGACAATCAAAAGTATTCCGTTACATTACAGTCAATGGGAAAAAAATGTGTCAAATGCATTTTAATCGTGTTACACTCATGCGAACTTAATAAAATTTATATGCAACTATAAAGTACATATTATAATATACATCTTACATAATTTGTGGTGCAAAGAACATTTGTTATTGATTTACAAGGCCACACAAAAGTATTCCATTACATAATGGTATAGGGAGAACATTGTTTGGTGCACATTTTAATTGTAATTCACTATTTACAATTTTATGAGATTGATATATGAAAGTAATATTTTTAAAACTTCGTTATCGTACGAACGCACCTAATTTGCTACGCTTCACGTGCAATTTCCAATTTGTTTGAAACTACAGTACCCGTTTAAACGGTTATTTTAAAAATTAAAACAATACAACGCAAGGATTTGAAAAAAAATGAACGAAATACAAAGCACTTTTTAGTGCAAGGCAGTGAGGTTAAATATACAAATGTGATTATTTATTTTTATATTATTTTTATGTGAAGTGCTGGATTCAAAATCAAACACAACCACTAGCCTGATTGTTCGATCTTCAAAACTCTGATTTCCTTGAGTAAATACGCGTTAAATTCACATAGAACATTTCCCCATTTCTTCGAGCTCATATCTTATATGGGTATTTCCATGAGCAGATGTCGTGTAAGTCACATTTCTAGTACAGTAAAACCACGATAATTCGGACTGATTGGGACCAGACCCAATCCGGATTTTCCAAAATCAGGATTATCCGGAGAATTAGAAAAAATCACATAAAATAAAACATTCTTACAGAAAATGACCTTTATATTCTTTGAAAGAACACATCGAAGAGTTTAAATAAGAAAACATAAGGTATTCTTCCGAAAAGATTTCAGAAAAAGTTTTTTTATTCAGAATACGACGATAAAACAAGTTAGTGTTATGGAAATTAGCCAATCACATCTCAAACTTGGGAAAAAAATGACCAAACCGAATCCGGATTAACGAGGTCCGAATTAGCGGGGTTCTACTGTATCTGCTAAATTATTGGACACCGTTATTTTAGAAAGGTCTGCATTGCCTTATTAAAATAATGAAATATCTCTGATAAAATAAGTCACTTTTTTTCTTTTTTAAATACTGGTATCCAAAATTGTAGTAAGCGACTTACACGACATTTGCTTATGGAATTGCCCATATGTAGATAATTCACAGCCATAAATAAAACCAACGCACCATGTCCGCATTTTAATTTAGAACATAATATCTGAAATATTTTTTCTGGTAGTAAAAAATTAATTTTATGTTGGCAGGTACACTTTTATAGGCTGTGTATACTATAATAAATAAATAAAAGCTGTAAATAAATAATATAATCTGTAAAAATTACCCAGTTAAACTTACTTTCTTTTTGTGATATATATATATTAAAGTAATTAGACCCTCTTTATGACCCTTATCCCTATATTTTATTTTGAAACTTAGATAATAAGCGATAACATTAAAAAATTACTATGTCCAAAATGCTATTAAAAAAATAATACTTTTCTCTCTAAAAACTTTTTGCTGTACTTTCGGCATGATGATAAAGAAAAATTATTATAAATATTTAAAGCTTTTAGCATTTCAAAATTTTACTTAAAAAGAGTATACATGTTTTAAAAAGAATTGTAAAAAAATTAACGAAAACATATTTTGTATTTTTATTTTCATTCAAAAATTAAAACATTTAAAATGGCTTACATTTTTGTCTCGAGTAAAAGACATACTAAAGTTATTTTCTTTTTTTTATGAAAACGTTACTACTTACATGTAATAGCAGCTCTTAAAATAGTAAAGCTCATCTTTTCTTTACAATTTAAGAATCTAGATCTACTATTTATATTCATAGCAATTGCCTACCAAGTCTAGAATCAACTTATATAAGCTTTTATAAAAGAGAAAAAAAGAATTTAGGATTGAATTGCATAATATATAAGAGAAGAACAGAAGATAAAAAATGCATCTAACATGAAATAGCAATTTATTTGTAACAATCAAAGAGTGGTTTCGTGATTTTGGAAAATCTATAGAAAGCAATATCCCATCATACTAGAGTGTCGATACTTCACATTTCTTTGCTTGTAAATAAAATAAAAAGTAAAAGCATTTTTGCTTTAAAAAGAGGGGTGTTTTTCTATATTATATAGACCAAACTTAGGTAATAGAAGATGGCATTAAAAATGGCTATGGCATAACTGTAATTAAATTATAAAATAACAATATATGACTCTGTATCTATCACCAACTCGTCGCCTGAAAATAATAAGGTTCTATCTGTGTTTTTGAAAAAAAATGACTTTAACGATATAGAAATGTTCTATTTGTATGTATGAAGCCATTTCTGGATTAAAATAATGTCCTATGTCAATATTTCGCATTCCTTTGCTTGTAAAAGGAATAAAAAGTAAAATCATTTTTGCTTTAAAAAGAGGGTTTTTTTTCTATATTGTATAGATGAAACTTAAGTAATAGCAGATGATATTAAAATTGGCTATGGCATAACTGTAATTAAATTATATAATAACAGTATATGACTCTGTATCAATCAACAACTCGTCTCCTGAGAATAATAAGGTTCTATTTGTGTTTTTTTTTTTAATGACTTAACGATATAGAAATGTTCCATTTATATCTATGAAGCCTTTTCTGGATTAAAATAATGTTCTATGTCAATTCTTATCATTCCTTTGCTTGTAAAGGGAATAAAAAGTAAAAGCATTTTTTGCTTGAAAAAGAGTGTTTTTTCTAAATTGTATAGATGAAACTTAGGTAATAGAAGATAATATTAAAAATGGCTATGACAGAAATGTAATTAAATTATATAAAAACATTATATGAATCTGTATCTATCAACAACTCGTCACCTGAGAATAATATGGTTCTATTTGTGTTTTTCAAACAAATTGACTTAACGATATAGAAATGTTCTATTTGTATCTATGAAGCCATTTCTGGATTAAAATGATGTCCTATTATGATAGTAAGGTTATACGCAAATTATAATATAACAACATTTTGATGCAAAAATGCCTTAACAGATAAAAATAGAACCTATCTATATGGATAAGTCAATCCATTCAAAAACACAGGTAGAACTTCATTATTCTTAGGTGATTAACAGATGAACCTAAAAACATTTTATTTAATCTGAGTCATTATCATCAATGATCATTGTCATAATCATTTTAAAGCTTTTAAAATTTCGAATCTACTTAAAAAAGTGTGTAGATATTTTAAATCAAAAATAGTACAAAAATCTTTTTCGTTTTTTATATTCGTTGAAAATTCGAAACATTTTGGACAATTCATATTTTTGTCATGAGTAAAATACATAGAAAATTAATTTTCTTAACTTTGAAATCGAAGACGATGTCACATAATTGTAATAGCAGCTCTTAAAATGTCAAAATTGATTTGTTCTTTTAATATTTAGGAAAAACTGATCTGCAATTTTTATATTTTTCAAAGGCTTTGCCAATTTATTTGTAACTATCAAGGAGTGGTTTCATGGTTTTGGGAAATTTAACTAAAGAAATACTCCTTTAGACATCAGATACTAGATTGTCAGCAATTCACCACAATTTTTTTTGTAAAGTAAAAGAAAACTAAATGTATTTTAGCTTTAAAAAAAGAATTTTTTTATATTATATTTGTTAGATTATAGCATTATTATACAATTAAGTATCATATTATTGAACCCCTTAACTAGTTTACCAGAGCGCTCTTCTGGCAAGACAAATTTGTTTATTTCATTATTTAAAGCTTTTCGACAGCACTATTATTTTTAAAGAAAGTTTTCATAGTATTGAAAGGCGGAAATGTTTAGACAAAATTTTACAAATATTTTATTTAAATAATACTGGTGTGAGTCCGCTATTTTCAATTTATTGAACGGAAATTAATTAATCATTTAACGGGTTAAGGATCAAGATCTACTGTTTTTATGCATAGCAAATGCTTACCGATTCCAGCGTCAACTTATATAAGACTCTATAAAGAAGTAAAATAATTTAGGACCTACTTGCATAATACATAAAAGAAGAAAATAAGAAAAAAATACATCTAGCATGAAATGACAATTTGTTTGTTACTAGAAAAGAACGGTTTCATGAATTTGTGAAAGATGAAGAAAGCAATATCCCATCAGACATCGGATTCTGGATTGTAAACACTTCACTTCACTTTTCTTGTAAAAGAAGTTAAAAGTAAATGTATTTCTGCTTAAAAAATACGTTTTTTTTAAATTTTCTATTACATTTGTTAGATAATAGCACTATTATACTATTTAAGTATCATATAATTTAAGAATCAAGATCTACTGTTTCTATACATAGCAAACGCTTACCGAGTCCAGTGTCAATTTATATAAGACTCTAAAGGAGGAAAACAATTTAGGACCTTAATGCATAATACATAAAAGCAGAATAGAAGAAGAAAAATGGATCTAGCATGAAAGGACAATTTATTTTTTAGTAGAAAAGAACGGTTTCATGATTTTGTGGAAGATGAAGAAAGCAATATCCCATCACACACCGATACTGGATTGTAAACACGTCATTTAACTTTTCTTGTAAAATAAATGAAAAGTAAAGGCATTTCTGCTTTAAAAAGATGTTTTTTTCTATTTTATATAATAAAACATGCACAATAGCATTATTATACTATTGAAGTATTATATTTTATTAGAATCAAAATATACTGTTTTTATGCATAGCAAATGCATACCGTGTTCAGCGTCAACTTATATAAAACTCTATAAAGGAGTAAAACAATTTAGAACATTATTGCATAATACATAAAAGAAGAAAGAAGAAGAAAAATACATCTAGCATGAAATGACAATTTGTTTGTTACTAGAAAAAATGGTTTCATGATTTTGTGAAAAATGAAGAAAACAATACCCCATCAGACATCGCATACTGGTTTGTAAGCACTTAACTTCACTTTTCTTGTAAAAGAAATGAAAGGTAAATGTATTTCTGCTTTATAAAGATGGGTGTTTTTTCTATTTTCTATTATAAAACTTGGATAAGAGCATTATTATACTATTTAAGCATCATATTATTTAAGAATCAAGATCTACTGCTTTTATATATAGCAAATGCTTATCGAGTGCAGCGTCAACTTATATACACTGCAAAAAAATGTTGCAGTAAGTTCACTGCAGCAGAGATCCCAGACAATGTCCGTAAAAAAAGATTTTATTCCTATATTGACTGACTTTGCCATTGCATTAACGGAATTTGCCCGTAAAATACAAAAAATTACGGAAGTTGACCGTTTATGTGAAAAAAGTAACAGTTTCCGTAAATTTACAGGATAACTCACGGTAAAGTTCCGTAAATTTACAATTTTTTTACAGTGTAAGACTCTATAAAGGAGAAAAATAATTTAGGACCTAATTGCAAAGTATATAAAAGAAGAACAGAAGAAGAAAAATGCATCTAACATGAAATGACAATTTCCAAAATCAAACACAAACCAAGTAAAACCATACATAGATTACCTAAATATAATAGAAGATGGAGAAGAAGACAAAGCAGAAGTCCAAATATATACAGATGGCTCGAAATTAAACAACAACACAGGATATGCATACTGTGTATACAAAAACGAAGAAACAATATATGAAGACCAAACCCACAAACACTCGAGTTAAGGCCATAAGCTGGTTTCGTCGCGGCCAAAAGGAGTTAAGGCCATTTGTACAAAAACAATGCTGTAAAACAAGTGAGCCGCCGCTAATTGCGGCAGCCATCGCCGAGCCGTTAAAGGCTCGGCGATGACAGAACTGTTGCATTTACTTTGCCGGTAAACTCTTAATGGTCGGTTTCGGGCAAAAAAGTAATGGCCCTCCAACATCTAGAAAGCAGAGGCCTAATATAAACTGACCAGCATTTTTATTTTAAGAGAGAAAATGTATATATTTTTGGTCTTTATTTTTTAAAAAAATTACTTTAAATCTGAGTTTTAATAAGGAGAGATTTATATACGAGATATAATTTACGAGATTTATATTTAAAACAATAAAATAGATGGCATATTTTATTTAGTTTGAAAATATTTATATAAGAAATAAAAATTGTGCTCAAAATGTATACAGAATTCCAAGTTTTTTCTTCGCCGGCACACTGTTACATTCATTATTTATAAAAAAGAGTTGAAAAAAATGAATAAATATTTAAAATATAGTAAAATAATTTAAAATAAATATTAAAACAGAAAAACGCTTTTAGATTGTCCCTAAAGCAGTCCATGTCCACCCCCCTCCTCCCTATTACTCAATCATGAAAAACTTTAGCATACATGCATAAAATAATTTTGAATCGTATATGCATAATATATTTTTAAAATTGTCGATTTCTGTATCTCTAAAGTTGGCTTAGAAATACAATTAGTTTCACAATTTTTTTTCTAGGAACGATCATTCTAAAATTTGAAAAATGATGTTATTAGAAAAAAAAAGAAAGAATGTATTTTGATTTATTTGCATCTGCAAGCGCGGATAGCTTTGCATGGATATATTTCAGTGGTCATACTGGACATAATGAATATATTATTCAATTTATATTGATTTTAATAGCCAAAATAAACAGAACACAAATTTATAAGAAATTGGAACAATACAAAGATTTAAATACAGTAAGATGCATTCATTGGAAATGCATATAATACAAAATATTTACAAGATATTTGCTGATAAATGTGTATTTTTTATGTATATATTTTTTAATTCTATAAAAAAGGTGTTTGTTGCAAACCAAATGGATAAAAAGGCATTTAAATTGTTTCAACAAGAATTTTTTGCTGAATGCAAGTCAGTAAAGAAAAAAGAAAAAAAAAGGGGGGGGGGGCATATAAACTGTTTCTAAAACGTAAATTTTTAATATGATTTCAAATATATATGCATGTTAAATAAAATTCCGGGGAGGGGGTGGGAATTTAAAATTCTGATTCAAAGGAAAAAAGAAAATTCCCTGTATTTGTTAAATTCCTAACATTTAAATGTATTTATTTATTTTATAATATTTTTACTAATAAAAAATACAGATAAAGCCATCTATTGTTTTTCATATGTCGGATAACCGTCCCTTCCAAACAAAACTCATTAAAGATCAAAACACCATGTCGCCACAATAAACGATCCGACGAGTAACCGCAAAAAGTGGTCAGATCTGTTTGGGCAATAGTACAATACATGCTCTCCTTCAAGGTCAACAAGTACGGGGATAATTTTCCAAGAATTTTGGACGGTGTGCTGATAAGCAGATCATTTCAATTAGACCGTCACATAAGGGAGAGAAAGCGTGTTTAACGAATGTTACTTTCAATTTGGAATATTTTACCACAATATAGGTATGCTTTATTATGCTTATTCATTAAAGAATTATTAATTTATAAATCATTATAACCTTTTGAGTTTTTTTGCATCAACATTAGGATTGTTTGATCTGGGAAACCTAATAGAAAGATATAGGAAACATATTCATTTTTAAGACATCATACGTTTTTAAAAATACACTTGTATTTTAAAAAATATAAAATAATGTTTACTTTATAATCTGCTATTCATCGCTTATTCGTTATTTTAAAGTTTTGTATAACTAAGGAAAAGCAGCTAATTTAAAATTATATACTTATAAGATTTTTTAAAAGTTTGAAAGTTAATAATATTTTCATATAACAATTGTTGCTTTCCACCGTGCATGTCATTAAAAATTTTGCAAAAAATAAAATAGTTTAATTTATATAAAGTTTACACTGATTCTTAAAGGTAAAATGCATTTTTCTTTTCATATATTAAGAGTGTTAAAGAGTGATTTCACTTACGATTATTGTCTTGTATAAATTTGTGCAAAATACCATTTGATAGATGCTTCTTTAACCTAAAAAATTCTAATGCGTGGAAATTTTTTCCCAAAGAGAAAATTCGCCTTGAATATAACGTATCAAATGAAAATCAAATTTTGAATTGCTTAAAAGGCGCAAATGCCAACCTAGTGAAACAGATTCCATGCCGGGAATCGAACCCGGGCCATCAGTATAGCGCACTGACGTTCTACCGACTAAACCACATGGAACGACACCCAGCAAGGAACTTATCACTATTACATGTTGGCAAGGCTACAAACGTAGCACAAGATGGAATATAATCCGCAAGCCACCGACCTGGGGCAATCACGGAACTCAAATTCTATCCAGCATCGATTGAATATATTAATGCGTGGAAATTTTTTCCCAAAGAGAAAATTCGCCTTGAATATAACGTATCAAATGAAAAGCGGATTATATTCCATCTTGTGCTACGTTTGTAGCCTTGCCAACATGTAATAGTGATAAGTTCCTTGCTGGGTGTCGTTGCATGAGGTTTAGTCGGTAGAACGTCAGTGCGCTATACTGATGGCCCGGGTTCGATTCCCGGCATGGAATCTTTTTCACTAGGTTGGCATTTGCGCCTTTTAAGCAATTCAAAATTTGATTTTCATTTGATACTAAAAAATTCTTTTTGTAAGGGTTGATTGAATTATTTTAGATAAAATAGTTATCGGTTTCATTTTAGATTCTTAAAATAGATTCTTTTAACGTTATAAATAACATGACTGTGAAAAACGGCCTTTTTTTTTTTTTTTTTTTTTTTTTTTTGAGCGAAGAAAATTAACAATTTTTCATCGAAAATATTTTATTTATTAAACAATTATATAAAATTCTAAAAAACTCAGGATAAAACTGTCAGATTATTCAAAATTTTGATACATTTTCAATTACTGTAAATAATTCTTAGCTAATTTGAAAAGATTAAAGTAATATATTTTTTAAATAGCAAATATTATCACACACATGCATATATAATAAATAATATTAATAATAATAATAATAATAATATATATATATATATATAATATAATATATAGGAATTTTTTTATATATGAAAATGATGCAAAAAATATTTGACAGGTTTCTTATTAATTCTTTAATGAATAAACATAACACATTGGTAGGATCGGTATTATTGATGGGTCTTTTCGCTTGGCTAAAGTAACCTCTTAAGTCTAAAAACCAATAAAAATAAAAGTAAAAAAAAGAAAAAAACCCATAAATTATTGAATACATTATTAGCATAAGTTCAAAATTTGTTCCATAAAAATGTTTGTTGGAAGATTGTTTAAATTATAAAGTGTTTTTGCATAAAAAACAATATATTATTAATCATTAGGTATACTTTTCAAAAAAGTTATAAATTTACTTATCTACAAATTTTTCAAAAGTTTCCAAAACTTATAAGTTGAAAATGAATTTATTTGTTTATTATTTAATAATATCCTTTAAAAATATTTTTAATTGCATTACATGTAAATTTTTAAAGCATATAATTAAATAATAAACAAATAAATTCATTTTCAACTTATATGTTTTGGAAATTTTTGAAAAATTTGAAGATAAGTAAATTTATAACTTTTTTGAAAAGTGTACCTAAAGATTATTAGTATATTTGTTTTACATGCAAAGACAGTTTATCATTTAAATAAACTTCCAGCAAATATTTTTTATAGAACAAATTTTGAATTTATGTTTATATATTAATTCTTACAAACACAAATGTCTGGATGAGGGTGATCTCCTGGCCAGCCTTTATTTTTAATGGCCTTTAAAAGAATAATTGTGGCCAGTTTGTGGCTGTCTGATATTTTTGATAAAACGTTAATGGCACATTTGTGGCCAACTTCTTGTATTCATATCTTCTGGATCTTCCCGCCAAAGATGACGGGACGTTATCAAACACTTTGGGCCACCGCTAACGACGCCTATAGTGGCCCACCAGTTATGTATTTGTTGGGTTGTTACTAGAAAAGAACGGTTTCATGATTTTGTGAAAGATGAAGAAAGCAATATCCCATCAGACATCGGATACTGGATTGTAAGCACTTCACTTAATTTTTCTTGTAAAAGAAATGAAAAATAAATGTATTTCTGCTTTATAAAGATGGGTGTTTTTTCTAGTTTCTATTATAAAACTTAGATAATAGCATTATTATACTATTTAAGTATCATGTTATTTAAGAATCAAGATCTACTGTTTTTATACATAACAAATGCTGACCGAGTCCAGCGTCAACTTATAAAAGACTCTATAAAAGAAGAAATTAATTTAGGATTTAATTGCATAATATAAAAAAGAAAAATGGAAGAAGAAGAATGATCTAGCGTGAAATGACAATTTATTTGTTACTAGAAAAGAACGGTTTGATGATTTTGTGAAAGATGAAGAAGTCAATATCCCATCAGTTATAGGATACTGGATTGTAAGCACTTAACTTCAATGTTCTCGTAAAAGAAATGAAAAGTAAGTGTATTATTGCTTTAAAAAGATGCTTTTTTTCTGTTTTATATTATAAGATATGGACAATAGCATTATTATACTATTTAAGTATCATATTATTTAAGAATCAAGATCTACTGTTTTTATACATAGCAAATGCTGACCGAGTCCCGAACCAACTAATATAAGACACTATAAAGGAGGAAAATAATTTCGAACCTAATTCCATAATATATAAAAAAAGAATAGAAGAAGAAAAATACATCTAGCATGAAATTTCGATTTATTTGCTACTAGAAAAGAACGGTTTCATGATTTTGTGAAAGATGAATAAAGCAATATCCCATCAGACATCGGATACTGGACTATAAGCACTTCATTTCACTTTTCTTGTAAAACAAATGAAAAGTAAATGTATTTCTACTTTTAAAAAGACGTTTTTTTTCTATTATACAACTTGGACAATAGCCTTATTCTACTATTTAAGCATATTTAAGAATGTAGATGTACTGTTTATATACAAATAGCAAATGCTTACCAAATCCAGCGTCAACTTATATAAGACTCTATAAACGAGAAAAACGAATGGAATTGAATAATATATAAAAGAAGAATAGAAGAAGAAAAATACATCTAGCATGAAATAAAAATGTATTTGTAACTAGAAAAGAACGGTTTTATTATTTTGTGAAAGATGAAGAAAGCAATATACCATCAGACATCGGATACTTGATTGTAAGCACTTCTTTTCACTTTTCTTGTAAAAGTAATGAAAAGTAAATGTATTTCTGCTATAAAATACTTTTTTTTTCTATTTTCTATTATAAAACTTGGACAATAGGATTATTCTACTACTTAATCCCATATAGCTATATAAGTCAATTACACAAAATTACGTGAAAGAGTTGTGGCTACTGCACACCAATTTAAATTTTGAAGAAACAACAAAATTTTGTTGGAACTAAAAATTGAAAATACTTGAGTTTAGTAAGACTAAAATAAAATTGATGAACTATAGGAGTGTTAACAATATATATATAGATATATATATATTGTCTGAGCAACAAAACTGATTTTTTACTTCAACTAAAGAATTTGCTTAAAACAACTCGCTTACTCAACAAAACATGTTTCGTAGTTTTACTCAATTCTTTTTTCTGGCTGTACTTTTGCTTTAAAAACATGGTTATTTTCTATTTTCTATTACAAAACTTGGGCAGTAGCATTATTATACTATTTAACTATCATATTATTTAGAAAACTAAATTTACTTTTTTATATGCATATCAATTGCTTACCAAGTCCAGAATCAACTTATGTAAGACTCTATGAGAGAGGGTAAAATTTTGGACCGAATTGCTTAAAACATAAGTGAAGAATAGAAGAAGAAAAACTCATCTAGCATGAAATGGCAATTTATTGTAGCTAGCAAAGAGTGTTTTCATGATTTTGGGAAATATAAAAAAAAACAATATCCCATCACACATGGGATACTAGATTGTCAGAACTTCCCTTCTCTTTTCTTGTAAAGGAAATTAAAAGCAAAAGTTTTTTGGCTTTAAAAAGAGGGGGTTTATCCTATTTTTTATTATTAAATTTTCATAATAGCATTATTATACTATTTAAGCATATTTAAGAACCTAGATGTATTGTTTGTTTACAAATAGCAAACGCTTACCGAATCCAGCATCAACTTATATAAGACTCTATAACAGAGGAGAAGTATTTAGGAACCAATTGCATAAAATATAAGAGAAGAATAGATGTATCCAAAAAATGTATCTAACATGAAATGACAATTTACTTGTTACCGGCAAAGAGTGATATTTCGATTTTGGGAAATATAAAGAAAGCAATATCCTATCAGACACTGGACACTAGATTGTAAACATTTCATTTTTTCTTTTTCTGTAAAGGGAATAATATGTAAAAGTGTTTTTGCTTAAAGGAAATGTGGGGATATTCCATATTGTATATATGAAACATAAATAGTAGCTGATAACATTATAAAATATCTGTGGCAAAGCTGTAGTAAATAATATAATGGCAATATATACCTGTTTATCTATCAGAAACTGCTATATCTAACACTATTTTACTTTATTTGAGGTCTGATCATTAACGTGCATTCTCATACACCATTTAAAGCTTTTTGAATTTCAAAGTTTCTTAAAAAATGGGCATAGTTTAGAGAGTAGGTATAAATAGTACCAAAATGTGTTATGTTTTTCATATTTCTTCATTAAGAGAAACATTTTGACAATCTGCATTTTTGTCATGAATAAAAGTATAGAAAAGTTATTTTCTCAGTTTTGTAAACGTAGAAGATATTATACAAATGTAATAACAGATATTAAAACAGTTAAAATTATATTTTTCTTATATTATTTCTAAATAAAAAGGTTCTCCTATTTTCATGCTTACCAATAGCACTTTATTAAAAGAAAATGCCAATAATAATAACAATAAATTATTTAACACTAGAATCGCGGTACTTTCGGTATAGCTAGAACCGCGGAGCGTGTCAATTTGACCCGAGCTGGAAAGTGGTACATAAATTACATATGTACATATGGTACATATGTACACATGGTACATAAACGCAATATTACACGACATTAACTTTTCTTAAGTATGAGTACTTCATATTTTTTATCCTTGATATAAAAAACAAAAACTAAATCTTGATTTAAATTTTAAATAAAAGGAAAACCCTAAATAGGTTAAGTTACAATATCAATGTTCGAACGCTACATGTAAAATTTTCCCGTTTTAAATAGAAGAGGCTTGTGAGAGTTTCTATTACGCGTTGGTAACGTGAAGTGATGGTCCTTAGAGATTAACATGTTTTAGAATTTTCTGTTTAATTTTTTAGTTCTGGTAGTGGTTTGAAGAGAGGGATTTTTTAATTTATTTTCGCTACAAAATGAAAGTCCTCTGGTGCACAAAATCCATTAAAAAGCTTACCATTGTTGTACAGCCTTGTGCTTTGACTTTATTATGAGAAAATAATCCTGTAATTCGTAAATACTTAGATTAACAAGAGTCAGAGCAAATTATCAGTGTCCAAAAAATTGAAATCCCGATTTATCACATGGCAGTACACCAAAACAAAAATCAGCCTAAAAATTACCAAGAAAGACTTGAGCCAGGTCTGACAGTTTCTTGCACATGACGTACAGTTAATACCAAGTATAAAAACTGCTGAAATAATAAGTCGGAAATTGAACGTTAAGCTTAGCAAATGAAATGCGTCCGTACTTTAACAGTTTTTTAAAAATATTCAGATTTTCTGTAATAGTATCCAGTACATTAGATAAGATATAGTGTTCGAAATCTTTTGTGTGTCCCAGTAAATACTATCTTCTATAATATATAGGAAGTAACTTGTAGTAAACCACAACAATGTACATCAATCTCATAAATGTGAAATAGTTTAATATATTTATAACGTGCCACAAACAATGTTTCCCCTTATATTATTATGCAATTGAATTTTTTTTGTAGCCCTGAAAATGGATAACAAATATTCTGTGCACCAATGACTGTACAAAATGTGTAATTTAGTATGTATTTTATAGATGTGTATGAATTTTATTGTGTTCAATGGAGCGCAATATCATTAAAATGCACTTGAAACTACTTTTCCGATTGTCTGTAATGTAACGGGATCTTTTTGATTGTCCCAGTAATTAAAGTATACATCCGATTTTTATAAAACTTGAAATGAGTTGACAAAATTACGCAAAAATTACATATTTTAAATTTCAGACGATTCAGTTAAATAGTTTTTACTCTGTTACATGTGGAAGAAGGACAGACGGACGACCGGACTGAACGACGACTATAGGTTAGACGTACGTTTGTACAAACGCACCAAAAATGAAACACTGCTAATGAATCTATCAGAAACACCAACTGCCACAAACTTCATAATTGTCTATAACTGCACATTTTTCAATGGGTGTCAAGATTTATTTTTATTAGCAGACACTGTTCATCAAAATTAATTGAAAATATTTTCGAAACAAAGAAACAAACTTTATATTTATTCAACATTCAAATCATTTAAAACAATTCACATTTTTGTTATGTAAAAAAATGGAGATTTTTTTAAAACGAAGGAGTTACTGCTTAAATGCAATAGCAGCTCTTAAAAATGTAAAACTGATCGTTTCTTTTATAATTTCAGAAACGAGATCTATTTTTTTATGCATACGAATGTCTTTCTGAGTCTCGAAGAATCTATAAGAAGGAAAAAAGAATTTAGGATCCGAATAACATATTATATTAAACGAGGCCAAGAACAGGAATGCATCTAGTATAAAATGGCAATTTATTTGTGACTATCAAAAAGTAGTTTCATGATTTTGAGAAACATAAGGAAAGCAATATCCCATCAGACATCGGATACTAGATTATCATCACTTCACTTCGCTTTCTTTGTAAAAGAAATGAGTAGTAAAAGTACTTTACTTAAAAAGATTTATATATGTATATATATTCTATTATGAAACTTAGATAATAGCAGATAGCATAAAAATTGGCTATGGCAAAACTTTAATTTAATAATATAATAGCAATAAATAATTGATGTATCGATCAACATTATTTTTAAACTGAAGCTTTGTCATGATCATTTTCAAACTTTTGGAATTTCAAAGTTAATATCAAAATATGCATCTGAAAAGGTAGATATCAAAAAAAGTACCGAAGCCTATTATCATTTTTTCGAAGCCTTCATATTCGTTCGTAATTAGAAACATTTTGAACATTCCACATTTTATCATGTGTAAAATGCATAGAAAAGTTATTTTCTTAGTTCTGAAAAGTAGAAAACACTACTTAGGGGCCATAATTGTTGTCACGCTTGTAGGGAAGGAGGGGGGTTTATGAAATCGTGATAGTTTGCGACAAGGGAATAGGATGGGGCAAAAAAATGTTACAACACACATTTTGGTTAAAATAAAAGCATTAAAATTCAATAGATTAAATTATGAAGTATGAAGTTATTTTTAAATTAAAATATTTTGTGTTCATAAAAACACGATTTAAAGCCAAGTATGTTAAATTATATTTCAAAGTCCAAAATCTTACAGTTTTCAATTGCTCTTTCATATTCACATTTTATTGCTATGCTGTGTTAATTATTATTATTATCATTATTAAAAACCTTATTTCATGCAAAATACGAATACTTTTTATAGTTCAATTCACAAATGTCATTAAAAAAACACAGTTAAAATTTAAAAACAAGATTCTACATATGATCGAAAATGCAGAACTTTCTTTCAGAACATCAAGTACATGTTTACGTAATATAGAGTGACACGTTACTAGAAAGGAGAGGGGGTAAAGTGAAGTGTGGCACTTTGTGACAAAGGAGAGTAGGGGAGTCAAAAATATGGAAAAAATGTGTGACGTCACTTATGGAAGGTCCCTTAAATGTAATACCGGATCTTAAAATAGAAAAACTGATCTTTTCTTTCTCTATTTAAGAAAAACTGTTCTTCAATTTTTATTCTTACCAATGGCAAATTGTAGAAATAATTTAAATAAGACTCTAAACAAAGAAGAGATTAATTTAGGATCCGAATAACGAATTGTACACAACTTTATTAAAAGTACAATGCCAACAACTACAACAAAAAAAAAAATCTTTTGACTTCAGTCACAGTCTTAATATTTGATTGTTATATTAATTTGTTTCCAGTTTATATAGAAAACGCGGGCAAGAGTTTCAGCAACAAGTTGATATAGTGAAATTGTAGCCCTTGTAGATTAAGATTTTTAGAGTTCTCTCTTTATTTTATTAGTTGTGGTAAAGGTTTGAAATGAGGGTTTTTTTTAATTTTTTTATATACAAAATGAAGTCTTCTGATGAACACAATCCATTAAAAAGCTTAGAAATGTTGAATAGCCAACTGTGCAATCATGCTTATAATTGTGCTTTGACTTTATTAAAATAAAATATCCCTGTAAGTCGTAAATCATTACATTAAAGAGCATAAGGACAAATTATCTATATTGTAAAAAATGCAACGCTGATGTGCGACATTGCAGTGCACGAAAACGAAGAATCAGTTAAAAAAATAAGAAAGACTTACGAAAGTGTGATATTTATTTAAAAACATGATGCACTGTTAATCCATAACAATTGCATAAATAAAAAAGCAACACTACTATTGAATGTATCAGTAAACACCATCTGTCACAAACTTCACATTTTACAAAAATTTTATAAGACTTTTTTTTGACACGGTACATTGAAATTAATAGAAAATATTTTTGAAACAAAGTAACAAACTTTTTATTAATTCAAAATTCAAATCATTTATTATAGTCCTGGAAAAACGTGTAAAAAAACTGCAAACCATAATAAGAATATACCAATTGGTCAGAATCTATTTTATATCAATACAAAGGACATAAGATGGAGAGCCATCGTGTAAAGTCCTAGGAATTCAAGATGGCGGCTGTTATTTAAAAAGACGTCAGTTAGTAAATTTTCTTATTATTCTTCATATAAAAAGCGTTTGGTGTGAATTTTGAACAAAGTTTTTAGAACAAAAAGTTCGTTTTCAAGAATTTTCAATTTAAATAAAATGTGTTTATGAATCTAGTTCGTTGGTTCGTTTGTTTGTTTGTCCACCTGCCCGTGCGCGCTCTAAATCGCGCAAATATACTCGAATTACCATGTAATTTATACATATTATATATATTCACAATGGAATGTTCGGTATTGAAAATGAAGTATATGTAAGTTAAACCTCCTCTACAGAGACATTCAAAGGAATTTCGCTACATTGCTTTACATTACTGCAAGGTCCTTGTTAAAGAATATGGTGTGCGTAGCATTCGTCTTTCATTTAAGTAAATTACAGACAAAATAAGTCAGCTATCTCTATGAGAAATAATTTCTTTAAAATGTATTTTACGGTGTGGTATTCATTTTTTAGCCTCCGATGCTATTTCTTTCAGACAAGCTAAAAAGTGTCGTGTCCAAAATTTTGGCCCACTTTTACTTACCTATCATACGTAGTACAGGGTAAGTCTTGCAATCGTTTTGAAAATCGAAAATTTTTTTGACGGATTTACACGTTTAAGATACTGGAGATTCCGAAAAACATATTTTTAGAAAAAAAATTGCCGTTTGTCTGTCTGTCTGTACACGCTCTATCTTACGAACAAATGGAGATATAGAATTAAAATTCTGTATGTACTTAGTAAGTAAGAATAGGACGAAGTCTATTTAATATCAGTAACCTCGGTTTTTCGGAACTATTTTTTTCGGAGTCTCGAAAAATTCTTTCTGCTGAAATGTATATAAAATTTTTCGATTTCTTTTATTTTAAGGAAAGGGTGTAAAAGGCAATAAAATAACACAATTTTTGCATCAAGAACGAAGTTGGTCGGATAAAAAGTTGCCGATATATTTGTAATCCTGTTTTCCACATTCTTCGATTTTTCCTGACCCTGTATTTTCTTCAAGTTTCAATTCAAGATGTTTTAATCCGAAATGAGATGCTTAATCTGACCCAGCAAATTGTTAGTTAATATGATTATTGTTTTCGGAGTTATAAGGATGTTTATTTTACGCAATCCGGTACTACTTGTGTAGTTTGGTATTTTACATAATTTGTCGAAATAGGATCATCAGCAATTCATTAATGGAGCATTACTATGTATATTAAGAATATTTAAAAATACATTTAAATTTTGTTTTGGAATTGCAATGCATTTTATAGCTTTCATATATTATATAATGCATGTCCAATTGTCCATGATGGGTAAGTATTACGGTGGCCCTCAACGACTAGTTTCGTAATCTGGCCGTTAAAACGAGACATTCATACAATTTTATTGTTAAAATGCATTTCCTTTTTTTCAGAGTCTATAAAAAAGCGTTTAAACTAAAGAAAAAATCTTTTTTTTATGAATCTAGCCAATGAAAAAGTAGCACGTCAAATTGTATCTCTTTATTACTCCGCAATTCCAATGTCTCAGAGAGAAATTGCTAATCAATTGGGTATTTCACGACTTCTGTTTGCTATTATATTGATAAATATATAAAAAATGAAGTTAGTTCATTGCATTCTAAACGGGGTCGCCCTTCTAAAAGACCTCTATCGATTTTTTTTAATCGGAGGCTAAACGGAATTCTGCAATTGCAGAATCTACATTCAACTTGTATTACTTTTTGTTTTTATATTTCTAAGTAAGTATGAATTCTATAGATTACATACAGGGTTGCATAAAACATCTGAAATATATTTCCGTTTACTAATGGAAATTGCTAAAGGGGTATTTGCAACTGTGCAATGCGTTTTCGAACTAAATTTTGCATACAATGTTTTACATGATTGTTCAAGCTTCAAAATGTCATGCAAAATGTTTAGTAGAATTTCAACGTCTCGAAGTAATGAAATTTTAGAGGAAAGCAAACTATTCTAATTTGTCAGGGTGTTGTATTTGCAGATTTGGTAAATTTTATGGAGAAAAAAATTTAAATATTCAAATTATATTCAATCAGTTCTCAAAATAATTTTCAAGAGAAAAATGTATAAGAAGCGATTAACTCAGCTTATAACAACAGATGTGCAATTATGTTTTCCGAATGCACACGTTTCACGTTTACGACAGATAACTCTTGCAGATTTCCCATATGTGACGTCTTACATGCCTGATAGAGGCTATTTTAGCATATGATAATATTGCTGCTAACGTTATACTGAAAGCATGTAAACATGATATCAATAAAGACGCATTTGCTTTATTGCATGTCGATAAAAGGGTAAAAAAAAGATAGGCTTCAATGTGCTAAATCATTCAACGGTGATTTTGATAGTCAATCACAGTGTTCTTCTCTACATTCGATGATGGGTATTATAAATATGCTGTTAAGTGGAATAAAAATTGAAATCATTGAACTTGTTATTCAATGATCTCTCACAAAATCGAACTATCAACTAGATTTAGTAATTTTGTACATAGCAATGGCTTTCGGAAATCTGCTTATACAATATTCTATAAAAGAAGAAAATAATTTAAGATATAAATAACAAATATAAAACTAGAGAACAAGAAAAGATATGCATCTAGCATGAAGCAGCATTTTGTTTTTCAGTAGCAATCAATGGTTTTATGATTTTATTAAGTATAGAGCAAAATCCCATGAGACATCTTATGCTAGACTTTCAGTCCTTCACAACTTTTTTCTTGTAAAGGAAATAAAAAATAAAAGTATTTTTGATTAAAAAGGATATTTGTTTTCCTAATCTTAAGATCATATATGTTCGATATCGTTGTCTCTGAAGTGTGCAAATCTATATAATCTTGTTTGAACTCGAAGGTCAACGTTTTCTTTCGTTTAATTAAGAACATTTTAATTTTCGTGTGTGTATGTGTGCAATGTATAATTTTTTGCATGTAACTTTTCAGATTAATTTTTTTTGAAAACATTGAAAGTAGAAAAAGAAAAAACAAATTTTATAATTTAAACTTATTTTATTTTTTCTATAACTCACAATCACTTCACTGATTTGATTATATTTTTCTCTTTTGACTGGGAAATTGTTATTTTCGGATTTTAGAATACTCGTTAATTTGTCTTCTTGATTTATATAAATAAATATTACTATTAAAATGTCAAAATTAAACAAAAATAATTATATTGCTTTCCTATATTTCTATTCTATGAATCTACAGATCACTCACATTAAGCGCACATGGAACACCTCGACATCTCAATTAAAATGAAGTAATTTTTGTGCGATATATTTAATATCATGTATTATACATAAAAATTAATGGTAGAAATTGATTTTTTTTCTTACGTAAAATATACACATTATAGCTCGTTCGAAGTCAAAAGAAATTAATTTCATGCATAATTAGATTTCGAGGAGTAAGTAACTTTCTGTATTTTTTTTAAACAAAATGTCTTTGCTTACACTTTTCTAAAATAATGTGCTCGTAAATAACATGTTATATAAAATAATATGTTCCTCAATAATATGTTCATAAAATTATATGTTCATAAATAGTATGTTCCTAAAATAAATTGTTCAATAACCCTTTAAATTTTAGAACATATTTTTTAATATTAAAAAAATCACTTGGACTTATAATGCTTGATATTTTTAAAGAAACAAGTTAGCAACACAATTTTGGAAAGTATCATATGCTTACTTAAAGTAGAATTTTAGAAAAATATACAAAAACATTAAAAAAAGGTTCGAGAAAAATGCAAAAAACTATATACAGATGACACTGCATAATATTATATATGTATATATATATATTGAAATCTTCAACACCATAATTTTTAGGTTCCATAATCCAATTAAAAACTTTAAACTTTTTCCTCATTAAAAACTTAAACTTTAACATTTGCAGACATGATTATAGATTTATATGAAGAGTAATTATTTGTCTTTATTCTCTTACGCAAGTTTAATATTGAGAAGATTCGAGCAATATGTCATTCTTTTTAGGCCAAAAAAAAGTTTCAAACAAGTTTTTCCTTTTTCTAAACCTGATTTTTTTAAAGATGCCTTATTTAACATATATACTTAACTAATATGGTAATTCACAATTTGTACTACTCCTAATAATAATAATAAAAAAAATTGTTATACAGGATTGTAAAAAAATTCTTCGTATTACGTCTTATAATTTTAATTTTGAAAACAATTTATTCACTTCAAATATTTATATCTATATATACGTGTTACAGGTTTCTTCTTTGTCAACTCTGTTTTTCCTTATAAGAGAAAAGCTGTTTTGCTCGAGTTGCCTCAGTGCGCGAAATGCTTTATTTAAAAAAAAAAAAATGTGCAATATGCTAATTCATAATTTCTAAAAAATATTTTCATATTAAATTGTAAAAAAAAAACTTTCTATAACGCTTCTATTGATAATGAATTGAAAAAAAATAATCATTAAAAAACATATTTTTTTTCTTTGATTAAATCTTTTTTTCTCTCATAAGAGAAACAAAGTGATGCTCAAATCGACCCAATGTGTGAGATACCTTACTTTAATAAAATCAACTAATGAGTAATACATCTAGAAATGTTTCTTTAGAATTCGATGTCTAAAAAGTTTATTTTTTTTAATTTATATAAAAATTGTATTTATGTACATTATAGATTTAAAAGAGTGAAACAGTTTGAACTATTTGAAATGGCAATATAAGCTATAATCATAAAAAAGAATATTAGTCTCCTCTGTAGCAAAGTATGATTTAATTAATTTGAGCATTGTAAAAGTAATTATAATATATTGTTGCTAAGTTGTGCCTGATCAAAAACTTTCTAATTTTCTACCAAGATTGGAATTATTTTTATTGCAGAGAAGAAATATTTACATTGTCCTAAACATTTTGAAAGTTAACTGCTATTTATGGTAAGACAAGCCTGCAGCAATGTTCATTTTAATAACGTTCAGCGAAAACCAGCTATCTTCCATATTATTTAATGGACTGTTTCGAAAACACACATTAAGGTGATATTATACTATTTTAAAACCCTGAAATTTAAAACTAGTAAACAACATGTTATGCTTATTCCAAAAATATTGCAAATAGTTAAAAATATTTTCTAAACTGTTGTTTTGATATTTTCTGCGTTAAATTCAATAAAGATTATTAGTTAATGAGAAAATAACTTTCATTTATGCACTCTTTAATTTATTCTACATTGAAAGTAGTTAAAAGATATTTTCGAAACAAAGAAAACAACTGTTGTTTCAATATTTTCTGCATTAAATTCAATAAAGAGTATTAGTTAAGTGAGAAAATAAATTTCATTTAGTCTACATTAAAAGTAGTTATAAACATTTTTTAAACAAAACAAAAAGTTTGTTGTTTAGATATTTTCTGCACAAAAAATCAGTAAGGATTATTAGTTAACTGGGAAAATAAATTTCATTTATGCACGTTTTCATTTATTCTACATTAAAATTAGTTGAAAATAGTTTCGAAACAAAGAAACTAACTGTCGTTTTGATATTTTCTTCATTAAATTCAGTAACGATTATTAGTTAAATAAGAAAATAAATTTAACTTATTTAATAAATAAATTTAATATTTTACTTTCATTTATCCTGCCTTAAAAATGATGAAAACTTAAAAATGATGTTAGTTAACTGAGAAAAAACATTTCATTTATGCACGCTTTCATTTATTCTATATTAAAAGTAGTTAAAAGTAGTTTCGAAACAAAGAAACCAGCTGTCGTTTTGATATTTTCTGTATTAAATTCAATAATAATTATTAGTTAACTTAAAAAATGAATTTCATTTATGCACTCTTTCATTTAATCTTCCTTAAAAATGGTTAAAAATAACTTCGAAACAAAATAAAATAACTGTTGTTTTGATATTTTCTGCATTAAATTCATTAACGATTGTTAGTTAAATGAGGAAATAAATTTAACTTATGCACTCTTTTATTTATTCTGTCTTAAATATGGTAGAAAATATTTTCGAAAAAAAAACAACAACTGTTGTTTTGATATTTTCTGCATTAAATTAAATAGCGATTGATAGTGAATTTCGAAAATAAATTTAACTTATGCACTCGGTGGCATTTAAAGTTTTATATACAAATAAACTATTATACTCCTTTTTTTTATTAAACTCCTATCTACTCTATTTATTTTTTATTATATTTATCTACTACTTCCATATGTACTTATAATATGAGTCGCATAAGATGCAATTTTTGGCTGTTGAAAAGTATACAGGTCGACAGGTATAATTTATGTGACTTACAGAACAAAAACCTATGGAAGTAGCCTTTGTAGAATAAGACAGCAGGAGGTTTTTTCCGTTAAAATTTTAGTATACATACAACAATTTAACTGCATATGTTATGACTCACTATTAATGTAACAAACCGTAATCAACGATTCATTACAATACAAAGGTTTTTTTTTTTTTGTTGTTGTCGTTAAACCCCCCCCCCCCCCCCAAAAAAAAAAAAAAAAAAAAAAAAAAAAAAAAAAAAAAAAAAAATCCAACAATTATGTTTTGTTAATTGAGGAATTAAATTTGATTTAATTAATGCCTTCTATTTACAGTTTTTAATAGTAGTAAACTAGAAAATACTGTATATTTTTCAATAATGTCGTATTATTTTATTAATGATGTATAAATTTAACTTTTTGATTTAAAAGTATAAAAAGTTATCAAATGTCTAGCTGAAAAGTATTATAAAAAACATTAAAATAAATATTAATATCCGTTTTCGTAAAGTATGATATAATTAACTTTAAATTTGTAAAATAAATTATAACACACTGCTTATAAGCTTTTCCTGAAACATTTCAATTTTCTTTTTTGATTGGAATTCATAATAATTACAGACAATAAGGATTTACATTGTTTCAAAAATGTTCAGAGTTAAGTTCTATTTTTGGTAATACAGTAATGCGACATCCGTTTTAATAATCTCGAGCGAAAACCTTATATCTTGTACATTATTTAACAGATAGTTTTGAAAACTCACATTTAAGAGATATTATGTTGCTTTAAAACTAGAGTGTTTGAAGCAAATAAACAACCTAATACGTAAAGTTTTATTAAAAGAATATAGAAAATATTTAAAAATAATTTTGAAACGAGGAAACAAGATGTTTCAATATTTACAGCTTTATGTGCAAAAATGTCGGTAAGTTAATTTAGAAAATAAATTTCATTTATAAACATAATGTTATATAAAGGGGTTTTTTTTTAGAAATAACCTATTAAATTCTATATGTTATTCAATAATTTAGAATTTTTTTCTGTTAGCTTTTTATTAGACATTCGTGAATTTAGATTTGTACATTGTGATTGAGAGCAAATGCAGCAAAGCATAATAAGTGGTATATTATAAAAGAGCAGAATATTTTTGTTGAAGCAAAGTCCAATAATCAGCTTATTCAATCATATATACAGTGTATGCCGTTCTTTATGGAAATGATGTAATTTATTTTACACTTTTAGATTTTAAAATACAAAATTTGGCAACTTCAGAAAAACCGACTGCATCTGCTGCTGTTTAAATAAAATGTGAACTAAGAGATTTATTTTGAAAATGGCTTCTAAAATTTTATATGGATCAAAAATTATGTAAATGCCTTATCCGAGGAGAATTATTCATGTTAAAAATTTTAAAACTAAGTGACTATCGCTTTTATTGCATTTCAAAAAATGATATTTATATTATATTTCGAAAAAGTGAAAAGGAAAAGGAAGTTCAAGTGAAACAAAAATAACGGAAAGATAACCACGAAACCTCATAGTAAAATTGAACGCAGAAAAATATATAAAAAAGTAAAGTGTCTGATTCTGAAAAAAAGTACGCTGATTCAACAATCTTTTATAATATTTTTTATCCATTGCAAAGAAACTAAGTAGGTCTTCTGGCTCTGAAAGTAAAATCACTATTAAAGATTTGAAGTTAAAAAAGAAGATTAAACTTAAAAATTTTTTGCTCTTAATAAAGCATGTTGCCAAAAGAAAAACTAATCATACAAAATTATTTATAAAAAAACACATAGCTGCAGAAAAATATTTTTTTTGTTACATTCCATGAACTATAAGAATATTTAAGCACCTGTAACTAAAGAAGGTCAATTTTCTATTGCTTAACTGGCGGGAATGACCATAAGACACAACGGCATCGGTGAAAAAAAAACATTCTGAAAGAGATTTATGATAGTTGCAGAATTTTCTTACAAAGGTAAATTAGACTAGTCATGTCGGGATCACCATAACATTTATTCACCATGGATATGCATAGGTTAAACTATAAATTTTAGATATTTTTCTACAAAATGAATATTTCGAAAGTCCGAAAAAATACTTTTGGAAAACTCAGGTTACTGGAATTTATCAGGCTTCCACGTACTATTACTTTACTATATTAATGTCAAGTTTCAAATCTTTGCTTCATTTTTTTCTGTCGATAGAGTGTTCCTGAATCCAACACTTGATACACAATAGAAAAATTTCGATACGAATAATTTCCACAATAACATAATTATTACAATGTTCTCTGTAGTACCATTTCTACTATAATATATATTTTAAGGCCATCATCATTAACTCTGTTTCAGTTTGTAATCAGACATTGTTTCTGTAGTACATCTGAAGATTCACACCACTTTTTATAAGAGACTATTTGTAATGAAATTAGTATAATACATATCGTGAAAAAAAAAAGAAAAACAGAAATAGTGCGAATTATGATTTTCAAAATTTTAAACTTTCAATGATTAAGTTTTTTTTCTTTTTGACACTTTTCTACGTGGTTGAAAATTGATATGAATTCAGATTACTTCACTGCCGGTCCTTTCGTGTATTTCCTAACTATGATTAATATAGTCAGAAATACCCAGAAATTCTAAAATTCGATCGACAAATTCAGAAAGGGGATAGCAGAAATAAATATAATAAAAACAAATATAAAATATAGGTCGGCAAATCACTTACGTATTCAACGACTACGTGATGGGTCAACTACTACATAGTGGATCGATTACTATATGATTGGAAGGTTTAACAAACACAGTCAAATAGTTCGAAAAAGTACTTCCGGATGACTAAAAATTACCAATATTTACTAGCGTCTGTCGCAGTATTACATTTTAAGTACATGCTAAATTTCAATTCCCTATTTCAATTTGTTCGGTTAAAAGAGTATTTAAAGCGTGACTTTATGAAGTTAAATGTTTAAATGCTCTATTATTAATTTGAACAAAAGGAGTATCCTTATTAATACAAAAATGATAACGGTATTAAGTAACAGTTTACTGAGTCGAGTTACGAATCTCATTTCCAATTTAAATATATCTTTGAATTGAAATTTGATGGAAATACAGTGTCATGGAAAATCGAAGAGTGTGGAAAATGTAATTAAAAATACACCGACAATTAATTATATGATTGACATTATTCGTTATGTAATTTTTTAAAAATATTTTATCGAATCAATTTTTTGAGCAATCAGTGTTCCATTTATCAATGTAATGAAAAAAAATAGCATTTTAAACATTTATTAATTTTTTTAAACAGCCTATGTAGATGAAACTAATCCTTTTTACCTGAAGTATAATTTATGCGTATCTGCTCAAAACAATTAGGGAAGAATGAGGTTTCTAAAAAATGACTCAAATACTTGCTTAAAAACTTCCCTCACAATATGCAACAAATGATTAACTGTCCATTATGTAAAAATTTACACGCGGTAAAATTTATTTAATTAATGTGTATGATTAAACTGGTAAAAATGTTAAACAAAAATAGATCAAGTCGTAGGAAATGAAGGAAAATCATTATGTTAGTAGCTGAAAACTAGTCGTGCTTTGGTTTACGCATGCGCAACGGATAAGGCTAGTTTTGTTTCAAATTCTCTGTGGATAATCCGAGTTTTGAAACTAAAACAATGTTTTAAAAACCTGAAAATTCCGGATAAAAACGCTTATTTTTACAGACTATAGTATTTTTCGGTGCAGGTTTACAGAAAAAAAATAGATTGGAAGAAAAAAGTTTATTTTTTGAATTTTGGATAAAGCGAGATTTCCTACATTTGTAATCTTTATAATCTTGTCATTTAATTACTCGCAATAAACATTTGTTTAAATATGAAAGGTAAGTATATATAGATGCTTTCAATGGTTAACTCCTATTGAAAGAAAAAGTACTTGCTTAGTTATAAAAAAAAAGAAAAAAAAAGAAAAAACTTATTCCAATTCAGAAGAAAATCTAAATATTTTTAAAAATGAGACAAAGAGAAGAACGACTTAACTTCACCCACACTGTAAAAAAAAAATAAAAATGTGTAAATTGGCTAATTTTACACACATATATCTGTAATTTTGTAAAATTACACACCTGTAATAAAAGTTACACATTTTTTCGGAAATCTACCTAGTTTTGTGTGTATTTAGCATCTGAAAGTAAGTGTGTAATTTGTTATCACTTAATAAACTCAGACAAGTGTGTAAATTCCGAAAAATGCCTGAATTTACACGAATTGGAGTGTTATTCTAATTTAAGCATAATAATATTTACTCAGCGAAGTGTGTAAATCTCTGAAATCACCCACTTGTTATAAAATTTACACATTTCGTTCCAAAAATTGCCTGTTTTTATGTGTATTTTATTTATTAGAATGCGTACGTAAGCTTGTATCAGTTAATAGACTCACAGAAGCGTGCAAATGTAAAAGATTACATGTATTTACGCGAATTGGAGAATTTTACATAATTATAAATGTGTAAATTTTAAAAGACAGTTTCCAAATGTATTAGAAGACTTTCCAACAAAATTGAAAAGTGTTTATGCATTCGTTTCGTCTGTCCATCTGCCCGCGCTCTAACTCTCGTAAATATACTCGGATTGCCATGAATTTTTAAAATAATACTGGTGTTCACGCTAGCACAAACCAAACTGAAAATGAAGTTTCTATAATGATTAATTTATTTACAGGGATAGTCAAAAGTTTCCCATTACATTACGGCCTATGGGAAAAATAGTTTTGAATGAGTTTTAAAGGTGTAACATCCGGCCAAACATATTTAAATTTATATGCATTTGCGAAGTACGTTAAAATATGTATTTCAAAAAAAATGCAGTGGAAATAATAGTTATTATTCATTCACAGGGCCACACGAAAGAATTCCTTTACGCAAGAACAAAGGGGCGGAGAATTGTTTGCGACATATTTTAATAATGTTAAACGACTTCGTGTACAATAAAATTGATTAGGTGGGGCTTGTTGAGCTTAAGCCATTTGGTAGGCCTCCCCACCTAGCTGAAACTGAAACAATAAAATTGATATGTTGATACGCTGAGTCATAATATGAAGTGCATAACATTTACAGGGAGAGACAAACGATTTCAAATAGTATATTCTATTTGAAGTGCTGTATATTATCGATGATGGTTGATGGATGGATGAAATGCATTTTTAATTATGATATGCGTTTTCAAGTTTCACTAAATGTATGCATATTACATGGTGTGTATAAATGCTATATTTTATATAAAAGGTTACACAAAAGAGCTCGTAAAGGTTACTGAATATGAGGTAATTTACTCAAAGGTTGTTTTTAAATAAGTTATAAATTATTACGTTGAACTGCTTTCAAATTACTCAGAAATGTTTGTAGAATACAGGGTGTATCTAAACTACTGGGCAAAACTTTAAGGGGTGATAGTACACATCAAGACAAATAATATTAAATGGGAAACTAAGCGTCCCAAACGTCTTCCGAAGGTGATAGGCGCCATCAAAGTTTAGGGTCCACAATTTGAAATGATTATAACAAACGGAAAGTTGGTCGATTCGTTTGCGGTTTTCACGAAAAGTATTCTTTATGTCAGTATTGCCTTAAAAATAAATTATAAAGATAAATTTCAAAAAATGCCGATAGAGGGCGCTTTAGACTTTGGTGTAACGAATAACTATTTTTTACCGTTATTTTTTGCATCTCATTAAATTTTTTTAGAAATTTAGACATAAACTTAAATTTTGAGCTAAAAACCAGTGGTTAGATAGCGCAAACTGAACTGTGTTCAATCGGAGTGTGTAGGTTCAAATTTCAAATGATTATAAAAAAACAGAAAAATTGGTCAATTGATTTGCGGTTTTCACTAAAACTATTCTTTATCTCAGTATTGTCTGGAAAATAAATTATGAACATCAATTTCAAAAAATGTCGATAGAGGGCGCTTTAGACTTTGGAGTAACGTACAGCTATGTTTTACTGTTATTTTTGCATCTCATTAATTTTTTTTAAGCTTAGACATAAGCTTAAATTTTGAGCTGAAAATCTGAATCGTTGAGAGTGGTTAAGTAGTGCTAACTGAACTGTGTACAATGGGGGGGGGGTGGACATGTTCAAATTTCAAATGACTATACAAAACGGAAAAATTGGTCGATTCGTTTGCGGTTTTCTCTAAAACCATTCTTTATGTCAGTATCTCCTTGAAAATAAATTTTAAAGATAAATTTCAAAAAACTCCGTTAGAGGGCGCCTTAAACTTTAGAGTAACCAACAATAGTTTTTAAATGTTATTTTTTGTATCTAATTAAATGCTTGCAAAAGCTTAGACTTAAATTTTGAGCTCAAATTCTGAATCGTTGGGAGAGGTTAAGAAGTGCAAACTGAACTATGTTCAGGAGTTGAAATCTTACCCCGCCCACCCTACGAACACCGTTCAATTTTTCGCTACTCAATTTTTCACAACGATTCAGAATTTGAGCTCAAAATTTAAGTCTAAGCTTTTAAAACATTTATTTAGATTTTTAAAAAAATAACGGTTAAAAATAATTGTTAGTTACTCTAAAGGTTAAGGCGCCCTCTAATGCAATTTTATGAAATCAATCTTTAGAATTTATTTTCTAGGAAATACTGACATAAAAATGTTTTTGAGAACACCGCAAACGAATCGACCAAATTTTTCCGTTTTTATAATCATTTGAAATTTGAACCTCCCCACCCCCATTGAACACAGTTCACTTTGCGCTACTTAACCACTCTCAATGATTCAGATTCTCAGCTCAAAATTTAAGTTAATGTCTAAGCTTCTAAATAATTTAATGAGATGCAAAAAATAACGGTGAGAAATAGTTGTACGTTACTCCAAAGTCTAAAGCGCCCTCTATCGACATTTTTAAAAATTTATCTGTATAATTTATTTTTAAGACAATACTGACATAAAAGAATAATTTTACTGAAAACCGCAAATCAATTGACCAATTTTTCTGTTTTTTATAATCATTTGAAATTTGAACCTACACACTCCGATTGAACACAGTTCAGTTTGCGCTATCTAACCACAGGTTTTTAGCTCAAAATTTAAGTTTACGCCTAAACTTCTAAAAAATTTTAATGAGATGCAAAAAATAACGGTAAAAAATAGTTGTTCGTTACTACAAAGTCTAAAGGGCCCTCTATCGGCATTTTTTGAAAGTTATCTTTATAATTTATTTTCAAGAAAATACTTACATAAAGAATACTTTTCGTGAAAACCACAAACGAATCGACCAATTTTTCTGTTTTTTATAATCATTTCAAATTTTGGACCCTAAACTTTCAGGGCGCCTATCTCATTCGGAAGACGTTTGGGACCCTTAGTTTCCCATTTAATATTATTTGTGTTGATGTGTACTATCACCCCTTAAAGTTTTGCCCAGTAGTTTAGATATACCCTGTATAGATAAAATAATATACAGGGTCACGTAAAGTACTGGATACATGGTCACCCTTGGAGGATAATTTCTGGAAATGCTATTTAAGAAGTTTTAAGTGTGTTTTAGTTTAAAATAAATTTTAGGTAAATATTGGAGTGTAATACAAATACTAGATAAATTACAGGTCTGAACAAAAGTATTCAAGTATGTTTTCATCTATTAGTATGAATTGCTAAAAGATAAATTTAGCGGTTTTTTGCTTAACTAAATTTTCTTATTATACAGTATATATATCAACAGACAGATTAAATACAGGGCTGTTCAAAAGTATTGAAATACATATTTGGCTATGGACTATAACACCTTATTTCATTAGATAATGAAGTTTTTTTAAAGATTTCAGGAAGTGTTGGAAAGTGTTTCGTAATCTATGCTTAACGCATGATTTTTCTTTCTTGTTAATTGAGATATGAGTTTTTAAATTGACTTTTGCATACTGCGTCCTGTGTATAAATGCTGTAGATCATGTACAGGGTAACACAACAGAAAATGCACAGGTTACAGTATATGAACGAAAGTTGCTTAAAGATGGTTTTAAGATAAATTCCACATTTTTACACAGAATTGCATTTAGTAAACTAAGATATGTATGTAGAAAAATGATATATAGGGCCACCCAAAAAATTTGATACATGGTTGTCTGTGTAAGATAACCTCTGGAAATGTAATTTCACTATATTTAAACGTGTTTTTGTTTTAATTAAACTATAGCTAAATAGTGGCATAACCTTATGCAAAAATAGTAGGCAAAATACAGGGCTGTACAAAAGAATTAGAATTTGCTATCGTCTTTTGCGTATACAATTCTAAAAGTCAAATTTCAACCTATTAGTTGTTTTACTACTTTACAACAGTGCTGAAAATATTTAAGAATTCTGTTTGTTTGTCCGTATTCTAACTTGCGTCAATAGTTGTATTGCTCTGTAATTGATATATGTATTGAGACAATATTTTAATTCATGTACCAAACTATGACTAATACAACATATAATTTATAAGGAAGAAACTTTACAATTCATTTTAACAAGAAACTTTTTTAATTGAATAAAAACAAAAGTGAAATGCATAAACATTTTTTAAATGGAAAATTTTAATTAGAGCCACTCTTATGAAAATAACATGCATTTAACTTCCGAATATAGCATTGTATAAATAAACGGAAAATAACATCTGCGTGCAAAACTTTCACCTGCAGACGATCACAAGAGTGCGTCTTTGGAATAGAAACAGACTAAGACCGTTCAGATTCTCCGGACATATTGTTTTGTTATAAACGTATATAGTTCGTATGAATTAAAAAAAAATTACGAAAATGTTACAAGAATGCGGCCAAAGGATATTTTACATAAAATTCCGAAAAAGGTACAGTGTAAGTAACGTTAGTTAATAAGAGCTCATTACTGTCATTGTACTGGATTCCGTCATAATTCTACGAAAGAATCTTTTTCTATTTGGATTATCTCAATTTAACACTGAGGAAGGTCATTGATAAGAAATAGGTAAGAAAAAAATATTTTCTCAGTTTCCTTTTTTTAGTTAATGGTCTTAGTTTTAGTTAATTTCATATAAACATTTTATAAAAGCAATTACTAACATTAATTTAACTTTTATCAATTCAATAAACTTTAAAAAATTTAATTTTTATTTTGTTGAAATAAACGGCCGCATGCCAACGATTTATTCATTTAAATAGCATGTAAATCAGATTTTTTTCCTTTTTAAAACTATGTGGTTGAAATCAAGTTTCTTTAAATTTTTAAAGTTTGCGGTTTTAAAAGCAATTTAATTAATAGTTAACATAATTACTAAACATGTATTATAACATCCCAATAATTTCGCCATTAAACAGAGTTTTTAACTTATATATGAATAATATCACATTGTAAAATGTATGAATATGAAATATATGATATGTACAACATGCATATGAGGTATATATAGGCTAGATGAGAAGGTAATAGACAAGCTTCAGTATTTTTGGTAAAAAAAAATACTTAGTAAAAATTGAATTTATATATACATTTTCCAAACTTCTCTTTACATGATTTAAAATCTTTATTATTTTTTATGCTCCTAATCAAGCCAGTTAAGACACAGAAAATAATATTTCAAAAATCCATCGATTTTCAGTGAAAATTTTAATGAATATGCTAAGAGTTGGCTTCATTTAATAAAATAATACTGTATAATTTTTCTTTCCTTGCAAAATTTGCATATGTTTATATTTCGTTAGAAAGAAAGCTTTGAATTTTATGTACTTATGACTATTTGCAAAATATCATTTATTTTTAAGAATTTAAGAAGCGTGTGTTATTGGAATGCTTAATTATTCAATTTCCAGTACAGAGCAATCCAATGTTGACATAGTTAAAAGGAACAATTTCAGTATTGTTCGTGGTGCATAAAATCGTTAAATTTAATTGAAAATCTAAATAATTCAATTTATTATTTAAATTGCACTTACCATACTGTAAAAACATATAAAAAATTTATACATAACTGCTATTAATTAATTTCGTGTGGTTTATAAAGTTTGCAATATTTTAATCTAAAGACATTTTTATTAACTCCACCTTGTATACTGACTCGGGAAAAGAGGGAGGCGCTCAATTGCCATTTAAATTTTATAATTCACATTTAAATAAAAACAATTATGTAACAGAAATTGTTAAAAATCAATTGCATTTTAAAAAATCAACTGCATCTATTGTGCCCCATCTGTCGCCGGTGACGGAGTGGCGCTCAACGTGTTAATTGTTAAAAATAGAGGGAAATAAACGAATTTGTGCTCAAATAACTATTTTTTTCATATTTTATCTATCTAAACCTCCCAATGTATAAATAATTTGATAACTGTGATTCCCTGACATTTAGAATTTTAAACAATGTATCTAAAATAATTAAAATTTTGATATTGTGATAGTTACAATGATTGCTTTAAACAGTGAACAATTCTCAAAATATTTCATTAATTAATTGCTATTCTAATTTGTTAAATTTATTTGAAGTATTTATTTTGTTTTATTAGTATGCCTTCATTAAATTATGGCTCTAATTATTGTTATAAAAATCTATTACTTTTGTGAGGTTCCATTACCGGATTCATACATTCCTGAAACTTTTTTATTGTGTCTTTAAAAAAAAACCCTGTATTTTTAATATACTGATTCAAATAAATTTTTCACCACATTTTATTCTAAAAATTGTATAGTAATAATTCTAATCCCTGGAACTATTTATGATAGTATCAGTGTTATAGTGGCCTTGGCAACAGACATCCAGCCAGAAATTACATCTTTGAAAAAACGAACATAAATATTTCGCATTATAGGCAAAATAGAGTACATTCAGTTGCTGTAAGATATAAACAATTAATGACCGTTTTTTTAAATCATGTATCAAGAGTTAATATTGGTTTAATCTTATAATTTCATAAATAAGAATGTAATATCGAGAATCTATTATTAATGTTATTTTTTTAATAATAAAAAAATTGTTTTAAAGTTTTCTTTTACTGCTTGCAAACTCTAATGTAAAATGAATTAATCCTTTGTGTCATCACGTTGCATATCTGCAAACAGAAGGAGATAATAGATTTTAATTTCAGAAAGAAAATAGATTAAGAAAAATAATTAAAGAAAATAGATTATAATAACAGAAAGGTGATAGATTACAATTTGAGACGACCCTGTTACTTGATTGAGCGTAAATGACTCGTGGTCTTGTTTTAAGATTACAAATTTGTTAGAAAAAAGCAAGTTGGAAATTGCACGTTAAACAAAGCAAACGATGTGCGTTTCGTACTATAAAGAAGTTAAAAAAATATTCAGATCTTGGTGTAATAGTAGACAGTACTTCGGATACTGTTTAAGTATTCGAAATCTTTTCTTTGTCTTTGTAAACACTATGTATCTGATTTTTATTATAAAATAAGCAATCTTTAGCAAATCTCAGCAACCAACATAAAAGCATCAATTTTATAAAATGGGAAATATTTTAATATAATTAAAACGCGTCCCAAACAATGTTTCCTTCTTTACCATAATGTAATGGAATATTTTAGTAAGGCCCTGTAAATTAATAAAAACTATACTTTGCACTACAGATTATACAAAATTTATATTGTAGCGTATACCTCTTAGATGCATATCAATTTTATTACGTTCGAAGGCGTGTAACATTATTAAAATGCACGTGAAACTATTTAATCCCATTGGCAGTAATGCAGGGGAACATTTTTGACTATCTCTATAATTGAATTATGCATCTCATTTTCATAAAAAATGAAATGCCATTGATAAAATTATGCAACAGCGATGTATTTTTAATTTCAAACGATTCGGTTGAGTAGTTTTTGCGTTGTTATATACAAACGGACAGATAGACAGACGGACGGACGGATTGAATGACAACTATAGCTGCTACGTACGCTGGTGTGCAAAATTTAAGGACGAGTCCCAAAATGCCACTTTTCAAGCGATATTTTTCACGCAAATATTCAAAAGGAAGTAATATAATTCGAATAATTACTATCCATGCGTAAGAGGTTTTCCATATAGCATCTCATTCGGGTAACACATGGTCACAAGAGTCACACTACGGCGAAACAAAAAGTAGGAAATTACACACTTCTCTTTTTATGTCTCATATGACTACTATATGTGACTCCACTGACAGGTCATTGTGACTGCTGCTTTGTGTCGAGTCCCCAGCTGACTTTGCAATGTCGTTTTATTGAGACTCTCATGTGACTGTCATAGGGAGACTCAATTTCAAAGTCATTGTGAATGTTGCATTAGGATATATAAACAAATAATGTCACATTAAATTCACATGGGGACTTTCTGTCACAAGACTTTGTCAAATGGTGACAGAGACACTCCTGTAAAGTAACCACTGTGAAAAGTCACCGTGTGACTTTAATAGGACATTATTTGGTAATTTATCATAATGCAACGTTCACAATGACTTTCAAATTGAGTCTCCAGATGAGAGGTCACACGAGATTTTCAATGAAACGACATTGTAAAGTCACCTAGTGACTCGTCACAAAGTGGCAATCTCAATGACCTGTCAGTGGAATCACATATAGTAGTCATTCGAGACTCATAAAAGAGAAGCATGGAATTTCCTATTTTTTGTTTCGCCTTATGACTGCGACTCTTGTGAACATGTGTGACCTGAATGGGATGTTATATGGACTAGCAGTTATACAGGGAAGGGATAGTAATTATTCCAATTACATTACTTCCTTTTGAATATTCGCGTGAAAATTATCCCTTGAAAATTAGCATTTTGGGACTCGTTTTTCAATTTTGCACACCAGTATATTTACTTAATCACAAACGCGTACTTAGAAACACAAACACGTCAAGCATATACGAATTTGTTCTTCATGTAATTTTGTTTTGCGATTTTAAAAACCTTTTTTTCGCAGTTTACACATCAAAAAATAAGGTAAATCTATGTACAAAAAAACCTATGTATTTTAAATATTACTCAAAAATGTGTGTTTTCCATGTTATGTAGACATATGTGTAAAAACAGAATATTACACATAAATCTGTGCATTCTGTATATAACACAAAAACATGTGTATTTTGCATATTACATAACATTGTGCGTATTTTCCTATTACACAAAAACATATGTAAAAACAGAATATTACTCAAATATATGTATAAAAATAGTACTCAGAAATATGTGTATTTTAGTAGAATTCACACATTAAAGTGTGTATTTCAAGAGTTATCAGATAATTTTTACACATTTGGACTTATCATCAAATTACACATTAAAATGTGTATTTTGAAATTTATACATTAGGCGTGTATTTTGGCAATTTACACACAAATTTACACATATAGACATGTCGTTTTTGTATCATCGATTTACACATTTTTGTGTGTAAATTTACACATTTATTTTTTAGAGTGCATGGTTGTTAGTTTAACTTTAATTGCTGTTCTATGTAAATAATTGTACCAACGCCAGCTAGTATCTGTTAACCTAAATATGTGTTTAGATTTCCCTGAGATGATGGTCAACCTCAGGGAGAAATAAATTTACTACAATATTTTACTGCACAATCTATATTAAAAGAGACAAAATACATATTTCCCATATTGCATATTTGTATATATAGGTGAAAATATACAACAGCGAAATTTAATATATTTAGAGTAATGTTTACAGAGTACTGTTAATATTGGATGTTTGTTCTTGGGGATAGGGACTGTAATTAGGATTGCGTTTCTTTATGCTTAAAATTAATTATTTATACATCATTATACGTCCATTTATTATTGGTAATTGTTTTAACAAATGTTACTTTACTAAACATATTTCAGTTTTTGGATTTAGTATAATCAATGAAATATTGTTAGCAATCAACGCAAAATGTCCAATTTCTTTGTATTAACCTATATGTAGAATTACAATTACCTTTTTAAATTCATATTTATTTCTAAAATTAATACACCACGTGAGATTGTATTTATTTAGTACGTTTATCCAAAATAACTAAATTTACTGGTTCTGACTGGTTCTAACTATAAAACATTTTTCAGATTTTTTTTCAGTCTATTAAATTGTTTTAGATTGAATTTTCTTATGATTCTAATGATTTTTCAAGTATAGTATTAAATTTCACAGGCTTTATAACTTAATCATTGCTGCTTTCTCTTCTAAAAGAAAATATTATTCTAAGTATGTTTATTAAAACTGGGAAACTTCATAACATTAAAGGTTATTCACGGGAGTTTAATACGTGTCGGCTCGAAAGATTTAAGTTAATCTGTAATCTCTATATTGCAGGCGGTGAAATTTATTTATAGTACCATCTGTTTAATGTATACTTTATATATTAAGAAGTTGATTACAATTATCCTAACTTAGCTGAAGTTAAAGATTTACTTTAAATTAATCCTTAATCATAATCTTATTAAACTGTATAATTATTTCCATGATTAAAAATTATTTATTTGCTATTTAAACACATATTTTATTTAAATACTATGGCACATTATTAATCCCATGTTTTCGAAATTCTCCTTTCATGCAATGTTGTATTTTTCTCGTATTTATGAAAAAGTATTTTATTAATTTCTAAATTACTATTTCTGCAATGTGAATAAGCAAATTTTAAGAATATAAAGGGAAAGAGATTTAAATATCTTAATTGTAGTTGTTTTCTATGTACTCTTAAAATTCATTAAAAAATAACGCAAGTTGAGTAAAAATCTACTCATCTCACGATTTGAAAGTCAGCTTCTCAAAAAGAGTTCAAAATATTCGAGTGAACGAACTGCTTTTAAGCAATTTCAATCACGATTAATATTTTAACTAAGCAATTTAAATCAAGATGAGCTAAACTTAAAAAAAAAGTCATTTGCGATCTAATAAATTTCAGCTCCTGTGTAACCAAATCCAATCTTTGATTTTAAGTGTGTAAAGCTATAGAAGGAACGACTTTAAGAATGACTTTTAATAGAAAATTCATCAGAATTATAGTTATTATAAAAGGAAAATTTTGAAAACCTCCATACTCAGGCTGTTATCGTTTCAAATCTGCAAATATTGGCCTAAACGCCTCATTTTTTTGCCGACGTGCTAATCACAAAGCTCTGATAAGCAAAAAAAAAAAAAAAAAAAAAAAAAAAGACATTACACCTTGATTTTAATATTCAGTTACTTAAAACTATTTAAATCCAATACTACGACCTGTACGTTCTCCATTTACGACCAACCCTTGAGTAATTATTGGCCGTCGATAGATAACATATTAAACCTAACATTAACCTAATTAAAAAGACGTACATTTCACTGGCCCCGCCCCATAATGATTTTAAAATTTCAACTACACCATTCGTTTGTGCTACGTTTGTGCTGGTTTGTGCCGCAAAAAGTTTCGTTTGTGCCACTTCCGTACTCTCGCTATAGCGAGTATAATGGTGCGGGGCCAGTGAAACGGCAGCCCCGCCCCATCAACGGAATCAAATATTTCTTACTGCATTCGTTTGTGCTACGTTTGTGCTGGTTTGTGCCGCAAAAATTTTCGTTTGTGCCACTACCGTTCTACCGTTATAACGAGCACAATGGGGCAGGGCCAGTGAAACGGCAGCCCCGCCCCATCAATGCAATCAAATATTTATTACTGCATTCGTTTGTGCTACGTTTGTGCTGGTTTGTGCCGCAAAAAGTTTCGTTTTTGCCACTTCCGTTCACTCGTTATAACGAATTTTTTAGTTCAAGGTCACGTAAAGAAAATCAATTATAAAAACCATAAATAGAAACGCATCAAGAAATGAAATGTGTATTTCTTTAGTTTCATGTAAATGTCGGTTTGTGCCGCAAAAAATTTTGTTTGTGCCACTTTCGTTCCCTCGATATAACGAATTTTGCACATTTTCAACAGAGGGCGACCATTTCAGTGGCCCCGCCCCATCAACGAAATCAAAATTTTATGACTGCATTCGTTTGTGCTACGTTTGTGCTGGTTTGTGCCGCAAAAAGTTTCGTTTGTGCCACTTTCGTTCACTCGTTATAACGAATTTTTGTAGTTCAAGGTCACGTAAAGAAAATCAATTATAAAAACCATAAATGGAAACGTATCAAGAAATGAAATATGTATTTCTTTAGTTTCATGTAAATGTCGGTTTGTGCCGCAAAAAATTTCGTTTGTGCCACTTTCGTTCCCTCGATATAACGAATTTTGCACATTTTCAACAGAGGGCGACCATTTCAGTGGCCCCGCCCCATCAACGAAATCAATATTTTATGACTGCATTCGTTTGTGCTACGTTTGTGCTGGTTTGTGCCGCAAAAAGTTTCGTTTGTGCCGCTTCCGTTCACTCGTTATAACGAATTTCTGTAGTTCAAGGTCACGTAAAGGAAATCAATTATAAAAACCATAAATAGAAACGTATCAAGAAATGAAATGTGTATTTCTTTAGTTTCATGTAAATGTCGGTTTGTGCTGCAAAAAATTTTGTTTGTGCCACTTTCGTTCCCTCGATATAACGAATTTTGCACATTTTCAACAGAGGGCAACCATTTCAGTGGCCCCACCCCATCAACGAAATCAAAATTTTATAACTGCATTCGTTTGTGCTACGTTTTTGCTGGTTTGTGCCGCAAAAAGTTTCGTTTGTGCCGCTTCCGTTCACTCGTTATAACGAATTTTTGTAGTTCAAGGTCACGTAAAGAAAATCAATTATAAAAACCATAAATAAAAACGTGTCAATAAATGAAATGTGTATTCCTTTAGTTTCATGTATATGTCGGTTTGTGCCGCAAAAAATTTTGTTTGTGCCACTTTCGTTCCTTCGATATAACGAATTTTGCACATTTTCAACAGAGGGCAGCCATTTCAGTGGCCCCACCCCATCAACGAAATCAAAATTTTATAACTGCATTCGTTTGTGCTACGTTTTTGCTGGTTTGTGCCGCAAAAAGTTTCGTTTGTGCCGCTTCCGTTCACTCGTTATAACGAATTTTTGTACTTCAAGGTTACGTAAAGAAAATCAATTATAAAAACCATAAATAAAAACGTGTCAATAAATGAAATGTGCATTTCATTAGTTTCATGTAAATGTCGGTTTGTGCCGCAAAAAAATTTTGTTTGTGCCACTTTTGTTCCCTCGATATAACGAACTTTGCACATTTTCAACAGATGGCGACCATTTCAGTGGCCCCGCCCCGTTAACGAAATCAAAATTTTATAACTGCATTCGTTTGTGCTACGTTTGTGCTGGTTTGTGCCGCAAAAAGTTTCGTTTGTGCCGCTTCCGTTCACTCGTTATAATGAATTTTTGTAGTTCAAGGTTACATAAAGAAAATCAATTTTAAAAGCTGTAAATTAAAACATGTGACGGAATAAAGTCCTTATTTCTTTAGTACACTGTAAATTTCGGTTTGAAACCCAAAAAATACGCTTGTGGCATTTTCATTCCTTCGATATAAGGAATTTTCTTCTTTTCAACAGAGAGCGACCAGTTCTAAATAAAAATTTAAAATGTGAGATACGATTGACTGAATTTATTTTTCTGCATTTTATTATATAAATTTTCAATCTGATAAAAGGTGTTACTCGTTTTTAAGGATATTTTGAATGAGAATATGACTATGTAACTTTTATCTCCAATCTTTTTTATAGTTAAGTTACCTTGGCCTCATCAATTGCTCCGCTTTTGTAGTTTGTGTCACTTTTTTTCCAATAACTTTTTTTCTGGTCACTTTTTTTTTCCGTTTACCGAAATGAATAATGGCATAGTATTTCTACACGGTGTTTCAGTTGAACACGAAATGAGAAATCGTGTAAAAAATAAGTGATTATTGTTAAAACTGCACTTTTTTTCTCTTAATAAATATCTCATCTTTAATAACGTAGAAATTTCATGACAGAATAAGTTATGAAAAATATTTAAGACAATTTTTAGTTTAAAAATATTTTGTTTAGGTGTTGGAATTGTTTGATATATATATATATATGCAACAAGTAAAATACCTATTGATCATCATGTTATTAAAATTAAATTAGTTTTCTGTTTTGAAAATTTAATTTTCTTGAAATTTATAATATACAGTCGAGTCTCTCTATAACGAAACTCCATCCAACGAATTTCTCTATTTAACTAATTTTTTATAGGAACGGTTACTTTTTTTCATGATTACATTAAAAATAATCTCCATATAACGAAATATATATCTCCATTTAACGAATTTTTTCGAAAATATTCTATCATAAGTTCAGAAAACACTTCAGCATATTATTTGAGTAATTTTTTTCGTTGATATCTGGTTTATATTTCATAGCTACATTCCTCTACCTTTTCCTTCATGTCGAAAAAAAGGCATTCAACTCCCCCCCCCCCCCCGCCAAGAAAAACATATTTTTGCATGGTTACACTTGACTTTGTTTTAGCCAAGATTAGCATGCGTTCTTGGAAAAGATTGAAATATTTGCTTGCTATTGGGGCGATTTGCAACTATCACAAAGCATACTAAAAGATAAAACTATTCCATTATTGTCTTTAAAATTGTGTTTGCTTCTTGGTTTGGATAATAAGGCAGGAGTACTGGGGGATTGGAAAAAGAAGTCGTTTTTCTGCAGGTTTTCATCTACCTAAATTAACTCTCATTACTTTAAGAGTTTAGCGAGGATGTTTGTTGTTTGTGGCGACTCCGAGCATTTTTTTTGCTGTGAGAGATCATTTGAATTAAGAATTGTTACTAAATGTCATCTTTGTTGGTGTTATTTTCTACGGCATTTGGATAAAATCGCTTCTAGTTAAACACAAATAAAATTTTGAAAACAATCAATAAGACACTGGGGGAAAAAAGGAAGTGGCGAAAATGTTTCAGATTCTGAAAAGAAATCTGTTAAATATTTCAAAAACTTAATAAAACACCTCAAAAACAATTCTGTTTCAAAATTTAAACATAAATGAAAAATTTTTGCCGTTCTCTGTTCAACGAATTTTTCTATATAACGAATTTTTTGTCTGGACGATGGATTTTGTTATATTAGAGACTCGACTCGACTGTATATGTATATTTGTTATTGATAAGAGTGTAAAAAAGAGAAATAATTAAAAAAAATTAAATATTTACGCTTTTGAGAAAAATATGTCAACATCTGATGCTCATAAACTAAACGCTCATTTATTTAGACGCTTTATGTATAATTGATAAGCGAATGATACATAAAAACTGAAGGTGATAAATAATTCGTAAATTACACAGGCCTGCAAATTGAGAGTCATAACTTCCTCTCTAGAATTTGAGAGCTGATTCTAGGGTATTTTGGTGCGCTGATTACGAATATGTACTTAGTTTTTTTTTTTCCATCACCTTCAAATTTTTCAAAAAAGATACAGATAGAAAATAGAAAAAAAAACACAAGTTTTCACATAAAAAATATATATTTAAAAAAGTACATTACTTTTAACATAAAAAAACAACTAAAATATAATAATAACTTATTACTGATCTAAATTATATGTAAATTTTATTTGTGGAACCTGATCCTTTTTTCCTGGAAGCTTCGAGTGTACGATTTTCGCTTAAATTTCCGGTTTGGATCGTCGCGCTACAACAACCAGCAGTAGTCCACCATCATGCTAGTATTCATCTTCCTTGATCCTGGACTTCTAGCTCTTTCAAATCTTAGTGAAATCTTTCGTCTTGTTCTTCGCTAACGGCTCCTAGATTTTCTGGGAAGTAATCTATGTGCGAATTTAAGAAATGAAGTTTAATGCTCATATTACAACCCATTACACCAAAATTTTTAATCAGTTTGGCCACTATTTGTTTATAGTCGTAGCTTTTATTGTTCCCCAAAAAGTTTTTCACCACTTCCTTAAATGACTGCCTTGCTTGCAACTCGATATCATTAAGTTTTTCATCTAACTTTTCGTCCGACATTAATTTTCTTAAATCAGGCTTAAAACGTATCCAAAATAACTTTTGTAAATACTTTTTACAAATTCTGTAATGCTGTTTCGTTGTTTTTTCACCATAAATTTCCCGCAAATATAACGAAAACAATTCGGAGAATTTAAACAGCTTGGCGATGACATTTTAAAGGTTATGCTGCAAGATTCGCACTTCAACTGTTAATTTTCTAAATCAGTGCGGGTACTTATACAAAAACCCTTTGGTTTATCTTTATTACACCCTTTTCGACTAATATTTACAACAATTAGGTTATATTACCTAATCATTATGTATTAATGAGCTCATTACTAAATTAAGCCAAAATGACCCGTTTTCAACATGGTTAATGTGAATTACTTATACTTATTATGTAGTAATTAACAAATTACTGTTTTGAAGTAATTTCTATGTCACTTTACACTAATTAAATGCAATAAAAATTAAGCTGAAGTAATTTAATGATGTTTTATAAATTTTAAAATGTAGACGCTCAGACATTTTTCAGCAAAATTTTAATATTCAATATCAAGAAATCCTGACGTGATGGAATTTTTTCTTATTTTTCTCGTAATTAGCACATCAGAAACTATAGAAAACGTTACTCAGATTTCAAAGAGGAAAACCATTGCAGACCTGTGTTATTTTTTACTAGTTTTTTTTTAATTACATTTAACTCACTTGAATGTTTTAATAATTTGTTATATCGATCCTTTTTTTTTCTATATTTAATACGTTAATAAACAAAAACTAAATGTGTTAAATAATTTAAAAATTTTAATAATTCTTCAATATTTTTAGTATTCATATCAAACTTTTTTTATTCAGGTGGTATTTTTTAATTTCCCGTAGTTGTGGAGAGGATTTCCACTAAAACACCATAAATTAACATTAAATTAAAAGGGAAATTTTGTAGAAACTTTCCTGTGCGACCATTTCTTCAATGAAACTAAATATATTTTCATAGACTCAATATTAATTTTACCTCATTTCCGAAGTTATCCCATTTGAACTCCCTCCATGAGCGACCAATTTCTTTTAAGAAAATGAAACGAATTCCTTTTACTCCTTGTCGCTTGAAGAATGTTTTATTAGAAAACTAATTCTGGGAAGCATATTATTCATCAAACTTCTAGATTAAGTTTATTTATTTATTTATTTTTTAATTGCGATAACTTTTAAGTGTTTAATTCTCTTTGTGCTTTTTTAGCTTTATACTTAAATCTGATGACGAATTAAGAAGGACGCTTAATAAATTCCTCTGCCCTATTCTGTCAGAAAATTCTCAAAGAAATATATAAAGTATAATGAAATCGTCATTATTTGTTTCCATTAAAAAAAAATACATTTTTTTAATTGAACTTTGAAAAGACAGGAAATAAAAGTTATAAAAGATAAAATCATAAAATCTAAGTATTCATAGTTAATGTATTTATTTTTTAAACTCTGCAGAAATTAACCTATAATTTTTGTTTTGATACTTAACCTTTCAATTTTTTTCCTAATGTGAAAAATAAATTTTAGTAACATTATTTGTTGCCTTTTTCAACAACTATAATCTGCTTTTAAAATGACCTTCATTAAGCGATCACCTCTGCAGTGACTAATTTTTATTGAAATGAAAATGGTTGCTTTAGGGATGTTTTACTGTACTCTGCTATCTGTTTGTTCGTGTGGTAGTATTATTGATTGTGCAATATTTCAATTTATATAAATGTATCACTTACTGAAATATTGTAGTAAAAAAAAATTTAAATTATGTATCTAGATAGTTTAATTAAGGTTATAAGGTAGAATCAACTTTCGTTAATTCGAAATCGGATAATTCGAATCTTCGCTTAATTCGAACTAAAAAGGAAGTCTCGAAATTTTCAATGCCAGAACAACGTTAAAAATTTTCTTTAATTCAAACCCATTTTCTCTTGTCTTCGTTTAATTCGAACTAACGAGAATTCCAGTTTTCCATTTCTCGTTTCTTTCTCACGGATTTCAGATCATTTGAATAAATTTCTTTCTTTGATTTTTGTGAAAATTTTTCCGAACGTGTATACGTATAATCCAATGCATTTGATATCCTTTTCTTAGTGCCTCGTCTGTCTTATGAATTACGCTTTAATTTTTTTTTCCATTGCGTTTGTTTATCATCTTTTAATTAGTTTATGTATTTATACATTCTAACTTAATATTAAGTCATATTCTAATGATAATAGACGAAATAAATAAATAAAAAAACACTATAATATTAATTCCTTTGTAATAGTACCATATTAAGCATGTTTTCAGTTCATTTTTTCCATAAATCGAACTTCGGATAATTCGAACATTTCTTGCGGTCCCGACGAGTTGGAATTAACGAGAGCCGAGTGTATATTAAAAAAAATCGGACACAATGTATGTGTAATACATTTTTTCCCTAAATCAAATGATTAAAATAGCTGAATCATAAAAACTTTAGCTCATAAAAAGTATTAAGGAAAAATAAAATAATATTAATATCTATTAAATCAAAATTGCTTTGAGTTGTATTTTATTCTATAAAATATTCCTCTTCATTTTTTTAAGGTACCTTTCGCTTGCTATAAAATTAATTTCGTTTCAGAGTGATTCATATTTTCAAAAATGATAAATATGAATAATCAAAACAAGCAAACAAACAGAAAGTGGGTTTGCGAGGGAGTTGAGAAAAAATCCAAATATTTCAGAACGTGAGAGTAATTTTTTTAATTTTGAAATCAACTGGATTTCAAAATATTAAGTTAATAGCAATTAGGATGTCAGCGATTTTAATCAGTAGATTTAAATCAGGGATTAAATCGAGATTTAAAACAATCGATTTTTTAATAAAAAATTATTGCTTAAAATAAAAAAATTAAAAGGTTTAAAAGGACATAAAAGTATTAAAATCTAAGATTAATTTGGAAATTTTCTACAGATATTTTGCCTTATGACTAAATGAAAAAAAATACTTTATAAACTTACCTTTAAACTTAATTCCTGAGAATCGTGACACGCGGGCACGTGTCTACCTCAGCTGATGACGAGCTGTATTGTTTTAGCTCGAAATGCGTCTTCTTTGCTTTTTATTTTATGGTGATTTTTACAAAGCCTATTATTTTAGTTATTAATTATCACTAGTGTATTCGGTATTCTTTCGCTCTTAAAGGCGTAAGATCTTTAAGAAGATACAATTAAAATTGACTTTTGAATCGAATTTTTCGAAGCGATAGCACTGGAAAAAAGAAAAAATTTTCGTCACGTGACAAAAATCCCTAATAAACCAAAAAGTAATTTAATTATGATCAGGGCCGGTTTAAGCAATTTTGGGGCCCGGGGCCATCGGGAATTTTGCCCCCCCCCTTACGCTATTGGAAATCTTAAGCCTCCTACCACGATACTGAATGTCACCCCCTCCTCAAATACACACACACCTTTGTTTTGTTTTTTTAACATTAAAATACAAATCTTAGATTTTGAATATGTATAATGTTAATAATTTTTCTTCTTTGTTATCTTTAAATTCGCCTTTTTTTGCAACCTTTTGACAAAATTTGCGCTTTTCCTGTGATCTTTTTCCGAAATTTGCGTTTTTCCTGCCAGTCTTTGACGAAATTCGCGTTTTTTAAGCGATTCTCTGCCAAAATTCATGTTTTTCAGCGATTCTTTGATGAAATTCGCATTTTTTTTCAAGCGATCCTCTGTAGAAATTTACACTTTTTCCGCGTCTCTTAGACAAACTTCGCTCTTTTCCGCGATCTTTGATTAAATTTGTGCTAATCTCGCGATCTTTTCAAGAAATTCGCACTTTTTCTGCCATCCTTTGACGAAATTCGTGTTTTTTGCGGATTTCTGTCAAAATTCGCGTTTTATCGGCAATTGGCCGGCGTGTAGTTCTGATCCGGATCCAATCGAAAAATTTTTAACATCATATGTCGTAATGTTTATGCAAATTTTTTCAATAATTTTCTTTTAATGAGGTTCGAGCTGCTGTTAGGCATGTTTGGTACAAAATAGACCCCCAAGTGAGGCAGCATTTAGTTTTTTCGATGAAAAGTCACATTCTTGCACTAACTGCAACGAATGAGGGAGCAACTCGATTTTAATTTGTAGTTATTTTTGTGTAAATACACAAATTGTCTATACTTTTGCCACAATGTTAATCTTATTTTTTTGTCATTATATTTTATGTTAAAGGTAAAATTCAAAATTTATTGTGTGTGAATAAAGGATAAGTCACAAGTAATATGTGACAGAGGAATTACAAACATTCGGTACATACTTATAATTAACTGTTTTGGTTCAATTTTTGGATATAAGTTCATCCTGAAAAGACGCTTGCCTGATTAGTTTTGGGAAGGTACGATTACTCCCCCTCCCATCCGTCCTCAATTAGATGAATGAGTTTTTATGCAGAATTGCCAACGTGTGTCAAATTTGCATATAGGTTCTTTTCGATAAGTCTTATACATAGTATATAATGCCTGAAGAGATTTAGGAGTTCTAATGGTTAAGTATAGAGAGAGAACGGGGGATAACCTTTCTAAAATTAAATTAATAACTTTTTACGCATAATTATCCGATTTGCTTAGAATTTTGGACATAGGTTCATTATGATAAGACGTATCTCTGATTAGTTATGGGGTTCTTCTGCTTATTATAAAGGGGGAGGCGAGCAATTATATCCCCCTTAAACTAGAAAAATAGGTTTTTATGCAGAATTATCCCATGTATTTCAAATTTTAAATATAGATTCTTTCTAATAAGGTGGATCTCTGAATAGTTTTAAGGATTTAATATCTAAATATACAATGGGAATAGAATATAACCCACCTTAAATTAAATTACTTTTTACGTTTTGGATTATAGAACCATTATGATAAGGCGTATCCCTGATTACATATGGGGTTATTTTGCCAATTAAAAATTGGGGCGGGTGATTATTCCCCCCCCCCTTAAATTAGATAAATTGTTTTTTATGCTCACTTATCCGATATATTTCATATTTTGGATATATGTTCTTTCTCATAAAGTGAATCCCGGAATAATTTTAAAGGTTTAATGGCTAAGTAAGCACTGGGGGGAATGTTAAGAACCCCATAATTAATCAGAGATTCGCCTTCTTATAATGAATATACACCCGAAATTTGAAGCAAATCGGATGATTCTGCGTAAAAAGCCATTTATTTAATTTAAGGGGGTTTATCCCCCGTTCCCTCTCTATACATAGCAATTAAACTCATAAAACTATTCAGGAGTTCACTTTATGAGAATGATCCTATATCCAAAATTTGAAATACATCGGATAAGTGTGCATATTTTTTAAAAATCTAGTTTAAGGTGGGTATAGTAATCACCCGCCCTCCTTTTTAATTACCAATAGAACCCCATAACTAATCCGAAATACATATTATCATAATGAACCCATGTCCAAAATTCGAAGCAAATTGGATAATTCTGCATAAAAAAGCCATTTATTTAATTTAAGAGGGGTTTCCTCAATCTCCCTTTTATACTTAGCCATTAAATCCTTAAAACTATTCCGGAATTCACCTTACCAGAAAGAATCTATATTTAAAATTGAAATACATGGGATAATTCTGCATAAAAACATATTTATCTAGTTTGAGGGGGAGAATTGCTTGTTCCCCCCCCTTTATAATAAGCAGAAAAACCCATAACTAATCTAAGATACGTCTTATCATAATGAACTTATGTCCAAAATTTTAAGCAAATCGGATAATTATGTGTAAAAAGCCATTAATTTAAGAAAGGTTATCCCCCGTTCCCCCTCTATATTTTATACTATACATAAGCCTTATCGAAAAGATCCTATATGCAAATTTGACACACGTTGGATAATTCTGCGTAAAAACCCATTCATCTAATTGAGGACGGATGGGAGGGAGGGTAATCGTCCCTTCCCAAAACTAATCAGGCAAGCGTCTTTTCAGGATGAACGTATATCCAAAAATTGAACCAAAACAGTTAATTCAGCATGAAAAACCCATTTACCTAAACTATGAGCCCCCCCCGATCCCCCTTTCATACTTATTCAATGAATCCCCAAAATCAATAATAAATCCCCAAATTCAATTCCTTGTCACTTTTTTTCCGGTAACTTTTTTCCTTGTCAGTTTTTTCCGTGTCACTTTTTTCCGCTTTTGTAGTTTATGTCACTTTTTTCCGATAACTTTTTTTCCGGTCACTTTTTTTCCGTTTACCGATTAGTTTTGGGAACGACGGTTACCCGCACCCCATCCACCCTAAATTAGATAAATGGGCTTTTATGCAGAATTATCCAACGTGAGTCAAATTTTGGATATAGGTTCTTTCTGATGAGGCGTATATAGAGTATATAATGCCTGAAGAATTTAAGAAGTTTAATGGTGAAGTATAGAGGGGAAACGGGGGGGGGGTAACCTCTCTTACATTAAGTGAACTGCTTTTTACGCAAAATTATCCTATTTGCTTGAAATTTAGGACATAGCTTCATTATGATAAGACGTATTTCTGATTAGTTATGAGGATCTTTTGCTATTATAAAGAGGGTGAGGCAAATATCTCCCCTCTAATTAGATAAAACGGTTTTTATGCAGAATTATCCGATGTATTTCAAATTTTAAATATAGGTCTTTCTGATAAGGTGAATCCTTGAATAGTTTTAAATGTTTAATGGCTAAGTATAAAGGGGAGGGGGATAATTCCTCTTAAATTAAAAAAGTGGTTTTTTACCCAGAATTGTCCGATTTGCTTCGAATTTTGGACATATTTTCAGTAGGTTTTTATGTATCTCTGATTAGTTATGGAGTTTTTTTGCTTATTATAAAGGGTGAGGACGGGCAATTATCTCTTCCTCAAACTAGATAAATCGGTTTTTATGCAGAATTATCCGATGCATTTCAAATTTTAAATATAGGTTCTTTCTGATAAGGTGAATCTCCGAATATATTAACGGGTTTAATGGCTAAGTATAGAGGGAGAACAGAGGATACTCACCCTTAAATTAAATAAATAGTATTTTATGCAGAATTATCAGAATTGCTTCAAATTTTGGATGTAGGTTCATTATAAGGCTTATCGCTGATTAGATATATGGTTATTTTGGTAATTAAAAATGGGAGTGGGCGATTATTCCCCCCTTAAATGAGATAAATCGGTTTTTATGCAGAATTTTCCGTTCTATTTCAAATTTTAAATATAAGTTCTTTCTGATAATATAAAAGGTGGATCCCTGAATAGTTTCAAAGATTTAATGGCTGAGTAAAAAGTGGGGAAACGGAAGATAAACCCCCTTAAATTAAATAAATGGCTTCTTACGTAGAATTATCCGATTTGCTTCTTATTTTGGATATAGGTTCTTTCTGATAAAGTGAATCCCTGTATAGTTTTAAGGGTTTAATGACTAAATATAGAGGTGTTAACGGGGTATAACCTCTCTTAAATTAAATAAATGGCTTTTTATATAGTATTATCCGATTTACCGCAAATTTTGGATATAAGTTTATTATGATAAGGCGTACCGCTGATTAGTATGTGGATTGAATGATTAAGTATAATCGGGGTAAATGGGAGAGCTAATGTTTTTTGAGGAACATTATTCCTTGAAAAAATAAGGATGTAATATACAGTTAGTGTAAATAGCCTGTGAGTTCAGTGTTATCGATTTAAATGCGCAATAAACTTTTTATTTATGTTCTGATCACTGAAATCTACCAGACACCCACTTCCGTCAAATGGGGAAAGCAAGCTTCCTCCCCCGAAAGGTTTCCCTGAACGGACTACTGCATCCCTCCCTATTTTAACTATATTCATTAGCTTATACGCCTTATCATAATGATTCTAAATCCTTCAAATTTTTGGCTAAACTCCCAAAAATTTGATAATTCTTCTTAAAAAGCCATTCATTTAATTTAAGGAAAGTTATCCACTGCTCCCTCTCTATACTTAGCCATTAAACCGTTAAAACTATTCAGGATTTCACCTTATAAGAAGGAACCTATATTTAAAATTTGAAATACGTCGGATAATAATACATAAAAACCGATTGATATAATTTGAAGTGGAGATAACTGCCCGCTCCCCTCTTTATAATAAGCAAAAGAACCCCATAACTGATCAAAAATACCGCTTATCATAATGAGCCTATGACCAAAATTCCAAGAAAATCGGATAAATCTGAGTAAAAAGCTATTAATTTAATTTAAGACATGTTACCCCCTCTTCCCCCTTATACTTAACCATTAAACTCCCAAAACTCTTCAGGCATATATACTACATATAATCCTAATCAGAATAAAACCTATATCCGAAATTTGATACACGTTAGATAATTCTGCATTAAAACCAATTTATCTACTTTAGGGAAGATGGGGGGGGGGGAGAGGGAGTACTCGTCCGTTCCCAAGACTAATAAGGCAAGCGTCTTTTCAGTATGAACGTATATCCAAAAATTGAACCAAAACAGTTAATTCAGCATGAAAAACTCATTTACCTAAATTAACAGCCTCCCCCCGATCTCCCTTTCATAACTATGGAAGATAGATATGCCAAAAATCAATTCCTTGTTAATTTTTTCAGGTATATCTTTTTTCCTTGTCACTTTTTTCCGGAAACTTTTTTTCCGTGTCATTTTTTCCCGCTTTTGTAGTTTTTCACCTTTTTTTCCGGTCACTTTTTTTTTGTTTACCATTCATTAACCTTTACGAGCCTTTTGTGTAACCCTGTACATCAAAATTGCATAACTGTAGCATTCATACACATAGTATAATATGCATACATTTAGTGAAATCTAAAAGCGCATATCACAATTAAAAATATATTTCATCCATCCAACAGACATCATCGATAATATATAGTACTTTCGGATAGAAATCTTTTGTGTGTCCCTGAAAATATTATTCACTTTTATTATGCATGAAATAATTTATATTAAGTCTTAGCAACGTATATCAATTTTATTATGCATGAAATCGTTAAAAATAATCAAAATATGACGCAAACAATTCTTCCTTTATTATTATGTAATGGAATAATTTGCGTGACTCTGTAAACGAATAATAAGTATTCTTTTCACTGCATATTTTACAAAATGCATATTTTAGTGCATTTCATAAATTCATAAAAATTTAAGTGTGTTTGACAGGTTGTAACACTTTTAAAATTCATCTGAAAGTTTTTTCCCATAGGCCGTAATGTAACGGGAAATTTTTGATTGTCCATGTAAATAAACTTATCATGCTAGAAACTTCTTTTCCATAGGTTTCGTAATAGAGTAAACATCAATAACTCCCAAAAATTTCAGTGTAATCCGAATATATTAATTAGAGCGCGGTCAGATAAACCAAATTCATAAACACTTTTCAACTTTGTTGGAAAGCGTTAAAAAGAGTTATACGATTAGTAATATCTCATACTACTTAGGCTTCATATTCTCTAAACTTTCATGATATATCTATTTATACTTTTCTAGTATGTGCAACTATACCTAACCGTACGTTGTATTATTTTTTACAAAGTCTTTTTATACTTTTAGCAAAGATTTTTCGTATGTTTACGAATTAATATGTTTATTGTACAGAGCCGTTTGTATGCTCCAACTTGACCATTCATTTCTTTCACAAAATTATACTCATCCATAATATCTCTAAATTTAAGGAAAAATTTAAACTGTTACAGCAACATAAATATATATATATATATATTAAACAGGAAAAATAATTATCTGTCGAATTATTGTATTTTTGTACAATTATATCATTCTATACTTTATCATACGAAATTTGCAAATATATTTTTCTATTTCCATGTATAGATAATGTGAGTGAGCTTGTGTATATTATTGAACTGTGAATTATGTTTTAATTTCAAAAAATTACATTCATTTATGCCTTTATGTATCTAAAACGAGAAAAGTGGCTGTGCCTATATAACATTATAATTTTAAGGGAAAGAGGAGAGGGGTCTGGTACAGTATATCGTAATATACCGCTAGGGGGAAGGGGCTTTTGATATGGATATCATTTTTTGATACAATCAAAATTTTCCTTTTCTATTTTTACCATGGTTTTTGGTTCAAAATAGTATGCCATTGTTTTTTGGTTATCTATTTTTAAGAAAATACTAAGTTTTTATTAAAATCTCCAATTATAAAAAAAATTAATTCTAAAATATGGAATAGCCCGATATTTGACATTTTTTCCCTTCTTCATATATGTTTGAAATGGATATACCATCGCTGTTCGAGAAACCCATATCTAAAGTACATTTGAAATGAAACTTGTGTTTACTAACAAATAGTGAAAGAGAGTGAATGTTGCCCACTTGGCTTATTGATGAAAATTTCTATTACTCCACTACCATCTCTCTTTCGCCCCTCACCCCGCTCCATGCGGGGCATGTTTAACAAAAGATTAATACTGTTGAAAGCATTGTCCAACAAAATCTATTATAAAATACTTAAAAAAACAATTTCTTTTAAGCGGTATATGATACAAAGAGATATTTTATTGACTTCTCTTCATTTAAATCAGTAAAGTATGTAACCAGTTTTGTATATCATTCAAAATAAAAAAAAGAACTTCTAAAGAAAGATTAAAAAAAAAAAAAATAGATATTGATGAACGATATCATTACCGGGAGGAGGAGGGGTGAAAAATTATCAAACTGTTGATAACATTATATATGCATAGCCCCAAATAACAGTTTTACATTAACATAAAATATATATTAATCATAGTTTTTGAATTATTGTTATTTTTTAAACAATTTGTTCATAATGTACTTTATTATATGAAATTTGGAAATAAAATTTTCTATTTCGAATGTGCTTTTTGTTTTCATGTATAGCTAATGTGCATATATTTTCTTTAACTTATAAGGCTACAAATTATTATTATTTTTAATCTCACAACAATACAGGTTTCCATACTATCTCTCTAGAAATGATCCTCTAATAATTTAACTTACTTAACACATTAAGTTTCAAAAATCTTTATATTTGAATACATCTAAATTATTTATGTCATATGTATATTTTGTATCAGTTTATTAAAGATATTTCTTATAACATAAAATTTGCGGATGCATACAAATTATTTCCGGTGTATAAATTTTGTGCATATATTTCTTCAATTTATCAAGCAGTAAATTATTCTTTTTTCATGCTATTTCATTCATTAAGGATTTGAAGAAAGAGAACTTCGTTTTAAATTAGTTTTTTCTTTTAAAACACAAATCTTTATTTACTGTAAATTTCCATTGTTTTCACATTATGAGTAATATTTATATAAACGTATCAAATTAAATATTGTTTCACTTAAAGTTTGTACATTTTTATTTTTACTTTGATTAGGTGTTGTGCATATTTATTACGCACGTTTTATGACAATGTAAATTACTTTTTAGTTTGCGAAATATTGGAAGTATTCAGGTTTATGCTTCAGTAAAACAATAAATAGTATCTCTTATTAATAAAGTTATTTTCCTTATTCATACTTAAAAAAAAGAAAAATAAAAGAAAACTTGTAATTGTTTATGGTAAAAAACCACTTTTTATAGGATAAATATTTAAAATATCAATTAGCCATAATGCAATGCATTTATTTAAGTTTATGTTTATTTCTCTTAATACAGATAAAGAAACCTAAATATTTTGAAATATGAGTTAATTTTGCAGCTGTTGGAGACAAATAGAAAATGTAAATAAAAAAAAATTCTAAAAATAAAATTTCTAAAAAAAAAAAAAAAAAAAAAAAAAAACTAGAGTGAAGACAGGAGCTTTAAAAAAAAAACTTCTATTTAAAAAAAAAAAATAAAAAAAATGAGAACGTAGTGTTATGAAAATAAAGAATAAATCTTTTTTTTACTCATTTTATATATATCCAATAATAATTAAAAAAGGAAAATAAAAATAACATGATTACTGAATGGTGTACAAAATGGTGCGAAATTTAAAAACTATAGAAACATTAAGTAAATTTAATACATTTAACGCTTCGATCTTCGTCTGAGATCTTCATCAGGTATGTGCGTTTTGCACTGCAGTATTTTTTTAATGATACATTTAGCACATATAACAATGAACAAGTAACAGGATTCGATGTCGAAGTTTGTGTCTTGATGAATAAAAAACGTTTATTTTTATCTAATTATATTATTCAAATTAGTTGAAACATTTATGTGTATATAAATATGTGTACAAAATATATTTTTTTTACGTACCGTAAAGTACTGAAAGTCACACTCTTAAAACGAAAGAGCTGATTTGGATTCTCATGAAAGAGCTGTAATTTTTTTCGATCACAAAAGAGTTGTTTTTCAAACGGTTAAATCTTCTTGATCTAAATTGGTTATTTAAATAGCTCAGCTTCATTTAAATTGGTTAAAACTCGAGTTATTTCAACTCTTTTTTGAGAAGCTGCCTTTCAACATTGAGATGAGTGGATTTCATCTCAACTTGAGCTATTTTGTGGCTGACTTTTTAAGAGAGCAGCTCCGTTTAAATTTAAGCTTCCTCATATATTTTGACTGATGTATTTTACTAAAGTCGAATTTTTAAAAGAAATTGAAGAAAAGTAGAAATATTTTGATATCAATACATTTTAATTTTTCAATACAATATAATTTGATTGCGAATATAATAATTCCCGTGAGCGGTTTTTGTGAGGAAAAAGTTGTGATGTACACAAATAATCATATGCATTAACATTTACATGTTGCGAACTTCTAAATTTGCCTTTATAAAAATGGAAACATATTCAAAATAAAAAATTCAGTTTTAAATTTTAATCAATCGTTGTATCTATTTCGTAAAATAATAATTTTAACATATAATACGTCTAAATAATACGTGCTTATGCTTATGCTGTACCTAAATGATTCGCGATTTCCGTATTTTTGTCGCATTTATGGTGTATTTCTTCTTAATGAATAGTAAATCAATACTAATATAAAGAATTTTCAATCTGTCTGCATACCTTATATGTTTACGTCAGCAAGCGAAATCTACTGCACAGACAAAGTGGAATATGTGATCAGACTAGTCAAACATGTCTTCTAGAGTACCGGAGGCTCAGAGATTTAATTTTTTAAGAGTTGGGGTAGTTTAAATTGTTTTGCCCTAAATTGATAATAAGTTGCAACCTATGGTCCGACAATCTTCGCTCTGGGGACACTTCTCTATAAAATTATTCGATCACTTCCCCATTCCAGTTAAAACTCTTGCATCCTGGAAACTGCCAAAGGGTTCCTTCAAGTTTTAGTGCCGTAAATAAAGACAGTACACAAGGCACATAAAAGTAACAAAAGCGAAACATTATGTGCCACAAACTGACAGTTATAAAATTTTGATTTCGTTGATGGGGCGGGGCCACTAAAATGGTCGCCCTCTGTTGGAAATGTGCAAAATTCGTTATATCGAGGGAACGAAAGTGGCACAAACAAAATTTTTTGCGGCACAAACCGACATTTACATGAAACTAAAGAAATATGTATTTCATTTATTGACACGTTATTATTTGTGGTTTTTATAATTGATTTTCTTTAGGTAACCGTGAACTACAAAAATTCGTTATAACGAGTGAACGGAAGCGGCACAAACGAAACTTTTTGCGGCAGAAACCAGCACAAACGTAGCACAAACGAATGCAGTTATAAAATTTTGATTTCGTTGATGGGGCGGGGCCACTGAAATGGTCGCCCTCTGTTGAAAATGTGCAAAATTCGTTATATCGAGGGAACGAAAGGGGCACAAACAAAATTTTTTGCGGCACAAACCGACATTTACTTGAAACTAAAGAAATACACATTTCATTTATTGACACGATTTTATTTATGGTTTTTATAATTGATTTTCTTTACGTAACCTTGAACTAAAAAATCGTTATAACGAGTGAACGGAAGCGGCACAAACGAAACTTTTTGCGGCACAAACCAGCACAAACGTAGCACAAACGAATGCAGTCATAAAATTTTGATTTCGTTGATGGGGCGGGGCCACTGAAATGGTCGCCCTCTGTTGAAAATGTGCAAAATTCGTTATATCGAGGGAACGAAAGTGGCACAAACAAAATTTTTTGCGGCACAAACCGACATTTATATGAAACTAAAGAAATATGTATTTCATTTATTGACACGTTATTATTTATGGTTTTTATAATTGATTTTCTTTAGGTAACCGTGAACTACAAAAATTCGTTATAACGAGTGAACGGAAGCGGCACAAACGAAACTTTTTGCGGCAGAAACCAGCACAAACGTAGCACAAACGAATGCAGTTATAAAATTTTGATTTCGTTGATGGGGCGGGGCCACTGAAATGGTCGCCTTCTGTTGAAAATGTGCAAAATTCGTTATATCGAGGGAACGAAAGGGGCACAAACAAAATTTTTTGAGGCACAAACCGACATTTACATGAAACTAAAGAAATACACATTTCATTTATTGACACGATTTTATTTATGGTTTTTATAATTGATTTTCTTTACGTAACCTTGAACTACAAAAATCCGTTATAACGAGTGAACGGAAGCGGCACAAACGAAACTTTTTGCGGCACAAACCAGCACAAACGTAGCACAAACGAATGCAGTCATAAAATTTTGATTTCGTTGATGGGGCGGGGCCACTGAAATGGTCGCCCTCTGTTGAAAATGTGTAAAATTCGTTATATCGAGGGAACGAAAGTGGCACAAACAAAATTTTTTGCGGCACAAACCGACATATACATGTAACTAAAGAAATACACATTTCATTTATTGACACGTTTTTATTTATGGTTTTTATAATTGATTATCTTTACGTAACCTTGAACTACAAAAATTCGTTATAACGAGTGAATGAAAGTGGCACAAACGAAACTTTTTGCGGCACAAACCAGCACAAACGTAGCACAAACGAATGCAGTCATAAAATTTTGATTTCGTTGATGGGGCGGGGCCACTGAAATGGTCGCCCTCTGTTGAAAATGTGCAAAATTCGTTATATCGAGGGAACGAAAGTGGCACAAACAAATTTTTTGCGGCACAAACCGACATTTACATGAAACTAAAGAAATACATATTTCATTTCTTGATACGTTTCTATTTATGGTTTTTATAATTGATTTTCTTTACGTGACCTTGAACTAAAAAATTCGTTATAACGAGTGAACGGAAGTGGCACAAACGAAACTTTTTACGGCACAAACCAGCACAAACGTAGCACAAACGAATGCAGTAAGAAATATTTGATTCCGTTGATGGGGCGGGGCTGCCGTTTCACTGGCCCCGCACCATTATACTCGCTATAGCGAGAGTACGGAAGTGGCACAAACGAAACTTTTTGCGGCACAAACCAGCACAAACGTAGCACAAACGAATGGTGTAGTTGAAATTTTAAAATCATTATGGGGCGGGGCCAGTGAAATGTACGTATTTAAAAGGATGGAGTGAATGAAAAGCGTTCTAAAAGCGTTCTAAATTATGTTTTTTTCTTATGAAATTCCAAATCAGTTTAAAAATAAATGGTTGCAAATTGGTGGCGATAGAACCTATTAAAATAATGTTATACTAGATGGAACCCGTCAAAACGTGACAGCAAAAATATGAAAGCACCAATAAAAAAAGGTATCTTACAGCTATAAAAGACATTTTTAAAGATTAATATTTATTAAAAATTTCAATATATGAAAAAAAACACTGCATTTTATATCAAGGCAAATTACATTCATAGATGCTCTCATAGAATTTGTCTTATCTTACACTTTTCTATTTACTGACATAACACCAACATGACATGATCCCGGGCGCAGAATCGCTGCAGCGGTGCGACGCACGTCACAGACTCTTGAGAACGTCTGCAGGTATTTTTTCAATGGTTAAAGTAAAAAGAAATGCTAGAAATCATTTGCCATGTTCCATGTAATAATATCCGCACGACTGACGCAGCTCCGATTCACATTAAACTATAAATTAGGGACGGTTTAATTTTCAAAAGAATTAAGGCAATAATTTCTAAACATAAAAAAGATCAGTTATAAACCTGAAAATTGGAAAAATCGTAAATTTTGACAAATAGTCTCTCAAAAAAAAAAAAAAAAAAAAAAAAAAAAAAAAAAAAGTGAATTGTGAGAAGAAAAATCGCATATTTTGTCATATATCTTGGGAAACACGCGATTTTTGTCGAAGGGTCGTAAAAAACACACAAATTTTGGCAAAGGATTGCAAAAAAGGCACATTTCAACAAAAGATTACAAAAAACAATGACAAATTTCATTTAAAGATCTTCAGAAAGCAACTTGTTTTGACAAAAGATCAAAATGCAAAGTTTATCCAGGTATCACCGTAAAAACGCTGACTTCGTCAAAAAATGGCCAAAAAATGGTAAATTTCGTTGAAAGATTTCGATAAAACGGTAAATTACATCGAAAGATAGAGAGAAAAGGACAAATTTTGCTTACGTATCATAAAAAACGCAAATTTCATTAAAAGATCGCAAAAAACACAAAATATCTCTAAGGACCACAAAAAAAACCAAATTTTGGCAAATAATCACAAAAAAAATAGCAAATTTCATCAAAAGATTGAAAAAAAATAGCAAATTTCATCAAAATACCCTCCCCCCCCCAAAAAAAAGAAAACACCCGGATTTTTTTAAATAGATGGAAAAAACAGCAAATTTCATCAAAACATCGGAAAACACATTTCTTCAAAAAATCGCTAAAAAAGTTGTAAAATTTGTTGAAAGCCTGCAAATAAAGCGCAAATAAAACACACATTTCGGTTAAAATATTGCAAAACATCAAAATTTTGTCAAAACGTCTTGAAAAACGGCATTTTTCATGAAAAAATAGCAAATTTCGACAAAAAATCTTTAAAAAATGGCAAAATTTGTAAACAGATCGTGAAAAAAATTTCAAATTATTGTGAGAAAATAACAAATTTTTTCAAATGATTCCGATGAAACGACAAATTTCGTCAAATGATTGCGAGTAAACAACAAATTTCGTCAAAGAATGGCAAAAAAAGGCGCATTTCGACAAAAGATCGCAAAAAGGTAAATTTCTCAAAAAGATAGCGAAAATACGACAAATTTCGCAAAAAACAAAAAAATAATAAATTTCGTCAAAATATCACAATAAAACGGCTAATTTCATCAAAAAATCGCTTAAAACCAGCAATTTTTGTCAAACGATAAAAAAAAAAAAAAACAGTGCTGGAATGGATTTTTTCCCCGTCTCGGGGAATGAAGGATGGTGTTAAAAATTCTGAGGTTAAAAGTAGTTTAATTTTATAAATACTTTCTTTTTGTGTCAATCACACATACTTGGGAGATTTGGGCATATGTAACATAATGCACGGGATTAAAAAGAGGACGTTAGTCTTTACGTTCTGCAGACTGTTCGTAAAGTTTCTACTTGTGCTGTAGACTGCAGAAAAAAATTCTGCTGCTGGGGACATGATATGAATAAATTATACACTAATGTCAATATTCATTACTAATTTCATACAAAATGCATTCATGTATATTATGATGACAAAATCACCATCGAAATCGGTAGGTGGAAAAGCATGTAGTACATAAGAATACATTCTAAGTGTGTTAATGTTGAATAATGACAAACAGTATAATATTTAAAATTAGTATATTTCATATGTAAAAAATCTAAGTCATGAAATCAGAAAAAAATTACTGTCACTAATGCTTGTGTGAAGCTGAATGTTTTTTTTTTAAATTCCATCTACGAATGGCTTGTAAAATTCATTTTTGACTATTGATATCTGTGTATATATTGAAATGACAACATTACATATCACGAATTATTTGAAAATTATGTGCTGTCCTAACTTAAATGTATCAAATATAAAGAGTTTTATCACACATTTCCAGCGCTACTTTTTATTTTTTGACAAAATAGATTAAAAAAAACAACAAAAAAAAAGTAAAAGGCTGAAAAAGGCGGTTTCCCCCATGAAATGACAAGAAATGCAAATTTTGAATACCATTATATGACAGAAAATTAAAATTTGCCTTAATTTTACATTTAAATGTTTGAATATATAAAGAAAATGTTACTGAATAGAAATAGTGGTATTCAAAACATACAAATCCTTGGAATCTAAAAACCATGAGGCATATTTCCTAAATCAGCAAAAAAAAAAAAAAAAAAAAAAAAAAAATGAAAAAAAATTAATTAAAAAAACACATACACAATACATATACACTCAGATATTTCTGTATCCATTTCCATGTTATGAAAAAAAAAAATTGGAATTTTATGCAGTACATCAGCAACAATACCTGAATAAAATTTGTTGGAAACTTTAAAAATTTTGTCACACATATTTACTAACAGATCGTGCAAAAAGCAAGACATACAAATGGATTACTAAAATTACCTTATTGTAGACAACATTGAATCTCCTAAAACCATTCGATCTATTTAAACCTTTGAATTGAGTACACACAAACATGCATCAGGCCAATGCACTAATGCATGTATTAAAATAATTTTCTTATATACTACACAATTTTTTAAAACCTTCTTTAAATGAAATTAGAGTGAAATGGATCAGCAACTGCACTACATGCATAGAACAAACAAACACATTGCACATTTCCATAATTGAAGCATACGCGTAAGCTAAACGCACTGGACGCATGAATGCAAATACTAAGATTATCCCCTTATAAATAACATTGAAATCTTGATACCTTGTCAGGTTATTCGGGCATTTAGAACATTTTTCCATTTTATTGACACGAACTGATAAATCATATAAGTTTTTCATTATCCAGCATATTTATTATTATTTCTTCAGTCGATCATACAAAATCCATATACTCGGGTCGGTCATCGGCGTATCATGAAATTTTCATTATCGATTATGTAAAAAAAATAAAAGATTATCAGTAGAAGAGAATTTTTGCAACATTCATTGGTAGCAGGGGAAAAAATATGCAACATTTCTTTTTTCATCAGAAAAAAAAAAAATCACTAAGTTTCTCGATCCATTACATTTAAAATACAAAATTCGTCAATCAATTGAAGAAAAAATACTAAAATCGACAGTAGGTCGTGTGGAGAAAAATTATAAAATTCTTTAATCGGTCATGGAATAAAAATCATTCAATTATGTAAAAAAAACTATAAAAATTATCAATCAATAGAAATCCCCACAAAAAACTTGTGATTGATGAGATTTAAGAATGTTTTTTGTATGCACAAATTAAAAAAAAAGTAATATTTTGTAGCTGCAGATATTACAAAGTAAGTTATTTAAAATGCATCTATTTTGATCTCTTATTATTATTTTTTGCAAGACCTACGTTTATTTAGATGAGTAACACGAATCTAGGATTTTGCAATGTCTTTTTTATCAATTTTCAAAATGATAATGCTACAAATGTGTCTGTAAGTGCTACGGGCAAAATAGAAATAAATTTTTTGTAGACAGAAATGAATATCATAATAAGGTATTACTTAAAATAAAAAACATTAAAAACAAAATAAAAGTGCTATGCAAATAGAAAAAACTGTTGAATTACCTCTATTTTTTTCCTTTTTATTCAATTTTCAAAATGATATTGCTACAAATGTGTCTGTAAGTGCTATAGGCAAAATTGAAATGAATTTTTCTTATGACAGAAATGAAGATCACAATAAGGTATTACTAAAAAAATGAAAACAAAATAAAAAGTGTTATGCAATAGAAAAAACGGTTAACTTATCTCTTTCAATAAAAACGGGCAAAAATAAAACAAATAATGTTATAAAATATAAAAACAGAATACCAATTGATTTTTTCATGGGTTCTATAAACAATGATTTCGCGAACATAATAAGATTACCAACTAAAAAAAAACCTACGTTTATCTTTTGAAATTAAAGTGAATAAAATAATGTATCAATGGTTGTACTTAATGAATAAAACAACTTCACTCTACTAAAATAACTTCACTCTTATCTAACTACACTACATATAAATGTGAGCATGACATTATTTATTTCAAATACGTAAGTATAGACAGTAGGTACAGTCTTCCCCAAAGGTTTTCGGATTTCTACGCAAGCGCGTCTACCGTGATCTGGTCGAAAGGCAGAAAAATAGAAGATATTGCGTTTTGCGAAGAAAGTATTAGGTGAATGCCGGAAAAGGATGAGTCCACTGGAAGACTTGATAGCTCATGCATAAATGCTGTTTTTTTTATGGGTAGAACTTAAAATCTGAGCTTATTGTTTTAATATATATGATTTTATGTGCGTTCTATTACTACCAGAGAATTGCAAGAGCAAAAAAATATTCTAAAATGCGACTGTGATACTACAGATGCTAGAAGATATAAATATGGAATGATAATTCCTTACGAAATATAATTATCCTCTATGAATAGCCAAAAGTAAGTTGAAAATTTAAAAGTTGTGAAATGATGGGAAAGAGCGAAAAGCGTTCAAAAGAATTGCTGAATTACGATTTCTATGCAGTCTAAAAATATAAAATAGATTATAAAAGTTATGGTTGTGAATCAATGGTGATAATATTGGATTCTACACAGGCTATGTTTTGAGCCGGTGCCAAAAACAGCAGTTGAAAATTTTAAAATTTCCTTTCTATGGAATAATTTGAAATATCTAATTTCTTCGAAATTAATGTTGGAAAATACTGGTGGTAATTCCTGCTTCACTATATGCTCTTTATGCTCAAGCCTCTTACCTTAAAGAGATGGTAGACGTAAGAAAAGAAACTTGGAATTAGTCAGATTGGTTAATTTTAACATATAAATGCATACTAAAATGATGGTTTCTAAAAAATTCAAAACTTCCAATGAATACTAAAAAACACGCATAAATTGAGCATAAAAGTTTTAAATTATTCTCTAAATTATAATTTATTTAGGATTAGCTTTAGTTTTTCTTACTTACTTTATTGCTTTTCTGTCTAATGCAGTGCAATGATGTAATTTAATCGAACTGTAATTTAAATGTTAATTTTTGAATTATCCCTAAAAGTATAGTTCCGTTGCTATTATTTCCCATTTAATAGCAGTGTGTCTATTTATAAAATACTGTGATCTATTTCCTTTTTGGCAAATGCAGTTGAAAGTCTGATTTAATTTCCCAATTGGGAAAATTTTACCTTCATTCATTATTGCGTAATGGCTCATATTGCGAAAAGAAATCCTAGAGAAATAAAAGACGAGACAGATTAAAAGTATAGCCAATAAGGTAAAAGGTTTTTAAATATAAAATTAATTGATTTATATAATTTTATATACATACATATGTATATATATATATATATATATATATATATATATATATACAGGGTGTCCGAAAAGTCTGGAAACGGCCGAATAACTCGAGAAATACATATGAGATTGAAAAACGTAAATATAAGTGTTAAATATTTTTAAATAAGCTACTCTGTGATACCAAATTTGACCTTCGAAACCGACCTCCTGGGGGTCAGAGGGGGTCCAACTTTGAAATCTTAAATTATAACCCCCATTTTTTATTGCAGATTCGGATTCTACGGACAAAAATACGTAACTTTTGTATTTGATGTTTATTTCAAATCTTCGTTTATCACGGTGTAATCGAGCATATTAAATCGATACATATTCCCGCTTTTCCAACGGGATTTTCCCTAATCGAAACTGATTGGGCAGAATTTTTGACGCCAAATTCCTCGTCTTTTGTAGGAATAGCATTTCCTGAAAATCACCCGTGGCGATTATTTCAATAATGCTACACTTCTAAAAATTTGACCCTTTTGCTGAAGCGTCACTCCACAGCTATTATAGAATATCTCTTTTGTGACCAATGAGTATGAGGACGGTTTCAACATCATATAGGAAGTTTGCGTTGCTAAATCGTAAGCGTAGTTTCAATCCCAAGTTCGTATATAATCCATGAATAATTGAGAAAGGCAACACAGGAGGCTAATTTACTGGAGACAAGTTTTTATTAATTTCACAGTTCCAAGAAAGGTTGCCGTGCCAGAGAGGGACCCTCGCAGAGATAGGTCCGATCGCTAGTACTTACAGAGAAGAAGTGGTCACAAATACATTTTTCACATCGTCAAGTGTTGGCGCGATACATGTACATAAAAATAGCCAAAAACGACTGATAAGCACAAATTGCGGTGAGAGAAGGCACGTGGAGAGTTTCCGTTAAATAGACTTTCAATGATAGAAACCAAAGGGCATGATTTGAAATAATTAACGCCAAATGATAAAAGATAGCATATGGCTCGGGAAACCACAAGGATTGCATTCTTTACATAGGGTTAACCAAAAATCTCACGGGCTCAGAAAGGAAATTAATTCAAATGAAATAAAATAAAGACAAACCTAGCACATCTGGTTCTTAAGTGAATAGCGTTTAACTATGCTTAACAACAGCCGAGAAATAACTCTTTAAAAGGTTGTTGCTATGGGAAAATACATACATGTACATGAACAAACGGATGTACGTTGTGGTTTTAAAGAAAGAATTAGAGATAACTGAAATTATATTTTAAAGGAAAAATGGCCGTTAGTAACTGAATAGAATTAAAGGGATTAAAAATCTAGCTTATTAAATAAAGATACAAATTAAGGGAATATTGTAATTTTAACTATGGGGAAAAACAATTATTAACTAATATGTAAAAATGCTCCATAACACAGTAAAGTAATCTTTTTCTATAAAAGCGGTGGAGTGACGATGCAGCAAAAGGGTAAATTTTTTTACAGTGTACTTTGCTGTGTTATGGAACATTCTCATTCGTCATGAATGAGATAATCTATAAAAGCTGTGGAGTGACGCTACAGCAAATGGATCAAATTTTTAACTGTGTAGCACTACCGAAGTAATCGGCACGGGTGATTTTCAGGAAACGCTATTATTGCAAAAGACGAGGAATTTGATGTCATAAATTCTCCCCAATTAGTTTCGATTAGGGAAAATCCCGTTGGAAAAGCCGAAATAATTATCGATTTAATATGCTCAATTACACCGTGATAAACGAGGATTCGAAATAAACATCAAATACAAAAGTTACGTATTTTTGTCCGTAGAATCCGAATCTGCAATAAAAAATGGGGGTTATAATTTAAGATTTCAAAGTTGGACCCCCTCTGACCCCCAGGGGGTTGGTTACGAAGGTCAAATTTGGTATCACAGAGTAGCTTATTTAAAAATATTTAACACGTATATTTACGTTTTTCAATCTCATATGTATTTCTCGAGTTATTCGACCGTTTCCAGACTTTTCGGACACCCTGTACATAAAGTACATATAAAAAATGCATAGAATGTAAAATAGTACAGGATATAAAACAAGTACTATTAAATCACGTAAAAAAAATTTAAATACCAAACGATTTACATAAAAAAGTAAATAAAGCCACATTTCTATTTAAAATTGGTAAAATTTCCTATTTTGAAATATTTTATCAGACATAATTTTTTTTACTTATTTCCAAATTGAAAATATATTAATCATTAGGAAAACATAATTAATTTTTCAGAATTACAAAACTAATACTTTTACAATTCACTATATCCGATAGAGTGATGTTTAATCAGTAGAAAAAAAACTACCATTTCAAAGGTTTTTCTATATTCAAAAAATTCTCCAGAAACTTAAAACGCCGAAACTTCAATTTCATAAGTCAATATTTGCAATCCACTTTAATTCGTAATTAACTGTGTGTTGAAACGTTTTATGCTATTAATAATTAATTTGCAAAGTGCAGTGTTCAGGACTGTAAATATCTATTTAAAAAGTATCTAAAAAGTATTTTACTTTAGTTCATTACAGTTTCGCTAGAACGTATTTATTAATAGCTTTCTAATGTAAATTAATAACATAGAAGAGACTGGGAAAGATTTGACCAGCTTTCAAATGTATACAGGGTGTCCCAAAAGGTCGTTTACAAACTTAACATGCTGGTCTGTCGTATCATGATGAACAATATTAAATAGGAAACTAAGGGTCCCAAACGTTTTCCAAAGGAGATATGCGCCATTAAAGTTTAGGGTCCAAAAATTCAAATGATTATAAAAAACAGAAAAATTGGTCGATTCGTTTGCGGTTTTCACTAAAACTATTCTTTATGTCAGTATTTTCTTGAAAATAAATCATAAAGATAAATTTCAAAAAATGCCGATAGAGGGCGCTTTAGACTTTTGAGTAACGATAAATTAGTTTTTACCATTATTTTTGCATATCATTAAATTTTTTTAAAAGCTTAGACATAAACTTAAATTTTGAGCTCAAAATCTAAATCGTTGGAAGTGGTTAAGTAGCGCAAACTGAATTGCGGGGGAGGTTCAAATTTCAAATGATTATAAAAAATGGAAAATTTGGTCAATTGATTTGCGATTTTCACTAAAATTATTCTTTATGTCAGTATTATCTTGAAAATAAGTTATAAAGATCAAATTAAAAAAATGCCGATAGACGGCGCTTTAGACTTTGGAGTAACGTACAACTATTTTTTTCCGTTATTTTTTGCATCTCATAAATTTTTTTTAGAAGCTTAGACATAAACTTTTAGATGAAAAGATTTTCAGATGAAAATCTGAATCGTTGGGAGTGGTAAAGTAGCGCAAACTGAACTGTGTTCAATGGGGGTGGGGAGGTTCAAATTTCAAATGATTATAACAAACGGAAAAATTGGTCGGTTTTCGCAAAAATTATTCTTTATGTCAATATTTCCTTGAAAATAAATTTTAAAGTTAATTTAAAAAAATCCGTTAGAGGGCGCCTTAAACTTTAGAATAACCAACAATTATTTTTTACCCTTTTTTTTATCTAATTAAATGTTTGCAAAAGTTTAGACTTAAATTTTGTGCTTAAAATCTAAATCGATAGGAGGAGTTAAAAAGCGCAAACTGAACTGTGTTCAGGAGTTGAAATGTTACCTTCCCCACCCCTCGAACGCAGTTCAATTTTTGGCCGCTTAATTACTCACAACGATGCAGATTTTGAGCACAAAATTTAAGTTTGAACTTTTACAAGCATTTTATTAGATACAAAAAATAACGGTTAAAAGCAGTTTTTGGTCACTATAAAGTTTAAGGCGCCCTCTGACGGAATTTTTTGAAAGATATCTGTAAAACTTATTTTCAAGAAAATATTGATATAAAGAATAGTTTTAGCGAAAACCGACCAATTTTTTCATTTTTTATAATCATTTGAAATTTGAACTTCCCCACTCCCATTTGACAAAGTTCAATTTGAGCTACTTAACCACTCCCAACGATTCAGATTTTTATCTCAAAATTTAAGTTTGTGTCTAAGCTTCTAAAAAAATTAATGGGATGCAAAAAATAATGGTAAAAACTAGTTTATCGTTACTCCAAGGTCTAAAGCGCCCTCTATCGACATTTTTTGAAATTTATCTTTATAATTTATTTTCAAGAAAATACTGACATAAAGAGTAGTTTTAATGAAAACCGCAAACGAATCGACCATTTTTTCTGTTTTTTATAATCATTTGAATTTTTGGACCCTAAACTTTAATGGCGCATATCTCCTTTGGAAGACGTTTGGCCCCCTTAGTTTCCTATTTAATATTGCTCATCATGATATTACAGACCAGCATGTTAAGTTTGTAAACGACCTTTTGGGACACACTGTATATATATATATATTAAATATAAACAAAAAATTAAATTTCATATGTAACTTTATTTGTTATGCAATTCTCTTATGCAATATTTAACGGAATAAAATTTCAAAATTAGTGTAATATACAGGAAACATGAAAAATGATTGATTTTCATCACAAGAAAATTATGGATCAAGGCTCTGTGGAATTGACCTAAACTGTTAAAAAAAAATTTTCCATGAAATTACATAGAATCTACGGGTAATGTATTATTTTAAGTCTTGTGTAAAATTACTTTTGTAATGAGATTAGAAAAGCGGAGATTCTGTCAAATAACAAAATAATTATTTTCGAAACTGACAACAGACTGTGTAAATTAACGTCGTCAAATATAGACAACTATCTCTAAATTTATTTTTCATGGTAATAATTTAATTTATTTTTCAAAATCAGTAAATCACTAGACCTTCAGGGAGCCGGAAAGAATTTGAATTTTTCGAGTAATTTTGAACTGCTCTGTTATTTATTTTTACATAAGCTGCAGCTACACTGTTAAAAGAAATGGTGACACATTGCACCTCTTAGGGGTGAAAGGCTTATCTCGCTGGTGACACCCCTAGGAGAGCCAGAATGGCACCCTTAATTAGGGTGAAAAAATGACACCCCTAATACAAAGTGCCAAATAATAAAAAGAAAATACAAAACGACATTTTGTCCCAGAAGGAATCGAACCCACAACGTCTGATTGCAAGCTCAATGCTCTAACCTTACGGCCATCGATTTCACCTTCAAAGTCCCCCTGAAATGCTCAAATATCCTAAAATTCCAAGGATGCTATACATAAAATAACTCGCTAAAGATTAGCCATTCCAAGCTCTAAACGAAATTGGAATAGCGCATGCACTGTGATAGTAGAGAGAAATTGCTGTTTTGAACCACCAGTGACGGCGAGTTGAAGGGGAAGGACACATGCCAAAGAGCATGCGCAAATGATTAAGAGGTGAAAATCTTTTAACGGTATGCATTGCGCGGCATCCTAATTAGCGTGAATCCCCACAATGAGGGATCATACGGCACCCTGAACATATTTTCAAACCCGCGGGTGTCAAATGGTAACACTTTTTAACCCGTGGGCGCCAAATGCAACTGGTTTGTCACATTTATTTTTTAACAGTGTAGCAATCCTGCGGACTGAACTCGAGACATCTTGCCAGTAGAAGGACAACTAGTGACAGAGTTATAGAAATTGTTGTTAGACTGTTCAAAATATATTTTTTTTATGATTCAGTAAAATTGTTAAAAATCCCCATTAACATCAAGGAGATGATTTTTCTCTTTATAAATCTTTTTAAATTAAAAAAAAAGAAAAGAAACTTTTTTTATATTTCTAATAACATTTTTAAATAATTTCATAAGTATGCATTTTAAATTAGAAGTATAAACAACGAATAAAATATCTTTAAATAAAAACGAAATTCCTACAGGGACTTAGACATAATATAAAGGAATAACTCTATCGAATGCATTTAATAGAGAACTGGTATAAATTTACGAAGAGTCTCTCTATTTTCTCTGCGTTTTTGCAGATATTATTAACAGTATACTATATGTGCTGTTTAACCATCTTTATTTTACATTGAAATTATTTGTTTCGGGAAATAAAATCAGTTTAAAAAAAGGCAGAATAATTTGATGCTGTATTGTTAACTTATTATTAAAAATTATTTCGGAAAAAGTTATTAATAAACAAATTTACTTATAAGGAAGTCAAAGCACAGTGGAAAATTTCAATTTTAAATACCCACATGTGTAAATTTTATTTAATCGTATTTTGTACATCTTGGGGAAATTTGTCTACACATCTTTCTAATATGTTTTCTTCAGTGTCATGTTCTTTTGTAGAGGAACAAACATTGAATCTTTCTTAAGACTACTGCTTTCGTTCTTCCTAGTCTTCCTCTCTGTTTACCTACTGTAAGTACTATTTAAATGAAATTCTTATCAATGTTTCCATATTTGAATTTCATTACATTTTTTTCTTTTTTCTGTAGCAGTTTTTCAAATTTTCTTTAATCAATTTTAAGCATTATCTTTTCCCCTCTATGTGGCAATTTTAAACATTATACTTTAAAATTTACACGTTAGAAACAACGTATTAAATTGTAGTTTCTTTAATTCTGACAATTCATTTTTAGATGAGTTCATTCTAGTATTATTTTAATATTATTAGAGCTTCTGATAAGAAATAGGCACAAACATCAAAATACATTTAAATTGATTTAGTTGTAAAGGAGTGTTTTAGACCTGTACCAGTTTTATAAGCAGAAGTAGACAAATCACTGTCAAAACAATTGCACGCAAAAGATAAAACTTTTTAACGGATTATAACTGAAAAATGTACCATTTGATTATACATTTCACAATTTTCGTCATATTTACAAATCACCAAACTATTCGCCAAATTATATAAATTAACATAATTTTTGTTGAAAATATTCTAATAAATAAAATACTAATTACTAACTACTGAATACCAATTATGTTAATAAAACACACGAATCAAGCATATCATGAAACATCAGTTGATGACGAACAAACACTTTTAGCATGTATAATTTCAAATAAATGCAACATTTACGATCGTCCATTATTTCCATTTAATCTTATAATTTGGCAATAGTTTTTCGGTTGGAGTGATAATGAAGTTGTAAACAGAAACGTAACGAAAAAATCCTGTATCAGGCATATATTACGAAGTCTGAAACGTTAATGAAATATTATTAAGAAATTTACCTTTCTCATGAAATGTAATGACAAGCAAGAGATTTATATGAAATGCATAGCTCATAAAGTAACTGAATACTTTTGGGTGTACCTATAAATTAACTATAATTAGTACTGATACCATTTTAAGTAGTGAACAATCTTAAATAAACTTTATTAACATATAAAAATTTTGTATTATTATACTTAAATTTATGCAAGTTAGAGCATATTCTAAACCGGATAGGCAGACAAATCTTATTCATAAACACTTTTAAAATATATCGAAATGTATTAAATTTATTTTAAAGCAACGAAAAATTTAAAAAAAGTATCCTTAACACTTTTCAATTGTAGTTTAAATATTTCAACTAGTGTAGATTAGTTTACAGTTATAGTTTAGAGGTTTTAACATTTTACTTAAAGCCTCGTTAGTTCCACTCTAAACAAACGTATAGAATCGAATGTTAATATTGTAGCATAGATTAATGACATCAATAAACTAAATATATTTAATGAAATGTATTCTCAAAATTTTAAAATTATAGTTTAAAGTGAATTTTTAACATTTTACTAAAAGCTGCGTAAGTCTACTTTTAAAAAGAAAACGTTAAGCTTGTACTTTGAAGTTATTATAAGTTGAATATCTCTACTACATATTTCCCACTACTCTAAAGGTCTCCAAAGCATAAGAACCTTAAGTGACATTATAACAGCGTAGCATAACACCATAACCAAAGGTCTTTAATTTGTTGCTTTCTTCTATCATTAATAGAAGGATGTAGTGTAATGGAAAGTGTTTTTCGCTCGCAGTTTTACATGGATTTGCATGTTTTAAAAGGCTGAGATTTCGAAAAATATGTTTCTGTAAAATTCTGTCTATGCCTATATTCATGCGCCTTTTTGTTATATATGTGAGGAATTTATAAATATTCAAAGTTTCAAAGAAATTTAACATTTAGATGCATTGAAATAGGTCGAGATTTGTATATTTTTTTTCAGAAAATTGTCCTTAAGGCAAAATTTTCATAACGAATTTTATTCGATTTTCGAGACGGGATAGCAATAGATGAGTTGCTGGAAATGGTACAGCTTCTCAAGAACTTCTCACTGGGAACAGGTGGGTGCGTGAATGGATGACTTGATATAAAGCCAAAAAGATAAGATGTGAAAAAAATAATAAATCATAGTCCCATCTAGTTTAAACTTTTAACTTAGACTAGGTTTTATTTCAAGTATTAATATGCATGAGATGAAATTAATATTTGGTTTTGATACATCCGAGTACATCCACAACAAACTTTCGTAGCTGAACCTCATCAACAATAATACACCTCAATTATCATTCGTGCTATTTTCAGTGTAAGAATGATTTAAAATAATATATCTATATGAAAGTGCATGATCTTTGAGGAATTTGCCATAGTAATGATACTTGATCTTTTAAATGATTAATTGATCTTTTAAATAAAGTAAGAGTTGAAATGATAAAGGTGGTAAGTGAAACATTCCTAATTTTAAGAAAATGATCAGTAAGTTCCAAAGTTTTATTTGTGTTTATTGTTAAATATCTCCATTATCAATTAAAATCTCTGTGAGTATTCGGATTTTTGTTTTCGAATAAAAATTTACCAGATGATAGAGGACCATTGTTTATCTTCATTCATGTGTTTAAGTCAATTATTTTTATTGTGACAGATACCATTTCATCAACTGAACTCTTGGAAAATTCGGTGTTCTACTTGCATTAAAAAATAAATAATTAAAAAGCCGCGTCTGCATTTGTTAAATGTTTAACAAGTAATCATTAGACTCATTGAAAGTTTTAAAATACTGTACATACTCGTGTCTTTGTTGAACTCCCTCCCCGCCCCAATTCTTAAACAAAATTTTGAAAGAAATACTAAATTTTCATGTATAATTTGAACTACATTTCTGATAGCATGTTGAAAAACGATTTGTAAGAAAAAATAAAAAATACATATAAGTTTTCAACATTTTTAATTCAACGTTTTAAAACAGTATAATTATGTTAAATCGAAGAACTTAAACTATTTTGAATTACATTGTGCACGAATTCAATGTACTTAAAAAAAATAAAAAAATTATTCAAGTCTTACATACGAGGGTAAAGAACTTCTTATTAGGCTGCAAAAGCACAGTACGTCTTTGTATTTTATGAATTCCCGGCGAAATAATTAGAAGCATTCTCAAGTTGAACTTTTTTTTCAAGGGGCATTGAAATGTTGAAAGGAATGCCCTGTATTGAGAAGAGTTTTATGCTAGAATTAAATGGGTGCAAAACAATTAGAGGGACTTCATTGTTAAAATCTTTTCTTTAATTACAGGAAAATTACCCTTGTCCGCTTTTATTTCTGTTTCTCCAACCTAGTCACATAAGTGATGCACATTCGCCGATTATCTACATTTTTTTTTTTTTTTTTTTTTTTGCTACTACCTCGTGTATAAGTCGACTCCGTTTTGCCTCTCCTACTCTTTAACATACTATAACTTAAGTATATAAGAATATATGGCTATTCCATATCCGCTAATCTAAAAACATGATTAAATGTTGATTATAATAAACATTAATTAGTAATATCTGACCGGTGTTTTCGGAAATAGCTTTCAAACTTTTAACAGGTATATGGATATATATATATATATATACATAATCTTAACTGTTAATAAAATTATTCGGAATCTAGTTGTTCTATTATTGTGGGCGGAAGTCATTTTTATGATTATGTCACAATTCACAATGACATTATAATATTTACACCGGATCTAAAATTACAAGCTCGATGCATTTCATAGAGATATTTTTGAGCAAAAACAACTTTCTTAGGGAGGCAGAAACTAACTAAATACTAACTTTTTCTCTTGCGATAACAGCAACAATAAAAAAAGTTTCAAATGTAAATTTTGTATAGTTTTCTTTTAGCATACCTTGTAACGTTTTTTATGTATTATAAAAGGTTAAATATAACTAATTTTGCATATTATTTACAAATGACCTGACTCCATTGTCCTTTTTTTCGCTGGGGACACCTGAAACAGCAAATGTATGTGGCCTCATCGGGTAACATTGCAGGACCATCCAAAGATGCATTACGGAAGATTCTGCCAACGTTTCATTAGCTATGCTACAATATGTTCAAAAAGAAGATCAAAGATACAGATCGACATTGGAGCTGACGTTTTAAAATTGAAAATAAAAATATTATGTTCTTTTTTAGCACTTTCCAACAAAGTTGATAAGTGTTTAAGCATTCAGTTTGTTTGTCCGTCAGCTCTAACTCCCGTGAATATACTTGGATACTTATGCAATTCTTAAAGGCATAAGTACCAAAGAATGTTTAGTATAGCATATTAAGAATGTAGGATTAATAGTTCATTTACCAGGGTGTACAAAAGAATTCATTGCATAGTGGCATATTGAAGAAAATCGTTTGAACAGTATCTTAGATCAGATTACGCTATTTCAAAGGTATTTAAACTTATATAAATCACTGAATATCTCTACGAGTACTTTTGAACAGGGCATTTATAGCATTTTTTATTTATTTACAGGAGCATTTAAAATAGTTACATTACAATATTTTATATGACGACAAGTTGTTTGAAGAGTATTTTAAGGAGATTATGCTATTTTAAGTACATTGAAATTGATATAAATCACTGAATGTAAATCACATCGTTATATAAGAGCATTGAAAGCATTTTTTATTCATTTACAGGACACATAAAAGAAATCGATTACAGCACAGTCTTTGAGTAATAATTGCTGGAATATGCATTTTTAAACTCCGGCATACTCTTGGAATTTTACATGTTATTTGTTATGTATAAATTGTATATCCTCATCTACAGAGCTGCGGAAAAGTATTCACATCTAATTCTCTTTAATAGCAGAAATTACTGAAGGAAAATTTCAAATGAGGTACATGTACATATCTTAAATGAACTAAATTTTGGTATGCACATAGTTAATAAACATTATATATTACACACAGGGCAGCTGCAAAAGTGTAAATAATTTTGCAATTGTAGATAAGAACAGCCGAAATTGTGTTTTAAAATGTGAATTGCTTTTTTATTTTAAAAATACATAATATTTTTATTTTTTAAATAGTGCAGTTTTGTTAAATCATTCTGGTTATTTTAGAAAGTGTTTCGTAATGTATGCTTGTTGTATGACTTTTTCTTTCTTGTTTCTTCATAAAATCGATTCGTCACGCCACTGTGTAAGAAATCACTAACTAGCAAATGCGCATTTTAGTCATACTGTCTTTAGGATTCCTATTCACAAAGCGTATATTTTACTAAGTCGATGATGCTGATATAACTTTTTAATTCCATTTTTTCCCATTTATCGTATTGTTACCGAGATAGGAATGCTATAACAACTGTTTTTACCACGTCGCGCCGGAAATCGAGAGCAAAGACATTTTACTGCTTCTAGATACCACATTTTTAAAAATAACTGCAGTAGTTTGTCATTTAAGTTGAAATGGACTTTAGTGAGTACCGAGTACATGCATACATTACTCACTTTTAAAAATAAGAAAATCTTTTCTTCAAATATCAAAATTTGTCATGATATTTAAAAAAAAAATATATCATATAATATTAATAAAATGAATGTTATGAAAATTATATTAATTTTAATGTAATTTTCATAAAATTCATTTTATGAAAATTATATTAAAATTAATATAATTTCCTGTATATTCTCCTGTTTATGTAATTATATGTTTCCTCTATAATTATGTATAATTTGGGAACAAAAAGTTTTATTTGTGATATAAAATAAAATGTAAATGTATGTAAGTTCTTACTTCGAAATACATGCTGTATTTCAAATAAATAGAGCATGTCTTTGAGAAACTTTTCTTCATGTTTACAAAGTGGCACATGACAGAAAAATTCAGCTTACTTATTGTGTTTTTTAATTTTATTTGGAATAAATCAGCAAGATAATACCAAGCTGTTTTTGGTACATGTTTCGTATATTGATAATATTCCTAGTAAAAAATAAGCTAAAAAAGGGATATTAAATATCCTTTTAACTATTTGGAATGTCAGATTGTGATTTATGACTGGAATAAATTTCATTTATAGATATAAAGATGGTGTCAATGGAAAAATTCACTCTTTGTATGTTATGTATTTTTTGACAGCAGGTTTACTTATATATTTTCTAATTATTTATGAATCTTTTATATGAATTATACATGAGTAAAATTATTTAAAATGATTTCGAAATTTTATTTTTACTTCAATTTATAAATATTATATAGAAAATAAGTAAATAATTCGTCGAATTATTCACATCCATGGTCTAATATTTTTTTTTGGAAATCTATATTATTTGGCTCAAAATACATGTAAATTTTCAATTTTAGACTGTTAAACGTGGTACTTAATAAGTTGATTTAAAATAACTGTTTATATAAATGACATGTTTGTCCTGATATTTCTCAGTAAATATTTTATTATGAGTACAGTAAGTAGAAAAAAAAAAGCTTAATGTGGGTTTAAACACACTGAATTTAAAAAAATCAAAATACACAGCATTTGCAGCATATGTTGATAAATGCGAAAAATTCATATCACCCAACTAAATTTAGCATCTGAATTTTAGCTACAGTTATCATCTTTAAATTTCTAAATTTTAAAGACTCATTTTGCTGGTTATTTTGTATGGTTTTCCCAATATACAAAGTTTTTCAGATGAACTACAAATTTTTGTTCGTATAAATGCTGTTTGTTCGTATAAATGTATTTTGTTTGTATAAATGACGTAAAATTATTTCATACAAAATATCATATTTGGATCTTGCATCATATTTGGAGTACAGTAATATTTGATTTTCAGTATGTTGCATCTTACTGTATTTCATTTAGTTGTTAGACTGTAGCGTATGTTTTGGGTTTAAATTCTGAGAGTTTCAACAACTAAACTAGTCAAATTTACTGAATTAAAATAAAATTAGTTTTGACCAGATAGTGTATGTTAAAAATATATGATTTGGAACAGAATTTCAAAAGTTTTGTAGTCATGAACAGTCTTAATTTGACTGCCAGCTGTACTTGTTATAACTTTTACTTACAGAAGAATTAATCCAGAAATAGGTTTTTTTAACGAGACATTATCGTATTCCATTATTACTCACATACTTAAGTAATTTTGAGACAATATTCCGCAAAAATTTCATTCATAAAAATAAAAATAAAATAGAAATAAAATACCGATAAAATAGAAAATAGTTGTAAAAATAGCAATAAAATACCGATATTGAATGACATTGGTTTGATTTCAAATTCAAAATTGGAATAATTGGAAACGTTATTTACATAAAAAAAATACTTCAAAAAATTTAATGTATTGCCAAAATATAGTCAACGCAAAAAAAAAAAAAAAAAAAAAAAAAAAAAAAAAATTGATATTTGCGATTGCAAATGTTTTGTTAAATATCAAGAAATATACTTGAGGAATCACTCTGAAACTCTAGATGTACAAACAAATTAGTACAGGTCATATATTTTCGAGAAGACTTTTTTCCAAAATTCAATAGGGGGCCGTCAACAAGTTAAGAAAGAACGAATATCTTTTGAATTACCCTGTCAAAGCTAATGTAGCAAAAGCGTTCAAACTATAGATTGTGATTAAGCGGCTTATGGCAATAAACTGTGTTCATTTTTATACGGATAGCATGTATACTGGTAGAGAAATTAAGGTTTTTATAAAAACTGTCCCAAAAGTTGCCAAGTTTTTTCTTATAATTTGCAGAGTTCTTAATAAAATACAATATTCTTTTCAGAAAATATGAGAAAAGACATTGTACATAATACCCTGTTATTAAATTAAAAATGATTAATATCTGTATGAAAAATGAGCAGGTTTAATAAATAAATTTTCTCTTCGCATATGTCAATTCTATTAAAATTTTATTTGCATATTGTGTTAGATAAATAAATAGAGCAGCATTTGTTAAAGTATCAAAATCAAATCTTGAAAATTCTGAAAGTTTTTGTTGATAGAAGAAGATCAAAATCCGTTATTCCCAAAATGAAGCAAAACGATGAGGAGCTGTATCCAAATATAGTAGTACGTGCAATACTGTGTAGACACTAATCAATGGAATATGGATACAGCCAATCATTTTTTTGTTTCATTTTTGGAATAGTACTGTATACAATATCTCACCCACTGTTTCTTTCATTTTATCTTGACCCTGTACCTTTGCGGAACACGTGTCGGTTTAACTGATGACGAGCTGTTATTGTTGTAGCTCGAACCGCGTCCTACTTTATTTTCCTAATAATAACACATTGCTCAGTGGTGCACAAAACAGGAATTTTAATATACATTCGTACATATTAGAATAAAATAAAACTATCCGCCCGTCCCGCACCGTCTTCTGCGGGCGTCTTCAGGAAAATATGAAATGGAAGGACTACGTTTGCATCTTGTTCGAGAGGGTTATCTCTCAAACAAGATGCAAACGTAGTCCTTCCATTTCATATTTTCCTGAAGACTCCCGCAGAAGACGGCGCGGAACGTTGAAAGTTTTATTTTATTTTAATATGTACTAATGTATATTAAAATTCCTGTTTTGTGCACCACTGAGCAATGTGTTATTATTAGGAAAATTTTATGGTGCATCTGTCCTATATATATTTACTTTATTTTCATTTTATGGTAATTTTACAAAGTTTTTTTACTTGATTTACTAGATTTAAACGAAGATTGTTTTTCGATTCTAATATATTTTCATTATATATGCTCTTTAATAATGCTGGAATTATCTGAAGGATCAGTTGATTATTGGATTCATTGTTGCTATTGGGCTACTTTAAAAAACTTCAAATTTCTTGTTTGATACGACCTATATAAAATGCTAAAATTTGCTTTATTTTATAATAGATAAAAGGTAAATAAGACACGATTACTAAGGCGAAAAGAAGGGAAATTTACCAATTCAAAGGTGAGGTGTTATATAAGAAATCTGTACTTTAAAAGGTAGCCCACTGGCAAGAAAAAACGGACTTTCTTTGTGTTTTACAGTACTTAATTATCACGTGCAGTCACATGTGTATTCTTTATTTGAGCTGCAAATTTTGATCCCCGTTAACTTCAGAAGTATTCCAAACAAAACTTCGCAATTCTAATAAAATTTTCTTCAGTAAATTAATTGTTATTACTTTGTAATGTGCTTCATTTTTTATCTTCATGTTATATATTGAGAATAATATTTACTACAAAATTCATATTTCCTTACACTTCCTTACATTTCCTTACATTCGAAAATAGATTTGAATATCGATACTTCTATTTATTTTAGATCATTTTTTAATAACAGCTCGAATAAAAATTTACAATGGAATAATTTATGAATATTTAAAATTTTACTTTAGAAGTACCCAGCATTTTTCACTGTTTTGAAGAAGGTGAGTGCACATACGAGCACCAAAATTGACTTTTGCCGGCACAGCTTGTTCTTTACTTAATATGAATTAACATTCAGTTTCCCATACTTTAATAAATAGACTGATTCATTACACCTTATTACAAAATCGAGAAGCAGATTATTACTCGCAGGCTATTATCTTAACTTTAATAACGCATTCCTCTTTTAAATTACCGATATTACTTCTCAAGATAATGGAACGCCAGCACTTTATGCAGTTAATAAATAATATAAACTAACTCGATTTAAGAGAAATCTACTAACTTTAATGAATTTACTGCTAAAATTTTGGATTAAGTTAAAATTTAAGATGCAACATTGGTGGCAATTTTACGTTTACATGTTTCAAAAGATTTATTATTTGAGCGTAGCATACATATTTTAATTAAAAATATTTTAAATTAATTGTATATCATGAAAGCTGTTGAAGATTTTGTAATGTATAAATATTTTGGATGTATTTAAATGTAATTTATAAAGGTCAAAATATAATAAGAAAATCACTCCCTCTCTATTTGTGTAAATATATAAATGCCATCAGCAACGCATCTGAATACAAATTACAGATCAGAGTGTCTTGAAAATGTGTGAAAGTTAAGCGTAGTATGTCATTAAAAAGAAGCATTAATTAAATGACATATAAAAAAGTTTCAATTCATATATTGTTCATCTAGTAAATAAATTAGACAACATGAAATTAATTTGATTCATCATTAGTTAATTAAAACAAGTTGGAAATTGCACGTGAAGTGCGTTCGTACGATAACGAAGTTTTTAAAATATCGCTCTCATATATATATTTCATAAAATTGTAAATTGTTAATTACAATTAAAATGAGCACCAAGCAATGTTCCGCCTACACCATTATGTAATGGAATACATTTGTGTGGTCTTGTAAATTAATAAAAAATATTCTTTGAACCCCAGATTATGCAAAATGTATATTATAATATGTACTTTATATATACATATCAATTTTATTATGTTTGAATGAATGTAACACCATCAAAGTGCATTTGAAACATTTTCCCCCATTGACCGTAACGTAACGGAATACTTTTTATTGTACCTGTAATAGATCTATTCATCCGATTTTGATAAAATGTTAAACAACTCAACAAAATTATGCAATAATTATGTTTTTTAAATTTCAAACGATTAAAATGCATTTAAAACTTTTTTCCCCATTGACCGTAATGTAATGGAATACTTTTGATTGTCCCTGTAATTGATCTATGCATCCGATTTTCATAAAATTTAAAATGACTTGCCAAAATTATGTAATAATTATATACCGTATTTACTCGTGTATAAGGGGCACTTTTTTTGAAAAAAATAGGGCAAAACTCCAAGGTGCGCCTTATACACGGAATAATTTTTTACTGTTGGATGCAGTCAAACTATATACAAATGAAACAAGAAATTATTCAAAGAAGATAATAAAACTCGAAAAATGTTACTTAATTGAAGTATTACTGCATATTTGTTTTACTCCTTGCAGTTTTTTATACAACAGAGCTAGTGTCATTTTCTAAACGCTAATTAGCAATTCTCAATACCGTCACTCATTCCTATTTCCGGTCATTCTCTCTTACAACCCGAAGTCTAAAAATGCATTTTCGTCTTGTTTTCTGGTCTGGTGTTATGTTTATTTCGCCTTTTGTTTTAACTGAAATTCATTTGATCATTCTTCATTAGTGTATCAAATTTATGGTGCGCGTTATACACGAGATTTTAAGAAATCGCCATTTTTACTTGTAAAGTAGGGGTGCGCCTTAGACACGCGTGCGCCTCATACACGAGTAAATACGGTACTTTAAATTTGAAACGATTCGGTTGAGTAGTTTTTGCGTTATATGCGGATGGACAGACGGACGGACTGAACGACAACTATAGGTGCTACGTATTTACATAATTACGAACGCGCCTAAAAGAGATAACTTAATTATTAGAAAATTTTTTGAATATTCAGCTAAAAAGTTTTTCATTTTATAGTTCAAGTGAATAATAACTAGAGGGGACTTTTATTTCCAGGATTGGTTGCGCGAGAACTGGGAATCATCAGAACGCGATAACGTTTGTATTCGGAAAGTAGTTTATCAGCGCGTCCTCAACAACACTGGCGTATTTCAGAAGCAAGTGGCTGACCTTGAAACACACGTTAAGACGTAGCTATTAATTTATTGTTTTCGAAGTCGATATGGAAGAGAGGCTATATATTTTCTGCTTCAGATTTGGTAAAACTACTAATAAATCTCTCTAAATGTTAAAAAAGTGTATGTTAAGTAAAAATTATCCTGTTCACGCTGGTAATTACACAAATTTTGGCACTAGTCCTATTGGTACAATCTATGAAGGTACTGAAGCAAACAAGATAACGCAGACATGAACATTAAAGAGCATTTCGAAAAAAAGTTTTAAAAGCTATTTCCATTACAGAAGTGCATTATAATAAAACAAAAAAGTTAAAAAATAAAAATAATTTGAAAGTGTGTCCAGGACACTTTTAAGTTATTCAATCGTTTATTCATTTTCTTGTATTTTTTTAATTAACGGCAGTACACATATTATAACATGTTTCAACAATTATTTTTCATAAACATATAATGACAAATGCCCCAAGTGTTTAATAATGCACCAATAGGTATCTTTATGCATGTATATCGATCTAAAAGTTGTGAATCATTTTAATGTTATGATACAAATTATTTGACAATAATTGCATCTTAAAACAGATATGACAATATCTTCTCAACAACCATGTGTTATACTTTCATAATGTGACAGAGAAATAAAATTTTTGTTTTAATCAAAACGCATATATTATATCAACATTTGTTTGAGTTTGTTGGGCGTCTTCTCTTTAGCTATGGAGTCGATTACTTCGTAAGCATTCAGTTTTAAGCATAATGAATCATAAATTTCTCAAATAAAGTTTAAATTAGTATGGATCTAGATAATTGCCATGATTTTTTACTCAACTGTAAAATAAAATTACTATTACTAAGTAATAGCTAAGTAATAGTAATATTATACATTCGTGAGTGGGAAGAGAGTTTTTTTCTTACATCTCACGCATTGACCCTTTATTCTTCGAATTATTTATCAAAAAATGGCTTCAAATCAATAATTGTCTTCTTTAATATCTGAAGATATATTGGAATTTTTAAATAATAATAATGTGAAATCAAGAAGTGATTTTTTACTAAAATTGATTAAATATATCGGAATTTATAATTATTTTGTAAAATATTGCAAAAATAATGAAATTAATTAATCAAAAGAACTCTTATGGAAATATTCTAATTCTTATAAAAGCAATGAATTTAAATATATTATGGTCTTCTCTGTAAATGGAAAAGCTTTTACGGTCGATAATATTTCATATAACTTTTTTTTCAAATAAAAAAAAGGCATAGCTATTAAATTGATTAAGAAAATTACCTCTTAAAAAAAATTAACTTGGATTGTTTTTCTATTCGATCTAAATTAGATCGAGTAAAGTATATTGTGATGTAAAAAAAGAACTGATTAAATACATTTTTTATTAAATTTTCCACAAAGGTACTTATAAGTACCGCCGGTAGGTAAAAGGTTAATTGAATCTATTCTCTGATATAATCATTTCATCTGTTGCATTACAAATTGCGCACAATAAATGTAACCTCAGATAATGATTTCAAAAACGTTAATTGGATGCAAAAAAGACCAAAGAAACCAGAAAGTATAAAGATTAGAGAGTTAAACAATGTGCGTCATCGTATGAAGAATAAATATATTTTCTACTTTTTCTAGATGCGTGTGCATTCTAATAACATAACAGTATATTCACATTTAAGAAATTCACATCACTGAATATCAGGATTTGAAAGTGTTGTGCTGTAGTTCCAACAACTTCGGTGGTAGTAAGGGCAAGTATGCTATTTCGCATAACATATGATATAATAACACAGGAACGTGACTTCAGATAATAGAACTTACATCAACCTAAGAATTTATCCTGACCTCTTTGAACCTCCAGTCTTCTCTGAAAACGGCGATATAGTTGCACACACATTTTCACAGATAATTCACTGTACTTTCTAGGAAAAATTAATCATCACTATAGAAAACCAGAAATACGACTGTTTTCAAAATGTTTCCAGGATTTTTCATTTAAATACATGTATGGGAGATAGCTTTAATTGAGTACAGACGTTTATCACACATTTTTATGACTTTTATAATCGTCTGGTAACACACAGAAAAAAATAAGACCTAAAACTTTGAAAAAAAAATAGACGATTTGAACAGAAAGACTCTTAGGTATGAAGTTACACAATTTGAGTTCATACGTCTGTTTTGTTTGCCACTATGCCGCCATTTTCGACACTGATAAATGCCAACTTTGGTTAATGTATAATCATACCCAAGATTCGTATTTAACAGTGGCTAAAACAGGTACACAGTGGTAACCAAAACTGGCATAGAAACTCAAATTGCATATCTCATGCAAAAGATTCTTTCTACGCAATTCACGTATATTTTTACCCATTTATATCTTATTTTTCTCTGTGTAATCTTATTTTTAGGTCTTATTTTTTCTGTTTTTTTTTCTTTCTCTTTATCGTAAGAAAATAAATGCGTTTCTTAACGAGATAAGAATTTCACTCTACTGACTTTCTTTAATGGATACTAATATTAAGTAGTAAAAAACATGCATTAAAAATGACATTTCTGCTAAAATAATTTTGGCAGCTTGAGAAAAGTTTTAAAGACAACTATTTTATCAAAAACGACACAATTTGATTGGTATTCAAAGTTTAAGGATGGTAAAGAAGCCGCTGTAGATGATCCGTCGTATAACAGATTTCGATTGAGGATCAAGATAGCGATAAAGTCGGCGAATATTAGTACTTGGATATCCTCGTTTGGCAATAAAAGAGATCATGAACAGGTTTCTATATCGTTTGGTTCATGTGAGGCAATTTTATAATATCGTTTAATGTTGCAACATGGCGTTCTCAAGTTTAGCTAGTAACTTTGATTTCATTCTAAAAAGCAACACCGAAAACAAATAATCCGTGTGATGCATTTTCAAGCCTTTGTTTGTATAAAACTCCAATATTAACGATGATGTAGCATACGAATTGAATAATTTCCAACTGAGCGAAAAATTGCCCAGGCCGGGAGTCGAACCCGGATACTTGGCTTACAAGGCCAGTAATGATGTAGCATGTAAATATAATTTTGATGCAGAAATAGCCCAGCAATCATGTGAATGGTTTTTGAAGTTAAATAATGACATGGAAATATCACGTCAAAGCAACACAAAAATTAAGGTAATGTTGTAGGTTCCTTTGATTGTCCTGGTGTTGTGCATTATGAATTCGAACTATTTAGAAAGTCACTAAAATTTATTATTTCAGAAATCTGTGACATTTGCGTGAAGCAACTAGTTCAAAATATTCTGAGAAAAAATCATGGATGAGAAAAGGTGAGAAAAATCATGGATTTTGCTGCACGGTAATGCATTTCATCACAATGCTCTCACCTTATTCGTGAGGTTTTTAAAAAAATTGAACAATTACTGTTCCACAAGCTCCGTATTGACCTTATATGGACCAATTTGACTTTTTCTTACTTCTACGTTTTAAGTTAATCTCTTTAGTCACCTTTCTGAGTTCCCGAATCTAATGAAAAAAATACTCTATTAACTAAAAAATAATAATAAAATTGTAATTTAACAAATTACAACGAGTATTTGGAAAATGATATTTTCAAAGACTTATAAATAAATTATACATTTAAATTAATAATAATAATAAACATCTCTTTTAGTATGTTTATAACGAGTGATATATTACGTACGCCGTGCATTAAACATAATTATTCCTAAACCAATGATAAAAAAAAACAGTAGATTAAAGATAGACAGCTTTAACTGTTTATAATGTGCATTTTTATTTGATGGAGGTAATCAGACTGACTTTTGAATACCTCATATTACGTACGGCAAATTTTAAATGAAATTTCACTTTTACAATTTTTGGAACTGCAAAATTTTCAACTTCTTAACGTCGCACAATTAAAATTTTTACACAATTGCATAGATAAAAAGATGCACTTTTTAATGAAATTTGTTTAAAATCTCTATCACAATTTATTTTTTAACTATTATTATTTTTAAGTTTTTATTATACTTTTTGTCATTGTGCAAAAGAATTATTCAGCTTTTGGACAATCTTGGACCAATCGGAAACGAATAAAATAAAAAACAGAAGTTATCCATTTTTGGACAGTAAACTTGAACCAATCAGGAAACGAATAAAATTAAATAAGTTGCGGAATTCAACCAATAAAAAGATTCAGATATACTTTAGATTTCCCAATTCTCTACCGAGGACAACAACTATTTTTCCCAATATTTAAAAAAAAATCATAATTAAAAACTAGACTTCACACAAAATACATGTTTGATGATAGTAAAAAATGTTGGCCGAATTGCGCTGCAGTAGGACGTAATTGCTACCCCCTGACTGCCCAGCAAAAGGTTAAAATTGTAATATTGTTTTCTTTGTAATTTATTTAAAATTTTAACAATCGATGTTTTTTCCAACCTGATACAAAATACGTTATTGCGTATAGGTGTTTAATCTTTGAAAGTATTAATCCTAACTTAATTTTAATAACCTGGTTTTTATTTGTAGAATTATAATAATTTGAATATTGCTTATGCTACAGTGAAACCAGCAGCTTGTGTGCGAAAAAATCCGGTCCCAGCAGTCAGAAGGTTAAAAGAGATACAATTCATTTTGATGAATATATTGGTATTTTTTGTTTTAGATCATCATTGCCGGTACTATTTTATCAAAGTAGTAGTGAGTATCTAAATCTTCACAAAATTTATAGGAAAATATTGGAATTGTTTTATTTCAATTTTTATTTTAATTGACGGATCAAATACCATAATGTAACACCGACCAGAAAAAAGAAGACAATTTAGTAGAAATTTCATGCGGAATAAAATCGTATTCCTTAGATGGATGCTTGCTTGCTTAGCTCGCAGGATGTAAAATGCTATCTATTAAATGGATTACATAGTGCGCATGCGGTATAAAATTTCCCTTAAAATTCCTGAGCAATTGTTTTGTGCCGTGTAGCCTATATTTTTATCTAATAAAGATACAATGTGATCCAAGATTAAATAAAAAAATACTCATTTACTGTCTTCGAAAATTGCAAATGTACTTAACTAGTATGTAGTGATAAGGTTAAATGTAATAAGATAAATTAAATCTTTACGTAATCGAAACATCATGCAATACAAGTACGACAAGACTATTTATGTAATTTCATAAATTCACTAAATGAAATATTTTGTTATTATGATTTAATATGTAATGAAGAAGATTGCTAACGTTGCTGTCGTATAAAAATTTTATTTGATTGAGAAATCCTTTTAGATTTTTTTTAACAATATTACATTGGATAAACAAGGTCTTTACTAAAGATTGAGAAAAAGATAAAAAGAGCACTATTTTTCATTTAAAAACAAATGAATGCTAATTGGTACATGGAAATGCTATTAAGATTTTTTTCTAAATCCGTAAGAAACCAGCAAAAGTTTCAATAATTCTTTAAGGTATTTTTTTCAGCTATTTTGACATAAAAACATGCATTTAGTACAGAAAAAAAGAACAAATGAATGTGCAAATAATTTAGTTATTTTTCTTCAAAATATTCTTTAACGGATTGCTAAAAAATTTAAATAAAATTATACAAACATCTTTAATAAGTTTTTGACAAATTACTTACTTTTTAATTTTCGTCATATACATATAATAAAGATCATGATATAATGCATCATAGCACACACATATACAGGGTGTCCACTGTCAACGGTGGCCAAAGGCTAATTTCTAAACCGTTAGTCATAGACACATAGTTCCAATTACAAAAATCCTTTAAAAAGGTTAAAGAATTGTTTTTCAAACGATTTAGGTCAAATAAAATTTTTATTAAAAAATTACGAAAATTAAATTTTTATATGGTCCCCCGGTTCTATGAATGATATTTAGTAAATTTTTACCACTACTCTAACAAGTAATACAAAAAAAGTCCCATTCCTCTGTGATTAAAACTGACCTAGTAATAGCTGCTTAAAGTTGAAGCATCCTTTTTGCTGCAAATTAAGGGTCAGTCACAAATTAACTGGAAATAAAAATAAACGCAAGATATAATATTTAATATTAAACATTGAGAGTTAAATAATTTCTTACAATTTTATTTTTAAATTTATGTAGATGATTACATATAAAAGCAAAATATGTACTAAAAATATAAGTAAGAAAATAACAGAAATTTTGTTAATTTTAATTGAAAAGCGACAGCCTCAAATCGTTACAAAATGACATATATTTAAAATTCTATTAGATTACTTAATGAATATGATGAAGTACTATAAAATAAATATATGGTGCGCACCTAAAATTGTATTAATATTACATTGTTATTGGATATAAATAAATGTGGAAATTGAAACTCGATCGGATATTCGGAAGTGAGTAAATATTTGAACAGAAATTTTGAGCTAGAGAAACATACGTACGAATGTTTTAAGCAAAATAAAAGCTTATCAAAATAACACACCTTTTAAAATAAAATCGCGATTTATCAAAGTTTGATTTTCTCGATAAAGAGAATTTTAAAATTCGCTTCTTCAACTACTTTAGCCAATCTAGAAGTTAATTAATAAAAATTAACACTACCGTAAAACTTATACGGTGGTAGCACCTTCTGTGAAATTGCTTTAAGAATATTTTTTTATATCATTTAAAACATTTTTGTAATTGGAACTATATGTCTGTGGCAAATGGTTTAGGAATTAGCTATTGGACAGCGTTGGAAATAGACGCCCTTTATAATATTTTAAGCACTTAGCGTACGTTCCATTAAAGCTCAGCCCAATTCATCCGTATTCTGCTACAGAAAAATGGTTTAAGTCATGAAATTTAAAGTTTCATAACTCGGTCAATTTTAATGTTAGATGAATGGGACCTTTTTTTCACTTACTTGTTAGAGTAGTGGGAAAAATTTACTAAATATCACTTATAGGACCGGGGGACCGTATAAAACGTTAATTTTCGTAATTTTTTAATAAAGTTTTATTTTATTTTGATTTAAATCACTTGAAAAAGAATTATTTACCTTTTTGAAAGCATTTTTACAATTGCAACGATATGTCTATGACTAACGGTTTAGAAATTAGCTATTAGCCACCGTTGAGAGGGGACACTCTGTATAAGGATACGTGTTGAATTTGCCTTCAAAAAATCTAATTCTGGGAATTCGCGAAAATTCTCTGATTTTATCCATTGTAAACACGAAGATTTTAAAAATACACAATAAAATTAGTTTTTACTTGTTGTTGTTACAGAATGCAGTGCTTTTAGGATGCAAGATCACAAATAGAAAAAAAAATATTGGAACCCCTCCTCCCTCCCGCCCAAAAAATGCTTTTTGAATAAGACGAGTGTTCTTATGTGTATAGCTATATGAATTTACACAAAATTGTCTTATAAGATTTTAGAATTACATTTTGCTAAAACATTCTAATTATTTTTCATATAGTCTATTGAAAATTTTTGTTTCGATACAATAGTTTATAAAATTTAATGAGTTTTAGAAATGTGAACAGCCTTATGGTATTTTAATTATTTTTTTCTGAAAATAGGATAAATTTTAACAAATTTTACGATGCAAACCACATACTGTTTTATGGCATTTTTTTGGCCTTGTACATTTTCGAATTGTGAATTTGTGTATCTCATGGGACTATTTTATTTCTATTGACAGAAATATTCCTACTTTTCCAGATCTCTTGTGGTTAACCCGTGGGAAAGTTTTCAGTTATGCATTCGTTTACGTCAATATTTTCCTATGCGAACTTGTTTTTTCGCTATGATCTACCTCCTAACTGAATTGAAATGATCATGTTTAATACAGCCTGTATTGGATTACACAAAATGAAATATTATATAATACTTTATGTAAATACTTAACATTATATAACACGTCAATGGAATCTTTCGGAACACGTTTTAATCCGTTATCTACCGACGGTACTTATACTTACCATTAAAATTACTTATTATAAAATTCTATTTATAAGTCAATTAGTTGTAATAATATTTAGAATGGGTTACAGATACATTACTTTATTTTATTACATAAGCATTATTAGTTACACAAAACAAAAATATTTTTAAAAGGATGATTTAGTTTCCTTTTGTATCTTTTTAGCTTTTTTGACGCTGAAGGAGGGGGGAATGGGATGTTTCCATTCGGGAATATTTTTTACTTATATTGTCAGAACATAATATTTGTACATTTTATAACTCTACAAGCTCCAAGAAAACAATTTAAAATAAAAGATTTGGGTGGGATTATAAATGTTGCACAAAATCCCTGTAAATTCAAATTTCATTAATCTTTCTAAATTTTTCAATCTTTCTAAAATCCTTCAAACTTTTATTGCATGGTTATGTAAATCTTTTAGTTAGGTTTAAACAATTGACATAAAATGCTTTAAAATGCAAAATTTTCATGTATTCATAATTTGATAGATAAAGGGTTAATCCAGAATTGGTTAAACAGGGTAGAAAAATCTATTTTCGCATCCATCCTCCTAGGACAGTAGCAATGCGGAAATTGTAATTGAGCAACTACAGCTTTTACGTTAAATTTTTAAAAAAAAATCAGCAAGAACAGGCATTTGTTTTCTGAGGTATGCGAAAACTCAATCTGTAATAAAAATCTAACGTGCGTTTCGTAGACGTTTTTTAACACTAGCATTACGGCGTTTTCCGTATACCGGAAACCGCCGATCCGGTCACCGGTCATTTTGACCGCTACTCTCGGATAAATGGAAAAACGTATTTTTTGTTAGTATTATGTAAGTTAAATCTTGTAAATATACGACATACTTTTTAAATAAGTAAACTATAAAGTTAATGAGATAAAAAAATGTAAACAAATGCTAATTTAGTATAAGAGTTAAAAAATAAAAAAATCTGTACTACCAGCAGGCAAAGGAATATTTTCTGGATCTAAATTATCATTTTCATTTGGTGTTTCCTGAAAAGAGTCTTCATCAGATGAATCATATTCACTTGTTCCTGAAGGAACAATCCAGTCTTCGTCAGATAACCTGGATATAGTTTCGATATTAAATTTTTCATCAGGTTCAGTATCTGAACCAGAATTATCATCGGAAGTAGTTTCAAAAAATTTTAGCGCATCTTCTTTTGTTAGATATTTTCTACCAACACTTCTACGCGCCATGACAAGAAGCAAATAAAATAAGCAAGTCTGAACGCTGACATTCACTGAAACGAAATGCAGCTCAATATATTTGTATCCGTTGAAAAATAATATTTCTTACATAAAAGAAATGCGCAATCAGAAGGCGCGCAGCCATTCTAAACAGATGTCAAACAGGTGTTTTCCCTTTCCCTCCCCTTTTCCCACCTAACAAATAATGCTTTGAAATACACAAAAGAATATTCCCCTCACCACAGATGCACCTTAATATCTATTAGAATAGCGGAAACAGCTATGCATGTGAAGAAAATAACTTGAAATGTGTAATTTTCTAGATACGGTCAAAATGACCGGTAGCCGTAATTCTAGGTATACATATTAATATTTTTAAAAATAATTATTTAAATTGAACAAAAAAGATTTTTTGTAATATTCTTGCGTTTTTAGGAAAAGTCAAAAAAAATCCAGACTATAAACAGGAAATTAAAAAAGTTATGAGACGTTAAATTGGATTTACGGTCGAAATGACCGCTGCCGTAATTCTAGTGTTAAGGGACATTACAGCTGTCAAAATCATTCGTCAGCGTTATCACCAATTTGCAGAAACAGGCTGTGTTAGTAACCATGTTAGTTCTGCATGTGTCTTTGCAACTATCACACTATGAGACTTTTTTTGTGGGGATTTTGTTAAAGGCGTTCATGTGCTTGTGATGCTATTACTACTGAACTCGGACAACATAAAGAACCCTATTTCGGGATTTGAGTAAATTTAACGTGCTTAAATGAGATTGCAACGTACTAGATTATTTTCTGAATTTATTCCATAAAGAAGAGGAAATGATATAGAACATTTCGAGTGCACTCAAGAAAAACATTTTTTCTTTCATTTTGAAAGCATTTTGGTACGTGTATGTTTTAAAATTAGTTTTACATAATGTTTTAAAATACCGCAGATAATTTTGAACATACATTAACAATAACGTCTAAATATCTAAAAATTAGATACAAATTTAAATCAACTATAAATAAATAAATGTATATTAAATTGTGGTTGAAGCTTTAGAAGAAGTGAACTTTTAAAAACAGATATTTTCGAATCAAGAATCTGCTTTGAAAAATTATGCATTTGCAGGCCATAAATTGCAGACATAAATTATACGAATATTACATATTCCTAATCGCTAAAGTTTTGATATTTTATATCTACATGTTTATCTCTTCATGGTAGTATAAATTGTCATTTACTTCGCAGGGGTAATTGCTTAATAAACTGCTCGTGTTAAATACGCTTATTCTCTTTCAAATGGATGTAATTTAGTTAATAAGGCAACTACAAGATCAACATTAACGCAAATTCTAGACATTATTTTATTTTATTGCTCATGACATCAACTATGTTTAAATGAATAATACATACGCGTTCTTAAAAAAATGAATTAATGAATTCTACAAATACAACCATAGACAAGCTCACATATCTATGTTATATAGTGTTACGAATTTTGTAAATAGTTAGTGTTTGTACTGTAAAATAATGTAAATAATCTTATTAAGCTCCATTTCTTTACTAATATTAGTTTTTGTTACTTTGTCTCTGTTATCAAGCAAACTTGTCTATTATTTTCAGTGAATGTCTATGGCAGCTTTGCGAAATATTTGAGATATCGCCAAGTTGGCGTCACTTTTGGCGACTAATTTTGGTCGCCAAATTTGGCGATATATCGCCAAGTTGGCGACAAACTTGGCGATTGTTGGCGATGGTAACCCTTCCCTATTTATGGTAACCCCCTTAGGTCTACTGATACATTGTTTGTTGTTCCGTGGTTTTCCAGGTTTTTCTAGAAATTTCTAGCACATGCTACGAGACTATATATAAGGAGAGCGATACGAGCTGTTGTTATTATTTACCAGTCAGTCATTGAGTGAGCTACTAGAGATTGTCCAAGCGAGTTTGCTTGATGTATTGAGTTTTATCTACGTTGTTTGGAATGTGATATAGTGTTGAAACATTGTATAAAGAGTTTCTGCGACCTATATTTGTACTTGTTCGATAGATTTAAACAGTTATTTTGGAATATCTTGTAATATTTGTGAGTTTCGAAGACTCTGTTGTTCTGAAGATCTGTAAATAAATTATTTTCTACTTTTCTAAGAGAAAAGAGTTTGAAGTTGTCTAACCATAAGATCGAAAGAACCCTATATACGCTGTAACATTTGGTGTCAGGAGTCGGGATCTTATGGCGAAAACAAGAACAATGGATGGTCAACTGAAAGAACTGTTAGAAGCTATTAATGGAATAAAGGCAGAATTGACGAAAGGCCAAGAAGAGTTGGCGAAAAAAATGAATAAAGGCCAAGAAGAGTTGGCGGAAAAAATGAATAAAGGCCAAGAAGAGTTGGCGGAAAAGATGAACAAATGCCAAGAAGATGTGACTGAAAAGATTAATAAAGGCCAAGAAGAAATGAAGAAAACTTTAGAAGAAAAGTTCTCGTCGGTAGAGAGAAGAATAGGCTCGGTAGAAGAGAAAATAGAGGAAGTAGAAGAGAAAATTCAGAATGAAGTTAGTAATGTTGAACAAAAAATGGAACGGAAAATGGCGGAAGTAGAAGAGAAAATTCAGAATGAAGTTTGTAAAGTTGAAGAGAAAATCAGTAACGTTGAAGAGAAAATACTAGATGAAGTAGATGAAAAGCTAAATAAAAAAGTACAAGATCTTGAGAAGAAACTTTCAGCGTCTAGTGGTAATTATGAAGAATTTAGGAATCCGCCTGCTTCTCCCATGCACATTAAGCTGTCGACATACGATGGAAAGATTTCCTGGCAAGTTTACAAGACCCAATTCACCATTGTAGCTGAAGCGAACAAATGGAGTGACGAGGTGAAAGCTTGTCAACTGGCAGCATCTTTAAGAGGAGAAGCCGCCGACGTGCTGCAAACATTGCCCGATATGACGCAACTCAATTTTGAGACTCTAAGTTGTGCACTTGAAATGAGATTCGGCGAAAAATTCTTCAAGGATTATACGAGGATACAAATGAAGAGCCGCCATCAAAAATCGAGTGAAACCCTTCAAGAGTTTGCCTCGGAAATTGAACGGCTTGCAAATTTAGCATTCATTGACTGTCCAACAAATGTACGTTAAATGCTGTCACTGCAATATTTTGTAGACGGAATAAAAGATCCAGAAGTGCAGAGAGCGGTACGAATGGCAGATGTACAGGATTTAAAGGCTGCACTACTATATGCCTTAAAGTTGGAAGCAGCTACACAAGCCAGCCGAAGAGATCGTCATTCAGTCCGAGGGGCAACGGTGAACAAAAGCTCAGACACTGAGATCGACTTCTTGAAAGAAATTGGGAAATTAAATCAAGAGATTGAAGCTTTAAAATATGGAAGAACAAGCGCAAGAAGACAGAATCTCACGTGCTGGGGATGCGGTGATACAGGACATCTCCGAAAAAACTGCCCCAAAATCCACGAACGTGAGATGAGTTCAAGACCAGAAAATAAAAAGCCCCACCTGAAGATCCTTCAAATATCGAAAATGAATGGCGGCGATAACGAATTATATGTGATAGGCTTTATTAACGGAATTCAGTGCCGTATGATTGTCGATACAGGAGCCAATGTGACAATAATAAGAGAAGATTTGGCTCGAAAATTGAAATGTAAACTCATCTGGACTCCACCATGCGTTACCCTGCAAACTGTGACGGGCGACAAGATAGGCATATATGGAAAGGCAAATTTAACTATCAACTTTGGAGGAACGAAATATTACCATACGGCATATGTGGCTGACATAACAGATCCTTGCTTAATCGGGCTAGATTTTCTGAAGAAGTTTGACTTCAAGCTTGATTTCAAAAATAACAAAATGCTCTCAAAATTTGAAGAAATAAGTCTTTTTGGATTGAATAACGAAATTGAATGTAAACAAGCAGTAATAGCCAAAGAAGACATCAATCTAGATCCAAGAACAGAATTTTTAGTTCCAGCTGTAATTAAAAATGAAACTAATTACCGATTTGGCCATATAGATTATCCAGAAGACAATAGTACACAAGCAGGAGTATTGGTGGCTTCTTCTGTGGTAGACCTCTCGAAAAAGACCATTCCAATCAGAATTGCTAACATCAGTGATAAGACGAGGACTATCAAGAAAGGAGAGGTGATAGCGTCATGTGCTCCTGTGACGTGCATAAGTCAAAATTCCGATCACTCTGAGAAATCTTCAGATAATTTAGTCAAGGATTTGTTACAAAATATAGACTTAAATCCAAAACAGATGGACGCCGCGGAAAAATTAATTAAGGAATTCCAAAGTTTATTCTCCCAAACATCTGAAGACTTTGGACGAACTAAAATGGCACAACACCGAATTGACACGGGAGATCACTCTCCTATTAAACAGCACCCTAGACGATTACCTTTTGCCAAGCAAGAAGAGGTGCAGAATTTAATTAAAGATATGGAAGAAAATGACGTCATCGAACCATCAACAAGTCCATGGGCGTCTCCCATTATATTAGTAAGAAAGAAGGATGGTTCTACAAGATTTTGTGTAGACTACCGCCGACTGAATGACGTCACCAAAAAGGATAGTTACCCTCTGCCAAGGATTGACGACACTCTTGACACACTTGCGGGCAACACTTGGTTCTCGACTTTAGACTTGAAGAGTGGTTACTGGCAGGTAGAGATCCATCCCGACGACCGCGAGAAGACTGCCTTTACAACGGGACAAGGATTATGGCAGTTCAAGGTAATGCCTTTTGGTCTATGTAACGCACCTGCAACTTTTGAACGCCTTATGGAAACGGTTCTTCGGGGACTGTCATATGAGGCATGTCTTGTTTATTTAGACGGTTTCATAATCATAGGAAAATCTTTCGATGAACATCTGAACAACCTCAGGCGGGTGCTACAAAAGCTAAAGGAAGCTAATTTGAAGTTAAGCCCTTCGAAGTGCAGTTTGTTTCGTAATGAAGTCGCCTACCTTGGACACATCATTTCGGCGGAAGGAGTTAGGACTGATCCGGAGAAGATATCAACCGTGAAAAATTGGAATCGTCCAGCAGATGTTCACCAGCTTCGAAGTTTTCTAGGATTATGCACCTATTACAGAAAATTCGTCAAAGGCTTCTCGATGATTGCAAGACCACTTCATAAATTAACAGAAGCCAATCAAAAATTTATGTGGACACAGGAATGTGACGCTGCTTTCGAAAAGCTTAAGGAGGCCTTGACATCCACTCCAATTCTGTCGTATCCTCAAATCGATAAACAGTTTATACTTGATACGGATGCAAGCAACGAAAGCATTGGCGCTGTACTGTCCCAGGAAATCGACGGCCAGGAGCGTGTTATCGCCTATTTAAGCAAGTGCTTATCAAAGGCAGAGCGAAACTACTGCGTAACAAGAAAATAGCTTCTTGCTGTAGTGAAAGCCATAGACCATTTTCATCACTATCTTTACGGTCGAAAATTCCTGATCCGAACTGATCATGCTTCTCTAACTTGGCTATTGAATTTTAAGAACCCTGAAGGCCAGATAGCCAGGTGGATACAAAAGCTTCAAGAGTACGATATGGAGATAAGCCATCGAAAAGGCTCATCACATGGAAATGCAGATGCTCTCTCAAGAAGACCCTGCTCAGAGAATTGTAGATACTGCGACCGGGCTGAGAAGAAATTTAATGTCAAAGGTCCTATAGTAAGACAAGTTACAACTGGGTCTACATCATCGCAAGATCCGTGGAGTGACGAGAGCCTGCGTAAAGATCAACTTGCTGATCCTGAAATTAAGCCAATTCTAGAACTGAAAGAGGAGTCCAACAGGAAGCCCAGCTGGCAAGACATGGCCCATTACCATCCTACGACTAAACGTTATTGGGCTCTCTGGGATTCCTTACATTTGAAGAACGGCATCTTGTACCGAAAATGGGAGTCTGACGATGGAAAGACATGTAGATGGCAACTACTACTCCCTAAGTCGAGAATTTCTATGGTCCTTCAAGAACTGCATGGTAGTCCCACAGGAGGTCATTTTGGTGTAATGAAGACCCTGCAAAAGGTTCGAGAGCGTTTCTACTGGAATAATGTTCGCAGTGACGTGGAGAAGTGGTGTCGAGCTTGTGACACCTGTGTAGCACGTAAAGGTCCTAAGAGGCGCACCCGTGGACGATTGCAACGTTATAATGTAGGAGCTCCTTTCGAACGAATTGCCCTAGACATCCTGGGTCCACTTCCTAGAACATCTGATGGCAATAAGTACATCCTCGTTGTCATGGACTACTTCACTAAGTGGCCTGAAGCCTATGCCATTCCTAATCAAGAGGCGGTAACCGTAGCAGGCATACTGATTCAACACTGGGTTTCCAGATACGGAGTTCCTCTTCAAATCCATTCCGATCAAGGAAGAAATTTTGATTCGGCTGTGTTCAAAGAAATGTGTGAACTACTCGGCATGGACAAAACCCGAACAACACCTCTACACCCTCAATCGGACGGCATGGTAGAGCGGTTCAATCGTACCATCCTAATAGCCTCTCTCTCCTGGTGTCTAGAGACCAACAGGACTGGGACAAGAAATTGCCTCTTTTCCTGCTTGCTTACAGGAGTGCCACTCTTGAGGCCACTGGTTACTCCCCTTCTCAAATGCTCTTTGGTCGTGATCTTCGTCTACCTGCGGATCTTTTGTTTGGCCGTCCTCCTGATGCTCCTTCATCGCCTGAGGAATATGTCGATGAACTCCAGGCGCGGATTGAGGAGATTCATTGTCTAGCGAGGAACCGAATTGGACTGGCATCAGAAAAGATGAAGACACGGTACGACACAAAGGCAACAGGACATGAGTTCAACGAAGGTGACAAAGTTTGGTTGTGGAATCCGATACGTCGTAAGGGACTGTCGCCAAAATTACAAAGAAACTGGGACGGTCCTTACACAGTCGTCAACAGGCTGAATGACGTCGTTGTACGCATACAAAAATCGCCACACGCCAAACCGAAGGTCGTACACTATAACCGGCTAGCCCCTTATTTTGGCCAAAGTGATTAGAAATTCGAAACTTGAATTTCAGACCATGGTCATGAAAGTCACTTTTTGTAAATATGAAAATAGTAATTAGTTCTTATTTATGTAAATTTTATTATTATTGTTATTATTTATTTATTTATTTATTTATTTGTTTATTTATTTTAAGTGTTTTCCTCTAACTCAAGGATTGCACTGCCCGGGACGTGCAGTCTTTGAGGAGGGGGTAGTCTTACGAATTTTGTAAATAGTTAGTGTTTGTACTGTAAAATAATGTAAATAATCTTATTAAGCTCCATTTCTTTACTAATATTAGTTTTTGTTACTTTGTCTCTGTTATCAAGCAAACTTGTCTATTATTTTCAGTGAATGTCTATGGCAGCTTTGCGAAATATTTGAGATATCGCCAAGTTGGCGTCACTTTTGGCGACTAATTTTGGTCGCCAAATTTGGTGATATATCGCCAAGTTGGCGACAAACTTGGCGATTGTTGGCGATGGTAACCCTTCCCTATTTATGGTAACCCCCCTTAGGTCTACTGATACATTGTTTGTTGTTCCGTGGTTTTCCAGGTTTTTCTAGATATTTCTAGCACATGCTACGAGACTATATATAAGGAGAGCGATACGAGCTGTTGTTATTATTTACCAGTCAGTCATTGAGTGAGCTACTAGAGATTGTCCAAGCGAGTTTGCTTGATGTATTGAGTTTTATCTACGTTGTTTGGAATGTGATATAGTGTTGAAACATTGTATAAAGAGTTTCTGCGACCTATATTTGTACTTGTTCGATAGATTTAAACAGTTATTTTGGAATATCTTGTAATATTTGTGAGTTTCGAAGACTCTGTTGTTCTGAAGATCTGTAAATAAATTATTTTCTACTTTTCTAAGAGAAAAGAGTTTGAAGTTGTCTAACCATAAGATCGAAAGAACCCTATATACGCTGTAACATTTTGTGTCAGGAGTCGGGATCTTATGGCGAAAACAAGAACAATGGATGGTCAACTGAAAGAACTGTTAGAAGCTATTAATGGAATAAAGGCAGAATTGACGAAAGGCCAAGAAGAGTTGTCGAAAAAAATGAATAAAGGCCAAGAAGAGTTGGCGGAAAAAATGAATAAAGGCCAAGAAGAGTTGGCGGAAAAGATGAACAAATGCCAAGAAGATGTGACTGAAAAGATTAATAAAGGCCAAGAAGAAATGAAGAAAACTTTAGAAGAAAAGTTCTCGTCGGTAGAGAGAAGAATAGGCTCGGTAGAAGAGAAAATAGAGGAAGTAGAAGAGAAAATTCAGAATGAAGTTAGTAATGTTGAACAAAAAATGGAACGGAAAATGGCGGAAGTAGAAGAGAAAATTCAGAATGAAGTTTGTAAAGTTGAAGAGAAAATCAGTAACGTTGAAGAGAAAATACTAGATGAAGTAGATGAAAAGCTAAATAAAAAAGTACAAGATCTTGAGAAGAAACTTTCAGCGTCTAGTGGTAATTATGAAGAATTTAGGAATCCGCCTGCTTCTCCCATGCACATTAAGCTGTCGACATACGATGGAAAGAGTTCCTGGCAAGTTTACAAGACCCAATTCACCATTGTAGCTGAAGCGAACAAATGGAGTGACGAGGTGAAAGCTTGTCAACTGGCAGCATCTTTAAGAGGAGAAGCCGCCGACGTGCTGCAAACATTGCCCGATATGACGCAACTCAATTTTGAGACTCTAAGTTGTGCACTTGAAATGAGATTCGGCGAAAAATTCTTCAAGGATTATACGAGGATACAAATGAAGAGCCGCCATCAAAAATCGAGTGAAACCCTTCAAGAGTTTGCCTCGGAAATTGAACGGCTTGCAAATTTAGCATTCATTGACTGTCCAACAAATGTACGGGAAATGCTATCACTGCAATATTTTGTAGACGGAATAAAAGATCCAGAAGTGCAGAGAGCGGTACGAATGGCAGATGTACAGGATTTAAAGGCTGCACTACTATATGCCTTAGAGTTGGAAGCAGCTACACAAGCCAGCCGAAGAGATCGTCATTCAGTCCGAGGGGCAACGGTGAACAAAAGCTCAGACACTGAGATCGACTTCTTGAAAGAAATTGGGAAATTAAATCAAGAGATTGAAGCTTTAAAATATGGAAGAACAAGCGCAAGAAGACAGAATCTCACGTGCTGGGGATGCGGTGATACAGGACATCTCCGAAGAAACTGCCCCAAAATCCACGAACGTGAGATGAGTTCAAGACCAGAAAATAAAAAGCCCCACCTGAAGATCCTTCAAATATCGAAAATGAATGGCGGCGATAACGAATTATATGTGATAGGCTTTATTAACGGAATTCAGTGCCGTATGATTGTCGATACAGGAGCCAATGTGACAATAATAAGAGAAGATTTGGCTCGAAAATTGAAATGTAAACTCATCTGGACTCCACCATGCGTTACCCTGCAAACTGTGACGGGCGACAAGATAGGCATATATGGAAAGGCAAATTTAACTATCAACTTTGGAGGAACGAAATATTACCATACGGCATATGTGGCTGACATAACAGATCCTTGCTTAATCGGGCTAGATTTTCTGAAGAAGTTTGACTTCAAGCTTGATTTCAAAAATAACAAAATGCTCTCAAAATTTGAAGAAATAAGTCTTTTTGGATTGAATAACGAAATTGAATGTAAACAAGCAGTAATAGCCAAAGAAGACATCAATCTAGATCCAAGAACAGAATTTTTAGTTCCAGCTGTAATTAAAAATGAAACTAATTACCGATTTGGCCATATAGATTATCCAGAAGACAATAGTACACAAGCAGGAGTATTGGTGGCTTCTTCTGTGGTAGACCTCTCGAAAAAGACCATTCCAATCAGAATTGCTAACATCAGTGATAAGACGAGGACTATCAAGAAAGGAGAGGTGATAGCGTCATGTGCTCCTGTGACGTGCATAAGTCAAAATTCCGATCACTCTGAGAAATCTTCAGATAAATTAGTCAAGGATTTGTTACAAAATATAGACTTAAATCCAAAACAGATGGACGCCGCGGAAAAATTAATTAAGGAATTCCAAAGTTTATTCTCCCAAACATCTGAAGACTTTGGACGAACTAAAATGGCGCAACACCGAATTGACACGGGAGATCACTCTCCTATTAAACAGCACCCTAGACGATTACCTTTTGCCAAGCAAGAAGAGGTGCAGAATTTAATTAAAGATATGGAAGAAAATGACGTCATCGAACCATCAACAAGTCCATGGGCGTCTCCCATTGTATTAGTAAGAAAGAAGGATGGTTCTACAAGATTTTGTGTAGACTACCGCCGACTGAATGACGTCACCAAAAAGGATAGTTACCCTCTGCCAAGGATTGACGACACTCTTGACACACTTGCGGGCAACACTTGGTTCTCGACTTTAGACTTGAAGAGTGGTTACTGGCAGGTAGAGATCCATCCCGACGACCGCGAGAAGACTGCCTTTACAACGGGACAAGGATTATGGCAGTTCAAGGTAATGCCTTTTGGTCTATGTAACGCACCTGCAACTTTTGAACGCCTTATGGAAACGGTTCTTCGGGGACTGTCATATGAGGCATGTCTTGTTTATTTAGACGATATCATAATCATAGGAAAATCTTTCGATGAACATCTGAACAACCTCAGGCGGGTGCTACAAAAGCTAAAGGAAGCTAATTTGAAGTTAAGCCCTTCGAAGTGCAGTTTGTTTCGTAATGAAGTCGCCTACCTTGGACACATCATTTCGGCGGAAGGAGTTAGGACTGATCCGGAGAAGATATCGGCCGTGAAAAATTGGAATCGTCCAGCAGATGTTCACCAGCTTCGAAGTTTTCTAGGATTATGCACCTATTACAGAAAATTCGTCAAAGGCTTCTCGATGATTGCGAGACCACTTCATAAATTAACAGAAGCCAATCAAAAATTTATGTGGACACAGGAATGTGACGCTGCTTTCGAAAAGCTTAAGGAGGCCTTGACATCCACTCCAATTCTGTCGTATCCTCAAATCGATAAACAGTTTATACTTGATACGGATGCAAGCAACGAAAGCATTGGCGCTGTACTGTCCCAGGAAATCGACGGCCAGGAGCGTGTTATCGCCTATTTCAGCAAGTGCTTATCAAAGGCAGAGCGAAACTACTGCGTAACAAGAAAAGAGCTTCTTGCTGTAGTGAAAGCCATAGACCATTTTCATCACTATCTTTACGGTCGAAAATTCCTGATCCGAACTGATCATGCTTCTCTAACTTGGCTATTGAATTTTAAGAACCCTGAAGGCCAGATAGCCAGGTGGATACAAAAGCTTCAAGAGTACGATATGGAGATACGCCATCGAAAAGGCTCATCACATGGAAATGCAGATGCTCTCTCAAGAAGACCCTGCTCAGAGAATTGTAGATACTGCGACCGGGCAGAGAAGAAATTTAATGTCAAAGGTCCTATAGTAAGACAAGTTACAACTGGGTCTACATCATCGCAAGATCCGTGGAGTGACGAGAGCCTGCGTAAAGATCAACTTGCTGATCCTGAAATTAAGCCAATTCTAGAGCTGAAAGAGGAGTCCAACAGGAAGCCCAGCTGGCAAGACATGGCCCATTACCATCCTACGACTAAACGTTATTGGGCTCTCTGGGATTCCTTACATTTGAAGAACGGCATCTTGTACCGAAAATGGGAGTCTGACGATGGAAAGACATGTAGATGGCAACTACTACTCCCTAAGTCGAGAATTTCTATGGTCCTTCAAGAACTGCATGGTAGTCCCACAGGAGGTCATTTTGGTGTAATGAAGACCCTGCAAAAGGTTCGAGAGCGTTTCTACTGGAATAATGTTCGCAGTGACGTGGAGAAGTGGTGTCGAGCTTGTGACACCTGTGTAGCACGTAAAGGTCCTAAGAGGCGCACCCGTGGACGATTGCAACGTTATAATGTAGGAGCTCCTTTCGAACGAATTGCCCTAGACATCCTGGGTCCACTTCCTAGAACATCTGATGGCAATAAGTACATCCTCGTTGTCATGGACTACTTCACTAAGTGGCCTGAAGCCTGTGCCATTCCTAATCAACAGGCGGTAACCGTAGCAGACATACTGATTCAACACTGGGTTTCCAGATACGGAGTTCCTCTTCAAATCCATTCCGATCAAGGAAGAAATTTTGATTCGGCTGTGTTCAAGGAAATGTGTGAACTACTCGGCATGGACAAAACCCGAACAACACCTCTACACCCTCAATCGGACGTCATGGTAGAGCGGTTCAATCGTACCATCCTAAATAGCCTCTCTCTCCTGGTGTCTAGAGACCAACAGGACTGGGACAAGAAATTGCCTCTTTTCCTGCTTGCTTACAGGAGTGCCACTCTTGAGGCCACTGGTTACTCCCCTTCTCAAATGCTCTTTGGTCGTGATCTTCGTCTACCTGCGGATCTTTTGTTTGGCCGTCCTCCTGATGCTCCTTCATCGCCTGAGGAATATGTCGATGAACTCCAGGCGCGGATTGAGGAGATTCATTGTCTAGCGAGGAACCGAATTGGACTGGCATCAGAAAAGATGAAGACACGGTACGACACAAAGGCAACAGGACATGAGTTCAACGAAGGTGACAAAGTTTGGTTGTGGAATCCGATACGTCGTAAGGGACTGTCGCCAAAATTACAAAGAAACTGGGACGGTCCTTACACAGTCGTCAACAGGCTGAATGACGTCGTTGTACGCATACAAAAATCGCCACACGCCAAACCGAAGGTCGTACACTATAACCGGCTAGCCCCTTATTTTGGCCAAAGTGATTAGAAATTCGAAACTTGAATTTCAGACCATGGTCATGAAAGTCACTTTTTGTAAATATGAAAATAGTAATTAGTTCTTATTTATGTAAATTTTATTATTATTGTTATTATTTATTTATTTATTTATTTATTTGTTTATTTATTTTAAGTGTTTTCCTCTAACTCAAGGATTGCACTGCCCGGGACGTGCAGTCTTTGAGGAGGGGGTAGTGTTACGAATTTTGTAAATAGTTAGTGTTTGTACTGTAAAATAATGTAAATAATCTTATTAAGCTCCATTTCTTTACTAATATTAGTTTTTGTTACTTTGTTTCTGTTATCAAGCAAACTTGTCTATTATTTTCAGTGAATGTCTATGGCAGCTTTGCGAAATATTTGAGATATCGCCAAGTTGGCGTCACTTTTGGCGACTAATTTTGGTCGCCAAATTTGGTGATATATCGCCAAGTTGGCGACAAACTTGGCGATTGTTGGCGATGGTAACCCTTCCCTATTTATGGTAACCCCCCTTAGGTCTACTGATACATTGTTTGTTGTTCCGTGGTTTTCCAGGTTTTTCTAGAAATTTCTAGCACATGCTACGAGACTATATATAAGGAGAGCGATACGAGCTTTTGTTATTATTTACCAGTCAGTCATTGAGTGAGCTACTAGAGATTGTCCAAGCGAGTTTGCTTGATGTATTGAGTTTTATCTACGTTGTTTGGAATGTGATATACTGTTGAAACATTGTATAAAGAGTTTCTGCGACCTATATTTGTACTTGTTCGATAGATTTAAACAGTTATTTTGGAATATCTTGTAATATTTGTGAGTTTCGAAGACTCTGTTGTTCTGAAGATCTGTAAATAAATTATTTTCTACTTTTCTAAGAGAAAAAAGTTTGAAGTTGTCTAACCATAAGATCGAAAGAACCCTATATACGCTGTAACAATATATATCGATATATATATATATGTATCGTTAAAAAAAATTTCTATATGTACATGACAAAATCTGTGCATATCTATGTATGAATATATGCATGGTTACATACAGGGTGATTCATAAAAGATGGGCAGAACTTTAAGGGGTTATAGTACACTTAAAGACAAATAATATTAAATATTAGACTAAGGGTCCCAGACGTATTCCCAAGGAGATAGGGAGCATTAAAGTTTAGGGTCCGAAATTTCAAATGATTATAAAAAATGGAAAAATTGGTCGATTCGTTTGCGGTTTTTGCAAAAAATTTTCTTTATGCCAGTATTTTCTTGAAATAAAATTTTAAAGTTCAATTTCAAAAAATGCCGATAGGGGGCGCTTTAGACTTTGGAGTAACAAACAACTATTTTTTAACGTTATTTTTTGTATTTCTTTAAATGATTTCGAAAGCTTAGACTTAAACTTAAATTTTGATCTAAAAATCTGAGTCCTAACGAGTAGTTAAGTAGCGTAAACTGAAATTTGAAACCCTTCTCCCCCCAGAACAAAAATCAGTTATTCCCGATCTTTGTGTCGTAGATTAGGCTCTAACTACTGCTGCGTTTTGCTAAAATTATTTTTTATGTCAGTATTTTCTTGAAAATAAATTTTAAAGAAAAGTTTCAAAAAATTCCGATAGAGGGCGCTTTAGACTTTGGAGTAACGAACATCTATTTTATACCGTTATTTTTTGTGTCTCATTAAATGATTTCTAAAGCTTAGACTTAAACTTAAAGTTTCAGCTTAAAATCTGAATCGCTGAGCGTGGTTCAGAAACGAGGGGAGGGTGTTCAAATTTCAACTTCTGAACATAGTTCAGTTTGCACTACTTAACCATGCCCAACGATTCTGTGCTGTGATAAGAGGCAAAAATACAACATTCGTCAAGGACTGCATAGTCAGAATTCACTCAGAAAGGCAATGGCACAGTTGGAAACGTCGCTCATGCAAACGTTAAAGCTCCATTTCTGACGCTAGTCACCGGGTGAAGAAGGAGACAGAAAGTATGCAAATGTCAAATGGGAAAGAAGAAGAACACGTATGCAAAATTTCGACACGATTCAGGCATAAAAACCACTGAACGGTGAGTCAAGTGTATGTCGCTGTAGTAATGAATCGGAAGATGGTGCCCTTCACGAATAAGGAAAAAGCTGAGATGCATTTAATTTACGGAGGGCAGATGGAAATGGTGCAGATGCACAACGAATGTACGGAGAGCGATTTCCCAACAGGCGGTTGCCTAACCCTAAAACTTTCGAGCGCTTGCACAGACAGTTGTGTGAGACGGGAGCATTTCTCGCTTCCCGGTCGAATGCAGGTCGTGCAAAAAAGGACGAATCAGTAGTTGTTGCAGAAGCCATTCTGGATGTAGTAGCGGCGCAGCCAAGTACAAGTACACGAACAGTGGCTAGGCAGGTGGATACCTCACAGTCCATGACTTGGAGGGTACTGAAGGATGAACATTTGCTCCCGTTTCATGTGCAACGAGTCCAGAAACTGTCTCCAGGGGATTATCCAAATCGTATTGAATTCGCCCGCTGGTTTCTGCAGCTGAACGCGCTAAATCCACATTTTGGACGAACTGTGCTTTTCACCGATGAATGTATCATGGGCGGAATGTATCACATGTATGGGCGGATGTCAATCCACATGCTACGTATCCACATGCTCATCAGAGACGCTTTTCCATCAATGTTTGGGCAGGAATCCTCGGAGACCACCTAATCGGACCGTACCTTCTTCCTGAACGCCTCAACGGTAAAACATACCTCACATTTCTGCAACATGTGCTGCCAGACCTGTTAAACGTTGTTCCTCCACGCATCCGGCGGGTCATGTGGTTCCAGCACGATGGAGCGCCAGCCCATTACGTACGAGACGTCAGCAACTATCTGGACATCACATTTCCGAACAGATGGATTGGTCGAGGTGGTCCTGTTGCTTGGCCTGCTCGCTCGCCAGATCTTTCACCCCTCGATTTCTTTTTTTGGGGACAATTGAAGGCTCTTATGTATGAGACACCCATTGAATCCCCCGAGGAACTGGTCACCAGACTTTCCGCCGCTGTAAATGAAGTGCTCGAAAAGCCTGATGTTTTCGCGAATGTTCGCCGTTCAATTCTTCGCCGTTCTTCTGCGTGCATAACCTCTGGTAGTCACAATTTTGAACATTTATTGTAATTACATGTTAATAAATATGCTTTGGTAACATAATCCTAATTTGTGTCTTTTTACCTCGTATCACAACACACAATGTGTGGACATGGTAAACTGAACTGTGCTCAGGAGTAGAAATTTCAAACCCCTCTCCCCAGAAACTTAACCACGTCTAACGATTAAGATTTGGGCTGAAAATTTAAGTCTAAGCTTTAGAAAGCATTTAATGAGACACAAAAAATAACGGTATAAAATAGTTGTTCGTTACTCCAAAGTCTAAAGCGCCCTCTATCGGAATTTTTTGAAAATTTTCTTTAAAATTTATTTTCAAGAAAATACTGACATAAAGAATAATTTTAGCAAATCGCAGCAGTAGTTAGAGCCTAATCTACGACACAAAGATCGGGAATAACTGATTTTTGTTCTGGGGGGGAGAAGGGTTTCAAATTTTAAATTTCAGTTTACGCTACTTAACTACTCGTTAGGACTCAGATTTTTAGATCAAAATTTAAGTTTAAGTCTAAGCTTTCGAAATCATTTAAAGAAATACAAAAAATAATGTTAAAAAATTGTTGTTTGTTATTCCAAAGTATAAAGCGCCCCCTATCGGCATTTTTGAAATTGAACTTTAAAATTTTATTTCAAGAAAATACTGGCATAAAGAGAATTTTTTGCAAAAACCGCAAACGAATCGACCAATTTTTCCATTTTTTATAATCATTTGAAATTTCGGACCCTAAACTATAATGCCCCCTATCTCCTTGGGAATACGTCTGGGACCCTCAGTCTCCTATTTAATATTATTTGTCTTTAAGTGTACTATAACCCCTTAAAGTTCTGCCCATCTTTTATGAATCACCCTGTATATGTAAAAGTTCAAATGTATGTGTGTACATATATATATATAGAAATGAGTACATATATATAATTCCAATTCTACATGAACAATTTCAGTAGTTTCTAAAATATGAAATATATATATATACATATATAAATATATATATATATATATATATATATATATATATATATATAAATGAGTACATATATATAATTCCAATTCTACATGAACAATTTCAGTAGTTTCTAAAATATGAAATATGTATATATACATATATATATATATATATATATATATATATATATATATATATATATATATATATATATATATATATATATATATATATATATATACAACGAGCAATTAATGGGCTAATAGGCTTTTTTACTTTATTACATTTTACTTTATTATTTATTTTATAATTACATTTAGTTACTTTGTAATTCCTAAAAAGAAATTTGTATTAACAGAAAACCCTCTAAAATTTATTTATTACATCCAATATTTAAGCATTCTTAAATTCATAAAAAGAAATTTGAAAAATCCCCTAATTAAAAAAAAATTGTGTACCAAAAGATAATACATAGACATATTACTTTTTTTTATTTTTTAATTAATAAATATATATAAGTAACAAATTAACATTGCAGCAAAGTCGTAAAAAATATATACTATTTTAAATCATCAAGTGACATAAAATAATTTTTTATTCTAATTAAATTTAATTATTACCAATGTAGTATTAATTAACATAAGAATAATGTTATCAATAGTGTTGAAATACTGTTGTCAAATGATGTTGTCATTAGTTTTGATGAAAATATTTTTTTACTACAGTGCTGTGCAGTACAACACTTACTCACCAAATTAACAATATATTATAAACATGACACAATTTAGAATACTGTAAATCAACGAATTTAAAACATTTTCAAAACACTTTATACATGGTGTCTTTAAAATTATACAATTTTAAAAAGAATAGAAAAAACAATTTGTTTTAAAAAAATGCAGCAGATTATTGAGTACGTTGACCAATTTTAACCAATAAAAATCTATAATTGCGTTTCTAGAAAGATTATTGAATTTTGAATAAAACTTTTTGCACGATTTTTTTTTCTCGGCACAATTCATTCACGATACAATCGAAAACGATTTTAGTTCGAGTACTAATTATGTTCAGTTTATTTTTGTAAAAGCTTTGTAACGTTACATGCATGCTGAGCGTCATTTGTAACGTTTGGTTGGTCGTGATGGAGGTTAAATGTAAACATACTCAGTAATTTAGAATAAAATAACAAAGTTTATTAAAGTGATAATGGCTGAAGGGAAGTGGAGCAAGTCTTAAATTTACACAACTGAAAACACTATGAAAGGGCTAAATCATACTCACAGGCTCCGACCTAGCTCAGTCGTGGTACCGCCTAACACTTCTCACTATCTTCTGGCTGAGCTGTTAAACAAAGCTTAATTAAACAGCCCGTGGCTGTGGGTAATTCTTTATTCACAAACAATCCAAATGAAACTAAGAGGTTTCTTACCCCGGCCAATTCTCAAGTCAACCGTCGGAACTCCTTTATACTTACTGGAGGCTTCGTTGCTGTTTTTCAATCGGCTAGCACTTCGCTGAACAATACTTCACTTCGCTATCTAATACCAGAGATCCTCATACACTGGCTAGACACACAGATGCTCTCTCGCTGGCTACTGCCAGAGACACTCGCTGGCCAATGCCAGAGACCCTCCTCATTCACTCAAACCCAAGCTTTTATATGCTGCAAACTGAGATACTTCACATTAACATACTACTAATAACTGCGAGCTAACTGTAAAATCCGAAAGAGCACACACACTCTAGAAAGTTAAAGTAAAAGAGAGGATAGATGTCGCTTTTACGCTTACACATGTTAACTTATTGACGTCACGATCTCAGAAACACTAGAGAGCCTTTATGGAAAGGTCACTCCCTCATAACCCCCCCTCGGATTTTACAGAGAAAAAGGGCTGGGCCAAATGCATGCCCAGAACTTTTTCTTGTTATAAATTTCGAGCCGTAATAAACACAGTGATGGGTGAAATTTAGCGCCGAAACATAACTTTTAAAATATTAACTTTAACCCATCACAACCAAAAAACCTCAGTTTGCCTCAAAAATTCACATATTCAATCCAATCATTCTTCTATCTTTTAAATAGCCTCCGTAAAACTTCCAAAAACTCGTAAAACTCTCAAAACTAATTACTTCTTCTTTCAAAACAGCCCACTCCACTGGGAGTGCTAAAATTTCTCAAAACACTAAACTTCCGAAATTTTCCTCAATATTGCAATACAACTATAACATTACCAAAAATTATCTGTCCATAACTTTCCTAATACTAAAATTCGCACCAAGTCAAAAAAAAAAAAACAATGCGCAAAAATTTTCCTCATCCAAATACCGAACTCATCTAAAATTAAATTTTACTTCATACTCAAAATAACTCTGCTATTACGTAATACCTACATACCCATTAGCCAATGAACTAACTCCCAAAACTCTTCAGAACTTAACTCCACTTTAACAATAATTGGGGCACATACGTACAGCGTCATATCGCTGTGCTTATGCAACAAAAAAAATATCAAAAAATTTACAAAATGACGTCATCATGCTCTTCATCTGTATTAACTAAAAGAAAAATAGCAGAATCAATACATAACACAGGTATACTTCCCTGCAAGAAAATCACATTAACATTCAATTTTAATACAATACAATTTCAAATTCAAACGCAGCTTAAAAATTCGCAACTTGCGGAAACCATTCCCAACTAAAGTACAAACGCAACTCATAAAACACGAACGATAAGAAGAAAGTTAATTCATTAAATGTTAGTATAAGAGATAGAAACGCGTGTCAAGGACTTCTTGACCGCAAAACACGTGCGCGCCTGAACCGCGGCGCGTGAACAAAATAACCCAAATTACTATCTGTACTTTCTGAAAATTTAAACATACATTAACATACATTTTATAACACATGAACAATATAACAATATAGTAACATTTTTAACAAATAACACAACAATTTAACAATAGATATAGAATTTTTAAAAGCAGTTAAGACCAAAATCTCAAACATGCATAAAACTAACAATTTTGCAAATAAATTTTGAACACAATTAAGCACTAACCGTGAGTCCGTCAAAAAAAACCCCCAAAATGGCCAAAAATACAAAACAGTCTTTCTGCTTTCTATTCCTTCATATTGCTACCACATATATGCACTCTAAAAGAAATTTAATAAAGAACATTATCACCCAATCATAGAGATGATTCACTGCTAGCTGGCTTCATACTACAGGATGTTTTTCTCCTCTTGTCCCAGAAACCTTGTACGAAGGATCTTTCGTCATCAGAACTGTACAGTGACGCCACAGTTGACTGTCGTGCCTGCAGCCTGGTTCTGAATGGATGCCGTGGAATACTTGTAGGTTCCGCTCGACGACTCTGCTCTGGCCGGTTCGCTGGGGTCACTCCATGGCGAGATTCACACTGTTGATGCCGGTAATCTCAGAGTTGTCTCCTCTTTCTAGACGCACCCGAAGTTACTGAAGATCCTAGGCCACGTTTCTTTCCGGATCTATGTTGTTTCTTATTAGGCAAAAATTCGGAATTTAAAGTTCGTTTAACAGTTTGCCGAGTGTCCATCTGAAATCTTTTCCGGGGATTAAGTACCGAAGATGGTGAACTATTAGATAATGTATGTTTGTGAGGTTGCTGTCTCATTGGTGGAGGAACGGGATAGTTTATAATCTTTTTCCTTTTATGGCACACAGAATCTGAAGTATTTGACACTGCTCTCTTATTTTTGTTATTATACTTTGCTCTCGGATTGCTAGGCTTTCGACTCTCAATAACAGTTTTTGGAGCTGTTTGACCAACTTTTCTTCTTGAATATTGATGAAAAGAATTAGACGAAGAAGTGCTGGACTCGGGACACTCATTGGATCGGGAATTTCGCGAAACACCACTCGACACATGAGAACCTTCACTACCATTTTCTCTAAACTTATAAACTCTAACCTGATCCAAATTAACCGTCATTCTTTCACCATTGACATCAACAACCAAATTGTTATTTCGAACTTCTAAAACCTCGAACGGACCTTCAAACTTCGGACCAAACTTAGCTACCCTCTTTTGACGACTTGAACTTAACCAATGCTTTTCTACTAACACAAAATCTCCAACTTTCACTTCTAACTCCTTCCTGCGCATATTATAATACTGAGCCTGCTTTTCTTGCGCTTTTCCCATCTGAACTTGAGCTTCCTTAACCAACCTCTCAATATCCTGACACATGTACTGACTTTCCGCATCTGACACCATAACTAGCCTTTGGAATGGAGTAATGACTTTTCTACCCAAAAACAATTCAGCTGGCGTTTTCCCCGTCGACTCGTGAACTGCTGTACGAAGTGCATACGCAAAATGCTGAAGAAACTGGTCCCAATTTGCGTGATGAGAACCAACATACGAAGAAATCATTTGAATCAATGTACGATTTACACGTTCGGCCATATTAGACTGAGTAAGTTCCTTACCGTCCCCAGTCTCCAACTTTTCACACAAAGACTTAAAAATATTAGATATAAAATCATAACGAAATGGTTTACTAGCAACAAGTGCGTCAAAACCAATATGAATTTTATTAGTTAAACTCGGTTTATCTGAAAAAACCTCTCCAAATTCATTCAAAAACTTATTAAATTCCTCCTTCTCGATTTCACTTAACCCCGACTCCTCCAAATTAAGTGACACTGAAACATGCTCTTTCTTACTCACATTCTCATCATTATTCACGATTAACGACTTTTTAAAGAAATCCAAACTAATTCCTTTATCCTTCATATAATCCACACCAACTATACAATGCACTGTTAATCCATCTAACACACAAAACTCCCAACATGTCTTAACCGAACGAATTTCAACTTCCAATTCTACTGAACCTTTATTAACGCAAGCTACTCCCTGTGCCGACTGAACCACCAGACTTAACCTCTTCAACTTCTTATACGAAAAATATTTCCGATAACAATCAAAAGAAATGAACGACTTATCTGCCCCTGTATCGAAGACACTTTTAACGACAATACCATCTAACACAATTAACACTTCAGGTAACTCAACCGGATTAATAGTAATTTTATTCAAACTCACAGAAGGCTTTTCCGATTTAATCTGTGACTGCATACCATCCGAAATACAGTCACCTACCAGTTTAACTGACCCGACCTCTGAACACATCTCTTTTGCATTGACCTATTTTCCAAATTCTCATCCGAAGTTAATCTCCTTACTTGCGAAGAAACATTCCTGTCCCGTCCTCCCCGACTACGATCATAACCACTATTCTGTCTATTTCCATACATATTTCTCTCACCACTTCTAAAACTATTAGCACCACCACCATTCCTGTTACCATTACTCGTATTCGACATATTACGACCAAATCCCTCATTTCTATTACGCAAATTACTATCCGGAAATCGCTGCCCCCCTCTCACAAAATTACGTTCCCCCTCATTTCTCAAATTACTATCTGTGACCGGTCTCTGACGAGGGTTACGCAAATCCCGTTGATCCGAGCTATGCCGAGTCTCATACTTCGATAGTAACTGGTGCATTTCTGCAAAATTCTTCGGTGCTCTAACTTCAATAAAGTCCTGTATACTTGGATTAAAAAGAGGAAAAACAATGTCCAACAATTCCTCAAATGTGATATCTAAATCTAATTTATTTTTTAGTTCAAGCTTACGTAGATAGAATTTTGACGCTGACTCATAAATATTCTGCTTATTACAATAGAACTCTTTTCTCAAAATACTTTTATCTTTAACTGGAGGAAATGCCTTCTTTAACTCAATCACAGTTTGTTCAAATCATTTCGCTTCATCATTAATCAAAAACTTTCCTATATTTTCCAACCACAAAAGTGCTTCGCCCTTCAACGAGCATTTAAGCACTACGTACCTACTTTTCTCAGGTATATTATTGAACAAAATATAATCATCTAATTTAACTAAAAATTCACTAATATCACCTTCACCGGTAAAATACACACGTGGCACAATCTCACAATGTCCGATGTTTCGTTGGGCGCCATTTGTAACGGTAAACCCACGGTGGGCGCCATTTGTAACGTTACATGCATGCTGAGCGTCATTTGTAACGTTTGGTTGGTCGTGGTGGAGGTTAAATGTAGACATACTCAGTAATTTAGTATAAAATAACAAAGTTTATTAAATTGATAATGGCTGAAGGGAAGTGGAGCAAGTCTTAAATTTACACAACTGAAAACACTATGAACAGCTAAATCATACTCACAGGATTCGGCCTAGCTCAGTCGGGGCACCTACTAATACCTTCCGCTATCTCTTGGCTGATCTTCTAAACAAAGCTTAATTAAACAGCCCGTGGCTGTGGGTAATCCTTTATTCACAAACAATCCAAATGAAACTAAGAGGTTTCTTACCCCGGCCAACTCTCAAGTCAACTGTCGGAACTTCTTTCCACTCACTGGAGGCTTCGTTGCTACTTTTCAATCGGCTAGCACTTCGCTGAACAATATTTCACTTCGCTATCTAATACCGGAGATCCTCACACACTGGCTAGACACACAGATGCTCTCTCGCTGGCTAATGCCAGAGACACACTCTCGCTGGCTAGTGCCAGAGACACACCCCACACACTCACACTCAAGCTTTTATATGCTGCAAACTGAGATACTTCACATTAACATACTACTAATAACCGCGAGCTAACTGTAAAATCCGAAAGAGCACACACACTCTAGAAAGTTAAAGTAAAAAGAGGATAGATGTCGCTTTTACGCTTACACATGTTAACTTATTGACGTCACGATCTCAGAAACACTAGAGTGCCTTTATGGAAAGGTCACTCCCTCACAGCTTTTTAACCCTCTGACAGTCTTGCAAAATTGAAAATTTGTAATGTTGTTTTGTAAATGTAGTCCGCATTTTGTTTAAAATGCTAATAAAACAGGATTATTTCAACATTGTATAAAAATACTATATTAAAAGTATGAATGTGAAGCTTGACAGTATTAATTATTGCATAATGCGTTACATATTCTTTAAACCATGAGATTTTTATAACTTTAATTATTGTTTATATTGAAGGGTAACCTGGAGTTTAGTGAACTAATTAACACGGGCTTGTCAGTGAAGGGGTAATTTGCAGCGTAGCATCTTCAGTTTTTAAAAAAAGAGATGAATAAAATTATTCCTTCACGAATAAAAATTCTTTGTTGTACTATGAACAATTGGAATAAATCGTCTTTTTTTATGTTTAGTAATAGTACAATAATGCAATCATAATGAAAAGGCAATGTTTTAAAGATGAGCTAAAACTTGTTTTTTGTAAAATGATATACATAGTTTTTATCCTCCTTTTAAATACAAACGACTTTCTTTACGAAATTATTTAAGGGAAAAATGACGTTTTCACTTGTGGTATTCTTTGTATGATTTCTTGAATTTTCGCATATAAGGTATGATAAACAAATTCAATTATCATTTAAAGAGTTAAACAAAAGTATTTGTTGATATTACCTTTTATGGGTAAAATTTGTTTAGGGATTATTTTTATTTATGTTATGATTTTCCGAATGACTTAAATTTAAAGACATGTTAGTGGAATAAATTCTTATACAGGGTATGCAAAGAATTTCATTGATTGACTTTTATGGTTCGTAATTCCTGAAATTTCATACCTTTTTATCCCAACTATTATTACCATTTATTTCAGAAATAATTTTTTACCTTAATATGTGATTTGTTTACATATGTGTAGATATTATGCAGAGCTGTACAAAAGGCAAAGTTACGGTGAAAATTCCTAGAAGTAAATTTTCAAATAGATTCATAGTTCTTTAAATTTCGTGTTCTTTAACATAATATGTAGAATTTATAAAATGATGTTGATTGTATACAAAAGTGGTGAAAAAATTTGCGATGCTTTTGGGACTATCGGTAGTTGTTGATAGTGGATTTTTAAGTTTATCCAAAACTGTAAACCAAAAAATCCAGAACTGTTTTTTACCATATCTAAGCAGTGCTAATTGTTAACAGTTTCGAAACAAATTTGAAACTGTTTCATAATCTATGCTTGACGCATGATTTTATATTTTATTTTATATCATGTTGCCGAATAACATTAACTTAAATGATAAAATTAGCATGTTTAACACTCAAGTACTATTAGGCATTAGAAATGTTATCAATCCAAATGCCTATGTATTCTCCACGCGACATCAGTCAATTGAGAGATTGTGTAAGAAGCATGAGTAATCAGTTATGAAGCAAATTATTACAAATTCAATAGCTATTCACACGGCATTACACAAATCATAGACGTAATTGGACAAGTTTTGAAGTGTCAAATTCTATGCTACATCAACATTTAATAAATTAATCGTACGTTAATTATGATGAAATGAAGTGTTTCTAAAACTGATCAATATAATATTTATGCAATTCAGTAGCATAATTTTTCTTCGTTAAAATATGCGTATTTTTATTAAGTTTGCAGTGACTTAGGATGTAATATGCAGTTAAACGATATGTATAAATTGTACAGTTTTTTTTTAATCATTCTGGACATTTTAAGTACTTTTTAATTATAAAAATGAGGAGCAGCTTTAGTTGTACCCTGGCCCAGTTGTCTGTCTGCCTGTTTGTTTGTATACAACAGTGGAAAAGTCCCCGACCGATCGGTTTGAAATTTAGTTATTAAAATCTTTGCAATTTTTTCGAGTCATTTTAAATTTTATGAAAATAGAATCAAAACTTAAAAATATTCATTCTATTAAATTTTATCATATTGAAATATTCAATGCTATTTTATGATAGAAAATGATTCTAGGTTTCCATGATTTTTAGTACCTATTTAAAATTGAGCCATATTCTTTCTGTATCACTGAATTTAATACATTAAATCATAATAAATATTGTATCATTTTTGCATGAGTGCAAAAACAATTGCACCAAGATTCGAATATTCATAAAACAGGCTCTAGTACGAATGCACATTATTTGCCACGTTTGACGCACAATTCCTGACTTGCTTTTATATATCTCCAAAAAAATAATTGGAATTTATCTACTTATTCTTAGAGACATGATTAACAAAATAGATATGTGTATGAGAGCTAAAAAGTAAATAGGATACTGCATTATTAAGGTACCATTATTGATAATACAATAAGGTTGACTGTTTAGCAATAATTAATTTTTAAAAAATAATTTATTGTAAAAAAATGGATTGAAAGAAAAAAAAGAGACAAACATTTCTTAATCCATGGAAATACAATGCGAAAAAGGCGAAAAAAAATTATCATATGATCTTCGAAATGTCAATGTTCACATATAATGTGCATATAATAAAACAAATAAAAGTTGTTTTAAATTTAAGAGCATATTCTTTAATTATAAAACCATTACATTCGAAAATATTTTATAAATTACACTTATATTTTTTATTCACTTTTAAATTTAAATAAAAATGAGTAAACAAGAGGTTTTTCCGGTAAGTATCCGGTAATTCAAAAGATCATTACATTACTAGATCCTCTTTAAAATGAACTTTATAAACGTATATATATATATATATATATATACAGGGTGATTCATAAAAGATGGGCAGAACTTTAAGGGGTTATAGTACACTTAAAGACAAATAATATTAAAAAGAAGACTAAGGGTCCCAGACGTATTCCCAAGGAGATAGGGGGCATTAAAGTTTAGGGTCCGAAATTTCAAATGATTATAAAAAATGGAAAAATTGGTCGATTCGTTTGCGGTTTTTGCAAAAAATTTTCTTTATGCCAGTATTTTCTTGAAATAAAATTTTAAAGTTCAATTTCAAAAAATGCCGATAGGGGGCGCTTTAGACTTTGGAGTAACAAACAACTATTTTTTAACGTTATTTTTTGTATTTCTTTAAATGATTTCGAAAGCTTAGACTTAAACTTAAATTTTGATCTAAAAATCTGAGTCCTAACGAGCAGTTAAGTAGCGTAAACTGAAATTTGAAACCCTTCTCCCCCCAGAACAAAAATCAGTTATTCCCGATCTTTGTGTCGTAGATTAGGCTCTAACTACTGCCGCGTTTTGCTAAAAGTATTCTTTATGTCAGTATTTTCTTAAAAATAAATTTTAAAGAAAATTTTCAAAAAATTCCGATAGAGGGCGCTTTAGACTTTGGAGTAACGAACAACTATTTTATACCGTTATTTTTTGTGTCTCATTAAATGCTTTCTAAAGCTTAGACTTAAATTTTCAGCCCAAAACCTGAATCGTTAGACGTGGTTAAGTTTCTGGGGAGAGGGGTTTGAAATTTCTACTCCTGAGCACAGTTCAGTTTACCATGTCCACACATTGTGTGCTGTGATACGAGGTAAAAAGACACAAATTAGGATTATGTTACCAAAGCATATTTATTAACATGTAATTACAATAAATGTTCAAAATTGTGACCAACAGAGGTTATGCACGCAGAAGAACGGCGAAGAATGGAACGGCGAACATTCGCGAAAACATCAGGCTTTTCGAGCACTTCCCCTACAGCGGCGGAAAGTCTGGCGACCAGTTCCTCGGGGGATTCATTGGGTGTCTCATACATAAGAGCCTTCAATTGTCCCCAAAAAAAGAAATCGAGGGGTGAAAGATCTGGCGAGCGAGCAGGCCAAGCAACAGGACCACCTCGACCAATCCATCTGTTCGGAAATGTGATGTCCAGATAGTTGCGGACGTCTCGTACGTAATGGGCTGGCGCTCCATCGTGCTGGAACCACATGACCCGCCGGATGCGTGGAGGAACAACGTTTAACAGGTCTGGCAGCACATGTTGCAGAAATGTGAGGTATGTTTTACCGTTGAGGCGTTCAGGAAGAAGGTACGGTCCGATTAGGTGGTCTCCGAGGATTCCTGCCCAAACATTGATGGAAAAGCGTCTCTGATGAGCATGTGGATACGTAGCATGTGGATTGACATCCGCCCATACATGTGCATTGTGTGCGTTAAATGTACCTTCACGTGTGAAGGTACATTCACCGGTGAAAAGCACAGTTCGTCCAAAATGTGGATTTAGCGCGTTTTGCTGCAGAAACCAGCGGGCGAATTCAATACGATTTGGATAATCCCCTGGAGACAGTTTCTGGACTCGTTGCACATGAAACGGGAGCAAATGTTCATCTTTCAGTACCCTCCAAGTCATGGACTGTGAGGTATCCACCTGCCTAGCCACTGTTCGTGTACTTGTACTTGGCTGCGCCGCTACTACATCCAGAATGGCTTCTGCAACAACTACTGATTCGTCCTTTTTTGCACGACCTGCATTCGACCGGGAAGCGAGAAATGATCCCGTCTCACACAACTGTCTGTGCAAGCGCTCGAAAGTTTAGCGGTTAGGCAACCGCCTGTTGGGAAATCGCTCTCCGTACATTCGTTGTGCCTCTGCACCATTTCCATCTGCCTCTCCGTAAATTAAATGCATCTCAGCCTTTTCCTTATTCGTGAAGGGCACCATCTTCCGGTTCATTACTACAGCGACTTACACTTGACTCACCGTTCAGTGGTTTTTATGTCTGAATCGTGTCGAAATTTTGCATACGTGTTCTTCTTCTTCCCCATTTGACATTTGCATACTTTCTGTCTCCTTCTTCACCCGGTGACTAGCGTCAGGAATGGAGCTTTAACGTTTGCATGAGCAACGTTTCCAACTGTGCCAGTGCCTTTATGAGTGAATTCCGACTATGCAGTCCTTGACGAAAGTTGTATTTTTGCCTCGTATCACAGCACAGAATCGTTGGGCATGGTTAAGTAGTGCAAACTGAACTACGTTCAGAAGTTGAAATTTGAACCCCCTCCCCTCGCTACTGAACCACGCTCAGCGATTCAGATTTTGAGCTGAAAATTTAAGTTTAAGTCTAAGCTTTAGAAAGCATTTAATGAGACACAAAAAATAACGGTATAAAATAGTTGTTCGTTACTCCAAAGTCTAAAGCGCCCTCTATCGGAATTTTTTGAAACTTTTCTTTAAAATTTATTTTCAAGAAAATACTGACATAAAGAATAATTTTAGCAAAACGCGGCAGTAGTTAGAGCCTAATCTACGACACAAAGATCGGGAATAACTGATTTTTGTTCTGGGGGGGAGAAGGGTTTCAAATTTCAAATTTCAGTTTACGCTACTTAACTACTCGTTAGGACTCAGATTTTTAGATCAAAATTTAAGTTTAAATCTAAGCTTTCGAAATCATTTAAAGAAATACAAAAAATAACGTTAAAAAATAGTTGTTTGTTACTCCAAAGTCTAAAGCGCCCCCTATCGGCATTTTTTGAAATTGAACTTTAAAATTTTATTTCAAGAAAATACTGGCATAAAGAAAATTTTTTGCAAAAACCGCAAACGAATCGACCAATTTTTCCATTTTTTATAATCATTTGAAATTTCGGACCCTAAACTTTAATGCCCCCTATCTCCTTGGGAATACGTCTGGGACCCTTAGTCTCCTATTTAATATTATTTGTCTTTAAGTGTACTATAACCCCTTAAAGTTCTGCCCATCTTTTATGAATCACCCTGTATACTGGGTGTCCCAAAAATGACTGATGGATTTTAAAATTCAATAACTTTCAAACGGTGACAGCTATTTAAAAAATTTTTGCAGGAGGGTTATGTATAATGTCAGCAGTTGTTTTACCGTAACTTTTGATTTTAGTTCAAATTTCAAACAATAGAGGGCACTGACGGCAATTGAAGGCCAGTTTGACGCCGAAACTGGCCTTACTCAGCATTGATCACCTGGCCTTCAATCGACGTCAGCGCCCTCTATTGTTTGAAATTCGAACTAAAATCAAAAGTTACGGAAAAAAAAAAAAAAAATCTCCTGACATCATACATAACCCTAATGCAAAAATTTTTAAATAGCTGTCACCGTTTGCAAGTTATTGAATTTTAAAATCCATCAGTTATTTTTGGGACACCCGGTATATATATATTAAGGTGAGCTAATATTTAATAACCAACAAAATTTTTAGGTAAATAAATACAATAAAGATATTTTTACTCAAGTTATTATTTTGTAAATTATTTTCAAATAATAATAGTAATAAAAAAGAATGTTTAATATTTTTTCAAATATTCAGATATAAAAAAATGTTGTTTTAACATTAAAAGTGCATTCATTGATCGTAACATCATTACATTCGTAAACTCTTTTTTTTAATGAAATTTATATATATATTTTTTCAATTTTAAAGTGAACCAAATATTTATAAACAAGAAATTTTTTTTTCTTTTTTTGGTAAGTAAACACAGAAAAAATACTTTGTAATCAAAATGTAACTAAGCAAATTATTTCCAAATAACAACAGGGGTTAAAAGATTTCTGAATATATTGATATTAAAACAAACGAAAGATATTATAATAATAATAGCGGAATTTTTTTATCATAAAAGTCATTATTTTCTAAAGATTTCAATTACTTGTTTTCAATTTTCATAAACGTTTCAATCCCTTTAAATAATAAAAAATAAAAGAAACAGCTTTGTTCTAAAATACTATTTTTAGCTATTCATAAAATACTTCAAAGAACATTCATGATTATTTTAATAAAATGAACAGAATTGCTAAATTAAAATAAACTTAGATGAATTGGGTTCAGTTTTTATACATGTTTTGATCTTTTAGAAACTAGATTTTGCAATAAGAATTGAATGATTTCATCATAATAATTGAAAAGATTTCTTAGTTTAATGGAAATAAGTTGCGATTTATTAAAATATTTATATCCGAGATAGGAAAATAAGATCATATAATGAATTAGGTAATTCAAGAATTTTACAATATTAATATACTATAAGAAATGTCAAACTAAATAAGGAATAAATTAACATCAGTAACCTGTAGCTTTATTTATATTGAAATATTTTTATTTATTTCACTCTTTATTCTTTTTTATTTTTTAGTTTTTGTGGTACATGTTTATACATATTTCTCTAACATTAGAAACTGAAAATGTTTACTTGAGCATTGATAAAAATCTGAAAAAAAAACCAATTTCCTTGGCACAGAAAACCGTCAAGTGCGTTGCAAAAGCTACTAGAAAACGGTGTCGAATATTCCGGAAAGCTATTGGAATTTATTTTTGTAAATCTTTCTTTGAATTTCGAAAATAAATTGTCTTCTGGTGTCTAAAGATAACAGAACACACATCGGATCTTCAAAGACTCGGAACAAGTTATTATATATTTGCTTTCGCAATTAGTGTACATCATCGTAGATTGAGAAAAATCTCACAGTTTTTGCCATTATTTCCGAATAATGAACTTCTGTTTCGACAGTTGACAGCTGTTTTTTAGATTTATTAGGTAATTATGTCCATCATACCTTTCATAATCAGTAATTACAAAATACTTAAATAAAAAATTCTTTTACCTCCTGGACTTACCAAAAATTATTACATATTTAAATAGACTTTAAAATCGACCTGACGCATGTATTTTTATTCTTTTTAAAGTAAATTAATAATTAATAACTAATGGAATTTTTGGGTGAATAAATACAACAGATATTTTTTTCTGATATATTAAAGCTATTAATAATTTGGCAATAATTTACAAAATAGTTTACTAAATTAATATTTTGTATGTTATTTTCAGATAGCAATAACAATAAATGTTTTATAGTTTTTTTCAAATTTGCAGATATTAATACAAAAAGGACTTGTTTTAACATTAAAAGTGTTTTTGATCGTATCATCATTACATTCGCAAACTCTATTTTAAATAAAACTTATATATTTTATTCAATATTAAAGTTAATTAAAAATTAATAAAAGAGAGATTTTTGGTAAGTAATTACATCAAAAATACTTTGTATCCAAAATCTAACTATGCAAAATATTTATAAGAAACAATATGAGTTTAAAACCTTTTTGATTATACTGATATTAAAGCAAATGAAATTTATTATAATAGCCAATCTTTGATCATAACAGTCTTTATTTTCTAAAGATTTCAATTACGTGTGAACAGAATTTCTAAATTAAAATATTCTTAGATGAATAAGATTAATTTATCATACGTGTTCTGTTCATTTAGAGACAAGAAGATGCAATAATAATTAAAGGATTTCATCATAAAAAAATATCTGAGATTAATTCAAAACAGTTGAGAATTATATTCGAGATAGGGTAATAACATCATATAATGCATCAAGTAATTCATCAGGTAACATCATATAATAAATATATCCAGAAATTTACAATAATAGATCTCTGAAAAATATCAAACTAAATTAAAAATAACTTAATATCAGTATGATTTACATGTAGCTTTATTCATATCAAAATACTTTTTTTTTTATATATATTCGTTATTATGTTTTTGTTATTAGGGCATGTATTTATTTCGATTTTGCAAACATTATTTTGAGCAAAATTTGTTAAATGACCAACATTATTTTATGATATTTTCAAATATTTACAATATTTTCAAATAACAGTCACAATATATATTAAATACTTTCTTAAATATGCAGATATTAAAACAAACGAAAGTTTTTTTTTTTTTTTTTTTTTTTTTTTTTTTAACTTTAATCGCATGTCTTTGATCTAACACCATTACATTTCATTTTTTTAAATTATATGTTTTATTTTATTAAAAATGAGTAAACAAGGGATTTTTTAGGTAAAAAATGACAACAAAAATACTTTGCATCCAAAATGTAACTGCGCATTTATTTCCAAATAATAATACAGTTTTAAAATTTCTCTGAATATATTGATATTAAAACAAACGAAAGTTATTATACCATAAAAATCATTATTTTCTAAAGATTTCAATTACCTGTTTTCTATTTTCATAAACGTTATCATTGTTTTGAATAATGAAATACAAAAGAAACAGCTTTGTTCTAAAGGACTAATTTTATCTAGTTATAAAATATTTCAAAGAACATTCATGATTATTTTATTAAAATGAACAGAATTGCTAAATTAAAATATTCTTAGATAAATAGGATTCATTTATTGTACGCGTTTTGATCATTTAGAGACAAGATTCTGCAATAATAATTGAAGGATTTCATCATTATGATTGCAAAAAATGTTTCTTAGTTTAATGCAAATCGGTTGCGAATTATTAAAATATTCATATTCAAGGTAGGATGATAACATCATATAATACATCAGGTAAATCAAAAATTTTACTATATTAATATTCTGAGAAATGTTAAACGAAATTCGGAATAATTTAATATCAGTATGATTCACCTGTAGCTTTATTTATATCAAAATATTTTTATTTATTTGTTGCTGTATTCATTTTTATTTCTTTCTGTCTTTACAAGAAAAAAGAATTGGATTGATGAAAATTTTTGAAATCCGGTTTTCAATCGATTAACAGGTTTTAGAAGTCAGAGAACCCCAAAAACATGTTTTTCAAAAAATATTTGTTTGTGAGTCTGTCTGTATGTGACAAAAAAATTGTGAGATCTGTATTTCAAGAACTTATGCACGGAATTTCACAAAACTTTAGATTCTGAAAATACACCTTGATATGAAATTGATCTCAATATTTTTTGGTGAATATCGTTCAACATGTGGCACTGCTATCTTGTATCATTAACAATTTCCCTATAGCCATATCTCAAGAACTAGTGGATGGAATTTTATAAAACTTTTGATTTAGAACTTAATATGATAAGGTGTTGATTATGTTTTCGAGTAAATCGCTCAACAGGTAGTGCAGCCAATGTGCATTATTCGTAATTATCGCAATAGCTCTATCTCAAGAATTAATGGACGGGATTTCACAAAACTTAAGAATCGTTAAGACCTTGATATAAACTAGATCTAATAAGTATTTGCTACATATCGCCCATCAGGTGGCGTTGCTATGCTGCATTATTTACATTTCCTACAATAGCCATATCTCAAGAACTAGCACATGGCTTTTCATAAAACTTTATATTCAGTTAGTACTTGATATAACATAGTGCTGATTACGTTTTGGTATAAATCGCTGAGTAGGTGGCGCTGCCATGGTGCACTCTCTGTAATTATCGCAATTGCTCTATCTCAAGAACAAATGCACGAAATTTTCTAAAACTTCAGATTCGGTTACTCCTTGATATAGATTGGTTTTGTTCAGTTTATGGTGTAAATCACTCGACAGATAGCGCTGTTATACTGTATTTTTCACGATTTTGCAATAAATGTATCTCAAGAAAAATTGCATGGATTTTCATGAAACTTCAGATTCAGTTAGTACCTGATAAAAAATTGAGCCGGATTAGTTTTTGCTGTTCATCACCCAACATGTGGCGCTGTTATGCAGATTTCTTTTTAAGATTCTGCAGTAGCTCTATTTTAAAAACTAATGCACGGATTTTCGTTAAACTTCAGATACAGTTTTAAGTTGATATAAATTGCTGCTGACTAGATTTTGGTTTAAGTCAGCTAACCGGTGGCGCTGCTATGCTATATTTTCGAGGAAGTATTATTATTCATAAGATAGAAGAAAGTTTTGGGATTGCCACAACTGACAAATTATTTTTTCGATATTGGGGAATGGACAATAAGATAAAATGATCGATTCCGTTTATAACTTAACATCAGAATGATTTACCTGTATATTTATTTGTATACCAATGTTCTTCTTTATTTATTTTTATATTCAGTTTTATTTTTTCGTTATTGTGGAATATGTGTATATCCATTACACAAACATGATTTTGAGCACAATTTAAGAAATGGCTAATATGAAAAAAAAATTACTGATTCTGATTACAACTAAATATCAGCTTAATTTTTACGTAGTTTTACTTTCTTCAATCTTTAAAGAAGAAAGTATTGGATTCGTGAAAATTTTCAAATTCTGGTTTTCGACGGATTTACCTGTTTTAAGCGTTAGAGAAACTGAAAAACATGTTTTTACAAATTATCTCCCTATGAGTTTGCCTATATATATGTGTGTGACACAAATATTTTTGGACGCTTTACCTGAAGATCTAATGCACAGAATTTAATAAAAACTTATATTCAATCATTCGTGATATAAATTGGTGTTGATTAGTTTTTGGCGTATATCACTCAACAGGTGGCGCTGCTATGTACCATTTTCACCACTTCCTGCAATAGCTATATCTTGAGAACTAATCCACGGATTTTCGTAAAACTTCATATTCAATTAATCCTTGACATGAATTGATATTTTCAACATTTTCACGTAAATTGCCCAACAGCTGTTATGCTGCATTTTTTGTGATTCTCGCAATAGCTCTATCTCCAGAAGTAAATCATGGATTTTCATCACTTCGGATTCAGTTAGATACTTTCAAAAGCTTTTTCAGATTAGCTTTCATTGTAAATCACCCAACAAATATACAACACTGCTATGCTGTATTTTGCACGATTTACGTTGTTTCACTAAGAATTATATCTCAAGAGCTAAAGCACTGAATATCATATCATTAGAATCCGCATGATGGACACCCCTAATCCTAAAATTTCACTACAGCTGTTTCATTAATTTGCTCTAGTATTACAAAATATTGCAAGTTTAAAATTGATACAAAAAATCGCAAGTAAAACAAAGATAAATTTCGCAAAAAGCTTAGATTTTAATAATGTGTAGTTTTTTTCTTTTAAAAATCAATTTTTAAGTTTGAAAAAAATATTTATATATTTTTAATAAAAATACATATTCGTAATCAGTATTAAAAATTAGCCACGTATGCATGTTTTTAAAATACCACAAGCTGAATTTCTTAAAAAATTATACCGTTCAAAATAATCCAAGTCTGAAAAATGTCTGAGTTTTTTAATTCTATATTAGATGTTGGACTTCAGAAACATATGGTTCGCTAAGAAACATTTCAGAAAAATCTACATTTTATTGGAATGATTAAATGTGGTTTTTATATATAAATATCTAGTAATTTTTTTTTTAAACTTTATTGGAATATTTCTCTTTATTTCTGAAAGGGGAATTTTTTTCGTGCATTTTTCCAGTTTCCCGATAACTTTTAAACACAATTCTCTTTAAAAACGTATAAGTGTATTTATCGCTTTAAACAACCCGTTTTTCCTGCAAACCCTCGTCTCTGTCCCAACTGCTCAAACAAATTTTCTGCTGCTTGATAAAAATCTGTGATGATGTTGAATTCTGAAAACTTTTCCATTTTTTATTTTTTTTTATTAATACTTCAATTAATTGCAAGAATTTTAAAATTCTAATTCTTAGATATATCATGGGATACTTTGGGCTAGACCCACAAAAATTTTGGCGTGCGCGCTGTAAATAGTGCTGTCCAGTGCTAAGAGACATATACACCTGCGCAAACTCACACACAGAGCGAAACTTTCTTTTAATTGTGAAGCAATACATAGGAGTTTTAAGTCACTATTTTTATAAAATTTTTCTAATGCCATATTATTTTGTGTAGGAGTAAAGAAGTAATTTAATGGCGTTAAAAATATATGCAAAAAGTTACAAAATTAATCATTTTTCTGTAAATCGGGAATTTTAAAACATACACAATACATGTCTTCTTCAATAACGAAAAATTTATTTTTTTATATTTTTATGTAACTATACAATTATTAAACGGCAACAAGAACCGAGACATTTATAGTACAATAAATATTTAAACTGTTCAAAATTAACTACGATACATTATTATGTATTTCTTTTTAAATATTATATTTTTGAATACATTGAAATGCATGTTTTTTATCCTTTCTTCAGTGTCGGACTTTAAAAGCATTTCAATGAACTTTTTTTTTTAACCCGAAGCACTGTCTTTGTGAAAATAAGTTTTCTTTAATCGACATCAGATGAAGCGTGTAAGAGATTTTCCCTGTTTACCGCATATTCCGGAAATTAAAATATTTAAGCTCTGTCTTGTTTCTTTCTCTTCAGAAAAAAGGAAACCCCAGAAAAACTCTTTAAAAATATTGAGTTTGTTCATTTTTCTTTCTAGTAGCATAGAGTATATTGATTTTCATGCATTCTCATAAATAGTTATATATACAGAGTGATTCAAAAAAGATAGGAAAATTTTTAAGAGGTGATAGTACACATCCAAACAAACATTTTGTATCAAAGAATGCATGGTCGAAAACTAAACGTAAAAAAATTAGATGGCGCCAAAAGTTATGTTCTTATACGAGGCGAAAACACACAATGAACGATTAAGTTAAGTTACGAAAACAAATTTAATGGCATTTGATTACAATAAGAGCTCAAAACAGAAAGCTGCATTCCTGTTGCGAGTTACCGTGCTGCAAGTAATAATTGCATGTTATAAGAAGAAGAAGAGCTGGTATTCAAATTTTCGTTACATTTAACAGATAAAAGCTCCTGATACGAGAGTGCAATTGTCAATCTCTGTAGTAACGCATTTGAAGTTGTTGCCCTTCTCTAATGAGAAAAAAGCCGATATGAATTTTGTTTACGGAGCTGCATATGGAAGTAGCGTAGAAGCTCAATGGTTGTACGTAGAGCGATTTCCCAACAGGCAGTTGCCCAATCCGAAAACATTTAAATGCTTGCATCGACAGTTGTGCGAGACGGGTTCCTTTCTTGCACCCCGGTTGGATGCAGGTCGTCCAAAGAGGGATGCTATGGTGGAAGAAGCCATTTTGGATACGGTGGCTGATGAGACAAGTACAAGTACACGAGCAGTGAGTAGAGGATTACAGATATCGCAATCCAGAACATGGCGAGTACTCCATGATGAACGTTTGCACCCTTATCATGTTCAATGAGTCGAAGCAATGAGGCAAAGCGATTATCCTCGTCGCGTGGAGTTCGCCCGCTGGTTTCTGCAGCAGAATGCTGTAAATTTTATTTCAACAGTTATTTTCACGGATGAATTTGCCCATAAAGCATGGTGACGTCACTGCAACGTCGTTGTGAAGTCACATTGTGATTTGTGACCATCGATTTTCGATGTGACGTCACGTGGCATCGATGTGAAGTCACAGTGACTAAAATGTGATGTCGTCATGGCCGTTTTAGGGCTCTTTTGTGACGTTTCAGAAAGTGGTCACAATGTGACAGATTTGTGAAAAATGTGTCATTTGTGATTAATTTGACACTAACATTGTGACGAAACTGTGACAAAAGCGACGATATATAAATTGCCAGAAACGTGTTTTTTGCAGCAAATAACATGTTTTGAAGGATAGTTATAAAATTTTAAAGATTTTTAAGAAAGTCACATCTCAGTCACACTGTGACGTCACTGAGTGGTGGTATTTTGGTCACAGATGTGATGTGACCAAAGTGACTCATGGTGACGTCACTGTGACGTCACTTTGACCATTCATGCTATTAGGGTACCTCCACGCGTGATGGTGCATTTATCACACACAATCAGCATGTATGGGCAAAAGTAAATCCGCATGCCACTTATCCACATTCGCATCAGCAACGTTTTTCTATCAATGTTTGGGCAGGAATAATCGGCCCTTATCGTCAGCCAAAATACCTTGATGGGAATGACTACCTCGTGTTTCTGCAACAGGTGCTACCAGACATGTTGAACGAAGTTCGTCCACACATCCGGCAGGTAATGTGGTTTCAACAAGATGGAGCACCAGCTCATAATGCACGAGCAGTGCGAAACTATCTGGTCGTAACCTTTCCAAACAAATGGATTGGGCGAGGTGGTCCTGTAGCTTGGTCACCAGGCTCGCCAGATCTTTCATGTTGCGATTTTTTGGGGGGAACAGCTAAAGCCTCTTGTGTATGAGACTCCCACTTAATTCCCAGAAGAACTTGTCGCCAAACTTTCGTCTGCTGTAGGGGATGTTCGCGATATGCCTGGTGTGTTTCAGAAAATTCGCCAATCTGTTCTTCGTCATTGTACTGCGTGCATAACAGCTGCCGGTCAATATTTTGAGCACTTATTGTAATCAAATGAAATTAAATTTGTTTTCGTAACTTAACTTAATCGTTCATTGTGTGTTTTTGCCTCGTATAAGAACATGACTTTTGGCGCCCTCTAACTTTTTTACGTTTAGTTTTCGACCATGCATTCTTTGATACAAAATGTTTGTTTGAGTGTGTACCATCACCTCTAAAAATTTTTCCCATCTTTTTTTAATACCCCTGCGTTTCAAATTAAAACTTTTATCAAAGAAACTCTAACGCCATTTTATTATGCGTAGTAGTCTTGTGATAATTGAATCGAGTTACAAGCGAAAACAAACATAGTTTTTGTTGTTAAATTCCAAAGTCATATACAGCAATGTATCAAAATAATTTATGAAATTTACAACATTCATAATCCATGCCTTCTTACAATCTTTTTTTATATTTTTATGCAACTATACGATTATTAAACGTAATAAGAACTCAAACATTTAAAGTACAACAAAATTTAAGTTGTTCAAAATAACTGCTATACATTATTATGTATTTCGTTTTAAGTATTATATGTTTGTATAGATTGAAATGCATCATTTTCCCCTTTCTTCAGTGTGGCGCTTTAAAAGCTTTACAATACACTTTTTTCAACCTGAAGCACTGTCTTTGTGAAAATAATTTTTCTTTAATCGACTTCGGATGAAGCGTGTAAGAGATTTTTCCTGTTTACCGAATATTCCGGAAATTAAATTTTTTAAACTCTGCCTTGATTCTTCCTCCTCAGAAAAAAACCCCCCAGAAAATCATTTTAAAAAATAATGATTTTGTTCATTTTTCTTTCCAGTTATACAGATTGAATTGATTTTTACTCATTCTGATATGTTAAATTTAAAGGAAAAATTTAAGTATCGAAAATCATTTAATATTAGCATGGTTCTAATTCTTCAAAAGCACTAGGAGTTTTTACCATGATAATGTAAACAAATAACTACATTATGCTTAGTGACAGATTTTTAAAATTAATTTGGTGAAAATATTATTTTATTTATATATGTTTGTTGTTCAAGTATTGTTCAAGTAAATTGATATACTCATAAAGAATTACTGAAAGATTGCTGATGGTTAAATTATCATTGAATAAAATAAATGGACTGAATGAAATATTTTGCTTCAGAATTTTCCTTTAAAACAATTTAACAGATTTATTTAAAATAGTTTACAATAGAAAATATGTTTAATTTCTTTTATATAGAGTGTTCTGGTGAAAATTGTCATCTGGTCTTTTGGTATAAGTCAAAATCACTCGTGATTGTGATTTTAGTGATTAAGAGATATTTTTTATAATGTTTCTCTCAAAGTCATAACATTTAACAATTTTTACACAAAAGACAAACAGAGATTTTTCATTTATTTTTATTTTATAGAAAATCGTCACTGATATAGTATACACGAATCATTTGACAAAACATAATGTATTTTAAACGATTTATGTAACAAAGTATGTTCATTTTTTAAACGATTGTTCAATTATAAAGAACTTTTTATTCGTCCTCAAAATATATGCTTTGTGACACAAGTTTTCGATTTGAATTATTATATTTATGTTATTATCTAACAAAGAAAATTAATTAATGAATCCTTCAAACACATAACTAACGACCTACATCATCGTATAACATGGATGAATTTGTCAAAAGTAGAATAGTAAAATACTTCCATAATTTGAATATGACTGAGTCTAATTTCAAATAGGTTGAAATTATATTAACAAGTGGTAAATTGCATGACAAATGTAAAAAATGAAGTGTGTTCTTACTATAAAGAAGCTTTAATCTTTGTGTATTATCATATAGTACTTTGGATACAATAGAGCATCCGAAATCTTTTGTGTATTCCTGTAAATACTATCTGCTTTCTATCATAAAGGAAATAACTTCTAGTAAAACTCAGCAACGTATATCAACTTAATAAAATTTGAAATAGTTTAATGTTATTAAATCGAGTCCGAAACATATTTCCCACTATATCATTATGCAGTGGAATACTTTTGTGTAGCCCTGTAAATTAATATCAAATATTCTTTGCACCACAGATTGTAAAAAATGTATATATTAGTATATACTTCATAGATGCATATCAATAGTATTATGTTCGAAAAAATGCAACACCATTAAAATGCACTTGAAACTATTTTTCCCATTGGCCGTAATGCAAAGGAATAATTTTGATTTCCCCTGTAATTAAAGCACGTATCCGATTTTCTTAAAATTTGAAATGGCAAATTTATTCAACAAATAAATATTTTAAATTTCAAAGGATTCGTTTGGGTGGTTTTTGCTCTCTTATATACGAACAGACGGACGGACTGAATGACGACTATGGGCACTACGTACTTAAATAATTACAAACGAACCTAACAGGACAAAAGAGGAATTCATTTAATAAATTTCAACGAGATTGAAACATGAAACATCGAAGCATTTAACGAAACATGTCTAATTATGTCATACATTATTAACTACATTTATTCAATATTATTAATATATATTGGAAGCGTCATAGAACTATATTCAAATAAAATAATCAGCAAAAACTTAAATAAAAAAATTTTTGTTTAAAACTGATGTCAGTCCCCCCCCAAAAAAAATAAATAAAAACCCTGCACCTTTAATACAAATTAAAAATGTATATAACTTCCCTGTAGAACAAAAACAAAAAAAACTTTTTTTTTTTTTTTTTTTTTTTTTTTGCATATTTTTATCAGAAATATCTTCATTTTTCCAAAACGTAAAAATCTGCTTGTTTGTTGCAGGCTTACGTCAAAGTATATGCAGTTATCGCAATGATTATCTTTAAGATATATCAAAAATATTTTACTAAGATTTTTAAAAGCCTAAAATTAGAATTATGAACAGCAACTCATTCAAGATGACGGTAAATCGCTGCACTGTATTCTTTATAGTTTTTTCATTTGAATATATTTTTTTGACTAAATGTCTACAGTCGATGTCTAAAAGCGTATCTGTACTTTTTAAATTTTACAGTTTATTTTAGGCACTTAATGTACTTTCAGAACAAACTGCATCTGACATTCACCTTGTGAGGGAGTGTTCCTTTGTAATAAAGGCACTGTTTTGAGTGAGATCGTGACGTTAATGTTCTTACATATGTGGCGCAAAAGCGACATCTATCCTTTATGCAACTCTAATTTTCCGAAGTGTGTGTGGCGCCCTCGATCTACCGTTAACTGCGGTTTTATGAATTTTTATGTAGATTTCTAGCTCCGTCTTCAGTCTGCAAAGTATAAAAGCTGTAAGTTGTGAGTTGGTGTATGTGGTGTGGTGGCTTGGAAGAGCCTCCAGCGACGAATTGTATTGCTGATGTGCGAAGGTAGAAAGCCTCAGTACCAGAGTTCGGTAAGAGTTAGTCAGAATAATTTTGCACTGTGGTGTGTTTAAAATAAAGATATTTGTGCCGCCATGGGCTGTTTATTTACAGGTTAAATCAAAGTAGTCAGCGACCTGAAGAGCAGAACCGAATTGGTGATTTGAGCCGGACTTCGTTGCAATGGGAGTACAAGCTACGATTTATTCTCATAGTAGGGTGACACCCCCAGTAATTGGCATGCACCAGTGATTGGCACATCCTGCATACATGTCCTAAAATAAGATTTATATTCAGTATTTTAAAATGCAAGACCATATACCAGTTATATGCTCATTTACGTCAAAGATTATAACTTTGATTTATGCTCCTAGATGACAATAGTGCCTAGGAAAAAGAAACAATTATGGCTTGTATCAAATTAGCCATTTTTGTTGCAAATGCTTTTTCTTTGGCTTAAGGAAGGCATGCTTTTCAATTCATTATTATCTGATTTATAATATGTTTTAAATTTTAATTGACAACAGTTTTGTTTAGTTAAAAAGGGTTACTTTAATTGTGTAAAAGTATTTTCGACACAGATATTTGGATTTCTGAATTAATGATAGATGCCAATTAATGGTGCTTCAATTTTGCTAGTTCCCAGTAATTGGCACCTATTCCAATTACAAGGAATTCGCAAGTAATTTGAAATTATACCACTTATTTTGGAAGTACTTTTAAACTCATAGACTAATTTTGTTTATCATCTGTTTTTATTTGAAAATATGAAATATTATCAATAATTGGAATCCTTTAAAGCTTCATATGACAATTACTGGGGACAGCATGACAATTACTGGGTATTAATATAAGTATATTGTATTGTTTTAAACAATTCACATTTTAGACTAATATGCTGATTTCTTACTCTCAAAAACCTGAAATGTGGCATCTTCATCTACAGTAAATTCATTTAAAGCGATTGAACCCAATGCAAAATGTAAAGTTTTTTTTTTTTTTTTTTTTAAATATAAACATGTGCCAATTACTGGATCACAAGGTGTCAAACATTGGTGCTCTAGGTGCTAATTACTGGCGATTCAGCAACTTTTTATAAATATATTTTTATAAAAATACTTTTTACTTTTTTTTTTACTTTTAGTGGGCAAAATAGATGCACAGGTGTGCATTCTTAGATTTAAAAATATTTTCAAGTAAATATCTTATTTCTTTGTAATGAAAATTGAAGTAAGTTTAAAGACAAACTCTTAAAGTGCCAATTACTGGGGATGTTACCCTAGTGTGTTTAATTGTCAAATTTATCGAACTTTGATCCACTCCCCGTTCCCCAACTACAGTAAATAAAAGTTTTGTGTTTTAATTCCACTCTGAATATATCTTTATTTGACCGACACGTCACAACCTTACATATCATATGCCAAAGAAAATGATAAATTCTAGCTTAAAATAATAATTAGATTTTTCGGGAGAAATTAGTAAGGGTTGCAGCGAGTGTACGGACCAGTTGTTTGCGATTGCCGTCGCATAATTATGCAGGCCCTGTAATAGTTTCTTGAAGTCAACAATATTTGTAAATAATAAATTTACACATTTTTATTATTATTATGAAAATTATGTTGTATAAGTGAAAAGAGTTTATAAAAAGCATTTTATTATGATTGGGATCAGAATATAAGAAGACGCATATATTTTTACATACACAGGCAGATTAAATGATTTCATTAGTTAATAGAATAGTTCAAAATTAGTTGGAACTTGAAATTTCGGGGATAAATTATATCAAAATGATTTGTTTGAATCGGCCATTGCTGTTAGAAATCTGAATGTCGTTTCAAATAATAATGTTTAGACATCCTAATATGTAGACATTTGACATATATATAATGGGATACAGATTTTGTTTCTAAACTACATAAATGCAGTAAGTCTAAGGAATATAAAACAAACTTTAAACCTGAAGATTTTAAATTTATGCAGATTTATGTAGAATAAATTCCAATATTATGGAAAACTTTTCATATTTTCTTTTTATTTAAGGTGTTATTCTACTGTTAAACCTTCAAAAAATTCGATTTTTTGAAAAAAAGTTACATAAAAGATTAGCCATTTCTGCGTATTTTAAGAAAATCCGCTTGACAAAATTCTCATAATTACGGAAGTTACGATTAAAAACATGTCAGCTGTTTACTGTAAACAGATTTAAAGGAATTTATTTATTTATTTATTTTTTATTATTATTATTTTTTTTTACATAAAGCACATGTTATCACTAAAACTATTTAATATTTTTGCATGAAAATTTTACAGATGATACATAATGCTGTTTTCTTGAAACTGAACCTAAATTTGCTTTCAGTTTGCTAAAGGATACATTTTCTATTCATAGGTAAATTCTTAATTTTTTAAGGGAAAAATACACTTTTCAATTTAATTTTAAAAATAGAAATATGGTTTAAATATGAAACGATTTATGTTCAAATTAACCTTTAGTTTTTGTAGTATGTGTAAAAAACAGAAATTGTGTTTCAAATTCAATATAATTTGAGTATTCAAGAGCGTCATCTTTGATATCATCTTTTTTAAACAGCAAAATGCTTATTGTTTATGATTCTCTAAAACAAATTATTTTTAGTTTTAAAACAAGAATGAGATATACGTGTCTGCACAAAACATTGATCTATTAACATAAAAAGAATTATGATTTTAAGGCTTATTATTTTCAATATATAGAATGTCGAAAAATACAATTGTTGTGATTTTTCGACTTTTAACAGTCGTATGATCATTTACTAAACATTTTTGTATCCTAAATATTTTTGTAAACATCTTGCATAGATACTTAGAACACTAACATTCACTCATTGACAACTTTAAATTTAATGGAATTACTAAGTAACATTCGGTAAACAGAAGATATTTTCTACTATTTATTGATGTTAAAATTTAATGATATGTATTTTTTTAATAACTATTGAAATATAAAGAAATAATTTGCGTGAAACATAAAAATACAAAGAATGTTCGTTGATTCTTTTTTGTATCAACTTTCTTTTATTGTTTTTATTTTCATAATAAAAACAATATTATTATGGGTGATTATTATTATACAAAATACAGCTTGTGGTTGAATTATTAGTTACATGCTTTCACTTTACATTCCGAAGAACATGAAGCTTTGTTTTGCTGTTGTTTACTGGTGGGTTGTTTGGAGGTGGACTGGTAATGTGGAACTATTTTCGATACACATGAATTGAATGTTTATGTATTGATAAATAAAGGTTCCCTCATAAAGTAGAAATCGATTGCAAAAAACTGAACACAAGTGTTCCAAGATAAATTCCTCAATATTTAGTGTAAACCTACTTTACGGACTGTACATATCTTGGCCTGCTTTGTATACATTATTTTCGCTTTCCTTTTAATTGCTTACGGTGTTTCCAGGCCATAATCAGGATTTCAACTAAGTTTCTTTGTTTTGTCTTATTTTTGAATACTTTTAGCAGAAAATAGAGCCCTAAAGAACCATAATAAACAGCTGAAAGTATTTAAATTGCGAAAAATTACCATAAGATTCTGAGGCACGTTATGCAATTAGGAGTTCTTTACTGGTTGACGAAACGTGTCAAATATCACTTGTCATTGTCAGCACGAAAACATTAATCAAGATTGTCAATAAAAAGCACTATAGTGTAGTATCTAATACTTTGGCCAGTCACTGTACCCACTTCACGTGAACAAGAGGTCTAAAGCAAAAGATGTTTTAATACTTGCAGGTTTCTGATATTGTTTTTATTTCAATTGCAAATTAAATGCATTAAATCGGATTATTTAGATGTGTTTAATATCTTTTACGACTTTTTGTAAGCAGATCTTATAATTTAACAAAATATCTTTCAGATAATATTTGTATCAGAATTTATTTTGTTTCTAAGATATAGATGATTGGTTTTTTCTTATAATTTGTTTTACAATCAAGTAAATATAACTTACCAAACATAAAGAAAACGAATTTTACAATGAATTTTTCTTTTAAGAATATGTTTTTCTTTTGAACGTTGCATTGTTTTTTAAATTAATACAATTCTATCTTAAACGTCGTTATACAGTTTTTTATATTAATCAATCTTCAAAACCTTCTAGTTTAAATATAAATACTGAGTCTCACCTACCAAGTCCATTATGTTTTAGCACCAAATAAACAATATATATATACATATATATACATATTTTTTTTTTTGAAAAATCTTTTGTATACATATATGTTTTGTCTATAGACATTTTGTTTTTCTCTAAATAAATGGCTGAAGCTTGATACTAATGTGTAAATGTTAAACAAAATTTCTGTATTTAACAAAGTTAAAATTTTAAAAGTTACATGATAGTAATACCGTGTAAGTAAGAGTATGTAATAGTAATACTATTTTAGATAGTAAATAATAACGCATAACTTTAATATTTTATCAAAAACATTAAGGGAGACCCGAACCCCATTTTCGGCCAAAAATCATCAAAAGTTCAATTTTTTTTTATCTCAGAAAACGATAAAATACATATTTGCGAATATCCATGCAAAATTTCAGAACTCGAGGACACTTGGAACAGGTAGCAAATGAGCTTTTTTAAAGGTCCCTTGCAAAAACGAATACAAAGATTTGATACTGCAAACGACTTTTTGTAAGCATGGATTTCTGTTAATATGAACAAAATTTTGATTCTCCTTGAGGTTCATGTTAACGAGGTTCTACTGTATATATATATATATATATATATATATATATATATATATATATATATATATACTGCTCAAAACAATTAAAGGATATTGCAGTTTTAGGTGGATTTTGTATCTGGGAAACTTTTTAGCTGATTGATACAGGGTCGACAGACATAGTAGATTATATGAGAATAAATTACACATGTTTGGCAGAAAAAATGCATTTTATTGCGCATTTGTGTACAAAATGAAAAAAACACAATTTGTGCATATGAGAAAAAAAGAATAAGAAAAGGTGTTTTCTTCAAAGAAAATCATTTTCAGTAGTGGGTATGGTTTCCACGGGCGGCCAGCAAGGTTTAACACCTTTGAAACATAAATTCAATGAGGCTATTAATGACGAGTTGGGGTATTCTGCCCCACTCTTCCAGAAGAGCTTTTTCCAGTTCTTGGAGAGTTTGTGGGGGTTGTTGGCGGCCAGAAACTCGTCTTCCTAGAGCGTCCCAAACGTGCTCGATTGGATTCATGTCTGGAGAACACGCTGGCCATTCCATTCGAACGATTCCTTTTTCGAAAAGGAAATCCTCCACCAGGTTTGCACGATGTGGCCTGCAGTTATCGTCCATTAAAATGAAGTTATCTCCGATTGCTGCAGCGTAAGGAACTACAATACAGAAGTGTGAAAATTATTAGAATAATTTTGAAATTTACAATAAAATCTTGATATATTATAGAAATAGCACATTATTTAAAAAATAATGATACATTTAATATTTATTGTGCATTCCGTTGGCTTTTGTTAAAGATTTGATACGTTTTGGCTAACATTGTATTGGTTTTTGGCAATTAGTTTGTATTTCGATGTTAGGTATAAAATTCCAATGAGTCTTTCTATCTGATCTTTCTTGTTTGTAATGATGCATTCCTTCATTTTTTTTCTTTACAATGGCCCAAGATTCATTATGAGATTCATATCTAGACTGTTTCCAGGCCATGAAAGGGTTTAATTAATTTGTTTTCAATTAAAAATTTAGTCACAGATGAAATTTTATGGGACGGAGCTTCATCATGAGTGAATATAAAGTCTTTATTTTGGAAACGGTCTTCTAATTGTTGAAATACTCTTTGTTCAAGCACTTTTTTACACTGATACTGGTCCATTATGCCTTCTACAATGTATAAACGTCTAGGAACTTGAGACGACATCACGTTCCAAAAAATTTCTTTAGTAGGATGTTTACCCGTTTGTGCTAAGCAATTTATGGAAAATTATTCATTGGTACTCTTCTGACATATTGACTGTTTTCTCCTAATACTGTAAAGATTGATTCATGAGAAAACATACCTAAAGGCTATAAAATTACTTAAGGTATGTAATTTGTAGAGAAATATTCTTATAAAGGAAATTTTAATCAAATTTATAAACAGTTCTGTATCTTTATTCAGTATGCAAAAAACATAATTTGAAGAAAAGAAATGAACAATGTAAGTTTAACTGATTAATTAAGGGAAAATTAATATTTCTCTTTTTGCTCTAGCCAATTTCAAATTGTTTTTGCACAGGTTTTGCCCAGAAAAGTCCCTTCTTTGCCATAGTAGATATGATTTTTGTCTTTTTTCGAGAATAGTGAGCAGTGAGTCCAGCTGAGATAAGTTTTCTACGAATAGAAGAATCGCATACATTTACTCCATGCGCTTGCAAAGACATTTTTAGTTCATGATTAGTTGCTCTTTTGTTAGTTTTAGCATTCTGAATTAATTTCCTTTCTGTTCTTGCAGTAAATTTACTTTTCCTTCCGCATTTTCCTACTCTAGAATTTTCATATTCACATTTGAAGGCCAAAGATCTTCACAAATACTTGCGAAATTTTTGCTGTTTTAGCGATTTCGTGCTATGTGTAATTATTTTCTTAGGTGGGACACTTTACCACAGCAAGTTTTCTAGGTGAAATATTAATGCTATAACCATAATCTTATAATAATCCTTTGACAATCGAAAAAAAGCCACTAAGTAGTATAAACTAAGCAAAACAGCAAAAAGATTTGTTTTAATAATAAAATAATACTGATTCCAACTCAAGAACAGAAAGATAATACACGCAAACCAAGCATAAAATTTTATTTTAAATTCGTTTGTTAATCAAACAAATTCGTTAAACAGTGCAAACAATTTCATTACTTTGGATCAATTTTTTTTTAAATAAATGGCAACATTTAACAAAATTATATCCCAAAAACTGTTCTAAAGGAGTAAAAAATTAATTAGATCAACAAATCAAACGGCCTTTCATGAAACATTGCAAATATATATAATATTAATCAAGAAAAACTGAAAAAATCAGAATTATTCTAATAATTTTCACACCTCTGTAGGTCTGAGGATTTCATTCCTATATCGGGGACCAGTCAGAGCTCCATCTCGAATGATGTTGTGGTCAGTGCGCCCGTCAATGGAGATGTCACCAAACACCAACACTCCGCAACATCCAAATCTGACACTTTCGTGCACGAACGCAGGATTATTCTTACTGCCACGGTCCCTCCAGATGAAAATAGGCCTATTATCCGGATGTACAGAAAAACGGGACTCGTCAGAAAACAGAATATTGCTCCATTCATTTCTCCTCCAGTTGACATGCTCGATTGCCCACTCCCTGCGATCGCGACGATGCCTTGATGTTAATCTAACTCATACCATCGGTCGGCGAGCATACAGACCTACAGCATGGAGCCGGTTTCAGACAGTCTGAGTTAAAATCGTGGTGCCTGTATCCGAGCGAATGTGTTGTTGGAGAAGAGTAGCATTTATGTTTCGGTGTCTCCGAGCTGTTAACGCTAAATACCGATTTTCATTGGGCGTTGTTACCCGTCTACGACCTTGCAGGGGTCTTCGGCCTGCACATCCACTCTCCAAAAAACGGTTCCAGATCCTGGAAATGACACTTTGTGACACTCCAATGGCTTGCGCTACTTCGGCTTGAGTTTGGCCCCCTTCTAACCTACCAACAATTCTCCAAGCTTCTGAATCTGTCAAATGACTTCGCTGAGACATCGTACTCATCGAAACAAAGCAATCACAGAATGCCGATCATCCTTGTCTTCATTCTCGTTTATCCAGTTGAAAGTCAAATTTCATTCGCTGCCGCTGAAGCGACGTTTTTGACGTCGAACTCAAAATTTGCATACTCCACAGTTTGAAAACCAGAAAAATTTGCATTTGTGATTCTCTTCTTCTATTTTCGGCAAAAAAAATTTCGTTTATATCTTTATTTTATATAAAACTTCTAATATCCTTTAATTGTTTTGAGCAGTGTATATATATATATATATATACAGGGTGATTCTAAATTTTTTTTACAATAAAAGAGGGGTGATAGTACACATAAAGACAAACAATAATAAATAGGAGACCAAGGGTAAAAAACGTTTTCCAAAGGAGATAGCCGCCATTAAAGTTTAGGGACCAAAATTTCAAATAAACATAAAAAAAGGAAAAATCGGTCAATTGATTTGCGGTTTTCACTAAAATTATTATTTATACCGGCATTTTCTTGAAATTAAATAAAAAAGATAAATTTCAAAAAATGCCGATAGAGGGCGCTTTAAACTTTGGAGAAACGAACAACTATTTTTTGCCGGTATTTTTTGCATCTCATTAAATGTTTTCGTAAGCTTAGAGTCAAACTTAAATTTTGAGCTCAAAATCTGAGAGTGGGAGTGGTTATGTAGCACAAACTGAACTGTGTTTAGAGGGTTCAAATTTCAAATGATTTAAAAAAGACGGAAAAATTAGTTCACTGATTTGAAGTTTTCACTAAAACTATTCTTTATGCCGGTATTTTCTTAAAAATAAATTATAAAGATAATTTTCAAAAAATGCCGATAGAGGGCGCTTTAGACTTTGGAGTAACGAACAATTCTTTTTTGGCGTTATTTTTTGCATGTTATTAAATGCTTTCGTAAGCTTAGACTTTAACTTAAATTTTGAGCTCAAAATCTGAATAGATGAGAGTAGTTAAGTAGACAAACTGGAAAAATTGGTCGATTCGTTTGCGGTTTTCGCTAAAACTAATTTTTAAATGAGCATTTTCTTGAAAATAAATTTTAAAGATAAATTTCACAAAATGCCGATAGAGGGCGCCTTAGACATTGGAGTAGCAGACAACTATTTTTAACTGTTATTTTTTAATCTCATTAAATGCTTTCAAATGCATAAAATTAAATTTTAGGCTCAAATTCTGAATCGTTGGGAGTGTTTAAGCAGCGAAAAATTGAATTGTGTTCGTGGAGGGGGGAGGGTTAAATTTCAACTCCTGAAGACACTTCAATTTGAGCTACTTAATTACTCCTAATTATTCAGATTTTGAGCTCAAAATTTAAGTTTAAATCTAAGCTTCCGAAAACATTTAATAATTTTTGCAAGCATTTAATTAGTACAAAAAAATAATGGTTAAAATTAATTATTGGTTACTCTGAAGTTTAAGGCGCCCTCTAATGGATTTTTTTTTAAATTTATCTTTAAAATTTATTTTCAAGAAGATACTGACTTAAAGAATAGTTTATTTTAAACCGCAAACAAATCGACAAATTTTTCCATTTTCTATAATTATTTTAAATTTGAACACCCTCCCCCCCTAAAACACAGTTCATTTTGTGCTACTTAACTACTCCCTACTATTCAGATTTTGAGTTCAAAATTTAAGTTTACGTCTAAGCTTCCGAAAACATCTAATGAGATGCAAAAAATTACGGCAAAAGATAGTTGTTCGTTACTCCAAAGTCTAAAGCGCCCTCTATCGACATTTTTTGAAATTTATCTTTATAATTTATTTTTAAGAAAATTCCGACATAAAGAATAGTTTTAGTAAAAGCCGCAAATCAATGAACCAATTTTTCCGTTTTTTTTTTTTTTATAATCATTTGAAATTTGAACCCTCAGAACACAGTTCAGTTTGTGCTACTTAACACTCCCATTTTCAAATTTTGAGCTCAAAATTTAAGTTTGACACTAAGCTTACGAAAACATTTAATGAGATGCCTAAAATACCGGCAAAAAATAGTTGCTCGTTACTCCAAAGTCTAAAGCGCCCTCTATCGGCATTTTTTGAAATTTATCTTTATAATTTAATTTCAAGAAAATGCCGACATAAAGGTTAATTTTAGTGAAAACCGCAAATCAATCGAATGATTTTTCCATTTTTTATGTTTATTTGAAATTTTAGTCCCTAAACTTTAAAGGCGGCTATCTCCCTTGGAAAACGTTTTGGACCCTTGGTCTCGTATTTAATATTGTTTGTCTTGATGTGTACTATCACCCCTCTTTTATTGCACAAAAAATTTGGAATCAGGCTCTATACATAAAACAGGCTATCTTAACTGGTAAAATATTTATAGTTACTCCAATATATTGCAGTGTATAGCTTTTCCGTAAAATCAAACTGTTGTAACGCAGAATCATGTTGTCAGGATATTTTCTTATTTTTTATATGATAGTTTTCGCTCGATAATTTTTAAAAGTTCAATTAACCGAATTACGAACTGAAACTATTTGTACAGGGCTCGAAAAATCTACATGCCCGACATCAGTGTTGTTAGACGGCGACTTTTTAAAAATTTGATTGGCACCACTTTTATTAAAGGATAAAATTCCTCTTGATTAATATGTCATTAAACGAAACGTAATTTTACCAATCCAAAGAAGTGGTGCCAATCTGAATTTTTAAAAAGTCGCCGTCTAACAACACTGATGTCGGGCATGTAGATTTTTCGAGCCCTGGTATTTACACATTTAAATATATCATCATACCAACACTAAAGAATGCGTTGCCTCACAGTTGTAGGATCAATCCTCTGTGTTGAAAAATGTTGTTTATCCCTGTTGTGTATAATCGAATATTGTTATATAACTTCACAATAACATTTAGAAAAATCGGATAAGAAAGAGTAGATGATTAAAAATTGATAATTTGAGTAATGTGATTTACTAGATTTCAGTTTATTAATTTGTTTACTCGTATATAAATATGCCAGAATGCACTAAAAATATAAAAAAGCTAAAGCATTGCGCTTTTGAATTTTCATTTGTTTAATTTCGAAACTAAAATTACCAATTTTTAAATTTCATTTACAAATATTGTTATTATCTAATTCACCTCAAATATTTTTAATGAAAAACAAATTGTAAATATCATTTTCTCTTAGATAGTTCTTATAAACGAATATTATCTCTTTCAAATTGCAGTTAACTCTGACAGGAACAAATAAGAACTCAAAAGCAAAATCTAACTACACTGTTTCCTAATTTAGTTTCTTAGTAAAATTTATTTATGAAAAGAATGCTTTTTAGCAGCTGGCGATGACACGCATAATGGCTCTAATGACAAAATTTCTTTAATCACTGGAAGTTTGAAAATTTGAAACTTTGTATTTATTTATTCTGTTTAAATTCGAGTGCCGTTTAGTCTGGTAATATAATTCTTTTATTAATTACCTTAAGTTGAAATTCTGCATGAAAAGAATATGTTCATTTATTGAGAAATTGGAGACACTTTTTATTAAGAGTATTTTTTATTTCTCATAACGAAGGAGCTTTTTAAAATCGTAGACTGAACAAATAAAAATAATATTAAAATAATTACATAGAAAAAAGAAAACATAATTTGCTAAATTTACTTTTAAAATAAATTTTTAAATTTCTTAAGAGACTTAAAAGGAAATTTCTAAAAGTATTTGACATTCAAATTAAAATCAAATAATAAAATTTAAATCATATATTTAGAAAAAATATAATGTTAAATGTTTCAATGCATTTCTATGAGTAATTTTTTTAAAAGTAAAATGTTGTAATAAATCTTATATTTTAATCGTGCTAAATGAAGATTGGGATTTCAGCTTTACGATGTTATAAACTAACCATGAGGAATGTCCGAAGTATTGCATAAAATGTTAAATACACTATACGCAGGTAAAATACTTTTAAATTATTTTAAAATAATTTCAATTAGTTTTACAATTTCGAAAATTAAATACAAAATGCCAGACAATCAATTTATTCTCAATTTTATTACGTCAGAAATATACTGCTGCAATTCTGGTTCTTCTAATGAAAATACAATCTTATGAGATTCGAACTGTATATGTCTGTCAAAATTTAAATCTATATTTTAAGACATTTATAAATATTTAACTGAACATAAAAATCGTTAATGACAGAAAAAAAATATTTTTTTTCGCCTGGATCCATTTTCTGGATTTTCAAATGAAAGAAAAACCTCACATAGTGTTACGAATTTGATACGAATCATAGTGTACGCTGTACTGTCCAGGAGCGTGTTATCGCCTATTTCAGCAAGTGCTTGTCAAAGGCCGAGCGAAACTACTGCGTAACAAGAAAAGAGCTTCTTGCTGTAGTGAAAGCCGTAGACCACTTTCATCACTATCTTTACGGTCGAAAATTCCTGATTCGAACTGATCATGCTTCTCTAACTTGGCCATTAAATTTTAAGAACCCTGAAGGCCAGATAGCCAGGTGGATACAAAAGCTTCAAGAGTACGATATGGAGATACGCCATCGAAAAGGCTCATCACATGGAAATGCAGATGCTCTCTCAAGAAGACCCTGCTCAGAGAATTGTAGATACTGTGACCGGGTTGAGAAGAAATTTAATGTCATAGGTTCTGTAGTAAGACAAGTTACAACTGGGTCTACATCATCGCAAGATCCGTGGAGTGACGAGAGCCTGCGTAAAGATCAACTTGCTGATCCTGAAATTAAGCCAATTCTAGAGCTGAAAGAGGAGTCCAACAGGAAGCCCAGCTGGCAAGACATGGCCCATTACCATACTACGACTAAACGTTATTGGGCTCTCTGGGATTCCTTACATTTGAAGAACGGCATATTGTACCGAAAATGGGAGTCTAACGATGCGAAGACATGTAGATGGCAACTACTACTCCGTAAGTCAAGAATTTCTATGGTCCTACAGGAACTGCATGGTAGTCCCACAGGAGGTCATTTTGGTGTAATGAAGACCCTGCAAAAGGTTCGAGATCGTTTCTACTGGAATAATGTTCGCAGTGATGTAGAGAAGTGGTGTCGAACTTGTGACACCTGTGTAGCACGTAAAGGTCCAAAGAGGCGCACCTGTTGACGATTGCAGCGTTATAATGTAGGAGCTCCTTTCGAACGAATTGCTCTAGGTATCCTGGGTCCTCTTCCTAGAACATGTGATGGCAACAAGTACAGCCTCGTTGTCATGGATTACTTCACCAAGTGGCCTGAAGCCTACGCCATTCCTAATCAAGAGGCGGTAAACGTAGCAGACATACTAGTTCAACACAGGGTTTCCAGATACGGAGTTCCTCTTCAAATCCATTCCGATCAAGGAAGAAACTTTGATTCGGCTGTGTTTAAGGAAATGTGCGGACTGCTCGGCATGGACAAAACTCGAACTACACCTCTACATCCTCAATCGGACGGCATGGTGGAGCGGTTCAATCGTACTATCCTAAATAGCCTCTCTCTCCTGGTGTCTAGAGACCAACAGGACTGGGACAAGAAATTGCCTCTTTTCCTTCTTGCCTACAGGAGTGCCACTCATGAGGCCACTGGTTACTCCTCTTCTCAAATGCTCTTAGGTCATGATCTTCGTCTGCCTGCGGATCTTTTGTTTGGCCGTCCTCCTGACGCTTCTTTATCGCCCGAGGAGTACGTGGATGAACTCCAGGCACAGATTGAGGAGATTCATCGTCTAGCGAGGAACCGAATTGGACTGGCATCAGAAAAGATGAAGACACGATACGACACAAAGGCAACTGGACAAGAGTTCAACGAAGGTGACAAAGTTTGGTTGTGGAATCCCATACGTCGTTAGGGACTGTCGCCAAAACTACAAAGAAACTGGGACGGTCCTTACACAGTCGTCAACAGGCTGAATGACGTCGTCGTACGCATACGAAAATCGCCACATACCAAGCCCAAGGTCGTACACTATAACCGGCCAGCCCCTTATTTTGGCCAAAAATATTAGAAATTCGAAACTTAAATTTCAGCCCATGGTCATGAAAGTCACTTTTTGTAAATATGTAAATAGTAATTAGTTCTTATTTATGTAAATTTTATTATTATTGTTATTATTATTTATTTATTTATTTATTTGTTTATTTATTTTAAGTGTTTTCCTCTAACTCAAGGATTGCACTGCCCGGGACGTGCAGTCTTTGAGGAGGGGGTAGTGTTACGAATTTCGTAAATAGTTAGTGTTTGTACTGTAAAATAATGTAAATAATCTTATTAAGCTCCATTTCTTTACTAATATTAGTTTTTGTTACATTGTCTCTGTTATCAAGCAAACTTGTCTATTATTTTCAGTGAATGTCTATGGAAGCTTTGCGAAATATTACAGATATCGCCGAGTTGGCGTCACTTTTGGCGACTAATTTTGGTCGCCAAATTTGGCGATATATCGCCAAGTTGGCGACAAACTTGGCGATTGTTGGCGATGGTAACCCTTCCCTACTCTATGGTAACCCCCCTATTGATACACTGATACACTGAATGTTGTTCCGTGGATTTTTCGAGATGGTTCTAGAAATTTCCAGCACCTGCTGCGAGCCTATATAAGAAGCTTAAGTAAATATGTATAAAAAGAAAATGAACAGCACAATCTAAGAAATATAAATAGATATATAAAAATCGAAATAAAATTTTAAATTTATTTTAGCAATAACCAAGGAATAATAATTATAATATTTTTAATTATTAGGTAAAGTTGAAAGCTAATTGTAGTAAAAACTGCAAGATTTATTTATAATAATAATACTACTAATAATAATGCACGTGTGTATTCTTGGAGGGATTATTACCACGAATTCCCAGACAGACAAAATCAGGCAATAAAGATATAAAGTATAGTTCGTCGCCAGCCTTTGACATAAAAAATCGAAGGAACAAGTGCAGAATTTATGGGGCTTTCAACAATTGTTTACAACCAGAGGACAAGCATCGCGTGTGATCGGAAGTCCCACACAAAAGCGGTGGCATCATGAGAGGTCTAATGGAAAGGAGAAGTCAAAAAAGGGGGAGGAAAAAATAAAAAGACATACCTCCCCGAAGGACAAGGTACCAATGACCTGCTTAGGATTACAAGGGACAAATAATTTTTTTTTGAGTAACCAATGAGAAGGGGTCATCCCGACAGAGAGATGAAGAGGGAAAAAAACTTTTTTCTCTCAGATTTGTCTTCTGTCACCTGGAGATCAGTGGAAGAAAAAAATGTGTTTATTTTTCTTTCAAAGGGACTTTGGATCGAGGTGCGAATTATAGAAGAAATATGAATAAGTGAGATTTTTTTGGAAGAAAAGGCGTAGAAATGCGACATTCCATTTTTAGACTGCCTCTGTGTGATGCTCTTTAAGTCAAGATTATGTTTCATCTATTACACGCTATTTACAATTATTATTAATTCATATCTGCAATATTCCATTTTTAAACTGACTCTGCGTGATTCTCATAAGGCACGATTATGGTTCCTCTATTAGTCATTCTTCAAGATTATTATTTATGCCTCTCTGCATCCTACCATTGTTGAACGGACTTGGCGTGATTATCTTCAATTTGTGATTTGTGAACAGTGCAGGATAGTAATCCTATTCGATGCTTGCTTGGATTTTCAACAATATGTAACTCTGTGAACAATAATGAATAACATTCACATTAATGAGTGGTGCGCTTATGGCAAGAGACATTATAATAACCATACAGGACTATCTTAGAGGATTATCAAGTCTGCTGGATGCCGTGGTTATGGTGAGAAATTCTTTATAATCCTTCCAAGTGATAAGGCCATTTTAAAAAATATTTTGTTTTATGTGTTTCATTAATAAAACAAAATTCACTATTTAAGATTTAATTGATAAAAATTAACTAAAATTATAATAAAATAAAACTAATGAATATTTTTTTTGGGCGAACAGCCCTGAAGGATTGTGCTGTGAGCATTTAATAATATCCATTATTTAAGTTGAATTTAAAACAAAAGAATAAAGTGTAGTAAGTAAATTATATACTTATTGGTGAATCTTACTATTTGTTATTTGTATTTTACAATTTATATATTTTGTAAATAAATGTTTGAGTGTATATATGTATTTGTGTTTTTTTTCATGATTTCTTTTACTCTATTTATTTTTAGCGTTTTAATAGATTAATAATCTTTAATATTAACGATCAGAATTCTTTTACTTTGTTAATTTTATGTAACACATTACAATCCTAAATTTGCTAAGTTAAACGTTAAATAAGTTGAGTCTTAGCTATTGCGATTTTCCTTTATTTAAATTATTGTTAAGTTTAAAAGAAAACAATTTTTGTTTGGTAATATCCAGTTCAATCACTCACAACGCGGATTGGGATATTATCTTAATATTATTTTAATTGTACTAACCACTATCTTTCGCGTACCGTGTAATGCGGTGTAATTTTCCTCACCATAGGTCCATCCAACTGAATTTTCCCTAAAACTGCCAATCGATGTTCTGTAACCGTCAGGGCGTTTTTAAACAGCTACGATGCCTTTACTGAACTCCTCAACTTGTCTACTTTTTACAATCTCACTTTGATTTTACGTTAGCAGGCTGTAGAGTGATTTTCAAAATTTCGTAAGTTTTGCGGTTTACGTGTATTTTATTTTACGTTAAGTTTTCTTTCCGTGATCTTCAAGAATCAATATCAGGTAAGAAGTTTTATTAATTTCATTTTATAAAATTTAATATTAATATTATTCATATTTGATGATATTACACATTACGCCTGGTTAGGCCTACGACTGTCCACAAGACGAATTCACCCATCCACAGGATATCAGCTTATCTTAAATATGACATTTATGGATGATTTTATGACCATCCAGAGGGTATAATATAAGTGTCCTATAACCATCCTAAAGGTGTCATGAAGTGACATCCATAAGATGTTGACAGGTGTGATACTTCGAAACCCAGGGGATGTTCTGTAACTGTCGACAGGACCAATCCATCGGTCCATAGCATATCACGCATATTCTGAACGTGATATCTTCAGGATGTTTTTATGATGTGTTTGTGTTATTTGTTTAGATACATTAAGAAATAGTATTTCATTAATATGTTACATTAAGAAAAAAGTATCCTTCAGTGTTCGTCACTTAAATGTGCCGACACCCCATATATAAAGACGCATAAAATAAATTACTACGGGGCTCCCAAATGATCAGCCAACTGAACATCAATATTTTCTTAGAAATTTCTTTTTTTATATTTTTCCTGCAATTTGCTTAGTAATCACCCCCCTGTAGTCAGTTTTTTGCAGAAATGCCGTAGAAACCTTCTGTGAATTTTTCTGATAAATAAATATTGGTTTTCAGTTTGCGGGCCTTTTATAATTTTTTTGCGACAAGCTTGGAAAATTCCTTTATTGGAATTAAAAAACGAAAAATAAATTCACTATTAGAATATGAAATTCCATACTTTGTTTTTTAATTCCATTCTAATGTTAACCCTGTATATTGGGATAAACTGATTTTAATTTTTCTTTTTTAACCACTTTTTTCATAATTAATAATAGATTTTCATTTTACATTGCATATATTTTGAATGATTTGATAGATCTATTCGGTATTTAATTTCGGTATTCTTCTAAAGAAACTTTTTCTCTCTAAAAGTCAAATTTTGATTAAATTTTCCTTCATAATTCCCACTGAGCATTATATTTCATTTTAATGACAACTTCTTGAATGTATATATATACGAAGATTTCCTTGAAAATATTCTTTTAAAATAACATTGAGATCTATCAGAAAACAAGATTAATGACTTCAAAAATATTATGTAACTCTAAAAGCGATTATTGAAATGTTATTCTCCAGGCGTAGGGGGAAGCTGTGATATCAAGTCGGTGCATTCTATTACATCAATATTGTTTTTAAGCATAAAGAAAAAAGAGGAGAGTAATGTCTATTAATTTTCAAAGTCAAGCATGTAATTAATAAATAAAATATTCACACTATAGATGTATATATTAAAAATCACCTTTTTTGTAGATAAACATCTATTTTTAAATTAAATTTTTTTTTATTATTAATTATTAAAATTTATTATTCGACAATAATAATTGCACTTTAAATAGACAAATTTAGAGATCAATCAAAACCATTAATTCATAAAAATAGTATAAAAAGTAAAAGTTAAGAATTTTTTTTTATGAAATTTGATAAGACAATAGAATAGTTTAGCTTAAGTAGCATTAGAACGTTAATGCTCTTCATCCTAAGGATGCAAAAATGAAATAAAAAATAGCGTTCCACATGAAATCAACCGCATTACAGTTCAGTAGTTAGCCAGCTATGCAAGATTTTAAAGAAACAGGCTGTGTTTGATCTTAATTTTTTAAGGTGAGGTGTGAAGCTATTAGGTGATGTAGTAGTTGAAAAATATCTTAACAAAGATTTGAAAATTTTCTACCAGCTGGCATAATGGAAATATTTTCATATGTAACCTACTCACTAATGAAGTTGCTTGGAAGGAATACTACAAAGAACCCTTCAAATTAATTTAAACCTTCCAAAATTATTAAAATTACTTCTACATCTTTTTAATAAATTTGTGCCTATCATAAGCATCAATATATAGATTTCTACATCTTTGAAAATACAATCGAGTCTCTCTGTAACGAAACTCCATACATCGATTTTCTCTATATAACGAATTTTTAGTAGGAACGGTCCCCTTTTCGCATGATTACATTAAAAACAGTCTCTATATAGCGAATTATCTATCTCCATATAACGAATTTTTTCATAAATTGGTCTTAATTTATTCAGTTTTAAAAAAGCTTCGAAATCATATGGAATCAATTTTCTATCTCTTATTTTTGATTTATTGTCAGTGCTGAGGGTTTTTTTATATTACTTCTCTCCTTGTTCTTGAAATCGAACGAATTCATCCCACCTCCCACACATCTTTCCACATCCTTCTCAAAGCAGTGTCAATTGGATTGATACACATGTATGAGAGGAATCAGTGAGAGGCACATAAGAGAGGCCTTGAAATGGAGGAAAATGTTAACTACAATTTTTCATTCCTAGCTAAAATTAGAGCATTTTTTTGAGAGCGTAACAATTTTAAAATCAAAACAACAAAAAACTGCAGATTTCTTCGTAGAAAATTAATGCAAGTTTTTCTTACTTGATTTTCATTAAGCTTTCAAATAAATGTATGTTCCCTTTTTTGAAACAGCTTAAATAATTAAGAAATAAAATGTTAGGTTAATATTTACTTTTAAACATTTCAAATTCTTAATTCAAAAGATCAAAAATAATATTTGTTCAAATTTTACATATTATATGCGATTTTTAACATCATTCTCTATACATCGAATTTCTCTATATAACGAATTTTTTTACTGGAACGGTGGATTTGGTTATATAGAGACTCGACTGTACTCCGTAATACTTTTAAACTAGTTTTAGATCTCTCGAAATATTTGTCTAGAGAATGAGGAGTATAAAGTAGCATTTTAAAGTGTAATTAGCATATCGGTTTAAAAATTATCACGTACGACAGATAAAGCATGTCGATCATTAAAACAAGTTTGTCACATTTAAATTTACTTATATTTGGCTAAAATATATAAGAAATCTGTCATGAAAAAGGGTTAAATTATAAACATTTTCACACAAAGAGGATGCGCTATTAACTCGCTATTTTATTACTATTATTCATAAATGTATTCTTAATTAATATGAAAACTAGAAATAGAAGAACTTTTGAAGAGTTTGTATCAATATTTTGTAAAACAAAGTAACTCTTTTACGGCATTACTGTTTTCTGTAATACTTTTGAGGCTTAAGACGAAACAATTAGATGATGCTTTTGCTAAATATTGTTATTTTTTATATTATTTGTTCTACTATTCACTATGTGCAGTACAGGCTAGTATTATATTTTATTTATTTTTGCAATGACTAACTGTAATCCAGAACTTTGTTCGGCCATAACGTTGAATAACGAAAGCTGTCGGTATACCGTATGAAGTATGGATGCAATTGTCTTCGTTCACATTTAACTATTTCTGAAAGATATTTCTGAAGCACCGAGCCCTAGTGTGTAACCCAGATGAGCTATTGATTTAGCAATGCTTTCAGATGTGAAAATCTATAAAGATTGTTAAGGGATGTTCTGATATGAATCGGGTTTTAAGTGATATAGCAGTTCAATAAAAGCAAGAAAACTACAAATAAAGCTAAAACATTTTATGAAGTATTAATTCATTGTAAAACTGCTGATAACGGTTGCGATGGCGAAGAATATAATAAAAACTATCTTCATGTGATTGGCCATGATCGCTGTTCTATATTGTGTAGTACACCAGGTCCTTTTTTCTTGAACGAAGCATTTTTGATAATGAAAATCAATTCTTAAACATCTTGACTAATTGTCTTTATTTTTGCAGAATACGAGAAAGATGAGCATATCAAAAACACCAGGAATGCAACATTTTAACACAAACGTTCACTAGCATAATAACAAAACAACTTTTCAACAACTGCAAACTGTGCGGGTTGACTTGTCCGCGACAAAACGTAATTTTAATAAATTTTTACATTTTACAAACTCCAAGAGAAGATGTCTTGGCATACAATAGATTCCCAATCCGGGCTAAAAACGTACAGGTAAAAAGAACCATTATATAATAAGCAATGGGAGAAATAATAATAACCCTAAACAATGCTCCACAATCGGTAAAAACTAAGACAAAATGAGTTGATAAGAAATAAAAATAGCAGTTATTGAAAACAGAAAAAAAAAATATTTAATTCGTTTAATATTTAATCAACTGAAGAGCAAGAAAAAAAATCTAGAAGTGGAATGATACTTTAAAACTAATTTATTATTTGTTTTTTATTTATTACTATTATTTTATATGCAATTGGGAGACGAACACTCAATAAAAAAAACCTATTAAAAATGCTTTTCTTTTAAAATTAAATTTTAAAAGAGGGGGAAATTAACATTTGAATTATTAATAGAAATACATAAAATAGAATATATGTTACATCACAACGGTAATATTCAGGCATCAAAAAGAAATGAAAATAAATTAGTGAATGAAGTAAATTATCTTAAAAGTAATTAAAAATCATCAAGGTTCTCTAAAAGTACTTTAAACAAGTTGGAAATTGCACCTGAACGTAGCAAATGAGGTGCGTTCGTACGATAACGAAGTTTTAAAAAATCCCTGTCGGCTGGGCCTATATATATATATATATATATATGATTAGAGATAAACCCAGTTTAATAATTTCATTTGGCCGTTTATGAAAAATTTTTAATTTCATTTTTCTGAAAAAACTGGTTTTATCAGAATCATCTTAAGAAAAATTCAGCTCAAATGCCCATTTTGACAACATATTTTGAAATAGATTCTGAATTTATTTAAAAAATCGACCAAAACAGTACATTATACAGCTCCTAAATAACAAAAAACTGTCAGTTGAATGCATTTGAGAAAAAATTTGAATTTAAAAATGAGTCATAAAATAACCGATTTGTTGTTTGAATACATCCTTAATTCTATAATCATTATTGCTTCGGAAAATTTTGTGCGAAATACTCACTTTGACAGCATTTTAAAAAATATATTCTATCTTTATCAAAAAACTGGCCAATACGTCACAGTATATAGTTTCTAAATAAGAGGATCTGTAAATTGGATGCGTTTAAGAGCGAAAATGGATTTTAAAACGAGTCATAAAAAACGCAATTTGCTATGTGAAAACTTCCTTAAATTTTCAACACAAAGACTTCGGGAAATTCTGTTCAAAATATCCTTTTTGGTAGCCTTTTTCAAAACATATTCTGTCTTTATCAAAAAACCGATCAATGCATCACATTATATAGTTCCTAAATAAGAGGATCTGTAAATTGGATGCATTTAAGAGCAAAAATGGATTTAAAAACGAGTCAGAAAAAAACGTAATTTCTTATTTGAACACTTCCTTAAATTTTCTGTCACGATGATTTCAGAAAATTCTGTTCAAAATACCATTTTTAGTAGCCTTTTTTGAAATATATTCCGTCTTTATCAAAAAACTGACCAATGCATCACATTATATATTTCCTAAATAAGAGGATCTGTAAATTGGATGCGTTTGAGAACGAAAATGGATTTAAAAACGAGTCAGAAAAAAACACAATTTCTTATTTGAATACTTCCTTCAATTTTCAGTACCGATGACTTTCGGAAATTCTGTTCAAAATACCCTTTTTGGTAGCCTTTTTTGAAATATATTCTGTCTTTATCAGAAAATTGACCAATGCATCACTTTATACAGTTTCTAAATAAGAGAATCTACCATTTCGATGCGTTTAAAATCAAAAATGAATTTAAAAATGAGTCAGAATATAAGCAGTTTGGACTCCTATTTTTGTTTAATTTCTTTTTGCTATACGAATTGGTCCTATGAAAAACTTGTCAATATAAAAGTTGTAGATATTTTTGAGAAGATGTAATATAAATTTAATCAGATTTGATAACTTAAAAATTGACGGAGTTATGGATTTTTCTCTTTTTTCAGCGCCCTTTTTCTTTTCGTTTTTAATTTTTTTCATCGGTAAAAGTTGGTCCTATCAAAAACTTGTAAATGCAAAAGTTTTAGATAATTTTAAGAACTATTACAAAAAATTTAGTTGGACTTAATATCTTGAAAATTGACGAAGTTATGAATTTTTTTCTCTCAAAATCCCTGTTTTTTTCGCCCCTTGAGCCCACTTCTAAATTTATCAAAAATATGTCATGCATATACTTTTTGCCCATTTTTAAGAAGTAATATAAACTTTAAACCGATTCGATATCTACTTTAATTAAGAAGTTATGGCGTTTTTTCGGTTTTCACAAAAACGCCCTCTATTCCGACCCCCTTGGTCCGATTTTGCCCATTAACGAACTTAGCCAAGATTTTATCCCCTTTGATTTTATGTAGAAGTTTGGTGGAGATTGCTGAAGAATTATAGAAGTTATCGTGTCCATAAAAAAGTGAGATATATATATATATATATATATATATATATATATATATATAGATAGATAGATAGATAGATAGATAGATATAAAAAACTGGTGCGATTGCAATAGGTAGTATTTCTTACGAAATCTACCTAAAATATTCAGATCTTGCTGATATAGTAGAGCGTACTCCGGATACAGTATAGTAGTCGAAATCTTTACGTTTCTGTAAATATGCAGGAAATAATTTTTATTACACCTCAGCAACGTATATCTTATTCATAAAATGTGAAATAGTTGAACATAATTAAAACACGTACCAAACAATGTTTCCCCGTATAGTATTATATAGTGGAATACTTTCGTGCGGCCCTGTAATTTAATAATAAAAATTCTTTGCATCACAGACTGTACAGACTGCATATTTTAGTATATATTTCATAGATTCATGCCAATTCTATTATGTTCGAATGAGTGTACAGGTCATCATTAAAATGCATTTGAAACGTTTTCCCCATTGACCGTAATGTAACGGAATCCTTTTGATTGTCCCTGTAATTGATCTATGTATCCGATTTTCATAACATTTTAAATGACTCGACAAAATTACGCAATAATTATATGTTTTAAATTTCAAACGATTAAAATGCATTTAAAACTTTTTTCCCTATTGACCGTAATGTAACGGAATCCTTTTGAATGTCCCTGTAATTGATCTATCCATCCGATTTTCATAAAATTTGAAATGACTCGAGAAAATGATGTTATAATTATGTATTTTAAATTTCAAACGATTCGGTTGGGTAGTTTTTGCGTTGTTATATGCAGACAGACGGACGGACGGACAGACAGATAGACGGACAGACAGACGGACAGACAGACAGACGGACAGACGGACGGACTGAGCGACAACAATAGGTGCTACGTATTTACATAATTACGAACGCACCTAAAAAAGAAAAAGTTTGAATTTCAAACAATATTGAAAATCTAATGAGAAATTCTTATCTTTAGAACCTTATTTTTAAATCTCTCTTATATTTAAAATCTAATGTCACAGAATCCATCACAAAACAGACGAAAAACTTAAGATTTCTGATATTATTGGAATTATTTTAGAAGAAACGTTTAACTTGTTTTATACAGTAAATTTTATAAATGCCAATAATTAGAAAACTCACCACAAGTTTAGAAATCCTATTCCGAAAATGTTTCCAAATTAAGATAGGTTGTTATAAGATGTTTTATGGAGATGTCAGTGATGTCTCAATATGTCATATTTTTATAGTTACAATACAATATAGTTCCTAATACTGTAATACACAGGTAAAAAATCAGCAAAAAACCTTTAGAAAAAATAAGATTTTACAAGAATTTTGAAGGTTTCTACAGGGATTTTGAAGGCTAATTAAAAGCGCAGGTTCATTTGAGGGAATTTACTGTTAATCAAAAGATTTTATGCAGGCATTTATCTGACCTCCAAATTACTAATCGGGTATTTTGAAGGTGATTTCAGGTATTTTGAAGGAAATTGAAAACTGAACAAAATGCACAGATTTTTAAAGGTTGTATAGAGGCTTTTATCAGCAAGTTAATGGCTTTCAATTTACCGTTAGTGACTTAGCTGATTTTTGATAAGTGTACTTCAGGTATTTTGAAGAAAAATATAGCCTTCAGTTTGCCTTTAGAGACTTAATGACTTAGCGAATATTTACGATTTCTTAGTTCATGCCTTCCTTTTGTTACGTGAGGACGTATCCCAGAAATGCTCTGCGAAATACAAGAATAGGCCCGACCCACGGCCCGCGGGACAGGAACTTTCTGTTGATTTAGATGCGTTAATATCTCAGCTACATTTTGAGGTAAGTTGCATGTTTTTAGGACAATTATTAATTAAATTATAAGTAATTAATTATCTCATCCTTTTGCCAGTTAATTGTATCGGCGTTTACAGATACTAAGTTCCAAAATTCTAAGAATTTAATTGCTTAAACTCTTAATTAAAGATTCTCAAATCATGTAAAAATCATCTCCATAGTCTAATTTTCAATCAAGATTAGTTTATAAAAATTTATTGTTATTTCTTCTAAATTAATCTAGAACCACGTGTTCGAATTCGAGCTAAATAACGCTACGTTCAGCAAAATGGGAATAAGTATTAAGATATATATTCACAAGATAGCGTCTAGTTCACCCCTGCCGGCAGCAATTCAGACCCCGTAGCGACCACGTGGCATTTCTGAACTTTGAAAAAAATCTCAAGATTAAAAAACTTCAAGATAATACACTGGCCTCAAATGTACCCCGTAATTATATTGTAATTATATGCATTTATATAAAAAACTTTAACTATTTTCTCCATTTTTAATGTTTTATATTTCTAAACTTAGAATATTTTTCGACTTTTTTTTTCATTTTTACGCAAAAATATTTTTTTTCGAATTTTTAGATAAAAACTGGGAAATTGACTAATTATTACATAAAATTAACGTTTTTAATTAATTTTCTTTAAAATTAAAATTTTTTTTAGTACGGCATTTTTGTTTTTACAGGTGGTCGGCATGATTACGCCGCACTCACCGTACTATCCATCCAGCCGTAAAACACTAATTTCTAATTAACTCATTAATTAATTAATATTTATTATTTTCCGCTGGATTCGTATACCTACGACTTCTAAATTGGGGGGAGGAGGGGTTATTGTTTATTTTGAGTACAATTGAGAAATGTGAAATTTAAATCTTTGTTTTTACATATATACAGGGAAATTGCAGGTTTTTTTACCTTCAAGAAACCTTAGTTCCAAATACCTGTAAAATACCTGAATATTGTTTCTTCTGGGAAAATGCGGGTTTTTTACCTTCAAGAAATACCTGCAAATAGTTCCAAATACCTGCAAAATACCTGTATGTTTTATTTTCAGGTAAAGTGCAGGTTTTTTACCATCAAAAAACCTTAGTTCCAAATACCGGTAATTTACCTGAACTTTTTTTAAAGGTTTTTTGCTGATTTTTTTACGAATAAATTTGTAGAAGTTTTTATCTTTTTAATAATCTTGCTTGTTACATAGAAAAAACTTACAATTTTTAATTGCTTATTTACAGTACAGCACAGTATTTCAAGTTTTCTTTTGCTATTTTCAAAATTAACTGTTCCCCCAATTCCACCAAAAAAAGAACATATATTGTAATACTTGAAAATAAACATATTTTATGATTATATAATAACTCATTATACAATATATTAAAAAAAAATTGCTATAATAGAAGCATTCTTAAACTTTCTTTCAATGCTATCCATAATCAAATTACAATATCTTCACACGCAAATATTGCGTAGTAACATTGATCTTAGAATACCAGATCAAAGTGTCATCATCAAGCCCATACATTATGCTAGACCGAACATCATAAATGGTTTCACATCATTACAAATTTTACTGAAAGAATATTGGGAAATACTCCTTCCTTAGGTTGAATGTTTGTGCAACTTAATGGAATTTGTATATAACACGGAGACCATTATCCTCTCATTATGAATGGTGAGAAGCATCTTGTTGATCCTAAACTTAGACTCTTAATCTTAACAACTAAATGCATACTCTTACTGACATTATCGATAAGTTTTATATCGCAGATATACTTCTTACAATAATAATAAACAATTACTTAACAGCAACCAAAGTAAAATGTAATACATTTGTAAAATCATTTCATACGCTTTTCTCATATTAAAGGAATATATTAAGTTTTATTGACATCAAATTAGTCAATTGATATTGGCGCTGTCATATTTGTTTTAATGTACATGTATTCTTGGAAAAAACTGTTTTATTTTCATTTATTATTATTTTTTAAGATTAGGAATTAAGTTGTAGATGTTTTCTGTTTTTGATTATTCTACTGGTTACCGATAAAAAACTTGCAGATTTTGATTTCTTATTTACGGTACAGTGCAGAATTTCAAGTTTCCCTTTGTTACTTTCAAAATTAATAGTCCCCCCTTCAAAAATAATGAATTGTAATACTTGAATATAGAAACATTTTATTATTATATAACACCTGATTAGGCAATATCTTAAAAAATATGTGCTTTAATAGGAGTATTTATAAATTGTCTTTCTATACTATTCATAAATCATAATCAAGTTACAATATCTCCCCATACAAATATCATGTGCTGAGACAGATCTTACATTACCAGATAACAGTGTCATCATCAAGCCGAATCATTATTCAAGACATAACATCATGAATTAATTCACATCATTACAAATTTTACTGAAAGGATATTCGGAAATTCTCCTTCCTCAGATTGAATGTTTGTGCAACTTAAAGGAAATTGTATATAACACGGAAACCATTATCCTCTCATTATGAATCCTGAGAAGCATCTTGTTGATCCTAAACTTAGACTCTTAACTTTAACAACTAAATGCATAATCATGCCGAATTTACCAATAAGTTTTATATTTCTGGTATAGTTCTTACATTAACAATATACAATTACTTAACAACAGGAAAGATAAAATGAAATACATATGTTAAAACATTTACATGTGTTTTTCAGATTATAAAGAAATATATAGTTGTTATTGACATCAAATTAGTCTTTTAATATTTGCGCTGTTAGATTTGTTTTAATTTGTATGTATTCTTAGAAAAAATGCTTTCTTTCCTTTCCTTTTTAATTTTTTGAGGTTATTAATAAATTTGTAGATGTTTTTAGTTTTTTTTATTATTTTGCCGGTTACCGATAAAAAAAACTTACAAATTTCGATTTGTTATTTACCGTACAGTACAGTTTTTCAAGTCTTCTTTTCTTACTTTCAAAATTGACAGCCCCCCCCCCCAAAAAAAAATTAATTAATTATAATACTTGAATATAGAAATATTTTATAAATATATAAGAATTGATTATGCAGTATACTAAATAAAGAAAAATATGCGTTAACCCTTTCCGGCACGGGTAAATTTTGCTAGTAAAATGAGAAACCATCGACTGACACCGAAATTAAGAATTTCTTAATTAAGTTTTCATTCTAATTACAAAATTTTATCAAAATATTTTTTGTGTCAATTGCAAGTTTGTAATTAAAATTAGATATCACAGACTGGTATAGACTTCCGGAAAGGGTTAAAAGAAGCATTCTTTATTTTTTTTTCTATGCTATTTATAAACCTTAATCAAATTACAATATTACGTAGTAACACAGATCTTATAATCTTGTAGATCATATACCAGATCAAAGTGTTATCAAGCCCATTCATTATGCTACACTTAGCATCATGAATTAATTCGCATAGTTACAAATTTTACTGATAGGATATTGGGAAATTCTCCTTTCTCAGATTGATTGTTCGTGCAGCTTAATGGAATTTGCATATAACATGGAAACCATTATCCTCTCATCATGAATGGTGAGAAGCATCTTGTTGATCCTAAACTTAGACTCTTAACCTTAACAACTAAATGCATAATCATGCCGACTTTACCGATAAGTTTTATATCTCTGGTGTAGTTCTTACAATAATAATATACAATTAATTAACAACCAAAAGGGTTAAAAGAAGCATCTTTTTTTTTTCTTTCTATGCTATTTATAAACCTTAATCAAATTACAATATCTTCCTATACAAATATTACGTAGTAACACAGATCGCAAAATACAGGATAGAAATGTCATCATCAAGACCATACACTATGCTTGACCTAACATCATGAATTGATTCACATCATTACAAATTTTCTGAAAAGATGTTGGGAAATATGCCTTCCTTCGAGTGAATGTTTGTACAAATTAATGGAATTTGCATATAACACGAAAACCATATGAATAGTGAGAAGCACGACTCTGGTCCTAAAGTTAGAATCTTAACTATCAAAACTCAATGCATAATCTTAAAATCTTTATCCATAAGTTTGATATCACTGGTATAGTTCTTACGATAATAATAAATATTTATTAACAACAACAAAAATAAAATGAAATACATGTGTAAAACTTTTACATACGCTTTTCGGATCATAAAGAGATATATTAATTCTTTTTGACATCTTATTAGTACATTGCTATTTGCGCTGTCAGAATTATTTTAATCTATATATATTCTTGGAAAAAATGTTTTCATTTCTTTTATTATAATTTTTTAAGATAAAAAATGAATTTTTTTATGTTTTTAGTTTTTTGATTATTCTAATGGTTACCGATAAAAAACTTACAAATTTAGATGATTTCTTACTCATAGTACAGTACAGCATTTCAAGTTTTCTTTTTTTACATTCAAAATGAACAGCCCCCACCCCAACCCTCATTCCAAAAGTTGAATTATAATAATTGGATACAGGAATATTTTATGATTTTATAACAACTGATTATGCAGTTTTTAAAAAATATGCCTTAATAGAAGCATTTATAAATTCTTTTTGTATACTATAATAAAATTACAGTATATTCCCATAATAGTGTTACGTAGTAACATAGATCTTATAATAATAGTTCTAATTGTCCTCATCAAGTCTATATATTATGCTAAAACCTAACATCATGAATGGATTCACATTGTTACAAATTTTAATGAAAGGATATTGGGAAATATTCCTTCCTTAGATTGAATGTTTGTACAATTTAATGGAATTTGAATATTGCATGGAAACCATTATCCTCTCGTTATGAATGGAGAGAAGCGTCGTGTTGATCCTAAACATAGACTCTCAACTTTCATCAACTAAGTGAATAACCTTACCGACTTATCAATAATCTTGATATCGGTGGGAAAGTTCTTACAATAATAATATACAATTACTTAACAAAGACAGTAATAAAATGAAAAATCACATGTTAAAAAATATAAGCTTTTCGGATTGTAAAGAGATACATTAATTGTTTTTGACATCAACTCAATCTCCAATATTTGCGCTGTAAGATTTGTTTTAATCTATATATATTCTTGGAAAAAATGATTTATTTTCTGTTGTCTTTATTTAATAAAAATTGGGAATACATTGTAGGTGTTTTTAGTTTTTGATTATTTTACTCGTTACCGAAAACACACTTTCAAATTTTAATCTCTTATTTACAGTACAGAACAATATTTTAAGTTTTGTTTTGTTACTTTAAAAATTAACAGTTTCCCTCCCAACCCCCCTCCCCCAATTGAATCGTAATACTTTAATATAAATATTTTAAAATTACATAACAATTGATTATGCAAAATATTAAAATAAAGAAAAATATGCCTTGATAGAAAAATACTTAAATTTTCTTTCTTTGCGATTCATAAACCACAATCAAATTACATTATCTTCCCATACAAATATTGCATAGTAACACAAATCTTATAATATTAGATGAAAGTGTCATCATCAAGCCATACATTCGGCTAGACCTAACGTCATGAATTGATTCACACCATTGCTAATTTTACTGAAAGAATATTGGAAAATACTCCTTCCTTAGGTTGAATATTTATGCAATTTAATGGAAATTACATATAACACGGAAACCATTATGCCCTCGTTATGAATAGTGAGAAGCATTATGTTGAACCTAAATTTAGACTTTTAACATTCACCATTAAACGCATAATCTTAATGACTTCATCAATAAGTTTTATATCGCTACGGTATAGTTCTTACAATAATAATATACAATTATGTTGAAACAACAAAAAACAACAAAATAAAATGAAATATATATGTTTGGTGGTGGGAAGTGTGCAAATAATTATCTAAAAAGATGCATAATATTTTTTACCAAAACTCTGTATCTTACCGTTTTGGTAAAAAAAGGACCATAAGGCTAGGTTTTATGTTCGGGAAAATTCGATTAATGAATCATTTTGGAGGTTATTACAGGTTAATGCATGCTAGCTGGAAAAAATGTTTTTAATAGCTATTACGTTGTTCAACAGTCGACAGTAAAGAAAGTCGCAAATTTCCAAATTTCACAGAATTTGGTAATATTTACAAGATGCGGACGACATTGGCGACATTTGGATGAAAATAAACTTTGCTCTTGTTGAATGATTGCCGCCAATCTCATAGAAATTTTAGCGAAAATTTACGAAGGAATTCTCTTCCAAATTCTGAAAGAATTTACTAGAAGTTTGCAATAGAAGCTGTGATACATTATTCAACTATTTAATAAAATAATAGAACAGTTATGAACCTCTCAAAACATTCTAAGCGATAAATTAATGAACTGTAGCATATCTGGCTTCATGAGAAGAAGTCTGTGCTTTTGATTTGTCACGTAAAAACAGGAAAATATGACCAAAGAAGCTGTGATGTCTCAAGTAAATATTATTATTATTATTATTATTACTGTGTTGTTCAGAAAAGATGTTTAACTGAAAAAATGTAGAATTAAAAGTGTTAACGTTAACAACATAAATAATGTTTTTTTGTTTAAACCGCATAAACGATTTTAGCTATGCAGCTGCAAATGTTTAGTTGAGGTCTGGTAACATCTGAAAACCCAATTTTGCGGAAAGAGAAAACTGATAAATCAGTGGTTGCATTATAAAAGCTACTCGAAAATATTTCAAAATATTATGGGCAGTTAGCAAAAAATATATTTAAAAATTATTCTTTAAATTTCAAAAATACCTTATTTTCTGAGGTTGTCAAAGAGAAATGAACATTTTTCTTATAATTTGGCGACATGGAAGTGGTTATCTTAACCCTTTTTGCAAATACCGTATTTACTCGTGTATACCGCGCATGCGTGTATGATGCGCACCCCCTACTTTACAAAAACTACTTTACTTAAATTTTTTAAAATCTCGCATATAACGCGCACCATAAATTTGATATAAAAATGAATGAGTGACTAAACGAATTTCAGTAAAGAAAGTCGAAAAAATTACACCAGGGCAAAAACAAGGCAAAAATAAATTTTTAGACTTCAGGTAGGGAGTGAATGACGGGAGGTAGGAGTCAGTGACGGCAGTGAGAATTCCTAATTAATGTTTATGCGATATTAATGTATAAAAAAGTGCAAGGAGTGAAATAAAGATGCAGTAATACTTCAATTAAATAAGATTTTCCAAGTGATTATGTCTTCTTTGAATACATTTCTATATTCATATGCATATCGTGTGATTACATCCAGCATTAAAAAAAATATTCCGTGTATAACGTGCACCTAGGAGTTTTTCCCTATATATATTTTTTTTTTGAAAAAAAGTGCGCGTTATACACGAGTAAGTACGGTATAGTACATTTTCGTAATTTAAAAAACATCTGTCATTTTTGCAGTTAAAATTTTTTCGCTTCTGAGTAATAATAATCTTTTCTGTAATTAAATGACTTTATAGAATCATTTGTGATTGAATTTAGTAAATACTTTGAAAATGCGTTACTCAAGTGATTTTTATTTCAAATTTAAATAAAGCTATATCCAAAGTTTCAGAGTATCACAGCCTTTGTTGTTATTTAGACACATGCAAATATAATTAAAATATTCATAGGTAAAAAAGAATATGAGCTTTTAAATATTCAAAAATCGTAATTTATAGTTATTTTAACACAGATGATATATTTTAGTGTATTTTGGTTTTCTAAATCGAATGTTACTAATTAAATTATTAGTTCGGGCAATTTTTCATCTTCTTCTAATTTGGAGAGTCTCTAATAATTTCTAACAGTAAAAGTGATAATTTCTTAAAATATACCCATTAGAGTAAAAACGGAGGAAATTCCATTAAACCTTTTTGTTTATATGTTAAAACGCCACATTAGTTACAAAAAAAGAACATTCATTGACCAAAATAAATAAATAAATAAATAAAAATAATGATAATAATAATAACAAGTTGGAAATTGCACATTAACGTAGCAAATGAGGTGCGTTCGTACGATAACGAAGTTTTTAAAATATTCAGATCTTGCTGATATAGTAGAGCGTACTTCGGATACAGTATAGTAGTCGAAATCTTTGTGTTTCTGTAAATATGCAGGAATTAATTTTTATTACACCTCATAAACCTATATCTTATTCATAAAATGTGAAATAGTTGAATATAATTAAAACACGCCCTAAATAACGTTTCCCCGTATAGCATTATGCAGGGGAATAATTTTGTGTGGCCCTGTAATTTAATAATAAAAATTCTTTGCATCACAGATTGTACAGAATGCATATTTCAGTATATATTTCATAGATTCATGCCAATTCTATTATGTTCGAATGAGTGTAACAACATAAAAATGCATTTGAATCTTTTTTCCCATTGACCGTAATGTAATGGAATACCTTTGATTGTCCCTGTAAATGATCTATGCATCCGACTTTCGTAACATTTGAAATGACTCAATAAAATTACGTAATACTTATATATTTTAACTTTCAAACGATTAAAATGCATTTGAAATTTTTTCCCATTGACCGTAATGTAACGGAATCCTTTTGATTGTCCCTGTAATTGATATATCCATCCGATTTTCATAACATTTGAAATTACTTGACAAAATTATTCAATAATTATATGTTTTAAATTCCAAACGATTAAAATGCATTTGAATTTTTTTTTCCCCATTGACCGTAATGTAACGGAATCCTTTCGATTGTCCCTGTAATTGATCTATCCATCCGAGTTTCATAAAATTTGAAATGACTCGACAAAATTATGTTATAATTATGTATGTTAAATTTCAAACGATTCGGTTGGGTAGTTTTTGCGTTGTTATATGCGGACAGACAGACGGACAGACAGACAGACAGACGGACAGACAGACAGACGGACGGACTGAGCGACAACAACAGGTGCTACGTATTTACATAATTACGAACGCACCTAATAATAATAATAAGAAGAATTAATGAAACGAGCTACACAAATGATTCTCCTATCCATATTTAGATATTGCTGCATTCAAATTTTTAGCGTATTTTTATAATCTTTGTACGCTATCTCATATAATAATCCTAGAGCCAACTGCACAACACCTAAGTCATCGACCACAAGAAAAATCCCTTTACTTTATAGAAGAGTAGTAATAGGTGAATCTACTGATCCATGTCTGCTGGAAGCGAAGTGGTGTATAAGCAGAAAATTGATACCACTAGTTGTTCACTCGTATGTTTAACATTGTGTTTGCCGCAGTGCTGTAATTGGGAGAGAAAGCGTGGAAGCGCCGTTCCCAGAAATATTTAATTTGTTATTTATTTTTTCTTAAAGCAAACCATTTATTTTGCTAGTTTTAAGAAGATCCATTTCCATTCATCAAGAAAGGAGATATTTCAACCAGTCAGGTGTCTTGAAGCCGTCTTGCTGCCACCGCCTCTTGAATACTAAGCCTGAGCTCTGACACAAAAATGCCGAAGACGGAATTTTTTAAACTTGTGCATGGTTCACTAAGTTTTGACTCCAGTATTTTACAGAAGATTTCTTAGACTTCTTTAATCGCAGAATAATAAAGAGAAAAATTTTTAAAAAAGTTATTGGTATCAAAACTGAAGAAACCATAGACACGCTGAAAAGAGTCCACCTTCGGCAGCCGCCATTTTTTTGCCAGCGCTGAGGCCTAGTATTCAGGGGGCGGAAGTTCTGAACTGATAACAGCTGCCCAATTTTTATTGAATGAAAACAAATTATATTACTACAAAAACTTCAATATAATAAGTATAACTGTCAATTTAAAAAAGTCTGCTTTTAGCTAAATGTTTCAAATTGTCTTTTGGGTTAACAAAAGTCCGGTAGCATCATAATCTTCTCTATGTAAAGGTAAGTTCCCACAAATATTTTTTTCTAACTACAGCACTGGTTTGCCGTGCATGTAAATATATGAAAACATGGAAAATTGGGTGCAGGAAAACTTAATGCTAAGTCTTTGAGTCAACCACTGGGTGTCAATTTTCCGCTTATGCACCACATCCCTTCCGGCAGACATGAATGATTAGATTCCCTTATTACTACTCTTCCATAAAATAAAATAATTTTTCTTGTGCTCGATGACTTAGCGTTTTGTACGGTCGGCTGATGGACTATAAATGAATAAACATATTCACCCAAAAGTTAAATAAAGAAGATCAGGCAAGTCAGCGAAAAATACAATCAGTGATGGATAATATTAATCATAGCTTAGATGGATTTGGGTTAAGTGAGAGGGGTATATTTACAATGTTGAATATTTAAATTAAAGTTACTCATGTTTGATTATCTAACAGCTATATACTTTCCATGATTAATACCAAAAATTGACCATTTAAATTATTCAATTAAGTTTTATGCATAATATGTGATGAAACGTATGTAAGGGAAAAATCAAATTTAATGTTCGGTATATTCTGAACACACACAAAAATAGACTTAAAATATTCAGAGTGAAAAAAATTGTAGGAACTTTTAAATAATTAAAAATCGTATTTTATTGTTAATTTGCAGCAGATGATATATTTCAGTGTATTTTTGTTTTCTAAATCGAATAGTTCTATATAAATAGTTTTGAGTACAGTAGTAGGGGCAAAATTTCATATATATATATATTTTTTATTATTTTGTGATGTTTTTAGCATTAAACTGCAAACATTCTAACAGTAAAAGTGATAATTCCTTAAAATACATCCATTACAGTAACAACTGAAGAAATTCAATTAATTTTTTTTTTGTTTTTAGGTTAAAACTTCGATTAGTTAGAAATAAAGCACCAAAGCATTGATAAAAATAAATAAATAAAATAAATAAACAATAACACGACTTTCTAGCATCATTTGCGATCGAATTTAGTGAATATTTTAAAAATGCGTTGCACAAATGATTTTCCGAAATTTTGAGAATGCTTTATACAAAGTTTTTGCCTATTTTTCACAGCGTTTGTGAGTATTCATCATCATTAGTAGGATTTTGAATCACGCACTTTCATATAAATGCATAAACATATTCACCAAACGTTAAATAATATATAGCAGACATAGCAACGACAAACACAATCCCTGATGGAAATTATCAATCATGCCTTGGATGGATTAGGGCCAGGTGGGAGGGGTATTTACATTGGAGAATATTTAAATTTACTTTACTCATATTTGATGAACTGACTACTATGTACCTTTGGTGATTAATACCAAAAAATGTGAAATTTGGATTATTTATTTAAGTTTTAGATGCTAATATAAGTTAAAAGACAAGTCTAATATTCAGTATATTCTAAACACGCGTGAAAATATATTCAAAATATTCAGGAATAAAATGAGAATATGAAGTTTTAAATAATTAAAAACCGTATTTTATAGTTATTTTAATACCGGTGATATATTTTAGTGTAGTTTTGTTTCTAAATTGGACGTTACTAAGTAAACTGTTTTAATAATTGGGGCGATATTTCATTTTTTACGATGTCTTTAGCATCGAGCTAAAACTTTCTAACAGTAAAAGTGATAATTCCTTAAAATACATCTCTTACCGTAACAACGAAATAAATTCAATTAAATATTTTTCTTTATATATTAAAACGCCTTATTAGTTAGAAATAATATACAAAACATTGACAAAAAATAATAATAACACGACATTCTATCATAATTTGTAATCGAATTTAATGAATATTTAAAAAATGCGTTACACAAATGATTTTCCGACATTTTTATAATGTCACATACAAATTTTCAGCGTATTTTTCACAGTCTTTGTGATTATTCATCATCAGTAGTAGGATTTTGAAACAAGCAGTCTCATAAATTCATAAACATATTCACCAAATGTTAAATAGTGTATAACAGACATGCCAACGATAAATATAATCCGTGATTGAAATTATTAATCATGACTTGGATGGATTAGGGCCAAGTGGGAGAGATATTTACATTGGTGAATATTTAAATTTACTTTACTTATATTTGATGAACTGACCGCTATATACCTTCCGTGATTATTACCAAAAATGCGAAATTTGGATTATTCATTTAAGTTTTAGATGCTAATTTACGTAAAAAGACAAGTCTAATATTCAGTATTTTCTAAACACGCGTTAAAATATACTTAAAATATTCAGGAGTAAACTGAGAATATGAGCTTTTAAATAATTAAAAACCGCATTTTATTTATAAAATTTTTTTATTATATTACCACTTATATATTTTAGTTTATTTTTGATTTCTGAATCAAAAGTTACTAACGAAATTGTTGTGAATTCAATATTTGGGGGCAATATTTCGTACTTTTTTTAATTTTGCGATGCTTTTAGCATGAAACTAAAAACCTTCTAACAACAAAGTGATGTTATTTAAAATGCATCCTTTACTGCAACAACGGAAGAAATTCAATTAAGTCTTTTTATTTAGATGTTAAAATGCCTCCTTAGTTAGAAATTAAGTACCGAATGCATTTACAAAATAATAATAATAATAATAATAATAATAATAATAATAATAATAATAATAATAATAATAATAATAATAATAATAATAATAATAATAACATGACGTTCTAGCATCATTTGTAATCGAATTTAATGAAAATTTAAAAAATGCGTTACACTAATGATTTTTCGACATTTTGATAATGCTACATAGAAAGTTTCAGCGTATATTTCACAGAATTTGTGATTATTCATCTTAATTAGCAGGATTCTAAATTACGCAGCCTCATATAACTGCATAAACATATTCACCAAATTTTAAATAAAGGAGATCAGGCATGCGAACGATAAATATAATCCGTGAGGGGAATTCTTAATAATGCCTTGAATGGATTTAGGCCAAATGAGAGATATATTTTCAGTGATGAATATTTAAATTCACGTTACTCATATTTGATGAACTGACCGCTATATATTTTCATGATTAATGCAAAAAATGGGAAATTTGGATAATTTATTTAAGTTTTAGATGCTAATAAACGTAAAAATACAAGTCTAATATTCAGTATATTTGATTCACGCGTTAAAATATACTTAAAAAATTCAGGAGTAAAATTAGAATATGAACTTTTAAATAATTAAAAACCATATTTTATAATTATTTTTAAACCGATGATATATTTTAGAGTATTTTTGTTTTATGAATCGAATGTTGCTAACTTAATTGTTTTAAGTTTAATAGTTGGGGCAATGTTTCGTATTTTTTTAATTTCGCAATGCTTTTCGCATCAAACTAAAATTTTAGAACAACAAAGTGATATTCTTTAAAATGCATCCATTACAGTAACAACGGAATAAATTCAATTAAATCCTTTTGTTTAGATGTTAAAATGCCTCCTTAGTTAGAAATACAGTACAGAAGCATTTACAAAATAATAATAATAATAATAATAATAATAATAGAAATAATAATAATAATAATAATAATAATAATTACACGCCATTCTAGCATCATTTGTGATCGAATTTAATGAATATTTTAAAAATGCGTTGCACGAATGATTTTCCGACATTTTGATAATGCAACATACAAAGTTTCAGCGTATTTTCACAGTCTTTGTGATTATTCATCTTCATTAGCAGGATTTTGAAACACACAGTCTCATATAAATGCATAAAAATAATCACCAAATGTTAAATAAAGTATAACAGATATGCCGACGACAAGTGCAATCCGTGATGGTAATTATTAATCATGACTTGGATGGATTTGGGCCAAGTGAGAGTGGTATTTATATTCATGAATATTTAAATTAACGTTGCTCATGCTTGATGAATTGACCGCTATATACTTTCTATGATTAATACATCAAATTTCAAATTTAGGTTGCTCCGTTATATTTTAGATGTAAATGCAAGTGAAAAAACAAATGTAATATTAAGTATATTCTAAACACACGCAAAAATGTACTTAAAATATTCATAGGTATAAAAGAGTTTGAAATTTTAAATAATAAAAAATTGTATTTTATGAGGGTTTTTACAGCTGATGATATATTTTAGTTTATTTTTGTTTCATAGATTGAATGGTACTGACTAAAATGTAATAAGACCAATATTTTAGGCAATATTTCATATTGTTTTTTAATCTGACATTGTCTTTAGCTTCAGACTACAAACTTTCTAATAGTAATGAGTACGTCTTAAATTTCTTAAACTTTTTAACAGTAAGTGATAATTTCTTAAAGTACATCCCTTACAGTAACAATGGAGGAAATTCAATTAAGGGGTTAGGGCTTATCAAAGGCATGAAAATATGAGAATTTTTAATATTTGTTTGTCAGTAACTCAATTTATTAAATGAAAATATTAATATGACTTGATTAAAATATGGATTGACTCGACTTTACAAAAAATTGAAAAAAAAAATATTAATATTTTTTTTTTTAAATATTGATGTTTGTTTTGGAGTCCGTTTCATATGAAGTGCCTTATGGTGACCATCACAAATCCTTAAATATTCATCTAAAATTTATCGGACAAGAATAATTAGTTAATTTAATAGAAAATCTGGTACCTGATCGAAGCTTTTTTTTTGATCATTCACTAGTTTATTATGTTTTTCAAAAACTACGAATTTCATATAAATCTACTGAGCGTTTTTTGTATTACAGTGGTCACCGGTTTAAAGAACATAGTTTCGAGAAAAATGCATTTAAAGTTTTACACTTTATGTAGAGTAATGCGAATTATTCAATTACTTACACCGAGTCACTTATTCCTGGGCCATATAACAGCTCTTCAGCCATTGTAGAAGATTCCAACATATTGATTTGTTGTTGTCTACGTCAAAGTTTAGCTTCTCGTCAGTTTGCTTATCTACAACCTTTACACGTGCAGCATCAGTGTTTTTGGCATACCGATGAGAATTATGCCCACAATTAAGCCCCAGTGTATTTGTTATTATCAATAAAGAATGTATACCGTCATTGAATATACCAGTAGCTATTTATGCATCAATTTGTACGAATGTATAATTTGTATTTATGGCTTTTGAGACTATTTTCCATACAAGCTCTCATTGTTATGCTGGTTGAATCCACCCTCACATTTTGAAATTAAATTGTCATTATACTATTAATTCAACACAATCAAATTGATTGGTAAATCTATTATACGAATTGAATAATTTGAACTGAGCAAAAAATTGCCCAGGTCAGGAATCGAACCCAGATACATGGTTTACAAGGCCAATTCTTTACCTGTTAAACTAACTGGGAGATAGCCGGCTGGGATTTTTCGCTCAGATAACCTTATTGGTCATAATATCTGGTCTGTGATTTAGACAACTGTTCCATTTATATTCCATTACCTGCGGCTTATTCTGCCGAGCTGTCTAAATGGCAGACAAGATATTATGACCAATAAGGTTATCTGAGGGAAACATCCCTGCCGGTTATCACCCAGTTAACTTAACAGGTAAAGCATTGGCCTTGTAAGCCAAGTTTCTGAGTTCGATTCCCGGCCTGAGCAATTTTTCGCTCAGTAGGAAATATTCAATTCGTAAATTGTCATTACTCAGATCTTCATAGATTTTCTTGATAGTATCTAAAACATCTGGAGCCGCACAGCAGCCTTTTCGCTAGCTACCTGCTATGGGGCGTTCTCAAGAATCTGTAAACCCTTTGTTAATTGTCGAATAACTCGAACAGTATTTTTCGGATGAACTTCAAATTTTCAGAGTGCATTTTTAAGATGTTGTGTTTTAATAAAAAACAAAAACAAAAAAGTAGATTATTTGAAAATTATGACTACCCGTAGCCCTTAAATATGTTTGTTTATGAGGTAAAACGTCACATTAGTTAGAAAACAAAAAATACCAGCGGACTGAAAATAATAATAATAATAATAATAAAGCAATTTTCTACCATCATTGTGTTTGAATTTAGTGAATATTTTGAGAATGTGCTACTCAAATGATTTTATTCAAATTTAGATAGCTCTACATCCTAAGCTTCAGCGTACTTTCACAGCTTTTGTGATTATTTATCTTCATTAGTTGGATTCTGAAACACGCTGAATATTTTGAAATCTGTTATGGAAATCATTAATCATAGCTTTGATGGATTTGGATAATGTGAGAGAGGTATTTAAATTGATGAATATTTAACTAACTTTGTTCATATTTGATGATCTGACAGCTGTATACTTTTTTCTGATTAATACAAAAAATTTTAATTTAGATTTGTCAATTATGTTTCTGATGCAAATATAAGTGGAAAAACAAATACAATGTTTACTACACTCTAAACACTCGCAAAAACACTTATAATATTCAGACTTGAAAAAAAAAATTAAACTTTTAAATATTTAAAAATCCTACTTTATAGTTATTTTACAACTGATTATATATTTTAGTGTATCGATGTTTGCTAAATCGAATGGTACAAACTAAGTTGTTTTAAATCCAACAGTTTGGGTAATATTTAATAATTTTCTAATTTGGCGTATCAAACTTTCTAACAGTATAAGTGATAATTTCTTAAAATAAATCCAATACAGAAACAACAGAGGAAATGCAGTTAAAACTTTTTTATATGTTAAAACACCACATTAGTTAGAAAAAAAAGTTACAACGCACTCACAAAAAAATAATGTTCGCAATAATAATAACGACTTTCTAGCGTTATTTTTGATCGAATTTAATGAATATTTTGAATATGTGTTACGCAAATTATTTTCCGATCAAAATTTAGATAATGATATATTTAATCTTTATTCGCATTTTTCACAGCTTTTGTGATTATTCATCTTCATTGGCAAGATTTTGAAACACGCAGCCTCATATAAATGCATAAACATATTCACCAAAAAGTAAAATAAAGGAGATCAGACATGCCAACAACAAATACAATCTGTGATGGAAATTACAGTGAAACCTCCAAATAAGGGACACCTATGTGACCGGGACTTTTGTCCCTTAAATAGAGGTGTCCCTTATTCGGAGTTTTTATATTATTTTTAATTAATCGTTTAGAAGGAATTAAAAATTACAAAACATTAAAGAGAAAATTTAAATGTACCTTTAGTGCATATATCATTTTAATCAGGTAAAAAGAAGAAAAGAGAATTAATTAAAATTTTCAATTAATTACTAAATCATTAAATGATTTGTAGAATTATTGATTTATATTTTTATGCAAACAATATACATGCAAAATGGATAAAAATAATTGAAAGAATTTTACTTGAAGTAATCAGTAAAAAGGGATTGTTTTGCAATTTTCAATTTTTCAGTATAGACCATTCAAATGCTTATTTACCATACTTATAAATTTTTGTTCAACATTATCAGCAGTATTTACAAGAAAATAAAAAGTATTAAATTTTTTGCATATTTTAAGACATCAAATATCTCAACTGCTCTTCTCAATGAGAAAATATTTTGACAAATTTACAAATCCATTTTTTAACAGAGAAGTATAAAAATGAAACGTTTGTCTATGGGACCGATTTGGAATTGAACTCTGTTTTCAATTTTTTGATAAATAAATTACTTATTGAGTTATAAGCGATTTTGATCACGTGACAAAGACGTGTTTTACACTTTCTCGAGTCGTTACATTTCTTTCGGGGGGAAATTGAGTTCAAAGCGTACACTTTGACAATATTTCCTGAAAAAAATATTGTATTTGCACCAAAAAAAAAAAAAAAAGCTCAATTACATATTTTTTGAACAACAATGCCTGTTTTTTTCAGGCATTTCCAAATAAAAATTAATTAAAACTCATGTCATAAAAGATGTTCTTTTGGATTTGAAAACGGCCTAAAAGCATCTGTAAAGTTCTTTATTTCATAATTTTTCTTTTATTCTCCACTCCACTTTATTCTTCATTACAGACATATTTCATTATATGAAATGCAAAAATCAGTCCTTTTGATCTCATTTTCAACTGTCCCTTAAATTGAGTGTCCCTTATTCAGAGGTAAATACATTATACGCCCTATACCAAGGGACTGTAACCGGAAGTTTTGTCCCTTAAATAGAGGTGTCCCTTTTTCGAAGTGTCCCTTATTTGGAGGTTTCACTGTATTAATCATAGCTTGGATGGATTTGGGCCAAGTGAGAGAGATATTTACATTGATGAACATTTATATTAACATTACTCATTATTGATAAACTTTCCATGATTAATAACAAAAATTTGAAATTAAGATTATTCCGTTATGTTTTAGGCAAAAAACAAATGTAATATCCAGTACATTATAAACATAGCCGAAATACTCTTAAAATATCCATTAAATATTTTATATCGTAATTATAGTTATTTTACAATTGTTTATATATTTTATAGTTTTTTTTTTTTTTTTTTTTTTTTTTTTTTTAGCTAAATCGAATGGTACCAATTAAACTCTTTTAAAATCAATAGTTGGGCCGACATTTCATATTTAACTAACTTGGCGATGTCTTTAGTGTCAAACCACAAACTTTCTAACAGTAAAGGTGATAATTTCTTAAAATATATCCATTTAAGTAACAACGGAGAAATTCGTTTAAATCTTTTAGTTTCTATGTGAAAACGTCACATTAGTTTGAAAAAGAAAACCAACGCAATATTAATAATAGTAATAATAATAATAAGAAGAAGAAGAACAATAACAATAACAACAACAACAATAATGATGATAATAATAATAATACTAATAATAAAACAACTTTCTATGTCGCATCACTTGTATTGAATTTAATAAATATTTTGAAAATGTGCTGCACAAAGGATTTTCAGATCCAAATTTAGATAATACTAAATCCAAGGCTTCAACGTATTTTTCACTGCTTTTTTCATTATTCATCTTCATTAGCAGAATTTTGAAACACGCAATCTCATATAAATGCATAATCATATTTACCAAAAAGTTAAACAAAGGAGATCAGACATGTCACACTGTAAAAAATTTTGCGTAAGGTTCCTAAGAAAACATGTGGCAGCTATTCTGCCACAGGTTTTCCCAGGAATTTAATCCAAAAAATGCCAGGAAACTTACATATGCCAGGAAAGTCCAGAAATCTATAATCTGGGATGTTACTCATGATATATCAGTTATGTTTCACCATTCTGAAAAGTCTAGAAACCTTTTATGTGTAACGTTACTCATTAATTTTCTGTTAGGTTCCACCGTTCTGAAACCTACAATCTGAAACATTACTCGTGAAATCTCAGTTAAATTCCTCCATTCTGAAAAGCTCTGAAACCTATAATCTGGAATGCTACTCATAAAATCTCAGTTAGGTTCCACCTTTCTGAAAATTTCCGAAATCTTTAATATGGTATGTTACTCATAAGATCTCAGTTAGGTTCCGATATTCCGAAACCTATCATCTGGAACATTACTCATGAAAATTCATTTATGTTCCTTCATTTTGAAAAACTCTGAAACTTATAGCTTGGAACTTTACGCATAAAATCTTAGTTAAGATTCTTCATTGTGAAAAGATCTGAAACATTTCACGGAATACGGTAAATGTCACCGGGATATCCAGTGGCAGCAATTCTGCTATAGATTTTCACAGGAACTTTATTAAAAATTTGTTTGGAAAATTATGAAAATCTGAAAAGTTCAGAAATCGATAATCTAGTATGTTAAGGCCCTTTTACAATAAGTTACGTCTAATTTCTAGCATGATATTCAAAGAGTTTTAAGATGCCTTAGAGTTAGAGTTAAGTTTAGTTCTTGAACATGATACAGATTAATGAGTTAGTAATCTTTGTTGAGAATATAAACGATGATTACACAGCTGAAAGTTAAACATTGTATTGAAAATATTTCTAATTAGTTGCTTTCGTTTTTCAGTTGATAACACAAATCTAAAAAAATATACAGGATATCTATGAGTAAAATCTATTTTTAAATCATGGATATATTAAAATTACTTTTACAAAAATAAATTGGTTAGAATATTGATGCAAGGATAAATTATGATAAATATATACTTCAGAAACAGAAGAAATATCTAAATGAGTGATATTGTGCTGTGATCTACAAAAAAACATGCTTAAGTTTTTCCACATTTATATCAAGCTCAACATACCAATTTGAAGGTGTAAATTAAGAGTTAATGTAACACAAATAATACATTTTTTGCAAAATCTCGTACAAAGCAATTGTGTATTTTTAAAATAACCTTTAGATAATTTTGCCATATTATTTAATAATTTAAACAGAATATCAACTTGTCATTTGGCTAGTACAACAGATTAGTCATTTAGCATAAAATGGTATGTTTAATCCACCAAAGCATTCTAAAAAAATTTTTCAGTATCTGAATATCTGCTTTTTTGGGGGAAGTATGTGGTCATTCGACGCTTCCCCCTCCCCCTTACCTCATTATCTTCATTTAAATTGGATCAATTACGTTTGATAATTCTATTCCTTATATAATTAACATAATACCACAGAAATCAATGAAAAAACGGTTTTTGATGCATGTGCTATACAGTACATAATTATTTTAAAAGATTATCCAAACCATTAAGGTTTAATTACACAATATTTCAAGGTAAGTTAAAATATGCACAAATTTGTGAAAGAGATTTTAAAGTTATATTCAAAAATAACTTTTTAATTGTAATTTAAGCATTAGCATCTTTAAAGGGATTCATTCATTTGGTTAAAGCACAAAATTCAATTTCAGATGTCAAAAGATACAAGGGAAAAAAAGAACAGCTGCCGAAAGAAGATAACCTTTTTTTTAAAAATTGAAAATCTTAATGCAGTGTTTTCCTGATACTTCAATTAAAATATATTTCTCAATTTGATATTATAAATTCCTGTACATGACTTATATGAACAATTACCTATCACATAATGCTTTTTTAGAATCCCTTCGACTTGAGATATCGAGAATATTATGCAATTAAAAAATAATATAGTCAAAAATAAAAGTTCACAGAAGTTTCATAATATACACAAAACTTTATTGATATTATGGTTAAAATTACAATCTAGAATTTTATCACAGTTTGCTTAATTTTTCACATAAAGTAACTACTTTTCGAGTAACTACACTACCATTATTCAACTTCAACAATTTTAGTTCAATGAAAGCGTAAGTCCCAGTGCCTTTGAGAGAATATTTTATATTATAATAAGAATATAAAGAGATTGTCGAAACTACACTCTGTACAAATTCCACACCTTCAATTAAAATTTTATCTTCTACTTGCTTTCGTTCAGCTGTAGAGGGATTGTCTGTGTATCTGCAGATTCTCAAAGCTAAATGGTTCAGTAACTCACTTTTTTCTGTCCACTGCAAGCAATCTTCATTTAAAACTTTAGTTAGAGCAGAAGAAAAATGATGTGAAGGAATCTGAAAATCCTCGCGCCATGGGTGCTTTAATATACAAGTGACTGCTTATATTTAAAGAGCTGCTTTCCGTACTCGAATTTAATTCTGCTGTTCCAAAGTCTCCTTTTGTTTCTGTAAATGAGCTATCGTTACATTCAGATTTGATTATTATCCAAGGTGGCTACAAAGAAACAAAAATTATATTATATGTTTTATTTTTTATGCATAAATTATTGGATGCAATATTGTTTATTCAGTTTCTGTAAAAATCAAAATGTTTATTGGAAAAGTTATTCTCATTTGCAAAAACACTTTGTATTATGCATTAGCTTGAAATATAGAATTCTTGAATATGTGTCCTACAAATGTCTGTAATAACAATACAAAAAGTACTACGACTACTTTTGTATATTCCCAGAATGTTTTTCAAAAAATAAAAGAAGTTTCAAAATATTCAATATATATCTTTTAAACAGGGGTTTTTTGCAAGTGCATTGTTGTCATGTTGCGCATGGCCAAGAATGAATATCTATGAATTATACAGGGATTTGTTCCATTTTTAAAAATGTATTGCAATATTTTGGATTTTAAGTGAAAAATTTGAATTTATTAGATAATAATTGGTTTATATATCGTTTAAACATTTTATTCTCAATTATATATTGATTTTGTAGAATCTCCAATCAGTAGTGTAACTATAGTTTTGAGTCCTCTGCAAAATTTTCCACAAGGCCCCCCTAGAATATATATCTATTTCTCATAACAAAATGGGGTTCCCGTTTCGTGACCCGTCTTGCGGGTATGATTTTTTTACGCGCAGATCAGTTTGGGAGTACGCAAAATGTACATTCGTTATTCAATACAAAATGACTCGTTCTTAAAAGCCTAAAATGATAAACCGTTTATGACCGTTTAAGATGTTTATTTTTCACAATTACTTCCAAGCCCCTTCCTCCCGCCCCCCTACGTCACAGGGTTTTGCAGATCTCAGTTTTCCACTGTCCTCGATATTGATATACAATATAAGTTCATTTACGCTTCTTTATTTACATATCTTTTTTGGTTAGCTCCGTGCACTAAGCATAAAATTAGCAATTTCCATCGTCGAGTAACACTAAAAAACGTGGAGATAAACTTTACCGTCCTGAGTCTGCAAGCTTGATGAGTGCTACTCGCAAAACATGATGGTTGTAAGATATATCGACACCAGGGATGAAAGGAGAAAAATTCGTTAATAATTTTCAGTCAAAATTAACGATTATTGCAAACACTAGAAGAAAGTAGATAACTATTTTTGGTTCAAAGGTTGTTTCACGGCTGGTGGGAGGGGATAGTTAATTTCGAAGAGATCATTTTTATCCGAGTTAATTACGCATACTATTATACAGTATGAAATATTTAAAATTGGTGTCGTAGTTTAGCTTAAAAAAAATAAAAAAAATCCAGGAACGTGTAATTTTATGCTTAATACTGAAATTTTTTTAAATGTCTTTCTCCGACTTATTATACAATATGATTAAATTGATTTATGACAAAATTGATTTTGGAACGCAATTCCAAGTCAATCTTACTTTTCATGTACTTAATCCAGGAATCTCACTCCTGTCCAAATTAAAGTGTGTCAATTGGAAAAATCAATAAAGTGTGTCAATTAGAATTATCTATTTTCATTGAAGTTTGGGTGTCAATTTATTAGAAAATTAGGCGAGATTAATCAAATCAACAATGTTAGGTCAAGTATAGGTCAATTGTAAAAGAAACCCTTCCTCTCCAACTAATTCAGCTTTACATAGAATTTTCTTGTCGAGAACCAATTAGTTTCAAATTTTGGTCTCCTTTTATTAGAAGGATAAATTACACCTTTAACACGTTGAATTCCACGTCAGTCACGGATGACTGACACTGAACTTTCCGCTTACTTAATTATATCCTTTAAAGTCCTTATCCTCTAAAAGGAAAATTTTAAATAAATGTTCAGCAATTCCTTAAAACAATATAATACTTAATTTTATATTACAAATTTACGCTGTCGGTCACGGGCAACTGATGTGGCTGAAACGGAAATTTTAATGTCAGTCACCGGTGAGTGACATAGCAGTTAACGTGTTAATACAAGGGTTTATAGGTCACATATTTTTTTGGGGGGGGGGAGGGATAGAATCCTCCACTTTCATTTTTTTAATTGCATTTTCCTTGCATAAAATTATTCGAATAGTTTCAAATTTTGGGTACATATTCAACAGGAGGATGGATTAATCTCACGGATACTTAATTATATTTTTTAACTATCATAATAATTGCAGCAAAATTTGAACTTCCTCCGTACACCCCTTTTACTTGAAACACTCATAAAATTTGTCCCGATGTTTTATAAACGTAGTGTTGTGAAATTTTCAAAATGCATTTGCTAACCCTGTCAAAATAAAGATGCTAAAAAAATTGTCAGATTTAAGATATACTGAGTGATACTGAAAAAGTTCAGCAAATCATAACAATAGATACAATAAGATTTAAATTCAAACTGATATTTTGCGCTTTAAATATGGAAGTAAGTTTTGCATGTTAAGTACGAGTTTATTTTTCAGGTTTCTTCTCAATTCTTTTGGTAATAAATAATTCGGTATGCTTTTTTTAAGTTACTTTTGGAAGCCTTTTTAAAAGCGTATTTCCAGAATTCCTGTTTCTAATAGACTAGTTAATGTGCATTTAAGTTTGTTGAATTATATAACATTAAACTTCTGTTATTTTAAATCAAATCACAGAAATCCTCGGTGTTACTCGAACCCCTGTTAATGTGGTTTCGAGTACTTTTACTATTCTTTATGCAGCTTTATGTTAAATTGAAAAATTTTAATTTTGAAAATTATTTTATAAGCGAGATTTAGAAGCCTTCGTTTGCGTGGATTTTAATTGGGCTTTGAAAGACTTGCTAACGCGCATTTCCGAGCTCTTGTATTTCAATAAGGACATAATGCGTATTTTAAGTTTGAGTACATAGTATATTAAAATTTAGAAATTAAGTTTGAGAAATCCTCGATGTTACGCCGCCTTTTAACGCGGATTCAGAGCAGTTTTTCTAATGTAGCTTTAATTTAATAAATTTTAATTTTAATATTATTTTCTAAGACTTTTAGATGCCTGTTTACGTTGATAGACTATAACTTCGGGCTTGTCAATTAACCCCTCTCCCCCACAATACACACCCGCGTTAATACGGATTCCCAAGCTCATTTTAAATATTGTTAGTTTGACTACGGTAATTTCTTACTTATATATATTTCTGTTAGATACAATTTCAGTTTTCAGTTGAGTGTAATCCTACCAAATGGAAATTAAAAAATATTAATAAGCTATAAAGTTGATAGTTAGAACTGTACGAACACGTCATATGATTTTGTATGAAGTGTTTGTGACTTTGTTAATGGTCAATAATTAAAAATCTGAGTAACTGGCCAGTGGCCAATGATAATTTTTATCTATATTTTGCATCAACATACAAATGAAAGATTGCTGTAAATAATTATGCACAGATCTGTATAATAAAGACATACATACACGTAAAGTATTTCATTTATTCAGAATTTTTAAAAAAGAAAATAACATTAAAAAAGTATGCCTGACAAAATGTTAAAAAATTCAGCACAATAATTGAAATATTGACTTTCTTAAAATTAAGATTGTAAATTGATACTATAAAATTTTGTTTAGTTTTCACGTAATCCTTCATTTAATTTACAGAAAGTTTTTAGCTTATGATAATGTGCATAGAATTTTTATTTAATATATAAGTCTGATTATGCATATAAGTTAAATTGCTTAAATACATATTTAAGTGCTAAGTAAAATAACATTTTTAAATGGAGGATTATGTGACTTACGACAGCTTAAGTAAACATGAAATTTGCATTTAATGCACTGTATAAAGAATACTATACAAACTTACCTGGTAATTATTTAAATTCTAATCCACAAACTGAGCCCTTTTTTAAACAGTTTATTGGTCAGTTAAATGAAACAGACATAGTTACTTTACGTGAATGAGATTTTTTGATTGTTAAAGATCAACATTCTGGAGGTAATTTAGGGAAATTCTACAAATTTACGAAACATGGGGGCGCTATAAAAAGAACGGTGTGTATTTGATCGAAAATCTCTGAGAAAATGTTATCAATAAAGAAAAATGCTTACTGTTTCGTTAAAAATCGAATGTCTTATTATATAGCATTTGGGATTCATGAATTAAGATTTTAAGTAAAAGAACATCACCGTACTTATGGATCACATTTAGGCACAATAACGTTGCCACAAAATTAGGAATATTTTCTAGTAAACGACTTAAAATTGTACCTTTTCATCCTCTATAGATATATGTAGCTTTCAGATTCCAAAGAAGGGAGGGAAGAAGGGGGGGGACAAAATTTAAACATTTCTCTACTGATATTACTTTAATTCCACGCTATAGACTCAATATTTTGAAAAGAAATAGTTGCTAGAGCTTCTCCCCTTTCCCTTTTAAGCATTGACTTTGTTTATAATAATTTTTATGCTAGATTTATTGTTTTAGGAAACAGTCGAACCCACTTAAGACGTGATACCGATTAATACCTGAATTTACTCCAGTTCCAACATCACCAGAACATCGCTCTTACAATAAATGTAAAAAAATTTCATTTAATATAAGATAAAGTTTTCATCCCTCGGACAACAGATCTCGCTTACGACGCGAATGCATATACCTAGATATTAAGTTTTTGATATGAACATCAAACTATTTCCGAATATAATCGCTTTATTTAATGACAGAAATATTACTAGTCGGAAAAAGTGATAGACATTGTAAAAAAAAAAAAAAAAAAACTTCTAAACTGACACTTAAATTAAACGAATATTACTAATCAAAAATAGTAGGTATTTAATTAATTAAACTTAATTAAACATGATTAATTAAACATGAAATTTGCATTTAATGCACTATATAAAGAATACCATACTAACTTACCTGGTAGTTGTTTAAATTCTAATCCACACACAGGGCACTTTTTTTAACAGTTTATTGGTCAGTTAAATGAAACAGACGTAGTTTCTTTACGTTAGTGAGATTATTTGATCTTCAACGTTAAAAATTTGAGAGGCAATTTAGGGAAATATGCTAAACTTACGAAACATTTGGGCGCTATAAAATCAACGATGTCTATTTGATCGAGAATCTCTAAGAAAATGTCATCAATGCAGAAAAATACATACAGTTTCATTAAAAATCTAATGCTTTATTGTATAGCATTCGGGAATCCTGTATTAAGATTTAAAGTAAAAAAAAAGATTACCGTACTTATGAATCACATTTAGGCACAATAACCTTGCCACAAAATTAGCAATATTTTCTAGTAAAAATCTTAAAATTGTACCTTTTCATCCTCTATAGACATATGTAGCTTTCAGATACCAAAGAAGGGAGGGGAGAGGGGGTACAAAATTTAAACATTTCTCTACTGATATTACTTTAATTTCATGTTATAGACTCAATATTTTGAAAAATAAAATAGTTGGCTAGAGCTTCTCCCCTTTCCTCTTTAAGCATTGACTTTGTTTATAATAATTTTTATGCTAGATTTATTGTTTTAGGAAACAGTCGAACCCACTTAAGACGTGATACCGATTAATACCTGAATTTACTCCAGTTCCAACATCACCAGAACATCGCTCTTACAACAAATGTAAAAATTTTCCATTTAATATAAGATAAAGTTTTCATCCCTTGGACAAAAGATCTCGCTTACGACGCGAATGCTTATACCTAGATATTATCGCTTTATTTTATGACAGAAAGATTACTATTCGGAAATAAAGATAGACATTGTAAAAAAATCCTCTAAACTGGCACTGCTGATTAAATAAGTCAAATGTTACTAATCGGAAATAGCAGATATTTGGAGAAAAATTTGCGGTATTAAGATCGAGAATTTCGTCAAACAATCACTGATAAAATAATTTCGTAAAACGATCACTGGTCGAATTTGAAAAAATAGGCTTCAAAATGCACAATAAGATAGGCATACGCACTTTCATTCCAAAGTTAGTTGGTCTAAATCCCATAGTCTTTTTCTTCAACTGAGGCAACAAAATGAATCACACTCAAAAAAGTAGTTCATATGGAAATAAAGACCAAGAAGAGTCCCCAGAGTCTAAACTGGGAAAAAAATATTCGAGAATCACAATTAAATGCGTAGTTAAAGCTTCGGTAAAAATTAGTGACTCTAGTTTCCATACTCGATTTATAACTAAGTGAGCAAAATAATAAACACACAAAAAATTAGTTTTTTTACATGTAAAATATATCTCTAGAGCTGTACAGGGCAGAATTTGAATAAAAGCTTTGAAATGCACAATTACAAGAGTATACGCACCTTCGTGTTATTTTGTTAAAGCGCAAGATCTCGTAGTCTTTTCTCAGCTGGGATGATAAAATGGCATACACGCAAAATAACGATTTTTCTGTAATTAATATACCAACCACAAAATAAGGAATATTACACAAAAAACATATATAACTTTTCACAGATTACCAATGATTTCTATTTTAGAATAAATTCGAAAAGTTACACAAAAGCTCAAAAAGTATACTAAAACTAAAGAATGTTACACAGAAAATATTCGGAACATTTCACAGTTTATCAGTAATTTCCACTTTCGCAACTATTCCGAAAAGTTACACGAGATTGTGGAAGGTATTACACAAGATTTCTCGGTATTCTTGTATGAGCAGAAATAATCCGAGAAAACCCAGGAATGTTACACAGTAAATGCTAAGAACATTGCGCAAATTTTTTACAGTGCACCGACAAACACAATCCTTGCTGGAAAATATTAATCATGCCTTGAATGGATTTGGGTCAAGTGAGAGAGGTATTAACATTGATGAATATTTAAATTATATTGTTACTCCTATTTGATGATGTGACGACTATATACTTTCTGTTATTAATACCAAAAATTTGAAATTTAGGTTATTCAGTATTGATTTAGATCAAATGTAAGTAAAAAAAAAAAGAACAAATGCATTATTGAGTATATTCTAAACACATGCAAAAATATACTTAAAATATTTATAGTTAAAAAAGCGTATGAACTTTTGAATAATCAAAAATATAGTTATTTTAAAACATATGATTTTTCGTGTATTTTTGTTTTTTAAATTGAATGGTACTAACTAAATTGTTTTAAGTGCGATATTTGAGTCAATATTTCGTATTTTTCTAATTTGGAGATTTGTTTAGCCTCAAACTACAAACTTACTAATAGTAAATGTGACAATTTCTTAATATTCATCCATTAAAGTAACAATGGAGGAAATTCAATTAAATTTGCTTGTTTATATGTTAAAACGCTCCATTAGTTAGAAAAAAATAACAACTCATTGATATAAAAAAAATAATAATAAAACAACTTTCTGACATCATTCGTGATCAAATTCAATGAATATTTTAAAAATGTGTTACATTTTCCGATCCAAATTTAGATAATGCTACTTCCAAAGTTTCAGCGAATTTTTCTAATTTGGCGATGCCTTTAGCATCAGACTACAAACTAGCACTAAAAGTGATAATTTCTTAAAATACATCCCTTAACGTGTAAACGGAGTAAATTAAATTAAATATTTTTGTTTATATTTTAAGGCGTCACATTAGTTAGAAAAAATGCACCAACGCATTGGCAAAAGATAAATGAAGAAATAAGTTAAAGTACAACTACTACTAATAACTATAATAATAAAAAGACTTTCTAGCATCATTTGTTATCGGATTTAATGAATAATTTAAAAATGCGTTTCAAAAATGATTTTCAAGATTCAAATTTAGATAATGCTACATCCACAGTTTCAACGTATTTTTCACAAACTTTGTGATTATTCATCTTCATTGGCAGGGGTTTGAAACACACAATCTCATATAATTGCATAAATATATTCACAAAAAAGTTAAATAAAGGAGATCAGATATGCCAACGACAAATATAATCCGTTACAACGAAGAATAATTAAATTAACGTTACTCATATTTGATGATCTGACAGCTATATACACTGTTAAATAAATCTGTAAATGTACTACACTTTATCTAGGAAACTGGGATTCCAAGAACTTTTCCTGTAACGGTAACAACAAAAACTCAAGTTTTAGAATCGGTTATATGGATTTTTCCTGTTATCGTTACAAGAAAAGTTCTTGGAATCCCAGTTTCCTAGAAAATGTTTAGTACCTTTACAGATTTTTTTACAGTGTACTTTCCATGATCACTACCAAAAAGTTGAAATTGAGATTATTTAGTTATGTTTCAGATGCAAATATGAGTGAAAAATCAAGTGTAATATTCAGTATATTCTATACATACACAAAAATGTATTTGAAATATTCAGGGATAAAATAAGATTATGAACTTTTAAATAATCAAAAATCGTATACAACAGTTATTCTACAAATGGTGATATATTTTAGTATCTTTTCGTTTGCTAAACATAATAGTACTAACTAAATTGTTCTGATTCCAATAGTTAGAGCGGTATTTCAAATTTTTTCTAACTTGGCGATGTCTTTACACTGTAATACATTTGTGTAACGATTGTCGATGGAATTGTTGGCAGGCGTCCTGCCTCCAATTTTATGACGTGCTTTAATCGATATAACTGATGTAACATTACATAGTTATACCAGCAATACATGTTTAAATTATACCATTATATAAATGAAAAATAATACTCCATAAAATTGGAGACAGCAGTTGCAACCAGTTTTATGGATTAACGTTACATAACTATTTTTCTCAGTGTAACATCAAACTAAAAATTTTCTAAGAGTAAAAGTTATAATTTCTGAAAATATATCCGTTAGAGTAACAACGGAGGAAATTCAATTACATTTTTTTATGTGTTAAAACTCCACATAAGTTAAAAAAAGTACCAATGTATTGAAAATACTACTACTACTACTACTACTACTACTAATAATAATAATAATAATAATAATAATAAAACGAATTTCTAGCATCATTTGTGGTCGAATTTAATGATTATTTTATTAATTCGTTAGACAAATTGTTTTCTGATCCAGATTTAGATCACGTTACATCCAAAGTTTCAGCGTATTTTTATAGAATTTGTGATTATTCATCTTCATTACCAGGATTTTAAATCACGCAGTCTCATATAAATGCACAAATATATTCGCCAAAAAGTTAAATGAAGCAGATCTGACAAGCCAACGACAAATACAATCCGTGATGAAAATTATTAATCATAGGTTGGATGGATTTAGGCCAAGTGAGAGTGGTATTTACATTCATGAATATTTAAATTAACGCTACTCGTGTTTGATGATCTGTCAGCTTAATATACTTTCCATGATAAATACTAAAAATTTGAAATCTATATTACTCATCAGTTATGTTTTAGATGCTAATATACGTAAAAATACAAGTCTAATATTCAGTATATTTGAAGGACGAGTGAAAATATACTTAATATATTTAGGAGTAAATTGAGAATATGAACTTTTAAATAATTAAAAACCGTATTATATGTATATATATATATATAATTCTGCGATGCCTTTGGCATCTAACTAAAGACTTTCTGAGAGTAAAACTGATAATTCCTTAAAATACATCCATCACAGTTACAACGGAAAAAATCAATTATTTTTTTTTTTATATCTTAAAACGCCTCATTAGTTAGAAATAAAATAAAAAAGCATTTACAAAAAAAATAAATAATAATAATAATAAAATGACTTTCTAGCATCAATTGTGATGAAATTTAATGAATATTTTGATAATTCTACATACATTGTTTCAGCAAATTTTTGCAGTCTTTGTGATTATTCATCTTCATTAGCAGGATTTTGAATCGCACAGTCTTATATAAGTGCACAAACATATTCGTCAAAAAGTTAAATAAAGGAGATGAGACGTGCCTACGACAAATACAATCCGTGATGGAAATTATTAAGCATAGCTTGGGTGGATTTGGGCCAAGTGAGAGTGATATTTACATTCATGAATATTTAAATTGACGCCACTCATGTTTGATGATCTGTCAGCTAATATACTTTCCATGATTAATGCCAAAAATTTGAAATTTATATTATCCATCAGTTATGTTTTAGATGCAAATATAAGTGAAAACACAGATGTAATATTCAATATATTCTAAAAACACGCAAAAACATATTTAAAATATTCAGTGGTGAGAAAAAGAATATGAACTTTTAAATATTTAAAAAATCATATTTTATAGTTATCTATAGCTATTTATGTATTATTTTATAGTTACTGTAAACTAGTTGTCTTTTACATTTTTTTCTTTGTAAGTAAAGTGGTACCAATTAAATTTGTTAAGTCCAAAAGTTGAGGTGATATTTCATAATGTTTTAATTTGTCGATGTGTTTAGTATGAAATCCCAAATTTTCTAACAGTGAAAGTGATAGTTTCTTAAAATACATTCATTGCAGTGTTGACGGAGGAAATTCAGTTTGTTTTTTACCTGTCAAAACAACATTTGAGTTATTTAATTAGAATAAAACGAATATTGCCCAGTTCAACTGATGGTAATAAGCTCGCAGGCTATTCATACTGATTAAATATAACAGCTTTATTTTTTCAAAGAATAGAACCCTCGAAAATCAATTTTAAGGGGAATTAGCTCTGCCCCTTTACACTTACTCAATAATCATTGAATACAAAAACTGATCAGGATTAGGCTTTATCAGATTGAACATATACCCAATATTTAAATGTCGGATAATTGTGTATAAAAACCAAATTATGTAATTTAATGGGGGAATCCTCCATTCTCTGACTATACTTAACAAAAAACCCCAAAACTAATAAAGGAATTGCGTTATCAGAATGAACTTATATCCAAAATTTGATAGAAGTTACATAATTCTCCATAAATCTATTATCTCATTTAAGGATTGGATAACTGAACTTTCCTTCCTTTATTATTAACGAAAAAACATCAAAAATAATCAGAAATTTTTTTTATAAGAAAGAGCATATTTCCAAAATTAAAAATAAATCGGTTGATTCTGCATGTAAAACCCATTTACTTAAATTATGTCTGGTATCTACGTCCCTCCTTTTATACTTAATCAATGAACTCCCAAAATGAGTCAGGGGAACGCCTTATCAAAAAGAACATACATCAAAAATTTAATGAAAATCGGTAAATAATTCTGCATGAAAGAACAATTTTGATAAATTAAAGATAGTTACTTCCATTCCCCATTTTATACTTTTCCAATGAACACTGAAAACTTATTGGGGAGGTGCCTTATCTTAATGTTTCTGTACCTAAAATATCAATTAAATCCGATGATTCTAGATTAAAATCTCATTTAGCGAGATTATGCGGGGAGATGGGAAGTAGGTTAGCCTCCCGTTTCCACCTTATACTATTCCAATGAACTGTGAAAACTAATCAGAGACGCGTATCCTCAGAATAAATCTATATCGAAAATTTGAACCAAATAGGATATTTTTGTCAAGAGTTATTGCGTTACGTACATACATACATACAGAAGAGATGGGCACATTAGCTGCCAGGTGTTGATAGCCTGTGAGTTAAAAAGTCCTTCCGGCAATGCCGGGAGGAAGAGGTAGCTTTCATATACATATATATATAATTATTTATTTTAAAGTAAGTTACATTGTTCAAAAATACTAATCTCAAATTAGTGGAAATAATCTTATAAAATTAGTGATTTTATAAGATTGAATACTAGTTTTTGTCAAGACTGAATATTAATAGGAATTTTTAGAAATGAGTCATCTTTTATTCAATCTAGTTTAATTTTAATTGATTTAGAGAGTCACCAAATTCCACGATATCATAAAGTGTATGCCATTTTAAAGCAACATTGTGGATTGTTCAGATCAGACCGTTTCAGCCAAACGAAAAATTCAAAGTGCTATAACTGAATCATTTTGTAAGATATAGACAAAATAAAAAGTGTTCTGGAATCTTTGTTTTAAGTTCTAACACGTAAAAGAAAAATATTTTTCAAATTTTTATTTATTCGCATTTAATTTTAAATTTTAAATTTTTTAAAAAATTTAAAATGGCCACCATTTTGAAACAAAATGGCGGATGATGCTGACCAACGAACTCGGTCAGACATTTGTATGTACTATGTACATACTAAGTTTCATTGAAATCGGTTCATAAATACGCGAGTTATCACGTGACAAAAATCAGATCGTTTCAAAATGTAAGCCATAAGAAAAATTCAAAGTGCTATAACTCAATCGTTTTTTAAGATATATCAAAATAAAAAGTGTTCTGGAATCTTTGTTTGAAGTTCTAACACATAAAAGAAAAATATTTTTCAACTTTTAATTTTTTCGCATTTAATTTTAAATTTAAATTTTTTTTTAAAAATTTAAAATGACCGCCATTTTGAAACAAAATGGCGGATGATGCTGACCAACGAACTCGGTCGAGACATTTGTATGTACTATGTACATACCAAGTTTCATTCAAATCGGTTCATAAATACGTTAGTTATCGCATGACAAAAATCAGATATATATATATATATATATATATATATATATATATATATATATATATATATATATATATATATATTTATATATATACTAGCTGTTACCCGTGACGTCGTTCACGTAGCATTAAAAAAAAGATAAACGCTTTAGTTAAACAAAACTTTTCATTAATAATAATTTAAAATATATATAACACATATCTTATAGGAGGCTATGCAGTAGTTTTTTTATGGGGGGCTTAAAGAACTCGGTCAAATAAAATGGAAATGTGTTAGATAATATGAGCAATCGCGAAAATGAAATTGCAACCACTTATACTGTAGAACAACTGTAACGCACCCCAATTGTACACAAATCATGCTGTAGTGTATTTCAGAATTCCATATCAAAGAAAGAAAAATCATGTGTTAAACCTAGGTAATAAAAAAAATATCCAACATTTCCATAATGCATAACTTCACCGGGACATTCTTTTCTGCAGCTGTGTATATGATCTATGTGTTTGTAAATATTCTAAATACAATGTTAAAATTTTGCTTAGTGAGAAAAAGTATAACGAATATTAAAATTCACCTTTAGCAATTTTTAATTATAGACAGAAACTTACTTGAATTCTTTTTTACAGTCCTGTATACTACGTGCAAATATTTATACGACCGCATATTTAGCTTAAATTATTCAAGCAAAAAACCCGATTCAAATTATTGAATTCATATTTCCGGGAATCGCTATTGCACAGGTGACCATATATCCAGTTTATTGTATAGTCCGATACATGATTTATTCAAATTCTACAAACATCTCTTATTATACTAAATGTAGCTGAACTTCAGGATGCATTAGTTTTCCTTCGTAATATATTGAAATACTTTTGAGCTCCCTGTACGCACACTATAAGTACTACACTTAACATATTCAATGGTAACCATGTTCTTGTGAACCTTAAAAATGCATGTAAATTTCATTACATTTAAAATTATGTAACATTATCAAAATACACCAGAAATGATTTTTCCTCTTTAAACCATAATGTAAAGTCTCCTTATGAGTGCTCCTGTGATTCAGCTATAATTGCTACCTGGCGCATTTTCAATGCCGCACATGCTATGGCAAAACTCAATAACGTAAGTTATTTTCGTATGAATCCAACTATATTTACTCAAGTTGAAACACGGACAAACGGACGGCAGACCCCAGGCACTCGGCATCCGGTATACAGACAGGCTGAAGTCGTAAACACTTTTAGACCGTATTAGAAAGTTTCAAAATGGAGGTAGTTTCCGTAAAAAGAAAAAAAAAAAACAGTGTTAAGAAAAATCTACTTCAAAACTGTGTTTTAGGTGGCATTTTTGTATAATTTGTACATATACAGTGTCTCACAAAAGTGATGGGACACTTGTGCTTTATAAAAAGAAACTGCAATAAAATAAATAAACAAACATGTGCAAAAATTTTTTGGGTGTGTTTCATATTTAAAGTTCGTAACAATTATTACATAACATACATTTTGTCAAAATATTAAAATATTAATTTAGTAAAAATACAATTGTTCAGAACGGAGCAAAAAATGGCTCACATAAGTGATGGGACACTTACTTTTTCATCAAATATTTATCCAAAAATTTTACTTTTTAAAAGGTTTTAATATTTTGTTGGATTTCCTTTTACTTTTAAAACATGATTTAATCTTTTTGGGATGGATTCGACTAATTTGTTTGTGATTTCTGGAGTGATTTTACCCCATTCCTCTTGAAGCACCGATTTTAGTTGTTGTTTTGAAGAAATGGTGTGTTTGCGAATTCTTGATTCCAATTCTTGCCAAATATTCTCTATGGGATTTAAGTCTGGAGATTGTGGTGGTGTTTTTATTATTTCAGGACAGTTATATAGCAACCAGAGTCTAACGTTCAGAACAGTGTGCTTGGGTTCATTGTCCTGGTAGAATTTAAAATCGTTATGAAGGTTCAATTTTTGTGCTGAAGATTTCAAATTTTGCTTTAAAATATCAATATACTTGTACTGATCCATTATACTGTCAATAAAAACAAGATTACCAACTCCAGCGGACGACATACACCCCCATACCATAACTCCTCCTCCACCATGTTTTACTGTTGGTACCAAGTTCTGTTTGCGAAATTCTTCCCTGGGTTTTCTCCACACCAAGATTCTACCGTCAGAATCAAATATATTAAATTTACTCTCATCAGCAAATATAACTTTATTCTAGTAATCAGAATTCTTATTTATGTTGGATTTTGCGAAAGCTAGTCTGAGTTTTCTATTCTTTTCACTTACGAAGAATTTTTTCCTGGCTACTCTACCGTGATATCCAGCAGATCGAATTACCCTTCTAATAGTCTCAGGATTAACAATTATTCCATATAATGCTTGTAAATCAGCAGCAACTTTTGAAACACTATTTCTTGGATTTTTTTTTTTATATTTCGAACGATAATTCGCTTTATTCCATTGGATAGCTTTGATGGTCGGCCAGGTCTTCTTTCATCCTGAATCATATGATTCTTTTTATATCGTTTAATGATATTGAAAACTCTTGAACGACTCAAGTTAACTGTTTCAGCAGTTTTTCTAATAGATTTTCGACGTTCAATATGCAAATTAATAACTAATTTTCGAATTTCAGGCGAAGTTTCTTTTCGTTTAGCATTCATGTCTACACAGAGCTAAAAAACACAAAAATTCCAAAACAAACTGGATAGAAATACTTCAGACGATTTTATAAATTATTGCCAATTGCTTTTAAGTAAAAATAAAACCCCAAAAAATATTTTTATTGCTTATTTCAGACTATTTTTGTTGCATAGTGGACTGCAGACAATGGTGTCCCATCACTTATGTGAGTTACTTTTTGCTCCGTTCTAAACATTTGTATTTTTATTAAATTAATATTTTAATATTTTGACAAAATGTATGTTATGTAATAATCTTTACTAAATTTAAGTATGAAACACACCCACAAAAAATGTGTACATGTTTTTTTAATTTATTTGATTAGTTTCATTTTGTAAAGCACAAGTGTCCCATCACTTATGTGAGACACTGTATGTTTTGCATACCATAAAAATTTATAGAAATTTATTGTAAAAAATATTCTTAAAAGTGACAACATATTTTTACTTATTAAGAGCTAAAAAAAAAGTGGAATTAATATCCATTTGCAAACCTGTTTCGAGCACACTTCGAGCGCATTATGCGAAATTGAGATATTGACTGAGGGAATGTATTTTCTCACAATTACATTAAATCTTTAGATTTTAAGCCCGATAGTACATTTTTAAAGTGATTTTTATTTATATTTGAAGAATTGAACAATTTTAAGAATTAACACACAAAAGTATATATTTTTTATTATTAGTTGAGTTTTTCTTACTTTCTAAGAATGGTAAAAAGTATTTTTCATTGATCATTACGTTATTTACAATATGTATAAATTATTAACATTTTCTAATCATTTAATACTTAATCTTTAAAAAACTTATTTCATTTTAAAATTAAATATTTATTCTAACCACGCTCAGACGATAAACTTAATTTTCTTTAAATAATAACTTTTGATATTATAATTCAATCTCATTTCATTACAACATCAGAGCATATTTATTTTATTTTTAATATGTGACGTCACAGTCGTCTCTTTTTAGCACTTACTCTAAATTACATTGTGTTATTAAAATGAAAACTTGAAAACTTATACTTTGTTTCAGATATGACGTTACATTGATAAGTTTAAAATTCTTAATGGAAAGTAGTCCTGTGACGTCACAATTGGTAAAAAATTGAATTGTATAGCCTCGAACCGAAAGAAAGGAAAAGGTTCATTTTGATTACGGATTAATATCTGGAAAAACTACTAAAATTTTTATTTTCTTGTAAAGTGTGAAGTTATATTCTTGTGAAGTCTTCTAAGTGTAAAAGAAATTTTACATAATCGTCTGCCTGATATAAGAAGAAAAACAGTATTCCTCTGACGTCACAATTCGCGTTTGTAATGAACGAAAGGTGGCGTTGTATAGACCTGATAATCGTTTGTTTACGTATGCTATTTGTTCCATGCTGTAGAACCGAAACCCGTTTAAAGAGCTATTTAAAATGCAGTTTTTTATCTTTTTTATTTAATTATGGGAGATAAATTACAAATATCGACAATTTTAGAATTTCTAGATGCTGGAAAATCTAGTAATTGCTTTAGAGAAGCTGAAGCAATTATTGATTCATTAATCATGCAAGCATTGTGTTGCTGTCATGTTATTTTGCAATGATTAAATCAAATGTACTTTTTTATATTATAGATCTAAACTTTGTGTATAAAATTTTGATTTTAGATAATTTTAATACAAAGAACCCAACGTTGCATGCGTTATAGGACTGTTTATTTATTTATTTATTTATTATTATACTGTTTATTTACTTATCGGCCTTTTAAACACTGATTTCAGCGGAAGATATAAGTTCTATTTCGTTTCAGACTTTGTCCGCGAGAGGGCGTCTATTTCATTTCAAACGCGAATTGGTAAAATTGCGGTTTTTAACCTCGAACAGAAAAACAGAATAAGGTCCATTTATTTAATTCATTTTGTTTTATCACGTGGAAATCTTTCAGTTGAAAATTAATTACAGAAGATAAATAATTATTCCGGTTTTTTTATTTTTTGGCAACGAAAAAAGAAAGATGATTAAATATTATGGAAAATTTTTCAATTTATTCTGTATGAAAAATAGTGAAATTTTGAATTATTAAGAAAAATATTTGAATAAAATAAATAAAAATTAGCCTATGTTCATTTCAGACCAATAATCTATCTATATACAAAAATTCAAAGACATTAATCCATCCGTTTTGAGGCCAAGTTCATTCCAATTTTCGGACACACTTTCACATTTATAATATATATAAGGATATGTCAAAATTTGAACGGAGGGTGGTTTTGGTGTTTTGGGGGTCATGATCGGTGAAAATATACCAAAATTTTCGGGAAGTGCTTTCCTCCGGACGGCTGCAATAGGTAGCTTTTTACCTTTTGTAATGAAAGCTTCCTAAAAAAGTACCAACGCATAGAAAAAAGTTACTGATTTTGAAAATAGAAAGAAAAGGGTTTATTCAGAAATTAGTACCACTTTAAAAAATATATTTAATTGCAATATGAAAATAATGTTTGCATGGATTAAAAAATTTTTGAATTTTAACAGATGAGAATTTTAATAATAGTAAAGATAGTTAGCGGCTGATCATTTCATTGCGAGTAAATACAAATAATGGGTAGTTTTATATTTGCTGTCCGAAAATATCGCAATAAAGTTTATTAAATATTTATATTCACTATCTGCATTAGTATATTTGTTTTTATTGTGTAAACTCTAACTTTTTAAATTGCGACATTATCGAAAATGTTTGGGATAGGAACTCTAAGTTTGATATAACTGTTACATTTAAGTTACAAATATTCACTAAGGATAATTTATAAGAATATTCTAAATTTGGATAAAATGAGTGAAAAGGATTATAAGAAAATTTTCTAAATCACGATTTCTATGATATCATTTGCGATAGAAATTTGAAAATCGACATGTCTGTTACATCTAAGGCACAAATGCATGTGAACATCATTTCTTTAGCATCGGCAGACTTCGTTTGTTTTCAAAGATACTTACTGACAAGGATACTACGTGACTCGCAGCTAGTTCTTTACTCATACCATTATTGATAGCTAAAATTATATTTGTCACATTGCCTTCAGTGCAATTGCGATAATGCAACTTCTTTTTTTTTTTTTTTTTTTTTTTTTTTGTAGGTCTTTTTTTTTTTCACTTCCACTCTAAGACCTGTAAGGAAAGAGAGAATTAATTACATGCTCAAAAACGCAATAATAAATATACAAAACAATAATAAACTCGTCTGGTCACAGTCTGACAAAGTTACTCAAGGGTGTCAAAGTAGCCTCCGTTTAAAATATTTAAAGCGTAAAATGCGTAAAAAGCGTTCTATAAACGTTCTAAATTACGATTACTATGAAAAAATTGAAAATTCCATGATTTTTAGGATTTAAAAATTTTTAAGATTCAAATGCACGTATGAAGTATTTTTTTAAATTAAAATTTAAATAAATGTAGAGGGAGAAGATTTCCAAATATAGTGTTTTTGTGATGCTTCTGGGAAAAGAAACTTGATATTTGACAGTTATTTCTAACATGCAAATTTCCACTAATAATAGTTACAAAAAAATCTTTAGTTAGGGGGAAATGACTGGAAATCATATGAATTTATACATAGTTAAAGTTTCTGCTCATTCTATGGGGATACAATTTTACAAATTGTTACTGCTTAGCCGCCAGTATGTGTACATAATAGTTTTAAAAGAGATAAAAGCTTACAGGTTATCAGCGTTTTTAAATTTTAACCAGCTATTTGCTGTCTTCTAATGCAATAAATTTTCATCGTTGTTGTTCCTGTTTATCTATTTGTGATTAATTATCTGATATTTTGATATCTGGGTTTCAGATCCGGGCTGGAGATCTGGGCCCAGAATATATCGTGTGGGTCTGCTATTTATATATACATGTGAGCAAAATATATTGGCTATTATCAAATGATTTTCATTCAGCGCAAGACAATAATAAATACTTACTTGGAAAATCAAAGAAAAAGTTTAAAATAAATTGGAATATCTGATAAAATACACCTTTTCAATATAAAATTGGCGGTATCCTAATTGCAATGTATCATTTTTTTCGTTCTATATGAACTACTTAGAAACTATTTTTAAAATTTATTATTTATTTACTAACCATTTGGAAAATGGTTGATGCTCTTGGTCGAGAATAGAGATATCTGAGGCGTATCTGAATCCTTGTTATGTCCACATTTTATACGTTTTTGATTGGTGCAGGAATATTAATATTTATTCTAAGGCGTACGTAATATATAACTATGTTATTATGTAAGCCACGTTTTGATTTTTATTAATCAATGGAAATACTTATAATACTTTGCTCTAGGCAAAGAATTACCTTTTTAGCATTTTCCAATAAAGTTGAAACGTGTTTATGCCTTCGGTGTGTCTGGCCGTCTATCCGCGCTCTAACCCTTGTAAGTATTTCCTCTTATTGCCATAAAATTTTTGGATGTTATTGAGGATTACCCTCAGAACGTTATTGCAAATTAAGTTTTTACGATGATTAGTTTATTTACAGGGATATTCAAAAGTTTTCTATTACATTACAACCTATGGAAAAAAATCGTTTAAAAATTTTTTAAAGGTGTTACAGGCTGTGAAACATATTCAGTTTATATTCATTTCCGAACTGCACAAAAATATACATATTGTAACATATTCAGTGAAAATAATATTTACTATTCATTTAAAGGGCCACAAAAAATAATTCATTGCATTGCGGCCTATGGGAAAAAATCGTTTCAAAAGAATTTTAAAGGTGCTAAACCCTGTTAAACATACTTAAGTTAACATTCATTTGAGAACTGCACTAAAATATGCATTCTCTAAAATATGAAGTAAAAAGTATATTCATTATTCATTTACATGGCCACACAAAAGAATTCATTGCGTAATAATAAAAAAAAAAGTTTGCGATATATTTTAACTATGTTAAACGATTTCATGTATAATAAAATTGGTATATGTCACTGAGACTTAATCTTTCACACATAGTATGGAGTACGTAGCATGAAAAGCACACAAAAGGTTTGGTATGGAGCATACAAAAGGTTTCAAATAATATATTCTATCCGAAATACAGTATATTATTCATGATGATGGTTGGATGGATGAAATGTATTTTTAATCATGACATGACCTTTTAAGTTTCCCAAAATGTATGCATACTATATAGTGTGTATGAAGGCTATAGTTGATGTACAGAGTTACACAAATGAGTTCCTTAAGCTTACTGAATATGAACATAATTTACTTAAAGTTGGTTTTAAAAGAGTTATGCATTTTTACGCTGAACCGATTCAGTTTACTAGGAAGTGTTTTTAGAATATAAATAAAAGTATATACAAGGTAACACAAAGCAGTGGATATATGGTCACCTAAGGATTATAATTCCTGGAAATTTGATTTAAGTAGTTAAAGAGTTATTTAGTTTTGAATAAATTTTAGCAAAATACTGGCGTGTTATAAATGTTCTAGGTAAACTACAGGGCTGAACAAAAGTATTCAAGTATGTTGAAATCTATAAGTATAAATTGCTGAAAAAGAAATAAAAGCACTTTCTTCGACGTTTTCTTCCTAAACTAAATTTTCCCATTATATACTATATATATCAACTGACAGATGAAATGCAAGACTGTTCAAAAAATTGGAATACATATTTGGCTATGAGCACTAACACCTTATTTCCCTAAATAACAATGATTTGTTAAAAATTTCAGTATTGGAAAGTTTTTCATATTCTATGCTTAACGCATGATTTTTCTTACTTTATTTTCTAGATTGATATAACCGAATAATTCAACTAATTTAATTTATTAACAGACAAGTTACATGGGATTAAAAAGTGGTTCTCTTTTGTTTTGTTTTTTGTAATTTTTTGAAATGCTTTTGAGCAACTTTTTAATCGGTTCTCTCGACACAAAAATCGATTTTTCGGTTGCTATCAGACTTCCTGCTCCAAACATACTTCTGCATAGCTGAAACTGTTTATGTAACAGAAAAATGTTAATTTTAATGTTAATAATAATGCTAATTAAAAAAGCAAATAAAGCCTTTGTGCAAAAATGTTTTAAGATAGAAAACCAACTATTATAAATGCAAAATAATGTAATGCAAAACTTAGCGAGCTAGAAACAGCAAAACTGAGCCAAGAGACAGAGAAACTCAGGCTTATATTACCGCTACGAGAATGATCTCGCCTAAAGAAAAGCAACCAACGAGAATAAAGCAGCATGAACAACTGTGTAGTCAAGTAGAGACATCTATCTGAGAACAAACAACACAAAAACTGAAAAGCGAGAGGAAAAAACATCTTTAAATAAAGATTTCCAACTGCTTGGAAAATAAGGAGTACTTGACAAGTCATTGACTAAGGAGTGATAATTTTTAATGATGTGGTGTGCTTCCCAAAATTTAAGATCAAGAATAGGACACTTATGGATAACGATGGCTGAAGAAAAGTTGAACTTATGTTGTGAACACCAACAATGTTGATGATAGTTCGCTTAAGCTCTTGATAAAAAAAATACATAAAAAAATAAAAATTAATGCTAATTCATTTAATTCTATATCTTTTTCCGTTAAACATGGTTGCTGGACATGAAAATAGTAACTGGATACCGATTGGTATTAAAAAAAGACGATTCTCTGGGTGGAGAAAACTGATTAATGCACTGTAAAATCTATTGGAAATTTTTCCGTAAATTATGGGCAGCTATGTATATATATATATATAAATTATTTTTTAATTTGAATATTCCGATTTTTTGTGAAATTTCTAAAAATAAAGGAACGTTTTTCGAAAAATATAGGCAGTTCAGAAAAAAATATTTTTATAAATTAATTCTTCTTATTTGGCAGCGATTTTTGTGAGATTTCTAAAGATGGAAAACGCTTCTTCTTCCATATATATATATATATATATATATAATTTTTTTTTTATATTTCGAAGATAAATAGTTTTGTGAGATATTTCTAAAAACAAAGAAATGTTTTTTGGTATCTCTGATAATACAGAAGAGGTTATTGTGTATTTTAAGTCCATGACTCTAATTTATTTTTGTAAATTAAGAAACATCTGTCTTTATTTACAATGTATTTGGGTATATTAAAGTGAGTCAGAGCACGGACAGACTACCAGATGGCCGGATAGACAGACAAATCGAAATTACAAACACTTTTCAACTATGCTAGAAAATGTAAAAAAAAAGGTCAAATCGGATAAATTATTGTTTTAATCTTTATTTATAAAAACAATTCCATTCCTATTAACCAAATTTGTATGATAAACGGAATTATATAATGCTTCAAGTTTAAATAGAAAAATAAACTCTAATAATAAATGCTGTTATAAACTATGCAAGTTGAGTAATTTAACATACAAAAAGAAAATATTCAAAGAATTGGAATAAATTTAAAGGAATAAAATTAATAGTTTCATTAAATCATAATAGAACATTAAAATGTGCTTACAAAGGAATTACGTTTTTTTACCAACTTAAATATTTTCTATAATTTAAAGCAATTTGCATTTTCTTTGAAAACATAAATCTAGTTTTGTTAAATTATGCATTTGCGTATGTTGGTTAAAAACACAAAAAATTAGTGTGATAGATTTGTCTAACACAGTTTATAAAGAAATTTCGATGGAAATTGTAATTTTTCGAAAATTATATTAATGGAACTGTTCGAAAATCCACTTTTATTGTACTTATATTTTACTGACATATACTCATTTTGATTATTTTAAAACTTTTCTTTTATAGGAAGAACATACACTGGTGTGCAAAATTTAAGGACGAGTCCCGAAATGTCAATTTTCAATGGATTTTCAATCGATAATTTTTATACGAATATTCAAAAGGAAGTAATATAATTCGAATAATTACTATCTGTGGCTAATCATACAGCTAGTCCATATAACATCTCATTCAGGTCACACATGGTCACAAGAGTCAGTCACTACGGCGAAACAAAAAATAGGAAATTCCATACGTCCCTTTATGAGTCTCAAATGACTACTATATGTGATTCCACTCACAGGTCACTTCGACAGCTGTTTTGTATCGTGTACCAGGGGATTTTACAATGTCGGTTTATTGAGGCTCTCATGTGACTGTCATTTGGAGACACATTTTCAAAGTCATTGTGAATGTTGCATTATGATAAATTCCCAAATAATGGCACATTAAAGTCACACGGTGACTTTCTGTCACTAGACATTGTCAAATGGTGATATAGACCCTACTGTGAAGTAACCACTATGAAAAATAGTGAAAAGTCACCATGTGACTTTAACGGGACATTTTTTGGTACTTTATCATAATGCAAGGTTCGCAATGACTTTGAAATTCAGTCTCAAGAAGAGAGGTCACACGAGAGTCTCAATGAAATGACACTGTAATGCAATCTTGTAACTTTCCACAAAGCAGCAGTCACAATGATGTGTCAGTGGAGTTACATATAGTAGGCATTTGAGACTCTTAAGATGAGTCTCAATTATGGAATTTCCTATATTTTTTGTTTCCCCGTAGTGACTGTGACTCTTGTGACCATTGTATGACCTGAATGAGATGTTATATGGACTAGATATTATGCAGGGATAGTATTTATTCAAATTATATTACTCCCTTTTGAATATTCGCGTGAAAAATATTGCTTGAAAATACCTTGACCATTTTCGGACTCGTCTATAAATTTTGCACACCAGTGTAAATACTGACTAAAGTTTTGTTAATAAGTGATGCAAGCTGGAGTAATTGGAGCCACGAGGTTACTGGGCCTTAGGCTTTTTTTAAGTAACTGATTTTTAAATTTTTAAATTAATGTTTAAAAATTTAAGTGAATTTAAGTAAGTCTTTTCTGTGATAGATTGCTGTTTCAAAAAATTCAGGTTTCTTTTTTTATAAACAATGTGAATTTGGTTGAATTTTTATGGATTTTTATTAAAATACGTTAAGTATTTTGATCGCTTTTTTAAGATGTTTAGGCATATAAATCCATTTTTATTAATAAGTATATATACATTTACGTCATGTTTCAAATGTTAGGCCGGTGTTCTAGTTACCCCATACATTTTTTAAGAATGACGTAACTGGGACATATAACAGGGGTAACTGAAACATTTTGAATTCAGAATTACCCAAAAAGCTATAAATACATGTCTGTAGTTTGTCTTACTACGAAAAATTAATTTCTCCAATGTTTTTGCTTGCAGTAAAGGAAAGAGTGTACCGCAGAGTGCGGAAAATGACCATTCCTTTAGCAGATTGGATGTTCTAATATATTTAAGTGTTGCTTATAATTAAAACTTCTGTGAAATATATGGATAAAATAAGAAAGATTAGTGGATGTATTTGGAATTTATAAACTTCTCAGGATTCATACAGCTTGCAAAATATATGAATGTGTGTGTGTCTGGGGGGGGAGTGCTTACTTTCGGTACTTTACGGTAAAATATGACAAAAATTACATAATAAAAAATTAAAAAAAAGCATCTCCGCGGATAGGAAACTAAATTTCTTAAGTGCGATATCTAAACGTCAGAAATTTCCGATGCAGATGAGAAGAGATAATAAGACAAAGTGTCACAATTTGAAAACTATCGAAACTTTTAAAAAATACTTCCATTCGATATAAAATTATTGTTACACAAGCTACAGAGTTATTAGACTTATGGAACTTTCATTGAGGCAAATAAAAAAGAGAATTCGATACTTAAGTTTTTACGTACCATTTGTTTATAGATTTATATAGTTTTTTTTCCTAAAATAACCACATAACATTTATATTTATTACTTTTACTAAAATGTATATGTACGTACTTAATTTGTATGTTTGTGTATAAATAAATATAATAATTTCACTTTTGGAGCTTTATTTAGACACCTTGATAGCGAAGATTTTCTTTACAGTGCTCTTTATTTGGTATAGTTATATAATTTGCATGATCTGCGTGGTTTTAATTTTTTAAATTAGTTTATACTTCCTTAAACAGAATCTGAAATTTCATACTATAATTGAAAAAACAGACGTGTGGAAAATAGACCTGCCTGATACAGAGATGATCACATCAAATAGAAGAGAGATGACCATCTAATCCATATTTCAAAATTATATGGTGTCAGAATTTTAACAAAATGTAATTAAATTAAAAATAATTATATAAACTTTATTTTTATTATTATATTAATTGATATAATTATTTAAATTTTAAGTAATCTAAATATTTTAATAATAATAATATAGGACTAACAATTCTTTTTCCACACAAAATAAAGAAAATATTTGAAAGCGTCAAAAGTTTTGATCCGAGAAACTGATAAGGTTTATAAATAAAAGTTAAAATCATAAAAAACATTTAAAAGAAAGAGTAAAAAAAACACTTACAGCATGGAATAGGTTTATATCTATTTAAAATTATCGGATTCTATAAGTTTCGAGGGAATAGAATTGGATGGGAATCACTGTGTTGATTGTGAAAAAACAATATAATATCACAATGAAAAATGATATCTGTATACATGGCATAAGGCGCTAGAAATAAATCCATGAAAAGTGTACAAACTATTATTACCTTTAACAAAAATGTGTGTGTGTGATAAGATTTTACGTAAGGTAATAAATTGAAATTTTATTTCAAATTTTCTTTATTCGAGCTTTTTTCACTCATTTTTCATTACATAAATTCAGCTATAGAAAATGCTACATTTGTTTCTTGATTAACTGTATGAAATGTTATATTTTTTTACTAGTTTAACTTCTCTTCCTCTCTCTCTTTTTTTCATTGAATGGCCATCGTGGATGGTCATGATGGATTTTGTTCTCTACTCCTCGGCTAAAAAGAGAGATCGCCATCTGCCGTTTTAATTTTGTTTCCTCCTTTTTGTTCTCAATATTTAATCAATTTTTACTCAAATGTACAATAATTTAGATAATGCATAAATATGTGTCGTATTTACATTCTAAGAGTTTTTATTTCAACCTTTAAAAACTATGGCCGTCTATCCTAGAGTTAGCCTTCATAATTTACCTTCCAAATTTTGATCGGTTATACATGCTTCTTCTAGCGATAAGGCCTACAAACCGAGCAAATTAACTTCAGCAGGTTTTTGTGATTCAAATGACTCAGAGCCATTCTGCGCACAACCAGCAGTGCGATCTCCCTGATTCCTTTATAAGTGCGCATTATATTAGAATTTGACGTTACTACTCACCTTATCGTTATTACCCCATCACACTTTAGTTGGAGATATTAGGTATAACCATTTTATGTAAACATGCAAGCAAAATAAATAAAATATATGTATGATTTCCGTTTAGTGAGTGTAAAATCTTATAGTCCGGGAAAGCGCAGAGAAAGTTTAAAAAATAATTGGAATCTGTGTTAAATTAACCTTTTTCAATGATGCTATTCCTATTTAAATATTTTGATTTTGTGTGCCACACATTAAATTTTACTCAGAAATGTTTCCGAAAACCACTGACATCAAGTAACTGATTCTTGAAATGTTTTTTTTCAAATCTCAAAATTATATTAATTTTTGAGGTTTTTACATATAAACACATTTTGTTATCGTGAATAATATACAAGATATTATCGTATATTTTTACTTGTGATTATATTATATATCCGTTGAAGACCTATTTGTCTTTCTTACAGTATACACTTTAACGAACTTCTGTGCTCGGGGATTCAAACAAAATGTCGTTTCAAATACTACAAGTTTATAACAAATGAATCGTCGGGTTTTGATGTGTTACTGCGTGCGAAAAAGGAATCGTATATATTTCCATGACAAATCAAACAAGAGGGCGTTAACTACAGTTTTGCACTGCCTATGTGTTATGCGTGTCTGGTTGCCATGGTTTCTGCGCGAGCGTCGTATTCAAAATGGCGACTGGACAACAGAAAGCGTTTCGTGTACTAGTATTTTCAAAGTGTGAATCACTTATAACCGTTCTGAGAGCATTTTGGAAAGCATACCAATGAAACCCGACAAAGCATTCTGCTCTGGTATCAATAGTTTAAAGAAACCGGTTGTTTATGTAAAGGCAAAAGTTCCGGCAGAAACAAGCGTTACTGAAGAGATAGTGAACCAAGTCAGAGAGTTTCATCCATAGTCCCAAAAAATTGAACTGACGACGAATTGAAATTAAAAGGCTGCATTCGCGACCATGGACCTTACTCTTGAATATTTTCGGTATATAATCATATATAACTCACTGCTCTAAACCAATTATGTTCCGAAATAAACCCTTCGGATACCGGATGATTCTTTTGTAATAACCGTGTATTATATTCCGTATTTTAAGGTGTATTTATCTTCATTTACACTCTAGTCATTCAAAAACACCTCTGCTCAGAAATTCAAACAAAATTCCATTTAGAATATTATGTTCCTTAGATTAAGAAGTATTTGTTTGTTTTGATGTCTAGTCATTCAAGAACACCTGTTCTCAGAAATTTCAAATAAAATTGCCTTTTAAATACTATAGATACTTTGATCAATTATTATTTCTCTCTTTAGGTGCGTTCGTAATTATGTAAATACGTAGCATCTATAGTTGTCATTCAGTCCGTCCGTCCGCATATAACAACGCAGAAACTACACAACCAAATCGTTTAAAATTTAAAATACATAATTATTACATAATTTTGTGGAGTCATTTCATATTTTATGAAAATCAGATGCATAGATCATTTAGAGGGACAGTCAAAGTTATACCGTTACATACGATCAATGGGGAAAAAGTTTCAAATGCATTTTAATCTTTTGAAATTTAAAATATATAATTATTACATAATTTTGTCGAGTCATTTCAAATTTTATGAAAATTGGATGCATAGATCAATTATAGGGACAATCAAAAATATTCCGTTACATTACGGTAAATGGGGAAAAATGTTTCAATGCATTTTAATGGTGTTACACTCATTCGACTATAGTAGAATGCATGAACATATGAAGTATTTTTAATATTTACATATTAAAATATATATTCTGTACAATCTGTCGTGCAAAGAATATTTATTATTAAATTACAGGGCCACACAAAAGTATTCCACTACATAATATAATACAGGAAAACATTGTTTGGGTCGTGTATTAATTATATTAAACTACTTCACATTTTATGAAAATGATAAACGTTGCTGAGGTGTAATAAAAGTTTCTTTCTGTGTATTTACAGGAACACAAACAAGATTTCGACCACTAATACTACATCTAAAATATTGTCTATTATAACAGCAAGATCTGAATATATTTTTAACTTCATTATCGTACGAATGCACTTCATTTGTTACGCTTCATGTGAAATTTCCAACTTGTTTTCATTATAGTCGTTCAAGAAAGTTTGTACTCACAAATTTAAACGAAACTGCGCTTGAATATTACATTCTGTAAATATATTTTTTTACAGTGTGATTTCTGCTCTCAGAAATAAAAGCACAATTGCGTTTTGAATATTCTATTCTGTAGATTAAGAATTCGGCATTCTGTAGATTGTTTTACAGCAGGGCTGTCCAACCTTTCAGTAAGCGGGGGCGCATTTCAGCTCTTGGCAGTCAGTGAAGGGCGCCATTTTTCACTTGACTGAAAATATGTAGCATTATAATCGTACAATATTAGTATAAATACACGTCTTAACATAATGCAAATGTGTCTTACAGTGGTAGACAAAAAAGTCCCCATGGTTCTGGGGTTACATGCATTAAATTTCAAATTTAATATTTTTCTATGAGAAGTCTATCTTTAAGTTTTCAAAAATAAAGAAGGAAAAATTAAGCACATTTATTCCTCTTATAAAACTGCCAAATTGGTCTGTGTAGCAACAGCAAAAAGTAAAAATAATGAACATTTATGAACTTGTGTCATCAAAGAGGCAGAAAGAAGTGAGAAATATTTTTCTTTTACTTCTTAGGTATTAAAAATAGCAATTTCCAAGTTTAACAACCGTAATTAAACTTTATAAATAATAACTATCATATTATGAAAATATGCATGATTAAATGTTTAAAGTTTGTTTCTGGTTTTTAAACCTTTCTAGGTCGATGGTTTATCTTGGAACCACTTCATTTAAATTCCTAAATACCCCATTGGCTCAAAAATATTGGAATAAAATTTCCCCTGTATTAAGTACGTGAACAAAAGCTTTCCTAATTTTAAAATAAAATTATTTTTTAAATTCTGGTATTATTTCTTCATTGCAACCTTTTACAAATAAAAGTACTTTGCTCCTGAAAAGATTATTGGATTTTCGCAGATTTTGAAAATATCATTGATGCAAATGCCAGTTATTTTAAAGAAAGAATCCTTTATAGTTGATTTTTACTACTAAAAAGAAGATCTTCAAAAGGGCGCCAATAAAATCTTCAAAGGGCGCCATGGCGCCCGCGGGCGCCGCGTTGGACAGCTCTGTTTTACAGTATAGACATTCAAGAACATCTGTTCGCAGAAATTCAAAAAAGATTGCATTAAAAATACTGTATATATGTATTTCAAATAGCATTTGTCTTTCTTTTAAATCTATAGTCATTCAAGAAAAATTGTGCTAAAAAATTCAAACAAAACTGTGTTTGAATATAATATTCAGTAGATGAAATAATATTTGACTTTTTTGCAGTACAAACATTCACGAGCATCTGTAATCAGTAATAAAAATAAAATTTTGCAATCAGTAATTAAATTTAAATATTTAACTTTTTTAAAAGTATAGTCATTCAAGAAAGTCTGTGCTCAGAACTTTAAACAAAATTACAATTGGAAGATATGAATACTATAGTTATACAAACTACACAAAAAACTGCTTTTGGAGCAATGAAATACTACAAAATATAAACGAAACAAAATTGCTCTTAGCGATATGAATACTACTGAAATTTAAACGATATTACGAAAAATATGAATGTAATAAAAATATTGGCTCGTTCGGAATTTTTTTTCTAATTGGGAAAATAAATTCGAATCTTAATTTTCTGCCCCTAATTAATATACATTAGGTATAGAAATGAATATCTAATAATTAAATAATACAATCTTCTGATAGAAACTAATTTCATTACAAAAAAGACTTTCTGAGCATCAAATAAAAACAAAACGCATTAATGTAAAAAAAAGAAAGAAAAGTATAATTTACAATAAAATGACAAAATAAAAAACTATGTATATTTATTAGATATAACGGGATGTTCTGTCGTGTAATTTTATTTCCCTCTTACGGTTTTAAAATTCAGATTTCTTCATTGGCACAATTTTTCTTAAACAGTAGAATTAGCATTGTTTTTACCTTAATGTGAAACGTGGACATTTATAGGAAATTTACTATTTCAAAAAAAAAGGGCAATGAATTTTTAGAAACGTAGTTTTGAAATAACATTATACGACAAATTTTTCCGGTAGACCAAATACATAGAACTACAGTTGTGTATTAAAGTTTAAAGCCAGTAACAGAATTATGAGCACAAAGCATCATGACCGCCGAATATTACGTCACCTTATCTGCAAATTGCGACTGACTCGTTCTCCTGGGACGATTAACTACTCCCGTTTTATTCTTCGCCAACTGTTTTCATATTTTAACCGTAGACGGTGTTATTTTTTATATTTGCAATAAGTAAATGCAAGTAAGTAGTAGTATTTGCATGTGAAAAAGACTATGGTTTATCAAGCTGTCAGTAAATTTAATATTTCAGGAAAGTACACTGACCTGAAGAAAAGCAGTGGGCCAATATATATATATATATATATGATCTTTATTATCATGTGTTTCGAAGGGAGGTAATGCGATACCCAACAGTTTTTTGCAAGAAGATTAAACATGTGCTCGATGTAAAGGGCACCGACGCGACGCCAGTTTGAGCTCTATTTCATAATAATTGACCTAAGATTTCGATTTATTAACATAATATTGTTATGGGAGGTTTAATCTTTTGCACACAACGGTATAATAACAATTCATTCTTATTTTTTCTCACCAAATATTTTATAATTTTTAATTTTGTACTTTGCCTTTCCCAATTTTGTTTACCCAATACTTATAACAAAAGTTACAAAATTGATTGCCTTTATATATTCATTTTATTTTGCACTTTTATTTTTGCAACATTTATTTTTGCAACATTTTTTTTTTTTTTTTTTTTGCACATTGAAGTATTTGCTATTTATATTTATATTATTATTGTTTTTGCTATTAAAGTTTCTAATGGAGGCTAGATTTTACCTCCGAACAGACAGAAAAAAAGACGTGCATCCAATTTTACATTAAAAAATTAAATTGACCTGATTTGATTTAATCTAAATTCTATAAAATGAACAAAGCATGTTACATGTGCAAAATATATAAAAAAAATAAAATCATATTCTTCAAATTTTCTACCTGTTGGATTACCCCTTTTTTTTACTTTATAAATAGAAGAAAATACTAATGATTAAAAGATAATCGAATCTCGATTTGTCCATTAAAAAACCATTTTACTCCACGAAATCTAATGGAACATCAGAAAATAATCATTTCTTCAATGGAATATTTTAAATTATTCAGAAAGGATTGGACATTCAATTTTCAAATTCTATTCAATCGACAAATAATGAACTTATTTTTTTTACACATGTAAAATTCTTTTCAATATTACAAAAGAATTTTTTTCAATACAACGTTTAATTTATACAGATATAATTAAAACGTATTAATCATGTTATTATCCTTAAACATTTTTTGATTGTTATTAATATTTAATGCTGCTACAAATTTTTCTCCATATTTAAATGAAAAATGTAATACAGTTAAATATGTTAACGTCATATTGACGGTGAAAACAGCTGACCAAAGAAATTTGCTTTTATTACATTAAAAAAAATAAGCATCATAGAATTTTATTTTTGAATCGCTGAATAGGAGGAGGAGGATATGTTTTGAAATGCAAGTTGTTTTAAAAAAATGTGTTTCAATTTATAGATATTTTGTAGTTTTTAAAAATAGTTTTAATGAACGAATTGTTTTTTTTTTTAAATTTTTATCAATTGAATTCCAACTACAAAAAATTAACTCTTTTGCACTTAAATTAATATAAATTATCCAGCATTTGATTCAAGCTGATTTTCCCTAACGGAATTAAAATATGTAAATAAATACGTAAAATAATAAAATAATTCATATCGAACACAAATTTCACTCATTCAATCAACGTAAATATTTTCTTAAACAACCAAAGCATTAAATTAAAAAATACTGCTGCAAATCGCGTAATCTTAATAGATTGCTGATAAATCATGACATTTGTTAAATACAAAAATATCTCTTTCAATAAATTTCTAAATTGTATTTGAATATATATATATATATATATGTATTTACTTTTCTATCAATTGATGTTGATTTTTTGTTTATCACAAATGCTTTTTGATGTTTTTAATAATCTTACACAATGAATTAAACGTTAAAAATCTGTTTAAATGTCTAAATATAGTCTTTAATAAAAATGGATTTTAGTTAAGTCTAGTAATCAGAAAATTCCGTGTTGTATCCCCTAATAATAATAATAATAATAATAATAATAATAATAATAATAATAATAATAATAATTATTATTATTATTATTATTATAATGTTAACCAAGTCTTAAAAGATAAAAACTAACTACTAATTACTAATTACTAAATGGCACGCTGTATTTTTAAAATTACTTTGTAACGACATAATAAAGCAGCATTCATAGCCAATCTAATATTTTAGATGAAATTCACTTTTATAACATTTGTTATGAACTTGATGTATTATGAACATTTTGAAAATTCAGTATTTTTTGTTTCTAGATTTATATTCCTGAGAATTTTTATTAAAAAAAAGCTTTTATTACACCTTTTGAGTAAAATATATCGAATGAAGAAAATTACATCGACTGTTACTTATTGAAATGATATGAATTGAATTTCTTCAGTTACTCACGTAATTTAGCTTATAAGTTGAATTATTAAACGAACTTCATTTAATGCAGATTTTATTTTATCCGCGTGATACTGAAAGAAGATGTAACCTTTAAAAGTTACATAAAAATGCTGCAATAGAACAAGAGCCTACTATAGAGATGAGACGCGCTAAACTTACACCTGCCAAAATTAAGGTTGGTCTACATTTTTATTCCAGACTTCTAACTCTGACCTGAACGGATTCAAATTTTTCCCAATAAATAAATAAACAAATATTTCCTTGATTAGAAACAAGAATGAATTCCTATTGTCCAAATCACTTTAATATCTAATCTAGTCCTCCAAGTGTTTGGCACGTAATATTCCGTTCACTTAACTCCAGATTTCACTGCAATGTAGGCAATATTTCAGGTAGTATAATTCTAATGAATTAATTATTTTTTAATACTTTGATGATTAATACTATCAAGGATTACATTCATATTTGTAATTATTTTTTTAATAATGTTGAAAGAATAACTTTTTTCTTGCCATCTAATAAAAGTAACAAGAAAACAACATTAGAATTATCTTTTTTTTTTTTTTTTTTTTTCCAAGACAGTCAAAAGGCTAGAGGTTAAATTGTTTATCGGATCCAAATATGATGTCAAAGGTCTATCAATTATTTCAAATGAAAATCAAATTTCAAATTATTTAAGAGGCGCAAATGCCAAACTAGTGAAAAGGTTTCCATTCCGGAACTTGAACCAGGACCATCAGTTTAGCGCATTCACGTTCTACAAACTTTGCCATATGGAATGATACCCAGCTTAGAACGTCTCACTATTACAGGTTGCCAAGGCTACAACTGTAGCACAGGATGTAATATTTTCTGTGAGACACCGACAAGAAGAATAAAACGAAACTCGTATAAATCCAGTATCGATTGAATATGCTAATACTTGGAAATTTTTCCAGAGAGAAAATTCGCGTTGCATACAATATTTCAACTGAAAATAGAATCAAGAATTGCTTAAGAAGCGCAAATACCAACCTAGTGAAAAAGTTTTCATGCCGAGACTCGAACCGGGGCCATCAGTATAGTGCTTCATTAGGTTGCGTCACTGACTTTTTTACTAAGTTGGTATTTGCACCTCGCAATTTATAATTTGATTTTCATTTGAAATATTGAATGCAAGGCAAATTTTCTCTCTGGAAAAATTTCCAAGTATCAATAATCCAAGTATATTCAATCGGTACTGGACTCATTGGAGTTTCGTGTTTTCCCCATGTCGGAGGCTCGTGAGAAATATTACATCTTTTGCCACATTTGTAGCTTTGCTGACATGTAATACTGAGAAGTTCCAGTCTGGGTATCGTTCCATGTGGTTTAATGGATAGAATGTCAGAGTTCTATACGGATAGCCCAGGTTCCAATCTCTGCATTGAAACTTTTTCAATAGGTAGGTATTTGCGCCTGCAATTAATTTTTTTTTCATTTGAAATATTGTATGCAATGTGAATTTTCGCTCTCGAAAAATTTCCAGGTATTAATTTGATCTGTCATTTATTTTTGTAAAATTTGATACATGTTTATTTCTTACTTTCTAACTGGTGATCAAGCCTTTACTTGCGGGATTAATCCAGTTTAATGAGTGTAATGTATGATATCGGGACAGGTTACCACCTAATAGCCATATATTGGCAATAAACTTAATATGCGCATAGATCTTCATCCTATGAGCACTGCATACTGCTTTGTTCTGAACTTAGTTATGCCGGTTACTTAACATTTTGGTCTTGTTGTTTGAAAACGAGACATTGATTTCGAAATTGAGACCCTTGATCAGGTGATTAGACTTTCCACCTAACAAAGCATCTTCAATGATATAAGTCTTAGATAAGTATTAATTTGATCTATCATTTATTTTGTAAAATTTTATACTTCTTATTTTCTAGTTCATGACCACCATTCTACCTGTCAGGTTGTCTCAGCTAATTGAGTGTTATGCCTGGTATCAGGACTTATGCAGCCTAATCACCGCGAAGTAGAAATAAACCTAACCTGGAAATAGATCTTCATCCTCTGGGCAGTACATACCACTCTGTTGTGAGCTTAATTATGCCTGTTTTGATCTTGTTGTTAGGCACTTACACATTGATTTCTCAATGTTGTTTAGGTAACGAGGCCTTCACCTGGGAAGATACCTCCAGATATATAATTCTTAAATAACTAATAGGACTTTGCACCCACGACGTATTTTACATGCACCAGGCGTGTACATAGAGTACATTGGCTATCATCAGAGTACATCCAGACCGATGACGAGCCCACTACTACCCAGGTTTATCTAGATTCCATGGATATACAATTACAAATTACTATTTACATACATAAATACAATTTCTATGTACAGATGAGCCTTAAAGCATAAAATTAAGTGCAGCATCTAACTCTGATATTACTATTAATCCAGTGGTAGGAGACACTTTTTGCTATGATGATCTGCGACATAGATAGTCGGGGGGTACTTAGTTTTTTTTCCAGATTCACTAATATAACATATTAGCGGATTGTTATCTGCGTCATAATTTATATGTATGTATTTTAAGCATAAATGTCAGATACTTCATTCCTAAAATGACTTTTTAGAAAGGCATAACAAAATAACATTAAAAGCAGATTTCAGCAATTTTTTATTCCTGAATTTTATTTAATAATTGTCTAATTAGTAAATCGAAATTATTATAATTATTAATAATTACTATTTTATTTAGTAATTTCAAGCTATGTCAGTTTCAGGTAAATTGTCATATTATTCTACGGACTTTTGCTGGAAGTTTGTAAAATGAAGATTATTTTGATTGTATCAAAAAAGTATCAACTATTTAAATATTTTGACGATAATAGAACTCCACTACTTTAAGAATTCTTAAGAATTATTTGAAAATAGGATTCAACAAGTATCTATACTAATAAAATCCGTGCGCCTCTGTCTGTCTGTCTGTCTGCTTGAAGCCGATTACAGTTCGCAACGCGGGCGAGTTGGAAGTCGCGAGAGGTGTCTTTCGATTGGAAAAATTCTGGGGAAGTCATTTCGGGCATTTTCGAGATTGTGGGACCAAAATTAAAAAAGTTATGAATTAAAAACCCCTTGGGATGTGTCAATGTGTCAATTCCCAAACGGAGCTCCGAAGCAGAACACTGCGCCACCTTGCGGTGAAGAACATGAATTTTTCCCCTTTGGCTAAAAGAAGAAACAGCCGAAAACCTCTTTTTCAACCGGCGCTAATTGCGTTTTTTTCCGCATCAATTTTGCTTACTTGCCGTAGAATATTTACCGTAGTTTTCGCTAAAATATTGAACTTAGAAATAAAACAGGACTGTCGAAACTTTTTTTTGCGCGTTTTTTCTTAAACCATCATGCAGACAGTTTTTAAAGTAGAAAAAACTGATTACATATTCAGAATCTGCGTAAAAATCTGCTTCTGATGAACTAAAAAATACGAAAAAAGTCTTATGGGCGCTTGGCGCCCACCGTGCAAAACCGAATATTTTTAACGGGACTATGGGCGCGAAGTGACCATAGCTCCGATCCACAATCTTTTTTTTCAAGTGCACGTCGCCCACCGTGCGAAATCACATATTTTTAACGGGACCATGGCTCTTTAATTTACTTTTTTTGTGCTTGAGGATTCGAACACCAAGACTTGCTTATTAAATGAAATTTTTTGCTTATTATATACTGCTTAATACCAAGGTTCGTTTGGAAAACGTGGCCCAGCTAGAGGGCGTAGCTCGCTAGTCTATACTAATAAAATCCGTGCGCCTCTGTCTGTCTGTCTGCTTGAAGCCGATTACAGTTCGTAACGCGGGCGAGTTGGAAGTCGCGAGAGGTGTCTTTCGATTGGAAAAATTCCGGGGAAGTCATTTCGGGCATTTTCGAGACCGTGGGACGAAAATTAAAAAAGTTATGAATTAAAATCCAGTCGGGAATCAGAACGGAAAACGTCTAATTTCCCAAACAGAGCTCAAACGGAGCTCTGAGGCAGAACACTGCGCCACCTTGCGGCGAAGAACCTGAACTTTTCCCCTTTGGCTAAAAGAAGAAGCAGCCGAAAACCTCTTTTTTCTCCCGGGAAAACGACTTTTTCTTTCGTTTCGGTTTTTTGAAAAAGAACTAATTAATTGGTAAAAAATGTTAAAGACGGTTTATTTTCATACTTTTTCTTTTTGGTAGCATACACGAATATTGTGTAACCTAAGATTTACGCTATTAATACTAATTTCTGTTAGTACAAACGGAAAACGAGCTGCCAAAATTATTTGTTAGTTATGTTGTTTGTGATATTAATGAAATTACTTATTTCTTTTTAATAGTAGTCTTTTGCAGTTTTTAATACCGAAAACTTTTTTTGCGCGTTTTTTCTTAAACCATCATGCAGACAGTTTTTAAAGTAGAAAAAACTGATTACATATTCAAAATCTGCGTAAAAGTCTACTTCTGATGAACCAAAAAACACGAGAAAATGTCTTATGGGCGTGCAGCACCAACCGTGCAAAACCAAATATTTTTAACGGGACGATGGCGACCATGGCGCGTAGCGCCGGTGGGTAGTAGGCCGGTGGGCGCGTAGCGCCCACTGTGCGAAAACACATGTTTTTAACGGGATAATGGGCGCATAACAACCATAGCTCTTTAATTTACTTTTTTTGTGCTTGAGGATTCGAACACCAAGACTTGCTTATTAAATGAATTTTTTTGCTTATTATATACTGCTTAATATCGAGGTTCGTTTGGAAAAAGTGGCCCAGCTAGCGGGCTTAGCTCGCTAGTTAGGACATAAAAACTGATTGTTGAGCATTTATCAAAGAATATGTCCTGTGACATTTATTATTTCTCTTTGAAACAACAAGAATAACAAAAAGATAAATTAGAGGCGATTTCTCGAAATCATGAAAGAAAAAAAAAGGAAATGTTGCACATGCTAAAGTAGAACTGTTTTGTTGAGCAATAAAATATATATTTTTTAATATATACAGGGTGTTTCATAAAAGAGAAGCAAAATTTAAAGAAATGATAGTATATATTAAAACAAGAATTTTTCGTCAATGAATCATAGTAGGAAATAAAAAGCAAAAGCGCTGGTATATTGAAAATCTTAACCCATACAAACGTTAAAACTCAATTTCGAATGTGAGTTATCGAGAAATAAAACTGCACTAATTCCAGAAAACATGATATGGTGTGAAAGAAGATGGCGAATATGAAATTTAGTCTCAATTATTACTGAAAGTCGCTGATCCGAGTGTGCAACTGACAATCGTGGTAGGGATTTATTGGAAAATGTTGTACTTCACCAAAAGGTAAAAGGTTGGCATGTACTTTATATACAAAGCTACAAATGGAAACTAAATGCCAAACGATTGTTTGGAAAGAGTTTTATTACCTTCCTTTTGTCATTTAATTGTCCATTGAGTGTTTTTGCATCTTATAACAATATCATCTTCAGCACCTTTTCGCACTTTTGACCATGCATTATTCATATTCCGGCCATGCATTCTTTGATGAAATTTTATAATTTTGATGAGTACTATAACCTCTTAAAATTTTGCACATCATTTATGTAACACTCTGTAATACATATGTGATATGAATAAAATTTCCGCAATTATTATTTATAAATTTTTATAATATTTAAAGTTTCCCTGTTTTTTTATAATATATTAACAGATATATTACATTTTAATTTCACACGTGTAATCTGCACTTTCTTTATTATATTTTATTCTTAAAAACACTTTTCTAAAATTTGTAAAAGCAACATTTTTCCTGCAACCACATTGTTTTATTCTGTTATCTATTTCATAATACCTTTTTTATTTACGTTCTAAAATTATTCAGTTTCTTGCTAGAGACGCCAGAGCTGGATTGCATCAATATTATTCCGAGCGATTGATAGCACATTTTTTTGTTTCTTTTTCGCCTGTTTTGATTTCGCATCGGTTAAAAACGTATTTTCTAATAAATTTATTGGCAACATAGAACGTTACCGTAAAATCTTAAATTCAAACTTACTTTAGGACATAATGCGACTACTCTGACTTGAGAGGAAGATTTTTAATTTTTTATACGCTAAACGGAACCTTTTTACTTGGTGGCCAAATGCATTTAGTAAGGATATTTCAATTGTGATGACACTTAATGGTAGTACAAAAATTAAATTGGAGCGTTAGTGGAAATGTTTATTATGCTATAAATGCGAATGGATGTATTTTTTAAAAAAGATTTCATCTCATTTCTATGACTGATTGTATTATGTCTTCGCAAATGTCTAATTTAAGTGGGAAGTATCCAAAGAATTTTTTGATTTGCCTTGACACCATAGGCCACACTGTAAAAAAAAAAGGGTTGATCTACTAAAAAAACTTTAGTGATCCTTGTAATTACTAAAAAATTTTTAGTAATCTTACTCGGTTACAAGAAAATCTGTAAGAATTACTAGAAAAAAGTTAGCAATCTTACTCGGTTACAAGAAAATCTGTAAGAATTACTAGAAAAAAGTTAGCAACGAAGAGAGTTAATAGTTTTATATTTTTAATTACTATTACTAAAACTCACTTGGCGTGGCCTTGATAGCATAGTGGTTATAGTAACGGACTCCAGACTAAAAGGTCCCGTGTTCGATACTGACCCGAATGTATGTAGTGTAAGTACTCGTTACTAAAGGGATTATGAAAATCCTGTCGGAGCAATTAACAATGTTTGGTGCTGCCATCTATTGCAGTTTTGCCGGAAATCTTCCGCTTCAGAAGTCTGGATGTAGCTCGAAGGAACCTCCTGCCCTTCGGGCGCACGTAATGGTTATTAAAAATTATTTTGGAGCTATTACTAAAATTTGCTTGGTGGCTCATACTAAAAATTTTTAAGTTAGTTATACAAAAAATTCTTTTGTTCAGTTTACAAAAGAAATGCTTGTTTCACTTGCAAAAAAAAAGTTTGTAATGGTTACTAAAAAATTCTACGGAATACAAATTTACTAAAAAATCTTTAGTAACCTCTTGATTTTTTTTTACAGTGCACACGACAGTTGACTCGGCAGTTGATTGTTCCTCATAAATTATTTTGAGTAGCATTTTATGTTTTAAGTATTCATAATAAATGATCTAAAGCGGCATTTTACCTATGCTTATTAATCAAGTTTTTTTTTCACTCTTGTACGTCAATCAATCCATTTTTTTAAAGTAAATGAGAAGTTTCGTAATGGATTTTTAATCCTTTTCCTGATATACAAGAATTTTAAAATTCTGTTCACATTTAAAATTCTGTTCACGTTTTTCAATGACAAAAGGCAATTTGAATATTTTAAAAACTTATTTTTTAATTTAATATATTATATTTAGATCATTAGGGCATTATACTGACACGATTGATAAATTGCCAATATTTCCCTGGGAAATCGTACAATTGTTATACGAGTTGAAATCAAAATAAATTTAATTACACATTAATACATGCTTACCAAAATACGTCACTTGACTGTAAAACATCAACAAAGAAACATTTTAAATGTTAAAAAGTTGAAAATAAATTATTAAAAAATGATTGAGTATGTAATATTTATTTAAAACTATTCTTTTATGAATTAATAATTTAATTATTATTATTTTACAATTATAAGTATCAAAATCAAATTGAAACACTTAAAAAGACAGTTTAAATAAAATTTAATGTTTTTTTCCCCGTTGATGTATATTAAAAAACAAACTTAGTAAAAATTACTTATGTTTTTATAAATTCACTAACTGGCGTTTTCTACCAAGCGTAAAGATAAAAACGAGGATTTTCTTTTCTTTTCTTTTCTTTTTTTTTTTTTTTTTTTTTTTATAATCGAGTTATTTGCTAACTGTCAAATTAATGTACTGTAAAGGAATTTTAAAAAGATATTATTTTTAATGAGAAACTTAGCCGTGATGATTGATAAGAAGAATGTCTAGTTATTATAAAAAGTTTCCTTTATTAGAAATTTTTACATTTGTAGTTGTTTATACGACTGTAAATAAATTTGCTTATTAGTCCATTCTGAGTTGAAAATAATTACTAAAATGATTAAAATCAACAATCCTTTCACAAGTATATTCAATTCAAAACACTAAGATCAATTAATTGATAGCATACATAAAATTTATTCTTAAGAAAATGAGCAATATTATGCTAATAATTAATGAAATTTAAATTTTAAAGAAATTACGCTCTTATTTCTGGCAAAAAAATTAGAAGGGACTTGCTGAAAACTGTGTTTGAATTTTAATATATCCATTTAAATAATAGATGATGTTAGTATTTAGCATTTAAATAATAGATTATGTTAGTAGTTAGAGTAAATTATGTATGCGTCTTTCGGATATGTTGGGACTCACAGTTTACACATTTCGTTCATGCTATATTTTAAATTCTTTCCTGATCCACCTAATATTGGTACATCTAGAAATGCTACTCAATAAACAGAAAAAGTAATTTTGTATCATTATAGTATAATCATATTCTTTAACATTTACTTATTTGTTCATGATGATAATTATTGCTTTACTAATTATCATAAGTTTAATTTATGGTTCAATTTATTGTTGTTATTATTTATTTTTCTAAAAGTTTAACCACACACACACACAGAAAAAAAAGAAACATTCAGAAAAGTTTGTTAAAAAAAGCAACGACATTAAAATAGGTAAGGATCATGAAAAATATAAACAAAAGAAACATACTTAAATAAGCAATTATGGTTGTATAAATTGAATTAAAATGCTTAACAGTAGAACTTAAGGCAATTTTGCGCAATCTTATTAAAAATATTTTAACACTGCAGTTATAATTTATGATAACTTCACTTATTTATAAAACTCAGTTTTCTGTAGTTAACATTTAACTAATTTTAAGGAAATGTTTTGAATCGACATTTTATCCTTTGATCGGTGTCGTATTGGCATCACCTGGAAGTTTTAGTGTTAAATGGGCATTTAGATATTGAAGCTAAGCATCCATTGTAGATCCTATGCGTACTTAGAAGAAGATACATTGTTAAAAAACGTGTGTTAAATTGAAACAAAATTTTACTGCTTAGTAGCTGCCACTGTAACATGGTGAAACTTTGAAACAATATTTGGAGCTCCTGTTGAAACATTGTTCTAATAGTTGGAACAAAGTTAAAATGGGAAGCTCCAAATGTTGGTAAGTGATTTCAAAATCTTATTGTGGCATCTTCTGAGCTCTAAAATTTGATTCAGAACTACAGAAATTTTTTTAACAGTGTAGGGAATATGGTCATGTTAATGAAACAGCCTGATTATAAATTTTTATACAGTTGCCCTTTTAAAATTTTAAAAGTTAGAAAAAATAGTCAATTACATTTTATTTATTTATTTATTTATCTATCTATTTATTTTTAATGCAACAAAATCAACAAATTCGAATTGCATCCTTGCATCTGAGAAATTGAAGGCATTTTATTAAATTAAAAGTATTGATTTTAACTACTTTTTCGTAATATTTATAAAATGCTCATTAAAAGTCTATCCAAAAATGTTATTCCATCCTTAAATAGGAACCATAAACAAGATGGCAAGCTGAAAAAAGAAAAAAAGACGTTAATAAAGACGCATGCTAACACATGTAAATTTTGCAATTTAAATGGTAGCTTAATGAAACAATATACGCGCAATGAATGTTTAAATAGAGAGATGAAGTTCTTGAAACATATATATAGAAAAATACAAAGCTATCTCAATATGCTTTAATGAACTCTAAAACATAAATAAACTCATCAAATTATTGCGCCTGAAAAAAAATATTTCACACAGCTTAATATTGCGAGCACTTATTATCTATTGTTTAGTTCAATTTAAATATGTTTTATCATTCATGATTCATCTCCCTTGCAATATATCATCGGGTCACATTTTTGTTCAATTTATGTAATTACTAATCACAGTGTAAAAGTCTAATTAATCATAAATAAACCAATTTTAAAAATTCATATAATTTTCATATCAATATTATAAAAAAGGAGAGTATTAACAAACGACTATTTTTGTCTTTTAGAGTATCGTATGTAATAAAAACTCTTCTGTACTAAACGCAATAAAAGTGTATTACATTATTTATAATTACGCCTTCAGACAACTAATATTACTTACATATTTGCAAGATTTCATAGAAAATCAAACAATTAATATAATTAGAAAATCAAATAATTAATATTCTTAGATCGGTAACTATCATAAATATACACAAGTTGTACCCTTTAACTGAAAATAATAAAGGGTATTTTACCGCTCTAAGTTCCTTAATTGGAGCGACTTCTCCTAGTCATAAAGAAGCTGATTGAAAGGTAATTCAGCATGTTAAAGACATGGTAGAAGATTTAATAAACTAATATGTATAAATACATATATAGGGGAGAGGGGTCACCTTTGAACATTTTTTTCAGAAAATCAACATATTTTTTACTTGAATTATATTTATTGAGTTTTAAATGTCACATAATAAAAACAACGCTTTTGTTCATCATATGAACTATAAATTAAACATTTTCCAAATAAATAAGTTGGGAGGATTTAGAAAGTTGAAAGATTTTTGTTCAAATCTGCCCCATGTAGGGTTACATTTGAACAAACAAGGGGTACCTTTGAACAAATGAATAAAATATGAAAATATTGAAAGTTTTTATAAAAAGTTGCATATATTACAGAGATATGAATAATATGAATCAAATTAAATAACCACATTTTGTTGAAATTACTATTTTTTTGTTAGTTAACCAAACTTAAATCCATCAAAGTTGATGTCAAAACTCATTTTAAATTAAACACAAAGTGTCCCCCCGTTTGTGTTTGGTTGTAAAAACTTTTTTACAATATCCTTGAAATACCCCAATGTGATATTTGATACTTCTGGAAAATTAAAATTTTTCATTCGCAATTTTTTTAAGAGACCTGATATAAAATTCCGTTTTATCCTTTATGGAAACCAGTAATAACGTTTCGGAACCTGTTAAATCATGAATCATTATTTTGTATCCAGGATTTGCAATTATCTAATAAATGAATTTAGATTTGATTCAACTTAGATTTGAAACTTCCCATCACTGATACATTCAGAGGTTGGAACCTATGTGCATATTAAACAGAATTGTTAGCAGTATTAATGCATGTTCTTTGACGTTTTTTATTAACCTCTTTTCACATAAAAAAATCAGAAATAATAATATTTATATACAATAAGAACTCTTTACTTCATAGTTTAAACTGTTCTCTTTAAATTACTTCAATTATTATTTATCATCATTTCATTTGGCATTTTTTCGCTGTTCAGTGGTGCCCCAACTTTTTTGTTCAATGGTGCCCCGTCACATGGAGTTCAACGTTACAGCGGTTTACTCAATTTGGCTGAAGAATTTGAATAAAGCAAAGCTTATAAACTAACGCTAACATCTTTGTTTAAGCATTTAACAATAAATTAAAATTTTAGGGATAGAAGTTTGTAAATAAAAATCTTACAACTTTTTTTTTCTTAAGTTTAGATTTAAGAGGGAGAAAAACACATATCTTGTTTAGCAAGTACCGTTCATACAAAATGGTACAGCTTTCTATAATTATTCCCTTGAAGTAGCAGTAATGTATTACCATATACATTTTTTTAAATAATTTATTTGAAGGAAAATATTTAGAGTGTTCAAACGTGCCCTCTTCTCCCATATGTCTCTATACAACTGTGCATTAGTTTTAGTGATCGCATATTGTTTTATTATTCTGCATCTGTAACAATTATAAGTGAAAAAACTATATTTTTAGTAATATTTCATGAATTCACTGGATGTGTTACTAAATTGTCTTCACAGAAAATGCAACACAATGTCCAGATAGAAGGTATGGGTGGATTCTGTTTATATAATATGCTACTGCATTTTCATTTCCTTTTAAAATCACTAACTTCCATTCTTTAGAATAATTGAAAGTATTTAGAAAAAGTTGAAGTACTGATTTCTTATTCAAAAATCAACAACCTAATTTCAGTGATGCAAAATTTAATATTATTTTGACAAAAATACATAATTTAAATATTTTCTGTCAAACAAATGTGCACAACCGCAATATCTATTAGGCACTAAATTTAATTCTGGACCTATTCGAGTAACAGTAGACGAGTGTGAAGCATGTTTAATGATAAACGAAGATGACATTTGGATAATTTCTCAGCCTTGACCAATTGGTCAAGGTTTGCAAATATTGCAAATAATTGTAAAAAGTTAAATAATAAAATGTATGCGTGAAATCTATAACAATATGTGTGACTAAAAAAAGGGTTCAACTATCTCACACAGAATATAGTAATTAGGAAAATTGTAAAGGTGTAAAAATAGAAATGGAAATCCAAAATGACATGTATAATACATATGATTGTCCGTTAAAAGTTTTTACAGTCTGAATTCTTTAAAAGAAGAAAGCATTGGAGTCGTGAAAAAATTCGACTTCCTGTTTTCGAGGGGTATATATGTTTTAAAGGTTCTTAAGCTGAATTTCACTGTTTATAGAGTATGCCTGTGTCTGAATTTGTGTGTCTATCTTTTTGTCACTGTCTGTAACTGATACAAATTTTGAGGATGCTCTATCTCAAGAATTAAATCACGGAATTTATTGAAATTTAGAATCAAAATAGACCTTCACATAATTAGGTTCATATGGTTTTTGATGTAAATCGCACAACAGGTGGTATTGGTACATTACGTTTTTAAATATTTCTACTATATCTATATATAAAAAACTGATGCGCCAAATATCATCAAATTTTATGTTTTGTTACACCTCAGCATAGATTAACGTAAAATATTTTTAAGTTTAATTGGTTCGAATTGTCTTATTACTAAGCTGCATTTGTCACAATATGTGCTCAGTTTCGTACGGTTGAGCTTTTTTGAACATATTTTCCTCAAGAACTAATGTACGAAATTATATAAAACTGCATATCTTGTTAGATTTTGTATTTAGACACTCATTAGTCTTAGGCTTAAATCGGCTTCTTCTATGCTTTATCATCCAGATTAACATAATTATTATATTATAAAAACTAACACTGAACGGAATTTCCCCAAACTACATATTTTTAAGACCGTGTTTTGAATAAATATTTATTAGATTTTTGTATATACCTCATAATAATGTCATAATTAAAGCCTACTTTATAAATTTTCTGCGATATATTTCAATGGCGAATTGATTGTCACTCAGTACTATCGGTTGCATGCAGTTTGATTTATGTATAAAAATTGCGACAATATGGAAGTATTCTTTACAGTGATGCCGAGAAAGATGGCATGAAAAGAATCCAAAAGAGCGACCGGAGACAGACTTTTTTAAAAACTAATTATATATTTAACTACTTAGAAAACTTTTCAGCTGAGAATCTATACATATTCATCAGTAGTTCTCATTTTTTCGCTTATTTCCTTATAATAATTTAATATTAATACTTTAGCATTTTCAAAATAACGCATATCATTTTCTTTCTTTTTTTCAACAGCGAAAATTATTCTCAAAAGAAAAATAACTTCTTTTTAAAAAACAGTTTTTGATTAATGTTGTAAAGTTACTTTTTAAAAAGTCCTACATTTTTCATATTAATGACAATAAGTTAAAAATAAACTGTATGTATTCTTTCAAAATATATTTTTAACGTAGATCTAAGATATTTTGGAAATGAAGATTGATGAACTGGCATAACAGAGACGTTAGAATTTTATAGATTCCTTTCAAGTAATCATTTTCATGAATTGAAGAATATAAAAATCAAAACTGAATACATCTTGCTAAGTGGTATCCAAAGTGTTGCTTTTGAACTGCATGAGACCACCCAATTCTTTATGGTAAAATATAATTGTATTGTACCTTTCTAAATCTTACTTTATGTTAATTGTTTAATACTAAGCTTCAAGTGTGGAGACGTAATTTTAGATAGGTAAGTTAATAAATGTGCATATTTTCAATGACTTGATTTTTTTTAAAATGATTTCGTACTCTCGAGTGTTGCCTTAGAGGTAAAAAACTAATGTCGTATAAATGACAAATTTAACGATATAAATGAAAAATAAAAATAAAAATTCATGTGTCAAGCATAGATTATAAAACACTTCCCAGCACACTCACAATAATGCAACAAAACTGCACCGTGTAATAAGTTAAAATGTTATATCGAATTCAAAAATATGAAAACGCATTTGCTATTATACAGGAAGTGACTAGTAAACCTAAACAAACGTATCAATTTTATTATATTCAAAATAGTTAAACATAATCAAAATATGTCCCTCTACCAATATGTAATGAAACTCTTTTGTGGTGCCCTGTAAATGATTAAAACATATTCTTTGCACCGAATATTGTACAAAATGTTAATTTTAGTGACCTTCATAAATGCATATAAATTTCTTTATTTTTTGATGGTTCATTAAAAAGTACTTGAATTTTTTTTATCCCTTCGGCTGTAATCTAACAGAATGCTTTTGACTGTTTTTGTATTTGAACTATACATCCGATATTACTAATGTTTGAAATAACTCGACTAAATTCTGCAAAAAATACATATTTAATATTTTAAATGATTCGGTTGGATAGTTTTGCACTGTTATATGCAGACAGATAGATGAAGAGAGAGACAGATCGATAGGTCAGAGACGAATGTAGGTGCTAACCAGTGTTCTTGCTGTCGCTCGCCAATACGCCAAATTGCGATTAAATTTTTCATTTGGCGAGTAAACAAGCGATTAGGTTCGCCAAATTGTTAGCGCTCAGTTTTTGCTTCTTTTTTCTTTTCTTTTTTCTCTTTTTTTTTTTGGGGGGGGGTTGCTTGTGTGTGTGTGTGTGTTTAATACTTTTAATATTTTTTTAAAAAAATATATTTGTATAATAACATATTTTTAATATATTTGTAGCGGATAGTTGAATTTAGATTAATAACAATAGTTATCGCAGTTATAAAAACTTAGATTATTTTAGAATTTCCCCCCTTTTTTGCTAAAAAAAGGGGGGGGGGTACATTAAGATTAAAGATTTTTTTTTAGTGCTACACGGCAAATCTATTTGGCTAATACTTTTTTCATTTGGCGAATGTTTTTTTATTTTTAATTAGCCAGATTACTAACGTTGGTCAAATGTCAGCGAGAACACTGGTGCTAACTATTTATATAATTATGAACGCACATAACAACTCTTAAAGTTTAAAGTTTGTGATGAAATTAAGAATGCATTGTAAGTGATTATTAGTCAAAGACAATATTGTAACCGATTTTTTTTGTGCATCTCTGAAAATGGATTAAACTAGTTCAACGATCCTTTTATTATGGAATCCTAATGAAATACAGGAATTTATGTATATTATTTTCAATACATTTGCAGTAGAATAATGTCATTAAAGTACTCTGCAAACTACTTTCCCCGTAGACCATAATATAATGACATTTTTTGGGGTCCCTTTAAATGAAATGTTAATCCCATATATTTCATATACAATATCTTACATGCGTCGGGGAACCTAAATAAATTTTACCAATTGCATGAAAGTGCGAATTTATTTTATCCATTTTTTTTAATTTATCTGGAGTTAGAGCGTGATAGACTGACAGACTGACAGAAAAACCGAATGTATAAGAACTTTACAGTTTTATTTGAAAGGGTTAAAAATGGTGTCATGTTGACAAAATTTGAGATAATAGTTTAGATTTATTAACTAGAATAAATTCTTCTCGTTTTTCTTGCTTAACTGTTCCACTTTTTGTCCACTGCCCTTTGTAAAAAAATTTAACGGCCATCAGGTAATAAATAGTTCAAATGTTATGATTCTTCGTTAAATGTAATGTTTCAAAAATAACCAATAGGTGTTCACTTAAATTTTTCGATCTTAATTCTGTTTATATTTAAAATCCCAAGTAGATAACAAAACCCTAAAGGTTTACGATGCAATTATTTTTTAATTCTTTTAGAAATACACACACACAAATATATATGTATACATACATGCCTATGGATTTGTTTTGTAAAAAAATAACCAATTAATAAAATTTGATTACGTGAAATTGTAATTTATTTCTTTAAATTTTCTTTCAGTTTTAATCACAAAATACCAAAAAGAAATCTAATAATTCCTACCTTTCCTCCTTTTATTTATTTATTTTTGAGTCAAAAAAATAGAATAATGTAACTATCACTATTACAGAAATGTCATTAAACAATTACAAAAATTATACTAATAATAATACCTCAGATATTAGTTCAATATTTTTTGGGTTTAGACCACTTTGATGTTTTGGAACCCTGCTGTATTATTCGGTAATTTCATTGCTCGGCGTTTAATATTCTAGGAAAAGTAGAGGCGAAATGGAAACAAACTGACAAATTTTTATACAAGGTGGTCATTTATTAACGTGAGTTGTTCAAAGCCCTCTAGTGAGTAAAGTATTGGACGAAACATAATCAAATTTCATGAGCATGCATAGTAGACCAAGGGACTTCGAATTCTAAAAAATAAATTAATTAAATTAAAAGTAAAAAATCGCCCCTAGGGGCAATTTTAGTGTTGTTTAACGACTGAAATGCATTAATTAATTATTAATTTGCATAAAATGAGCTCTGTGTAGCGATTATGAGTAAAAAAGGAAAGAGTGGGAGAGTTCTCATCATTATCAACTCGCTCGTTACGGGACTATGCTTTGCTAATCAAGCTGTGTTATCAGCAGAACGAGAATTGCAATGCTCTTCCTGAATTTCGCCTATTAAAGAATTTGCGAAAAGGACCGATGAGCATAAAAAATTTACAAAAAATGATTCATCGATTTGAAACTACGCAGCAACAAGGCCAAGGACGCAAAGTGACTTGTCATTAACAAGTTGACTAACTATTGTAACTGCTATTGTCGAATAAGAGATGAAAAGTGTGCAGGGTGCCATCAGCGCTCGGGCAGTATCTCAGCAGTATAAAATTGATCTGTACTGTATTTTTTGGCATTTAATCATTCAACATTTACAATAATACACTTTCGGTGAGCCAAAATTGCCCGTAGTGTTTTTTTTTTTTTTTTTTTTTTTTTTTTTACTTGCAAGGCATGATTCCGTAAGGTGAGGACTATTGCAAAACAGTTGGTCTGAGAATGATGAAAACTTTCCCAGCCTTTTCATTTATATTCATGATCGCTACACAGAACTGATTTTGTGCAAATTAAGGCATTTTAGTCTGTAAACAATGTTAAAATTGCCCCTAGTGGTGATTTTTTAATTTTAATTTTAATTTTAATTTTAATTTATTTTATTTTATTTTATTTATTTATTTTATTTTTTTAGGAATTCGGAATCTTATGGTCTGTTATGTTGTTATGTATGCTCTTGAAATTTGGTTATGTTTCGCCCAAAACTTTACTCTCTAGAGAGCTCTGACTACCTCACGTAAATTACTAAACACCCTGTATATTAGATACTTTTGAAACAGTTGATCGTTCATATTCGATTCCAAATGTCTGTTCCCAAAATTAACCCTTTTATATCCTAGTAGCATAAAGTCTACTGTAACTGTTTTCAATTACTTTCAATCACTATTTTCAACTCACTTCTTCGGAATTTTTAATTCTGATATTCCAAATTCGTATCAAAAATTTAAAACAGAAATATTAACTTTATTCAATAACAAAAAATTCGTTGTTAAATAAAACAAAGTAACAAACTGTCGTTAAAATTCTGGTATGAAATGAGATTACCTCAATTATTAATTTTTTTCTAGACCGTATTCCACGATTGTGACTAGAGTGTTAATATTTTTTTATTATATATCATAGAAATAAATGTCAAGATTCTAAATTCTAATTAGTTGCGATGGTTAAAATCATGAGATAATGGATTGTTTAGATAATATTTAAAAAAGTAAATATTTTTAAAATATTTACTAACAATACTATGAAAAAAATTCAAAATTAGTCGATTTTTAAAAATTTAAAATAAACAGTCAAGTGAAAAAAAACTAGTGTGTAGGGTTGGGTGTAGCTGCATATACTAGAAATATATGAATGAGTGCGTGTCATTTCATACAAAATGAACAAAAAAAAAGAGTCGAGTATCCGTAAACGATTTTGGTAAAATTTCATGCACATGTTCAGTTTCTATTTAAATAGAGCAATGCAAAAATCTTTAAAAATATTTTAATATAAGCTAATAATCAATAATCTGTAAGCTAAATAATCATAATCATAATTGTTCTAACAAAGAATCTTAATTACTATGCCCGCCCACAATTACCCTATAAATCTTATTATTAAAAATGTGAATTTAATTGACATGATGAAAGCGAAATAGAGTCTTAAGAATAATTATTGATTTAACATATTTTAACTTAGAGTTTAATCGTCTGTTAGAAATATGTTATTAACATAATTTTATAAACACAATGAAGCTAGACATCTTGGCCTTTGTGACAATAAGAGTTTTGTTCTTTTCCATTTTATCTTTCCTTGTTAAAGTAAAGTGCTACACAATCTGCATTTCTATCTTCACAAAATCTCTTGAAGCGTAACTTATATTTGGTATTTGACCAATATCAATTCATCTTTGAAAGTTTTTAAATGTATGTGGAAAAATTTTAAACACTAAATTTATTTTCTGTGCTTAACTCAAGAAGCATTTGAAGATTCTCATCTTTATCAATTTTAATTAGAAATTATTCTCATCACAGCACTATTTTTCTGTTTTTCCTTTCCCGATATCTTTAAGCATGCGTTGTATGATATTAAAAAGTAAAATGTATATGCCATCATGACATTTATTTGTTGGGTAAAATACCTGTATTAAAGCCATAGATTTTTACTCTCTACCCGTCGCCTTTTCTATTGCTATTTAAGAATTATAAATTTTTAAAAGTTGGTAATATTTCTTTTAGATGTATTTTTTAGAATAAATTTGTTCAAGACTGTCATGATTTATACATAATTTCATATAATTTCAAGTGCAAAATATTCTTCGTGTGAACATGTAGCAAATTGAATAGTAGTAGAAAAGTTCATTCAGTAAATAATTGAAAATTTTGCAAAAATATGTAAAATACAGTATCACTCCAAAATATTACAGAAATGTTCTGTACTATTAAAAAAATGTCAAATTATTTCAAAAAATTATTCTTAAAAATATTTTGGTATGTATTATGTTTAAAACTTTTGATTGGGAGCATTTTTAAATTTTAATAAAAAAAACTGATTTTTTAAATTTTATTTGCAATTTATTTATTTTTAGTCTGCAAAAATAATTTTCCATTTAAAATTGTATAACAAAGGATTAAGTATTGAGATCTTAAGAAATACTTATTAATGTTTGATTTTAAAATTTTCTTTTATGAGATTTCGGTGTATGATTTTTACATACACATTTTTTCTAATTATTGAGTGTAAGTTTTTTTTCTTTTTTCATTCTCGAACTATTCTCAACTATTATTTGACTACATTATAGAGCATTTTCAATGATCAGAATAGAGATATTCTATAATAGCAGTGAAATGACTATGCAGCTAAAGTTGCTGATTTTTAACAGTGTGTATTTTATTTGCGTTTCCTTTTATTGTCTCTGAGATTCATTTCGTTTAAACGGCAAGCAGTAGTCCACCATCATCGTAGTAATCCATTTTCCTTCATGTCCCCTTTCCACTTCTATGATGTCTTGATTGAATCGCTTACCAGATATCTTTGCTAACGGCATAAAGATTTTTAGGAAAATTGTCTAAATATGGGATTAGTAAATAAACCTTTAGGTTTTACAATAGCCTAATGAGTGTATGCTAGCTCAAATTATTTACAAAGCTTCACATATCGAAATATAAGTTTCTCAGGGCGATGATCTTCTTTAAATACTTTTATTTCTTTATATACGGCACATAACACGTAAAATAGTACATGAACATAAATATTTACAAAATAGTGCTTTTTACATATTCTAGTTGCGCAACATGAAAGCCACATACATGACTCACTAACTCATAACCAACTTTAGACTTCGAATAGAATTAACTACTTACAAAATTCACGGTCACGTGACGCAATAGAGTAATTTTGCAGTGAGTAGCGAGTATTACACTAATATTCTGAATATCTACAGCATGTTCTTAAGGATTGATTTTAAGTTGGGATTATTCTCAATGCGCAGTACGCCTTTAAAGTCTCCCAGGATTGTGTTTCAGCAACTTCCACTGGTTTCTCAAAGTTACCACCTCAGAAAAGTTTTTCATTGTCAGATCCGATAAAAAACCCTCTTTTACTGTCGTGATTTATAAGGCTGGAGTTACGTTTTTCTTTTAATAAAAAGACCTATAATTTAATTTTTATCAACTTTTATTAATATTTTTTTCATACTCAATTAACCCACTTATGTCGAACATAATTTTATGTTAATGTACAAATTTTTGTTTATATCCATTCAATTTTTCTTTTATTATAGTATTTCACATTCATAAAATTGAATTACATGCTTGAAAGTATTTTAAAAGCATATTTTTTTAAATAATTTTCAAAAATTATTTCACATAAATTAATGCACAACATTAATGAACTTTAAATACAATTTTGTGTGCAAGCTTTATAAAAAATAATAAAAGCTTTCCATTGATTAAATTCTGAGAAACTTTAATCATGTTAGAATATTGTTTTATTAAAATACCAATATACATATTTAAAACAAAAACATCCAAAGCAAATATTTTTTCATAAAGTTTTATATTAAAAGTAAGTTTTTTAGTTTATAGAAAATTGTGTAAGATAAATAAAGACTTTTCAGTCATAATAAAATAAAATAAAAATATTTCAATCGAAGTATTTACTTTAAACTGTACATTATGAAAAGTTTAGAAAACTTTATTTTTCTTTTGTAATATTTATCAGATTGTATCCGCCAAAGTTGACAATGAAAAATTTATAAGAAATGGAAAAAAGGTTTAAAGCAGCCTAAAAATTTTTAAAATGTTTATAAAATAATTGTAAGCGATAGTTAAAACGAAAATTAAGAAAAAAACTATATGGGGACTATATGGGGTATAAAACTATATGGGGACAGGCTGTATATTAATTTTCTTTACAGAGTACAGATAATAGAATATTTAACTAACAATTCAGTTTTCAGATCAAAACAATTTTTTAAGTTTTATAAATGTATTAAAGCTGTAGCGTTAAAATTTTATTAGTTTTTCACATATCAAAAATTTACTGCATTAAAATAACAATAGATAATTTCATTATTACATTATCATTTACAACCCCAATACTCTGATTCTATATATGCTTCTTTTACTTTTCTTTTTTTTATTTGAAAATATTCACTATTTTTCTTAATATAAATGTCTTACCACCAATTGTAATAAAAGCTGATGTCCATTATTTAATTTAACTGATAATACTTAAATTTTATTAAGAAATTATTAAATAACTAAATGGGGGGAAGACTGTTTATTTTATACTTATTATTGGTAAAGAAAGAGCAAATTTTCTCCTGGAATAAGACATAATTTTTCTTTTTGAATTGGATTAGCAGAGTATTAACTGCATCTGATAATAATACTCCGCTACAAGAAAGTTCAAATCCTATTTCCCTTTTAAGGTTCCGCTGCAGTGAAATTCCCTGATCGCGAAATCCCATGTTAACGCATGGGAAACCTTTGAAGTGGGATGACTCATTATCTAATATACTTATTAAAATTCCGTTTTCACCATCAGAAAGTTGACGTCATTTTTAAAAATTGTCTACGTAAATTTTAAGTACATAAAAAATTTCTATAAATTTTGAATTTCACATTTGATTAAATTTTATTATCTTCCTAAAGGTACCTAAAATTTCAACATACAATTTTTAATAACGCACATCATCGATATCTCTAGTTTACTTTCTGATTGTGAAAATGGTATTTTAATAATTATATTAGTTAATGAGTGATCGCGCTTCAAGGTTTCCCATAGGTTAACATGCCATTCAGCGATCGACGAGTTTCTCTGCAACGGCCCCTTAAGAGCGAAATTTCCTTTTTCCGATCCTCTTTAGACTATTGAGCCATCTCGACTTAGTTCAGTATTCCTTTGAAAAACTAGTCCGATGGGGCAATTCCAAAACTATCTTCTGTTTAATACATATTAATACATCCAGAAAAATAAAGCACCGATTGTGAGATTTACACCAAAATCTAATCGGACAAAACTTATGCCGAGTTCCAAGTGAATATGAAGTTTAATGAATATCCGTGTGTTAGTTTTTTGTGATACAGTCATTGCAAAAATCGTAAAAAAAATAATCTGAATAGAAGCGCCACCTCTTGAGCTATTTACTCCAACAATTGAAGAAAGCTAATTTATATCAGGGAATAACTGATATAGAAACTGATATAAATAAAGAAAAATTATGCACCCCTTACTGAGATAGAGCTATTGTGATTATCATATGTATATACGCCTAGCAGAACCGTACCTGACAGGCAATTTACGCCAAAAAACAATCAGTCCAATATTATATCATGCACAACCGAGTCTAAAGTTTTATGAAAATCCATCCATAAGTTCTTTAGATATAGCTGTTACGGAAATCGTGAATGGACAGCATAACAGCGCCACGTATTGAGAGATGTTCACGAAAAACGAATCAGTTCCAGTTTATATCAAGTTCTAAAAGAATCTAAAGTTTGTGAATTTCCATGCATTAATTATTGAGAAAGAGCACCCACAAAATTTTTGCCATATACAGAGTGACAGAATGGGAAATAGACATTTTGTAAAAACATGTTTTTGGGGTTCTCTGACTCGTAAAGCATTGAAATTCATCGAAAACCAGAATGTAAAAATTTTCACCAATCCGATACTTTCATCTTTTAAAGATAGAAGAAAGTAAAATAATAATAATAATAATAATAATAATTTCAAAATTATTCTTACAGTAAAATTTCGATACTCAAAAACCCAAAAATATCTATGTCCATGCTCATCACAGCAGAAAATTTTCATAAAGTTTAGATTTAAGTTTTAATACACATGTTAGTTTTTAAAATGTATAATATTATATGATTAATAAAAGTTTAGATTTTTGTTTCGATTCTTTTTTCTAGCTATCACTCATGAAATGGTCACGAAATTTTTTTCACAGATTTTACTCATGACTTCTTTTCACGTGAGATTTCACATAAAATAATTACTACTATCTCAGTATCTAAGTTCACCTAGAAAATTAATAGAAAAAAATGCATCATAAATACTTTGTATTTTTCAGTAAGCTGTTTTTGGATAAGGTTTGGTATTTTTGCTGTTTAAGACTGTGTAAATTATGTGTCCCACTTTATTTTTCAAAATTAAACTTATAGAAATCTAAATCTATTTTAAAAAGAAAATCTTCAAGAGATTTTCATTATCTCCTTCGGTCTATCAGTGTACAATAGGTTAAATAATATTGCTTACACTGTACGTCACAAATATAATAATAAAAAAACAATAATATATATATAAAGTTGTAAAAAATTTTCTAGGTAATCGGGATTCCTAAAAAATATCCAAAATGTATTCATGTAATCAAATTAGTTACATGAATTTTTCCTGTTACCGTTACATAAAAAGGTCTAAAAACTCAGTTTCGTAGAAAAAATTTAGTATTTTTTTCAGATTTTTTTTTCAGTGTACGTTCCCCTACCTCCTATAAATATGATAATACTCATCAGACATTATATATATATCGCAATTATGTTTCACGTAACATAGATTTTTAATAAATGCTGTTGTTGCTGTGTGCCCAAAGGACAAGGGGGGTGCTGGATTGTACCGAAAGGGATGGAATCAGACCTATGCAACAGAAGATGCTCAGAAAAGTCCTACTAGATGGCAGCACCAACAACGCTACCTTCTCAATATTTATATGTCTCTAAAGGGAAGGGAAGGTTTCTCCAGAGATCAATACCCATGATAACTGCAATGACCAACGACAAGACATTCAGAACTTCTTAATTTAATGAGCGCGTACACTGCATACACTTTGTAGGTCTTTGGAAATATAGAGCATCGAACCCGGAACCTTTCAGTCCAGACTTAGTATGGCCACCCTTCCAGTATGACCACAGGCTACTATAGCCCTGGTTATGACAATTAAATTCAGCTACTGTTGAACAAAATTATTAGAAGTAAAGTGACTTTTTCTTGACATGAAAAAATTTTGTCAAACGTAGCAATGATCTCAGGGAATAATTTGAATTCTCTAGTTCAGAATAATCACAATATAAAAGATGACGTGTTCATAAAACTGCTGAGAGGATTATCAAAAAGCTTGCAAGTTTTAAAATCATCTGTGCATGATAGGTCTGACTAAAAATGTAAGGCTCATCATCAGACAGGCTGAAAATTCCAAATTTCTACACTGTAAAAAAATATATTACTCTAAAGATATCAATTTACACAAATCTATATGCTAACTTAAATTTATTTGTCCATGTTTAGACCAAAAAATTTGTCTAAATTTACAAAACTAAACAAAACTAATTTTTGAAAAACTACAAAATTCTATAATTTTACAGAAAGTCTACTAAAATTACAAAAATCTTATTAAGTTTTTATTTGTAAAAAAAAAAAAAAAAAAAAAAAACCTCAGCAAAGTTATTAAAATGTTTGTAATATACTGAGATTCCAAGAACTTTTTTATGTAACAACAGTTACAAACATTCATGTAAATTATATACTTTTGTACTCCACATTCAATTATTTTAGTAGATTCTCTTGTAAAGATACGGATTTCAGTAAAAAAAAAATAGAGAGGACTAGTTCATTGGTGCAGGTTACAGATAAAATTTTAGTAAGCATACAGATTTTTACAATTTTACTTCTCTAGAATTACAGACTTATCTATTTATTTTAAAAGCATAAGTATTTTTGAAATATTTCCTTGGGAAATTCAAAATTTTTTCCTGTTTTTTTTTTTCAATTTTATTTCATAAAATATTTTTTAAATACCGACTTATTAGTTTCATTAAATGTTTTAAAATTTCATTAACAGTTTATGCAGATTTTAACACTTAAAATATAAAATTAAATATATATTTTAGAAACACTTCCCCCCCCTTCAATATATATATATATATATATATATATATATATATATATATATATATATATATATATATATATATATATATTAAATATGTATATAAAATATATTTAATGTGGAGGAATTTAAAAAAATAGGGATGAATTTAAATCCCACATGTTTACCATTAGAAAGGGGTACTTGCGCACTGACAGATAACAAGTTCCAAATTTCCAAATTAGACATATCGCGTTACATACTTTCTAATACACTAACGTAGTTTCCAATTAACAAATCGCTCAAACTGAAATTTCTTGAAAATAAATCATCAAGTTCCGAACACAAAATTGCATAAATTTTTTAATTTATTTAAAGTGGAAAATGACCATAAGGGGGTACGGGACACATTTTAAAGTATTTTTTATATTTTTTGAGTTAAAATTTTCAATTTATTTGTGGTGGTTAACCATATAATTTGTAAACAAAACATGATAAAACTTCTCATAATCTTATTAAAATGAATTTAAAAAGTGGGGTAGTTTAAAATCATTATAACTCAAAATGTTAATTGTCAAATTTAATATATTTTTTTGCACTATAATAAACAGAAGTATCAAAATTTTAATTTTGATGTTGATCTAGAAATTTCTATTAAATTTTTTTATTTTGATTCAGCATTTTTAAAAATATTACTTTCAGAAAATAACAATATTGAAATTAAAAATTTGAAAAAAAAATGAAATTTTTATTTTTAAAAAATATATATTTTTAATTTGTTGAATCAAAAGTAAAACAACGAAAAAAGACATATTCCAAATTTTCAGCATTTATCATTAACAGAACTTGATTAATATCTATTTAAATCCGAAATTTTGTAAAATTAAACCAACATGAAGAAAACGTACACTGGCCTCCGAAAATTAAGATACAACATGTTTTTCGAACCTCACCAGAGAAAAAAAGGCATACTTCATAGTTTATATGAATGACAATAATAAGCATTAAAAACCTTATGCAAAAATTACCACTTTTATTTTATAGAAAAGAATAGGTATATTTGAATGAGAGAAAAACATGCATTTATGAAGTTTTCGTAATTTCGCATGTAAGTTTTGTTTTATTTGAGCTATTGTTATCAGTTTTGTTCATAACATCCAGTGGAGTCTAAAAATGTCTAGAAGAAATCACTAATGTGGCGGGTAGTAGAATGGCTGGAAATGAGATTGTCACACGTCCATACTGCTAGACATACAACGACTCTGGGATCAGTGTGAATCCGTAGATTCTGCGTCCAGGAGACATTGTTCAGTCCGCCCACGTGTTACAACACTTTCAGAAGATTGGTTTCTAGCTCTTTCGTCCCGAAGAAGAAGACGCACTACTGTACCGCAACTTATTGCAGACCAATTTGTACCATCAGCGAGAAGAATCTCCGATACTGCGGCACGAAGACGTCTTTACAATGCAGGTCTGTATGCAAGGTGACCACTTGTGTGTGTCCCACTCAACATGCGACAGAGAAGGGCCCGCTTTTGTTGGGTAAGAGAACATGTTTACTGGACCAGACATCAGTAGGCTTCTGTACTCTTCACAGACGAGTCCAGATTCACACTGGAGAGCGATTCAGGACGTCTTCTGATCGGCAGAGAACAATGCACTCGATACCATCAATCAAACACTGTCGAAACACACACGTACAGAAACGGTGGAATCTTGGTTTGGCAGGGATCTCACTCGGAAGCCACATCTGCATGTGATCCATGAAGTAACTCTGACTGATGCGAGATATCGGGATGAGATCCTTGATTCATATGTGCGCCAATATGCTGGTGTTGTTGACAATGATTTCGTTCAAATGGATGATAATGAAGACCACACGGAGTTGTGGTTGTTGAAGATTATCTTGAGGATCACGGTTTGTAAAGGCTAGGTCATTTTTCAGACTTGAATCCGACAGAACATCTTTGGGGTTATCGTGAAAGACAGATTGCGGCACAAAGTTCTCCTTCAAGGTCATTAAATGAGCTGGAACAAGGACTCCATATCTGGTCAGCGATCCCAACTTCGGAATCCGAAAATTTAATTGAGAACATGAAAAATCGATGCCGCAAATGCATTCAAATCCGGGATGGACATATTCCATATTAAAACCAGTTTTTTATTTGTTTATTTTATTTTACTGCATGATCCTGGATACACTGATTTCTCCAAAAATGGAATTTTCCACCATGAGTGTTTTTTTTTTTTTTTTTTTTTTTGTAATTTTATTTATACGTTTTACTTATGTAAATTGCTATGTTGCATTTAATAAATAACAAATTAGCGAACATTTTCTCCAAATTTATTGTTTATATATTCCTTTATATGCAAATTAGACACAAAACACCGGCTGTAGCTTAAATTTTGGAGGCCAGTGTATTTGCACAAGAAGTCATTTAATGTCAACCATTGCTTTTAAAGCTGGATTTTGAAAATAAATCAAACCGAAACATTAAATAATATTTCCTCTTCTAATTAAGATAGAAACATAATTTAAACGTCATTTTAAGCTTAAAAAACAAGGACATTTTAATGTAGTTATGTATTTCTTAAAAAATATGAAGATTTTTGTGTCTTGCAAATCTTTAAAACTTGAAAAATATATATTTATTTAATCTATTATTAAAGAATTACAAGTTACACAAAAATAAGAATATACTCCAATTGGAGCCAGCTTTATGATGAAATAAGTGGAACGATACATATCAACATCATGGACAATTTCAGCTTTAAAAAAATTTTTCCTAAACAGATATTTTCGATATCTGTTTTAGGAATGTCGCATCATATTTTAAAAACTAAATAACATACATCATAATATTTTGTATTACATTGTATTTTACACATCTTCTCAAATTCTACCACTCTCATTAAAGAAGTATCTGTAATATATTTATATTTTAAAACTTTGTTTAAGTTTTAACAAATAGTTTGTTTATAATGTTCTCATTGCTTAAAAATATTTTCATTTCCAAAATTTATTACAATTTTATATTGGAGTTAAAATATAATATATAAAATTATATACATGCATTATTAAATGGATGTACTGAATATATTTTTTGTAAGTCTGCGTACAAAATATGTATGTTAAATCAATTTAAAAAAAAATAAGTATGTTATTCTGATTATTTTTGATTCTGTATTATTCTCATTATTTTTTATAATATTTTTAAATCAAAAATGGCATTTTTAACCAATTTTTCCGAAGTAGGAGACCTAGGAACGAAAAAAAGGGATCATACTGGGAAAATACTTGTTTATAAATAAAATTCTAATGAATTGAGCGTAAAATGAAATCACACGGCACCTTATACGCCTTTTCAAAAATCCCCTTAGCAAGTTTCATGTTTCTACTTTTAAACATGTGTCTGAAATTGTATCAGAAAATTTCGAGCTGTTGAAGGTGGCAAAGCGTTTTTTCGAATACTTCCTTAATTCTAACATATTGTTGACTTTTATGAATGACATAAACTACACTGTTAAAAATCTGCTGCATTTTGTTGCACTGCACTCCACCGCTTGTATATAATATCTCTATTCCAACCAATGAGAAAGCTCTATTTCACGGCCAAGTAACCGTTTTCTATACAAGCAGGGGAGTGTGTTGTAACAAAATGCAGCAGATTTTTAACAGTGTAAAGGTCCTCATTCACTGACATGTTATCCTACAATACTAGAAATTCAAACCATAAACATACAAAATTTATAAATGCATCATTATATATTTCTACTAAATAAAAGCAGTGTTTATTAGCTGATTGGTACAATTTTTCATTACAAATAAATTTGAACGTTGGAACTTTTATTATACTTTCATAAACGTAAAGGTAAATCATTATTACGGGGAATATTTTACATCGGAAACTGACATTCAATATTAGTCATTTTTTAATTTTTGTTCTTACCTGCTTTTAATGAAAAACTTTCGATAAATTTCAAGATTTTGAATAGAATAAAGAAGAAATTTTATTTTCAATTATTGTATTCCAACTTTATATTTTTCTTGGAATAAAGTATAAACGACAAAATACCATTAACTGCATTAATATTTAAGACATGATTATACAAAAGAGAAAGAAAGTATAATTATTCGATCTTTTGGGTTTGAGGGTTTCTATTCTAAATATTCCTAAGTGCTTTCTAAATCCAATTAAAGATATGATTATTTTCTTTTGTTCTGTTTTAGTCCTATAAGTGATTTTAATGAAATATATTCGAATTGCAATTCGTCAATTATTCAACAAATACTTTTTAATGGAGAAAATTAGTTTGTTTCATGCATGTTTGACAATTCCTAAGGCATAGCGATTACGGAATGTAAAAATGAAAAAGTATAAATAAATAAAGATCGGACATATCTATCACGTTTAAAATTTGAGTCATTTAGGAAAAGTAAAGATAAAATTGTATACATATTAAAGCTCGGACTTGTCTATTTCATTAAAAAATTGTATCATTCAGTTCAATTGGAGGTTTTTTGAATTAAAACAAGCAAATTTTTTATAATAATTAAAATTTACATTATAAATATCCATATAGTAAACTATGTGGAGATGCCGTAATTTTTGATTTAATTGTTTTAAAATTTCCTGTTCATTTTAGTTGACATTCATTAACTTCTTGTTAAATTTTGATTTACGTATGATTTAAACCACATTTCATTATACAGATATTATAGGCAAGATCAGAATTTTTTTTGCATCTTATCTAAGGTATGGGTATGATGGCCAACGAAGAGACCTTGTTCTCCGAATAATGTGAAGATCCGACGGCTATTTATGCTTTGCAGAAAGACTCGTACCTATACTCTTTAAAAATGTCAGATTTATTTCTCTGATATTTAAATCAAAACTCATATATGCAAATAGAGGAGTCACGTAAAAGATTCTGCAAACATATTAGAAGTTTTGAGAGGGAATAACAATGAAAAAACTGCACTATAATTTTTGTCAAAAGAACACAAACGGAAATTAAAGTAACTATAGTGTATCCTCTTGCGTACAACTGAGTGGCGCGGTAGTTCTATACAGCGCCTGCGCATACGAAAACTACGTGATACGGCATCTTTTACAACACGGTAACTCAGCTCATATTAACCTAGTAATTAAATATTGGCATGTAGATTTATAATTTGAGAATAATTATGTTTAAATCCACTTTTCTAAAACATTATGCCGAGAAAATCATAAAACAATATTCTTAATCAACTATTGATATGTTATAATTCTATAAAATTACCTCATAAAATGATTTCTCATAATTTTACTTATTAGAAACACATAAACAATATAATTATATTCTATATGTTAAATCATGAATCAAATCATATTTGGTCACAAATCATTTCAAATGTTGATAAATCTCTAGAAATATTATGAAGAAGTAATGTTTGTTTATTGGGGTAATTCCTGGAACTAGCCAACCAATTTATATAAAATCGTCAGAAAATGCTGATAATAGTCTCCATTACTACATAAAGAACATTTTCCGTAGATAGTACAATTATAAGGAGATGCAGGTTCATACCACTTTCTAAATCTTGATTTTAACAATATCTAGTGATAATGTTGAGCTTGAAACATGAAACTTTGTGTGGTATTTATTTTTAAGTTGTAAATAATCACTACCGATGGCTCGAAACCAGTTGGAAATATAAAAATGTTGATTTAAGCTGAAAACATTCGAAATTACAATTTATTTAAAAGTGTTATTGATAGAAAAAACGGGAATTCCCCAACTCCTCCCAAGCAGTTAAAAGACTTTATTTAATTTCAATGCAACCCAACGGGATGCCACGCAGTAAATATTATTAGAAATAACTATTTTTTCTGACTTGACACCATTCAATCAAATTTAATAATGACTTAAAATAATAAACGCATAAAATATGTAAATTAATAACAACAACATTATATTTTTGAATTTAGTGAAAATCTTGCTCTAAAAATGTCACTATACTGTATGTTATTTATCGTAATAATCTCATTAATGAGCAACAGCGGTTATGGTTACAAACAAAAAACTTGGCATAATAATGGCATTAACATATTTTAAAAATGGTATAATATGTAAAGGTAAGAAGTGCTTCATTATCGCAGCAAAAGCTATTGAAGCTCAAGCCTTTATAGAAATTAGAATCTATATTTCATTTGGAAAACGATACTGTAAAATTCATATTTCTTGATTGGTCTTCAGTAAATTGGCTCTGTAAGATTTACACTGTGTAAATGAGAATACATTGATGTATGAAATATATATTAAAAGTATTTAAAAAAAAATAACAGAAATGTACAAAGCAGAAGGCCTCAATTTTGATACACTTGGACAGGACAATTTTCCGAAGTCGATTATTATCCTCTCATGAGTATATCTATATATCAGTTTAGCTACAGCTTTAAACTAGAAAAGTTTAAAATACGTTCCTTAAAAAAAGAGATCATCTCATACTTGCTTTGCAGTTTTACTTGTAAAATTTAGAACTGGTCTCTAATGGTGTTCTGTCCACATTATTCAATATAAGAAAAATAATATCCTCTGTAAAATATGCATGCTAGACATTGTTTAAGAACTTTGTCCCACAACACCTTGGAATGGGACACATCACCAGAACACAGGTTATTAAAAAATATACGAGGACATTAGCAGGAAGATTATTTATTCCGGATGACGACAGTCATACTGTGATGATTATTTTCGATAGCACGTACATTTATATCCAGAAGAGTGCGAACTAATCCTTTCATAGAAATTCATTCTGGTTATACAAAGGAAGACCATTCGTTGAGCTTATGGTATTTGTCACTGCTTTAGATTATATTTTGGATGTCTTTCGATCCTTACTTCGCGGATTGAAAGAACAATTACGCTAACATATTTACACATATATTTAAAAAAGATTCACTTGATATCAGACAGTTGCTGAAGCTAAATGATGTAGGGAGAATTTATAGATTTTTACGCAATTGTTTGAAACTTTTGCAAGAAATGAATATCTAACTTGACATGCCAAAATTCCTAAATAAGTAGCAACATGTTTCAACAGAGAATGCTAAGGGACACCTCTTGTGACCGTATGGTATTTGTCACTAATTTAGATTATATTTTGGATGTCTTTCGGCCCTTACTTCGCGGATTCAAAGAACATTTACGCTAACATATTTACACATATATTAAAAAAAGATTCACATAATATCAGAGAGTTCCTAAAGCTAAATAATGAAGGGAGAATCGACAGATTTTTACGCAATTCTTTGGAACTTTTGCAAGAAATGAATATCGAACTTGACACGGCAAGATTCCTAAATAAGTAGCAACATGTTTCAACAGAGAATGCTAAGGGACACATCTCGTGTCCAAAGTTTGATTGTTCGACACAAAAGTTTTAAAAACTACACCTATAATACTTGGATAAAAAACAAGGAAGCAACATCACACAATGGCGCAGTCAATGCAAAGTAGGCACAAGTGTCTTAGGGTAATAGACTCATGTTGCTTCCGTATTATGGTTTCTAGCTTACTTGTTCTATAACTGAAACAAAATTTTAAAAAAATATTGAATATCCTCATATACTACAAGACGCGGCTGCTGGATAGTCCAGTAGTGATTCTGGTGAAGCAACCAAGGAGGAAAATAATTTACCACATATTGCCAAAAGTGTCTGAAACTGTATGATTATATTTTTTGCTATTGATTATTTTCCGATATTTAATATATTGAAATAAAGGTCTTAAGAAGCACCATTCATCGTAATTTTGCATTTAGTGTTGTATTCACTATCGATTTTTTTTTAAACTAATGACAATAGTGTTTATGTTCATTAATATGCATCATATTTACTTAAATATACATTTTATTTTCTCATCTATTATTACACTTTCATCCAAGATATTATTATTTCCTTATATGTTATGAAGTATATTAATTAAAACAATGTGTGTCACATCTAGGTGCTGAAGGGTTAAAAATGGCCCTTATCAGCCCACCTCCTTTATATTGTATGAAATACTAATCATAAAATTGGGATCTATCGAGCCATATTTTGAAATAAGCCATGATAAAATGGCATGCATTTATCATAAACAAAAGGTTCAATGTAGTAATAAAGCTCTAAGTAGTATAAGCCAAAATATTAGATATTATTCGTTTGGATATTGTGATATTCATGCTACGAACAAGAAAGGTCTCCATACGGGCATACTCCGAAAAATCTGAAAAAATTACAATATGTTCTTGTCATGAGGATATATATACGTTGATGAAAATTATTTTGGCGGAACCTCCATACAGCGTCAGTAAAAAATAATGAAAATTTCATTATTTGGCGATTTATCATCGGCTGGCGAAGGAATGCAGTTTGAAAAAATACTTTTTTATGTCAAATACGCTTTAAGAACTTAAAAGTTTCATGTTGAATTTGTTTATGTAAATATTAATTTAGCCAGTTTTAGTTTGTTTTAAGTATAATTTTGTTATATCGATATTTATATAAATTTATATTCAAATTTAACCACCAAAATTTGCGATTGAAAACGTAATTCATAATTTAAATTAATTAACATTGTTTCAGGCTCATGTTTAAATTCCTCAAATATTATTTACACGAATTCTAAAATTCTAGCAGTTTTCCGTTGCATGAAAATCGTGTGCTTTTGGCGAGGAAAAGTGCTGCTCGCCAAATCGCGTGATATTCAGGCCAAATATTCAAAAGTTTTTATTTTTTTACATAATTTCTTCTGTGATTCCGCCACTAAAATTGACTGATCCTTTATTACATACATGAGTAGTTTAATTAGTATTTTTTTCAAAAGTTTCTGAGTACGCCTAGTATGGAGACCTTCCTTATAAGAAGTTATCCTTATGAAGCACGCTCAGAAAACTCTGATAAAAAGATTGCTATATATAATGAAATATTAGTTAAATTTACTGACGAAATATTAGTAGAAAATCTGTAACAGATAAAGTACTTTCCAATATTTTGTGTAAAAAGACGTATCCGCCACGTGAAATACGAACGATTTCAATGCTTTTTGAAATTGCAAGTTACATAGGTGTTTGAATGCGCAGTACTTAATGGATTTAAACAGTAAAAAGCGTATTATATTTTTCTGTAAGTTTATATGATATATACCACTCGTATGTTTCTGACAGTATTTAAAGGTACACGGTTTTACCTGATAGATAAGTTTAAGTGTCATTAAAAAGTAAGTGTTCGATTATTAAATATCGCCTTCTATATTTCTATGTTAAATATTTAGTTGTTTCCATAGAAACAATCTATTTTTTTATCTTCAAGAAAAATATATCTTAGTCAAATTGACAGTGTTTACAATCTGAGCGTAGTTTTATGTTTGACGTAATTTTAGTCTATAGAATTTTGTACTAAATCGCATAAAATTCAAATACAAATAACAAGAATACTTATTATCATTATTATTTATAGTTTAAAATTTTACCATACGTTCCACGATTGATATTATATTAAACGAGGAATTAAAATTATAACTCATTCATATATTGCAAAATTGTTGCAGGACAAAAGTCTACATACTTTACGAAAACAAAAATGCAAAAGGTATAAAGCTGTAGATACTTACATAATTGAAATACAAACCTATCTTCATGTTACATAGAAAATTTGCTTTAAATTAAAAAAGTTTACTAAATGGAAACTGGTATCAGTATTTAATTAAATATTTTCATGGTTTGATTAGATTCACATAAAATGTTTAAAATTTATAGAACAAGACTCTAGTACCCCAATATGTTGGTATGACGTGAAGAAACAGGAACCGGTCACCGTTTATGCTTTGCAGAAAGGCCAGGTACACCAAACAAAAACAATTTCTCTAAAAACACAAAACAATTTCTATGATGTTCAAAATATGGCTTATATGGGTGATTCTCAAAATAGGGTACAATTTCAAAAGTGAAATCTTAAAAAAATTACTGTTAGCAAAATGTCTGAAAAAAATAGGTGTTGTTAATATAGTATTAGGTATACTTTACATGTAGTCAGCAGAGCTAAATATTTAAAAATTAACTTAAAAAAATAATTAGTATTTTTTGAGCCATGCTAATGACAAAACAAATTGCATGGAATAAATATATTAAGAAATTTTTATTTTCTTCCTGTTTAAATATTTTTTTCTATATTTATTAGCCTTCCTTTTCAGCAAATGGTTTCCATTTTTACATATATACATATAACGAGAATAAAAACATTACCAAAGAGCAAACTTTGTTTACATGAGCAACATTCTAACACTATCAATGTAAGAAGCTGTCTTAGTGAATTTCTGACAGATTTAATGCATATTTTAGGGATAATAAATGCAATGCCAAAATTTATTTGTAAAATTAAACTTTATAAGGGATACAATATAAGCACTGATTACATTTATGCAAGTAGGAGTCTTCAGCATGGACAGAAAAACCATGCTAATGACACTGATATTTGTCCATGCTAATGACAAATTTCAGTTTAAATAAGATTATGAGCCATAATATAATCACAATGCAATAGTCCTTTCTGGGGCTTTTTAAAACACAAAAGTTCTATGCAAATAAGTAAAATAAAAATTTTAACTATAAAATAAACATGAAAATTACTATCCATTCTAATGACATACAATTGATGTACGCCCCTAATATTTAACTTATATTCTTAAAATACAATGCATGCTTCTATTTACAGGCTGGAATAAAATGGCTACTTGTTGCCATGAAGAAACTTTATATTTTCAAACTATTGTCATGTGTGAAAATGAAATTTTGATTAATAACCAGCTGTTAATGTATGATCTTGTTTTGAAAATAGAATATGGAGGACAAACTTTAATTCTTTTTTTTATATACTATAATTTTATTTTTAAAAAGAAATTTATTGAATAATTTAAAGAAATTGATTAATTTAAAGAAAGAATAACATTTGTTTTATTTTATAAACATGATATTAGCTCTTGAAAAATGCTAGTATACACAAGGCACAGCTGCTGTGGACATCCATGCTAATGACATTTTGAACATTTATTCTGTTATTTTAATGTGTTTTTAACTAAAAAATGGGTAATTCTTGAGTGCAAATAATGAATAATATTAAGACAAACAGGCTATATATCTAAATATAAAAACATGACAGAAAACCTCTCAATTTTTTTTTGCATGCCGAAAGACATAAATTGTTCCATATTTTGAGAATCACCCATATAGGCAAATAAAAAAATCACATAAACGATTTTGGGCACGTAACAGAAGTGTTTAAACTACAAAATGATAAAAAAGTACATTTTGAAAATTAAAATAAGAAAGCAAATTGAAATTAAAATATCAGTAAGGAACATTCTTCCTTACGACTAAATGGCGTTTTTCAACAGCGCGTATATAAAAGCCACGTGACTCGGCATCTTGTACAACCATGACATTATACTTCAAATTCCCCTATTACCATTATGCATTTTATCGTGCACACTTTCATTACGTACTATTGCCATTACATTATCATTCTGTAGTACTTTCAATATCATTTTATCAATCTATGTGATGAAAAAAGTGTTTTGAAGTATATCTCACAAAGTAGTAATGCTATCTAGGCTTATCAGTAGGGAATAATATTACTTCTGAATAAGTGATGTTTTTTAACAGCGCCTGCGTACACGAAAACCACTTGACCCGCGGCATCTTGTACAAACATGGCATCATATTTCAAATTACCCTATTTTCTTTTATTACAATATGCGCTTTATAATACAGAATTTCATTATGTACTATTGCTATTACATTATCAATCTATAGTACTTCCAATGTCATTTTATCAATCTATCGAATGACATAAAATGTTTTGAAGTATGTTTCACAAAGTAGTAATGTTATCTGGGCCTAACTAAGTAATATCATCCACTTTGAAAGAAAATCAACAAAAGACCGATAAAAATATTCAAAGAAGGAATGTGGTACCTTGTATTCGAATATCAATAACGTAAAATAAGCATATTTTTCTTTGATATTATCACTATGAAGAAACACATAAGATATGGGAAAAGATACATAGTATATCTGGGCATAACAATCTGAATGAAATCTGATTGCAATCTACTTTTTCTGATTTTTTACTTAACAAAATGATATTCCTTTGAAAATTATCACGTAACTAAATGTCCGTTTTAGTAATTGGCCAGTAATTGGCTAAGAGTAATATACCAAAATAAAATGATCAATAAGGAAATAGAAAACGATAAAAGTATTTCTACAGTTTTTTGTACCTTACAGATTGATCTAAAAATATTTTGTTTATTTAAAATATATATTTTGTCTCGAGGATGTTTGAATTTAAAGTGACACACTACCTTGAAATTGGTCAAAATATTCTTTTTTTTTTTTTTTTGATTAATGAAACTTTCTTGAATTGTTATTATTTTGATACTTCAGTTTTACCTATTCGACAACTATATCGCGAAATATTGTAAAACTTGTTAATAGATCCAGCGCAATTACCCATACAAATAAAAACATTAATTTTGTTTATTTTCTCTTTTCACGTTTTTATAACTTGCTTGTTCGATAAATACCAAATCCTTTTTCCTAATTTAGATAGAGGTTTCTTTTTTTTCTTTTTTTTTACTTGTTCTCCATGGCGTATTTAATATTTTTGTGCATGGATTTAACATTCATGTTAGAGGTCTGCACGGGAAAGGGCCGGGCCGACAGAATTCTTCCAAATTTTCTAACGGGCCAGCCCGGCAGAATTAGAATATTTTTTTAAATTATATTAGAATAATTTTTTCGGCCCGGCCAGCCAGATAAAAAAATTTTGCGGGCCCGCGGCCCGTTATAAAAATTTCGTCAGGGACGATAAAATATGAGTTATTTTCAATGAATATGTCTTTAACAAGAATTAGTATAAATGTACTAATTTGACAATTAGTTGATGACACTAGTAGGACAACATCAATTCAGAAGTGTAACTTGTATAGTATAGAGATCGGTATCGGAGAGTTAAATTGTGTATAACTTGGGTTAAATATTTTTTTCACTACTTTGCTTGAAATGCTTTCACTACTTTTATTACACATCTTCAATAGTTATGCTGTTTTTAACTTTATTTTTTTCTTTTATTCTAAACCATATTAATTTTTTAATGAATCTTTATTTGAATGTTGAAAGTCTAAAAATCTAAGTAATCATTAATGTATTGGAAGAAAACTGTACTTTATTGTTCACAGATAGCGCGTGTCCATAGACTCTTCGTATTTGACTTGTCATATTTAACCGTAACAGGAGACATAGGTAAAAAAAAAGCTGTCACTTGTGCAAAACGCAACGTAATAAATTTTTCTTTCCTTTAACCTTACTTTATATGATTTTATAATAGGTTACGGGCCCAGCCACGTAGGCGGACTGAAGTGAGATTTGTTTTCCGAAAGAATTAGCTAGTTTTAAATTAAAACTTGTGCGTATGTTTTGATTTGAGTTCTACGACGATCGTTAAGCCTAACGAAGCAAGAGCTTTTGTGAACTGTTTTCTGGACTTTGTTGTTGATTTTCCAAGTCAAGATGGAAGGTGACAAAGTGAAAATAGAAAAGCTAGTAGACTCAAGTAATTGGTCACAATGGAAATTTCTAGTACATACCATTTTAGATGCTCGCGATGCGTTAGAATTAATCGATGGAACGCTTGTGCAAGCGACAGCCGGTAGTGCCAATTACGATGCCGAATTAAAAAAATAGAAGAATACCAACAAAGTGGCAAAAGAGAATTTTGCGACAATGGAGATAAAAAGCCCTTATCTTTAATTATGAACTGTGAAAATGCTAGAGAAATCTGGGTGAAGTTATTGGATGTCTATGAACAGCGATCAGCGGACATTTACTACAAACTCAATTCCGAGAGTATCGCTACGTTACTGGTGATGATATAGCTACACATATGAGTAAAATTGAATTTTTCGCTCGACGTTTACGTGAACTAGACGAACCAGTATCCGATTCATTGGTGATGACAACTATTCTGAATACACTGCCTTCACAGTATCGCCATTTTCATAGTGCTTGGGACTCAATATCATTGGATGACAGTACGCTGTCGAAATTAACATCTAGACTGATGGTTGAAGAAACTAGATTAAGTATTGCTGATGTGAATATAAATCGTGAATCAGCTTTGTTAATGGATAAACGTAAACCATATAATGTTTAAAATCAGAAAAAAAAAAATCAGAAATGCTGCAAATGTTCATTTCAAGAATGAAAAAGGAAAATATGACAAAAGAAAATCGAAATTACAATGCTGGACATGTGGAGGGCCACATTTGAGGCGTAATTGTGTCAAAAATCAACAAAATAATAGAGATTTTGATAAGAAAAATAAAGATACTCAAGGTTTTGCCTTTGTAAACACATTTAACTCAGATAAATCAGGAAGCTCAAAATGGATAATTGATTCTGGTTATACTCAGCATGTGTGTTGGAAACCTGAATTTTTGACGACATATAAAGAAATAGAAGACAAATTATGTTTGAACTTGGTGATGGCAGAAAAATATTAGCCAAAGGCATTCGTAACATCAGAATTTGTTCAATCTAGATGAAAAAGAACAACATTTTTCTGATGTTATGTATGTTCCTGAAATGAAAGCAAATTTATTTTCTGTAAGATCAACAGCAGAAAAAAGTTTCAAACAAATTATCGAAGAACATAAGTAAAAATTTATGAAAAACAATAAGCTTATTGTTGAAGGAAATCGATATGGAGATATGTACTTCTTGGATATAGATACTCTGGAAAATAAGGAAACCGGTCTTATGGTAAGAAATCATAAGGAACATTCTCTTCAAGTATGGTATGAAAGACTTGGTCATCAGAGTAAAAATCATGTTAAAGAATTGCTGAAAATGAAAGGAACTGAAATATCAAAAACTGATGAGACAGAATATTGTGATGGTTGTGCAACTGGAAAATTTCAGAAAACTAATTTTAGAGAAATGCCAAAAGCCACTAAAGCAGGAGAGCTAATCGTTAGTGATGTGTGCGGTCTAATGCAAGAACCATCATTTCAATTTCTAAATATTTTGTTACATTCAAAGATGATTGCAGCCAGTTCCGTAAAGTTTATTTTATGCAACATAAGGGTGAAGTGAAAGATAAATTGCAACAGTACTTAGCATATGTTCAAACTTAAACTACAAATATAGTTAAGGCAGAGTTATAGTTTATGTCAGATAATGGAGGAGAGTATAAAGATCAAGATTTCATAGATTGCCTGAATAAAAATGGAATTGAAATTGGATGATCACCTGCATATACACCTCAACAAAACGGACGCGCTGAACGGGAGAATAGAACATTGCTAGAAATGGCAAGAACAATGTTGTTAACAAAGGGACTGCCAAAACGCCTCTGGACTGAAGCATTGTACTGTTCTGTATCTATCTTAAATCGTACTGGTAAAAAGTTTTGAGAAAAGTAAGACACCTTATGAAGCATGGTATGGAAGGGAATATTCATTGAAGCACCTGAGAATTTTCGGAAGTGAATGCGTTGTCCAAAATCCTCAGCAAAGAATTCCAGACAAAAAGTTTGGTAGAACAAGTATGCGTGGAATCTTTGTGGAGTATGAAGAAGTTACTAGAAATTATAGAGTATATACAAGTGAAAAATCGAGGTGAAATAAGTAGAGATGTAGAATTTTATGAAGTTTCAGTGCATTATACATTGATAGATTTGAGCCAGGGAGAGCAAGAGGTGGAACTGATAGAAAAAGAAGACCAAATTAATCAATAAGAACAAAAAGAACCAGTGAAGTACAAGTGGATAGATTGAGCAACAATACAACCCCTTATAAGATATTCCCATCTGTGTCAAAAGGTAATCGAACCCCAGTCATATCAGGAAGCTATGGAAGCACCAGAGAAACAAAAATGGATTAAAGCTATAGAAGATAATATAAGAATTCATCAGACAGCTTATGCTAAGAGAACACTCTCAATGTTTAAAAGAAGTGCCTGTAAACCTGCTAAAGTGCCTATAGATAAAAGTTCCTTGGATATCCTGTATCATGAAGCCGAAGTACATTCTGAACATCCAATTGTATCAGCTATTGGAAGATTAATTCATTTAGTTGTTGTTTCAAGGCCACGTTTGGCATATGCAGTTGGAAAAGCTGCACAGTGAATTTCAACATATACTGTTGGTTCATGGAAATTTATGAAGCATATTTTGAGGTATTTGAAAGTTACGTTAAGCATGGGAATCCACTACAGTGACTTAACAGATGGTTATGTCGATGGGTTTTCTGATGCTGACTACGCTGGTGATGTGCAAACCAGAAGATCCAAAGCAGGGTACATTTCTACTTTATGTGACAGTGCAATTACTTGGAGTAGTCAACGTCAAGGATGTGTGGCCCTTTTACGACAGAGTCTGAATACATGGCTGCCTCAACTGCATCCAAAAAGCTGGTCTGGTTGACTAATTTGATACGTGAAATCCATTCTGGAATAAATAGGCACCTGCTTGTTGATAATCAAAATGCAATTCGGTTAGCCTATAATCCAACTAACACATAGTACCAAACACATAGACATTAAATTCCATCACATAAAAAAATTAGGGAAGAAAAAAATGTTTTTTTTTAGTTTTCACGTTTTGATGAAGTGCTAATTTTTGATATAATTTTGACTATTTTTCTCTTAATAAAAATATTTCTGGGTAATTGCTAAAATTTTTATATATTTTTTAAAGTTTTAAAGTATGTGTCATGTTTTTAATGTTATAAAAAATGGATAACAAGGAAAATTTGAAAAAAGTCTCTTCCGAAGGCTTTCGGATACCTTAAACAAAGTATTTTATAAACATTTTGAAATGCTTATAAAAATCTTACTTCTCTTCTTTAGATATTTTAAAGATATTTACTGATATTAATTTTATGATTAAATTCAATTTTTTTTATTATTTCTTTTATATGTAAAAGGAAAATATTTCAAATAATTTTGTTTTGTTTTTTCTTTTTCACCTCATTAATTTTGGAAAGTTTAAGGAATGAACTCTATTAAATGAGAATAAAAGACCAATTAAGTTCCAATTTAATGAACAGTGATTGAAATTCATTTTTTTATTGAATTTTCCCATCATAATCATAAAAATGATTAACAGAATTTGGCGTTCCACAAAAGGTAATTATACTTAAATAAAAAAATTGTAATGATTATTAACCAAATTATAATTATATTCTATAATTATAGTTATAAACTTCAATATTCAAAAATATTTTCAGATAGCATGTAAACACTTTATGAAACATTTTTTTCATTATTTTTAAATTAATCATTTTATTCTTTACTAATTAACAACATTTTTTTTCATTAAACTTAAAAATAAATGAGTATAAAAATACCGTACTGCGAATTCTCAAACACAAAAGTAAACACATTTAAAAACACTTTTCGAGACCAAATTGACAATAAATTTATGTGTTGTGAATTAGAATACTTCATATACTATTTTTTTTTAGTTGTGATTTACTCCTTAATATGTTTCAAAACTTTCGCTGTCTGAAAATAGGTTCTTAATATGTTTCCAAAGTGTTACTATTTAGAAATATGTTCTAAAAATAGTATTGTAAATTGTGATGAAACAGTGTTATAAATAATGTTTATGAGAATGTATTCTTACAATAAAGTTGTGCTGCATAACACTTTCTCACCAAGTTAACAACACATGGTAAACATCGCCCAATAAATACAAAAAAAAAATCTACATGTTTCTTTTATAATCACACAATTTTAAAAATAAAGTAAGACACAGTTTGCTTTATAGAAAAATTTACAAATGATTACTGGGTGTGTTGACTAAATTTTTTAAATACATATCAATAATTGCATTTCTGGAAAAAAAATATGAAATTTGGCTTTTTAAACATCATCTATACACACATCAGTATCTTGGTGTATTAATATTCTAGAAAATAATTACTTTTCATAATTATTGGCATTTGCTTTTCATTTTTAAAAACTCTCTATTATTTTCAGCACACCCACTGAAACAAAGATTAACTGTGTTGGATTATTTTTTCAATATCCAGAGCCAAAAAAGATTTATAAGCATCAGATATATTTTATTTAAAGCATTAAAGCTGCTCGGTATCCACAAACATTTTTTTACGAATGCCGTATAGCAAAATTTTTGTGAAACTAACCGCCCTTGGTGATCAGTTTGGTCTACTTTAAATGTATGCTACGCATTAAATGATATTGCTTTTATTCATAGCTTATTTTAATTCCTCATTTTTTTTGAAAAATTAAAAGATTCTGCTACATTGTAAAACATATCCGTTAATATGCACAAATCTTTCCGTAAAATTTTAAAGAATAGTTTCATTTTTCAAAAAAAAAAAAAAAAAAAAAAAAAAAAACCAGTAGAGCTTCCGTTATTGATATTTTGAGACTATAAATACAGTAAGTTTTCCGGAAATTTATGTGGAAACAAAGAAGTTCCGTATTAAAACAGCATAAATTCCGTAAAGAACTCTAGTGGCGCCATCTGTATGTGGGATAGAAAAACATTATAGAGTTGTTTTATGAACAACTTTCCATAATAATATTCTTTATTTCTTTCTGTTTTAATAATATGAAGCTAACATATTTTTACAGTATTAAAAAATAAAAAATAATAATAAAATTTTAAAAATCTTTTTTAAGTTTGAGATTAGTTAGTTAATTTTCAGTTAGTTTATTTCCATTGTGATTTTTAAATATTGTTTAAGTCATTTATAGCATATTTTTAAAAAAGTGCGTAGGATTCTTTAAAATGGAAAAAAAAAATCTACTTTTAATTTTTATATATTTTTTAATCAATTCACTTTCAGAAATTTGCACATAAAATTTAAAACATCTGAAATATATTAAAGAAATTATTATAAAGTTGACGATTATCTATATAAAAACAATAAAGAAAATTTATTTTAATAACCCGTAATAACTTGATCTTTATTGAGATTTAAATTGGTCGTCAGACAAATACTTTGTTAAAATAGATGTTTTATTTAAAGTATGTTAGTATCTTTTCAAAAATAAATAAGTAAATAAATATGAATTATATTATAATAAACTTTTAAAAATCTCCTTAAAATGAAGGAAACAAAACTTTTTAATGCATTCTACTCTTAATGCATGTAATATTTTGAAGTCATTTTTTTTTTTTTATTATTTATTTATTTATTTTTTTTTTTTATAGAACTGAAATTAAAAACTAAATATTCGAAATTATGGAAATAAAATCTGTTAAACATTTAGAACTGTACACGCAATAGAAAATAATTATTAGCAAAAACTAATGCCGCGTTCAACATAAATCCTTTCCTTTATAAAATCATTTGAAATAAGTGAAGATATTTGCAAGCTCTGCATGCGTAACTATGGCTTAATGGTATTACACTACTGCAAGCTGCCATAGGACAGGTCCCTTGTTCGATCCCCATCGAGTATAAGTGACATTTCTTCACTGTTGTTTAAATTACATGTATGTACTCTTATCTGATGAGTCTTTGTTTCAAGAATAAAAATCATAAAAATTTGACCTTGAAAATTATTTTTTGGTTTCAAGCAAAAATTTCTGTATAAAAAAAAGAAAAAAACGGAAATATTTCTGGAAAAAACGGATTTTTTTCAGTTAAAAAACGGAAATAGTACTGGCGTCTAGATTACCAGTATTATTCCCGTTATTTAGAGGAAATTTTTTTTTCAGTGTAGAAAAATAAACATAGATGTCATATACGCACCGCAACAAAATAGGAATTATCTGTCTCATATAGTAACTCGGATATTGTTGTTTATTTATTAACAAACTGTTTATTTACTTTTATTTTCTTTTTTATGATTTATTTATTTATTTTACAAATACTAACTAAATATTTTTATTTATTACTATTTCCTTTTTAAAATAATAGATATTAGTCATTAATATTAATTATGCAACTGATAATTGAAAATGAAGTTTTCGCAGAATTGTCGAGAATGTTATTTATTTTTTAAGTAAAAATAACCGGAAAAGAAGCAAAAAATAACGATATTTTGAAGTTCCATAAGTGCAGAGAAAGAACAAAACGTAAGTAAACTTAATTTACCACGGCTTAAATAAAGCCAAAGGACTACATAATAACCAATAAAATGCGTTTTATTTGGACGTTGCCATTAAACAATTGACAAATAATCGCGATTTCTGTGCCATATACGATAGCATAATATATATATAGATATCTGTGAGTTCATATTTAAGAATTGTTTCTAAAGAAAATATACTGCTTTGTAGAAAAAAAATCCAATACTTTAAGATTTTTCAAAAGCTCTTTTTGTTTATTTTATATTAAAAAATAAATTCTAGGTTTTAATCTTAAAATAAATAACAAGGCTTAAAAATAAAAAGAAATAAATTAGTATAATATAAAATGAAATAAAAGTGCCAGCTATAAATCCTGGTGAAAACTATTATAAAATGTTTACTCCAATACTTCAGTTTGGATGAAAATGATTGAAAAATGACGCTTGACTTTTCAAACAAATTAAAAGGAAAAGATTACCTAAACAAATGTTTTCCTAGGCAGTAGGTATTATACATAAAAGTATTTGCAAAGAAACATGTGGAATTGTTCTTGATCTAAGACAGTTTCTTGTAATGTTTGATCATTGAGACACAAATAGCTTATAAATGGACATGTGTCAGCTGTCAAATTATTTTAAATTCCCATCAATTCCAAAAACTTGAAGTAATATGAAATCAGAAAAATGTTTTTCATCTTCTGTACCGAACGACTTTAAGGTTAATGAAAACATTATTTTAGGGGAATTACATTTACACTATATAAATTTAGATAAGATTCCGCATTTTAACCATAACAGGGAGAGAGAATATCTGTAGATATCCTTTCCAACAGAAAAGATTTATCCAATTTATAAAGTAATCTGGGAAAACAATGTCTCCTCTTGTAATTATTAACAACACTTCTTGAAAAAAATTTTCCTAAACAACACATTGGCACTCAGTTAAAAAAAAAAAAAAAAAAAAAAAAAAAAAAAAAAAAAATGTAATTTTACAGAAGTGAATTAACAGAAATCTGCATGTTTACTAAAATTTTATCTATATATTGTACAGAAAAAAATGCAAATCTGCGAAATTATTTTTTTGTAAAACTACAGATTTATGTAGCTTTACAAAAGAAAAATTACAGTATTCTAACAAAATTTTATCTGTAACCTAAGTTTTTTTTTTTTTTTTTTATATAAAAAGTTCTTGGCATCCCAGTTTCCTAAAAGAGTCTAAGTAAACTTACAGATTTTTACATTTTATGTGAAAATCTTTATTTGTTACATGATTTTTTGCTGTAACTTTTACGTTAAAAATTCTAATAATCCCAGTTTCCAAGTAAATATTTTGTAATTCAAAATAGATAAGAAAAAACCAGAGTTTTATCTTCCATTTTGTTAGTACCTGTAATTATAACTATATATTTATACATCTACCAATCAGAGCAGGTATTATAATAGTTTTAAGAATGGGATCGTCTTTCTACGTGCTTTTTAAAAAACCTTAAAAAAACTTTTTTTAATGTTTTCTATAAACATACAGTATAACTCTGGATACTTTAATAAATTTATTTATTCTCTTCAAACACAAATATAGCATTTAGTATAAGTTTTAAAAATAATAATAATCTTAATTACTGTTTCATTAAAACACATACATCGTATGGTGGGATATTTGTAATTTTACAGGGTTTTTTTTTTTTACAGTGTAGCACATTCACAACACAGTTGAAAATCATTTTAGTTCTAAGTATCAATTATAAAGTTCAGTTAGTGTTTCAAAAGTGTTTCACGAATTTGCAGTGTAGTGCTAAATTCATCTTAAGGGTGTATTCGAAAAAAAATTTTACATCCTCAACAGTTCGAAATTTTCTGATACATCTTCAGACTCATTTTTAAAAGTAGAAACATGAAACTTGCTGAGGTAATACTTGAAGAGACTTATAAGATGCCGTGTGATTTCATTTCTCACTCAATTTATTGGAATTTGATTTATCAACAATTATTTTTTCAGCATGACCCTTTTTTTCGTTCTCAAATCTCCCACTTCGAAAAATTCGTTTCGAAGGCTCAAATTTGAATACATTTTTTGTAAAATTTTCTGAATTATTAAGAAAATTGACAGATACGGCACCTTATATAGTTTCTATATAGGAAAATTTGCCAGTTTGATGCGTTTGAGAACAAAAGTGAATATGAAAATAAATCGGAAAGTAAGCAGTTTGGATTGGATTACACCCTTAAGGTCAATGATTAAAATTCATAAAAAAAGTAGAAATAAATGTACTGAGATTACTTTTAAGTGCAATGCATATAAAATAAATTTACTTAAAATACATTAAAAGTATTTCAAATAACATTAAACATTTTAAAAAACCATGTGAAATAGTTTAACATATAGTAATGCAAATAATGTTTCCCCTGGTTTTAACTTCTATTACAGCTGTGTCAGTTTTTCCTGGAAAACATTCAACATTACACAACTCTTTATTATATTTCTATAACATCGTTTTTACTTATGTGTGAAATTATAGTGATTTACGCACTGTTATTGCAATTTACTGAAGAAAAAGGTACACAATCAATTATATAGCGCAGTTATCAATTTTCAGAAATAAATAGCTGAAAGAAAAAATGGCGCATTCAAAAAATATTCATAATTCCATAAAAATTATTATATAGATATGTAGCAAAACTTTTATCTGATGCATTGTATTTCCACATTACACAAAGTACATAAATAGTTCCATATTTATATCTTATTCTTTTGAATGTGAGTAATATTACATGTAAGACATTTAATAAAAAAAAAATCCCCTCTTCACTTAAACTTATATTTAATCAGCAATGCGTGCGATGCAATTCGCAAATTGTGAATCAAAAGGCATTTTATATAAAAGGTGCCACTTAGAGCCACGTGATTTTTAGTCTCACATTTTTTCTGGAGCAGTTAAAGTAGTCTAGGTGTTCAATGCACAGTACATATAGATAATGTGCGTCTTTGTAAACAAACTGGATTTTTTCGCGACAGCTCAATTTGCTGGTGACAAAATTTTGATTTAAACTGCATTGAAAAATTCTAAACTAAATGTAATAATCACGTCGATATAATAAATTTCATTTTATTGTATTATATGCAGGAAATAATACGTTATAAATTACTAACTCTCCAAGAATTATTATTTTTGCCAACTACAAGTTGAGACGTACATTAGGGTGGAACGAAAAAAAATATATTGTTTAATTTCAATATGTAATAGCGACAAAAAGTTGTCTAATGCCTTTGTTAAGACAGTATTAAAATATTTTAAAAAACATAATATATTTAGAGGTGCCGCAAAGGACTTGAATGTATGATTTTTAAGCAGATTTTGCTAATTTTGCTAAATTTGGTTTTGAAAAAAAAAAAAAAAAATATATATATATAAAATGCTCTTTTCAATTTTTAAATAACACACATAAACTACTTTACAGTAGATATTATAGTTTTATACTGCATGCCTTTACTATTTATGCTACTAAATTTGCACTTTTTAACTTCCATTTCTTTAGATTTTAACAGTACTAGTACACCGAACCCGGTGTTCCCGGGTCACAGAGTAAAGGCGAAAAACTTTTTTTTTAATTTAAAATTGAAAAGTCTGATAAATTTTTCCTACGTAATATGCTTTTTAAACTGCCAACTAATTCCAAATAGCAATTTTATATGAAACATATTAATTATGTAATCATATAAAGCAATAAAGCTTTGAAAATTATCGGTACTTCTGTATTAGAAGCAAGATAAAAGTTATTAGCCAAAGATTTTGCCAAAGAATAAAATTGCATTCGTTCAGTTTTTAAAACCAACTAAGAAAATATGACACACAAATATTCTTTAAAATAAATTTTTGTAAAGGTTAATTGATGTATCTTTTGTAAAGTAAGTTTGCAGCAAACTAAAAGTCATTATTAAAGTGATAGATAAAAACGAAATAAAACCAACAACATTCACCGTGTTTTATAGCCGACGATATTTTAACATAACAGGTTTTTAATTACTATTTTTTTTCAGTTGCTATGAAAAAATGCCAACTAAATTATACAGTGATCTGTTATTTTCCATGGGGAAAAGAGATAGATGGAGGTGCAGTATGCGATTAAAACGGTTTCAAATGGGCCTTATTCTTTCAATTTAAATCTCGTATTCGGCCCAAACAAAACAATCACATGGAACAGAGACCGAATCCTTTAGCACCATTTTTTCTCTAAATAAAACATCTGATTATATTTTAGCATTCTAAAACAGCATTTCATTGTATTATGAATTAAAACAGTATCGGTAAAAGTTTTCCTCTTATGCGAAAGTACGCGGTTATGTTTGATGCAATGCAGCGAATTTTAGGGTTACTTTTTTGGCGTCATACCTCCAGCTACCAAACTACATCTCTATTCTCTCTCTCTCTCTCTCTCTCTCTCTCTCTTTTTTTTTCCCTAATCACTATTTTTCTTTTATTTCCCACATAAATGCGATACTCAAGTTGCCACCATTAGAGAAATTGAACTAAAAACTACAAAAAAAATAATATTTCAAAAACAAATTAAGATACAATTTTCTAACAAACTGCATTTAAAAGTGCATTTTTTTCTCTATACGATGGTATGAAGTTTGAAAACGTACTATGTCTAGAAGTTTAAATATTTACAATAGTGAAAATAGCAAAATCGAAATTTCATCGGAAAGTGTTGCCATTCAAAACATGACGTATGCGTTACGCACAGATACGTTTGGCCTTTATTATATAGATTTCATAATTATATATATAAAACCCCTCCGTGTATAACAATTCCGGAATCAACCTATCCACAAGAAAAAAGAAACTCATTCACCAATGAAAACGTTTCATAGTCGTAATGGAGCGTTCTCATTGGTCAGATTTACAGTGGGAGTTGTAAATGATGTCACTACATTTTACTTCACTTTGAAATCTTTCCACGATTTCAAAAAGTACGCTGTTAAAAATTTGAGCTATTTGCTGCAGCGGCACTCCACAGCTTTTATAGAATATCTCTTTTATGACCAATGAGAGTGCTCCATAACACAGTAAAGTAACCGTTTTCTATAAAAGTGGTGGAGTGACGCTGTAGCAAATGAGTCAAATTTTTTACAGTGTACATTAGGGTGGAGCGAAAAAAATTTTTTTTTGAAAATCAAAAACGGGTAGGTGCCAAAAGTTGCCTTTATACTAGTACATAAACTTCGTGAAATTTTACCGACGAAAAAAAATGGCTTGAGTCTGCGCTTTTGCTTCAAAAATCGAAATTTTGGGTAAAATTCATGTCATTTTTTGACATTTTTTCCAAAAAATTAAAAACTTCCTACAGAGCTGGTTAGTATTTAAAAGTGTTGCTTAGACCTTTATATTTATCTGCTTAACATATTTAAACTATAAAACAATATCTGTAGTCTGTATAATTGGAGCAAATCTGACAACTTTTTGTGAAAAATCAGCGTTAACCTCTATATTGGAGCATACGACGAAATGTTGTTTTGAATGCATTTCTTACCTAGTTGCTTTCAAAACTACTGTGTATATAACTCATAGAGGTGGTTGCATTATCCCACCCGTCTCAACCACCCAATCTTTTAGGCCCAGTGTTTTATTTATGTATTGAATTGTTATTTTTTTCCCGAAGACGAGTATAAGTTTTCTATATATCAAAGTAATTTATCTCTTCTTTGTATTCATTGACATTGGATGATTTGGATCATGCTGGTGCGACCTGCTGCACGTATATTTTTATACCATGTATAACAGAAGAGAAGCTGAGTAATGTATTGGGTATGTTCTTAATTGAACCTATTCAGCAGTCTATTATCTTCATTAAAATTTCATGCAATTAGTACATTATGATTGGAAGTTCTGTTATCACAACATTCTTTCAATCAATTACATTTTATATGCAATGATTTGCCTGATAATTGATTGTATGAATTCAATTTCTAGTATGTCATCATTTATTGAACCTATTACATTGAATATATGCTGAGAAGCCAGCTGTTTAATATTATGACGATCGTCACAGAGGATTGCAAACAAAATTTGCGTGTAAAACAACAATATTTCTAAAGAAGATTTAGCATGCTTTATGTCGTTTCCTGTGTTGTTCCGTAGTCTAGTAATTTCTAATAAGATTTTAGATCTATTATTCAGGTGTGTTGTACATTTGGTATAAAACATCCCGCGATATAAACTTGGATTATACATTTTGTGAGTGAACATATAGACGGTGATTGCCAATCTGTGCTTATATAAAGCGGAAAATTTTATTAACTTTATGAGCTGTCTTTTGTGTGAGATGTTTTCTAAATTCCTATTCACCATTCTTTCTGAGAGATAGTTTTCCTTATGAATTAGCTTTGCAATCTCCGACAGAAATTTCTAGTCTGTTCTGAGTATCTTTTTCTCAATTTGAGAAAATAATTTTTCAAAATTATTCTCTATTTTATAAAAAAAAAATTGCAATAGGAAGTGAATAGTACGTAGACAAAGATTTTCCTTATTGATCCAGTGAATCCATGTACCTTAGAACATTTTATATCGACTTCTCTAATAATTGACGCAGAGGAAATTCACTGGAGTTGAAGTAGCGACTGATTCACAATTCTAAGCTTACCCCATGCAAAATGGTTCACAGTGACAAATAAAATTCTTCTAATTTTAAATGAGCATTTATAGTCGATTAGAATCCGTACATTCCCTCATAAAGTACTATGCTTTATAAGTTTATGCCCAGGACATTTCACCATCAAATGTTGTCCATTCATAAAAAGGGGATCTAAAAGTTAATAGGAAATTACCTAGATACGAAAACACTTAGAAAACGGCATAAAACTAATGCAAAAAAAAGTGTATACAACAGCGGTTGCTTTACACATGGAGAACAAATTTTCATTGCAATTCTCTCTGACGATCACCATCATATTAAACAGCTCGCTTCTCAACATATAAAAAATGCAAAAGTAGAATAAATGATGGCATACTTATAGTTGAAATATCTGAAATCATCTTTGAAGCAAATCATTACGTAAAAAAAATACAATTGACTGAAAAAAATGTTGTGGTAACAGAACTTCCAATCACTATTCATCAACTGAATGTAAGTTTGATAACTATGATAGATGGCCGAATATATCCCTTTAATAATATTCCCGTACATTACTCTGCTTGTCATTTTTTTGTATAAACTGTAAAAATATACATGAAAATAGTTACAGCAGCATGTGGATGCAAAGAACAAGGTGGAAGCATCGAAAACATGCCAAATGTTTATAAAGAAAATCACAAATCAATGTATAAATAAAACACTGTATTAAGATGATCGAATAGTTGGACCGGGTGGTATAGGAAATATAGCCACCTCCACGACGCATGTCGAAGGTAGTTTTGAAAACAAGAGCTGTATTAAAAACAACAATTCGTTGTATGACACAATAGAGTGGTAATATTGTTTTCTTACTAAAAGTTGTCTGTTTTGCTCCAGCTATAGGGAATAAACATATTGTTTTATAGTTTAAATATGTTAAGCAGATAAATATAAAGATCTATGCAACACTTTTAAATACTAACCAGCTCTGTAGGATTTTTTCAATTTTTTTGAAAAAATGTCAAAAAATGACAAATTTTACCCAAAATTTCGATTTTTGGAGCAAAAGCGCAGACTCAAGCCATTTTTTTTCAGCGGTAAAATTTCACGCAGTTGATGTACTAGTATAAAGGCAACTTTTGGCACCTACCCGTTTTTGATTTTCAAAAAAAATTTTTTTTCGCTCCACCCTAGTGTACATTTAATTAAAACTTTTTATTAAAGGAAGGCGATTGTGCGTTTTAAATGCAATATTGTTAAAATTTTTATATTCGGGTTGCTTTAATTTATTTTCTTTACAGCGGTGAATGACTCTTGAGAATTTCAAATCTATCAAAAACATTGTGAAAAGTTACCTCCGATTTTAAAGGCAATCTATTTTCTGACCAATGAAACCGTTCCATAGTCGTAATGGAGCATAGTCGTTCTCAATGGTCACATTTACAGTCGGAGCTGTAAATGACGTCACTACATTTTACTTCGCTTTGAAATCTTTTCACGATTTCAAAAACACTATTTAATTAAAACTTTTTATTTAAGCAAACCGCGGATGCGTTTTAAATTTCATTATAATCCCCACCCCCATCTATCAGATAGTTTTGCTATAGTTTTAAATGCAGATTTCTGTTGAAATTTTCTTTCTTTTTATCTTTCTTGCTTCCATTTTTTTTTTTTTTTTTTTTTTTTTTTTTTTTTTTTTTTTTTTTTTGTTAGATTTTTCCCTTTTCAAGTTTAATCGCTGTATTTATCAAAATTGTTTCAGCCTAAAGTGGGTATGACTGACCACAGTTGTTGTAATTTTTTTATCATCCTTTAAAAATGCAAACACGTCATTTTGACGGGCTATCATCTAGTAGAGAAGATTAACCTTACTTTTAACTTAAAAACACAGCAAAACATTTTTTAATTCTGAAAATTAATAGTCAACAGCAGAATAGTACGTGGTTTGAAGTAACCTTGATTCAGGCGGTATATTATTGGCTGGTGTAGGGTGGCAAAAGAGTAAGGGATGCATGTAGCTGTAGCAATGATCTGGTCACATGTTTCTCTCGTAAGTCCGCGCAAGCAAACTGAATTGTTTGAGTAACAAATCTTATTATGCTGTACTTTTTTGATTTTGTTTTGTTTATGAATATGTAAATTTGAATATTAGTGGTAGTATTAAATTTATTAGTTAATATTTTAACTTTAGTGTTATGGCAGTGTCAGTTCAGACGAGACAAATGTTAGAATGCCCAATTTTTGGATCCCCTAAAGAATTAAGCGATTTAAATCTTCCAACTTATTGTGACATTATGAAATATCTTTATATTTGACATGAGCTGAAACCAGGAAAAAACATCAAAAGAACCAACTTCGAATGAAATACTTGATATTCTTATTAAGAAAGTTGAATCTATTTGGTCGAAAGCATCTATTCCTATAGTATCTCATACCCGCATGTTAAAAATGGTAAAAACCTATCACGATAAATAAAGAAATATTTTAATATCAAAAAGTAGAAAAGGTACATAAAAATGTGATTTAATTGCAGCAAAGTTTTTAAATGAAAACAAACGTCTTTTTGATGTAGCAACCTGTAAGTGCAAAGTATTTTCTGTCTGTAAGTGCGAAAAAAGAAAAAAGTATCTAAACTTAAACAAGATTTTTTAATTGACCAAAGAACTGTGAGAAAAATAAGTAAAAGTGGAGTCATAAAGTTATTTCCAATATTTTAACGCAAAGAGAATAGAAGAAGCAACAGGTCAAACAGAAACAAAGTACAAGTACAATCAGAAATTAGTAGTGTTAAGGCTGCTAGAAAAGATGAAAATGATGCTCTTCAATCAGATCCTGAGAAAACATCTAAAAGAAAACTTAACATGCAGTCCCAAAAATTACTTTACCACTTTTTTGGATACTGCAAGCGAGTAGTACTTCCTACAGTAGCAAGTGTCTGTAACCGATCTGGAGTTTCAGACAGAGTTGCTGCAACTATCGCAAGTGCTGCTCTTAAAGATGTTAGAATGATTACAGAGGATAATAAAGGTAAAGTAATTGATAGAATGAAAATTCGAAGAGAGAGAGCCAAGAATCGGACAAAAAGATAGTAAGAAGCCTTAACCAAGTTGGAGAAAAGATAGGTTTGTTTTTCGATGGAAGAAAGGATAAAGCAATTGTGAAAGATAAAAAAGTGAGCAAATTTTACAAAAAAGACGGTCATAGAAAAACATATTTCTTTAGTAAAAGAGCCCAATTCATCCTTTCTAGGGAATGTAACATTTGGGAACAGGCGGAGCTATAAAAAATAGCATAATCGAGTACTTCAGTTGTAACAATCATTTGAACATATCAACTGTAACTGCTTTTCAGTGCGAAGGGACACCCACAAACATTGGAGTTAATAACGTTACGATTGATTTAATGGCAAAAGATCTGAATGGACGACTGCAGTGGCTGATTTGTTTGTTCCACTTGAGAATGAATTGCCTTTGCACCACCTGTTTCGTGAATTGGACAGAAAAACAAAGGGTTCTCTTGAATTTGAAGGGGGCTTTAAAAAGTTTTACATATTATCAAAACACAGAGTTTGAACAACTATTTGTAAGCAAAAAAAGTAATTACAGCTACTAAATTCAAATTGATATTACATCTTGATTCTTTTTGAAAAAAGCTAATTTATTTGACTTTTGCAAAAACTTAATGCATAAATTTACCTCAATTGAACTTAATATTATTATTGTTATAATAAAGAAGCATGTATAGATTGCTATTAAAAAGAATATTTGATTTTTAAAATGTAAAATTAAAACAGTGAAAATAAAATTATAATATTATGCTAAATTTGGATTTTTAAAAAAAATCCCTATATTTAAGGCTCTTGCGGCACCTCAAGATATAAATTTAGAACGAAAAAACTTCGTAATTTTATTGTTAACATACAAAGTAACTTTTAATTGCTATTACAAAATTATTTTCTAAAGAAAATATTTTTCCCTATACTTTCGTTCCACCCTAAAGTACATCCTTTTTTGGGTGCGTGACGTCACATGTACATTATCTAGTTTTAAAATATCGCAATTCGTTATTGCGCAATTGTACACTACACTTTCACACGGCACAAAATGTACTGTAAAATGGTATACGTTTCAAAGTAAAGTAGCAATTCCAATTGTCTACTTACTAGTAGCTTGCTACTTCAGAACACGGATTTCATGTTATGACATTTTTTTGAGAAGCTCCAAGTAATCAGGTATTATATTTTGCAGATTTTTAGCGTATCTAATTTTTTATATTTGATTTCACTTCACTTTGTCTGCAATTCGAATCATTAATTTAATCTTCCTCTTATCAGTGAATGTGTCTTCTTTATATGCCTTGTACAAATTTAAAAGATCAATAAGGCACAATTTAAAATATAACCCAAAGATAATTTTAGTCTTACCCCTAAATAATTGTACTGCTAAAATAAGTTAATAAAATAATTTCCTAAGCATTTCTAAATAACTTTATGTTAACATGACTCACTAAAAATAAAAGAAATTTCAATTTACTAAATTTCATTTCTGGAATACCTAAAAAGTCAAAAATACATTATGAAATAAATTGTTATTTTTAAGAAAACATATATTATTAATTATTTTCGGTATTTTCTGTATTAGCATTTGAAAACTAAAAGCAAATACAATCGTTTGAAAATCCCCAAAGATACGGAATTAGATTTTTAAAAAAGATTCATTTCAATTTTTATAGCATAGTATTAAATTTTCTCTTACAAGTTTTCTATTACATTTAAAGGCAATTTGCTGATTGGATATTTTTTATTTGTGTTTGAGAATTCCATTTTCTTTTTAATTCTATTAAATTCTATGCTTTTTATTATTTTATTTATTTTAGAATAAGTAAAATAAGAAATTTTAAATTCTATTCTAGGATTAACTTTATGTTTTCTGTCTCATTTATGGTAGAATTGTTTTTCATTAAATAACTTTACATAAAATCAATTACGTTGCAATTGCTTGGGCAAAAGGCAAATAACTTGTTTTTATTTTTATTATTAATATTTAATTTAAGAATTCCATTTTTAGTTTTCATGCCTTTTATGTTTTTAATGAAACTTTTTAATGTTAAATTAAAACAGGCAATGCTATAAGTATACATATATACACTAGGGTGGAGCGAAATTTTTTTTTTTTTTTTTTTGAAAATCAAAAACGGGTAGGTGCCAAAAGTTGCCTCTATACTAATACATCAACTGCGTGAAATTTTACCGCTGAAAAAAAATGGCTTGAGTCTGCGCTTTTGCTCCAAAAATGGAAATTTTGGGTAAAATTTGTCATTTTTTGACATTTTTTCAAAAAAATTAAAAGCTTCCTACAGAGCTGGTTAGTATTTAAAAGTGTTGCTTAGACCTTTATATTTATCTGCTTAACATATTTAAACTATAAAACAATATCTGTAGTCTGTATAATTGGAGCAAATCTGACAACTTTTTTGTGAAAAATCAGCGTTAACCTCTCTATTTCAGCATACAACGAAATGTTGTTTTGAATGCATTTCTTATACCTAGCTGCTTTCAAAACTACTGTGTATATAACTCATAGAGGTGTTTGCATTATCCCACCCGTCTCAACCACACAATAATCTAGGCCCAGTGTTTTATTTATGTATTGAATTGTTATTTTTTTCCCGAGGACGAGTATAAGTTTTCTATATATCAAAGTAATTTATCTCTTCTTTGTATTCACTGACTTTGGATGATTTGGATCATGCTGGTGTGGCCTGCTGCTCGTATATTTTTATACCATGTATAACAGAAGAGAAGCTGAGTAATGTATTGGGTATGTTCTTAATTGAACCTATTCAGCAGTCTGTTATCTTCATTAAAATTTCATGCAATTAGTACATTATGATTGGAAGTTCTGTTATCACAACATTCTTTCAATCAATTACGTTTTATATGCAATGGTTTGCTTAATAATTGATTGTATGAATTCAATTTCTACACTGTAAAAAAAATTCTGTAAGGTTACTAAGAATTTTCTAGGAAACTGGGATGCCTAGGACTTTTCATGTAACCGCAACAGAAGAAAATCATGTACAATTACAAAAGTTGTTTTAGTTAATGTTACTAAATATTGTTTAGTAAACATACTAACGATTTTTAGTGAGTTTCCTAAAGAATAGTCTGTAAATTTTCTAAATATTATTTAGTAAACTTACTATAAATTATTCAGGGAGTTTAGTAAGGAATGTTTCGTAAATTTACCAATGATTATGTTGTATATGCAGTAACGATTTGTTAGGGAGTTTTCTAAAGAATGTTTTGTAAACTTACTACTGATTATTTAGTAAATTTACTAATGATTTGTAAAGGAGGTTCTCATATCATTTTATATAAATGTACTAAACATTATTTAGTAAGCTTACTAGCGATATTTTAGAGTGATCACTATATATATATTGGTAAATTTACTGAGAATTATTTAATAAACGTATTTATGAATTTTTAGTGAGTTTTCTATACATTATTTTGTGAGTATTCTAATTATTTTTAGTATTCTTACAAAACATTTTGTAGTATATTTATTGAGAATTTGTTGTACATTTGCAAGGGACTTTATGGCATATTTACTATGGGTTTTTTATGCTTGCACCTTAAACCTTTTATGTACTTTATAAAAAAAATGTAACTTTAATGAGATATCGTTAGAAAAATTACCAATTTTGTTTTGGATTGTATTTAAGGCACATTTTGTATTCTCGCCAGAAAGTTCTTTGCAACTGTACAAGTGTTAATACATCAAATTTGTTAATGATTTTTTTTTGTATTGTATTTAAAATATTTTATCTGCACATATCAACATGTATTTGTAACGGCACACATTGTTTGCAATGTTATTACTATATTTTTTACAGCAGTATTCCAAAAAGATTTTACGCAATTGTTTTTTATTCTAACACTTAAATTAATCGGAGTTATTATAGTATTCTTTCAATATGAAGTTGAATTTTTACAGTTTTAAATATCCAGAATGGAATATTTCGATGTAAAATAAGCAATATGGCCTAACATGTGTTTCAATATCACCACAGCAATTGACATAAATGTTACGCATGAGAAAACTCACTGAAGTTTCAATGTAGATATTTAAATAGGTGCAAAATCATTTTTTATATTATATCAGCATTATAACAATATTACTAAATGAGCAGATAAGCTGAAGCCGATCTTACGGTCTTTAGTTAAACTAAAAAAAGTAAATAGATAGAGTAATGTAAATAAATTACCATAACTGAGTTTTAAAATATGCCTAAAAGAAATATGATTTTAGATGAAGCACAGTGCTTAATTTAAACATATAAAGCGCTGAGCCTCACCTAATCCAATACATGATTAGAAAACCTCTATATTATGAAAAAACATTGTCCATTTATTCTACGCGAATATGCTTTTAAACTAGAATGCTAGAAATGAAAATATAGTAGTCTTGTATTTAAGATGTTTTGTTCAGTTCTATGGTCATATGAATTTCATTAACATGTGTCTTCTGTTACATATATGTGAAACACTATATAATAGGGTGGAGCGAAAAAAATTTTTTTTTGAAAATCAAAAACGGGTAGGTGCCAAAAGTTGCCTCTATACTAGTGCATCAACTGTGTGAAATTTTACCGCTGAAAAAAAATGGCTTGAGTCTGCGCTTTTGCTCCAAAAATCGAAATTTTGGATAAAATTTGTCATTTTTTGACATTTTTTTCAAAAAAATTAAAAAATTCCTACAGAGCTGGTTAGTATTTAAAAGTGTTGCTTAGACCTTTATATTTATCTGCTTATCATATTTAAACTATAAAACAATATCTGTAGTCTGTATAATTAGAGCAAATCTGACAACTTTTTGTGAAAAATCACCGTTAACCTCTCTATCGGAGCATACAACGAAATGTTGTTTTGAATGCATTTCTTACCTAGCTGCTTTCAAAACTACTGTGTATATAACTCATAGAGGTGGTTGCATTATCCCATCCGTCTCAACCACCCAATCATCTAGGCCCAGTGTTTTATTTATGTATTGAATTGTTACTTTTTTACCGAAGACGAGTATAAGTTTTCTATATATCAAAGTAATTTATCTCTTCTTTATATTCACTGAATTTGGATGATTTGGATCATGCTGGTGTGACTTGCTGCACGTATATTTTTTATACCATGTATAACAGAAGAGAAGCTGAGTAATGTATTGGGTATGTTCTTAATTGAACCTATTCAGCAGTCTATTATCTTCATTAAAATTTCATGCAATTAGTACATTATGATTGGAAGTTTTGTCATCACAGCATTCTTTCAATCAATTACATTTTACATGAAATGATTTGCCTAAAAATTGATTGTATGAATTCAATTTCTAGTATGTCATCATTTATTGAACCTATTACATTGAATATATCCTGAGAAGATAGCTGTTTAATATCATGACGATTGTCACAGAGGATTGCAAACAAAATTTGCGTGTAAAACAACAATATTTCTAAAGAAGTTTTAGTATGCTTTATGTCGTTTCCTGTGTTGTTCCGTAGTCTAGTAATTTCTAATAAGATTTTAGATCTATTATTTAGGTATGTAGTACATTTGGTGTAAAACATCCCGCGGTATAAACTTGGTTTATACATTTTGTGAGTGAACATATAGACGCTGATTGATAATCTGTTCTTATATAAAGCGGAAAATTTTATTAACTTTATGAGCTGTCTTTTGTGTGAGATGTTTTCTAAATTCCTATTCCCCATTCTTTCTGCGAAATAGCTTTCCTTATGAATTAGCTTTGCAATCTCCGATAGAAATTTCTAGTCTGTTCTGAGTATCTTTTTCTCAATTTGAGAAAATAATTTTTCAAAATTATAATCTATTTTATATAAAAAAAATTGCAATAGGAAGGGAATAGTCCGCAGACAAAGATTTCCTTATTGATCCGGTGAATCCATGGATCTTAAAACGTTTTATATCGACTTCTCAAATAATTGACGCAGAGGAAATTCACTGAGTTGAAGTAGCGAAGGATTCAATATTATACACAATTCTAAGCTTACCCCATGCAAAATGGTTCACAGTGACAAATAAAATTCTCCTAATTTTAAATGAGCACTTATAGTCGATTAGAATCCGTACATTCCCTCATAAAGTACTATGCATTATAAGTTTATGCCCAGGACATTTCACCAACAAATGTTGTCCGCTCATAAAAAGGGGATCTAAAAGTTAGTAATAGGAAATTACCTAGATACGAAAACACTTAGAAAACGGCATAAAACTAATGCAAAAAAAAGTTATACAGTGGTTGCTTTACACATGGAGAACAAATTTTCATTGCAATTCTCTCTGACAATCACCATCACATGAAACAGCTCGCTTCTCAACATATAAGAAATGCAAAAGTAGAATAAATAATGGCATACTTATAGTTGAAATATCTGAAATCATTTTTGAAGCAAATCATTACGTAAAAAAATACAATTGACTGAAAAAATTTTGTGGTAACAGAACTTCCAATCACTATTCATCAACTGAATGTAAGTTTGATAAATATAATAGATGGCCGAGTCGATATCTTTAATAATATTCCCGTGCATTACTTTGCTTGTCATTTTTTTTGTATAAACTGTAAAAATATACATGAAGATAGTTACAGCAGCATGTGGATGTAAAGAACAGATGAACAAGGTGGAAGCATCGAAAACATGCCAAATTTTTATAAAGAAAATCACAATCAATGTATAAAACCAACACTGTACTAAGATGATCGAATAGTTGGGCCGGGTGGTATAGGAAATATAGCCACTTCCACGACGCATGTCCAAGGTAGTTTTGAAAACAAGAGCTGTATTAAAAACTATAATTCGTTGTATGACCCAATAGAGTGGTAATGCTGTTTTCTTACTAAAAGGTGTCTGTTTTGCTCCAGCTATAGAGAATAAACATATTGTTTTATAGTTTAAATATGTTAAACAGATAAATATAAAGGTCTAAGCAACACGTTTAAATACTAACCAGCTCTGTAGGAATTTTTTAATTTTTTTGAAAAAATGTCAAAAAATGACAAATTTTACCCAAAATTTCGATTTTTGGAGCAAAAGCGCAGACTCAAGCCATTTTTTTTCAGCGGTAAAATTTCACACAGTTGATGTACTAGTATAAAGGCAACTTTTGGCACCTACCCGTTTTTGATTTTCAAAAAAAAATTTTTTTCGCTCCACCCTACTATATAATAACTAATTCAATGGTTCAAAACATAAGAGTTCTGCAATAAAATTAATTTCTTTATCTGTGTTATGTTTGAGCTGACGCTTTGGTCAGGGCATCAAAGGAAATATAATGTTATGTTTATTTGAAAGTGGAGAAAGCACTTTTTATTTGCCTCTACCCACAATTAGGCCAAAGTGATCGTGATAATGACAGCACATCGCGGAGAATGGAGGCCTGCAAACGACCCACGTGACCATCCTTACTTCACTTAAAAAACAATAAAAATATCTTTATCCATGATGACATAAAATATCAAACATAAAGTTAAAAAAATATATATATAAAATTGAAAAAGGTAAAAAAGGTTACCTGTCAAGTCCTTGGATGTTGATGACAAATAAATCCAGACAATAGGGCCAAGAAATTATTATGCACACAAAATTTGAAGAAAACTATTTTTATTTCATGAAGAACTTGTTTCCCTTTTTCATGAATAAATATTTCTTCACATATTTATATTATTTTTGACTCGTACATATTAATCTCTCTCTTCATAAAAACCATATCATAATATATGCTAATCACAACAATTGCTATCTCCAAGCAATAAAAATTCTTTGTCAATAATATATTTTAGATTTCTCAACAGGATGTAAATTATAAATTTTCTCATGACATAAAAGGAGAATATAATATTATTTCTTCTTGAAAAAGAGCAACTTTCATAATATGAACTTTCAAAAAAAAACAAAATGTATTATACTTCATATTGCATAGATACAAACCAATATTTTCTTCATAACGCCCCTTGGGTATTCAAAAATTATATATATAAAATTGGGCAAAATAATGAAGTAAAAACTTTATGAGAATCAAATATGTTCACTTGATGAAAGAAAAATGTTCACCTCTTAAAGCACACGTTCTTCACCTCTACTTGTTTTTTTTTAGAGGATTGAGAACATATAAAAGCACAATTAAAGAATTGATCACATAAATATTCGACGAAAATTTTGGACGAAAAGATGAAGAATAAAACTATTTAGAATAAACATGTCGACAACCTTCTTTAGTTAAAAGTGGCATCAATAGAGCAACACATAAAAGGCTTCACGACGTCACCTTATTTAATACGCATATCCAAACAGAGTGCACAACAAAAATACTTTCAGGATCCTTTGAAACAAAAGGTTTGCTCCTCGTTGCTTAACAGAAATCAACATCACTTTCCTAGATGCATTTTGAGGGCAGCACTTTTTCTTTGCCGCACTTAAAAATCAGCATCGCAATAATATCAACATAACAAAAAAAAAACCGTTCCATCCTTCGTTAACGGGGGAGCACCTCTGCCCCGAAATTACACTAAAAACTTTCAATCATACGACTGCATCCATTACAGCAGGTGTCTATCGGCGCAACTGACGCAGGTGGCCGCGAGCCCAGGGGAAAAAGAGAAAGGGTTATTGTAAATGCAAAATACGCCAATTTGGCAGTTAGCAACAGAGGGGGTGAGGAAAAACTAAGCCAAATTACAATATACAGTATGAAAAGATATGTAACTAATAAGAATAAAATTGATAACCATCTTAAGAGGGGAGGCCAAAGCCGGTGGCCATGTACTTAACGGCTTGAAATACGTCACCTGTGAAATTTAATTTGATAGGTTAGGGGTGTGTCCGAATAAACGGAAGTTCCACCCAAAAGAAATAGCGAGAATGTTCTCGAACAAATTTAAAACCGGAAGGAATGATTTCAAACAGAATTTTACCGGCTTGGAACATTCGAAAGCTAAGTAAGAAAGAAAACATTACAGGCGACGAAATGAAAATAAACGAAACCGAAATTAAATTTAAATTGAGAACATTAATAAAAAGGAAGGTGATATGAAATAAAATGGCTAATAAAAATGAATTATACTAAACATATGGGGGGGTTATGGAGTAACCACCACATATTACCCAGGGTCCCCCAAAAGAAAATATTGGTGAGATGACAAAATGAACAATTTTTCATCGAGACAATATTTTCTAACACATGTACAAATATGCTAAATAATTACACAAAATAAATGTATCAGCAATAGTTATAAAAATATACATAATTGTTGTACATGATATTTAAATAATAAAAAAATAATTACTGTTATGATAGTAATCCTTATGAAAATATACCAACTGTAGTAAATGTTAACATGAAAGGTATATAAAGTTTCTTTCAGAGGTATCTATCATATATATCAAAAAAAATTTAAAGTCTATGTCTATGTGCAACAGTCCTTAACTTTAACGAGTCTCTTGTTAGGCTGTGCAAAATGCACTATAACAGTAGAATGCTTTTAGCATATGTCAAAATATTTGATTATACAATAATATGTATATCTATTTTCTTAGTTGTCAACAAAATGAAGCATATTATAACTGTATATGAATCATGTTATAACTATATATAACATATATGGTTTCAAATAACACATAATAAATTAAATGAATTTGTAAGTTGAAAATTGAACAACCATAAAAATATATATATAAATGGTGCAGAGAGATTAGTTATGATCTCATAAAAAAAATTACTTATATCACCACATAGCCTTTTACATTTTCAATAAATCTTAAATGAATAACCTTAGTATTATTCAATAACACACTTTCGCAGAGAATAAAATAATAAGTTGCAAAAAGAATGGTAATAAAAGCATGATATTATTTTCCAATAAAAATATCTTCAAAGTGAATATAATAATTTTCAAAGAGAGAATTTTTACGCTCTCATAAAGGCATATTCTTGAACATTTTCAAAATAAATTGACAATAATTGCATAAATATCTTCAATACTATACTTCATTCAAAATAAACATAAAACATAAGATGTTTAATATTCTGAAAAAAAAGGAAGAAACTTATATGAATATGTCAATCTTATATATGACTTGATAATGTCAACTTACAAAGAAAAATCAATTGTGTCAAAATTTCTATATAGAAGATATCTAGAACATATTTACTTGTAAATTTTCAAACATTTTTAAAAAAAATTAAGTAAGTGATCACTTTTGCATTTGTCATAAATCAAGAATTTGCTTTATATAAATATATATAATGACTCATTAAACATCTTTGGATAAATATATATATCATGACTGAATCAAGAACTTTGGATAAATATATATATAATGACTGAATGAACAACTTTGGATAAATATATATATAATGACTGAATCAACATCTTTGGATCCAAAGTATAAATACCCAAAAGTATACAAAAATATTACTTATTGTGAGTCATTCACTTTCTATATTTCAACAAGAAGAGAAGAAAACATTAGTATGAATAAGTTTATCATGCATTTTCTTTTTTTTTTTTTTTTTTATCAAAAGAGGTTAAATGTTAAAGCATGCATGCATTGTAAAGAGAAGACACAATAGGGAAAATAATTTGATGAGTACTCATTTTTATGTTTACCTTATATCAATTACAATTTCACCTTTCTTATTAGAATGCACATTTGTCAAAAATAACTTTAAATAATGACATAATATTATAACAAGGATATAAAAGACAAATTCTTTCTCAATTTTTTTTGCATCAACTATTATAATTAAAGACTTTATAAAATTTAAAAGTATGGCATACATGAGATTATATGTATATATTGTAAAAATTATGACTTATAGATAAATACAGTAAATAATAAAACTATTAAAATTCATACATACATCCCGAGGATGACCGTTGAGTTGTACCAGGGAGAAGAAGACTTAAATAAAATGAAAAAAAAATAATAACAGCTGCCTGCAGCCTGGAGAAAAGAAAAAAAAATTACATAGCGATTCTTCTTGCTGGACAATCAGTGCGGCTAGCTTCGACTGAATATATTACAAAGCAAAAGTCATCCTGTAAAAGGAAAAAGAGAGTTAGTCTATTTTTTATGTAGTTTATGATTGCGAGGACGAAGATCATAACTTCTATATTGAGTGGATTTGCTTTTAGCACCAGTATGAGTGCCATCAGGAGGAGCTTGTGACAGTACCGATTTACTGGAACATGAAGATGTTTGCTGGCATTTAGAAGAAGAAAGAATTTGAGGAGAAGTATTACAAGCTGCATCATGATTTGAAACTTGAATAGAAGAGTGTTGTCTCACAGGAGTGGAGGATGCATTATCAACAGCTGGTTGATCATGTGATGCACCTTTTGAAGAAACTGAAGGATGTTGCAGTGCTTCATTTCTCTTTTGAAGCTTCAAGATTCGATTAGTGTGAATCAACATAGGGGAAGCATGACTATTATTGGAATCTTGAATTTGAATGAGCACAGGAGAAATTATTTTCTTGACCACGTATGGGCCTTGTATCTTTTTGTTAAACACAGTAGGAAATTTTGCATAAACAATGTCATTAACATTGATGTTGCAAAACTTTAATTTTTCTCTGGATTTTTGGTACACCTTTTGTCTGGATGATTCGTTATTCTTGTAAGCTTGATAGTATATTTTCTCAATAACATCCATCAATTTATGAATTTCATATGCAGTGTTGAGAATTTTCCATGAAACTTGAGATTTATAATTGGAATAAATATCATTTATTTCTCTGCCAAAATGAAGAAGATTTGGGGAGAACTTTGTAGCTGGATGAGGTGTAGCATTATATATGGATTGGTGAATTTTTAGAGCAGTTGGTATATCACATCCTTGTGAAGCCATTGTGTTCACAGACGATTTTATTTGAGAATTGACACGTTCACTTAAACCGTTAGCTTGGGGATGGGCTACAGAACTATGTTCCAATTTAATGCCAAGCTTTTTGTTAAAATATGAAAACATATCACTCGTAAATTGAGAGCCATGATCAGTGAGAGTTAATTCAGGTTTTCCATGAGTGGAAATATAATGCAATAAAGCCTTTGTAACTGACTCAGCACTGATATTATTCAAGGCATATAATTCTAAATGACGAGAAAAATGGTCTATCATTGTTAACACATATTGACGATTTCTCAATGGGCCGAGTAAATCCATAGAGACCTTTTGATTGGGAGCTGTTGGGAGTGGTGCAGGTAGGTATGGAGCAGTGTTTTTTTTATGATTCTTATTTACTAAACAAATTTCACAAGAGTTGACATAATTAATGGTATCAGAAACAAGGGTTTTCCAGGTAAATCTTTTCTTTAAATTAACAATGGTCTTATGAATTCCAGTATGAGTAATATGAGCAATTCTTAAGGCTTTTGCTCGAAGTGATAGAGGTAAAACAGCTTTGTGTAGCTCGATATCTTCTGAAGAGAAATGACCATTATAACAAAGTAACTCATTACTTGGATTAATATAGTAGCCATTTAAACTTTTAGATTTTTTATTATTTTTAAGATCTTCATAAATTTGTTTAATTTTTGGGTCCTTTTGTTGTTCAGAGAAGATGGTGTGATCAAGAATTTCTAATAAAGGATCTTGGTTATTATCATTATTAGAAGGTGAAGAATCACTCTGAAGATGACATGTATGGTGGATTTTGTCGACTAAACCACATGGAAAGTGAGGAATGTCATTATGTAAATCGTTTTGATTATCAACAATAGGTAGAGGTTCTTGTGAAGAAATAAGATCTGGATTATTATTGAGATCTTCAGTAGGAATGTGAGGAGTTCTACTCAGAAAATCTGCCAAGACATTTTCTTTGCCTGGAACATGTTGGAATGTGTACGAGTATTCTGACAGTTCTAACATCCAACGAGTAGTAATATCAGCAGGTGATGTAGCTTTTTTATAATTATTAAGTGGTTTGGCATCAGATAGTAGAATAAAGGGTCGACCAAAAATATAGTATTTAAAAGCAGTTATGCCTTTGTAAATGGCATAAAGTTCCAATTTGATGGCAGGGTAGTGTCTTTCTGATTGAGATAGAGTTTTAGAATAATAGGAGATAGGTTTTAGTTCACCATCAAATTTCTGCATAAGAACAGCTGATATTGCTGTTTTTGAGGCATCTGTATTAACATAAAATATTTCATTCCAGTTAGGGAGATTGAGCATAGGTTTATGAAAGAAAATGTCCTGTAATTCTTTAAATGCATTTTCTTGTTCAGATTTCCAAGAAAACTTATTTTTAGGTTTGGTGACTTCAATGAGAGGAGTAATCAAATTAGAAAAATTAGGTATAATTGATCTATAAAATGAACACAAGCCGATAAAACTCTTTGTTTGCCTCTTGGTTTTAGGCGTTGGAAAGGAAGTAATTTTTAAAATGTTACTTGTAATAGGAAGAATTTTATGATCTGTAAGTTGGAAACCCAAAAAGTTAATACTAGTTTGCATAAAGGTACACTTTTCAGGAGACAAAGTAATGTTATTAGCAATAAAGGTGTCTAATAACTTTGTGAGTTTCATGCACATTTCTTCAAATGAATTAGCGCCCACTACTATATCATCTTGATATGCATAACAGGAGTCAATTTGAGATAATTGAATAACAGAGTCGATTAATTGTTGGAAAGTGCTGGCGGCCGTCTTCAGGCCAAATACTAGACGTAAATAGGTAAAAATTCCCCATGGAGTAGTAAAACTAAGTTTATCTTGCATATCTTTAGGTACAGCAATCTGCCAATATGCAGAGGGTAAGTCAAGAGTTGTATAATATTTAAATTTTGACAACTGCACCAATAGATTTTGAATTCTAGGAAGAGGATATGAAGATGGAATTATTATGGAATTTAACAATCTTAAATCAAGAGCCAAACGATACTTTTGAGGCTTAGACATATCAGTTCTCTTCTTTTTAACAAGAAGCATGGGACAGGCCCAAGATGAATTTGACCTCTCAATAATACCAGCGTTCAACATTTGATTAATTTGGTCAAGAGCTTCTTGCTCGAGTGCTTGAGGTACAGGAAAAGGTAATGTTTTTACTGGATGAGAATTTAACATGGTAAACTGAGGATTGACCAGGTCAGTATGACCTAAAGTGTCAAGAGATTTCGAAAAGGCAAGTGCTTTACTACATAATAATTTTGTTAAAGCTTCCCTTTCATGAGGAGGTAAATGTTTAAGATCAAAGTCATTTGGAGATAATTCTTGAATACGTTTTCTCTTAATCTCTTCAGAAGGCAAAATTAGGTTACAATACTCATTTTCAAATTCTAAATCAAAAGAGTATTCCTCAATATCTTTTTCATCTACATTGATACATTCACCAATAATTGAATTTTTATTTAAATGAATATCGAGCTTTGAAACATTCTGACATACAACCAAAAATAAATCATTTTGAATGGAAGATTTTGAGTGCAATGATTCATGTAATATAAGACCTTTATTTTTTAAATTTGGTTTGAAAACAAAATATTCAGATGGAGGATTGAGATACTTCACATGTAAATAAACAAACGAATTAGGAGGTATTACTTCTCTATTGAGTAATTGTACCATGTTGGAACTCACCAAAACTTTGTTACCAATACTTAAATGAGTTTGCTTTTCACCAAAATAGTTACCATCATTAGTATTCTCAGCTGAGAAATTCTTGCTAGGAATATTATTATCATTAGTAGACACATAATTCACCACATTACCATAATCAGTTGGAAAATAATTAGGAAAATAAGCAAAATTATCATCAATATAAGGATTATGAAAATTCATAGCAGAATGAGCCATACTATTTGTAAACAAACCATTATTTTGAACATTATAACAATAAGGATAGGTTGTATAATTGTTGGACAACTGCAAACTTGAATTATCACAATTTGCACAAGTATTATCAATGTAAGTATCACTCGTTAGATTATTTGATATAGGCCTTTCATAAGAAGGCATTCTGTGTGCATCAAGAGAATATGGTACATTTGAATTCACATAATTATATTCAGAATACATAAAATAGCAAGTAGGAGATTCATTATAACTTTGAAAAGGAATGTGTTTGTCCTTAATTAGGATAGACTTAAAACTTGGAGAAATAGTAATAGAATGCTTGTTAATAAACTCAAAGCCAAGTATGGCTTGAAAGTGAACATTTTGAATTTTTGTAAGGTAAAATACATGATGAAAAAAATATTTATCAATCTTAAAAGCTATCTCTATGCATCCTTTGAAGAAGACCTTAGAATTTATGGTCGATACAGATACATTTCTGGATAAAAATTTGTAATGAAGCCTGGATTTAATGCTATTAAAGCATTCTTCATCCAAGAGAGATAAACTTGATCCAGTATCTATTAATGTGGCGATTTCATTATGTTGAACATTTATTAGGATGCATGGAAGAACATAAGAGTTGTTAAAAGAACTGCATATGACATGATTTTCTTGTATGTCATCGTTGATTTGAAAATTTTGTTTGGAAGGCAAAGAATTATATGAACAAGAAGATTTGTTAAATTTAGATGTCATAGGAGAAGTTTGGACAGCTGTGGATGACACTAAAGTGACTGACGAGCGTTTGTCCAATTGTTGATGTTTTTTGTTGTTGTCAAAGTGTACTGACCCTGAATGAGAATTACGGGAGAGAAGGCGGTCAGTAGAACCAGTCTCCCTTATTTGTTTAAATGGTAAACATTATTTTTGTTTTCAGAAGAAGAGGTGTGGCTTTTCTTTCTGTAAGGGTGAGACGAAACCTGAGTTGAAGAGTTTTGATTAGAATTACCAATAATGTTTTTAAATTTGTAACAGGTATCCATACGATGATTAAATTTCCCACAGAACGCACACTGCACAACATCTCGTCTGTGATAAAAGGATGTAGAATTTTTTTTGTGAGAATATTTGTCAAAGGTTGGTTGATAAGGACGTTTCCGGTGAAAGTTTTGATGACGAAAATTATTGTTACGTTTATTTGTAGCCTCTTGTCTCGGTGGAGAAGGCGAAAATGTCCTAGGTCTTCTTTGAAAATTACGAGAAGTATGAGAACTGTCCTTTTGAGTTTGTAAAGGAGAGTAGTTGGTTTGAGAATTGTGATAAATTTTATCCTTCGTATGCTTTATAGGAGTTTTATGAAGAGAATTACTAGAATTATCGTGGACATTTTCAGAATCGATACAATAGGCTTGATTAAAATTTTCATAAGATTTTTTAGGGGGAGAGTCATAAATATTTTGAAGAAAAGTTGCTCGTTCAAGAGCTAATTCGAAGGACGTAATATTTTCTTCTAAGATTTTACGTTTGATTTGTTTAGGTAAAGCCTCAAGAAAATGAGTAAACTTTAATGAATTAAGAGCAGAAAGATCCAATTTTGGATAAGCAAGTCGAAGTTGTTTATCCAACCGAAAAGCAAAATTTTTAACTGATTCATTTGAATCTAAGGTCAAGTTCTGTAAAGATTTTAGAGAAACAGATTTTTTCGTGGGTAAGAAATAGTCTATGAATGCCTTTCGAATTTCACTAAAATTAGAGTTCTTGAGCTGTGACTGAGTTTCCAGAAAGAAGAGTAAGGCGGTGCCCTCAAGTTTTGATTTAAAGAGAACAAAAAGTTCCTTGTCTGTAAAGTTATTTAGTTCCTGTAAGTCAGATAATTGATCGAAGAAAAATTCTACAGTTTGAGGGTTACCGTCGAAAGGTTGGATTGCAATATTTAGTTTGGCTTTTGGAGGCATGATGAAAAATTTAATATAAGAGCTCAATATATGACATGATAAATTTGGTTATTTGGCAGGTCCTATGATGAACAATATATATAAATTGACCCGTTACTTAAAATATTGATGACTTTCATTTACTTCATACATCATTTTTATATATTAAAAAAAAAGAAGAAAACGTATACTAACATATTAGTATCATATGAAGAATATAAGACCCAAATATTTTATGTAAATATTTATATATAATATGGCTCAAAACATAAATTATTATATGTATGACAAGAAGAATAATTTATCTTAGCATGAACAATAATTTTTACCAGTACCTCCGTTAAATAATGCATATATATATTAGTTGCAAAATATAGCAAGACAAGAAAAAAAATATATATGGAAAAATTATGTTATATATATATCATGCACTGCTCCAGAAAAATATTATTGCAATTAATTACTGCACCACTCTCAATAATAATATAATTAATAATATCAATGTATGAAGAAAATAATTTGAAAAATAATGAAGAATTAACTGAAGATAATGACGACAATATGTATAAATATAACAAAAATATGATGGTGGCAAAGGAAAAATGGATGGTCATGGAATGTTGGACACGCTTTGGTGACGGCACCACAGGAAATTATAAGATGCCGTGTTCAAAAAAATAATTGTAATTGTTCAAGCGTTGGTCACTGCACCAAAGGAAATAAGTGTTATGTTTGAGCTGACGCTTTGGTCAGGGCATCAAAGGAAATATAATGTTATGTTTATTTGAAAGTGGAGAAAGCACTTTTTATTTGCCTCTACCCACAATTAGGCCAAAGTGATCGTGATAATGACAGCACATCGCGGAGAATGGAGGCCTGCAAACGACCCACGTGACCATCCTTACTTCACTTAAAAAACAATAAAAATATCTTTATCCATGATGACATAAAATATCAAACATAAAGTTAAAAAAAAAAAAATATAAAATTGAAAAAGGTAAAAAAGGTTACCTGTCAAGTCCTTGGATGTTGATGACAAATAAATCCAGACAATAGGGCCAAGAAATTATTATGCACACAAAATTTGAAGAAAACTATTTTTATTTCATGAAGAACTTGTTTCCCTTTTTCATGAATAAATATTTCTTCACATATTTATATTATTTTTGACTCGTACATATTAATCTCTCTCTTCATAAAAACCATATCATAATATATGCTAATCACAACAATTGCTATCTCCAAGCAATAAAAATTCTTTGTCAATAATATATTTTAGATTTCTCAACAGGATGTAAATTATAAATTTTCTCATGACATAAAAGGAGAATATAATATTATTTCTTCTTGAAAAAGAGCAACTTTCATAATATGAACTTTCAAAAAAAAAACAAAATGTATTATACTTCATATTGCATAGATACAAACCAATATTTTCTTCATAACGCCCCTTGGGTATTCAAAAATTATATATATAAAATTGGGCAAAATAATGAAGTAAAAACTTTATGAGAATCAAATATGTTCACTTGATGAAAGAAAAATGTTCACCTCTTAAAGCACACGTTCTTCACCTCTACTTGTTTTTTTTAGAGGATTGAGAACATATAAAAGCACAATTAAAGAATTGATCACATAAATATTCGACGAAAATTTTGGACGAAAAGATGAAGAATAAAACTATTTAGAATAAACATGTCGACAACCTTCTTTAGTTAAAAGTGGCATCAATAGAGCAACACATAAAAGGCTTCACGACGTCACCTTATTTAATACGCATATCCAAACAGAGTGCACAACAAAAATACTTTCAGGATCCTTTGAAACAAAAGGTTTGCTCCTCGTTGCTTAACAGAAATCAACATCACTTTCCTAGATGCATTTTGAGGGCAGCACTTTTTCTTTGCCGCACTTAAAAATCAGCATCGCAATAATATCAACATAACAAAAAAAAAACCGTTCCATCCTTCGTTAACGGGGGAGCACCTCTGCCCCGAAATTACACTAAAAACTTTCAATCATACGACTGCATCCATTACAGCAGGTGTCTATCGGCGCAACTGACGCAGGTGGCCGCGAGCCCAGGGGAAAAAGAGAAAGGGTTATTGTAAATGCAAAATACGCCAATTTGGCAGTTAGCAACAGAGGGGGTGAGGAAAAACTAAGCCAAATTACAATATACAGTATGAAAAGATATGTAACTAATAAGAATAAAATTGATAACCATCTTAAGAGGGGAGGCCAAAGCCGGTGGCCATGTACTTAACGGCTTGAAATACGTCACCTGTGAAATTTAATTTGATAGGTTAGGGGTGTGTCCGAATAAACGGAAGTTCCACCCAAAAGAAATAGCGAGAATGTTCTCGAACAAATTTAAAACCGGAAGGAATGATTTCAAACAGAATTTTACCGGCTTGGAACATTCGAAAGCTAAGTAAGAAAGAAAACATTACAGGCGACGAAATGAAAATAAACGAAACCGAAATTAAATTTAAATTGAGAACATTAATAAAAAGGAAGGTGATATGAAATAAAATGGCTAATAAAAATGAATTATACTAAACATATGGGGGGGTTATGGAGTAACCACCACAATCTGAATATCACATTTAAGATTTTTTTTAACCTTATTCTTATTTCAGGTGGATATGTCGTACAGTTCTTACAATTACTAGAATCTTTTTCCCTTTAATTTTTTATTGTCTTTTACCTCGACTTATTCCTAACAAATTTCTTTAACCATCTACGTTTAATACATTACACATTTTTGTTATACATTACAATATATTACAATACATTACATATATTTGTTTAATACATTATACTTTATTTGCTTGAGAGTTTTGTTTCAAATTAAAATATCAAAGAGGAAAAATTTAATTATTGATAGATCACAAATTTTAAACTCTAAACTGGCTTAAAGATCCGAAAGAATGAGTCGAATATGTATGAATTTAGTAGAATTCTTCTGTGGTTAATATTGCTCTGGAATTAGAATCTTTAACTAAAATATTTACATATAGGAGAGATAATATTCACACCTTAACATATGTACACAAAAATGAATCTTTGACTTATCAACAGTAATTGTGGGCAGGTCTTGCACTTTTTATGTTTATCACTATATTATAATCAGAGTTTACTAAGCAATCTTTCTGAAAGTAAAAAACTAGAATGGTAACAAAAAGAAATACATATTGATTTGGAAAATATTATGGAGCTGTCGTTTTTGATATAAATGCAATATGCATATCTATACTACCAATAAATGCAATATGATTAAATAACAAAATACAATGAAACATGAATAAATTTTATTAAATAACTATTTATTTAATTCATTACAATAAAAAATATTTTTATCTTTTTAATATGACTCACATTTTGCAAATACTACATAATTAGTATTTATACAAATACCTATAAATTGCATACTTTAAAAAAAAATATTTTTGGAGATAATATCATAAAATGAATGTTAAAGATATATTGCAATAAAATAATTGAAAAATTTCAGAGCTGCAGAATGAGGTTCGCAAGATTTTTCTCATTGAAAGATAGTGCTTCTTTTTCCTCTACTTTCGTCATCAAGGAGCTCGCATTGTTTTTAAATTGAACTTCAGTTTCATCATGCATCTAAAATAATAAGTAAGATGTTAACATAAAAAAGAAAGAAAAATTTAGTAAAATTTATAATGAATATAATATTATAGAAAAGCCAATATTCATCTTCGTATTAAATGTTACAAGTATTTAAAAATTAACTAGATGAAGAAAAACCACGCATTTTAAATTCAAGCTGATGATCGGCATTTTGGCAAAGTTAAAATCACATATACAGTCATAGGATTTTCTCATCTGAGGTGTTTCCATTTACTGACATAGCATCAATAAATCGTAAATTGTTCTCATTATTAATTACTAATTTCATCTAAAATTAACTCGCAAAACCATATTGAAAAGGTCGTTTTGAAAAGGCTTGACATTCTTCTAACTTATCAAATAAAAATACAAAAATCCATTGATAGGTGGAATTGTAACACATAAAAAATATTGAATATGCTTTATAAATGCTAAATATGTATCAATAAAACTTCTCAACTGTTTTTAAAATGATTTCCTGAAGACATCCATAATGTTGAAGATGTGGATTTAAAATAATCATCAGCATTGTATGTTGTCATTGTCCTTTGACGGCAAGTCTATATAAATAAATAATGCTGAAATACAATACGCCTTCTTACCCAATAAATAATGCCAATAGGCATGCATTGTAATAAAAAAGCTTAATCTTCGAATATATGCAAACAGCCATCATTTGAAAGGCCCATTTATTAAGGAATCTGGGTACTTTATTAATCATTTTTGTTATTATAGAGAAAATTGCGGTGGGGTGCGACACTTTTTACAAAACTTAGAAAATCAACTTTGTTTAACTTTAAAACAAAAATTTCAATTTATACAGTGCAAGGTGAAACACCTTTTAATGTGCTTGAACAATATAGAAACAAAACATTCAAAAGGTATTTTATAATTAAAGAAATTGTAAGTTTTAAAATGTGCCCCATAACTCACCACTTATAGAGATATATCGAATTGCAGTAAAATAAATCTATAAGGCACAAATAATCAAGTTTCGGCTAGATATATAATCTAATAAAAATTCTAGATTGATATAATGTATGTGGCACAATATAAAATTCCAAGATTTTCATAACGTAAATGGAAATTTGGTATTGTTAGTCATAGATAACATTAAAAAATCGTCAATTCAAATTATTTACATTTTCAAGTAAATGAATATACTATCAATGTTATAATTAATATATTACCCTCTAAATATATTTGCATGTTACCAATTTACATGCATCTCATAAAAAAAAGAAAGGCATATTCCATTCCTCCCTTTACTGGCAAGTCCCATTCGTCCCTACTTTCTTTTTTTCTGTTAAACTTCTTGTATAAACAAAAGTGCTGCTTTTAGACTTGTTTTAAATAACTAATAATATACAGTATAATGTTCCATAAATAATGAAACTATTACACCTATGACCAACAAATCATTAATATACAGAAAGCATAAAAAGTAAATTTACTTTTGAGTCTTGAAATGATCTTTTATACAATTGTAAGCTTATACAGACCAACAATTTTAACTAAAGTTTGGCTACCAATGCTTCATCTAGCGTGCGATTGATGAAATGTTTAGAATGTTACATAAAGAGAAAAACCTACTGTCCCATTCATCCCACTATCTCACACTACTATCCCCTATATATTAACATTTTATAAAAATTACGTAAAACCATATTAAATACCTCTTATGTTTACATGTATAAACATTAATTGAATTTTAACAAAATTAATGGAATTTTAACTCTTTCAAATACATTGGCGAAGGCAGATCACTTCACACCACAAGGAAAGCATATGTTTATTAAATATATGTACTTTTCTTCATATAAATGTAACTAAACTTCCGTATTTAAACATCTTTTTAGAGCACTTCAATAGACCATACTTGTATTACCTACGAAAATTTCGAAACATTCCGACAATTAGAAATATTTTTTTTACAAAATAAAATGTGTGAAAATTTTGACAAAAATTTGTTAAAATCTGAGAGTTTTATCGCGGTAAAAATCTTACCAGCCCTTTTCCACTAAATATCAATATTTGTTTCACCCAAGCTACGTATATCTTATGTTTTTTAAAACCAAAAAAATTCAAAGAGTTTGGTTGATAATGTCAAGTTTTTTAAGAATGTAAAATACCGGAAGTACCTTGTCCACAACTTTCTTCTATCTCATACATAATACTATTTCAAAATTCGTCAAAGTACCAAAATTAAAAGGCAATCTATGCCCATGATGGGGATTCTAATGATATGAAATTCCGTGCATTAGTTCTTAAGATATTCATACCGATATTCATATCGGCAAAATCACGTAAGAAATGCACCATAAAAGCGTTAATTGTTTAATGATATACACCAAAACCTGCATCAGTGACACTGCAATAGCTGGTGTCAACATATAACTGAATCTGAAGTTCGATGAAAATACGTGCGTTAGTTCTTAAGATTAGAATTTGGGGAAATTATGCAGATCCCCCCCCCTATATTGTGCAAATTATGAAAAATTCAGCACATCAGCGCCATATATTGAGCGATTTACGCCAACATATAAAAAGAACACTAAATCATATTAGGGACAAACTAAATCTGAAGTTTGATGAAAATCCGTCCATTATGCATTCAGGTAGAGTTGTTGCAGAAATCTAAAAAAAAGTAGAACAACAACAAAATCTATTAAGCAATTTACGCCAAAAAAAAAAAAAAAAAAAAAAAAAAAAATAGAGAACAAGCATTATCTGAATATATTTTTTATTGAAAGCTGTACATTAGTTCTTGAGACAGAGCACCCACGAAATTTAGGTCGCATACATACAGCCATTTGATAAAAACAAGTTTTTTGGTATATCTGACCCCTAAAACGTGTAAATCCGTTGAAAACTAGAATTTACATTAAAAACTAATCACCAATTTATATCAGAGACAGACTGGGCATAATTTCTATATTAAACATATATCTTTTAAATATAAAATTCTGTGCATTAGTTCTTGTGACAGAGTACCCCCGAAATGTGTGTCACATGCAAATGGAGTCACAGGCTCACATTTCGTAAAAACGGGAAATCTGGCTCCTAAAACATCTAAATGTGACGAAACTTTTTACGAATCCTACACTTTTTTTTTCGTAATAACAGAAGAAATAAAATATTCAAAAATTATCTTTGAAAAAATTGTTAAGTCTCTCTTTTTCTGTGTATTTCACTGTACAATTCATATTACGTACGTTTTGAATAAACTCGTACACTTGATTTTATGCAATATAACTATAATTATAGTTGCATAGCCCCTTACCGATTGTCTATGGTTTTAAAAACAATTTTGAAGCATGAAATATTTTTTAATTATTCAGTATCGCGTAGAGCTCGCATACGAAAGGGGCTGTGCAAATATAATTTTATCAACTTTTTGTTAATTTTGGATCCCCTCCCTCCTTCCGATTCATACGTTATCATCCTTCAACTCCCCCCCCCCCCCATTAATGATTTCGGTATCAAAGTGTAGAAAATTTTGATTCCTATAACTTATTTTGCTTGAAAAGACATACAAAACTTGTTTCATTTATTTTCCGCACACTTTTATGATCGAATGATGAGACGTTGATAAAATATCATTTTTCATATGAAGAAACTTTATATCACATAACAATTAAAAGCAATACTATTTAAATGAATCTCATGATACCTTTTTGTTACATAATGCATTCAACAGTAATAAAGATTTATTGTACTTTCACCGAACGAAGAGGGGTGGGGAGCACATAGAAATTCATATCAACAAGACGAAGACAACATTCTTTCTCTTTATTTATTAGTAAGCACAGGCTTAATTTCAAATTCACTTTATACTGTTTCTCGAACTGTGATTATATATGCATACACATATGAAGAAAAATAAGAATTTTAAACGTTAGAGCATATCATACTTTAGAGTTAAATAATTTTATAATAATTTAGCGATTTTAATAACTTTGTATTAAAAAAATATGTAACAGGCTATAAAAATAACGTACTACTTTGTACTAAAGACCATGTTACAAATAAAAAGAGAAACAATTGATGATCAGAAATGATATTTATATCAAAAGACAAACCCCCTCCCTCCTGAAATGATAACATTATATTTGCTCAACTCCAAAGATTAATTTGTTCTTAAAACAACATAAAGATTTCATCCTTTTTTACGGCTAATTTTACATAAAAATAAAAACTTCCTCTTTGAGTAATTAAAATAATATAAATAAAACAAATTTGACATGCAATTGAACTACTCACTTAAAGCTCTGAAATTATCGGAATATAAAAGAAATTATGGGAGAAACAATTTTCAGAAACGATTTTATAATTAACGAAACTGTAACTAAGAGAAAAAAAAAGAGTGAATTGGAATTGTCCCATTCCTTCCTTTGCTGGTATGTCCCATTCCTCCCTGTACTTTATGTTAAACTTCTTGTATAGATATAAATGCTACTTTTGGACATAGTTTAAATTGTGGATGATTAGCAGTATAATGTTCTAAAAATAGAGAAACAATTGCATATTTACATAAACAAGTCATTAATAGCTGAAAGCATAAAAATATATAGTATATTTACTTTTGATTCTTAAAATATTCTTTTCCTTTTTACAATTGCAAGAATGCAAAATCAGCTATATTATTCAACTGTAGATTGGGGATGCTTTTGCTTAATGGAATACGTGACTGATGAAATGTTTATTAATGGAATATAAAAAGAAAAATGTACTGTCCTATTCCACCCCACTCTCCCTTATTAAATAACAAAATCTTGGGTTAAGGGATTTAGGGAAGATTTCAGGTGTTTAACTGCTATCATATTAAAGTGACAAATACAGCAGGAAGAAAAATAGAGTTTTAAAGATTTTTAATTCAACGAGTAAGAATGGAGACAAAGATAACCATATTTTCTTTTATTATTGAAGGAAGGGAAGGGGATATTTCAAACGATTGATAATATAACTTATTGAAGACTTACAATTAGCGAAAAAAATGAAAATTAATTAGGGTAAAAGACTAAATATTGTATGCTTGTAAGGCGAGAGGGGGGGGGGGTGATTTTTATTTGGATTTTATGGATATGACCTATTATTTATTCTTATAATAAAGGAGTGGATCAGAATTTTTTTTTAAAGAATGACTTAAGGTTTTAAATTTTAAATGTTGAGGGGGCAAAAAAATTAGCGATTTATTTCTCTTTTTAAAAAGGGGGAGTATTAGATGACTTATTTACATTAATGAAAATTTACAAAGTACTAATAGCCCAGTGATTATATGGTAGAATTCGATATTAAGGGAAAGTAGGAAATAGGTTTAATCTCTTCAGTTTAGATCTACAATGAATATAGTAAGTTTTATTCTCATACTAGCGGAGCGTTAGAAATATATTAGATTTACAGTTTAATGCCACAATAATATCTCAAAAGAACTAACTACAAAAACACTGTTAATATAAGTGTTGTAAAGCTTAAAATTCTGAGTAAAATGAACACTTACATTTAATATTTTTGCTGAACATTAATGGCACAATTCTATTTCAATATTTAACCGCAGTGGTCAAGAGGTTTATCTTAAAATAATTAGGGAAAAACTTGAAATTGTTTTGATCCCTTCAGTTTAGATCTAGAATTAATGTGCTGACTTTTTACCCACGTACTAGATGAATGTTAGAAAATATGTACATATAGTGAAAATATATACTTTATTAAAAATTATTTTAACAATGTTCCAAAACAACTAAGTCTATAAAAACCATTGTGAATACAAATTTCTTAGAGTTTGAAGTTCGCGATAAAAAACATATTTTTGTTTCAATTGTATTTCAAAATTTTATCTTAATCGCTAAATGCTAGGAGAGATCAAGTTATCCATCCGCTCCGTCTGCATTTGTGACATACGTGTACATTTTTTAAATTGTTGAGGCCTTCACGATGTTTTTGTAACTATGTAAGGATTTTATTTTGCACATTTTGAGAATTATAATTTAGTAGTTATTGAGAAAATGGTGCATGAATGATAGATGTTTTACATTTCATTTCTCAGCTCACCCCCCCCCCCCCCCAGACTTAAATCATTGGTTTAAATGAAAGATTTTTTACTTAAAGACTAATTTTTTTTCAATATTCCTAAGGTTTTTAACTTTTATGAATTTAAATGAAGATTCTTGTATACTAGTCGAAAATCATTTAATTAGAGCGATCTTTGTCCTTAACACAAAATATAAAGTTTAAAATCGCGCTATTCGTTGACTTTGAACTTCTCTAGGGAAAAGTCTTATGCACACTCATTTGTCGCTCTACCGCCCCCCCCCCTCTCCCATCCTTGCACTTTAATTTCAATTTCCTTAATTCTAATAGACACGTACTGTTGTTCACTCTATATACATTATATTAAGAGCTACACCCATTTCATATTGGAAATAATAAACAATATTTGCCATCATTTACGAGTCATTTTTGAAGTATTCTAAAAATTATAAAAGAATGTACTTTAAGTTAATTTGTTTGTAGCTCATCTAGCAAAAGAAAGAAACATAGTAGATTCATTTCTATTCTATGGCGATGGAAATTAAAACAATTTCTGGATTTCTCGTAATTAAATCAGACTTCGTCCTTTCTTTCATACACAATTTCTGGTCTATAACCCGCAATCAAGAGGTTAAACCACAATTCTCAATATATCCATCCTAAATAATGCATCAATAACTAAAATTACATTTACATAATAACAATCACGTATAAACTGATAACCTCGTTTGTCCGCGCTGAAAGCTTTTGTTTAGTGATTTAGGCAATACTATCTAATAGTTGAATCCAATTGTTGAATTGTGAAAATTCAACAAAAATGTTAAATATCGGTTGTCATTTTATTCAGAATTTTAAATTCTAAAACATTTGCATTAACAATGTTTTTGATAAGTTTATTTTTTGTTAGATATTTTATGGTAAATCAATAAAATCGTGTTTTTCAATTATAAAATTTGTACCCATTTTTTAACGCGCAGATAGTAAGAGGGGAACATTTAATACATTCATTCTAGACCTAAACTAAATGAATTTAAATGATTTCCAGCTTTCCATTAACCAATTCCGATTTCTGCTTTTTCCCCTCTTCCACCACTGGGCTATAAAGAATTTTAACGACTTTTTCTGTGTTCTTAAAGTTTCGCAAGGAGTGTGGATGAACGGGGAAATGATATTTTTTTTTTTGGGGGGGGGAAGAAATGCCTTAATTGATAATTTATTATGACAATAAAATAACGCATAGAACACATATTGTATTTTATGTTATTTTAATTTAAGCTGTTTTAAAGAGTTTTAAATACTGAGTACTGTTACTGTGTGAAGAAAGTTCGGGAACAAAATTTTAAGGGTGAAATTCATATGAAGTTTTAATGAAATGAATGCGATTTAACGAATGTTTAATGGAATTTATTCGCTAAAATACAAATATAATAATAATATTTTTTTTATAAAAAAGTAAGTTTTAAACACTTTAAATTTTGGTACTGCGGAAAAGGGGGCAAAAAAGAGAAATGAAATTCAGAAAAAGAACAGGTAAATTTGATTTATTGTAAAAACATTAGAAATTTTTTACTTGTAATAAACACAGATTTAACGAATAATTAGGAAGATTAGCTTGCTAATAACTAAAAATCAAACATTATATAATAAAATTTAAATCATATAGGCTAAAAATTTACTTACTAACTAGAAATATTTTTATCGATACCAGATTCAAGATGGATGCATTAATCGGCTCTGTGGCTGCGTGAATAGTCCTTACGTCACCACTGAAGCCCTTTCTGATTGGCTTACAGGTGAAGCTAAGATATTTCATGTATTTGTACAATGCGAGTGGTAAAAATAATACCAGGCTACATATAAAATTTTAGTAAGCTTGCAGATTTCTGTAGCTTTACAAAAACTAGTTTCGTAGGTTTCCAGATTTTTTTTTACAGTGTAGTATGTCATCATTATTGAACCTATTACATTGAATATATGCTGAGATGCTAGCTGTTTAACATTATGACGATCGTCACAGAGGATTGCAAACAAAATTTGCGTCTAAAACAATAATATTTCTAAAGACGTTTTAGCATGCTTTATGTCGTTTCCTGTGTTGTTCCGTAGTCTAGTAATTTCTAATAAGATTTTAGATCTATTATTCAGGTGTGTTGTACATTTGGTATAAAACATCCCGCGGTATAAACTTGGATTATACATTTTGTGAGTGAACATATAGACGCAGATTGCCAATCTGTGCTTATATAAAGCGGAAAATTTTATTAAATTTATGAGCTGTCTTTTGTTTGAGATGTTTTCTAAATTCCTAATCCCTATTCTTTCTGAGAAATAGTTTTCCTTATGAATTAGCTTTGCAATCTCCGACAGAAATTTCTAGTCTGTTCTGAGTATCTTTTTCTCAATTTCAGAAAATAATTTTTCAAAATTATTCTCTATTTTATTTAAAAAAAAAATTGCAATAGGAAGGTGACTAGTACGTAGACAAAGATTTTCCTTATTGATCCAGTGAATCCATGTAGCTTAGAACGTTTTATATCGATTTCTCTAATAATTGACGCAGAGGAAATTCACTGGAGTTGAAGTAGCGAATGATTCAATATTATACACAGTTCTAAGCTTACCCCATGCAAAATGGTTCACAGTGACAAATAAAATTCTCCTAATTTTAAATGAGCACTTATTGTCGATTAGAATCCGTACATTCCCTCATAAAGTACTATGCATTATAAGTTTATGTCCAGGACATTTCACCATCAAATGTTGTCCATTCATAAAAAGGGGATCTAAAAGTTAATGGGAAATTACTTGGATACGAAAACACTTAGAAAACGGCATAAAACTAATGCAAAAAAAGGTTATTTACAACAGCGGTTGCTTTACACATGGAGAACAAATTTTCATTGCAATTCTCTCTGAAGATCACCATCAAATTAAACAGCTCGCTTCTCAACATATAAAAAATGCAAAAGTAGAATAAATGATGGCATACTTACAGTTGAAATATCTGAAATTATCTTTGAAACAAATCATTACGTAAAAAAAATACAATTGACTGAAAAAATATTGTGGTAACAGAACTTCCAATCACTATTCATCAACTGAATGAAAGTTTGATAAATATAATAGATGGCCGAATAGATCCCTTTAATAATATTCCCGTACATTACTCTGCTTGTCATTTTTTTGTATAAACTGCAAAAATATACATGAAGATAGTTAAAGCAGCATGTGGATGCAAAGAACAGATGAACAAGGTGGAAGCATCGAAAACATGCCAAATTTTTATAAAGAAAATCACAAATCAATGTATAAATAAAACACTGTACTAAGATGATCGAATAGTTGGGCCGGGTGGTATAGGAAATATAGCCACCTCCACGACGCATGTCCAAGGTAGTTTTGAAAACATGAGCTGTATTAAAAACAACAATTCGTTATTCGTTGTATGACCCAATAGAGTGGTAATACTGTTTTCTTACTAAAAGTTGTCTGTTTTGCTCCAGCTATAGCGAATAAACATATTGTTTTATAGTTTAAATATATTAAGCAGATAAATATAAAGGTCTAGGCAACACTTTTAAATACTAACCAGCTCTGAAGGATTTTTCCAATTTTTTTTAAAAAATGTCAAAAAATGACAAATTTTACCCAAAATTTCGATTTTTGGAGCAAAAGCGCAGACTCAAGCCATTTTTTTTCAGCGGTAAAATTTCACGCAGTTGATATACTAGTATAAAGGCAACTTTTGGCACCTACCCGTTTTTGATTTTCAAAAAAAATTTTTTTTCGCTCCACCCTAATATACACTATATTGCCATTGATTATGGGACACTTGCGATTTTAGACATTTTACTAAATATCTAGAAAAATACATGAGGAATTATCTCGAAACTCTTAGTGTATAAATATAATAGTATACGTCATACATCACTGTAAAGAATTTTTACCGAAACGCCATAGGGGACCGTCAACAAATTAAAAAAGAATGAATATCTTTTGAATAACACTGTCAAAACTAATGTAGCAAAAGCTCTCAAACTCTAGATTATGATTGAATGCCTTATTGTAATACACTTTGTTCATTTTTATGCAAATAGCATGCACAATCGCAGAGTAATTAAGGTTTTTATAAAAATGGTCCCAAATTTTTCCAAGTTTTTCCATTATAATTTTCAGAGTTCTTAATATAAAATAATATTTTTTTTCAGAAAATATAGCAAACAACATTGCACACAGTACCCTGTAATCAGAATTAAAAAATAATAAAAATTGTATGAAAAATGAGTAGGTTTACTATATAATTTTTTACTGCGCATGCGTCAAAGATATCAAAATTTCATTTCCATATTATGTTAGCTAAATGTATAGAGCAACTTTTGTAAAAGTCTCAAAATCATAGCTTGAAAATTCTGAAAGTAATCGTCTATAGAAAAAGGACAAAATCCGTTGTTTCCAAAATGAAGCAAAAAAATGAGGGATTTTATCCAAATGCAGTAGTACATCCCATATTGTGTATTCTATATTGACACTAATCAATGAATATATGGATACAACCCCTCTTGTTTTTGCTTCATTTTGAGAATAACTGATTTTCGACTTATTCAATTGACGATTATTGTCAGAATTTTCAAGTTATGATTTTGTCACTTTCACAAAAGTTGCTCTATACATGTAGCTAACATAATATGCAAATGAAATTTTAATATCGTTGACGCATGCGCAGTAAAAAATTATTTAGTAAACCAACTCATTTTTTATACAATTTTCATTATTTTTTAATTCTGATTACAGGGTACTGTGTGCAATGTTGTTTGTCATGTTTTCTGAAAAGAATAATATTTTATATTAAGAACTCTGAAAATTATAAGGAAAAAACTTGGAAAAATTTGGGATCATTTTTATAAAAACCTTAATTACTCTGCGAGTATGCATGCTATTTGCATAAAAATGAACAAGGCTTATTACAATAAGGCATTCAATCATAATCTAGAGTTTGACCGCTTTTGCTACATTAGTTTTGACAGGTTTATTCAAAAGATATTCATTCTTTTTTAATTTGTTGACCGTCCCCTTTGGAGTTTCGGGAAAAAATCTTCACGGAGATTCATGACTTATACTATTATATTTATACACTAAGAGTTTCGAGATGATTCCTCATGTATTTTTCTAGATATTTAGTAAAATGTCTAAAATCGCAAGTGTCCCATAATCAATGGCAATATAGTGTATACACTACATGGCCAAAGATGATCGTCCCCATGCGATTTTTGACATTTTGTTAAATATTTCGAAAAATACTTGAGGAATTATCCTGAAACCTTTAGTGTGTAAACATGATAGTACAAGTCATGTACTTCCAGGAAGAATTTCTCTCGAAACTCCATAGATGACCGTCAACTAATTGAAAAAGAACGAAAATCCTGTCAAAACTAATGTATCAAAAGCGTTTAGACTGTAGATTATGATTTAGGAGATTATTGTAATTAACTGTTTTCATTTTTATGCGAATAGCAAAGATATTCTTAGAGATATTAAGGTTTTTATAAAAACATTCCCAAATTTTTTGCTTATTATTTGCAGAGTTCTTAATATAAAATACTGGGTTTTTTCTAAAATATAACAAAATATATTGTACACAATACCTACTGATCCGAATTACAAAATAATAAAAATTGTTTGAAAAATGAACAGATTTACTAAATATTTTTTCATTGCGCATGCGTCCACGTTATCGAAATTTCATTTGTATATTGTTTTAGCTAAATGTATAGAGCGACTTTTGTAAGAGTCTCAAAAGCATAGATTAAAAATTCTGAAAGTGTTCGTCGATAGAATAAACACAAAATCCGTTGTTCCCAAAATGAAGCAAAAAAATAAGGGATTGTATCAAAATATAGTAGTACGTGCCATATTGTGCATTAAATATTAGCCCTACTCGATGGAGAAATTATACAACTCCTCGTTTTAGTTTTTAACTTATAAAAGAAAGTAAAAATCCGAATATCTGAATGAAATATTTTTAAAATGGACACTTCTGAACAAGAAATTTAATAAGCCGTACCAATCTCCCTTTTGAAGATAATCCGTATCTTCATTTTAAACTAGATGAATCTGAAAAAAAATGTCCTTTATAAAAAAACAAAAGCCAAAATTTCTAACTTTCAGAACTTATCTAATTAAAAAAAATATCCAATACTGCGCAGTTTTATATGACGTAAGACGAGGGGACATAATTCACAAAACAACAATTTCTATTGCTAAAGAAATAACTGCTTATATTTCAGATTGATTCTTTACCCTGATTAGCCCATACATCATACGGCAATGTGGTTTTCATGATTTTTCCGTACCACGCACGAGCACATATTGCAATCATAATTTATTATTTTCACCATAAATGTTTATGGTAAATTTTGTGTTATTTAATCCGAGCATTTTTCTGATTAAATTAAAAAAAATTTCCTTAAAACCTTTACTCCTTAAACTCCTTTTGATAAATATAAAAAATTCTGTAAAAAGCATGAAACTAGTTGGATATGCCAATCCCAAGGAGGACCTGCTTGCCACAGCCAGAAACATTCACACAAAATTTGGTTCATTTCTATGCATAACTTCATACACTTTTTTTATGGTAGGAGTGGCGACACACATACAGACACACCGACAGACAGACATTTTGTAAAAACAGGTTTTTTGGAATCTTTGATCACTAAAACGTGTAAATCCGTCGAAAAACGGAAGTCGAAAAAAATTAGATTACAATACTTTCTTCTATTGAAGATAGAAGAAAGTAAAAATAGGGATTAGTTTAATTTTTTTTCAAAAATATCGATCAGTTACGTGATTAATTAACACAAAATTACTTTGCCTAAGTAACAACTGTGCGCATTCAATTTTCATCTTCACCCCCATGTTTAAATAAAATTATATGATTACTAAATGTAATTGACTTTATGTTATAAGTTTCTCCCATTAATTAAAATTTTTACTTTATACACATTTAAAAATAATGCCTTGTTATGTGCAATTTCTTAATAATAAATATAATATAATATGAAGAAAGAAAGAGGTAATATAATGTAATATATAAGTTTTGTATAAATCCTACAAAAATATTTTTTACTATTCTTACATATTTGCCGTGATATGAAAATAATTTTTATGTCAATAATAAATGGAAAAACTGCATTTTCAATTCATAAAATTTAAACTCTTGGATGTATTTAAATTATATCATAATAGATATTTAAAATAAACAGAAATATTTTTAAAGAAATCAAATGAAAATCCTTATGTACCATTGATTCATCTCGAAACTATAGAAAAGATTTAATAACTATTTATTATTAAAATTTCAAAAGAAAAAAGAGTAATACTATTTGCATAAAAATTAACATAAGTCGCTTTTTGAATTAAAATGTCAAAGTGCAATTGTACATTCAATTGGATCCAAATTTAGTATTTAAAACAATTTTAGATTCGCAATAAAGCCACTGAACTTTTCAATTATTTACATTCAATAATCTTCATTAGATTAAGTCTTTCTTACATCCTATTAAATTAATGAATTCAAATGAAAATAAATAATTATAAGTATCCTCATGAATTTCCTCATAAAATATTAATTAACACACTAAAATCGGTACAAGAAATAAGTGAATATTAATTAGTATTTATATTATTAGTAAATACAGTGTGTCATCCCGGGTATAAATGTAGTATTTTATTAAACTAATTTAAATGTATGAGCTATTTAGAGTTTTTTAATTAAAAAACTGCTTTAAAAGTCATTAAAACAATTATGAATGATAATTATTAAATATTTAAAAAACACGCAAGAAGTTATTTAAATAATAAATGCACTTCCATGTTATTTAAATGGGATTTTGTAAATAGAATTTTTAGTTATTTTCAGAATAATTGTCGCATTTTAAAATTGTGTATATTTTGATAGGTTATATTTTATGTACTAAATACCGAATATTAATTTAAACTTTTCAATTATGTTGAATTAAAAAAATTATGAAAATAAATTGCGTTTTCATTTCCGAGATACACAGGCATTTTAGATTTTATGCAGAACAAAATTCTATTAAATTTTTGGCCAAAGGCAAAGGCAAAGGCAAATAACATAAACATGAAATACTAAATAAATGAATAAATAAATGCCAATTTTTCTGACAAGTTCCAATTAAATTGATTACAGGGCTCTTCAATGATATACAAACTGAACACCAATATTATTTAAGAGAAAATTTTATGATAAGTTTCTACAGTATTTGCGATAAAAATACTTTACAATTGCGGTTTTTGTGCAATTTGCAAGAAAAATATATAAAGAAAATTTTTGTAAGAAAATATTGATGTTCAGTTGGCGGACCAATAGATAGCCCTGTGATTAGTAACATTGCAGAAGGTTCATTTCATAAAATACATTTTATAGTACACTATTTATTGTGTAATAAAGTTTAGTTACTTTTAAATTTAGATTTTAAAATTCGTTGCAATTACTTATGAATATCCCAACGTAAGCATATGTTAAGCACAGGATTGTTAGTAAATGTTATTTAAAATCAATTTAGTACCAGTAAATTTTTATGCGAATTTTTCTAGCAGAGACAGTCTTGCATTAATTTTTTTTTTCTGGACGCATTAAGTCACGTTGGTATAAAAAAAATCATTTTTAAGTTCTATTTTATCTCAAAATATCAATAATTTTAACTTTACTAGCTCATGACACTCTGCTGATTATCTAGACAGTGGTTTCCAACGTGGGGCTAACATCCCAAGGTAAGATATTTTGACTTTTAGGGGGTGGGTTTTATTTATTTTACGATACAATATTTATTTATTTATTTATTTATTTATTAGGAAAGAAATGTTGAAAACTAAAATTATGTTAGATAAAAGCAAATTTTTAGGAAACATTTTTTTATTGACTTTTAAAAAAATTGTCCGAATAAAATGTTAAAAGTGCAACTATACCAGAATAATCTAGAAATAATGCTAATCACTGTAATTTTTTCAGTTACTATTATTTTAAAGGGTTTCGTAATGTTTTCGAATATTTATTAAATAAACTTTCTACTTCTATTTGCTTTGTTACACATTGCATAAAGAATCTGCATGTACATTTACTTACCAGGACTTCCCTCAGAGGGATTAGTCTGAGCGATATTACTGAGAACATAGATTTAATAATAACTTGCAAAAGGTGAAAGAAAAAAAATAGGATGCTACCTTTAATTGAACATAAACTGCACAAGTTCAAATGACGAAAATGACCAAATTGAACTATAGAATTACAAAATATTCTATATAAATCCGTATGCACGATTAAAAAAGAGGGAAGCAAACTATGCAAAACAGCCATGCGTGGTTGTAAAATTGAACGTACGCAATATATTAAAAGTAATGCACATAATAAAACACTAAAATATATTGTATAGGAATTTGAAATCTTTGAAATTACGCCAAGAAAATAAACAGACACTGCACACCAATTTTAGTACGTAAAAATGGCACAAATCATGGTGGTTGAAAAAAAAGAGAGAATTATTTATATGGTGTGTGAACCCCTTAAATAGTTAATATATATAACAGTATAACATCTACATCTGATTTCTAAAGATCCGATGAGGTTCTCGATAAGAATTTAGGCTCTCTTAAAAACTAGTACATAAAAATCACGAAAACTCCAACAAAGGAATTCGATGCGTCGTTTGAATGTGTTCCAGATATGATGAATTGGATTTAAATAGGTAGTGCATGCTAGCCACTACATACGCTGTTTTGTTTTCTTTTCAAACCCATTCTCAAGGAGTTGAGCAATATTTCGCTGTAGCATGCGTTAAATAAAAGGAATTGGCAATATTTGTAGTATAAGATAGACATGAGATTTGAATATCTCGGCTGCATAATCTTTGAGCAGTCAAAGTATCATCACAAGAGATTTAGAAATTTAAACACATTTTTTCAGCAAAACATGCAGGCTCAATACGCCAAAGTGAACTCTATTATGCAGTTTTACCTGAATAAATTACTATTTAAAAGACTTTGTAATGGCAAATGAGAAAATGATCATATAATGAAAATATGTTGATTGGAAAAAAATAATGCCCTGCCCCCACATAACATTATGCTTCGGAATTCTTTTATGATGCCCTCTAAATGAATAATAAGTATTCTTTCTGTGGCATATTCTAGAAAATTTATATTCTAGTGCCTTTCATAAATGCATATCGATTTCTTTATGTTTCTACGGGTGTTATAATTAATAAGTACTTATTTTAACCCATCGGCCATAATGTAACGGAATTCTTTTAAATGACTCAACAGAATTCGGCGGCAAATATATATTTAAAATTTCAAACGATTCGGTTGGGTAGTTTTTGTGCTGTTGTGTGTGGGCATATTGACGGATAAGTAGAGAGAAGGACGGATCAGTCGAGGACTGTAGATGCTACGTATTTGTATAATTACGAACGTACCTAAAAATAGTTAAATTTAAAAGCGCATGCCAAAATTGAAAACTCATCTCAGCAATTGTTACTAAAAGACAGCATTGTAGCTGATTTCTTTTGTGTGTCCCGATAAAGGGATTAAAAATGCTATGAATACCCTGTTCTAATGTAATCGTTGTGAAACGGTGATTTATATCAGATTCAATCCATCTCAACAGGGTAATGTCATTAAAATACTCTGTAAACATTTCTTCCCAAAGACCATAATTTAATCAAATTCTTTAGGGTGCTCCCCTAAAGGAATTTTAATCTAACATGCATCATATACAATATAAAACATGCTTAGGGTACGTTAATAAGGTTTACCAATTGCATTGAAATAAGCGTATATATACAGTTATTAGAGCGAGGACAGACGGACAGACAAACCAAATGCATGAACAATTTTCAACTTTGTTGGAAAGTATTAAAAATTCAAACCCAAAGCTAAATATTGAAATCACATCGATTCATTTAAGGCCAAATAAATAATTTAAAATGCTCGCCAAAATGCTAGAAAAGAATATAGAACTTTTCCGCACATGAGCGTGCGAGGAGAAAACTGCACCAAGAAACTGTTTCAATTTTGCACCCTCCCACATAACTTTTTCTTGTACCAGGCCAAAAAGGACGTTGCTAGTACAAATTTGGCTCCCCATAAATTTCCGCGACCAGGTCGATTGCCCCTCTTCGCCCCCCCCCTTTTTGCACGGCGCTGCTTTCGTATGATTGGCGCCAAAATATCGTTATTTTGCATGGCCTGGTAACCCGTCTATTATTGTTTATTTATTAATAAATTGTTTAATTTTTTTATCAACTTATATAAATAGTTTTTCTTTCTTTATTAATTAATTGTGTTTTTAATTATTATAATTTTATTTTTAAAATAATACAAAATAATTGAAAAATATGTTTGTAACTCATATTCAAAAATGATTTTCGCCAAATTTGCCCCAAACCCGATCCGTATATGATATACCTACTCTAATTTCATGGTACATTTCCAATATTACCTTTACCTTGGCGTTTTTATAAACTTTCGTGCTGTGGAGGCTTCAGAAAGTGATATTTGTTGCTAATAGATATGAACAGTTACATAAATAAACCAGATGAACGTTTATGCTTATTTTTACGTATAAATATAGCACGGATGTCATATATGCACTACGTGGAGCGATTTCTTCTCCCGTAAATTGGTAGAAACTTTGTTTCGGTGAATGTTTTTGAATATCCTCTAATACGATTTTTTGTCATATTTATACTCTTTATTCTACTTATTATTATGTTTATTAGGTACTATTAGGTCATCCCTTCGACCAAAAAATTATCGCCAAACTATAAGTGTGTTTAAAACTCACTTGCGTGTTTAAAATATCATTAACTGATTTTTATTTCGACTTTTTATTAATATTTTTATTAATATTCTACTAATTATTTGTTTTTTCGTTATTTAAAATAAAATTTATGTCACTATGTATAATTTGGCTAATAGTTTGGCGATTTGTATGATTTGGCGAAATTGGTCGACGGGATAACAGAGTAGTACCGTTTATTATTTATAACTGTATATTTATTGCTTCCACCATTGTTTATTTTTTAAATAAAGCGATGGAACAAAATAAATGGGTTACCATGTGAGACATGAAATCGCCATTTTTTTGCAATCGCATTAACTTGGTGCATGTATGACATCTGCGTCATGTATATGTTTTCATTAAATGTAGCCATAATAAAATGCGTGCAATAAAGCAATAACCTCCGGGGAACACAGGTTGCTTAATGAGAAATAATATTAAGTAATCTATGTAAACAAAATAACAGAATATAATCAATGATTAAAAGTAATATCTAAAGCACTCATGGTCAAACACGTATTTTATTTAAACATGAAAGAATTTTTTCCTAATTTGCACGCGTGAAATATATAAGATGCCAAGCAAAAGATGCGATTACAAAATGTTATTATAAAAATTATCTCAAAACCCCGAATATTAAGTCATTAAGTGTTATGTTTTTTTATAAAATAAATAATATAATAATAATAATAATACAGATTTCTTTTCCAATTTCATTCTTAAATTTAAATATGTTTTACTGTATTTAAATAAAAAATGCTTATTTTCTTTGCTTCATGTGCTTAAATTCTGGGATGTAACAAAAACATTCTGCCAGTGAAAAGTGACGTACATCAAATATCTGAGACGTATGCAAATAAATCGTACTTTTTTATCAGTTTTTTTAATATAATTTTTTATTTATTCGGAAAAAATTTTTGATAGTAGGTGCATTCAGTAGGTTTCCCTCATAGGTACCTTCTGGTACAATCAAAATTAAAATCCGTCATGAATTTTTTCACATTTGCTTGCCGAAAGAATTATGCTTAACTTTTAATATCATTACGTACTATGTGTATTAGCCTTCGCTTCGCTCAAACAATTACTATTTACTCCATACATTCTGATTTGGTTCTCTACAAAAATATCCAGCCGGTGAAAAATGACGCACACCATTTTTCACCGGCTGTGACGTATGCAAATAAATTGTGCTTTTTTATCAGTTTTTTTAATATAACTTTTAAACTATTTGGAACTAATTTTTCGTAGGTGGTGCATTCACCAGATTACCTTCATAGGTACCTATTGGTACAGACAGAATCAAAATCCGACAATTACTTTTTGAGATTTGCTTGACGAAAGAATTTTTTTGACTTTTAATATCGTTACGTAATCTGAGTTTAAGACTTCGCTTTGCTCAGACAACAAATATATTGTTAGATCTGGCTATATTGAGCTTATTTAAACTAAAAACTTGGGACTTCCGCAAAGGAATTAGTTTGAGAGATTTTGCTGCAAATATGGATTTAATTTGTGACAAGTGACGACACAGATTTCTGATATTACTTCTTATAAGTGCAGAAAATGTGCCTTATATTCATTAAATAAGTGTACAAATTCAAAAAAAGTGAAAATGAGAGAAATAAAATTGCTAAAATTGAAAATAGCACAAATCAATTCATACATTTTGAGCTATCATTATCTTTTCAAGTGCAATTTATGAAAATAAGATAATTTTTGGATTAACAGGAATTTTGGAATAGCGGAGTTCGGATTAGAAGGATTCTGCTTTACATCCATAAATAAATGTAAAATATATTTTGTCAATATTGCTCTCTTTATCATGTTTGAATATCTTAAATACCGTATACAAAGTTCTGTATCATAGAATAAATTGCTATTTTTTAAGATTCACTAGAAATAAATAATAACAAACATTATAAAACATGTATGGAAATTCTGAGAACTTAATAATACTTTTACAATTTTGCACTCCAAGCATTATCGTGTAAAAACATTTCCAGAAAAAATGCATTGTAACAAACTAGGAACTTCAACTCTTTCGCGTCTGAATGTTTTTACATTTTCTGAACAAAAGGAGTTTTTTTAGATATTTTTTTTAGCAACGTTAATCGTTGCTATTAAAAAAGACTAATTGAAGCTTAAAGATTATCTCATTGTCTGCAATGTAAAGAATGTACTATTTTTGCGTATTATTCATTAACATTTATATAACAAGTTGGAGATTGCACGTGAAGCGTAGCGAATGAAATGCGTTCGTACTATAAGTTTTAAAATATTCAGATCTTGCTGATATTGTAGAGCGTACTTTGGATACAGTACAGTGGTCGAAATCTTTGTGTTTCTATAAATATGCAGGGAGTAATTTTTATTATACTTCATTAACGTATATCTTATTCTAAAAATGGAAAGTAGGTTAATATAATTAAAACACGCCCCAAACAAAGTTTCCCCGTATAACATTATTTAGTGGAATATATTTGTGTGGCCCTGTAATTTAATAATAAATATTCTCTGCATTCCAGATTGTACAGAATGTAGATTTTAGTACATATATCATAGATTCATGTCACTTATATTATGTTCAAATGAGTGTAACACCATTAAAATGCATTTGAAACATTTTTTTTACATTGATCGTAATGTAACGGAATACTTTTGATTGTCCCTGTAATTCATCTATGCATCCGATTTTCATAATATTTGAAATGACTCGATAAAATTATGTAATAATTAAACGTTTTAAATTTCAAACGATTAAAATACATTTGAAACTTTTTTTCCCATTGATTGTAATGTAACGGAATACTTTTGATTGTCCTTGCATCCAATTTTCATAACATTTGAAATGGCTCGACAAAACTATGTAATAAATATATATTTTAAATTTCAAACGATTAAAATGCATTTGAAACTTTTTCCCCATTGACGTAATGTAACGGAATCCTTTTGATTGTCCCTGTAATTGATGTATCCATCCGATTTTCATAAAATTTGAAATGACTCGACAAAATTATGTAATAATTATATATTTTAAATTTCAAACGATTCGTTGGATAGTTTTTGCGTTGTTATATGCGGACGGACAGACGGACAGACAGACGGACAGACGGACGGACTGAGCGACAACAATAGGTGCTACGTTTTTAGATAATTACGAACGCACCTAATAATAGGCTATGGAAGATTTTTGAAAGACGTTGGGAAATTGAAGTATTACGACAGGATTTGAGAGTGTGTAAAAAATTCTATTTCTTTTTGCGTTTTATCATATATGTTTCATTCAGAAAACTAACTTATATTTTTAATTTAAAGAGTGAAATCTTATACTATAATGCGAGCAAAAATTGTGTGTGGGGGGGGGGGGGGGTAAATTTTATCTCAAAAACGGCTCAAAAGATTTTCGCAAAAATTTGGATTTTACCATTTTCGGGCACGAGACGACCATTGGGCTAGGTCACATGTTCGAGAAAATTCGATTACTGGGTCATTTTGGGTCATAATGGGTCAAGATCAAGCTATTTATATCTAGAGAACGGCTGGATCGATTTTAAGGAAATTTTCTATCCAATCGTTTTTTGGCACAACAAAACTATTAAGCCGGGTCACATGTTCGAAAAATTTCGATTAGTGGGTCATTTTTGGGTCATTATGGGTCAAGCCATTTTTATCTAAAAAACGGTTCTAATGATTTTGACCAAATTTTATATTGTATCGTTTTGGATTACAAGAAGACCATTGGGTTAGGTAACATGTTCGAGAAAATTCGGTTAGTGGGTCATTTTTGGGGTAATTGTGGGTCATACTATTTTTATCTAGAGATTTTCTCATGCAATTTTGATTAAAAATTGCGTTGGTCTATGGTTGGTCATTAATAAATTGGTCATTATTGGTCTATGGTTTTCGGGCACGAGAAAAACATTGGGCTAGGTTACATGTTCGAGCAAAAATTTTAATGGGTCATATTGGGTCATTAAGAGTCTGGGTCAAGCTATTTATATTTAAAGATCGGCGTGATGGATTTTAACGAAATTTTGTATGTAACAGTTTTTTGACATGAGAAAACTAATGGGCTAAATCACATGTTTGAGAGATTTCGACTATGAGGGTAATTTGTGGGTCATGATGGGTCATAATGGGTCATGGTCAAGCCATATCTAAAGAACAGGTGGATCGATTTCAACGAAATTTTGTATGCAACATTTTTTTTGGCACGATAAAGTCATTGGACTAGGTTACATGTTCGAAAAATTTTGATTAATGGGTCATTTTGGGTCATTAAGAATCTGGGTCAAGCTATTTATATTTAAAGGACGGCGTGATGGATTATAACGAAATTTTGTATGTAACAGTTTTTTGACATTAGAAAACTAATGGGCTAAATCACATTTTGGAGAGATTTCGACTATGAGGGTCATTTGTGGGTCATGATGGGTCCTAATGGGTCATTGCCAAGCTATATCTAAAGAACAGGTGGACCGATTTTAATGAAATTTTGTATGCAACATTTTTTTTGGCACGATAAAATCATTGGACTAGGTTACATGTTCGAAAAATTTCGATTAATGGGTCATTTTGGATCATAAAGGGTCTGGGTCAAGCTATATATAATTAAAGAACGGCAGGATCAATTTTAACGAAATTCTGTATGTAACAATTTTTAAAAACGAGAAAACTAATGGACTAAGTCACATATTCGAGAGCTTTCGATTATAAGGGTCATTTGTGGGTCTTAATGGATCAAGGTCAAGCTATATCTAAAGAATGGATGGGTCGATTTTAACGAAATTTTGTATACAACATATTTTTGGCATGAGAAAATCATTGGGGTAGGTCACATGTTCGAGAAATTTCGATTAGTGGGCCACTTTTGGGTAACTCAATTTTATCTAGACAACATTTCGCGCAATTTTGCCTAAATTTTGTATTTTATCATTTTCGGGCACAAGAAAATCATTGGGTTATGACAGATTTTTGAGAAAATTCGATCAATGGGTCATTTTGGATCATAAGGGGTCAGGGTCAAACTAACTATATCTAAAAAACGGCTCAATCGATTTTATCTAATTTTTGTATCTAATGTTTTTCGGCATGCTAAAACTAATGAGCTAGGCCACACGTTCGAGAGATTTCGATTATAACCCCCGATTGATCGCGCGTTGGTCTTTTCGCCGCAAAAATTCGTTAACTTCCTATTAACCCACCTCCCCTTAAAGATACAATGGTGAAACTCCGTGTAACTGACCTTCACTGGTCGACCTTCTGTCTACAGAAATTGCAAGTCATTCCTGTGTTTTCTCATGATTTTATGACTTTCTATAGTTGAATTCGGTCTAAATGACCGCGATGCGAGCACTAACGTTGCTCGATTTTTTTCTCCCACGCATTCTTCTTTTTCCCTCTTCCCCGAATTTCTCGGAAGAGGGGTTTCTAGGGATCTCTCCGTTTCCCCTCTCTCTCGCTTCTTTTTCTCTTTCTGATATTTTGCTGCTAGAGTGTTTATTATTTTTACAATGTCTCGTAAAAAATTTTTAACTATTCAAGAAGCTTTGAATCTTTTTGATAATTTAGAAGAAGACTGTATTAGTGATGAGGCAAGTTCATCGGAGGAAGAGAATAATGCAGTTCTTAATGAAGATGAGGAAACTGATACACAAGAATCGGAAAATGAAGATATAGAAAACGAATGTTTTGCATCACCGTCCAATTTTTTTATTGGTAAAGATAACATTACGAAATGGGAAAGGAGTCCACCGAGATCAAATGTACGGCGGAGACAACACACCAGGAGTGCGAGAAAGCGCAAAAGATGCATTAACGGTATTCGATGCTTGGAAATTATTTTTCAATGATTCTGTTTTAGATAAAATTGTGAAATATACAAATATTTATATAGAAACTCAACAAGTTAATTTTTCTAGAGAAAGAGACTGTAAGTTATCTTCCTTGACGTATGAGATCATCTCATCAAAATTTAAGTGATTTATGGAGCGATGACGGCACGGGCGTTGATGTTTTTAAAACAACAATGTCTTTACGAAGGTTTAGATTTTTATTAAAATGTTTACGCTTTGATGACAAGAACAGCAGAAAGGAAAGACGTGAATTAGATAAGTTAGCTCCAATTAGGGAAATATTTTCCGAAATAAATACTGCTTTTAAAAAGCACTTTACTTTGAGTGAATACGTGACGATTGATGAAATGCTGGAACAATTTCGCGGACGCTGTTCATTTCGCGTATATATGAAATCGAAACCTGCAAAATATGGAATTAAAATATATGCATTGGTTGATGCTATTAACTTTTATGTATCGAAATTAGAAATTTATGCTGGTCAGCAACCAAATGGAATTTTTGATTTAAGTAATTCACCATCTGATGTGGTAAAACGTCTTATAACACCCATATCAGGAACTGGAAGAAATGTCACAATGGACAACTGGTTCACGTCAGTTCCACTAGCAAAATCCCTTTTAGAGGATAATAATCTTACAATGATTGGGACATTGAGAAAAAATAAAAGAGAAATACCCAAAGATTTTCTGCCGTCTAAAAGCAGACCCGTGTTATCAAGCACTTTTGGATTTTACGGAGACATAGCACTAGTATCTTATGTGCCAAAAAAAAAAATGCATCCGTATTACTGATCTCGTCAATGCATCATGACACAGCGATAGACGATTCACAACAAATGAAGCCAGACATAATAAAGCAATATAATGCTACAAAAGGAGGTGTTGATGTGGTTGATGAAATGAAAGGGTCATATTCTGTCTCAAGAATAAGTAATAGATGGCCACTTACTTTGTTTTTTTCGCTGATGAATATTGCGGGAATAAACTCTCAAATTATTTTTCAGAAAAATACGAGAAAAAAGGTTGTTCGTCGCTATTTTTTGAAAGAACTTGCTTTCGATTTAATAAGGGACTATATAAATGAAAGAAAACAAACAACATCATTGCCAAATCCTTTGAAAAGAAAGATAAGAGAATTTTGTGGAGAACCAGAAGAAAAAGTTGTCCGATCTCCCAAAAGAGAAAGATGTAGCTTTTGCACGACAAGACAAAATCGAAAAACAAAACAATTTTGTCGACACTGTAATCTCTATATCTGCAAAGAACATACTTATAATTTGTGTGTCGAATGTGCTAAATAATACGATGTTTCTAATGTAGATTAGTACGTATGCTAATAAAAATCTTTTTTTTTGGATAATTCACTTAATGTTTATACTGTAATTAGAAGAAATGGGTAAGTACTTTTCTAAAATTTATTTACTTTTAAAATATCTACTTTGATTGACATTAAATACTTTATTTAACAGCGCCGCAGCAATTCTTTTTTTAAAACAAAATTTCAAAGAATTCTTAGTGCCGAGATCTAACAAAATTAAATATAGCCAATAGTATTTAGTCGGACAAACCATTTTTTATTATTTTAGACTTTAATTACAAAAGTAAAATTCATTTAAATTAAAATATACTTTAATAAATATTATAAAAAACTGCAATTTAATATTTATTTTAATTAAATAATTGCATTAATTTAACCTTTGTTGGAACTAAATATAAAACATTATCAAAATCAATGTTATGAATTAAAAAAACCAGATTTAACAATATTTAAATTTAATATCTACACGTGAAAATTCATTCAAATTACGTTATTACTGCATGTTTATAATTTTCGAGAAAATTTTTTATTTTCCTTGTTTATATATATATACATATTGGTATGTAAAGTAAGAAACAAATATTAGTGAGTTTTGAATGGATGTAAATAAGTAAATATATATTTACTTTAATTAAGTGAAAAAGTATAATTAAAATTAATCTTTCGGCACTTCGGTTCTTTAAAATTATTTATCTGTAACTGTTGATTAAAATCTAGAGCGGAAATTTTTAAAATGAAATATTTAATTAGAAAAAAATACATAAATTATTTATCATTTGCTTCATATATCAAAATTCATATGGCAAAAAAAAAAAAAAAAAAAAAAAAAAAAAAGATATATATTTTAAGTTCAAATGGCTTCTAGTGCCGGATCACCGTCAAAACTAGCTTCACTGCATTGCTGTCCTTCGAAAAAGTATCTATAATGGTTTCAAATTTATAATTAAAAATATCTTTCAATTCATTTATTATTGTATTTTTACAAATTCAGTCAAATTGCATAATATTATTTATAATTTTTATAGGTTTTGTAAAAAAAGAAAAAAAAACTTATTACAATATTTATTATACATTTTTTACTTTATATTATGCATATAATTTCATTTGGTGCATATTTATATGTATATATTTTGTGAAAAAGTACTGAACTATGAAATATTTAAAGTTACACGTTAAAAAACGAATCAATAAAAAGAAAAAAAAAACAGAAATGAAAAGTAGCTACTTCTTTTATATTAATAATTTTGAATAAAGGAGTTTTTCAAAACAGGGTAATTTTATCTTCTTGCATTATCTATATAGGTATGGCAAGAAAAAATATTAAAGATGTATTTTATAAGTTCAAATGTCTCCGAGCGCTGGACCACCGTCAAAACAAGCTTTATTACGTTACTGTTCTTTGAAAAAATATTTATCACGGATTAAAATTTATAATTGAAAATATCTTTTAATTCGTTATCCATTGTATCTCTTCAAATTCAGTCAAATTATATGCCAATATTTATCATTTTTAAAAAATTTGCAAAAAAAAAAAAAAAAAGCAATAATAATAATAATGATAATAATAATAATAATAAAGTAAAATAAAATAAAATAAAAATGTATTAAAATATTTATTATAAATTTTCTTGCTTTATATTATTCATATTTTTCATTTGGAGAATATATATGTATATTCATTTCAAAAAAGTTCTGAACAATCAAATATCTAAAGTTACACATTCAAAAACGCATCAAAGAAAAGAAAAAATAAAGAAATAAAAACTAGCACCTGCTTTTATATGCTTGAATCCGATAAAACTTAATTTCGATGAAAGAAGGTTTTTCAAAATAGGCTTGATTTATCTCCTTCTTTTATTATCTATATAGAAATGGTAAGAAGAAAATAATAAGAATGTATATTTTAAATTCAATTTGCTCCTAGTGCCATCAAAATTTACCTGATTGCGTTGCTGGTGTTGCAAAATATATATAACAATATATATAATAATATATATAACAAGTATTTATAAGGGAAAACTTCTTTTAATTTATTATTTATTGTATTGTTACAAATTCAGTCACATTATATAATAATACTTATCATTTTTACAAACTTTGTAAAAAAAAAAAAAAAAAAAAAAAAAAAAAAACATTTATTATTCATTTTCTTATTTTATATTTTCATATTATCATATTTATTATATTATCATATTTTCATATTTTTATATTATCATATATTTTCACTTTGTGCATATATATGTGTATTCATGTCAGAAAAAGTACTGAACTCTCAAATATCTAAAATTACACATTCAAAAGCGAATCAACGAAAAGAAAAAATAAAGAAATGAAAATTAGCTACTGCTTTTATATTAATAATTTCGATTAAAAAAGTTTTTTTTTCAAAGCAGGGTTATTTTATCTATTTCTTTAATTATCTACATAGATATGATAAGAAAAAAAATATTAAAGATGTATTTTTTAAGTTCAATTGGCTACTAGTCCCGGACCATCATCAAAACTAGTCTTGCTACTTTTCTGTTCTTTCAAAAAATATATATCATGGTTTCAAATTTGTAACTGAAAATAATCTTTTAATTTGCTGTTTATTATATCTCTACAAATTCAGTGAGATTGTATAATAATTTTTATCTTTTTTACAATTTTTTCCAATATATATATATATATATATATATAATTAAATGTTAACTAAGTAAATACTTAACGTAAATTTGCATGAATTGCTCTATTATACATTATTTCGCATACAAGCAATGTTTACGCCTTATTTTCCCCGTTTTCGATCTTCTGGTAACATCGACAATTTTCCCCTGTTTCTTCGGTCAAACGGGAACGGCGGCGAATAGACCGAGCGCGACTATTCACGTTCTAAAAAAGGGCGCGACTACTCCCGGGATAAGGGTCATGCTAATTTTATGTAGAAAATGCTACTCACCATTTTGACTATACTTTGTATTATATCGTTTTTGAGCAAGAGAAAACCATTTGGTTTGGACACATGCTCGCGAAAATTCGATTAGTGAGTCATTTTGAGTCTTAATGAGCTAGAGTCATTCTAATTATATATATCAACGACTCAATCAATTTTATCTAAATTTTGAAACAAAACGTTTTTTGTCACGAGAAGACTATTGGGCTCAGTCGCATGTTAAACAAAATTATATTAGTGGGTCATTTCGCTTCATTGCTGAATGCTGCCAAGCTAATTTTACCTAAAAAATGGCTTAAACGATTTTGATTCAATTTTATATTCTACTGTTTTTGATTACCTGAAGACGATTGAGCTATGTCACATGCTTGATCAAATTTGATTAGTGGCTCATTTTGGGTAATACGGGTCAGGGTCGCGAGAATATGGTAAAAGCCAATAACTTGGTGATATTTGACAAAATATTGGCGACATATGGCCAAAAAATCTACTATAAAAATTACGAAAACCAAAACACGTATTTGGAGCCAAATGAAAGAATGCCTGCAAATTTGGCTATATCTAGCAAAAAATATTGTCTTTCAGAATGTAAAGAATTTTTTTATACATCCTTAAGAGGATTCGAGATGCATGGTTAAACCGATCAGAGTCGAGCTAAAGAAGTGATTTAGATCGATGTCCATTCGTTGTAAATTTTAAAATAAAGTAAAATTTATAAACATGCGCATAAAAACTTAGTTTTCTTATTGGTTGTTTTTCTAAATAATACTATTATAAACATGTTTTACAGTAATAATACAGAGTTAATGATACAGTGAAAATACTATATCGAGTTGAACACAAAGTTAATTTTGACCGAGCTAAGCTCGGTCTACCCTGCTAGTCTTATACTATAATGCGAGCAAAAATTGTGTGTGTGTGTGTGTCTGTGTGTGTAAATTTTATCTCAAAAACGGCTCTAACGATTTTCGCAAAAATTTGGATTTTACCATTTTCGGGCACGAGAAAACCATTGGGCTAGGTCACATGTTCGAGAAAATTCGATTATTGGGTCATTTTCGATCATAATGGGTCAGGATCAAGCTATTTATATCTTGAGAACGGCTGAATGGATTTTAAAGAAATTTTCTATCCAACCTTTTTTTGGCACGAGAAAACTATTGGGCTGGGTCACATGTTCGAAAAATTTCGATTAGTGGGTCATTTTTGGGTCATTATGGGTCAAGCCATTTTTATCTAAAAAACGGCTCTAACGATTTTGACCAAATTTTATATTGTATCGTTTTGGATTACAAGAAGACCATTGGGTTAGGTAACATGTTCGAGAAAATTCGGTTAGTGGGTCATTTTTGGAGTCATTGTGGGTCATGCTATTTTTATCTAGAGATTTTCTCACGCAATTTTGACTAAAAATTGCATCCTATGGTTTTCGGGCACGAGAAAATCATTGGGCTAGGTTACATGTTCGAGAAAAAATTTTAATGGGTGATATTGGGTCATTAAGAGTCTGGGTCAAGCTATTTATATTTAAAGAACGGCGTGATGGATTCTAACGAAATTTTGTATGTAACAGTTCCTTGACATGAGAAAACTAATGGGCTAAATCACATGTTTGAGAGATTTCGACTATGAGGGTCATTTGTGGGTCATAATGGGTCATGGTCAAGCTATATCTAACGAACAGGTGGATCGATTTTAACGAAATTTCGTATGCAACATTTTTTTGCCACGATAAAATTATTGGACTAGGTTACATGTTCGAAAAATTTCGATAAATGGGTCATTTTGGATCATAAAGGGTCTGGATCAAGCTATATATAATTAAAGAACGGCAGGATCAATTTTAACGAAATTCTGTATGTAACAATTTTTAGAAACGAAAAAACTAATGGACTAAGTCACATATTCGAGAGCTTTCGATTATAAGGGTCATTTGTGGGTCTTAATGGGTCAAGGTCAAGCTATATCTAAAGAATGGGTGGGTCGATTTTAACGAAATTTTGTATACAACATATTTTTGGCATGAGAAAATCATTGGGGTAGGTCACATATTCAAGAAATTTCGATTAGTGGGCCACTTTTGGGTCATTCTAATTTTATCTAGACAACGTTTCGCGCAATTTTGACTAAATTTTGTATTTTATCGTTTTCGGGCACAAGAAAATCATTGGTTTATGACAGATTTTTGAGAAAATTCGATCAATGGGTCATTTTGGATCATAAGGCGTCAGGGTCAAACTAACTATATCTAAAAAACGGCTCAATCGATTTTATCTAAATTTTGTATCTAATGTTTTTCGGCATGCTAAAACTAATGAGCTAGGCCACACGTTTGAGATATTTCGATTATAAGGGTCATTTGTTGGTCATGATGGGTCATGCTAATTTTATATAGAAAATGGTACTCACCATTTTGACTATACTTTGTATTATATCGTTTTTGAGCAAGATAAAACCATTTGGCTTGGACACATGCTCGCGAAAATTCGATTAGTGGGTCATTTGGGGTCTTAATGAGCTATGGTCAATCTAATTATATATAACAATGACTCAATCAATTTTACCTAAATTTTGAAACAAAACGTTTTTTGCCACGAGAAGACTATTGGGCTGAGTCGCATGTTAAACAAAATTATATTAGTGGGTCATTTCGCTTCATTGCTGAATGCTGCCAAGCTAATTTTACCTAAAAAATGGCTTAAACGATTTTGATTCAATTTTATATTCTACTGGTTTTGATTACCTGAAGACGATTGAGCTATGTCACATGCTTGATCAAATTTGATTAGTGGCTCATTTTGGGTAATACGGGTCAGGGTCACGAGAATATGGCAACAGCCAATAACTTGGTTATATTTGAGAAAATATTGGAGACATATGGCCAAAAAATCGACTATAAAAATTACGAAACCAAAACACGTATTTGGAGCCAAATGAAAGAATGCCTCCAAATTTGGCTATATCTAGCAAAAAATATTGTCTTTCAGAATGTAAAGAATTTTTTTATACATTCTTAAGAGGATTCGAGATGCATGGTTAAACCAATCAGAGTCGAGCTAAAAAAGTGATTTAGATCGGTGTCCTTTCGTTGTAAATTTTAAAATAAAGTAAAATTTATAAACATGCGCATAAGAACATAGTTTTCTTATTGATTGTTTTTCTAAATAATACTATTATAAACATGTTTTACAGTAATAATACAGAGTTAATGATACAGTGAAAATACTATATCGAGTTGAACACATAGTTAATTTTGACCGAGCTAAGCTCGTTCTCCCCTGCTAGTATTATATAAAATAAAGGAATCGCCAAAGGTGCTAAAGGAATGAAGTAAAATTTTAACTATATGGAAAATAGTTGTTGTCTTCGGTACAGCACTAGGAAATCTGAAGCATATCTGAATCTTTTTATTGGTTGAAATCAGCAACTTTTTTATTTTATTCGTTTTCTAACTGGTCCATGAAAAATGTCCAAAAATCAAATACTTGTATTGCCACAATGACAAAAAAGTGATAATAATAATAATAATTTGAAAAGAAATTTTAATAAACATTTCATTTAAAAGTGCATATCTTCTCTACGCAACGGTGTAAAAATCTAAAATATGCGATGTTTAGAAATTTTGAAAAATAATTTCCAAAAATTGTAAAACTGAAATTTCATTTAAAATTTGTTAACGATGGGTCCGGAAATATTATTGTTTAATCCACGTTGTACGTAACAGTAGTCGTTCGGAAGTCAGTCTGATTAACTCCATCATATAAAAATGCACATTTTAAGCAAATAAAGTTGTATATCTATTAACTGATGTTTTTTTATAATTGGTCTAGGGATATTAATGTTAAATGCAAGGCGTACGTAATACATGACTCGTTATAATCATCTTAAAAATGATGTTTATTATTATTATTAATTTGAATATAGATGTTATTTACAAGTCATTAAAATTTTAGTCTTTGAAAGTATGATTTTTCAAATATTTGTTGTAATTTGTTAAATTACAATTTTGTTTATTATTGCTATTATTATTATTACCATATGTCAAATCATAAGTGAAATCATAAAAAGAAAGGCATATTGTCATTTCTATATGCCGAAAGTAACTAAATAATTAAAGAGTTTGCTACAAAAAGGAGGTAGCTCTATTTTTGCCCTTTTGAGAAATTTAAAAAATACCTTTTATTATTTAAATTTTAAATTCTTGTCGAATGAATTTATTTAACTCATGCATTAGTCCATGAGTGAATATTTTGCCACAAATATTATGCAAAAATACCTCTTTTGACTGTCTTTTCTCTCTCTCTCTCTCTCTCTCTCTTTTTTTTTTTTTTTTTTTTTTTTGAGGCACTGTTTCAGTCAAATGAAAAGATGCGTTCGCTAATGCTAATCCTATGAAAGAAATTTATAAAGTTATCATGGTTTCATTTCAACATTTTTAATATTTCTTTTGCATTGTATATAGCGGAGATCGATATGAATATAGTCCGTTTTTTTATTTTTTTCTATTTTAGTAGGAGATATTTTTATGAGGGTGATTTTGCTTTCCAAACCAGTTCCAAAAATGAATGTTTCCTCTTAAAAAATATCTGTAAACAAAATCAAAAAAGTTAAAATCGGCCTCCATACAGATCGATCTCAGCTATCTAATGAAAAAAAGTAAAAAAATATTAAAATGCAACAGAGATATATTTATACATTTCTTCCATAGGATTGGTATTAGTGAACGAGATTTCGCTAATACTAACGAACTTCATTTGAATAATATAGACTCTTATAAAGAAAGTAAACAACTAAAAAATTTAGAAAATGGAACTACCTCCTTTTAGTACCAAACCCTTCAAATGTTAAGACAAAATAATACTTAATAAAAAGAACGTACAATTAATACTACACCAAACCTGAAAGGGTTAAGTAACTATTTACTTGTATTTAAAAAAATCACATCAGTACGATTTTTCAATCTCAAACGTGAAACACATTTATGTGGATAACCATCATTTATCTTTTTGATAGATCCATCATAAATTATGTCGTCTATGAATTTTCAGTTTCTCTTCTCGAAGTAAATTGATAAAACTTTTACCCTATTTGTTTCTGCCGTAAAATGATGGATTGCACATTTTGGAAAGTGACATGGTTACAAAAATTTATTTTTTTATGTTTTTGAGAGTTAAATTGTTCTTGAAAGATAAATTTGTATAATCATTTATGATAACTTAGCATTTAACATTTGACATATGATAAATCTCATTTATTACAATAAAAAGATCACTAGCATCATATTTTCTATCCTTAAAAAACACCTCCTATTTGCAGAAAAAATGATTGATATTTAGAGAAATATCTTCTTTAAACATTTGACACGCTGTAAACGTATGCACATAATGCGTTGTGAACGTATGCACTTAATACGCTTCGAACGTATTAAGTGTTTAATGAAATATTTTAGATCTTGGATTAAAGACCTCGGTTAGTGGTGAAATATGATCTTGGTTACTTGTGCGCAGTTCCGAAAATACAGAAACCTAAGAAATTGAACTCCACATATACGATCTTCATCTAAATAAACCGAAATCTGATTTGCCTAAGAAATCAAAATAATAATGTGAATAGGATTACGATACTTAACATTTTAACATAGTATATACGAACTAGGATGAAAACCACTTTGCTGATACCTTAAGGAATTTTTCTTCTTTAAATCAAATCATATTTTTTAAATATATTTTGTTCTTATTTTTGTTTTTAAATGCCTAGGAGCGATAAATAAACTAATTAGATGTGCCAATCCCAATACCTTCTTCTATTTCCTTCATTTTAATACTTCAGACGACATACTATGATACAGACGGCAATATTATAATTTCAATGCTATGCAATTGCAATGCTAATACAATGATATTTAATGCTATCTTTTCAATGCTATGCTTTCATCTTAAATTTTTGCTTCAGTCAATTGTTCAGAATGAAAACGAGGTAATAGGGATCATTATATTTATGAAAACCAGTAGTCTTTCGAAATTCTGTTTTGTATCTGCTGTTTGCGAATAGCTGGATTAGAAGCACGCAAGTTTCCGACGTTGCAAGAGCTACCGATATTCAACAAAACAATGGACAATCAAGAAAATTATTTGAAATTCGCTATTTTAGTGCATATATTAGGCTGGATAATCCGGCATTCCAGGAAGATCTGCTGACCATAGCAAAAAGAGAATAAAAATACGCACAAACTTTCGTTCAAATCTATGCATAACATCACGCTTTTTTCGATGGTAAAACAAAAAAAGGGCTATTACAGCACTCCTTATGGCAGCTTTTCTTCTTATTCCAGGAAAAAGTTCTGGCCATAGCCAAAAACTTGCACAAAAAATGTAGGTCAATTAGATGCCTAATTTCACTCACTTACTGATGATACAATGATGAAAAAAGCAAAGACTTATCTATTACATCGCTCACTTCAGGCGCAAGTCATCCTCTAATTTGGAGGAAGGCTTCCTGGCCATATCCAAAAACATACGGAAAATTTTTTGTTGAATTCTATGCATTACGTAATACATTTTTCGATGCTACAACAACAAAAATATCACGAAAAATCGTTATCGCATTGCACATTTCCAGCAGATTTTTAGGTAGCTTTCATTACAAAAAGTAAAAAGCTACCTATTGCAGCCGTCCGGAGGAAAGCGCTTCCGGAAAATTTTGGTATATTTTCACCGATCATGACCCCCAGACCTCAAAACCACCCTCCGTTCAAATGTTGACATATATATATATATATATATATATAACCATATATATATATATATATATATATATATATATATCTGATTTTTGTCATGCGATAACTAACGTATTTATGAACCGATTTGAATGAAACTTGGTATGTACATAGTACATACAAATGTCTCGACCGAGTTCGTTGGTCAGCATCATCCGCCATTTTGTTTCAAAATGGCGGCCATTTTAAATTTTTTAAAAAAATTAAAATTTAAAATTAAATGCGAAAAAATTAAAAGTTGAAAAATATTTTTCTTTTACGTGTTAGAACTTAAAGCAAAGATTCCAGAACACTTTTTATTTTGTCTATATCTTAAAAAATGATTGAGTTATAGCACTTTGAATTTTTCTTATGGCTAACATTTTGAAACGATCTGATTTTTGTCACGTGATAACACGCGTATTTATGAACCGATTTCACTGAAACTTGGTATGTACATAGTACATACAAATGCCTCGACCGAGTTCGTTGGTCAGCATAATCCGCCATTTTGTTTAAAAATGGCGGCCAATTTAAAATTAAAAAAAAATTAAAATTAAAAATTAAATGCAAAAAAATTAAAATTTGAAAAATATTTTTCTTTTACGTGTTAGAACTTAAAACAAAGATTCCAGAACACTTTTTATTTTGCCTATATCTTAAACAATGATTGAGTTATAGCACTTTGAATTTTTCTTATGGCTGACAATTTGAAACGATCTGATTTTTGTCACGTGATAACACGCGTATTTATGAACCGATTTCAATGAAACTTGGTATGTACATAGTACATACAAATGTCTCGACCGAGTTCGTTGGTCAGCATCATCCGCCATTTTGTTTAAAAATGGCGGCCAATTTAAAATTTAAAAAAAAATTAAAATTAAAAATTAAATGCAAAAAAATTAAAATTTGAAAAATATTTTTCTTTTACGTGTTAGAACTTAAAACAAAGATTCCAGAACACTTTTTATTTTGCCTATATCTTAAACAATGATTGAGTTATAGCACTTTGAATTTTTCTTATGGCTGACAATTTGAAACGATCTGATTTTTGTCACGTGATAACACGCGTATTTATGAACCGATTTGAATGAAACTTGGTATGTACATAGTACATACAAATGTCTCGACTGAGTTCGTTGGTCAGCATCATCCGCCATTTTGTTTCAAAATGGCGGCCATTTTAAATTTTTAAAAAAAATTAAAATTTAAAATTAAATGCGAAAAAATTAAAAGTTGAAAAATATTTTTCTTTTACGTGTTAGAACTTAAAGCAAAGATTCCAGAACACTTTTTATTTTGTCTATATCTTAAAAAATGATTGAGTTATAGCACTTTGAATTTTTCTTATGGCTAACATTTTGAAACGATCTGATTTTTGTCACGTGATAACACGCGTATTTATGAACCGATTTCACTGAAACTTGGTATGTACATAGTACATACAAATGCCTCGACCGAGTTCGTTGGTCAGCATAATCCGCCATTTTGTTTAAAAATGGCGGCCAATTTAAAATTAAAAAAAAAATTAAAATTAAAAATTAAATGCAAAAAAATTAAAATTTGAAAAATATTTTTCTTTTACGTGTTAGAACTTAAAACAAAGATTCCAGAACACTTTTTATTTTGCCTATATCTTAAACAATGATTGAGTTATAGCACTTTGAATTTTTCTTATGGCTGACAATTTGAAACGATCTGATTTTTGTCACGTGATAACACGCGTATTTATGAACCGATTTCAATGAAACTTGGTATGTACATAGTACATACAAATGTCTCGACCGAGTTCGTTGGTCAGCATCATCCGCCATTTTGTTTAAAAATGGCGGCCAATTTAAAATTTAAAAAAAATTTAAAATTAAAAATTAAATGCAAAAAAATTAAAATTTGAAAAATATTTTTCTTTTACGTGTTAGAACTTAAAACAAAGATTCCAGAACACTTTTTATTTTGCCTATATCTTAAACAATGATTGAGTTATAGCACTTTGAATTTTTCTTATGGCTGACAATTTGAAACGATCTGATTTTTGTCACGTGATAACACGCGTATTTATGAACCGATTTCAATGAAACTTGGTATGTACATAGTACATACAAATGTCTCGACCGAGTTCGTTGGTCAGCATCATCCGCCATTTTGTTTAAAAATGGCGGCCATTTTAAATTTTTAAAAAAATTTAAATTTTTAAATTAAATGCGAAAAAATTAAAAGTTGAAAAATATTTTTCTTTTACGTGTTAGAACGTAAAACAAAGATTCCAGAACACTTTTTATTTTGTCTATATCTTAAAAAATGTTTGAGTTATAGTATTTTGAATTTTTCTTATGGCTGACATTTTGAAACGATATGATTTTGTCACGTGATAACACGCGTATTTATGAACCGATTTCAATTAAACTTGGTATGTACATAGTACATACAAATGTCTCGACCGAGTTCGTTGGCCAGCATCATCCGCCATTTTGTTTTAAAATGGTGGCCATTTTAAATTTTTTTAAAAATTTAAAATTTCAAATGAAATGCGAAAAAAATCAAAATTTGAAAAATATTTTTCTTTTACGTGTTAGAACTTAAAACAACGATTCCAGAACACTTTTTATTTTGTCTATATGTTACAAAATGATTGAGTTATAGCACTTTGAACTTTTCTTATGGCTGACATTTTGAAACGGTCTGATCTGAACGATCCACAATGTTGCTTTAAAATGGCATACACTTTATGATATCGTGGAATTTAGTGACTCTCCAAATCGCTTAAAATAAAACCAGATTGAATAAAAGATGACTAATTTCTAAAAATTCCTATTAATATTCAGTCTTGACAAAAATAGTATTCAATCATATAAAATCACTGCTTTTATAAGATTATTTCCATTAATTTGAGATTAGTATTTTTGAACAATGTAACTTACTTTAAAATAAATAAATAAATATATAAGTATATGAAAGCTACCTCTTCCTCCCGGCATTGCCGGAAGGACTTTTTTTATTGAGGGAGGACCTGCTGGTTACAGCCAAAACACACACAAATTATTTACTTAAATTCAAGATATAACTTTGTACTTTCGATGGTACAGTAATGAAAATGTCTCTGACATAGCATTAAAGCTCCCACCCTTCAGACGGTATGTTTTTTTAAACTTAGGGAGGATCTATTGACCGTAGCCAAAAACATGCATAAATATTTTATTTAATTCTATACATATACATTTTCCGATGGCACAATAATGAAAATAGCATAAAAAATGCTATTACAGCGTCTTTTTCCGGTGCAAAATTTCTAAATTGAAATATGCCTCAGCCAAATATATACACAAAAACACATTATTCATTTCTGTTCATAACTTGAATGTGATTTCTATTCTGACATTGTTTTTTATTGATTTTGGGTATAAACTTTACTTTTTCTGCTTTTGTCTGACTACATCTGGATGGTGTACCCCATCCAGATTGTTTTATTCTTTATTGTTTATTTTCACTTCATTAATTTTCTAGCTTACTTATTTTTGGCGCAGAATGTCCCTTAAGGGATTTTGCGCCATAAAACCCTATACAACCAATCAACTATGCATAACTTCATACATATATTGATGGAACAATGGCTACACCCGGACAGTAGATAGACATTTTGTGGATAGATATTTGTTGGAATCGCTGGTTATGAGAACTTCAAAAAGAAATCGATCAAGAAAATTTATTTTATTGAAGATAGAAGAAAGTAAAAATATTGCCAAAAACTTCTTAAATATACAAAGAAAAATTTATGATAACTTGTATACAATATGGATTTTCAAAAAAATTCATAGTACTTACCTGTTGATTTTGGTTTATAAAAATTTCACATTAATGGGGATTTAAATTACTGAAAGACATTCTAAAATAAGCTTTATAATTTTTAGTTTTCTAAACAAATAAATCTTATACTCATGAAATTTTACGTTATGGCACATCTTATACAAACAAAACTTGCTCAAGCTGAGCGAAAAAAAGTCAGCTAAAGAGCATTTGATACCGCGTCTGAACCAAGATCTCGTTATAAAAATGAAAATTTTATTTATTAAAAATTTGCAAACAGGAAAAAATATGTCCTACATGAACAAATTATGGATTCTAAGTCTCTTAATTTATTGATCCGTTTATTTGTTTGTTTTTACAGGGTGTTTCAAAAATGACCGGTATATTTGAAAAATCAATAAAAATTAAACGTTCAGCGATAGGAAAACACCGTTTGTTACAATATGCTTGGGATAACAGTAAATTTTCAGGCAGCCAAATATTAATACCTCTAGTGGCTATCGTAGGTCTATCATTGTGTTTGCCATACAATCAAAGGTATGAAAACACAAAAATCTGGTTGCAGTAAAACAAATTGTTAAGCCTATGAGTCAACCACAAGTCGTATTCATTTTTAGCTTATGCACCACTTTGTTTCCGGCAGACATGGATCAGTCGATTCCCCTATGACTACTCCTCCGTAATATAGAGGGTTTTTTCTTGTGTTCGATGACTTACGGTTTTGTGCGGTCGGATCTTGGAATATTACACAAAATTGAACATTCTCTGCTTCTATAATTCAACTTGTTGTTAACCGACGTGCTGAAAGAATTGAACTTTAACATGGATGTGCGCCGTATAACATTAATTTTTTCATTGAACTTGCACATTTTAGGAATATATATATCAAAAACTGACATAGATTACTTTTAATTTGGTGTATGATTTGTTGTAAATAGACTAAATAATATTATTATAATGTGCAATTCTTTATGGCCTCGAATTACATCTCTTATAATTTTTTACAAAGTATAATTCATGAAAAATTAAACTATTGAAGCATTATCAATAAAATTTTCAATCAAATGATTAGTATTTCACAGAAATCCTTCAGAAGAACGAAATATAGGATAAAAAAGATAACATATGTCTTGAAGACTCTCGAGAAAGAGAAAATAAAAATGTGTAACAAGCTATTGTACATAAATAAAAAATAATTAGTTTAAAATTTTTCCCACATTATTTTTTCAATTAACATTAATATTTATTTGATATTTTAAAGTCCACAATTTATCAGACTTAAATCATTGCATCCATTAATGGAACGTTATCTTAATACATAAGTCACGGTTGATTTTAATGGACATCAAGAAAATAAGAAAATTCATTACTTTTCCTCATTTTAAAACAAAATTATCATTTACATTATTCAAATACAATAATGAAGTCTGTTATCTCTGAGGTTTCCAGCTTTTAATGTCAGGAAATATCTAACATAAATATTGTGAGTTATGATTTTCCGGGTGTGTTCCTAAAGTAAACTGACGAACATTGTACCCTTTTTGTTGCTGTCTTTGAATAATAGACGAATCTTTTACTAGAAGATGTAACGGTCGGGTGCTTGTACTGGGGTTTAAATGCAGACATAACTCAGGAACTAAGATAAAAACAGTTTATTTAAAATGATTATGGCTCAAGGGCAGTGGAGCAGTTCTTAATTTTAATCACTGGAAACAATACTAAAAGGTTAAACTCATACTCACCACTCCGGCACTAACTCAATCGGGGCACTTCAGATTACTTCTCACTTCAACTTCAGCTAAGCTGCTAGATAAAACTTTATTAGACAGCCCGTGGCTGTACAGATATTATTTATTGACTTTGAAAATGCTCAAAGTAATCAACATAAAATCTTACCACCGGCACACTTTTCGAATCTACTTCCAAAACTCCTTGTCACTCACTGAAGGCTCGATACACCTAGGTGGCTTATGTCGCTAGACTCACCTACAGCTCATATTCAAAATATTAGAATAATTGAGAAAAAGTAATAAGAAAAAATTATTTGTCATTTATTTATTTTTTATACTAAGTAAATGCAATTAAATTTCTTATAAATTAAATCTGGAATGTTTAGATAAGATTTTAACATATATAAAATATAAAATACAGCACAATAAATTAGGTATACAGCTTCCTTAAACACACCAGAATATTAGAATAAAATTTAGATTGGTTCAAAATATTAGAATATTTTATTTTACGCAACAATATTACCTTATGAATATGAAGTAAATCGTAGTTAATATTTTGTAGCATCCCCTTTAGCTTTCATAACAGCGTACAATCGATCTTGCATATTATATACAAGGTGTTTACAAACATTTCTATCAATATTAGCCCAAATAGACTTTCTACGTGCCACTAACTCAGTTTTACTTGAAGGAGGATTTTCTTGAAGTTTTTTCTTCATTATACACCATAAGTTTTCGATGGGATTAAGATCTGGTGAATTTGGTGGCCAAGGAAGTACCTTAATGTTGCGTTGGCGGAACCAATTCTTAGTTGACACCGAGGTATGCGGGGACGCTAAATCTTGTTGAAAGATGAAATCATCTTCAAATAAATCTTCTGATGATGGAATCATGTAATATTCTAAAATTTCTTGATATATCAGAGAGTTAACCTTTTCGTAGACGATGCATAACTTTCCAGGTCCTTCTGCACTCATACAACCCCAAACCATGAAACTAGCAGCAAATTTTACGGAACGTTTAAGGCATTCTTTATCAAATGCTTCTTGCTTCATTCTCCAAACTCGAATACCTTGATTACCATATGAAACACAAAACATACTTTCATCACTAAATAATATATTTTTCCAATCTTCATTGATCCATAAACGTCTTGATTTACACCAATTCAATCTTATACGCTTTTGTCTTGCAGTCATGAGAGGTTTTGTTTTCGGTACACGAGATTCAAATTTAAATTTATGGAGACGTCTTAATGTTGTCGATGTAGAAACTTCAACTCCTTCTTCTTTCCATTTTCGGTGCAAGAATCGCACACTTTTAAAACGGTTTTTCTTAACTATACGCTTCCATTTCCTGTCATCTCTAGCAGATGTTTTTGGTTTTCGGCCACCATTTGGGCGATTATTTTGCAATTTTCCAATTTTTGAATATTGTGTTAGTATTTTACTAACGCTCGATTGCGAACAATGTAAATAATTCGCTATAAAACATTGATTTTTACCGTGCCGATACAAATCAACCATACGAAGTTTAGTAGATTCAGGAATATCACTCACACGGCCCATTTTAAGACGAAAAAGAAACAAACTGCAAAAAAGAATACTGATTTTAAATAAAATAGTCTGAATTTAATCAATGATGCCACCAGTTAAGAATTGGTAATAATTAAAGGAGAATTAATGTGAAATATTCTAATATTTTGAACCACTTGAATAAATATTCTAATATTTTGACTTTTCAAAATAATTTTTCTTTCAATTAATCTTTTCAAAAATGATATTAAATTTAAGATAACAAGTAAGTTTAATCAACAATAAGTTCTTAATAAAAATATCGTTTGCATATTTTCATTAAAAGACATTAAATTACCAAACGATATTTTCAATTTCTAAAAAAAAGGTAATTATTCTAATATTTTGAATATGAGCTGTAGTTGGCCAAGGCCGCCTAGACTCCACTAGCTGGCTAATGCAGCCAGAGACACTCACACACACTCAAACTCCAAGCTTTTATGTGCTGCAAACTGAGATACTACAAATTTCATATTACTTCTAACCGCGACATAACTGTAGAATCCGAAAGAGACACACACGCTCTAGAAAGTTAAAGTAAAAGAGAGGATAGATGTTGCTTTCACGCTTAGACATGTTAAATTATTGACGTCACGATCTCAAAAATGCTAGAGTGCCTTTAATACAAAGATCACTCCCTCACAAAGTAATTTAATACAATCTGGTGTCGATTTTAGCTTATGATAATTCATTACGGTTAATAACGAAACGATCTTTTTTGAGTATAAAATGAAAATTTCATGTTAAAATGTGGCTGACCTTATAACTTAGCATAAATGAATTTTGTGATTGATTGTGCTAGAAAAGTATTTAGCAAATTAACATCTTTTAAACATGCTGTATCTTGCATCAATTTTTTTAAACTTTTAATAACTAACATTCATATTTTATTTGACATTTCAAAGCACATAATCAATCAAATTTAAATCATTGCATCGATTAGAGGGCCAATACGATAACAAATTAATTATTGTTGATTTTAATGAACACAATTAAAACAATAAAATCGTAATTCTTCTACATTTTAAAAAAGAATAGAAGACGTTAGCATTGTTAGCATCGTTAATGAAGTCTGTTATCTCTGAGGTTACCGACATTTAAAGCCAGGAAGCATCTATCATAAATATTGTCAGTTATGATTTTACGGGTGTGTTCTTAAAGTAAGCTGAACAAAAATTGTACCCTTTTTGTTGCTGTTCTTTAAATGATGGATGAACCTTTTACGACAAGTACTAATTAAACGAAAACTGGTGTCATATATTTTTAATATTACGGTGATTCATTACGGTTAATAACGAAACACTACTTTTTTGACAATAAAAATTTAATGTTAAAATGTGATCGAACTTTATAACTTAAGTTAAATGATTTTTTGATGATTTTTTGATTAATTTTGCTTGGAAATTATTTAGCATATTCACATCAATACTCTTTTAAATTTATTTCATGGTGCAGCTATTTGTTACAAAGTTTTCTTCTTTAATTAAATAAAAAATTACTTGTTTTAGTCTATCAAAATTATTTCTTTTTAAGCACATCAAATTAATCAATAAATGATAAAATCTCTTAGCATTTTACTAACATAATATATTAAATTATTGTATCTATTAACGGTACGAGTTAATAAATTAATTATGATTGATTTTAACACACTTAAATAAAATAATAAAATTCCTTATTTCTCTTCATTTTAAAATAGACTTATTAACATTTTTCAATTACAATAATGAAGTCTGTTATCTCTGAGGTTACCGACATTTAACGTGAGGAAGCATCTATCATAAATATCATCAGTTATGATTTTCGGGTGTGTTCCTAAAGTAAACTGACAAAAATTTTACCCTTTTTGTTGCTGTCTTTAAACGATCGATGAACCTTTTACGAGAAATAATTAAATGTAAACTGGTGTCAATTTTTATCTTGGGGTGATTCATCACGGTTAATAACGAAAAAATATTTTTTCGCCATAAAATGAAAATTTAATGTTAAAAAGTGATCGACCTAATGACCTAAGATAAATGGATTTTGTGATTCATTGTGCTACGAAATGCATCGCAAATTAACATCATTTCTCTTTTAAATGTGTTCTATCTTGCATTTATTTGTTTAAATTGTGAATTTTTGCACAATTATCAATTGACGTTCATGTTTTATTTGTTATTTCAAAGACCATAATTAATCAAATTTAAATCATTGCATCGATTCGAGGACCAATAGGGTGACAAATTAATTATGGTTGATTTTAATGGACACAAATAAAAAATTAATTCGCAATTCTTCTACATTTTAAAAAAGAATAGAGTCATCGCTAACATTTTTCAGTTACAATAATGAAGACCGTTATCTCTGAGGTTAACAGCATTTAACGCGAGAAAGCATCTATCATAAATTTTGTCAGTCATGATTTTGCAGGTGTATTCCTAAATTTAACTGGATGCTTAAGATAAAAATTGACGTCAGTTTTCATTTAATTACTGCTCGTAAAATGTTCATCCATCACTTACAGACAGAGAAAAAAAAGAGTACAATTTTTAACCGACTTCAAGGAAAAGTTTATGATTTCGACCTGTATGTATTTCTTGTTTACTCACAACTTCCGTAAATATGAACCGATTTTAATAATGCTTTTTTTGTCTGAAAGTGTAAGATACCCACATGATCTCATTTCAATTTTATCAAATTCTTGCGATTAGAACTTTTTTTAAATAAAAACATTAAAATTCCAATTAATTTTGAAGCAGTCATCCAATTAGAAGCTTTCATTTTTCAGGTAATTGCAGGCTTTCATGTCGAGCAACCAAGTCAGATGTTTGCGAACAATAAATAGTGTGGCACTGTATATGATTTTTAACTAGTGCTCGCGATAGGTCACGTATAGCAGCTATACGTTTAAACGATATACGTATATCCGTATAATACGTTTTTCTGCTATATGAATACTTTAAAATGTACGTTTAAACGTATCCGGATACGTATAAGGCGTATCACTTAAACGTATATTTTAGAATACGTATATTTAATGTATACGTATATTCCACGTATCGTATCTAATTTAATTATTGGACTATAATATTGGAGAATAATTTGGAAATCGGTGGCGTTACGACAGGAATTCGTATAGTATGTCTTATATATACAAGATCAAGCAATGAAAAGCGTATATTTTTTAAAACAGTTTGCAAAAATTTCAAAAAATATCAGACTCCTGATTGGCCAATCTCGTTTCACTAACAGTGAAATATCTATTTTAAAAATAGCGAGTTATTACCGTGAATTGCAAAAGTATTTTGTAACATTGTACTTTGAATTTATTTAGATTTTTTTATTCATCTTAAGGTAATGAGCTCAGATACCCCGTTATTTTACATTTTGTGTAGGTAATGTATACAAATTGTATCCATTGTAAATAACCAGCAAAATTAAACACTTTTTGAGGAAAGAATGAGAGTATAAATGTTTCAGATTTATTGTGAATTCTTGTTAAATTTATTTTTTCTTTTTAAATATTTAAAAATTCTTTATTCACTTATTGTTTTACACTCAAGATTGCACCCGAGCGTAAATGATATTCTTTTCATGGAGCTAACATTTTCTAACTCTGTTAATGTATGATGAAATTTCATTTTTTTAATCTTGACATTCTCACCAAAACATACATAGAATCACTTCATATCAAGTATTAACTGAATCTGTAGTTTGATGAAAATCTGTGCATTAATTCTAGAGATAGAGCTATTGCAGAAATCATAAATAAAATACAGCAAAGTAGAGCACCTGTTGGACGATTTACATACAAAACTAGTCAGCAACAATTTCTACCAGGGACTACTTTAATATATAGGGGAGACTGGGATGCATGTGAACAGTTCACATAAACATAGCATTTCTCATAACTGGGTTAATTTCTATAAGCAAAACTACTCTATATAGTAAACAGAATTTTTTTACGCATGGTATTTTTTTAATTAACGTTACAGTTCTTCTTACTTTTCTTAATAGTTTATTCAATTAAAAAAAAAAATGTTCATATGTGACCCAACGAAAGAGCAGTTGTAAACACATAAGGAAAACATGCGAACACAAGGAAAAATTTTTTTGACATGTTTTTATTATCTTTTTCATATGTTACCTTAATCATTAGTTGTATTATTTATTAAATTCACCATAAAGAAAAATGTATGTATATTTATTTAGTTTCTGGGTTATATGTTTAAGCAAAATACTATAAAATAAAAATAAGTAGATTTGGGGGGGGGGGCTTGGATAATTGATAAAATATTGTTACAATATAACAAAAAAATAAAGAAGTAAACTTGAGAAAATAATTAAAGAATTTAAATTTTGCTTAGGGTTTTTTGTTTGAGGGAGATTTTAGGGAGGGGGCATCTGGATAATATTTATAGGAAAACTACCAAAAGGCGAAAGACTCTCATTCCTATATTTGCCTTATTTGCCTGTAAATTAAGAATAAAAAATTGTTTTACATTCATAAGCTTCCTACAAATTTAATATTTCTTGCTTTTAAAAGTAAGGGGAGAGTCAATAATGGAGATTTCACGGTAGTTATAAGTTTAAAAATTTTATTTTCTTAATATATATATCTATTTTCAAAACACCAAATAAAATAGCTGTTTTAGAAATGTAAGTAAAATAATACTACAAGTTTGCAACAAATGAAACAGAAAATTTTGCAAAGTTGTTAAACGTAATATTTTTTGCATCAATAATGCATAAAGAATAGCATTGAAAACTGTTAAATAAAATAATGTATACCATTTATTGCAATATAGAAAACATGAAATTTATTTAAATTACAATTGAACGTAAAGAGCTTGTTGCTTTTTATGTATTTGCTGACAGTTGTGTTTGTAAAAGTTTCTATTACACAAAATCAACTTGTCTTCTATTTCTATAGAAATATAGATAATGGAGCTGGCATTATTTTCACGAAGTTAACTAAAAGGAATAGAATCACTGAATGATTATTGGGCAATTTAATGACATATCCAGATCTGCCCCAACTAGACTCTTCATAAGTGTCCCACATTCCCACAAGAGGGAAAATGACAAATCATTAGCATTTCTCAATTTTAAAAATAAAAAATATCATAAATATTTATTAGTATCCATAGTATATGTTAAATAAAGAAAAAAAAGAATAAATAAATAAAATTATTCTTTTATCAAGCTGGAGATTTTACTTTTAAGTACAGTAAGCAGTATTTTGTCTCCTGGGGACAAACAAAATGTCGAAGAGTATCAAAAGTTTTTTCCATATGTCTGTAGGTGCTCCCATCTTTGATAATTTTTTGAAATAAAAAAACATATAATAATTAGTGAAAAATGGCAATGTTCTCATATGCCCCATTTTCACATGTGCCCTAGTATCCCCCATATATGTTACTTAATTCTGTGTATTAGGTCTTGAGATAGAAAACCCAAAAAATCCAATCACATACAGACAGACAAAGTCACAGACTCATAAACTGACAGGCAGATATTTTGTAAAAACATGTTTTCCGGAATCTCTTACCCTTAAAACCTGTAAACCCGTCGAAAGTATCCCCGAATCCAATACTTTCTTCTTCTAAAGATACAAGAAAATATAAAAAACTAAGTACTGCGTCGCTGATTTTCCAAAGATTAGTTTGATTTTACCCACAACTAATGTAAGACATTTTATAATAAATAACTTAGTTTTTCGGAAAATATCTAAACTAAGGAAGTATTTAGATTTTTTTAAGTACCTGCATAACAAGTAGTAGTTAAGTAAACGCATCGTAGTTCTTTGAACAAAGAATCGCGATGGGGATACTCAACCGGATATTTCTCAATGTCTCTAATCCGCAAAAAGATATTGAAACATCAAATTTCATACACTGAATGAAAAACGTTTAAATGTTTATACATTTAACCGCTTGGGTAAAATCCGTATATACGATGTACCGTATATGCTGTTTCGTGTAATACGTATAACTGCCGATGCCGAATTATACGTATAACAAATACGTATTTCGTATAATACGTATTACACGTATACTCGTATAAACGTATAATCGGGAGCTCTATTTTTAACCGACTTCAAGGAGTAGCTTATGATTCAGAACTGGATGCATTCCTTGTTTACTCACAAATTCTTTAAATATAAATCGATTTTGATAATACATTTTTTGTTTGAAAGTATAAGATACCGATGTGGTCCCACTTTAATTTCATTAAATTCTGATGATTAGAATTTTTTTAGATAAAAAAAAATGTAAATTTGATTAAAAAACGTAATGATTTGGCGCAAATCATCTTTCATTGTTTCAACCGTTTTCAAATCAAAGCATATATTAAAGACATATTAAAGCAAGAACATATTAAAACTATGCATTCATATGCTTTAGTGCCAAGTTGTCGCCAAGCTTGATTCTTTTTTTAAAGTCAGTTAATATATTTTTTAAAGCATATTTTATTGTCAGTTATGATTTTGCGGTGTGTTCCTACAATTGCTGGGAAAAAAATTGTACCCTTTTTGTCTCTGTCTTTAAGTGATGGATGAACATTTTAAGAGCAGTAATTAAATGAAAACAAATGTCAATTTTTATCTTACAGTGATATATTACAGTTATTAATGAAATACTTGTTTTTTATTATAAAACGAAAATTTGATGCTAAAATATGATCGACCTTATGATCTAAGATAAATGATTTTTTTTATTAATTGTGCTCGGAAATTATTTATCAGAAGCTTGAACCCGTCGAATTTCGACGAAAGAAAATGTTTAAAAAGGAACTGTTTCATTGGTTTCTAATAAGCTACAAAATTAGTTATAGTAAAAAATGCACCTAAAAGTAAGTCTAACTCTTAAACAAACGATATTTAACGTCAAATTAGCAAAATAGTATTTCTATAAAACTGAGTTGCAGAAATTGTTAAAATTAAATTTTAATCGTACATGTAAGCAGTAAAAAAACAATAAACATCTGTTATTATGATCAAGTTATCAATTTAGATTCTTATGCTAGTATTTCAAGATGAAAAAAAGCAAAATTTATTCCACTTTGACTCTATCACAGAATTTATTTCCCGTAATATCTAAATCCAGCATCATTTTCATCATATAAAAATTTACAAATGCCCATTTTGTATCTGTTTTCAACGTTTCAGAAAAAGTTGGCATTTTAATTTAATCATTTGATTCAAAATTTGAAGTCTCAATGCTATTAGCTGAAACAGATATTAAACGGTTGATATTCTTTTACGTGTAAATCAAATTTTCTAAATAAAATCAAAAGTTACCGGGTTTTATTATAGAAGATATTTAAATTTTCATTTTTTCACTTTTAATGAGCAAATGACAACATAAAGATACAGTATTCAATTTCTTCCCTTTTTACCTTTGCTTTTAATAGAAAAGGAGTAATCCTGTTGCCACGATTAGAAAAGCGGTATTAAAAAATACTAAAAAATTATTATTTCAAAAACAAATTAAGATACAGCTTTCAAACAAATTTCATTTAAAAGTGCATTTTTTCCCTACACGATGGTATAAAAATTGAAAATGTGCAATATTTAGAAGCATAAAAGTTTGTAGTAGCAATAATTACAAAACCGTAGTTTCATTTAAAATTTGAAAGTGTTGCCATTCGCAAAATGACGTATGTGTTACGCGCAGATACGTTTATAATATACATATACACAGATACCTTTATAATATACATATTCACAAAAATGCTCTTTTAAATTTATTTCACCTTCCATCTATTTATTATTACCACGCTTTTATTAACTTCACCTGTATGTTTGTGAGTTTGTGAGTTTGTAATTCTCCTTATTTTATGTATGTTCACCGATTACTCCGAAACCATGCAACCGATTAACTTGGTTTTGGTGCTAAATGAAAGACGATGATCTCGAATCGGTACCACTTCAGTTTCACCGAAATTAGTTCAGTACTTTTTTAGTAATTAGGCAAAAACTAATAAAATTAGTGATTTTTTGCTAATTAAAAGTGTTGAATACGTTCACGGAATGGAGTGTAGACAGCATGGCCGAGAGGTCTAAGGCGCCGGATTGAAGCTCTGTTTTTCGAAAGAGATTGTGGGTTCGAACCCCACTCCTGACATTATTTATATCTATGTAAAATTTTGAAAAAGATTCCGTATTACAATTTTTATTTTTAACCGGCTTCAGAAAAGGAAGAGGAAGTTATCAATTCGAAGCGTATGTATTTTTTTATGTATGTTCACCAATTATACTGAATCTATCCAACCGATTAATTTGGTTTTTGTATTAAATATAAATATAGTTTAAAAAAACTAAAAAACACGCTTTTAAATTAATCAAACTAAAAAGTGAAAAATAAATATAGTTTAAAAAAACTAAAAAACACGCTTTTAAATTAATCAAACTAAAAAGTGAAAAATAAATATAGTTTAAAAAAACTAAAAAACACGCTTTTTAAATATATCAAACTAAAAAGTGAAAAATAATTCGTACTATAAGCTGAAAACGAAAATAGATAAAAAAATACTATATTACTATAAAATCAGTGTTATTATGGAAATCAATTAATAAGCAATAAATAAAATTATCGTGGAAAAAAAGCGTGGGGTGCTTCTTAAGAACTGATAGATGGAGCATGGTAGATGGAGCACCCCACGCTTTTTTTCCACGATAATTTTATTAATTGCCTATTAATTGATTTCCATAATAACAATGATTTTATAGTAATATAGTATTTTTCATCTATTTTCGTTTTCAGCTTATAGTACAAATTATAAAGTTTGCTTCTTTAATTATGTAAAAAATATTTTTTTTTTATCCATAAAAATTATTTCTTTTTAAACACATCAAATTAATCAATAAATGATAAAATCTCTTAGCCATTTTAATAATATAATACATTAAATTATCGTATCCATTAACGGAACGAGTCAATAGATTAATCATAACTCATTTTAATACACTTAAATAAAATAATAAAATTCGTTATTTTTCTTCATTTTAAAACAGACTTATCATTAACATGTTTCAGTTACTGTAATGAAGTCTGTTATCTCTGAGGTTACCAGCATTTATCGTAAGGAAGCATCTATCATAAATAGTGTCATCTATGATTTTGCGGGTGTGCTCCTAAAGTAAACTCACAAAAGTTGTTCCATTTTTGTCTCTGTCTTTAAGTGATGGATGAACCTTTTACGATAATTAATTAAATGAAATCAGATGTCAATTTTTATCTTAAGTTGATTTATTACGGTTAATAACGAAGCAATATTTTTTGACCATAAAATGAAAATTTAATATTAAAATGTAATCGACTTTATGACCTAAGATAAATAAATTTTGTGATTAATTATGCTCGGAAAATATTTAGCAAAATTAACATCTTTGATCTTTTAAATGTGTTCTATTTTGCACCCATTTGTTTAAATTTTTACTTTTATTTATTTATTTTTTATACAATTTTCAATTAACTTTCATAATTTATTTTATATTTTAAAGCCTATAATTAATCAAGTTTAAATAACAGCATTGATTCGTGGACCGATTTGGTAACAAATTTATTATGGTTGATATTAATGGGCACAAATAAATCAATAAATTCGCTATTCTTCTACATTAAAAAAAAAGAAAAGGGTCATCGTTAACATTTTTCAATTACACAATAATGAAGTCTGTTATCACTGAGGTAATCAGCATTTAATGCGAAAAAGCATCTATAATAAATATTGTCAGCTATGATTTTGCAGCTTTGTTCCTAAAGTAAACTTAAAAAATTGTACCCTTTCTGCTGATGTCTTTAAAAGATAGATGAACCTTTTACGAGAAGTAATTAAATGAAAGCAGATGTCAATTTTTATCTTAAGTTGATTTATTACGGTTAATAACAAAACAATCTTTTTTCAGTATAAAATGAAAATTTCATGTTAAAATGTGGCTGACCTTATGACCTAACATAAATGAATTTTGTGATTGATTGTGCTAGGAAAGTATTTAGCAAATTAACATCTTTTAAACGTGCTCTATCTTGCACTCATTTTTTTAAACTTTTAATTTTTTGCACAATTTTCAACTAATATTCATATTTCATTTGATATTTCAAAGACCATAATTAATCAAATTTAAATCATTTCATCGGTTAGTGGGCCATTATAATAACAAATTAATTATGATTGATTTTGTTGGACACAAATAAAACACTAAATTTGTCATTCTTCTACATTTTAAAAAATAATAGAGTCATCTTTAACATTTTTCAATTTCAATAATGAAGTCTGTTATCTCTGAGGTTACCCAGCATTTAACATGAGGAAGCATCTATCATAAATATTGTCAGCTATGATTTTGCGGGTATGTTCCGAAAGTAAACTGACACAAAATTGAACCTTTCTTGTTGCGGTCTTTGAAAGACAGATGACCCTTTTACAATAAGTAATTAAATGAGAACTGATGCCTATTTTTATCTTACTGTGATTTATTACGGTTAATAACGAAACAATCTTTTTTCACTATAAAATGAAAATTTCAAGTTAAAACGTGGCTGATCTTTTTGACCTAAGATAAATAAATTTTGTGATTAAGGAATCACCGTAACACCACTGCTGTTTTAAATATATTTTATCTTGCAGCTATTTGTTTAAAATTTGCTTTTTTAATTAACAATTATGTGTTTTAGTCCTTAAAGATTGCCGATTTTTAATCAAATCTAATTAATCAATAAATGATGAAATATTTTGTAAAATATTCTAAAAAATTACGACTAGCAGTATTAAATATATTAGTACTAGTTAAAAAAGAAAGATTATGATTTTTGATTTTTTTTTTATTAGAGCTAAATAAGTTCTCAATTATTTAATTACGTAGATTCTATTATTAAGAAGAAATTGCTGCATCACGTTAACTTATGCTATAGAAAATGTGTACTTCCTGATAACTAGACAATCGATACACTTGTCTCTCTATTTAAAAAAATAATCGTAATATTTGTGATAATTACAGTGGCATAAGATTATTGAGCAATGGATATAGAGTCTATTCAAGAGTTTTTAATAAGAGGTGTAGAAATGTCTCACATGATCTATTACTAGAGGAACAAAAACGTTTTAGGATCTCCTACAGACATTATATTCATTCTGATACAACTGTTTGAAAAGCATCAAGAATTTACTGGACAAAAGGAAAATAATATAATTCATTATTTTTCCTTATTTTACCACTTCTCCGTTTGCCCCGAGATAAGTGGGGAGTAAAAGCACTGTTTCCTGATAACTACTGCCTGTGAAATGGTTAAAACAGAGTTATCATTAATATTTTTTAATTACAATAATTAAGTCTGTTATCTTAGATGTTGCCAGCATTTAACGCGAGGAGACATCTATCATAAATATTGTCAGCCATGATTTTCGGGGGCGTTCCTAAAGTGACAAAAATTGACACAAACTTACAAACTGACAAAAATTGTGCCCTTTTTTGTTGCTGTCTTTAAATGATAGATGATCCATTTACGAGAAGTAATTAATCTTTAACTACTGTGACAATATTTATCACATAACTACTGTGAGCGGTCTGTCAGACCGTTTAATCTAAAAATGAATGAAATGTTACATTAACTCTCAGAATGCTGTTTATGTATTAACACAGCAAAGAGGAAATTGCTGGCCAGCTGCAAGAAAGGTGTTGGCAATGATGGAGAAATGCCGGCTAATAATCTACCACTGCATTTTCCCTACTTGACAGCTTGAGTCAACTTTGCCGTTGAAAATCATTAGTAAAATTCTGATCAGCCTCCATTTTATCTCATTCGCTAGCCCACTACACGATGTAAGTGCACGAACTTTTGCAGTATTATTCCTGGGAACCTTTATACTAGGGGGCATTGCAAATATCGAAGACATTGAATATTTCAGAATTCACCCTTCTGGGTATTTGGAATTTTTAATCTTTTGTTAGCGAATATTTCATACGTTGAGATTGAGATAAATAAAAATAACAACCATTAATATTAAAATAAATCAGTAAAACATTAAATATATATTTATTGTAACGGAATTTTTTCTTCTTAAATTTGATATTTTAAGTTAAAATTGACCTCGATTTTCATAATTAACACATTTGAGAATCAGCGTATAAAATGCATGTGATTTATATATGGCTTTAAAGATTGAGAAAGCACATTGCAAAAGAAACAAACTTTAAACATCTAATAAAAACTGATGAGGTTCGAAAAGTCATAGCATACGCTGAAGGCATCAATTCTCGTCCGATCACAAAATCTAGACAGCGTCGAACGCGGTTAGTACTTGGGAGGGTCCACTGCATGTTGGCAAAATTTGAGTGTACTCCAATATTTCTTTATATTACCGTAATTTCGCGCGCAGACGCCCCACCTTGGATAACTCAATTTCCTTCCAGAATTAATTTTTAAAAATATATAACTTGCTTGCTCTTAGCACGCATCTGACTTCGTGTTTTCAATAAATTATCTGTTTCAAAGTTACTGGTTTCAAATAGACTTTACTGAGCCGCGGCGTATACGCGAGAAGTTACGGTACATTGTTTCTATATACTGCTTTCGGTTAAACTAGCTTATGGAAAAACGGACCATAATTCTCTAGAAATCTATAATACTTTGTTTATAGAATTCTATTAGAAATTTTTGTAAGGGTGCTGGATGGGTTTTTGCTCATTGTAAAAAAAGCTGTCTCATGGTTTATCACTGTATAAACACTGCAGGATAAGTGGTGGTGCTAGATTAACAGTGCTAGTCCAACAAAGGAATAGAAGTAGGATGGGTACTAGCATTGAAAGAAAAGTGCCGGATTGAGGTAATGTGATGGCATACTAATGCTGGACTGCTGTTGGCCATTGTCGTTGGTCCAGTTACATTCCGCTCGGACACTTTTGCATTGGTTTAAGTAATGACACCCTTGCACTTTACCACTGAAAGCAATGCAGGCTGGCATCTTTTTTCCAGTTGCTGTCTCACTGTTTCTTTCTTTGCTTGGAAAATTCATATACAAGACTATTATAAACAAAATTTAGCTATTCAAAAGTATTTAGAGGTACTAATAAGACTCTAAATAAACAAAATTTGACCAGTATCTATAGTTAAACTAAAAAATTAAAAGTTAAACTATGAAACTTGAATAACTCAGCGGTCTCTGAGACCGCTAACATCAGTTAACCCCTTAACGCGCAGTATTGCCGGGTCGGCAGCACCTAAAGTTCCCCCTGATTGGAGACACAAAAACTCCGTGAATATTTCAAAAACTACTCTAATGGCTACTTTAAATCTTTCTTATGAGTTCTAGATTACAGCACGACAGAGATCAAACTCTACTGTTTTTAAATAATAGGTAAAATGTTTTACTATAATACGCGCTTCACAGCAATGCTCTTCTCACTGCGCTTCTCAATGCTTTACTTATGGGAGGTTACCACTTCGGCAACAGCTGTATAATTTAAATGGTTAGTGCAATCTTTACAAAATAATACCTGTGTACTCCTCTAGGCCTAAATAGATTGCCTAATTTTTTTATTCTTTAAATTGCAACTTTAAAGAGGAATTCACCGGAAAGGGTTAAGGGTTAAATGAAAACTGATGTCAATTTTTATTTTACAGTGATTTATTACGGAGACAATGTTTTTTTACCATAAAATGAAAAGTTAATGTTAAAATGTGATCAATCTTGTGACCTAAGATGAATGAATTTTGTGGTTAATGGTGCTCGGAAAGTATTCAGTATATTAACATCAATGCTCTTTTAAAATTTTTTTATCTTGCAATTATTTTTGACAAAATTTGCTTTCTTAATTACGAAAAATTACGTGGTTTAGTTTTTAAAAATAATCTCTTTTTAAGGAAATCAAATTAATGACTAAATGATGAATTCTTTTATAAAACATGTTTTAAAATTATGGCAAGTGGTTGTAAATTCATTAGTAAAAATTAAAAAGAAAGTGTGTCATGGCTTTAGATGTTTTAAAATTTATAGTTAAATAAATTCTGAATCATTTAAATATGCAGACTTTATTATAAAGACGAGATTCCTGTTTATGTTAACTTATGCTGTAAATAATGTGTATTTCTTGATGACGAGACAATCTCCAAATTTGTCACTTGTATTTATAAAGGAAATATAAATGTAACAGTATAAATGTAAGTACAGTAACATTATTTTATTGAACACTGGATAAAGGATCAATCCAAGACTGTGATATCTTCGTAAAAAATAGAAGGTATACACCCTAAGTAGAGGGTATATGTTCCATGCAGAGGACATACCCTAAAGTCTACATATTATAGCTAATTTCTTGATGGGCTTTAAAAATAATCTAGAAAGTATCCGACGTATACCCCTGTAAACCCTCCACTACATCCCTGTTCAAGATTTCAAAATAATAGGTTGAGAAATATTTCACATGATCTACACTCTTAAAACGAAAGAGCTGATTTGGCTTCTCATGAAAGAGCTGTAATTTTTTCGATCCTAAAAGAGTTGTTTTTCAAACGATTAAATCTTCTTGATCTAAATTGGTTATTTAAATAGCTCAACTTCATTTAAATTGGTTAAAACTCGAGTTATTTCAACTCTTTTTTGAGAAGCTGCCTTTCAACATTGAGATGAGTGGATTTCAGCTCAACTTGAGCTATTTTGTGGCTGACTTTTTAAGAGAGTAATACTGGAGAAACAAAAAAGTTTTAGGAGAGGACGATCTTGTATATTTAGTAAATTCATTCTGAAACAACTTTTTGAAAAACGTGGAGAATTAATTTAAAACCGCATGTTACATTTATAGATTTCGAAAAATCTTTGACCGAGTAGTTTGAACCAAAACTGTGGGAAATTATGGATTATGTGGGGTACAGTCCCCATATTATAAAATATATTAAGAGCTTACACAAAGAAATTATTATTGTTTTGTATCTAGGTTTTAAAGTTTAAGAAAATAAATCATAAATAGAAGAGTACAACAAGAATTTAGTTCATCACCATATCTATTTAAAATATATATATATGTATATGTATATATATATATATATATATATATATATATATATATATGTTACGTTATAAGAATTTTGAAAAATACATTCAAACTGGAATAGATCTCGAAAACATCATGTTTAACAGTATTCTATTTATAGATTAACTTGGCATATATCAAGATAAAGAATACAGATACAACGTGCAATATTTATTTTAAACAAAACTGGAAAAGGTTATAATTTAAAGATTTCAAAAAATAAGACTTAGTTAAAGGCGTGTAAGACTAATGATCCTGCAAATCCTAAAGAACAAAAATTATTTTAGAAAATAAAACAGTTGAGATAATTTCACATTTTAATTTTTTATTATATGACATATCTTCTGACCATAATATATTCGATAAGTTTCATAAATTTCAATACATCTTTGGCACTTAAAAACACTTCGAAATAAAAGAAACAACACAAGAGTAAAATTATTTTAAACAATGATAATACCAACTTTATTATATGTAATTGAAACTTTACCACTCACAAAATATGCTGAAAGTCAAATGAAATTCTTAGAGATGTAATTTTTAAAGAGCGTGAAAGGATGTTTGATAATTGACAAAATAAGGAACGATCACATCAGAAGAGAACTTGAAGTAAAAAAATATATATTAAAATAAATATTTTCAGAAAAAATGGAAAGATCAGTTGGAAAGGGTAGTATCTTATCACTATACCAAAACCAGACTTGAATCATAATCCAAAGCAGAGAGATGGTAACAGAGTTAGGGTCACGAAAGAGATGGATTGAAAATGGAACAGGCTTATAACCTTAAACTGTGTTTGGAATGATGATGATAATTGAAGCTAAACACATTTAAAAATGAAAAGCAAAATATATATATATGTTCTTTCAAAGTCCAGATTTGAATATTTTTGATTATATATATTCAACATCTTGTACCAGACAAGAATTTGTCAACGAATGAAACAAAATAGTAAAAATTGAAATGGAATCTAAGAAAGGTTACATTTATTTTTAGCAGATGTAAATAAATGACTTAATCAGACTTACTAAGAATGAAGTTTGAGGACTGAGATGGGTTGAAATACAAAGCAAAGGCTTTTGGTTAAATAAAAAATCCAATTATTGTATCTAATAAAAATAAATTATTGCATCTAATACAATATCCCACATAGAACACTATTATACTTGTCTGTTGCACACTGCATTTTTCTTAACAGCAACTTGGTATGTACAACAATATATATACGCGTTCAGAAATATAGTATGGTAAAATAAATGTTCGATTCTACACCATATTGTTAGATGCTAGACCCCCGACATCTTGATTATCGCTATGGATGAACTAGATATTTCATGTGACTATATTTTCTTATTTAAAAAAAGTGTTCACTAATTATTTCATGATAAATATAGTCACTTTTATGGTATAATTATTATAAAATGTTAAATCAAAATATTAACTATGATAAAATTCATACATTCAAGTTATAAATCCCGAAATTATATAAAAAAGTGTCGCGGGCGAATGATTAAATTTTAATATGCAAAATAATACTTTTTTACACTAAAAACAGATGAAATGCTCTAATGTTTAATTTTATTTTTTGACAATGTATTTTTCCCTACATTTCTTGAAGCATCAAATGCAACAATGGTTGGTTCCCTCCTTTATAAAGGGGAAAATATATGTTCTAAAGTTAGGTGGGTTTCTTTAATCAAAAGCTAATGAAAACATAAGCAAATTCTTCCTTGGCAGGAGACATCCAAATTTTAAGGTCTGGAAATTTCGTATGCAGTTAAAAAGCATGTCGGAAATTGCACGTCAAATGTAGCATATAGAGTCTGTTAGCACTACAAAAAAGTTGTAAAAATATTCAGATCTTGGTGTAGTATTTCACAGCTCTTTGGATTTAGTATGCACTGTGTCTAAAGATTATTGGGACAACCATTACGGGGGCATGAGACACAGTACAAGGATTTAGATTTGCAGCGCAATCCACGGTCGTAACCGTTTTCCCTACATAACGTCATATTTTGTGTTGCAAACATGCCGGGATAATACTGGTGAGTGCTGAGAAACTTGTTGCATGCATTGTAGCAACATCCGTGGAAGTCCCGGACACTCCTGATATTTTCGAGAACATTAGATCTTTATGCATCATATAGATGCGTTTTTATGCATCATGGCCTGATATCGTAATTTCAAACACCTACTTTAATTATGTTTGCACACCCAAATAATGCCGATTTTTCTTAGTTTTTCGCTGAACTAAGGTTAACACATGCTTTCTACTTTTATTCGTGTCCTATTTTTCTTGTATTTTGTGTCGTTATTATCGCTCTAGCAAAGAGTTTCGTTCCATTGATTGCTATGCATATCTCAATCATTATGATATCTCCCTAACACCCTTAAAAGTTTATCCCAATAATCCTGGAATACCCTTTAGTAGCCGCAGTCGTTTTGTGTCACTGTAAGTATTATCTGCTTTCTTTTGTACAGGAAGTAACCTGTATTAAACTTCAGCAAATTATATTGACTTCAATATTGAGAAACACCGAAAACTGGCGATAAATATAAATCAATAAATAAAAACTTTGTTAAATCACCATAAAAAGATAAATTAAACAGGACGCGTTTCGAGCTGCAAAATTACTGCTCGTCATCAGCTGATCAAAACACGTGTCACAACGGACAGAGTGGAAATGTGGACTTTCCACTCTGTCCGTTGTAACACGTGTTTGGATCAGCTGATGACGAGCAGTAATTTTGCAGCTCGAAACGCGTCCTGTTTAATTTATCTTTTTATGGTGATTTAACAAAGTTTTTATTTATTGATTTATATTGACTTCATAAAATGTAAAAGAGTTGAATATAATTAAAACACGCGTCAAATAATTTTCTCTTATAGCGTTATATAATAAAATACTTTTGTTTGGCTCTGTAAATGAATAACAAATACTCTTTTCACCACAGGTTGTACAAAGCTTATATTTCAATATTTACTTCATAGATCATTTTCATTATGTCGAGAGGAGTGTAATATCATTAAAATGCACTTGAAACTATTTTTCCCAAATAACTTCTGAATAACTCTGTAATTCAACTATACATCCGATTTTCATAAAATATGGTTTTACTTATGGGTACATTTTAAATGTACACTATGGTATGTACACAATGGTACATTTTAAATTTCAAGCGATTCGCTCGAGTAGTTTTTTTGGTTGTTATACAATGTTAATAATTTTGATTTAGTTTGATTGAAATTTTGGTGCTCAGTAGCTGTCACCATAAGATGGTAAAACCTCGCACTTACATTTGAACATATTTGAACCTCGCTCCAACTATTGGAACAATGATTCAACAGAAGTTCCAAATATTGGTTTAAGATTTCACCATCTTACAGTGACAGTTACTCAGCACCAAAATTTGGTTCAGACTAGGGCAAGATTTTTAACAAAGATTGCGGACAAATGGACAGTACGATGACTGTAGATGTTTAATATTTACATAATTACAAATGCGCTTAAAAACGAAAGTTTTGAATCTGTTTCAACATTGTGCAGATTGTACTCGATATGTTGTATTTTTGAAGTAGAGTATACCAAAGTGATACCAAAACATACAATACTTTCATATAAATTTGTAAAACATCATTCAAGCTGTTCTCATTCTAGCCTTTTATCCCATTAAACATAAATATAACGTTTATTTACCTTCCGAAATATTATCATTATCTTGTCACACTTTGATGTATGTGCATTTCTTTTTAAATAACAAAAATATTAAAAAGAAATTTTCTTTAATTAAATTACAAGCTGTATATGCGTCAGCAATGTTTTTTAATTCACTGTAAAAAAAAATCCGCTAAATTTAAGGATAAAAAAACTGCTGGCAGCAATATTACGAGCAGTTTTTGCCATAATTATGGCTGTAAAAATAAAGATAAACTTTTTTATTACATCTAGTTTTACTGAAATTTTTAAATCTACTAAATCTACTAAATCTACTAATTTCTAAATAAACTAAAATCAACACTGCTGCCAGCAGTTTTTGACGTAAATTTTTTACAATGATATTGTAAAAAAGAAATGTTAATTACTATTTTAAAATGGCTTTGGTCAATGCTTATTATTTTAAACACGCGTTTGATGGGGCAAAAGTCATTAACTTATTCTAATTCTTTATTATGAACCACAAATTCTATTAATTATCCCAAGTATTAAATATTGTGACAAGTACAATAGTCACATTTTTGTGACAAAATCTTTAAAGTAAAAGTAAAAATTGAGCTTCACATTTTACAAATTCATATCAAACGATTATTCCATTATTCTCTTCACAATGGCCCGTTAATTCCTCGTTTTACCATTAAATGACACCGATAATTCAATTGTATTGCGTGAAAAAGCATTACGATAATCGGCTTATTAATTTCATTATCCATTCAAATTTAATAGCTTTTTGAAATAAAATTCAATATTTCCATTTTTCATGTGCGTAGTATGATAAAATATAGTTTTATCTTTCAAAAACTTATATCCCGGATGTTAAAAGTAATGTGTTTTTAACATACATTCAAATATAACGTAAGGATTTATTTCACGAAAAATTCAGCAGAATAGAGGCATGTTAAGTAACACAAAGGAAGTAATACGACATTGCTTACTATATCGCTTATTTACTATGTTAGATATTTAAAAATGATAAATATATAATAAGTTATATCACAAAATAACAAAATTACTCCTTAAGTATACAATTAAAAGACTTCGCTGTTTTTTTATTTAGTCATGTGGCTGAGTTTTCTGGGAACCAATTTTGACAATAATTATTTTTTTAATGAAAGCATTCCTATCTAGCCTTTCATAATACATATATATTATGAAAGCATTTAATTTTGGATGTCTTCGCATTCACCATTTTTTAATAATCATTTTTTTTCGTTTTAATTTTAATTTAAATGTTCGTTTTATGAAATTTCTTCACAATCATAGTAATCAGGTAATTTTCATTGTTAGATTCACAATGTGTGATGTCTTAGATAAATCAACTGAAGAAACAATCAATTTTCCCATCTCCGTGAATGCTTAGTATAATCCATTGTATAATGAGAAAGGAAAGTAGAATGGCATGTCAGTAAGGCTATTCTATTATGGAACAGGACAGTTACTCAAAGACGGGAAAGAGCTAAGATTCTGAGAAATGAAAGGGGTGGAACAGGTATGCAGAGAAGAAAAGCGATGACATTCTTTGTGAAGTCTTCGGAGAAAGAGGTTGAGTATTCTCTCAGGGATAGTGGAAGAGTGGTATTGACTCTTTGGGTGTTTTTGGGAGAGGCTATGATCAAATTGTAACATCGTGTACGAATAGAATCTATCTCATTTGTGATTGTGAAGTTGACTGTATATTTTTTTTGTAATTAGTAGTTATAGTTAAGAACTTAGGAAAGATACTTGGTATAATGAATTGTGTCTTTCATATACATGCTAAAAAGGTGGAAACATCGGCCCCGACACCACAATGGGAATTATCATATCATTATTGATGCCATTTTTGTATAACAATTAAAATTAACCATATAAAAACTTTTGAGCAGAAAATGACGTCATGATTTAAAATAAAATTTTTCCTCATAAACCAATTACACTTTTTTACTTTTTATTCCAATGATACTAGGATTACGTCATTCATCTCGGAGGACTTCAGTGGTTGTGAATAATGCCAAAATAAAAATGAAATTTGAATTACTTGCAGAATTGTAATTGGTAAACATAAGTTTAAGTTTGGGAAAATGTTTATTAACAATCTACTACATGCAAAATATTTTTATATAGTTAGCATATGAAAAGTTATCCAAGTAAATTTTCCCACGATGAAAAATGTGTTAATTTTACTTGGAAAAAAAATGTGCCATAGTGGCACAATATTCGTTGATTTTTCATTCCACAATACCAAACATCAAAGTATCAATTAATAACTCCATGATTTCATTATCTTAATTGCGTATTACTGACGATGAATGAAATTTATTTTTTCTATAATTTGAAAAGGTAAAATTGATATTTGTTTAAAGATTTGGGATAGTTAATATATTATTTATTAATTACTCTGTTTCTTTTTCTTTCTTGTAATTATTTTTATAAAAGAAGTCAATCAATTCTTTTAAATATTTTCATTCTTCTGATTGGGCTTTTTTGACACATAATTAACACATTTATAGTCGATTAAATTATAGCATTTTTCTAATTGGTAAATAAATCATAGGAATTATAATTATCCAACTGGGTAAAAAATGCTTATGATTTATTTTCCAATAAAAATAATAGTGTTAAAATTAACCTAATTAATTTCAAGTGCACATTGTAAAAAAAGACTAATACTTCTTAATTTACAAAATTGTACTATAATGTGAAGTAATATGAACAATATTTTTTTCCGAATCAACCAAGATTCCCAAAAACGTTGCTTTATCTTTAAAAATCCCACAAAATCGCTTATTTTTTAAGCATAAAAAATCTTTTATAAAAATTAATTTTTATTAGCCACCCTTCAAAGAAATCATAAGTTTTATATCTTAAGGCTTATATTGTAAGATCAAACATATTCGCAGATAATTATCGTATTTGCTTTTCAACTCACTGCAGTTATAAAGATCTTATTAGGAAAGTTCAAGCTAGAGGTCAAAATACCACACACGTAGTTAACCGCCTGTGATTTATAATGGAAATACCAATCTAACTCAGTGAAGATATTAAGGGACATTTTTAGCGACAATTTAAAATTTTTATTATTCAAAAGCTGAAAAATTGATTCTTTGAATTTTAAGAAGGTAATTTTAACCATTTTTCAGAATTATATCGTGGTAATTTGTTTTTTTTTTTATGTGAGATAATGTATGTTCCTGCTTATAGAAATGCTAAGCAAAAGGAGAATAATGCATTAAACAAATAGATTTTGTATTTTTGAGTAATAGCAAATTCATTTATCGTTATTTTGAATATTTGTAGTTTCAATCATAAAAGTGCTTAGATTTTTTTACAATATTCGTTCAGTCCCTGTTCTAAAAAAATATTTTTTTAATTATAAGAAATTAATAATATATTTACATGTATGCATACTTTCTACAGCCGAAATTCTTTTGGCCCTGTTTACTTAAAATCTTATGAATTTTGGGTTTTTCTAACTAAAAAATAGTAAAATGCATTTTCCGTGTGAGAAAAAGCTGTTTCAAAAGATTTTTTAAATGAAATTTTCATATTATTTGAATATTTATAAAATATACTGAACCATTACTGGCTATTTGTTAGCTAATTCCTCGTTAGAAATATTAGTCAAATATTGGATTTTCGATTTTTTGTTGCCAATTTTTATACGAAATTTTCAGAAAATATTTCGTCAACGAAACAAGTTTTAACGCATGACCACTAATGTTTAATAATTTATCAAAAAGTTTTTACGTCTGCTCAATAACGCTATTTTTATCTAGTTACAGACTTATAGCTTTACCTATGAGACATTTTATTGAAATATTCTAAAGGTAAAATATCAATAAAAAATAATCACAACCTTCATTAACTCGTTCAAACATCATGAAAGTTGTAAGATAGGTAAGTTTTTGTGACGAAATTGAAGTAATAGGGTATTGTAAGGAAACTATTTTGAAAGACTTAAAATCAAAACATCCTTTAAAAATAATAATAAAATATTTATTTATATCAACAATTGTAGTACATGAAAATAAGCAAACTATTTTGAAAGCTTTAAAATTATATCATCCTTTAAAAAAAACAATAAAATACTTATTTATATCAACAGTTTTAGTACATAAAAGTCCGTCTATAAGACATTTTTTTTTTGTATGTTTTATAAAAAAAGGTTTGTGGAAAATGCCTTTCAATATCTAGTAATTAGTATCTCAATTCATAGTGAAATTCCAAACTTATATTTGTTGCTCTATCTATATCATAGTTTATTAAAGAATAACTTACTTATAAAATGTTCATAATCATAAAATATTTTTTAATATTTTTCCCAGTAATTTGTGTTATTTGAACTCCCTAAATACTGTAAATCTCCAACTGCGTAATAGTAATTGATTATAACTTCCGGGCTCAGAGTATGTTTTAATTACTTAACCATTTATTCATCGCGCGAGAGAAATTCACGGACTGCAAATTTCCCGGCTTTTATTCAGAATTGTTTGATTCTCTTCAGTTTTATAAAATAATGTAATTGGTTTTATTCTGGTATCATTTTACTTGTCATTAAATATGATGATTTTTTTTTTCAAAAAAGTAGTGGCAATAATGAATTTGAATTTTTAAGCTATAACTTAATGCGACCATTAAGGGATTAACTGATTCTAGATTTCATTTTTGAGACGTCAGCATAAAAGAAAGAAGGATTGCATTTCCCATTACGGGGATACACATAAAAGATAAGCTTATTGTTCGATTCAAAAAGAATCGAGTTTCCATTAATTTACTACTGAAAGGAAGCATATATCGTGTAGTAGATTAAGGAGAATAATCGTTTTATCATTTACGTAACTTACACCCAGAAATTTTATATATTGAAGTTAAAACTTTCCTATTCATCGTGCGCGGAAACTTGAAAGATAAAAGTCCATTTTTCCGACTATTATTAGACATATTTTTATTACTGTTACTTGTTTTAAAATAATAGTTTCTTTAAATATACTTTTAAAAATCTAATAATTTACAGTGTCTCAATTCTTAGTAAAATACAATACATATTTATTGTTCTACTTAAGTCAATTATGTATAAATTTATTCTTCACCCTATAAAGTTTCATAAAAGCATAAAATATTTTAATTTTTTCCAGTAATTCATTTTATTTGAATTCGCTAAGTACTATACATCTTCAACTGCGTAATAGTTGTTGATTTTAATTTTTTAAACACAGAGTAATTTTTAAACACTTGACTAATTCTATTTTTAATTTTTGAGACGTCAGCACAAAAGAATGAAGGATTGTATGTCCCATTACTGGAATGCACATCAAAAGATAAGCCTATTGTTCGATTCAAAATGAATCAAGATTCCATTATTATACTACTAAAAGATATCACATAATTTAAACATATCGCGTGGTAGATCATGTAAAAATAATCGTTTAATAAATTACTCATACCCAGAAATTTAATATTGAGTTAAAATTTCCTATTCTTCATGTGAGGAACTTGAAAGAAAAGAGTCTATGCTTCCGACTATTATTAGAATGTAATTATCACTTGTTACAAGGATGTAAGGACGCTAAATTATTTTTAGAGAGCTGTGAAGCAATGACTGAACTTAAGCGAACAAAAGAAAATGTAATAATTTTTCATAATGATTTCTGAAATTACTGCTTAAACTATTATTATAATTCTTTAATGACGGTTATTTAGATGTAATAATGAAATAATAAGTAGTTAATATTTATAATTGAAAAGTACTTTTAAAAAGTGTTGATTTTTACGAAGCAATTTAAAAGAATGTAATTCATTTGAAAAGATTATTAACTGTATTAAAATTATAAAATTATAAAATATATATATAATAATAAATTATGAAAAAAAAATTACTTAAAAAATGTCTGTTTATAAGTAATATTTTTAATTAGAATTACATATTTTAAAATAATAGTTTCTTTAAGTATACTTTTAAAAAACTAGTAACTCGTAGTATCTCACTTCATAGTAAAATACTATACATATTTATTGTTCTATCTAAGTCAATAATTTACAAATGGACTCCCTATCCTATAAAGTTTCATGGAATCATAACATTTTATATTTTTTCGAATAATTTCTATTATTAGAATTCGCTAAATGCTATACATTTCCAACACCTTAACACTAATTGATTATAATTTTCAATCACAGAGAAATTTTTAAACTCTTAACTGACTCTATTTTTAATTTTTGAGACGTCAACATAAAAGAAAGAAAGATTGAATTCCCATAACTGGAATGCACTTTAAAAGATAAGCCTATTGTTTGATTCAAAATGAATCGAGATTCCATTAATTTAAAAATGAAAGGAAACACATATCGTGTAGTAGATCAAGGAGAATAATCGTTTTATCATTTACTTAACTCACACCCAGATATATAATATTGAAGTTAAAATTTTCCTATTTTTCGTGTGCAGAAAAGTGAAAAGTAACTTTCTATGCTTTCAACTATTATTAGAATGTAATTATCACTTGTTACAGGGATGTATGGACGGTAATTATTTCTATAAAACTATGAAACAATGACTCAACTTAAGGGAACGAAAGAAAATGTAATAATTTTTCATAATGATTTCTGAAATCACTGCTTAAACTATTATTAAAATTTTTCAATGGAAGTTATATAGATGTAATTATCAAATAATGAGTAGTAAATATTTATAATTGAGAAGTTAAAAAACTTTAAAACAATGTTGATTGTTACGAAGTAACTGAAAATAATGTAAATCATTTGAAAAGATTGTTAACAGCATTAAAATTATCAAATAAAAAATATATATATATTAATTTATGTTAACAGTTTTCGTACTTAAAAGATGTTTGTCTGTAAGACATACATTTTATTACTGTTACATGTTTTAAAATAATAATTTCTTTAAATCCTTAAGTATACTTTTAAAAATCTCGTAACTCATAGTATCACAATTCATAGTAAAATACAATATATATTTACTGTTCTACCTAAGTCAATACGTTATAAATGGATTCCTCACTCTATAAAGTTTCATAGAATTATAAAATATTTTCATTTTTTCTAGTAATTTATGTTACTTGGATTCGCTAAATACTATAAAGTTCAGCAACGTAATTGATTATAATTTTCAAACACAGAGTAATTTTTAAACTCTTAACTGATTCTATTTTTAATTTTTGAGACGTCAGCATAAATGAAGAAGGATTGGATTTCCCATTACTGAAATACACATCAAAAGCTAAGCTTATTGATCGCTTCAAAATGAGTCATAATTCCAATATTTTACTACTAAAAGGAAGAACATATACAAACATATCGTGTGGAAAATCAAGGAGAATAATCGTTTTATTAGTTACCTAACTTACACCCAGAAATTTAATATTGAAGTTAAAATCTTCTATTGTTCGCTTGCGGAAACTTCAAGAATAAAATTCTATGCTTCCGACTTTTATTAGAAAGTAATCATCGCTTATTACAGGAATGTATGGACGCTAATTATTTTTATAGAACTGTAAAACAATTTTTCAACTTAAGAGAACAACAGAAAATTCAACAGTTTTTCATAATGATTTCTGGAATTTATTGGAATCATTGTTGGAATTGTTGAAACCATTATTAAGAATTTTAGATGCAATTGTTAATGGAAAAGTAGCAGATATTTATAGATTGAAAGTTGTGGTATTGTAAAGAATGTGTGATTTTTCAAAGTAACGCAGAAGAATGTGGATCGAAAAGTTTATTGACATTATTAAACGTACAGTCGAACCTCGTTAACATGAACCTCAAGGGAATCAAAATTTTGTTCATGTTAACAGTAATTCATCTTATCAGACCAATTTTTAGTATTTGTCTTTCTTTGTTGTTCTTTGTGTTTGTTAAAAGTAATTCATGGTAAGCATGTTCATGTTAACGATGTTTGACTGCATCATTTTTTTTATATTTGTGAATATTATAAATATATCTACACTAATGCACTACACTAATGCACTACACTAATGAACTACAGAGAAAGATAAATAATAGGGAAATTCTTGTTTTGTTTTTAATAATTATTATTGAAAAGTGAGGGTTTCACAAATATCAAATTCAGTTTTACTGTTAAATCTCAAATTCGGCTAATTTTTATTACAATTCTCATCAGATTAATTTAAAAAAGTCGTCATATAATAAGTAGAGAACATATTTAAGATGACTCATGGATTTATCAAATTTTTAAAATTGTGTGTCTGTTTCATAAAATTGTGTGTCTGTAATATATGTAATTTTCCATTGGCCGTTTACAAGATTTACTCTTAAATTTCATTACGAACTTTCCAAAATGTTAAAATTTATATTATCCAAAGACTGGAAGATTATAATTCTGAAACTGCGATTGTCAATTTAAATGATTTTATGCGGCAAGTGTAATTACCCAGTGAAATGCACGACATGATCACACAATAAAAATAAATAAATAATATTTGGAATTTTATGTGCGCTTATCTGACATTTCTTGAAATGGAATTTTATAATTTATTTATGTATTAAAATTATTCATTTAAAACATATATTTCGCCGATACTATTTTATTTAATAGCATTAAAGAAAAAATATATTTAAGACGTTTAGTGCTAATATATAAAAAGTGCCACGAGAAAATAAATATTGCAAAAAAATGTGTTATACGTATGTAACTACAGCTAAGTAGTAATAAAGTGTAAAATACTATACAATTTTGTATTATTTCATAAAACACTGCAGAAGATAAAATGTATGGATAATAAGATTATCAATAATAAATTATTTCTCAATGCATCGATTTTAACACGAATTAACAAAAATTTTCTCTTTGTTTTTCCTATCCTTAATAATAATCTAATGTAAAAAGTATCTGAAAATTTATACAATAAAGTGGATGGCTGTAACTGTTATAAAATCGATAGACCATTTAATTTGTTTTTGTTTTAAAATGAGAAAGGCATATGTGGAAGAAAAGATTTCAATTATATTACAGTAAAATTTTATTGTCATTTTTTCACTTGCTGGGTTTTAAAACTGTATAAATATTTATGTTATTCTTTAGTCTGAGAGGCATGTAGTAGTTTATGATCTTAAGAAATATTGTGAATGAATAGCTGACAGTTTCTAAATATGTATAAATATATTAAATGAAAATTCAATAGAGGGAAATTCCAATTGAATCATGTCTTCCCTTTTCCATAAATACTTAAAAAAATACATTTTTCATCCTTGCGACTATAAAAGTTGTCATTGTAGCGGAGTATTCCGTTCTAGAATAGATATGTTTTAATCCTCTATCTACCGAATTATGATTTCATGAAAATTTTACATTCGAAAGCATTTTACGCAAATTGTTTAAAATAAAGTAAAAGATTTGCATAATCATTTGAAACATATTTGAAGGATTTTAGGAAGATTGAAGGATTTAGAAGGATTAATTAAATTTGAAATTACAAGGATTTTGTGCAACTTTTATAACCCCACTCAAATCTTTTATTTTTAATTATTTTCTTAGTATTTTGTAGAATTAAAAAATGTATAGATATTATGTCCTTACAATATAAATATATTAATATTTCCGCATTGAAAACTCACCATCCCCTTCTCTCAGCGCCACGAAATTTGAAAAGATGCAAAGGGAAAAGAAATAATCCTTTTAAAATTATTTTTTTGGTGTAAACGAAAATGCTTATGGAAGAAGATAAAGTATTGTATTTGTAACTCATTCTAAACAGTATTACAACAAACTGACGTATTAAAAGAATTTTATAATACCAGGTTGTCCCTAAAGTTCTGCACCATACAAGCGTCGAAATAAAAAGCAATGGTATCAGAAACACAAAGTATTTTATTCAGCAAAATACAGGCCATTGTGATTCAGGACAGCTAGCCATCGTTGTGCCAAAAGTTCAATTTGGTGATGATACCATGAGGCAGGTTTCGAATCGAAAAACTGTTGACAAGCGTGTTTCACCTCGTCATAGTCATTGAATTGTTTACCACAGAGGAAGTGTGTCATGGAACGAAACAAACCGTAGTCGGATGGGGCAACATCAGGGCTATAAGCAGGATGCGGAAGAACCTCCATGCAATCGAGTTCCGCGAGTTTCGCTTGCACTTTTCTGGAGCGATGAGCTGGTGCGTTGTCATGTTGCAGCAATACTCTCTTTCTGTTTGTCAGAGCGGGGTATTTCTGCACAAGTACAGCGTGAACACGCTCCAGTTGTTCGTCATAGAGGTCCCCTGTGACGGCACGGCCCTCAGGAACCAATTCGAAGTGAAGAATGCCATGGATATTCCACCAAACACACAGCATGACCTTTTTGCCGAATCTGTCTTGTTTCGCCTGGGCCTGGGTATCTTGACCTTGTTTTGCCCACTGTTTGCGACTGTCTGGATTGCGGAGAAACACCCACTTCTCATCCCCAGTAACGATGCGTTTCCAGAACCGATCATCCCTTGGGTTTTTCAAAAGTTCTTGACAGAGTTTCACTCTGTTCTCGGCCTGCAGTTGTGTCAGCTCATGTGGACTTTGTCTCGGTCGCTTATTACTGAAGTCCTGTTCAAGGAGCCTCCGGTGCACTGTATTTTTGGATACCCCCAACCTGTGGGCTATCACACGTGTGCTGGTTTGAGGTTCGGCCATGACAGCAGCTGCTACAGCGGTCCCAACATCCAATTTTGGCCGTCCACTTCGAGGCTGCTCTTCCAGGCTGAAATCGCCAGACGAAAAACGTTTGTACCACCGGGATGCTGTCGATCGATTGATCGTATCAGGTCCTTCAACTGCACAGATTTCCTCGCTAGCCGCTTTCGCACTTAGGCCTTTTTTCCATAGAAAACGAAGCACGGCACGTGTCGCGGTTTTTGAATCACACATCTTTCACGATTTCACACTACCACTACGGACGCTATTCTTCTCAATGAGCATACACACTATTCTATTACCTCTACCTGTTCACCTGGCGGCACTTTTTAGCGCATGCGCATCTTACTCTGTCGTCCGATCCACGTCGAAATCTGCATACCATTGATGGTGCAGAACTTTAGGGACAACCTGGTAAGATCGGTAACTATTATCGGTAGATAAAGTGTTAAACATTTTGAATGAATGTTTTGTTTATCTTTACATGCATCTCACCCAGACTACATGCATTTAATCATTTTTATAGTTCTACCTATATCCTGGGGTGTGTTGCAAATTAATACATACATATATATATATATATATATATATATTTAACCCTTTACTGCACCGAGCGCGATCTCTGGCAATAATTAAAAATATTATAATTTTCTTTATGTGCCATAAATATTACATATGTATGATCATGACATATATATGTGCCATAACTGATAGCCACTGTAACTGATCATAAACAACGGAATATCACTTACTTTGCCCATATCAAACGTCTGCATTAGACAATGAATTCGAATTTGTTATAAGGAAACAAAAAAGAAGGAAGAAAAAATAGACTATCAAGCTATAAGATTTACTTTTAACTGAATATCTAAAAATGTTAATATAAAAATAGTTATAGAGCTATAAGCAGATAAAATTAATTAATTTAGGCTCATTTAATTGTGAAATATGAGTATGTATTTAAATTGTTATATACAATATTAAATAACTATTTCGCAATAACATTCACAAGAAATGGTCAAAAACGATTTTAGTTAGAAGTGTTAATTATTATGTTAATTAAATTTTGCAAAATTTTGTCAAGACTTTACAGTGTAACAATACCGGGGGGACTTTAGAAACTGAGTGACTAACATCCTTAAGCTACTGAAACTTCAATATAGTAACTACTTATATCATCTCCTTAATAGCAAACATACAATTTCATTTCTTTATAAGCAAAATACAAGGAAAAAGTTAATAAATAGTTAATAAATAAAGTCCAATTTATATGGTAAACTCAAATATGATATATTTAAAATTGATTTAAAGTTTTAATATTAAATTTATGGCATGTGTAATTAATTATGGTTATTAAATGCAAATATCTTAAATACGAATACAAGGAAAACCCATCATATTTCTTGAAAAAAATGAGGTAAATAATGTTTTAAAGAAAACTTTTAAAATCAAACAAAGATACACAAAACAAGAAGAAATAAAATACTTTCAAAAATGATTGATGTCTATCTTGACTTTCTATTGCTCTTTTTTTTTCAACAAAAAAACTATATTTTTCATATTATTCAAAACAAGTATTCATAAATCATAAACAAAGTGAAAAAAAAAACATATTTTTTGAATTTTTGAAGGGTTTGTTTTAACTTTTGACATCATTTGATGGATGATTCTATTTAACGTATTTAAAAATATGGCGATTCTGATAATTATTTTTACTAACATGAATAACGTTGTGCAGTTTTGGATGCTCTATGCAAAAGAAATGTTAGTTTATATTTATGATCGACAAAAAAAATTATTGATTTGCGTACAACTATAGAAATATTGTTCAAAAGCTTAGGCATACTATTTAAGATAATATTTAAAAAGTATGAACAAATACCACCTTAGAATATCGTACGTATTTTGTATTAAAGTGACCCTTCACTTGATAATGGGTTTTAGATGATTAAATTTATTGAATAAAAGAGACAGAAATATTTGCTATTTTTATTAAGAATTATTTTTAACATGAATTTAGAGACTGGTATCCATTTCTAAAAGTTTTGAATGGCAAAAATAATTATTTTTTCTGTCTAAAACGGAAAATAAGTAACAAAAATCATGTGTTACGCACAAATTTGAAACACTTTCCAACACTTCCAGAAATTTTTAACCAAACTTCGTTATTTAGGATAATAAATATCAATGCGCATACCCAAATATGTATTCTTATACTTCTGAACAGCGCTGTGTTTGATCTGCTGGTTAAATATATATACTATATAATATAGAAATTTATTTTAGCAAGAAAACGCCTAACAGTTTGAAATTTCTTTTTCATAAATTTATAGTAATCGATTAAAACATACTTGTATATTTTTGTTCAGTCCTGTAGTTTACCTAGTACCTTTATTATGCCCCAGTATTTAGATAAAATTTAGTTTAAACAAAAACACACTCGAGACTACTGAAATCACATTTCCATAAATTATCATCCATAAGCGACCATGTAACCAATTCTTTGCGTTGACCTGTGTATCATTTTATCTATATTCTACAAACACCTCTTAGTTAACTGTAAGGAGTTCAGTATAAAAATACATAGCTTATTTAAAAACAACCTCTGCGTTAATTACGTTTACATTCAGTAACCTTTTCGAGCTCTTTTTTGTAGCCCTTTATTTAACTATAGAATTTATACATACTATATAATGTGTATAAATTTAATGAAATTAAAAAACGCATATCATAATTAAAAAGACATTCCACCCATTCACCAGCCGTCATCGATAATATACAGTACATTGCATTGAATATAACATTTAAAATCTTTTTATGCCCTTGTAAATGGTGTGCACTTCGCAATATGCGTGAAATAACTATTAATCTCCAGTGATACATATAAATTTTATTGTATAATAAACTGTGTAATACATGTATAATATGTCGCTAACAATTCCCCCGTAATCATTATGTGATGGCATTCTTCTTTGAGGCCCTGTAAATTAATAATGCCTATTCCATTTACCTGAATTTCGCAGAATGTATAATTTACTTCAACTCGTAAATGAATATAAATTTTAATATGTTTGACAGGATGTAACATCTTTTAAATTCATTTGAAATTATTATTTTTTTCCATAGGCGGTAAAGTAATAAAAAACATTTGTTTGTCCCTGTAAATAAACTAATCATGGTAGAAACTTCATTTACAATAAGGTTCGGCTAAGGTAAACGTCCACAACCTTCAAAAATATCAGTGGAATCCGAGTATATTTAAATTGAATTAGAGCTCGGCCAGGCAACCAGACGTCAGGACGGATAGACGGAGACACAAACCGAAATCATAAGCACTTTTAAACTTTGTGGCAAAGTTTTATAAATGTACGTAAAAGTTTATATTGCTTTCCATATAAAGGATTTACTTATTCAGTTCACTCTGTAAATCAGCGGGAATACGAATGTTTGTATAAACTTAACTAATTATAAATTTCCCTATTTGTGTATTTCATTTCAATTTAAAGCTCTTCAGAAATAAAAATACAATTGATTCAGAAAACTTTTTAGTTTAGTCAGTTATAAAAAAGATATTGCTTAAATAAGAATATAAGAAAATAAAGAATAATTAAAATTACAACTTTTTAAATAATCGATTATAAAAAATAATATAAATAAAAAACATTAAATTCATTATGTTAAGTTTTTGTTTGAAATACAATAAGCTTATATTATTTCTCATTATAACGGTTCTCTTATATTATTTTTCTTTATAAATCTTTTAGATATTTAAAACTGTACACATTATGGGAATCGACAATTTCCAACAATGTTGTCCCTAAATCCCTTGAAAACCGAATATATTTAAGAACAAATATAAATATTTATAAAAATATTAGAATGGTTGAAAAAATTAAGCATTAAGATTAAGATTTTAGTACAACTGCCATTCTCTGGAATCAATAAGCTGGTATTTACGTTCACTAATATACGGATTTCCAGATCAACAGAAGCACTGTTAAAATTAATATAACACTAAAGATATAATACAGTATTAAATAATTGACTGTTGATTAATACTCTCAAGTATTATATTCATATATGTAATTAAGTTTTTTATGTCATATTAAAAAAAAAATTCATCTTTCGCTAGCTTTTTAACTATTTAGAAATTAGTTGCTGTCCTTGGTAGAGGTTTCGGAAACCTAAAGTATATCTGAATGTTTTTATTGGTTGAATTCCGCAACTTATTTCGCTTTATTCATTTTCTGATTGGTCCATGCTTAATGTCTAGAAATCGAATACTTCTGTTTTTTTTTTTTTTCGTAATCTTATTGGTCTATACCTAATGTCTAGAAATGGAATGCTTCTGATGCCACAATAACAAAAAATTATTAAAAACTACAAAAAAGTAATAAATCAATACCAAATTTTGATACATGTTTCAAACAAGTTGCATTTAAAAGTATTTTTTTTTTTTTTTTTATTCGACGGTGTAAAAATTGAAATGTTTGATATTTAGAAGTTAAAAATTTTACAGTAGTAAAATTTGTTAAATTAAAATTTCATTTAATATTTCTTTATGATCGGTTCATCATATTAATGTGACTCTAAATGTCCATGCATATTAATATGACTCTGACATAACGTGAGCTGCGTTTTGATCATCATAAATGCGATGTTATTATTTATTTTTTAAATATAGAAATCATTTATTCGTCTAAAATTATAGTCTTTGAAAATATCCTTTTCCTAATAGTCGTTGTAATTTGTTAATTTTCTTTTTCTCCTCTCCTTTCTTTTATATGACAGAAAAGCAACATTACAATTTTGCAATTTTCCTCGATATTCGGAGGGTGTAACCCCATTTACGGTAACTTCCTTTTAAAATATAACAAGGTAAAACCCGTCGAATTTCGACGAAAGAAAATTTTAAAGAAGTAACTGTTCATTGATTTATAATGAATTTACAAAATTAATTACAATAAAAATGCACCTTAAATTGGTAAGTCTAACTCTTAAACAAATAATATTTAACTTAAAATTAACAATATGCTATTTCTATAAAACTCAGTTGTAGAAATTATTAAAATTAAACTTTAATCGTATTGTAAGCAATAAAACGTAATAAAGATCTGTTATTATGATAAAGCTATCAATTAAGGTTCTTAGGCTTGGTAATCTAAAAGAAGAAAAAGGAAAAAAAATATTCCAGTCCGACTCAATCATAAAATTTCCCCCTTTGAAATCTACACTCGACACCATTTTAAAATTTATAAACACACTTATCATGTTCGTATTCATTGTCGTATTCATCTTTTTCTTTTTCTTTTTTTTTTTAATAACAAAAGTGACATTTAATTTGATCACTTAAAAATTATTTTAATTCAAACTTGAAATCTCGGTTGCTGTTAGCTGGAAGCAGATAGTAAACTATTTATATTCTTTTAAGTGTAAATGAAAATTTTCTAAAATAATCTGCATGTAATAAATGCCATATATAATAATCCTGGGATGTCAAATAAGGTAAAAAGGCGATTTTTATTGTCTCGAACTCGAATTTAACTGAGTCTTCGTGGTGTCTGCATTCACACTTCTTCTGATTCGCCCAGGAATATTAATATTTAATCCTTGGAGTACGTAATATATGACAATATTATAACATATACTACGTTTTGATCATCATAAAAATAATATTTTACTGTTTTTCTTTTTCGTCAACAAAAAGAAATAGTAATTTACTATTTTCCCTTTACTTTCAACAGAAATGGAATACTTCTGTTGCCACGATAACAAAAAAGTATTAAAAACTACAAAAAAATTAATAATTCAAAAACAAATTGAGATACAACTTTCAAACAAATTGCATTCAAAAGTACATTTTTTTCTCTATATGATGGTGTAAAGATTAAAAATGTGCAATGTTTAGAAGTTTTAAATTTTACAGTAGTGTAAATTGCAAAACCAAATTTCATTTCAAATTTCAATGTGTTGCCATTCGCAAAATGACGTATGCGTTACGCACAAATACGTTTGGCCTTTATAATATAGATATATTATTAAAATTTGTTCCGTATACCTATTATTTTCTTCAAAATAATATAAATATGTTTAGTAACGCATATAGTCTACCGGTATTGTTTACAATTTCCAGAGATTTAATCTCTTGAATTCCAAATTATATAGAATGCTTCAATTGTTTTCCATATAAAGGATTTACTTATTCAATTCAACCTTTAAATCAGCGGGAAAATAAATGTTTGTATAATCCTAACTCATTATAAATTTCCCTGTTTGTGTATTTCATTTCAATTTAAAACTCTTCGGAAAAAATGCATTTGGTTCAGAATTTGTTTTTATTTTAGTCAGTTATACAAACAAATATTGCTTAAATAAGATATAAGAAAATATATAATGATTGAAATTACAACTTTTTAAATAATCGATTATAAAAAAAATAGGGAAAAAAACATTAAATTCATAATGTCAAGTTTTTGTTGGAAATACAATAAGATTAATTTATTTCTCTTTATAACGTCTTCTTTGTTGTTTCTTATTATAAATCTTTTAGATATTTAACAATGTAAACATATGGGAATCGACAATTTCCAACAATGATGTTTCTAAATCCCTAAAAAACAGCAGATATTAAGTACAAGTATAAACATTTATAAAAATATTATAATGGTTGAGAAAAGCAGATTAAGATTAAAATTTTAAAGATTTTAGTTCAACTGCTTTTCTGGAGCCAATAAGCTGATATATCCGTTCACTAAGATACAGGTTTTCCGATCAACAGAAACACTATTAAAATTACTATAACACTACAGATATATTCAACCGTCCACAGTCAAACGTAAACTAAAAGAACTTGCGCAACAAACAATCTGCACCACCACAAAAGACACAGATCCATATTCCAGGGGCAGAAGACAACTCGAAAACGATTTTGTCAGATATGGGAGAAAAACCTGGAATGATAAGGATGTTAAGATGTTCCTACGTATCTGTAAAGGATATCAAAAACAAAGTTTTTCTCTCAAAGACACTGTAGAACAAGAAAAATTCCCTGATATGAGCATCATCCTCACCCCATCATTACAAATAAAGTTCCTCTCCCAAAGCCTCTTAAAGGACTTAGAATCTTATAAAGAGAACATCACAGCAGAATTGGTACGGCTTAAGAATTCGAAAAGTAAAAACTTACCATTCCAGCTTATACATGAATATTTCCATAACTCCTGCCAATTGAAAATAGGCGACCTTCTTAAAACAAGCAGAGAACTTGAAAATCAACTAAATAACGCCCAACTCACACTACAAGATTCCAGAATGGAGTCGCTCAAAAGCGATCTTCTAACAGATATGAATCAACAATTCTCGAAACAATTAAACAAGATTAAAACACTACTAAGTAAATCACCAACGCTTTCTACAGCAGAAAAGTCCAAAGAAACCTTCAATTCTCTCCAACCATCAGCTCTTTCACAAACCAATAAACAAAAACTAGTCTTTATCCCCAACTCCATAGAAGATTATCCGGAACTTGAGAAATCGGTTTTGAACTGCATTAAAGACAAAGAAGTAAGACCATTAATCCGTTCAATGAAGCAAACTAAAAACAACAACTTCGAAGTGATCACCACAAAAGAGGATGCAACTATTCTCAAAAATAAACTAGCAACGAAAACCGAAGTCTTATATAAAGTACTCGACCCAGACAAAAGAAGAAGACAAATAATCCTTTTAGGGGTCTCGCACGACATCACTTTAGATGATCTTAAAGAATAACTTAAATTTAGGAAAGTCTTTATAAACGATGACTTTGAAATAAACAAAAACCTGATATCTAAGGACAAATCACATAAAAATTGGGTTATAGAAACAAGTATTCTCAACTACAGAGAACTAACAAAACGAGGCTTTATTAACATTTACTTCAACAGAATAAGGATCGAACACTATGTCAGAGTTACGAGATGTACAAACTGTCAAGCATTAAACGACCATACTACTCGTAACTGCAAATACCAGACAAACTGTGGTAAATGCGCACAAAATCATCGAACTGCAGATTGTGATAACTCAGTGATGTCATGCATAAATTGTCAACGGGATAAAAGAAATGACCTACAACATGCTGCTTTCTCACCATTATGTCCTGTTTACCAGGCGGAACGCGCAGAAGCATTAAAAACCTACTACAATTATTTACAACAACCTAAAAAAGAAACGAATCTCTCGTTTAACACTTACTATACAAGAACTGATGATCTCCCACAAAGAACACATAATAGAAATTCCTCAAGAAGCTATTCTCAATTAACTATCTCACAGAAAAAGACCATCTCATCCTCACAAAAACAAGTTTACTTAAATAGCCAATATAAAAATCAGAGGAAATATAAGGAGGCAATGCCTCCTCTTTGCCGATAGAGGCACCTTAAATCGAGATATAAATCAAGATCTCCTTTGTATCAGCAGAGAAGGCTCTCAAGCCCCAACATCTCTCTCTCGTAAATTTAAGGATTGCCCACCTTTCGGTCACATCAAAATTCTCCAAGTTAACTTAAATCATTGCAAAGCAGCAAATTCAACCCTGAGAGATTATCTTATCAGTGAAAACATTGACATTGCTCTTCTGCAAGACGCATATTGCAACAGAGAGGGCACACTCACGGACTTTCCTATTTCCTGGGCGGTCTTCCCGTCCACGTCAAAGAGTGCCCATCTTGTCATTCAGAACACTAGCCTTATTTATTCACATCTTTACACAGGCACACATTGCGCTTTTGTCACAGTTACTGCTAAGGAGGGAAAACTCATAATTGGCTCGACTTATGCAGCACCAAAATCAGATTTCGAGGAAACCCTCGAAGAGTGGCAACACCTCATTACACAGAGGCATTTCTTCATTTGCGGTGGTGATTTCAATGCTACATCTCCACTCTGGGGATATGACTACGAAAATGACCGTGGAGAATGCCTCATCGAACATATTGTTGCTCAAAATCTTGTCATTGCCAATATCGACAACACTATACCTACATTTCAAAAATATAACAGCAAAGGAGAGAAAATAGCTGAGGGTTTTCCAGACCACACTCTGGTAAATCCCCCAACACTACCGAAAATTCGGCAATGGCAAGTTGAAGATGTCCACAATGACTCAGATCATAATTATATAAGATTTTCTTTCGAAATAACACCCTTATACACTTCACAAAGAAGATTCAATACTGCAAAAGGTAACTTCCGTAAATTCTCGCATGTTATTAAAACTCACAAACCAATCCTGAATCAACACCTAAAGGACGTTACAAATACCACTCAATTAAACGACTTTACCATTAATTTATTAGAAACCATGAAAACAGCAGCCAAAGCGTCCTTTAGATTAAAGAACACTCGGAGGCAGCAGTCATTCTCGTTTTGGACCTCCGATCTTAAGACTAAGCGTAATCACCTCACGGCACTGAGGAGGAAACTAAAAAGACTCAGACTAACAGAAGATGTTAACACGGATTACTATCGCAATCTCAGCGCCAATTATCGTCTTCTCTCCGCTAAATATAAGCGCAGTGTACTGGATGCGAGAAATGCTGCCTGGCAAAAGTTCTGCACAAATCAAACAGACCCTTTCGGAACAGCTCAAAAATTTTTCACAGGAAAGTTTTTCACTCCTGATGAAATTAAGCTCGAACTGCCACCCAGCCAATCATCTAGGCAGGAAAACATGGAGCACCTCACCAAACATCTTTTTGGCCCCTCCTCATATCCACCAGGAGATAATTCTGACATTACTTTTGATGCACCCCCCGACAAACCCTTTTCAAAAGCTGAGGTAGCAACCGCGCTACGTACGTTTAATGACAAAAAAGCTCCAGGTCCGGACTGTATAGACTTTAAAATTCTGAAATTAACTTTCCATGTAATTCCCAAAATTTTTACGCGTTGGGCTAATCTCTGTCTCACTCACCATTACTTCCCGCTCACTCTGAGACAAGGGGAAGTAGTATATTTCCTGAAGCAAGGGAAAGACTCCTCAGAACCTTCTTCTTACCGCCCAATCTGCCTACTACCATCCTTAGGCAAATTATTAGAAAAATTACTTGTATTTCGGCTTAACCACTTTCTTGAATCTAATAACTTACTTCATCACAGACAATACGGATTCAGAGAAGGCAGATCATGTGAAAAGGCTTTGTTTGCAATTCTTACCTCCTGTGCTCATAGCATAGCTGAAGGAAATTACACAACTCTTGTCTCCTTAGATATTAAAGGTGCTTTCGACAATGTAGAGTGGCGGGACATCTTATTACAATTACGTGAAATCGGTTGCCCGAGAAACATAGCTGGAACCATTGCAACATATCTTAAATTTCGTAGCATTCTTATCAGCTGGGGTTCAGGAACTTCAGTTCACCCATTAGAAAAGGGTTGCCCCCAAGGTTCGTGCTTGGGCCCAATCCTTTGGCTGCTTATTGCCAATGTCTTGCTAAAAGAATTGGAGAAATTAGGCTTCAATCTTTACTCCTTCGCAGATGACTTCAACTTTGTTTTTTCGGGCCGTCGTCGTCTGGATCTCGAACTGCAAGCGGCAAGAGCTTTCCCTGCTTTTTGCCAGTTGTTGGCTCGCCTTCATCTCCAGCTTTCACCCGGAAAATCCCAAGCTTTAACCTTCATTAAACCAAGAGAACTCAAACGCAAGCCCGTGATGCGAGTCAATGGGGTTAGCGTCCACCACGTTCATACTCTTAAATTATTAGGTGTAATTATTGATAAACATCAGAGCTGGATTCCACATATCAAAGCACTAAAAATTAAACTTTTAAATTACTACCATAATTCCTGTAAATTAACATCAAAAACATGGGGCATCAAGTCCAATATGTTAAAAACATGGTACCACATAATCATTGAACGCATCATCTTTTACTGTGTGGGCGTTTGGGGAGGTTCGCTAACCAAAGTGGCTAAGCAAAAACTTGCCTCTATCCAGCGCATATTCCTTCTGCAAATGGTTAGAGGTTATAGAACTATCTCAACGGATGCACTTACAGTACTTACTGGTATTCCACCCATACACTTAACTCTCGCTTACGAATTTCAGAAAAACAGAATACTACACTTAGAACACGAACCAACACAGTCAGCACTTTTCCCTAACTTGCTGTTACAAAGAAAAGTCCACAGCTGGACTATGCATCCGGCGGATGAGACATCCTATCTTCAAGTTAATGTTAATAAGCATTCTTACAGCCCCTCGAAAAATCCAGCCATTTTCACCGATGGTTCACACACGGAGACGGGAGTAGCATCATCCTTCTGTGTTTTCAAAGACAGTGTTGTTATTCATCAGTGGGCTTGCAGGATTGGAGATAACAATTCGGTGTTCCAAGCAGAACTCTTCGCAATCCTGTGGGCTTTGGAATGGATTGTTCTCTATCCTCATACTACTTTTTTTCACCTTTATAGTGACAGCCTTTCAAGCCTACAAGAAATATTCGCCCATAGAACTAAACACCCTTTAGTGCTTAAGATAAAAGTTATCTTAAAAACTCTCGTCCATAGGGTCTCTCTCGGCCATGTCACCGCTCACATCGGCATAGCTGGCAATGAGCTAGCTGATGCACTGGCCAAGGAGGCCACCTCACGTCCAAACATAGATATCCCCCTTCCTGTTCCCCCGTCTCATGTTCGCCACTTCCTCAAAAGAAACATTCTTTCTGACTGGCAACTCTACTGGGATGCCTCAAGCAAAGGCAGGCACACCTATTCCCTTATCCCAAAAGTCTCATACAATCTCTTAGCTTTCTCCCCTCCCACATCAGCATTCCTCTCCGGCCATGGTCCATTCAGAACATACCTAAATTTTTTAAACGCTCAGATACGGACCTCTGTGAGTGTGGGGTCATAGGGTCTCCAGACCACTACTATTTCTTCTGCACACTCACAGAGGCCTGGCACCTTAAGAACCCTTATTCCCGCCCAGATACCTGGCTCACAAATATCTTAACCCGCCCAAAACTACTCCGTCAATTGGCACAAATTTATCACTTCCTTATGGACCTGGCCAATCTTACCACTTAACCGTTCTCTCCTAAGACTGCCCGCTGTCGCGTTAGAGCCTTTGTTGAGCTTTTGGCAGTCGTAGCGCCACTTGTCGCGATGAAGCAGGTCTCCGGCGCGCATACCACTGTGTTGATGTTGTATAAAGCCTGTATATTATGTTTTTTTTTTTTTTTTTTTTTTTTTTTTTGTTGAAGTTATTGTAATGAATCCCCACATGCCGGGGAACATTCCGGGTGGGACACATAGGGTCTACACCGGATCCTAGCGATCTGGTGATCTTGTCCCACTTAGGCATAAATAAATAAATAAATACAATTTTAAATAATTGAGGGTTGATAATTACTTTTAAGAATTATATTCATATATGTAATTAAGTTTTTTATGTCATATTGAAAAAAGCATCTTTAGTGAGCTGTTTAACTATTTAGATGAAAGTGGTTATCCTCAGTAGAGAATTGGAAAATCTGAAGTATATTTGAAAGTCTTTTTGGTTGAAATCCGCAACTTAATTCATTTTATTTATTTTCTGATTAATCCATCCTTAATGTCTTGAAATGGAATACTTCTGTTTTCACGATGACCAAAAAAAAAGTGTTAAAAACTGCAAATAAATTAATAACTCAATAACAAATTTAGATATAGGTATTAAACAAGTTGCATTTTAAAGTAAATTTTTTATTGTATACGACGGTGTAAAAATTAAAAATGTGCAATGTTTAGAAGCTTAAAAATTTACAGTACAAAAACTGTTAAACTAAAATTTTATATAATACTAGTTTATGATTGGTCCAGGAATCTTAACGTGACTCTAAATGTCCATGCATATTATTATGACATTGTTGTTACGTAAGCTACGCTTTGATCATCATAAATATGATGTTACTATTGTTTTCTTCAGTATAGAAATCATTTATAAGTCTAAAATTACGGTCTTTGAAAATATCATTTTTAAACAGTAGTTGTAATTTGTTATTTTTTTCCATTTTTTTAATGACAGTTTTTATCACAATTTTGCCATTTTACTCAAGATTCAGAGGGTGTAACCCCATTTACGGTAATTTACTTTTTTTGAAATTATTATTTAATTGAAATTTATTTCGTATAATAACTATATTTTTCAAAATAGTATAAGTATGTTTAGTAACACTGCTGTTCTTACGGCATTGTTTACAGTTTCCAGAGATTTAATCTCTTGAATTCTAAATTACACAGAATGCTTCAACTGTTTTCCATATAAAGGATTTACTTATTTAATTCAATCTGTAAATCAGCGGGTAAACAAATGTTTGTATAATCCTAACTCATTATAAATTTCTCTGTATTTACTTTCAATTTTAAACTGTTGAAAATTTACAGATTTAATAATAATAAAGAAAATTAACGGGATTTTTCCAGAAAAAAATATTGTTTTCCAAATTTTTACTACTGTCTTAGTTTTATTACTATCATTGGTTTTTGTTCTTTCTGTTTATAACATCAAGTAATTTTTTAAATATTCTTTTCTAGGAAAACAGTGTGAATTTTTTTTATCTGAATAATATAATATCGTGTTATTATGGGAATGCAATAAGTAGCTACATTTAATAGATTTTTATTAAAATTTTTGGCTACAATTTTGATGTATAAAATATTTGATTTTTGAAATACAGTTATAACATTCAGAATCAAAGAATATATTTTGTAAAAATCTGTTACCAAGCAAGAGGAATTTACGCGTAAACCGTACTGAATTTAATAAAATGGTACTTTTCTTTTTACAGACAAAAAAACATTCTTGGCAAGTATAAAAGCAAGTATTGCCGCAATACGAGCTGGACTTTTTTACAATAATGACTAATCTCGTTCGTCGTTGACCGGGACCATATTTGTTTTTAAAAAATTGCGAATATTTAAAATCTCCATTCATTCTAAAACAAAAAATTATTTAAATTTCATCTGTAGAATATTTTAATTTTAGAACATTTTAAATTTGATCTGAGTGAATACAGGTTTGTATTTCTGTTACTTAAACAAAGTTTCGGAAAGATATTTAAATTAGTCGCTATTTAGTTGTTTGGTACCACAAAAATATGGAATAATTGAATTATTCTAAAGTTCGTTTTTTTAGTGAGAACTACTCCATGAAACATCTTCTGTGCACGAGCGAGACGCCCATTGCCCATCTGAACAAATCCTACGAAAACATAAAAGGTGTAATTACCTAATTTACTGCTTTTTTGGGATGGCGCCATGAATGGATTTTGAAGATAGACTGTAAATCGACCAGGAAAAACAAAATCATAAAAACAGGAAAAATTAACAAAAGCGGGTGTCATTTTTTGCTACACTGTTAAAAATCTGAAACTTTTACTGCACCGTTCTTCTACCACTTTATATAGAATATAACTATTTTAACAAATGCTAATTCTCCATAATACAGTGAAGGAATTTTTTTATATAAAAACGGTGGAGTAACGATGCAGAAAAAGTTTCAAATTTTTAACTGTGAAGCTTTCAACCGTGAAATGCAGTCGTTAAATCCCATATTCACCGCAGGGTCTCATCGGCAGGCTGCTTCGTTTTCGACGATTTGTGGCTAGCTGCAAATAGCATCTAACCTGGTTCCTTCCAGGATAGAAAACAAACCATCAGAAATGCACAAATAATGCCTAAGAAGGTAGCAAACAGGCGATCCGATTCTTCATCAGTGATAGACTCGGCGTGCTAGAAAAAAGTTAAGCCTAAACTAAGCTTATTTTCTATCGTTTAATATAATTTTGTTTGTATGTGTTTGCATTTATATGCAATGAAATCTAATAAATAACTGGAGTGTAATCGGGAGTGAGAAATTTTCAGAAAGTCTTTTTCGACAAGGATTTGTTTGTAGCAACTAGTAAAACACAACTCAAAGCGCTGCTCCGGTGAAAAATAAGTATAAGTATCACTAGTAAACTACTATTACAACTAATATATTAATATTCACTGAAAAAAATGATTTGGAACTGCGTCGCACTACTCATTAGTAAACAACATGGCATAATGTTTGTATAACAGAAAAGAATAAAATAATGCATATCAGTAATATGCGTTTCAAAAGTGTAAAACAGTAATATGTAAAATGCATGAATCACCAGTTAAAATGCAGTACATTGCAGGAATCTCCATCGAGAGTATTAGTTACTCAGAAACCGAATTCTCCTCGGTAATGTTAAGTCTTCGGGAGTTTGAGACATTCTTATAATCAAAATATATCCTCAGGGAATTTAGTGTTCTCGTCTTAAGGGAAGCCACATTTTTTCTTATATATTTTTTAAATTTATGTTGAATTTAATATTTTATGTTTTAAAATCTGACGAACTTGAACAAAATTTTAACGCATGATACAAAATTCGGTGCAGATTATGAAAGTATTTTCAAAATTAAGAAAAAAAGACACATCCTTTAAGAAGAGAACACTGAAAAAAGGATCGAAAAATAATAATTTTCCGAGGAGTTATTTTGAATATAAAAATGCATCAAACGCCCACAAACATAACATTACTTTGAATTCAGCCGCTGGGTGATTAGCAGTCTTAAGGGTTTTTTGTATAATCAGAAATGATATCATACAGTTTAAAAGTTAAATAATAATATATTAAATTTACCGTAGATTTTATATTCTAAATACCTGTTATATTTGCGACTCGTTTTTAAATAAAATACCAAGAATTATACAGTTTAATTAATATGCCCTCAAAAGCAATATTTTTTCGAAACGACCTATTTTAAGACTCTAGAGGATACGTTTAATTTTGCAAAGTAAAGAATGCTTCCAATGTTTTCTTTGAAAAGGATTTGCTTGTTTCCTTCAGCCTATAAATCAACTGGAAAAATAAATGTTTGTGTAATTGTAATCGCATTACGAATTTCTGTATTACTGTGTTTACTCTAGATTTTAAATGTTTGAAAGATAAAATGAGAGGAACTGATTTTATAATTATTTACATTGCTATTGTAATTTATGTTATTTTAATATTGTTACTTCCATTTTCTTGTGATTTGCCTTTCATGATTGTATTTGATAAATCCAATGTAATACATTTATTTTTACCATTATGATATTATTTATAATAAAATGATATTAATCCATTTTCTAATATTTGTTTGTAGTTAGAAAGAAGCATATTTGAGCTTTCATACATTAAAAGGCTAAAAAAGTGCATCAATCCTTAAAAATTTTGAAACTTTGTAAATAAGTTTTTAAATGCCGTCATATAAAAATTGTTTCAAAATAATATGTATGCGATTACAAAAAAAACTAGTTGGATGTGTCAATCCCAAAATTTTCTTCTATCTCATAAGTACATTTTAATATTAAAAAAAAAACATGGTGACCCCAAAGTTACCCACTATCGAATTTCCTCGAACATTTGACCTAGCCTAATGAGATTCTGTAGCCGAAAAGCCTAAAAAGCAAAATTTAATTAATATTCTGAGAAAATGATCTTAGTAGTGCCTCATGTTGGATAATTTATACTAAAACCTAATAAGCATCTATTTATGTCAAGACCTAACAGAATCTGAAATTTGATCGAATTTCGTCCATTAGTTCTTCAGTTATAGTTATAACAAAAAATTTTGAAAACGTAGAATAGCAACACCATATCTTGGACAATTTATGCCAAAACGTAAAAAAGCGTCTAATTATGTTATGGTGTAAAAGAATCTGAAGTTTGATGAAATTCTGTGCATTAGTTCTTGAGATATAGCTAGTTTAAAAAAACCGTGTAAAATATAGCACAGCAGCGCCATCAGTTGAAGGATTTATAACAAAACGTAATCATCGTGTAATTATGTTATATGTCATTTTGTAACAAATTCTGAAGTTTGATGAAAGTCTGTGCATTGGTTGTTGAGATATAGCTATAGGAAAAATCGTGCAAAATGCAGCATAGCTGCACCACCTGTTGCAAGGTTAATACCAAAATGTAATCAGCGTCTAATTATGTTATATATTCTAGTGTAACATAATCTAAAATTTGATGAAGTTCTCAGCATTAGTTCTTGAGATATAGCTATCGCAAAAATCGTGCAAAATGTAGCATAGTAGCGCCACCTATAGGTCAGTTCACACCAAAATCTTATCAGCGGCTATGTATCTCAAGGTATCGCGGAATCTGAAGTTTGGTGAAATTCTGTGCATTAGTTCTTGAGATATAGCTATCATGAAAATCATGAAAAACGTGGTATAGCAGCGCCACCTGGTGGACAATTTACACCAAAACTTAATCAGCGTCTATGTATATCAAGGGGTCACAGAATCTGAAGTTTGGGGAAATTCTCTGCATTAGTTCTTGAGATATAGCAATCTTCAAAATCATGAAAAACGTAGTATAGCAGCGCCACCTGCAGGCCAATTTTCACCAAAACTTAATCAGCGTCTATGTATATTAAGGGGTCACAGAATCTGAAGTTTGGTGAAATTCTCTGCATTAGTTCTTGAGATATAGCAATCTTGAAAATCATGAAAAACGTAGTATAGCAGCGCCACCTGCAGACCAATTTTCACCAAAACCCAATAGGCACTAATTCATATCAAGGTCTAACTGAATATAAAATTTTATTAAATTTCGAGCATTAGTTCTTGAGATAGAGCGCCCACAAATTTTTTGTCACATACAGACAGACAGACAGACATACATACAGACAGACAGACAGACAGACAGACGGACAGACTCACAGACAGACATTTTCTAAAAATAGTCAAAACGTGTTCAGGACCTTCTAAAACGTATAAATCCGTCGAAAACCGGAAGTCGAAAATTTTCATGAATCCAATACTTTCTTCTTGTAAAGATAGAAGAAAGTAAAAATGTTTCTGTCTGTCCAGATTTCTTTCTATTTATGTCTGTCATTTTATATTTTTACTTCTTTTTATATCTTTACAAGAAAAAAAATTGGAATCGTGAAAATTTGGAATTCCGGTTTAAGACGGATTTACACGGTTTATGGGTCAGAGAGTCATGTCTGTCCAGATTGCTTTCTACATATGTCTGTTTTTTTTATATTTGTACTTTTTTCTATCTTTACAAGAAAACAGTATTGGATTCGTGAAAATTTTGGAATTCCGGTTTTCGACGGATTTACACGGTTAATGTGTGAGGGAGTGACCTTTGTCATAAAGGCACTTTAGTATTTCTCAGATCGTGACGTCAATAATTTAACATGTGTAAGCGTAAAAGCGACATCTATCTTCTCTTTTACTTTAACTTTCTAGAGTGAGTGTGTCTCTGGCATTAGCCAGAAGAGCATTAGTCAGCTAGCAGGAGTGTCTCTGGCATTAGCCAGCCAAGACTGAGTGTGACTAGCGACATTAGATAGCGAAGTGAATCACTGACGATAGCCAGCCGAGTATTCTGGAGATATTAGTCAGTGAAGTGTGTTTTCCTCTGGAATCTAGCAGATTGAAAGTAACATCGAGCCTCCAGTGAGTTGTGAAGGAGTTTCGGTATTCGAATAGAGAAGTTGGCCGTGGTAAGAAACTTAATAGTAATTGCGTTTAATTATCTCAAGATAAATAAAGGATATCTACAGCCACGGGCTGTCTAATTAACTTTTATCTAGCAGCTTAGCCGAGAGATAGTGAGAAGTAATCAGAGTGCCCCGATTGAGCTAGTTTCCGGAGCCTGTGAGTATGCGTTTAGTCTTTTCGTAGTGTTCTCAGTTGTGAAAATTAGACTTGCTCCACTTCCATATGAGCCCGTATAGTTTTTAATAAACTGTGTTTTTTATCTTAATTCATGAGTATGTCTGCATTTAACTCGCAGCACGAGCATCCAGCCGTTACAAATGTGTCAGAGAATTCTGTCTACAGATTATATAGTCTATGTATTATAGTCTATATATCTATATATTATAGTCTATTTAATCTATATATTATAGTCTATATAGTTTATATATTAAAGTCTATATAGGCTATATATTAAAGTCTATATAGTCTATATATTATAGTCTATTTATGTCTGTTTTTTTATATTTTTACTTTCTTTTATCTTTACAAGAAAAAAAAGTTGGATTCGTGAAAATTTTGGAATTCCGGTTTTTGACGAATTTTCATGATTTATGGGTCAGGGTCCCCCAAAAAATTTGTAACAAAATATCTGTCTATGGATCTGTCACTCTGTCATGGACAAAAAATTGCCGGGACTCTATCTCAAAAACTAATTTCACAAAACTTTAGATTCAGTTAAACCTTAATATAAAGTAAAGCTGGCTAGTTTTTGTTGTACATCGCCCAACTCATGGTACTGCTATGCAACATTTATCGTGATTACTGCAATAGCTCTTTCTCTAGAACTAATGGATGAATTAACAGAAACCTTCAGATTCAGTTAGTCACTGACATAAATTATTACTCTTTGGTTTTTGGTGTAAATCGTTCAACAGGTGATGCTTCTTTCCAGATGTATTTACGATTTCTACCATGATTCTATCTAAAAAACTAATGCAAGGATTTTCTGAAACTTCAGATTCAATTAGAACTTGACAAAAATTGATGCTTCTATGCTTCATTTCTCTTGAAGTTTTAACATGCATGAGATAGAAGAAAATTTATGCATTGGCACGCTCGACTAGTTTTTTTAGATTTATCTTTCATGGTTACATTTGACAAATCCAATAAAACACATTTATTTTTTTATATTATTTGAGTTTTTTGGAGCAAAATAAAAAAGAAGTTACTCCATTTTCAAGCTTTTACTTACCGTTACAAAGAAACATTTTGCGCTTTCAGGCATGAAAATTATCAAAAAGTGTTTTAATACATAAACATTTTTGAAGCTTCACAAGTAAGTTTTTAAATGTTAATTCATAAATATATATTTTTATATGCATTTAAGTTCTCACAAACTATTATTTCTCTCTCTCCAATTTCTTCTCAATCTATTATATCTGTTTTTTATATTTTTTAATTTAAATTTTACTGTTTGTTTGGTGTTTAACTATAAATTTTTCCTTTTTTTTCACTATTAAATGATTCTATTAGTTTTTTAGATTAATTTTAAACACGATCATTCAAATCGATGTTCTTTCTATTAGTATAGATTCAGAACTTTTTTATTGGATTCTATATATTTATTGTCTATTTTTTACACAATCGATATGATTCTCTTAACGCTTAAATAGAATGAATTAAAATGATATTAAATGAATTCCGTGAATATGAAAATTGTATTAGAAAGTAGAGTATTATTAAACAGACTATTTGTTAGTTTAGGAAAAAGACAAAAAATTCACGAAAAGAAAAAAAAATCCGTGAATTTTTCAGACATTGGTTAGACTAGGATAGTACGTTTCAAGGACATTGTACCAGAATTTTTGTAAACTAATATTTGCCTTAACAGATGTAAATTTTCCATTCTTTAACTTTGGGTGAAAAAAGTCCGGACCAGGATCCAAACCAGGGATGTACTGGCTGAAGCCGCCAGTGCTCTACCAACTGAGCTATCCCGGACACGAATACTGGAGGACTAATGTGTCCGGGATAGCTCAGTTGGTAGAGCACTGGCGGCTTCAGGCAGTACATCCCTGCTTCGAATCCTGGCCCGGACTTTTTTCACACAAATTTGAAAAATGGAAAATTTACACGTGTTATAATTAATTTAACTATTGAATAATCGTGTTTAAAACTTAATCTAATGTAATATTTGCCTTATTTAATTTTTAAAATTCTAGTTTTAGATATAGCAATCAGTACTTTACGAATTTTCTGGTGCAAAACCATCCAAAATCCCTGAAATCCCCTGATGCGTGCAAACCCTGTTAGAAATTATAGAACGAAAATTAGATACATGTCTAATATCCCGCTGACAACTTTGGGAAAAAATAATTTTCCAAGCTTTAAGTTTTAATGGAAATATTCAATTGACGTCAGATGCGTTTACAGGTACTTTTTATCTCATCAAATGACTTTTATACTGTTGTTTTGTTTGAATTTCTAATGATTTTTTTAAATAGATGAGATCTGTTGTTTAGTAAAATAATTATTACATAAAAAATGATGATGTCTAGATAATAATAGAGAAATTCACCGAAAAAATATTGCCAGGCGCAGAATCAATTGATTTCAACTGATATCACTAATATTAATATGCCCTCAAAAGCAATATTCTTTTACTAAACGACCCATTTAACACACCAAACACTATGTTTAATTTTGAAAAGTGAAGAATGCTTCATCTGTTTCCCTTGAAACAGATTTCCTTGATTCATTCAGCTTATAAATCAAGCGGAAAATAAATGGTTGTGTAATCCAAAACTACTTCCTATTTTCTTGAGATTTGCCTTTCATAGTTGTATTTGATAAATCTTGCATAACACAATGTTTATATCATAAAGATATTACTTTATCTTTCTGGAGAAAAAAAAAAGATGTTAATCCATTTTATAACATTTATTTAGCTTTAGATGTAAACAATTGTGAGTGTTCAGGGACTAAATCGCTGTAAAAGTGTTTTGATACATAAACTTTTTCGAAGCTTCATAAATATGTATTTCTATACTAATGCTTCATAAATATATAATTTAATGTCTATTTCAGGTCACACAAAAAATAAATTTTTCTCTGTGCAATTTGTTTTACGACCTATTTTCCACTGACTTTTTATGTATTCATTATTTATACGATGAAGCTTTGCCCCTTGCGGACTTCGTCCGCCAACCATCATCCAGATTTTACAGTTTCCAAAAACACCATAATGTGTCCAGTTTAAAACATATTACCAGGTTACGGAAGATTAAATATTATCATTGCAGAGCCTGCTACTTTCTGTTACCATTACAGATTGTTACTATTGAAATGTAATTTAAATTAAAAAATACGATTTTAAAAAATATTTACCAGTTTGGACATCTGCAGATTAATACAGATAATTTGTGTTACTTTCCCAGCCAAAAATTTCTATATTTTAAGAGAAATAGCCATACAACTGTTTGTCGCTTTATAAATTCGTTTTATTTGGATTTTTTTACATATAGTGTTGATTAAATTGTTTTCCTTCTGTAATTAACTATCTTTAGTTTATATCTTTGTCTATTCTTATGTATATCCATATTTTTGTCGGTTTTGTAACAAAGTGAAAACAAATTTCACTAACGTTTTCTAAGCAAAAACTATAGAGAAACAAACAAAAAAGATATTTAAAAATATCATCACTATAGACAAATTATTTATTAGTTTCAGAAATGACGGAATATTTACGAATTTTTGCAATTCTTTTTTAAAATTTATTACACAAGTTTAAACTAATCGTACTGTTGTTTAACCCTTTATCTACCGCATTATGAATTCATGGAAATTTTACCTTCTAAAGTATTTTAAGTAAGTTGTTTAAACTAAATTAAAAGATTTACACAATCATTTAATAAATTTTAAAAGGATTAGAGGATTTAGAAGGAATAATTAAATTTGAATTTACAGGGAATTTCTGCAATATTTATAACCTCACTCAAATATTGTATTTTAAATTGTTTTCTTATTATTTTGTAGAATTGTACAAATATGATGTTCTTACAATATAGAAATTGAAAAATCCCCATCCTCCTTCCTCAGCACCAAGAATACAGAAAAGATACAAAGCCAGATGAAATCATTCTTTTAAAAATATTTTTGTTTTGTGTAACCAAAAACGCTTTTAGAACAAAATAAAGTAATGTATCTGTTACTCATTCTAAACAGTATTACAGCTAATTGACGTATTAAAAGAATTTTATAATAAGTAATTTTTATGGTACTTATACTACCGTCGGTAGATAAAGGATTAAATGAATTGTAAATGAATTGTATTATCGATATCTTCGCTGTTTTTAGGTGCGTCCGTAGATATTTAGATAGATAGCATCTACAGCCGTCATCTGCTCCAATTGTCCGCATATAACAGCGCAAAAATTATTCAAACAGATGGTTTGAAATTTAATTTATGTAATCGTGGAAGAATTTTGTAGAGTCCTTTCGAATTTTAGGAAAATCGAATCAACACACAAAAAGATAATAAAAAATGTTTTTAACATTTTCTTAAATTCTATCATACGTAATTAATTCAATGGTATCCCAAGATAAGTAATGATTCTAGTTTCCATGGTGATTATCGGTTAAATCAGGGCTACTTTGACATATAATAATTCTGTGAATTTGTAGGCGACGGTTTTATTATTGTTTTATATATTTTATTCGTGCGTTTATTTATGTGATTAACTATAGCTTAACTTTTAAAACTAACTTTAACTTTAACTTTACTTAACTTTAACTTTACTAACTTTAAGTTTCCGGTTGTGAAACTGAAATTATTCTAATATAAAAAGAATATAACCAAAATCAAAAAAGTAAAAATTAGGCTGGTTGTGGATCGTCCACAGCTATCCTATGCAAAACACATCGCAGCAAAATATTAAAATTTGAGCAAAATATTTGAAAAGAATACCCTCATAGACTTTACATTATCATCCGGATCTTTTTCAGTCAGTAATATGGGTTCTTAACCAAGCACGATGTCAGGATGGTAATAAAAACAATGTTTACCAAAAGAGTATTTAAAATCTCTACATTCAATAACAAAACTTTAGGTGCGGATATGATCAATGCTTTAATCTGGAGAAAAAATTGAAAAAAATCATATTTTTCGGAAAAAAATCGTGAACTTTAATCGTTAAAATAACCATGGGTGATTTAAGCTGAGTTCTTTTTTATTTTACATTGATATCTGTAGTAATTTTGTCTTAATTTGTCCACTGGGGGCATTTAAAACATATTGGTATATAGGTTACGTCTTTTGTCACGCTATTTTCTTCGCCTTTACAATACTTCTCGTATAAATTTGAATCTTATTTTAAATGTTGGAGGGAATCTTAGGTCGATACACCTGTATTTTTTACACCCGGATTTCAAGAATAAAAAAAATATTTATATGTAAAAATATGTGAGAAACGTGACAAAGTAAAGCCAGTTTACGGTACGCCACATTTAAAATAAAGTTATTAGTAATGAATCTAAAAAGGAAAAATTATATTCATGCATTTTGCATAAGAGTGCAAGAGCTATTGCACTAAGTTGGGAGAAATTATAAAACCAATTATAATACAAAATTATCTCATATACCAAGTTTTTATGTACAATTTCCGACTGTTTTTATTTATTATATTTATTTATTTATTTTTATTTTTTATTTGACCTAAAAAAGGAGCGGGTAATCAATTCGGCAAATACATATTTTCTAATGTATGTTCCATGATTACTCCGGACAATTCAGTCAATTCGTGTGTTTTTTGTTTTAAATGAAATAAAATATTTTCGAATTGATACTTCTAGTTGTATCATAATTCTTTCAGTATTTATATATTAATTCCATAAAAAGCATGAAAATCAATTATTTTTCGCAAATTATCTTCATTGTTGTAACGGTATTACAAATAATATGCGTTAAATGATCTGTTCAAATACATTCTCTGCTAGACCTCGCCCGGATTGGTGAAAAAATGATAAATTTGCGACTAAAAATTAGCCGCCAAAAATAAAGACATCTTAGTTTGTAGTTAATTAATTTGGTCGACATTCTCATAAACTCAGCAACGGAATTTCTTATATCCGTTCTTTTACATTTGTTAATTCTTAGTCATATTAACAAATGTAAGTGACCAATGACGCTCAAAAGAGTAATCTAATATATTTCTTGTGCACCGATTTTTACAAATTTTCAAAAAACGACAGTATCAGAGTTTTTAATTTAGTGTCCTTTTAATCAAAAATGTATATCAGACATTTTAGAATAATAATTTTAATGAAAGACATTCGATAATCATCATCATCGATAATTATTCATATCCAAAAACTCTTTTACATTCTGTTTGATTTAAAGAAGTACCAAATAGAAACCCCAATAGCTTATTATTTATAAATATATACAGATATACAGAATATTTCTAAATGAATATCGGGGTTTAAACAATTTGAATTATTTATTACCTAAAACTTAAATTTATTTAATTACATAAAATGAAAATTTAATTTTTATGATTTAATTACATAAAATGAAAGAGCAACACATGCAGTTTTGCCTACAAGTTTATAGGTATTCCATGTGAACACCTTTCATTATATGGCACACATTAAGCCGATAGCTAAGTTCTTCCCAAAAGTTGATTAGTTTTTTTGTTGTCATTGTTGCAAGAGCTACGAAGATCAAGTGGTAGTGGAGGCACATACACACGATCCTTTATGAACCACCACAAATAGAAATCACATGACATCAGATTGCCTGGGCTCCTGAACAGAACTTGCTTTTTTATCAAATTTTGGGAAGAACTGAGCTATCAACTTGATATGTGCCGTGGCTCACATTGAAGACTTGTAAGTTTATAGGTAAAAGTTTGTGAGTTGCTCTTTAATTTTATGTAATAATTATAATTTTGAATTTGATGTAATAAATGTCACTGGGCATTAAAACACGATATTCATTTAAAAACAACACGCAATTTCAAAAATCAATTTGGAAATTGCACACGAAGCGTAAAAATATCACTCTCATATATCAATCTCATAAAATTGCAAATAGTTAATTGCAATTAAAATGCGCAACAAACAATATTCTCCCTATACTATTATGTAATGGAATACATTTTTGTAGCCTTATAAATTAAAAACAAATGTTCTTTGCACCACAGATAAATGCAAAATGTATATTATAATATGTACTTTATAGATGCATATCAATTTTAATATGTTCCAATGAGTATAACACCATTAAAATGTATTTGAAACATTTTTCCCCATTGACCGTAATGTAACGGAATACTTTGATTGTAACTGTAATTCAACTATGCATTCGATTTTGATAAAATTTTAAATCACTCGACAAAATTATGTAATAATTATGTATTTTAAGTTTTAAACGATTAAAGTGCATTCGAAACTTTTTCCCCCATTGACCTTAATATAATGGAATACTTTTGATTGTCTCTGTAATTGATCTATGCATACGATTTTCATAAAAATTGAAATGACTCTAAAAAATTATGCAATAATTGTCCATTTTAAATTTTAAACGATACGATTGGGTAGTTTTTACGCAGTTATATGCGGACGGACGGACGGACGGACGGAATGAACGACAATATTAGGTCCTACGTATTTACATAATTACGGACGCATCTAAAAATGAAAAGTGATTAGTGTTTTCAATACACAACAAAAATGCAAAATATTTTTTTCATTTTTGTTATTTCTTCTCTGTACAAATAAATATTTCAATCGTTCTTTTAGTTTTCATTTCAATGAAGGCGTAATGTATCATAAAATTGTTGTTACTCAATAAAACAATGCACCTTATCATACTGAAAACCTCGTGAATAACTTTCCAAATTTTCAAAACAAGTTAAATCAGATAACTTTTTTTCCGAAGTAAATCAAAAACATCACGCCGTCGAAACAGTTCCATAAATAGATTTGTTATCTAAATTACAAGACTCAAAACTTTTTCTCGGCTTATCGATGAGTATCAAGATAAGAAGAAATCAGAGAAAAATGTTTCAAAGTAAATCGAAGCGTCTGCATGTTGAAATACTTCGAAGTAATATTTCTTATCGTTGCAGGAAATGTTTTTTTTTTCTTTTTTATGTTTTCTGTAATATTTCCATATATTTAGATTATTATTTAATTTTGAAAAAAATCGTTCTTAAAAATTCTATTGCGGGTAAAAATAGTATTGCTCCCTTATGTCTAAATACTTTTCATAGCAATAGTTTGGAAGTCTGCTTACATTTTTTTTCTGTTCAGTATATATTTAACAAAAAAAAAAAAAAAAAAGTAAATCTTTATTTTATATTTGAAGTTTATGTTTGATATTTAAAATAAAAAAATTATTTAGTTTCGATATCGTAAATCTGATAGTTAAATTAAATAATTTGATATTTAAAAAACTCCTGTCTACTTGGCCTACAAACAGAGGTACACTTCGAAGTTTAGTGATCATTTCAACAATAAATAATCAAACATTATTTGAGATAAGCCCAGTTTAACAACTTTATTTGGCTGCTTTTGAAGAATTTTTAATTTAGTTTTTTGTAAGAGCTGGTTTTATCAGAATCATCTTAAGCAAAATTCGACTCAAATGTCCACTTTGACAGCCTTTTAAAACTATTTTCTGACTTTATAAAAAAAAAATCTATCAATACGGCAAATTATTTTGTACCTAAATACTAGAAACTGCCAATTGAATGCGTTTTGATAGCAAAATTGAATTTAACAAGTAAGAAAAATCAAGCGTAAAGCATAAATTATAAAGCACTTTCCAACACTTTCTTGAAATTTTTAACAAAACTTCGTTATCCAGGGAAATAATGTATTATTGTCAATATCCAAATATGTATTCCAATGCTTTTGAAGAGCCCTGTATTTGATTTGTCCGTTAATATATAGATTATATTATGTTAAAATTTAGTTTAGCAAGAAAACGTCTAACTGGATGAAATTTTCCTTTCAGCAGTTTATACTAATAGATGGAACCATACTTAAATACTTTTGTCTTGCCCTGTAAAACACATAATACCTTTAATATACAAAAGTATTTTGTTAAAGTTCAGTTTAAAAAAATCGCTTTAAATTTCTTAAAATTATCATCCAAAGGCGACCATGTATCTACTTCTTTGCGTGATCCTGTATCTCATTTTATCTATATTCTACAAACATTTCTTAGTAAACTAAATGCAGTTCAACGTAAAAAGGAATAACATATTTAAAAACCACCCTTAAGTAAATTACGCCCAGATTCAGTAAACTTTCCGAGATTTTTTGTATAACCTTGTATATCTAAATTGTGTAACAATGAGCATTTATATAAAACATATAATATGCATAGATGTAGGAAAATTTAAAAGCATATATCATAATTAAAATACATTTCATCCATCTAACAGCCATCTTCCATAACATACAGGTCTTCGGATAGACTATATTGTTTGAAATCTTTTGTATGGCCCTGTAAATGCTATGCACTACGTATTATGCCTGAAATAACTCACATTAATCCTCAGCAACGTATATCAATTTGATTATATATGAAATTCTTTTGCCATAATTAAAATATGTCGCAAACAATTGCCCCTTTATTTTTATGTATTGGAATTATTTAGTGTGGCCCTGTAAATGAATAATAACTATTTTTTTCGCTGCGTACTTTACAAAATGCATATTTTAGTGCCCTTCGGAGATGCATATAAATTTGAAGACGTTTGACAGGGCGTAACATTTTTAAAATTCATTTGAAACGATTTTCCACCATACGCCGTAATATAATGGGAAACTTTTGACTGTCCCGGTAAATAAACTAATCATAGCAGAAATTTCATTTTCAATAGGGTTCATCTTCGGGTAATTGTCATTAAAGTCTAAAAATTTCATGACAATCCGAGTATATTTACAAGAGTTAGAGCGTGACCAGACGGACAGACGACCAGACGGTCAGACAGTCATACATACCTAATGCATAAGCAATTTTCAACTTTGTTGGAAAGTGCTAAAAATGAGTCATAAAATAAACATAAAATAATCCCCTTGATTTATTTCAATTCATCCTTAACCCTCCAAGCGTCTTGCAAATGGGTAAATTTGTAATATTGATTTCTCTGCATTTTGTCTTAATTGCTAATAAAATATGATTCTTTCAATATTACATAAAAAAATCTTATTTAGGAATATAAATGTAATCCTTGAGAGTCTTAATAATTCTTTAACACTTCGAAAATTCATTAAATTTATTGAATTATAATGTCTTAAACATTGCTTATATTGCAGTGAAACCTGCAGCTTAGTGTACGGAATATTACGGGCCAAACGCTTAGAGGGAATTCTTCAATCCTGATTGCTTCTGGAAATTTTGTTCAAAATGCACTGTTCGACAGCATTTTTGAAATATATTCTGCTTTTATCAATAAACCGACCAATAGGCATATTGTACAATTCCTAAATAAGAGAACTTGTCAATTGGATACGTTTGAGAGTTTTGCTATTGATTTAGCACATGTAGCTAACAAGAAGAAATAACTGTTGAAGTCACCTTAAAAACAAACCATATCCGATCATCAATTGCGGTAATCTTTTTTGTTTCAATAATAATAATTTACATTACATAATTTTAAATAAATATCAGAATAAAATAACGTTTTTAAAACACAAGCTCGAGCGAAAGACACGAGCACACCAACTTTATTTAATCAACATCGTTAACTGCAAGAAGGTACAGTTACAGTCAAAAGGATGCACAATAATGCACAGTTAAATAAGTGAAACATAAAAAAAATTATCTTACAAAAACTAATTTAAATATTAGAAATATGTTTTGAGGTAAAGAAAAATTATTTTAAATTATTATATTAGCAATGAATGGACCTCAAGCATATCGGACGTCAAAGAATGTCACGATGGATTAAAGCTAATCAGCTTTTCGATTTACCCCACAAGCGTTCACTAAAAGCCAATCAAATACCGCATCGCTTGTGGGAAACATTGCAAACTACGCCCAGCGCTAGTGGTCAATTATTATAAAACATTAATTTGAAAATATGAATATTTTTAAAAGTTATTATTTGCGATGCGACACAGCTTGGGATTCCAGTTCTTTTTGCTGGAATAGCATCGCCATCTGTCGACATATAATGGCCCGAGAAGAGCAAAATGGATTTAAAAATGAGTTACAAAATAAGCAATTTGTTATTTGAATGCTTAGTCAATTTTTCAATCATGATCGCTTCTGGGAATTCTGTTCAAAATTCCCAATTTAATAGCATTTTTAAAAATATATTCTGCTTTTATCAAAAATCTGGCAATATGTTACATTACAAAGTTTGATAAAGTTTAATAAGAAAATCTGGCGATAAGATGTGTTTGAGAGGAAAATGATTTTTAAAATGAGCAAGAATATAAGCAGTTTGCATTTGAGCACCCCTTTAATACGAATTTTCTTTCAACTCCTATTTTTGTTTAATTTGTTTTTCGGTAAGTACTAGTCCTATCAAAAACTTGTCAATATACAAGTTGTAGACATTATTGAAAAAATGGAAGTTATGGATTTTTTCTTCCGTTATCCATTTTTTTTTACGATGAGAGTTGCTTCTATCAAAAAATTGTAAGCACAATCGTTTTATGTAATATTAAGAAGATTTATAATAAATTTATTTGGAATTGATATTATGAGAATTGGCGAAGTTATGAATTTTTTCTCCTAATAACCTTATTTTTTTCATCCCATTTTTCACTTTATCAAAAATCTATCATGCATATACTTTTGGCCCGTTTTTAAGAAAAAATATAAACTTTAAACTGATTCGATATATATTTTTATTAAAAGTAATGGATTTTTTTTCAGTTTTTACAAAAACTCTCCTTCTTTCCACCCTTTTGGTCTGATTTTGCCCATTAACGAACTTGACTGATGTTATTCCCTTTGATTGTATGTATCAGTTTAAAAGACATTAGAGCAGAAATATAGAATTTAGCGTTTCCATAAAAAATGATATAGATAGGTAGATAGATAGATGGATAATGATCAGCATAGAACTGCAAAAAATTTTCAGAAATTCCAACGTAGTAGCGACCGCAATTGTTAGTATTTCATACGAGATCTACCTAAAAAATCCTGTCCATACATTTTGGTTTATATATTATATATAAATCATATGTTCTAAAATATATTTTATCTAAATATTATATTTTTTATGTTATACCAAAAAATACATTGCTTCCGTAATTTGTAAAACCATGCGGGATATTTAGGTGTGGTTTTTACTATATTTAATTTATTAATTATTCCGTTTAAGTAAAGTATGATAATAATAATACATTTATAAAATTGAGAGTCAATTTACACATTTTATAATTACTGCCAAAATAAAAATTTTATTCACACATGTATGAATTGTATTTTCATATTACAATTTTTTAATTCTCTTTATGTGCGGTTATGATTAAAAACATTTTCCTTTATTCTTAAACGCCAGTGATAAAATATCCAGAAAAAAAAAGAATTTAATTTTACACATTATGCAAAAAATTATGTATTACTGCTACAAGTAGATTTCCTGAAAACATCTAAGAACATTACTCGATTTATTTACATAAAAAAATAGATTTTTCTGATTTTCTTACATCTATAAAGGGGGTTCATAAATGGAGAAACAATTAGCTATCTTATTACATGTTGCACCTAAGTAAATACTTCAATTGCAAAGTTTCTAAGAAAGGTGCAAAATTTGATGAGAAAAGTTGGAACTCTCTTGAGGGTCAATTTGAGAAACTCGGAAAATTAGTTTTTTGTGGCCCTCGCAGGATACAATCAGCAATTACAAAAACTTGTAATTACTTTTTTTCCCTTATCCATTTCTGAATTAAGCAAAAAAAATCATCTGACTGAAATATTAAATCGGAAATTCTCCAAAATTCTCCAAATTGGTGGCTTACACCACTTAACACTGCCACTTAGCGGCGAGTTCTGGACATAATTTCAATGCAAGATAGAAATTATTCACAAATTGTGCTTCAATAAATAATCGATTTAAGATATTACTTCTCCTTTGGACATAAAATTTTACATGAACCTGCTTTCAAAATATGTTGGTTATCGGAACTAGAGGTCTGCACGGGTCGAAATATCTCGGTCCAGTCCCGAACCAACCCAAAGGGAAAAAAGTTTGTCCCAGCCAGGAAAAAAGCTAAAATCAAGCCATGCCCGATCTTTTAAAAGTTTAAATCAATCCCCAGCTAGGCATTGAATTTTTATATACTTTTTTACTTCGAGATACGATTAAAAATTGTTTCGTATGAAGGAGTTTCGATCAAAACTATTTATTACAGCTTTACGTTCTTCATATTAATAATTCTCATCGAAGTGCCAAAGGCTGTAAAATATTTATGTTTTCAATAAATCTCTATTTATATGTAAATTTTTCACATATCTTTTAATATTTTTAATCTATATCTCATGTGTTGGAGACTTGGAAAAATGGTATACAGTAAAATCTTTAAAGAAGGAATGACATAGAAAGGAAAAAAATATGTTATAGAAAACTTCCCGCCTTAGGTGGTGTAAATGTAATATATTTTTCTCTCAGATATTATTCTGTTAATATTCCATGTATCAACAAATTTTCCGTTTAAAGCAAGATCAGTGACAGGCAGGTTTTTTCCCTGGTTTTATTTTATTAATTTTTTTTTATTTAATCTTATATTATTTTAAAGGGTGAATTTTGAAGTCTTTTTCTAAAATTAAAAACGATTTAAAAATGTATGTGTTTTCTGTAAAAATTTTTGACTGGGCCAAATTTTGCGTATATTATGCATGGATTAGTTCAGACAGAGACACTGATTTTCATACGGCTTGTGTCAAGACAGAGGCTGAAAATTTCGTCTAATGTAGACTTAGGAAGAAGGAATCCAATCCTGGTACAGTATCAAAAAATACAATAGGCCTGACCTGTATTAACATTCGGGTTCTCGTTCAGCCAGGGATTAGAATACAGGCTTATTTTAATAGCTCTTCGAGAGGATAGAAAGCTTGAAATTGTGTGAGTAAATAATATGAAAAAGCTCTTAATCCGCATGTTGGGAAAAGCATTGTTTAAAATAATTTGTTGACTCGTAGGTTTATCATTGTGTATTCCTGTAAACAAAAGTATGAAAATATGGAGGATTGGGAGAAGGAAACAACAAGGGAAAATCGTCGAATCAACTACTAAAATGGGTTGTTGAGGAGTTTTCCACTAAGAAATGACTTGGCAGACCAATTGCCGTTTTAATATGCGAATTAAGTTTTAAATAATTCTCAAATTTTAGCATTGAACTTGATAACATGATTATCTTTTCTACCGACTGACAGTCTATTACAGGTCAGCCAATAATATATCGTATCTGTAGGTACTTTCCCCCAAATTATGAATTTTGACAGAGAAGTTTCACTGAAATATGTGGATCGAGTTCTTTCTAATTCGAGAATTTCAGTAATCAACTAGATGGAGGGATTGTCTATATAGCCATCTACCTGTCTAAAAGCATTTACAGGGAAAATGTAAAACAGAAATTTGTTGATGTGTGTTATATTTTGATAAAAGTAAACTTTTTTCAGCGCTTGAATAGGGTAAATTGGATGCAAATGCCATAGTTTTCGATTCAGTATTTTTTTTAATTTGCCTATTGATTTTGACTGATATTCGTTCTTTTCTTGTTAATGTTTTCTATCTTAAGCATGATTTAAAACATATTTCTTTTTACATATATTATAGAAATCATCGAAAATCTTGTTTGGTTTCTTACCCTAAGTTATGGGTAAGGTGACCAACGGGACCAGCCGGTTCTCCTCAATGACGTGATAAAGCGAAATACGGCGGCCATTTAGGTTTTGCAGAAAGAGCAGGTAGGTACCAGTACTTTTTAAAAGCAACATGGGAATTTCTCTGGTATTTAAACTAAGACTTAGATAGAGAAATAGAGAATTTACGTAAAATATTTTGCACATCTATGAGAAGTTCTAAGACTAAATAACAATGAAAAAGCACTAAAAAATTGTAAAAATAACGAAAACGGAAATTAAGTTATAATAAGGAACCCTTTAATAAATAAGGAACCCTTTTGATTACATTTGCACTGCGTGTAGATTCCCTACGGCGCTTACCCATACGAAAAATACGTGATACACGTGATGCAGCGTCTTGTGTATGGCATCTTACCTCAAGTTGCCCTACATCATAATGTTTATTTGCAAAAATTATATTTTAGGCTGATAGAACTTTAAATTAAATATTTCTTTTTTTTTCTTTTCACAATGAATGCAATCGAGTTGATTTAGATATTCCAGCATTTCTATAACTGAATAAATGTACAAATAACCTATTCTTTCTAAGAACCGAGGCGGTGGTTTTTAAAAATATATAACTTAAATGTACCAAATATTTTTAAACATTTAAATAAGTAATTTATGTATAGGGTAACTCTTTCCTAAATCATCAAAATGAATATTTACCAAAAAAATCTATTGTTTTCAGTTATAATATTATTACATCAGATATAGTAATGTGCATTGTAAAATATTCCCCTACATATCAGATAATATGTATCTATACATTTATTTATTTATCTGAATATATTTTGGTTATAATTTTCTGTTGCAAATGAAAATATTGCACATCTGATTTCTAATTCCGTTGTCGAGAAAGATTTATTCGACGATCGATGACCCAAGTAGTTGCAAATCGAGTTGCTAATGGGAAGGAAATTACTCCTGGGAGACAGCTCATTGGTCAAAGAGTTGCTTGAAAGTTTTCCATTAAAAGAATGAGTCTGCCCCTTCAATTGGAGTAAAGAAAAACAATTTGTTACCTGTAAGAAGAAAGAATATATTCAGAAGTAACATAAATAAATGTACTAAAATGTATCATTTTTCCTTCGTTTCTTGGATTTTGTTTTTTATTATGATCTTAACATGCTCGAGTAATTTAAAAGAATAATAGATTAAATTTAAAATTCGCTTATTGTTACTAAAAATGATTACTAAAAGAAAAACAATTTCTGACTTCTCTATTTTTTAAAGTTTCTGTTTCAGAATGGCTAAACTTTAAAAAGGTAAGATTGTAATATTTTAATAAAGGAGTTTACGTTTTGTTGCACACTTTCATCATTTATTTGTTTTAGTTATAGTTATATTAGCGCTGCGTTTATCAAATAAGAGGGAATTATGTCAACCAGTTATCGTCCGGATAGTTCAGCAAAATCTGATTTAGTCAATAAGCAACTTATCAAAATTCAAGCACTGGTCTGTACAGTTTTCGATCTTTTTACAGAAACGTCAGATATTTTACTCCAATCTTAATGGTTCTTTAACATTCTTTAATATATTTTTGAGTGTGTGTGTGTGAATCCGTACTTCATAAATTATCTACAGTTACAGGTGAGTCCTAATAACATCGTTGCAATTTATTTTTGTATATGTTAAAAAACTAAGGATATTAAAATGCATTAAAATGAATCTGAATATTTTATTATGTTAAATGCAAGAAAAATATGAGTATTGTTCTTCGTGTTATTAGGTCAATATCTATATACAAATAAAACAGTTTTTTGCTCTATGTACGTCATAGCTGCCACCCTCTTACGCTGCTTTCAGCTACAAAAATTTTATTGTAAGTTTAACCTTTTCCAATTGCTATAATCTGCCGATTAAATAAGGCAAAGAGTTTAATTATATATTTCTGGAACAAGAAAGTGGAAGAGATGGCAGCTAGGTGCGTGTCTTACGTCTGACTGTCTGTTCTTGATGACTAGCAATATCTTTGACATATATGAGGCTAAAACGTTTCGTGAAGATAATCGATGGCCTCTCCTGGTGCATTTGAAATTCAGATATGCAAATTTCTAATATTTTGTTCGGACTAAATTTAACACTCCAAATTTAAAGAATGAAAACATACTAATTATTAAAAAAAGCATAGATATTTATGAAACCACAGAGTATATCTTCGAAAACTGGAAAAGGTTGCACGAGGCTAATTGAATAAAAACGCCGCTTGGGTGGAAATGATCATTTTAATGCACAAATGATATTAATGTAAGGATTCTTTGGAACGAATGACGAAAACTAACGTGCAGATCGATTTGGTAATTTCAAGTAATTTGTAAAGCATAATAAAAAGGCCAACGACGTGTAGTATACAGGCGTAAATTATCTCATACTTTGTCTGGTTATAAAATTGGACAGTCTCGGGTATCTTTTTTCATTATTGTCGAAAGTAACATTGTAATAGAGAGGTTGCAAAAAGGAAACATGAATCAAATTACTCGAAATGATCTTTACAAAGTCAATTCGACAATGAAACTGTGAAATACGAATTGCGATAAGAAAGGCAAGTTACGAAGTGCTCTTCCCCTCATTTTAGGTATAGTGCTTGAAATCGGTGATTCTAATGAAATTGGAAAGACTTTATTTCAAATATAGTGACAGTAAATCAAATAAATAAAAGACATGAGATATCAAAATATTCAGTTCATTATTATAGAAAATACAAAGTCGCAGAGGCAATAACCAGAATGATCGTTCCATCATTCTAGTGTTAAAGCTCGATTCCTGTATTAAAACGCAATCGGTCTGCTATGTCATATCTTGGTGCAAAAAACTTATAAACCTTATTTTACCGATTGATTTGTGGGTTTACCATTATGTTTTCCACTTTCCAATTCTCCATGTTTTTGTACCTTTGGGTGCAGAAAAGTATAATGGTAAACCAATTAGTCTTCCGCCAAAAATTGATTTTTATAGTACTTTCAACCTAGCTATGACTTGGCTGACAGATTGCATTTTAATATATGAATCGAGATTTAGCTATCCTAAATTTTCACCCATGGACTTAATGAGGTGACTGCCAATGCTAAAACATCCTGGTCTATTAGCGTAGAGCAAAAGGCCAAGCCGGTTACCATAAACTAGTAATTTGCGTTATACTGATATCACTAAAAAGTATTCAATCAATTATATTGCGGAAAGATACATTTTGTGTTTATAATTCACACCAATTTTAAGTCAAGTGAACGAATAAATTTTATATGTAATATATACATATGAAAGGATAAAAATGAATAAATAAAAATGATTTTCTTTAAAAAAAAAAGTTTTGAAAATTCAAATATCAAATTAAAATTCTAAATTCAAAGAAATACTCTCATATATTATGTGAACCATCACAGGATTTTTTAACTTATGGTTAAGTAAGCAAACCTCTAGCAGAACCTAGGATAAATAATTTCATAAGTTATATTAAAAAAAAATAAAAAATTATTGCAATGGGAAAAAATTATTTTTTTCCATACTTGTAGCAATACTGACTGATGCAAATATGAAAATGAAAAAAAAAAATGATGCACAATTTTAGGAAATGGAAAAAGATCCAGTCAAATGTGTTTTGGATAAATATGCATATTTCATATTTCATACAAAACTTATTCCCTTTGAAACTTTATTACATTTTTAAAGAATTTTCTGTGCAAAAAAATATAATGTTTGGATACAAATATGAATTACATTTGATCCAAATGTAGAAAATGTAGAATGCGTAAAATTTTAAAAGTAAAATAATAAAGCTTTTTTTTACCATCATTAATGTTTTTTTTTTTTATATTCAGTAAGCATTTGATGTCGCATTCATCAATCATACGAATCGCAAAAAGTAATGACAAACTACAATTCTATTTATATCCATACAAAGATTGTATTTTTCTATTTCCTAATCATGATTGATGCATTTCTATAAAATATAATTCAAGAAAGATAAAATCTAAAAGTTTCAGAAAAATTATACCTTTCTCGAAATTTTGAACAAAGTTTTTAACTTTATCATAATTTATCTTCGTGTGCTATTGTCTCTTTTTTCATTTTTATAACATACTTTTATTCTAATACGTTCTGAAGACAGATATGCAAAGAATAATTTAAATATATAGATTCAAATAATATTTTACAGCCGTATGCACATAAAAAGAACTCGAAACATGCTAAATGATGCAAAAACAAGAATGAAAAATAATTTTCACACACAATTTAAGGAAATTGAAAAAGATCCGTTCAAATGTATTTTGAATAAATAAACATATTGCATATTTCATATAAAACTTTTTTCTTTGAAACTCTATCACTTTTTTAAAAGAACTGTCTGCGCAAAAACGTAGAATGTTTGGACACAAATAAGAATCCAAAATGATCCAAATGTATCAAATTCAGAATACGTAAAATTTCTAAAACAAAATAACATAACTCTATTTTTCCATCAATAATGGTTTGTTTTTTAGTAAGCATTTGATGTCACAGCCATTAATCATGCAAAATGAAAAATGTAATGACAAACTACAGTTTTATATACATCCATACAAAGATTATATTTTCTCTTTCCTAATCATGATTGATGTATTTCTATAAAATATAATTCGATAAAGATAAAACCCAAAAGTTTGCAGAACAATGCCATCTTCCTTTAAATTTTGAACAACATTTTAAACTTTATCATAATTTATCTTCGCGTGTTAGTGTTTCCATTTTCCTTTTTATAAAATGTTTTTATTTGAAAACGTTCTAATGAAAAATAGCTGTATGAAAAAATAATAATAAAAATAACAATAAAGAAAATATTGACTTATGCAAACATAAGATTAAAAAAAATATGCATAATTTAAGGAAATTGAAAAATATCCGGTCAAATGTCTTTTCGATAAATATATAGCTTACATTTCTCATGCAAATCTAATTCCATTCGAAATTCTATCCATTTTTTTAGAATTTTCTATGCAAGAAAAATAGAATATTTGGATACATATAAGAATAACATTTTTTTAAATGTATAAATTTTATAATGCATAAAATTTTGAACGCAAAATAATATATAATTCTATTTTTCCCAACAATAATAGTTTGTTATTTATTAAGCATTTGATGTCACAGTTATCAATCATAATAATTGCAAAAGGTAATGCCAAACAACAATCTTAGATATATTTTTTTTTCTAGCCATGATTGATGTATTTCTATAAAATATAATTCGAGAAAGATAAAGTCTAAAAGTTTGCAAAAAAATGATATCTCCCTTGAAATTTTGAACGCAATTTTTAACTTTATCATAATTTATCCACATGTGTTAGTATTTCCATTTTTATTTTTATAAAATGTTTTTATTCTAAATCATTTTGAATAAAGATATGTGAAGAAGAATTTATTTTTTATGCATTCATATAATATATTGTAGCAGTATCTAATTAAAAAAAGTCAACAGCATTTTCTAATACTTCATATACAATAGGGAATGGATGTTCTTGATTTTTCTTGTTCAGAGAGTGATGATATAAAGCGTATCAAACTTTAAATTATACATCACATTCAGTGAATAAATATTATCCCTAAAACCCTAAATGTATTTGTCTAAAACAAAATGCTAAAATATAATGCAATATTCCATTTTGATTCAATAACAAATTTCATGCACAATTTAAAGAAATTGAAACAGGTCCGGTCAAACGTCTTTTGGATAAATATAGATATTGCATATTTTATACAAAACTTATTCCTTTGGAAAATCTATAACTTAAAAAATTGTGCAAGAAAAATAGAATGTTTGGATACAAATATGAGTAACATTTGATCCAAATGTATAAAACTTAGAATACATGAAATTCGAAAGCCAAATAACCTAACTCTATTTTTTCCATCAATAACGGTTTGTTATTTAGTAGTCATTTTATGTCGCAGTCATTAATAGTATGAATTGCAAAAGGTAATGGCAGACTACAGATTTAGATATATCCATACAAATATTGCATTTTCTTTTTCCTAATCCTGATTGATGCATTTCTATAAAATATAATTCGAGAAAGATAAAACCTAAAAGTTTACAGAAAATATGATATATTTCTGTAATTTTCAAACAAATTTTTTAATATTATCATAATTTATCATTGAGTGTTGGTGTTTACATTTTCAGTTTTATAAAATGTTTTCATTCTAAAACGTTCTTTATTAAGATATATGTAAAGAAGAATTTACGTTTATATATTCAATTAATATTTTAGCTGTATACAATTAGTAAAATAAACTCAACAACATACTGACATAGGCAAACATAAGTACGAAATATGAATTTCATGCACAGTTTAAGGAAATTGAAAAATATACGATCAATTGTCTTTTAGATAAATAAATATATTGCATATTTCATACATAACCTATTCCTTTGGAAACTCTATGACAATTTTAAAGAATTTCCTGTTCAAAAAAAATAGAATGCTTGGATACAAATAGGAATAACATTTGATACAAATGTATAAAAGTTAGAATGCATAAAATTTCGAAAGCAAAACTCTATTTTTTCATCAATAGCGGTTTGTAATTTAATAAGCATTTGATTCCGCTGTCATCAATCAATGAATGGCAAAAGGAAATGACATACTACAGTTTTAGATATATCCATAAAAAGATTGTTTTTTTCTATTTCTTCATGATTGGTGCATTTCTATAAAATGTAATTCCTGAAAGATAAAACCTAAGAGTTTTTGAAAGTTTCTGAAATGTTTTAAAGAAAGATATGTAAAGAATATTTTACTTTTTATACAATTAAATAAAATTTTGTAGCAATATTGACTTAAAAATACCAACAATATATTAATATTTCATATACAATAGGTAATGGATTTTCTTCCTTTTTCTTGCTCTGAGTGTGATATATAAAACAGACGAAACTTTGTATTTTACATTGCTTTCTGCAAAAAAAAATATTTTTTTCTAAAATCGTAGATGTATAAGTATTAAATAAAATAATAAAATAAAATGCAATATTTGATTTTGATCTATCACAAATTTCATGCACGATTTAAGAAAATTGAAAATTTTCAGGTGAAACATTTTTTGGATAAATATACATAGTGCACATTTTATACAAACTTATTCCTTAAGGAACTCTATCAGATTTTTAAAAGAATTTTCTGTGCAAGAAAAATAGAATGTTTGGATGCAAATAAGAATAACATTTGATCCCAATGTATAAAATGCAGAATACTTAAGATTTCGAAATCAAACTAACATAATTCTTTTCTTTTTTTTTCATCAATAATGGTTTGTTATTTAGTAAGCATTTGATGTCGACGTCACCAATCATACAAATTGCAAAAGGTAATGACAAATTACAGTTTTAGATATACCCATACAAAGATTGCATTTTTCCCCTTCCAAATCATGATTGATGCATTGCTATAAAATATAATTCGATAAAGATAAAACCTAAAAGTTTGCAGAAAAACGAGATCTATCTTGAAATTTTGAACAAAATGTTTAATATTATTACAACATATCTTTACACGGAAGAGTTTCCATTTTTATTATTATAAAATGTTTTTATTATAAATAATTCTCAAAATGATATCTAAAGAAGAATTTACTTTTTATACATTAAAATACCTTGTAGCAGTATAAAATTAAAAAAAAAAAAACAACATTTTTTAAATATTTCATATACAAATAGGGGATGGATTTTCCTTTTTCTTGTTAAAAGTGTGATGATAGAAAACATTCGAACTTTTAATTTTACATCGTATTCTTAGTATAAGATGCAGTAAAAACCTTCCTTAACTATTTCATAAGTTATACTTAAAATATAAGAACTTTTAAATAATTGTAATGGGGGGGGGGGATTTGAATTTTTCCATGCTATTAGTAATACTAACGGATGCAAACATAAGGACGAAAAATAAATTTCATGCATAATTTAAGCAGATTAAAAAAGATCCAGAAAAAAGTTCTTTTGGATAATTATACATGTTGCATAGTTTCTACAAAACTTATTCAATTAGAAACTCTGTAACTTTTTAAATAATTTTCTATGCAAGAAAAATGGAATGTTTGGATACAAATACGAAGAACATTTGAACATTCCAAACGTATAAAATTCAGAATACATAGAATTTCAAAAGCAAAATAACCTAACTCTATGTTTCCCATCAATAATGGTTTGTTATTTAGTAATCATTTGATGTCCCATTCATCGTTCATATGAATTGTAAAAGGTAATGACAAACTACAGTTTTAGATATGTCCACACAAGGATTGTATTTGTTTCTTCCCTAAACATGATTGATGCATTTGAATAAAACATAATTCGAGAAAGATAAAACCAAAAGGTTTGGAGAAAAATTATATCTTTCATTATCTTTTAAACAAACTTTTTAAATTTATCATAATTTATTTCGCATGTTAGTGTTTCCTTTGTCATTTTTATAAAATATTTTTATAACAAAACGTTCTGAAGGAAGATGTGTAAAGAAGAATTTACATTTATATACTTAAATAATGTATTGTAGCAGTATAAAAAAAATTTACAATTGAGGGAAATTAGAAAAGATCCAATAAAACGTCTTTTGGAAAAATATACATATTGCATATTTCATGCAAAACCTACTCCTTTGGAAACTTTATCACTTCTTTTTAAAGAATTTTATGTTCAATAAAAATAGAATATTTCGATACCATTCGATACCAGCCAACGAATATTCGATACCAACGAATTCCATTTGATCCAATTTTATAAAATTTAGAATACATAAAATTTCGAAATCAAAATAACATAACTCTATTTTTGCCATCGATAATGGTTTATTGTATAGCAAACGTTTGATGTTGCAGTAAACAATCATTTGAATTGCAAAAGGCAATGACTAACTTCAGCTTTATATACATCCATACAAAGATTGTGTTTTTCTCTCTTCTAATCATGATTGATGAATTTCTATAAAATATAATTCAAGAAAGATAAAATCTAAAAGTTTCCAGAAAAATTATGCTTTTCTCGAAATTTTGAACAAATATTTTAACTTTATCTTAAATTATCTTCTTGTGCTAGTGTCTCTTTTTTGATTTTTATAATTTTTTTTCGAAAACGTTCTGAAGAAAAATATGCAAGTAAGAATTTACTTTTTGGAAATTCTAATAATAATTAGTAGCAGTATACAATTTAAAAAAGTCAACAACATTTTGTAACACTTGAATTTCTATAAAATAAATAAGAGAAAGATAAAATCCAAAGGTTTGCAGAAAATAATATATTTCAATGGATGGAATGTTTGGATACAAATACGAAGAACATTTGAACATTCCAAACGTATAAAATTCAAAATACATAAAATTTCAAAAGCAAAATAACCTATCTCTATATTTTCCATCAATAAAGGTTTACTATTTAGTAAGCATTTGATGCCCCATTCATCATTCATAAAAATTGTAAGAGGTAATTACAAACTACAGTTTTAGATATATATCCATACAAAGATTGTATTTGTTTCTTTCCTTAACATGATTGATGCATTTGTATAAAATATAATTCGAGAAAGATAAAACCTAAAAGATTGGAGAAAAATTATATCTTTCGTTATGTTTTGAACAAACTTTTTAACTTTCTCATAATTTACTTCGCATGTTAGTGTTTCCATTGTCGTTTTTTATAACAAAACGTTCTGAAGGAAGATGTGCAAAGAAGAATTTATATTTATATATTTAAATGGAAGATGTGTAAAGAAGATTTTATATTTATATATTTAAATAATATATTGTAGCAGTATAAAAATAAAAAAAAATATTTACAATTGAGGGAAATTAGAAACGATACAAAAAAACGTCTTTTGGAAAAATATACATATTGCATATTTCATACAAAACTTATTCCTTTGGAAACTTTATCACTTCTTTTTAAAGAATTTTCTGTGCAATAAAAATAGAATATTTCGATACAATAACGAATGCCATTTGATCCAATTTTATAAAATTTAAAATACATAAAATTTCTAAATCAAAATAACATAACTATTTTTGCCATCCATAATCGTTTTTTTGTATAGCAAACGTTTTTGTCGCAGTAAACAATCATTTGAATTTCAAAAGGCAATGACTAACTTCAGCTTTATATACATCCGTACAGAGATTGTATTTTTCTCTATTCTAATCATGATTGATGAATTTCTATAAAATATAATTCAAGAAAGATAAAATCTAGAAGTTTCCAGAAAAATTAGCTTTCTCGAAATTTTGAACAAATTTTTTAGCTTTATCTTAAATTATCTTCTTGTGTTAGTGTCTCTTTTTTGATTTTTATAAAATGTTTTTATTCCACAACGTTCTGAAGAAAAATATGCAAAGAAGAATATACTTTTTGGAAATTCTAATAATAATTTGTAGCACTATACATTTGTTGCAGTCAACAACATTTTGTAACATTTGAATTTCTATAAAATAAATTAGAGAAAAATAAAACCCAAAAGTTTGCAGAAAAATGACATCTATCTTGAAATTTCGAAAAAAAAAAAAAAAAAAAAAAAAAAACTAAACTTCATTATATTTTATCTTCGCGTGTTAGTATTTCCATTTTCATTTTTATAAAATGTTTTTATTCGAAAAAGTTCTTAAGAACTATACATAAAGAAGAATTAACATTTTATGCATTTAAATAATAATTTGTAGCAGTAATCGATTTAAAAAATCAACAACATTTTGTAATACTTCATATACTATAAGGAATGGATTTTCGTACATTTTCTTGTTCAGAGTGTGATGATATAAAACATACGAAACTTTAAATTTCCCACAGCTCTTTGTGAATAAATATTTTTTTCGAAAACTCTAAATGTATTTATATAAAATAAAATGCTAAGTTAAAATGAAATATTCAATCACAAATTTTATTTACAATTTAATAAATTGAAAAAGATCCGGTCAAATGTCTTCTGGATAAATATACATTTTGCATATTTCATAAGAAACTTATTCCTTTGGAAACACTATCATATTTTTAAATAATTTTCTGAGCAAGAAAAATAGAATGTCTGGAACAAATAAAAGTAGCATTTGATCCAAATGTATAAAATTCAGAACACATAAATTTTCGAAAGTAAAATAACCTAACTCCATTTTTTTCATCAATAATGGTTTCTTATTTACTAAGCATTTGATGCCACAATCATCAATTGCAAAAGGTAACCTTTCGTAAACTGCATGTATAAACTGCAAGTTATACAAACTTATGTTTTAGATATATCCGTACAGAGATTGTAGTTTTTCTCTTTCTAATCACTATGGATGCATTTCTTGAAATATAATTCGAGAATGAAAAAACCTAAAAGTGTGCAGAAAATGATATTTTTCTTGAAATTTTTAAGAAAAATTTTAACTTTATCATAATTTATCATCGCAAGTTATTGTTTCTATCTTCATTTCTGTAAAATGTTTTTATTCTAAAACGTTCTCAAGACAGTTACGTGAAAAAGAATTTGCTTTTTATATATTAAAATAATATTTTTATGAGTATAAAAAAAAATCAACAATATTTCTTAAATGCTTCATATATGCAGGTTGTTTTATATGTAAGAGCCGTTTATGAATTGAAAAAATGAATTAAAACATTTATTTTTACTTAATTTCCAATGCGGATTATGCAGCTACTTCTCAATATAATCGTGGCATAAATTAAAACATTTATCATAAAGTACATCAGCTTATTATTTATTAGAATTATTTTTATTTATTAGAAAACACCGTTTTGATAGCGGCAGTTCTTATGGTTGTTTGGTTGTTGCATAGAGATTTGTGGCAGAAAATCCCCTTAGGGATATGATGCACTAACAATTTTTATAGCTATACATTTCTAAACTTAATTACTTAGTCATTGTATTCCAAGGACATAAGTACACAAATAAAAAATTAACTACCGTAATTTCGTGTAGATAAGCTGCAGCTCAAACAATTCTGTTTCTACCCAAAAATTTTCAAAAATAAAAAGTAACTTTTTATATCGCGGTTTATTTATCTTAAATTACTGAATGGATTTTCTAGGTCGAAAATTAATTGTTTGAGCTGCGGCTTATCTACACGAAATTACGGTATATATGAAAGTATAATAAAAATTAACTTACAGAAACTGCCATTCCCTCTTTTAATCAAAAATATGTATGGCATATTTTTAGGGTATCAAGTAGTTTTTAAGATCAAACTTAGTTTGAAAATTCAGATGCATGGTATACATGGTACACATGGTCGTTTGGGAGTTTTTACAGTCAATCAGGGTAAATTTGTTCCACCTTTAAGAGATTTTGATTTATTCTGCCAGGGTGGAATCTTGACGAGTTATTTCCAATGAGTTGCCAAAGTCACACTAGTGCTGCTGTATACATTTTAAGACCAAAACTTTGTCAACAAAGTTAAGTTCAAAACTTTGTTAACGCACGTGACATACAGGTTAATCTTTTTTTTCTCTTGGACCAAAAATACCCAGTTAGTTCAAAGTTACACTGATGGACTGTATTATTATTTTTTTTTTTACATGACCATTAACATGATGAATAAACAATAAATAAATAGTTCGTAAACTTGGCGTTTTGGATTATACCATTTATTAACATTTTTATCAATAACAGAAGAATTGTACTGAATAATCTACAGAGATTTCAAGAATTAATTAAATTTCTAGTTAAAATTAACTAAAGTAATCTTTAGATGTTTGTTTTATTATTTTATTTCCTTTTTCGTTTAGAACACATTAGTACTAAAACGAAACATTCATGGATATTTTTTAAAGGTATTCGAAGTTTCTAAATAAAATAAATCAGTTTGAATAAAAAATGTACATAATGTTTGTTTAATTAGAAAATTTAGAATTAAATAGACAAAAATGCTGCTAATATATAATCATAACTAAAATTGTTCTAACATTTATAATTTTTCTCACAAAAAACTTAATGTTATTAAATATTAATCATGTATGGTTTCATTTTTGTATAGATTGTAAGCTATTTTGTAAAGAAATAGAAATAAAAGAAAAAAAACTCACTGCAGTTTAAAACATTTGTTTATTTATTTTTTAGAATGAAGCAGTGCTCAACATATAAAGTATAATAGTTTACTGAGTTCTATTCTAAAAGAAAGAAAAAAAGTCCTTTTACATTAAAAGTAATGTATGGCAGTAAAAGAAGAAACTCTCAAAAAGCACATTTATTTTTTATTTGTGTCTGGGCGTAATGTTCTTGCTGTATTTATGCTTAGAAATGAAATATATGGTATCAGCATATTTTACTCAGTTGTAAAACATTTGCATTAAAAACACTTTATGCGATTAATTTTTATTTATATGTACAAAATTAGAAAAAAAAAATAACTATTATTTTCCTCAATGAAACAGGAAACAATTTTTTTAAAATATCCACCAAGATTTAAAATATCTTTTTTAATATGTTGTAAACAAAGCAAAAATTTAGTAATTCTATAATTTTTAAGCATAATTAGTTAGTAAAAAAAAGGTTAGTAAGTGTATTATTTTCTGTGTTACCCATTTTTACGTCCACTAGAAATATTTATCTTCCAGTCTAACAGACATAAAATTTCTAAAATAAAATAAGTTATCTTACAAAAATAACAAGAATGGATTATCTTACAAAAATAACAAGAATGGAAATTCATACGTAAAGTACGGATTATTGAAAACTTTTCCACACATTCAGAATATTATAACGAAATTTCACAGTTTCTTAAAGTCAAAGGTGATGCCTTAATAAAGAATATGAAAAATGAATGACACTTTGGAAACAACATTTCTACTATTACCATAATTTAGAGTTACAATATACGATTTCTTTTGCGCAGCCCTGAATATGATTTAGCGATATGTATTCATGCTATATATTATACTAAAATTTGTACTGTTAAATGCATAGCACAGTTGAAAAATTCCGCAAAAATTCCTTACAATAAGCAGATATGGTTGAGGCTTTCGAATGACTATATGATTTATACAATTTATACACTCCAAATAATTCTTTTTAATTAATCGAATTTAATGATCCGTACTACAACTAAAAACGCGTTTCAAGCAATTATTGCTCATATTCTTCAATAGTTCAATTTTTTCTATTTTATTCTACTGCAAAATGTTTTTGTGTATCCCAGTAAAACAGCGATAAGTTGTATACACACACTATTCTTCAGTAAGAACCTTGCACTACACTTCGGTGGTGTATATAAATGTCAATATGTTTAAAGACTGTTATATCTTTAAAGTATACGCAAACAATTTTTTATAGATCGTAAATTAATGGAATTTTTTTAAATATTACTGTAAACAAACCGATAATGCTACCTATTTTGTCTTTAATATCGAACATGCCATAGTGGTATTCAATAATATCTATCGATTCCATAGAAATTGAAATATATTTATGCAAGTTAGAATATAGACAGACAAACTTAAACATTCATAATTAGAGTTTATGAGTTAGATATTCATAAACATTGTTCAATTGATAAACATTTTTCAATAATGTTGTGATGTATTAAACATTATGTTGTAAAGAATTTAATGCATAAATAAGCTTATCATATGCTAGAAAACTATATTTTATTTCACATATGTGATACCTGGTACCTAAAAATACTTTATATAATATTATAGATCATGTGAAGAAAAAATTTAAATCTTTGTTTCCTTATTTCTAAATATTTCGATAAAACTTTTCTGAAAAGTGAGATAAAGTTTTACTTCTGTAAGGAGTTTTACAGTAAGAATTTTGATAAATTCGTTACTTGTCCAAATATTTGCTACATTGTGTTATGTGTGATTTTAAAGTATATTCAAATGTAAAAACATTTCCTATAAGACACCTTTACCTAAAATAGTATTCTAATACAGCTATTTATCATATTACACATTTCAAGAGAATGTATTTCTTAACAATCATGTATATTTGTCAAAATAAAGTGCATTCTATGCTCATTTCTCTGAATTATCACATTAATAAATAAATAAATAAATAAATAAATAAATAAATAAATAAAAAGAGACATTGGATTAGGAATCAAGTGTCCTTGATCAGTATGTTAAAAATAGTGGGTGTGTTTCCATGACGAATTTCGATATTTTATATATATATAAAAAATCACTTTTTATAATATATTAGAAACCCCCCCGACCTTTTTTGCTCGCGTAATATTTGAAACATCCCAAGTGATATCTGTATGCCTAATTTTTATTAGAAGAAATTACACTTTTAAGAATAATTCAAAAATTACCACTTAAGTCACCGTTTGACTAAACTTCATTTGTACATTGTATTAGGCAGAAACAATAATTAAATTAATAATAATAAAAATCTGAAAAAAATAATTTGGAAAATATTTTGAAAATTTCAATCTTATCTTAAATTTCAAAGTCATTGGCTTATTTCAGAATTCATTAGAAGTTTTCAATTTTTTAGAAAACATCTTAGTTTAGTATGCATTTACATCTCAAAATTAACAATTGTGTCAAATTTCAAGCTTCATGTTTAACAGTCCACCTTAACACTAGATGTAGTTCTACCAATATAAAAGGTCTATGTTGAAATAGGGTCAAGATAGGATTGAAATAGTCACCTTTAATTTGCCAAAATTGCTTTTGAAATCCATTTGATATTTTTTAATATTCCATACAAAAGTAATTTAGAAAGATTTCAAAAGTTTTTTTAGAACATTTGTTGTTTTTTCCAACCCCAGGTAATGTTGATACCGGCAATAAATATAACTCGCGTGGGATCAGAGATTGTCACCCTTGATTCGCAATAATTATTTTTATAACTGGTTCATAAAATCCTGAAATTGCATAGAAATCCTACTTTAGTAATTTTTAGAACACTTTCTTCTGTTTCCTCTCATTTCACAATTTTTAAATTTCTCAATTTGTTTCTAATGTTTTTTAAGGACATTTATAGTTTATAACTGCTATATTTAAAGTTTCTGTCTTTTTTAGTATCGGTGAAATCGCATTTAAGCTATTTTTTTTTTATCTTGAAAGCCTCAATAGGCAGTGGCATAAAATATAGCTTATATTATAGCAACAGATTCTATCACCACTAATTAGTAGCCAATATTTTAAAAAATGGCTTGGGTTTTTATAAGATTGCATAAAAATCGCAATTTAGGAATTTTTTATAATTCTTTTCGCTTACTCCAACCTTTTAAATTTCGAAATACCTCTTGACGGTTGTTAGAAGACATTTCAGTATTTTGAGAAATTACCATACCAAATTTGAAAATGTTAATCTAATACTCCACAGTTGTACAGACTTGGAAAAAAAAATAAACATCCCCTACTAGCTACGCAACAATTTATCGTACAACAAAGTTACTGATGCTAAGCGATTAAAAATAAAGTCTACTTTTAAATGATGTATATACAATTTGTTTAAGAGAGTATCTACATATCAAAACGAACCAAAATTTTGCTTTTTTAAATAGCAAGACCTAATTTTTACACCATAAATGAATTCTATACCTTTCAATAAGCCTAAATATAACTGTTATGAAATTCTTACGATTAATTTACGAGGAATATTTTTTTCTAACGGAATTAGTTTAAAAGTTGTATTTATATTAAAGTCCGATAATCGAAGGTTGTTGAAAAGTTACAGATTGACTAAGTCCCCTTTACTAATGCATCTGTTTCTTGCTAAAATAATTTCTTGATAACCATTTTAGTAACTTAGTATGCTTCGGCTATATTCATTCTTCAATACGCATTCATTTTTCAGTTGCCTCTTCAATATTCATTTTATAATGCTTAGAAGAAATAAGAAGGTTTGTTGATTATATCAATGGATATATATATTGATATATATCATGATATATATTCAATATTTATTTTCAAAATGTCATGAAGACTATTTTGGATATTTTCATATAAATAACGTTTAAGAGCCAGCCGAACCAAAGGTTCGGCTGGCTTTTAAAGATTGTGAATCTTGCCGAACCTTTGGTTCGGCCTGGCCGTTTTTTGCTTCCCCTAAACCAAAACTTTTAAAACACTTGAAGCTGAATTTGTAAAAGTAAAATGTAGAACTGATAAATATTCACTGAAAAAAGCTATTAATAGATAAACTGTCTGATTTTTTACTGCTTCTTAAAAATTTTCTATGGTTTTAGATTTTTCTTGTTTAAACTACACAAGAGATTGAAGATATTCAATAAAAACAAATTATTTCGCATAAAAGTTTGAAATATACAACACAAAATTTTCTGGAAACTTGATGATTTATCCCCCCCTTTTTTTATTTTTTTTTATTTTGTAGAAATTGTTTTTAATTAGGTTATCTTCAATTTGTCACACAAGAGAAAAAAATGCATTTTGAATACTGTTTTATTAAGTTTCATGTTAAATGCAATATATTTTAGCTTCTACTTTATATTGGGTTCAAAAATATTTTGAATTATCGATAAGTTGACTACATAAAAAATACTGTATAGCTATCAAAATATCATATGTTTTAAGTATTTTTTAAAATATAATAATATTTTCGAATTATGCTTACAAGTCTTTAAATACCTGATTTTAAAAATAGGTAAGATATCTGTAATCATAATAGTTTTAAAAATGTGAATAAGATCGGAACTTTAGTATTGTTTTTATAATGCTTTTTCTGTTCTTTTGGATATATTTAACTGACATTTTTTTAAAAATTATTATTACTAAAAATTTAATGAATAAAAGCCAATACAAAATTTAGAATAAAAATTAGTATAAATCAGTATAAGCAATCAGTGTCTAAAAAACAGATAATTTTATTTGTTTTTGTCTCAAAAGTAAACGCAAGGTGTCACATTAAAAAAAATTAAAGAGTGGAATGGAGGAACTGATTCTTGTTTGATCTTTTCAAATGTGTTCGCATACTTTATATTCATATTTATTTGAAGAACCAAAATTAAGTAATTAAATTTACTTAATTCGTGACATAAGCAATTTAAAAAAAAAACATCAGACGAAAAACAGATATTGGAGTTTTTAATTAAATATATATCAATACAACATTCTAACATTGGACAGTTTATTCCATTTTCCGGTAAGGCTGGATTTCATCCCATGGTATGTATAATGTAAGGGTTAAAATGAAATGAAAAGGGGTTTTCATTCTTCATTCTTTCTTTACCCTGTTGCATCTCCTGTTTAGTACACATTAAGAAACACTTCAATAAAACTCGAAATCACAGGTTAAACTATAGGAAAGCTAATAAATGTACAGGGTGGTAAAAAAAAAACTTTGTCGATATATGGAGCTCTAGCGGCCAGCCCGTTTAACCGATCAAGGTGAAATTTCAGATATAGCTATTCAGAGGTATGAGCTCGAGATTCTGTGAACGGTTACAAAATGGCGCTCACCTTTACGGTTATAGTTAAAGAAAGTCGAAATTTTCCAATGGCAACACCCATTTTTTTCATCGCAAAATGCTCAGCGCATGCGAAAACCCTAAAGATCATTGGAACCGTACGTGTATCGCTAGAAACAGACATGTTATGCACGCACAAAAACTGTTTTGCGAATCCCCCCCCCCCCCATAAAATAAAACTCGATTGGGGCGCAAGGTGGAAAGTTGCAAATGGCACAGAGTCACTACACTAATCTCTGATTACAATACAGATCGGAGAAAAGAAAACTCTTATTTTGATTACACACTTTCCACATGGGTGTCATCACAGGCAATTACACATTGGATGATGGCGACTTTGGACAGTACAGCCGAACGTTACATCGCATGAGGGATGTTTGCAATCTCACGTTTGCTGGAATCTTTCAAATCTGTGAGTGTTTGCGGATTGCACATGTACACTCTAGATTTTAGATATCTCCAGAACTTGAAATCCATAGGAGTGAGGTCGGAAGATCGCGAAGGCCATTTACGTTACCAGTTAAGATGAAATGTGCCTCGTCCGTTCATAATATACGAAGAGGCCGATCGTTATCTCCATCATATTGGATAAGAAATTCATTAACAAAGGCTATATGTTGTTGATGATCTGTCACTTCTAACATCTGGGCGCGCTGGTACCGGTAAGAAAGCATGCGGATTACAGAGCACAGTAACTTTAAGACCATTGATTTCGGAAATCAAATACACGAGATGCACCTTTTGTAGTTTGCATGCGTCCTCTGGTCATTATGTGATGCACTTCCATAACAGTATCCTCAAGAACAGTTGGATCGCGGACTATCATAGGTGCAGACAATTTCTTCGAATTTCATTACTAAATTACGAAGAGCTTGTGAAATGCATGGCCACGTATTTGACCATGGTTTCGACGGTAAACGCGCCAGGTTTTCCGAACATCCATCTAATTTTGATAAGAGTTTTACCAACTCACCACGAACGAAGTCATTTTGTTCGCATCTGCGAGCTCCGATTAAAGAACTAACATTCCTACCCCAATTTTTATCCGTTTTCTAAGCTAACTATCTGTCAAACGACATTTTGTGATTAGTATTTTGTCTCTGTCACATTCAAATTTTCTTCGAGCGCCGTGGTCGTGTTTTTTTTTGGGGGGGGGGGGGAGGGGGCGTTCGCAGTGCTGATTTTGTGTTAGCATAACGCGTCCGTTTATTGCAATAACCATACCGTTCCAACGCTCTTTAGGGTTTTCGCATGCACTGAGCATTTTGCGATAAAAAAGGGTGTTGTCATTGGAAAATTTCGAGTTTTTGTAACTATAACCATAACCGTGAGCGCCATTTTTTGCCGTTCACAGAATCTAGAGCTCATACTTCTGAATAGCTATATCTGAAATTTCACCTCTATCGGTTGAGCGGACTGGCCGCTAGAGCTCCATATATCGGCAAATTTTTTTTATGACCACCCTGTATATGTATACACTTTATTTCTTTCTCTATTATCTCACGAAATCCGAGTAACGCTAGATAATATGCTAGTCATTAATAATATCTATTTGTTCAATGGCAAGGTCGAATTGTTTTATTTCTCATCACAAATCTTCGATATATTTTATTATGTCTACCTGCACAAACAATGCGGATTGCACACTAATGAATGTCAATCGGTAATTGTCTATAACATCGTATTTACATATACATACACACCTACATTCACATATATATGTATATAATGCACACAAGCATATATATACAGTACTTCTTACATTGCCCAATCAAAATATATTTAGCAAGCATTTTTTAAAGCATATATATCATAAATCATTGCTATAACATGAATAAAGGAAAACTCTTTTATTTAAAGAATGCTTAGAAATGACATTTTAAAAAAGTTTTATGATTGATGTTTTTTGTAAATTCAAATTTCAAAAAATAAGGAAAATTCACAATGATAAATGTGTTTGTTAAATTTATGCAATTCTTTCTAAGGTTTTCTGTCTTATGATGTGTTGTGTTTTCAGAGCTATCATTTTCAAATTTATCTCTTGAAGAAACTGTAAAATCTCGTTATGGAATTAATCTTATATAATCTATTACAGTTATAAAATAAAAGATAATCAATTCCTATATCGATGTTCCAATTTAATGAAATGCTGAATAGACAAATGAACAATAGTATATTACTCAGATATGATTTATATTTGAGTAATAGCAAATTACTAAATCAGATTGAAAAATTACAGCTTCAATTACAAAATATGTTTATAATGTTTGCTTGTCATCAACGATTCGTATTCTTTAAAAGATTTCCTTCTTTTTTTTAAAGTAAAAAATAATTTATTATAATTACGAATATTTTCTGGAGCCAAAGTTATATTAAACTAGGATTTCCGTTAGAGGAATTAGTCTTAGCAATATTGCTGAGAACATAGATTTAATAATAACTTGTTACAAGCATAAAGCATAATATGCTATTTTTAATGGACCAATACTGCGATAAAGTAAAATGAAGAAAATAAGCAAATTGAATTGTAGAATTAGAAAATCCTATATATAAATTTGTATACATTTAAAAAAAAAGAGAAAGCAAACCATGCAAGATACCCACACATTGCTATAAAATTTGAAGTACACAATACCTTAAAAGTAATGCCGAAAATAAAATGAATTGTCTAATATCGGAATTTGAAGCCTTTGAAATGATGACAAGAGCAATTTGTAAACTAGGATTTCCCTTAAAGGAATTAGTCTGAGCACTACTGCTGAGAACACAGAATTAATAATAACGTGTTACAAGCATAGAGCATAGTATGCTATTTTTATTGGACCAATACTGCGATAAAGTAAAATGAAGAAAATAAGGAAATTGAATTGTAGAATTAGAAAATCTTATATATAAATCTGTATACATTTAAAAAAAATGAGAAAGCAAACCATACTATATACCCACACATTGCTATAAAATTTAAAGTACACAATACCTTAAAAGTAATGCCGAAAGTAAAATGAATTGTCTAATATCGGAATTTGAAGCCTTTGAAATGATGACAAGAGTAATTTGTAAGAAAAACTAAAGGCAATTTTTGTAGTACGAAGAATGGTTCTAAATAAGGGAATCTCATTTGGTGTTGCTGTAAAATAAGAAGTTTGAGAGTCGAAAAAAAATCTGCTAAAGTGATATTGTTTTCATATTGCAATAGCATAATTTTCTGAAAATGCTATTTTCGAGGCCAATTATTAGATTACTAACAGAGATTTTTTTTAGAAAAGTTTTTAAAAACATAAATTAATAAATAAAAAATATAAAATACTGAAGCAAGCAACATAAAAAAAAAATGTTTCCTTGTTAAAAAAAAAAAAAAAAAAAAAAAAAAAAAAAAAAAAAAAAAAAAAGATTTTAATTAATTGCATGATATAAACAAATTAATAAACAACGTTAAAGGGCAGAAATATTATAAAGTAAAAGATGTTAAAAGCATACAGCTGTTTCGGGACTTCTAAAGTCCCATCATCAGTGCTAAAACTGTGTAAAATGTAAAAGATAAGTCACACTGTTAAATAAAAATAGAACCGTGCATCACAGCTCGCCACTAAAGCGAACTCGCCTTAGGGGTCTAAGGCGCTAAGGTCGCTAAGGCGACTTGAAAGGTTCGCCTTAGCGGCGAGCTGTGATGCACGGTTCTATTTTTATCCCGAAACAGCTGTATGCTTTTAACATCTTTTACTTTATAATATTTGTGCTCTTTAACGTTGTTTATTTATTTATTTATACATAAGCACAAAGTACAATCCTCCCCCCTTCTTATAATTTCATGATATGTTTGCAATATTATAAAATTATTATTATTCATTGATTGGTGTTTCTTTTTTTTTAATAATAAAAAAAAACTATATGGAACTCGTCAAAACTTGACGGCAACAATATAAAAGCAACAAAGAGAAAAAAAAAGAATTTGTTTCAGCTATAAAAGATTTTTTTAAAGATTAACTTTTATTAAAAATTTCAATAAATGAAAAATAAAACCTGCATTTTATATCCAGGCAAATTACATTCACAAATGCACTCATAGAATTTTTCTTATTCAACGCTTTTCCATTTACCGACAAAACACTAATATCACATGATTCCGGGCGCAGAATAGGCGCACTGGTGCGACGCTCGTCACAAACTCTTGAGAACGTCTGCAGACTATTTTTCACCCGTTAAAGTTTTTTAAAAAAATGCTAGAAATCATCTACCATGTTCTATTTTAATATTATCCGGATCACAAACAATTGACGAAGCTCCGATTCACGTTAAATTATAAATCAAGGACGATTCTGTTTTGAGTTTTCCGAAAAAATTAGGCAATCATTTCTAAACTTAGAAAAAACCGTCATAAATCTGAAAATTCCAAAGTAATAGTAAATTTTGACAAAAATCAAAAAAGAAAAAAAATTTTGTCAATTGTGCGAAGAAAAAGCACCAATTTTGCACATATATCTCGGGAAAAACATGATGAAAACTATAAATCAAGGACGATTCTGTTTTGAATTTTCCGAAAAATTTAGGCAATCATTTTTAAACTAAGTAATCTAACTAAAGTAATCGTAAATTTTGACAAAGAGTCTAAAAAAAAAATCACCAGTTTCGCCATATATCTCAGAAAACATGATATAAACTATAAATTGATATAAACATAATAATATAATCATGATCATTAAATATGATATAAACATGATAAAAATTATAAATCAAGAGTGATTCTGTTTTGAATTTTTTGAAAAATTCAGGCAATCATTTCTAAAAAAAAAAAAAATCCGTCACTGATTGGAAAATTCGTAAATTTTGACAAATGGTCTAAGAAAAAAAACTTTTGTTAATTGTGCGAAGAAAAACCATTAAATTCGGTATATATCTTGGAAAAAACGTGATATAAAATATAAATTGATATAAACATGATAAAAACTATAAATCAAGGAAGATTCTGTTTTGAATTTTCCGAAATATTTAGGCAATCATTTTTGAAATAGTTAATCTAACTAAAGTAATCGTAAAATTTAACAAATGGTCTATAAAAAAGAAAAAAAATCAATTTTGTCAATTGTATGAAGAAAAATCACCAATTTCGCCATATAACTCTGAAAAAACATGATATAATCTATAAATTGATATAAATATGATAATATGATCATGATTATGAAATATGATATAAGCATGGTAAAAACTATAAATCAAGGACGATTCTGTTTTGAATTTTCCGAAAAATTCAGGCAATCATTTCTAAAACACAAAAAGAAATATCCATCATAAATCTGAAAATTCGTAAAATTTGACAAATGGTCTCAGAAAAAGAAATCAGTTTTGTCAATTGTGCGAAGAAAAATCACCTATTTCGCTATATATCTCGGGAAAAATATCTCGCTACTTGACGGCAACAATATGAAAGCACCAAAGAAAAAAAAAGTACTTTTTTCAGCTATAAAAGAAATTTTTAAAGATTTTTTTTTAATTAAAAATTTCAATAAATGAAAAAAAACCTTGCATTTTATATCCAGGCAAATTACATTCACAGATGTACTCATAGAATTTCTCTCTTCTGACGCTTTTCCAATTTGAAATAATAAGTTCTTTGTTATTTATCATTATTTATTTTATTTTGCTGTGTCCATTTCGATTTTTATTATTTTACATAGAACTATCTACTATTTTGGTATTTTTCATAGCGTGTCCTAAGCTTATTTAGTTATGGACCTAGGATATTTTCGCGAAATGTTACATCTTTTCCCCCTGCAATAAACGAATGTTAGAGAATTTGAGTTCAGAACGTCTGCAAACTATATTTCAACCGCTAAAGTTTTTAAAAAATGCTAAAATTCATTTACTATTTTTTTTATTATAATATTATCCAGATCATACGATCGACGAAGCTCTGATTCATGTTAAATTATAAATCAAGGACGATTCTGTTTTGAATTTTTCGAAAAAATTAGGCAATCATTTCTACACTTAGAAAAAACCGTCATAAATCTGAAAGATCCAAAGTAAGAGTAAATATTGACAAATATCAAAAAAGAAAAAAAAATTGTCAATTGTGTGAAGAAAAAGCACCAATTTTGCACATATATCTCGGGAAAACATGATGAAAACTATAAATCAAGGACGATTCTGTTTTGAATTTTCCGAAAGATTTAGGCAATCATCTGATGCGACGCTCGTCACAAACTCTTGAGAACGTCTGCAGACTGTTTTTCACCCGTTAAAGTTTTTAAAAAAGCTAGAAATCATCTACCATGTTCTATTTTAATATTATCCGGATCACAAACAATTGACGAAGCTCCGATTCACGTTAAATTATAAATCAAGAACGATTCTGTTTTGAGTTTTCCGAAAAATTTAGGCAATCATTTCTAAACATAGAAAAAACCGTCATAAATCTGAAAATTCCAAAGTAATAGTAAATTTTGACAAAAATCAAAAAAGAAAAAAATTTTTGTCAATTGTGCGAAGAAAAAGCACCAATTTTGCACATATATCTCGGGAAAAACATGATGAAAACTATAAATCAAGGACGATTCTGTTTTGAATTTTCCGAAAAATTTAGGCAATCATTTTTAAACTAAGTAATCTAACTAAAGTAATCGTAAATTTTGACAAAGAGTCTCAAAAAAAAAATCACCAGTTTCGCCATAGATCTCAGAAAACATGATATAAACTATAAATTGATATAAACATAATAATATAATCATGATCATTAAATATGATATAAACATGATAAAAATTATAAATCAAGGGTGATTCTGTTTTGAATTTTTTGAAAAATTCAGGCAATCATTTCTAAAAAAAAAAAAAAAATCCGTCACAGATTGGAAAATTCGTAAATTTTGACAAATGGTCTAAGAAAAAAAACTTTTGTTAATTGTGCGAAGAAAAACCATTAAATTCGGTATATATCTTGGAAAAAACGTGATATAAAATATAAATTGATATAAACATGATAAAAACTATAAATCAAGGAAGATTCTGTTTTGAATTTTCCGAAAAATTTAGGCAATCATTTTTAAACTAAGTAATCTAACTAAAGTAATTGTAAATTTTGACAAAGAGTCTCAAAAAAAAATCACCAGTTTCGCCATAGATCTCAGAAAACATGATATAAACTATAAATTGATATAAACATAATAATATAATCATGATCATTAAATATGATATAAACATGATAAAAATTATAAATCAAGGGTGATTCTGTTTTGAATTTTTTGAAAAATTCAGGCAATCATTTCTAAAAAAAAAAAAAATCCGTCACAGATTGGAAAATTCGTAAATTTTGACAAATGGTCTAAGAAAAAAAACTTTTGTTAATTGTGCGAAGAAAAACCATTAAATTCGGTATATATCTTGGAAAAAACGTGATATAAAATATAAATTGATATAAACATGATAAAAACTATAAATCAAGGAAGATTCTGTTTTGAATTTTCCGAAATATTTAGGCAATCATTTTTGAAATAGTTAATCTAACTAAAGTAATCGTAAAATTTAACAAATGGTCTATAAAAAAGAAAAAAAATCAATTTTGTCAATTGTATGAAGAAAAATCACCAATTTCGCCATATAACTCTGAAAAAACATGATATAATCTATAAATTGATATAAATATTATAATATGATCATGATTATGAAATATGATATAAGCATGGTAAAAACTATAAATCAAGGACGATTCTGTTTTGAATTTTCCGAAAAATTCAGGCAATCATTTCTAAAACACAAAAAGAAATATCCATCATAAATCTGAAAATTCGTAAAATTTGACAAATGGTCTCAGAAAAAGAAATCAGTTTTGTCAACTGTGCGAAGAAAAATCACCTATTTCGCTATATATCTCGGGAAAAATATCTCGCTACTTGACGGCAACAATATGAAAGCACCAAAGAAAAAAAAAGTACTTTTTTCAGCTATAAAAGAAATTTTTAAAGATTTTTTTTTAATTAAAAATTTCAATAAATGAAAAAAAAACCTTGCATTTTATATCCAGGCAAATTACATTCACAGATGTACTCATAGAATTTCTCTCTTCTGACGCTTTTCCAATTTGAAATAATAAGTTCTTTGTTATTTATCATTATTTATTTTATTTTGCTGTGTCCATTTCGATTTTTATTATTTTACATAGAACTATCTACTATTTTGGTATTTTTCATAGCGTGTCCTAAGCTTATTTAGTTATGGACCTAGGATATTTTCGCGAAATGTTACATCTTTTCCCCCTGCAATAAACGAATGTTAGAGAATTTGAGTTCAGAACGTCTGCAAACTATATTTCAACCGCTAAAGTTTTTAAAAAATGCTAAAATTCATTTACTATTTTTTTTATTATAATATTATCCAGATCATACGATCGACGAAGCTCTGATTCATGTTAAATTATAAATCAAGGACGATTCTGTTTTGAATTTTTCGAAAAAATTAGGCAATCATTTCTACACTTAGAAAAAACCGTCATAAATCTGAAAGATCCAAAGTAAGAGTAAATATTGACAAATATCAAAAAAGAAAAAAAAATTGTCAATTGTGTGAAGAAAAAGCACCAATTTTGCACATATATCTCGGGAAAACATGATGAAAACTATAAATCAAGGACGATTCTGTTTTGAATTTTCCGAAAGATTTAGGCAATCATCTGATGCGACGCTCGTCACAAACTCTTGAGAACGTCTGCAGACTGTTTTTCACCCGTTAAAGTTTTTAAAAAAGCTAGAAATCATCTACCATGTTCTATTTTAATATTATCCGGATCACAAACAATTGACGAAGCTCCGATTCACGTTAAATTATAAATCAAGAACGATTCTGTTTTGAGTTTTCCGAAAAATTTAGGCAATCATTTCTAAACATAGAAAAAACCGTCATAAATCTGAAAATTCCAAAGTAATAGTAAATTTTGACAAAAATCAAAAAAGAAAAAAATTTTTGTCAATTGTGCGAAGAAAAAGCACCAATTTTGCACATATATCTCGGGAAAAACATGATGAAAACTATAAATCAAGGACGATTCTGTTTTGAATTTTCCGAAAAATTTAGGCAATCATTTTTAAACTAAGTAATCTAACTAAAGTAATCGTAAATTTTGACAAAGAGTCTCAAAAAAAAAATCACCAGTTTCGCCATAGATCTCAGAAAACATGATATAAACTATAAATTGATATAAACATAATAATATAATCATGATCATTAAATATGATATAAACATGATAAAAATTATAAATCAAGGGTGATTCTGTTTTGAATTTTTTGAAAAATTCAGGCAATCATTTCTAAAAAAAAAAAAAAATCCGTCACAGATTGGAAAATTCGTAAATTTTGACAAATGGTCTAAGAAAAAAAACTTTTGTTAATTGTGCGAAGAAAAACCATTAAATTCGGTATATATCTTGGAAAAAACGTGATATAAAATATAAATTGATATAAACATGATAAAAACTATAAATCAAGGAAGATTCTGTTTTGAATTTTCCGAAAAATTTAGGCAATCATTTTTAAACTAAGTAATCTAACTAAAGTAATTGTAAATTTTGACAAAGAGTCTCAAAAAAAAATCACCAGTTTCGCCATAGATCTCAGAAAACATGATATAAACTATAAATTGATATAAACATAATAATATAATCATGATCATTAAGTATGATATAAACATGATAAAAATTATAAATCAAGGGTGATTCTGTTTTGAATTTTTTGAAAAATTCAGGCAATCATTTCTAAAAAAAAAAAAATCCGTCACAGATTGGAAAATTCGTAAATTTTGACAAATGGTCTAAGAAAAAAAACTTTTGTTAATTGTGCGAAGAAAAACCATTAAATTCGGTATATATCTTGGAAAAAACGTGATATAAAATATAAATTGATATAAACATGATAAAAACTATAAATCAAGGAAGATTCTGTTTTGAATTTTCCGAAATATTTAGGCAATCATTTTTGAAATAGTTAATCTAACTAAAGTAATCGTAAAATTTAACAAATGGTCTATAAAAAAGAAAAAAAATCAATTTTGTCAATTGTATGAAGAAAAATCACCAATTTCGCCATATAACTCTGAAAAAACATGATATAATCTATAAATTGATATAAATATGATAATATGATCATGATTATGAAATATGATATAAGCATGGTAAAAACTATAAATCAAGGACGATTCTGTTTTGAATTTTCCGAAAAATTCAGGCAATCATTTCTAAAACACAAAAAGAAATATCCATCATAAATCTGAAAATTCGTAAAATTTGACAAATGGTCTCAGAAAAAGAAATCAGTTTTGTCAACTGTGCGAAGAAAAATCACCTATTTCGCTATATATCTCGGGAAAAATATCTCGCTACTTGACGGCAACAATATGAAAGCACCAAAGAAAAAAAAAGTACTTTTTTCAGCTATAAAAGAAATTTTTAAAGATTTTTTTTTAATTAAAAATTTCAATAAATGAAAAAAAAACCTTGCATTTTATATCCAGGCAAATTACATTCACAGATGTACTCATAGAATTTCTCTCTTCTGACGCTTTTCCAATTTGAAATAATAAGTTCTTTGTTATTTATCATTATTTATTTTATTTTGCTGTGTCCATTTCGATTTTTATTATTTTACATAGAACTATCTACTATTTTGGTATTTTTCATAGCGTGTCCTAAGCTTATTTAGTTATGGACCTAGGATATTTTCGCGAAATGTTACATCTTTTCCCCCTGCAATAAACGAATGTTAGAGAATTTGAGTTCAGAACGTCTGCAAACTATATTTCAACCGCTAAAGTTTTTAAAAAATGCTAAAATTCATTTACTATTTTTTTTATTATAATATTATCCAGATCATACGATCGACGAAGCTCTGATTCATGTTAAATTATAAATCAAGGACGATTCTGTTTTGAATTTTTCGAAAAAATTAGGCAATCATTTCTACACTTAGAAAAAACCGTCATAAATCTGAAAATTCCGAAGTAATAGTAAATTTTGACAAATATCAAAAAGGAAAAAAAAAAACGATTTTGTCAATTGTGCGAAGAAAAAGCAACAATTTCGCACATATGTCTGGGGAAAAACAAGATATAAACTATAAATTGATATAAAAATGATAAAAACTATAAATCAAGGACGATTCTGTTTTGAATTTTCCGAAAAATTTAGGAAATCATTTCTAAACTAAGTAATCTAACTAAAGTAATCGTAAATTTTGGCAAATAGTCTAAAAAAAATCACCAGTTTCGCCATATATCTCAGAAAACATGATATAAACTATAAATTGATATAAACATGATAATGTAATCATGATAACATGATCATTAAATATGATATAAACATGATATAAACTATAAATCCAGGATGATTCTGTTTTGCATTTTTTGAAAAATTTAGACAATCATTTATAAATTTAAAAAAAAATCCGTCATAGATCTGAAAATTCATTAATTTTGACAAATAATCTCAAAAACGATTTTGTTAATTGCTCAAAGAAAAATCACCAATTTTGTTATATATAAAAATCGGGAAAAAACATGATATAAACTATAAATTGATATAAACAGGATAAAAAATGTAAATCAATGGCGATTCTGTTTTGAATTTTCCGAAAAATATAGGCAATCATTTCTAAACTAACTAATCTAACAAAAGCAATCGTAAATTTTCACAAATGGTCTATGAAAAAAGAAAAAAAATCAATTTTGTCAATTGTAAGAAGAAAACTCACCAATTTCGCCATATAACTCTGGAAAAACATGATATAAACTATAAATTGATATAAACATAATATGATCATGATCATGAAATATGATATAAACATGGTAAAAACTACAAATCAAGGACGATCCTGTTTTGAATTTTCCGAAAAATTCAGGCAATCATTTCTAAACATAAAAAGAAAAATCCATCACAAATCTGAAAATTCATAAAATTTGACAAATGGTCTCGGGAAAAAAATCAATTTTGTCAATTTTGCGAAGAAAAATCACCAATTTCGCTATATTTTCGGGAAAAACATGATATAAACTATAAATTGACATGAACATGATGATATAAACATGATCATGATGAAAACTATAAATCAAGGACGATTCTGTTTTGAATTATCCAAAAAATTTAGGCAATCATTTCCAAATTAAATAATCTAATTAAAGTAATCGTAAATTTTGACAAATGGTCTAAATAAAAAAAAAATCAATTATGTCAATTGTACAAAGAAAACTCACCAATATCGCCATATATCTCAGGAAAAACATGATATAAACTACAAACTGATATCGTAAATTTTGACAAATGGTCTCAAAAAAATCAATTTTGTCAATTGTGCGAAGAAAAAACACCAATTTCGCTATATATCTTGGGATTTTTGTCAAAGGGTAGTGAAAAACACTCAAATTTTGTCAAAGGATCACAAAAAATGCACGTTTCAACAAAAAATCACAAAAAACAACAATGAATTTTATTAAAAGTTCACGGGAAATGCAAAATTTGTCCAGGTATCACGGAAAAAACGCAGATTTCGTAAAAAGTTGGAAAATTTCGGTGAAAGATTTCGACAAATTGGCAAATTACATCGAAAGATCGCGAGAAAACAATAAATTTCCATGACCTTTAGAAAATGACAAATTTTATCAAAATACCTTGAGAAAACGACAAATTTTGTTCAGGTATCACAAAAATTCTAAAAGGTATATCCTGATAAGGCGCTTCCCTTGTTAGTTTTTGGTGTTCATTCGCAATGTATAAGAGGGGGAACGGGGGCTCATGTCCCTTCCCTTTAAGGGAGACCTGTAAGAAAAAACCCAAATTGTTTATTATTGATTTTAAAGTAATGAATTTTGGTGTATTTTTTAAGAATCTTCTTGTAAGGAATAATTAGCAAAAAAATTCACTTTTTATTAAAAAGTATATTTTTTATGGGGATTTTTATGATTTTTTTGTCGAAAAATACACTTTTTAAAATTACTACTCCTCTTTCAATTTTCAATATTTTGGTATTACTAAAATTTCTTAAATAGTGTTATAGTATATAGAAAAGAACTAAGGAGAGATATTTTTAATTTTCTATTTTAATCGGCTAAGAAAAAAATAAATAAAAATACGCATGGTAAATTTCTTTAAATTCGTTATAATTTTCATGTTTACCAATTTATGTAAAATTTTCAGAAATAGTTTAAAAAAATATCTCTCCATACTTTAATTGCAAATTTTTTTTAAGATTCTAAAAACATAAACACTTTGTTTCTAAATCATTTTACTACTGAGCCTTAGTACTTTGAACTTAGGCAAAATATGAAAAAAGTCATTTTCAGGAAAACAAGTTTTAAACGGCCCGCTAGTCCTTTAAACTCTATAGTGAGTACAATTTAAAAAGCTCATTTTCTACCTATTCCAAGTGTACCCGAGTTCACAATTTTGCATGGATATTCGCAAATACGTATTTTATCGTTTTCTGAGAAAAAAAAAAAAAAAAATTTGAACTTTTGATGATTTTTGGCCGAAAATAGGGTACGGGTCTCCCTTAATTGATTTAATGGGTTTTTCATGCAGAATTAACAGTTTTCGTTCAAGAATTTAGATATAGGATCATTTTGATGAGGCAATTTCGTGACTATTATTAGGTGTTCATTGAATAAGTATAAACAGGGGGAACGGGGTTCTAATGCCCCTCCCCTTAATTGATATAAAAGGGTTTTTAAAGCAAAATTGTCAGATTTCGTTCAAATCTCTGAATAGTTTTGGAAGTTTAATGGTTAATTATAAAAGAGAGGGATAGCTGCTCTTAAATTATATAAATGTTAAATGGGTTTTTATTAAAAATTATCCGATTTGCTCTGAATTTTGGATATAGATTTTTTATATGATAAAGCATGTTCTTGATAGTTTAGGAGGTTTAATAATTAAGTATAAAAAAAGGAAAAGAGAGCGCTATTTCCCTTTCTTAATTTTTTTTCCAACGGAATTAACCCTTGAAAATACAAGGCTGTAATGTACAATTAGTATGCGTAGCCTGTGAGCTCAATGCCATCAGTATAACTGGGCAATATTCTTTTTTATTTTTTATTGTTAACTTAACCTTCTCTGACTTGCGTATTTGCCTGTGATCCGTCATCTTTGCGTGTATTTTGCAAATTCGGCCTGAGTCACTTGTCATTTTTTGGTGATTTTTGCTGTAGAATTCTACCTCCACTTGGTGACATTTACTTTTTGGCAATGTTGATGAAATGTGTTTTTCGTGCCAAAAAAAAATTCCAGATGCTGGATTGCAGATGAATACGTAAGCTGTTCCTTTACCTTATTTAATTAAAGAATTATCGTGATTCGTTTACAGAAAGTTTTCTGTTAAAAAAAAAAATCTATGAGAAATGTTTGAAAATAAGTAAAACATGCTCTAGTCGCGAAGGTATAAAGTAAATTTCCCAAACTCCACCGTTTGCCCCCTTAAGGACAAAATTTCAAAGTTCTATGTGAACAGAAAATGGGAGTAAAAAAATCAAGATATCTCAATAATTGCAAGTGAAAAGAAATGTAATATAAAATAAATAAATAAAAAAGAAATGATGCCACGAATCAAAATACTTTATGCATTCATTATATGTATTTAACTTTCAAAACTATTTCACAAAATTCTAAATCAAAGTTTTTATGCATTTTTCTTTTTAAATAGACATTAAACATACATTTTTTTTAAAAAATAGAACTATTGCACTTCAATATTATTGCGTGCATATTTTCTTTCTTTTCTGTCCTTCTTTTTTTCACTCAATTAGCTTCAATCAGATTTTTTACCAAACATCAAGCGTACACTAAATTTTTGTGATATATGGAGAGAAATTCTGCTTTTTAATCTTTTTTTTATATATATATATATATATATATATATATATATATATATATATATAATATTTAAATTATTCGGGACTTATTTTTCATAATAGGTGCATTCCGTTGGCTTCGTTTATTGATAAATCTTGGTATAATCAGAACTGAAATCTGTCAAATATTTATTGTGTTTTGATTGTGAAAAATTTATGCTTGATGTTTAATATCCTTCGTAGATTGTTAGATTCAGAAAGTAATATTGCGATGTGTATTAGCCTTTGCTTCACTTAGACAATAAATAAAAATAATTACGTAAATTATTACAAATAAGGTAGGTTCGTACTGTATTAATTTTATAAATATTCAGTTCTTAGTGCAAGAACTATTGCATTCTTATACAAAAATGCATAAATACGAAATTTACTTCGATTATATGTATTAAATTCAGTAATACGAAAATAATATGACTGATATTAAATAGGAAATATTGATATTTGCAGCCTTGAATCATTATCTGTCAGAGGGCACCATTGAAGTAATTACATATGATAAGATTTAATAGAAATAAGAACCTCTTATTAACATCTTTTTAGGTTTTGGTTAGATTTTTGAAAATCTGTAATGATTGGGAAAAAAAATTCACCCATTATATCTATTACAATTTTAAACCATTCGTTTACATATTTTTTCACTGTTATATGCGTATGGACACACAGATATAAGAACTGACGGACCAGACGGTTACTATAACTTCTTCAGTACTGAGACAAATAGAACAATGAACCACAAAAACCTGTTTAACATTATAAAACATTTGCAAAGATGCAACAATGATAATGATATGCCCACATTTATTAAAAATGTCTGAAAGTAATATTAACGATTCTAGAAGAATTTAAATTTATTTAAAGGTTTTTCTTTAGTGTTGCCTACAGGCCACATCAGGACTAAACACGTTAAGAAGTATGTATTTATATAATTATGATTACATCAAAAATTTGTATAAAATATATACCTAGCTATATTATAAAGGCCAAAACGTATCTGTGAGTAACGCATGCGTCATTTTGCGAATGGCAACACTTTGAAATTTAAAATGATATTTCAGTTTCTTTATTTTTGCTACTGCAAATTTTTAAACTTCTAAACGTCACACATTTTCAATTTTTACACCATCGTAAAGGGAAAATTTTTTATTTTAAATGCAATTTGTTTGAATATTGTATTTTAAGTTATTTTTGAAATATTATTATCATTATTATTATTGTAGTTCTTAGTACTACTTTTGTAATCTTGGAAACAAAAGCACATCATTTCTATTAGAAAGTAAAGGAAAAAAAATAGATTACTGTACTTTTTCATTGCCATTTTCTTATAAAAAGTGAAAACAATTAAAATTAAAATGAGAGTTGTATCAAAAATATCGTCTGTTATAAAAGCCAATGAATTTTGCTTTTATTTCATTTTTACCTAAATGATTTTTAGTTAATTAAAAACTTACTTTACAAAAATTTGCTTAATTTTTTTTCTCTTTACAAATATATATTTTAAAGAATACCTGTATGAGTTATTTTCCCCGTTTTTACATTATTCATATCAAAAAGCTAAAAGAATTAAAATTTATTAATCCGTGTGTGAAATATTTTCCGAAATTTCAAGAAATATTAATGAATGATTTCTGACAAAACATGGAGCTATTATAAACAAACAAATGCAGACATATGAATCATTAAATACCCAATTTGCTTTTGAATACCGTTGTTGTTTTTTGTTCTTTTTTTCTGAGTTTGTGCAGTATTAAGCGATAATGACATCATATGTATACTTTTCTATCGATTCTTATATCATAAAACAAGAATGATTAAACGAATGCAAATGACGTCATTTTATTACAAAAATGTGTATTTTAATTCGTAAGATTGAAATACATATCGGTCTACTGATACATTGAATGTTGTTCCGTGGTTTTCCAGTTTTTTCTAGAAGGTTGTAGAAATTTCCACCGCATGCGCCGAGACTATATATAGGAGAGCCGGATGCGAGCTGTATTATTATTATTTACCAGTCAGTCATTGAGTGAACAACGCGTTTGTTAAGCAAGTTTGCTTGAGTCTTATTTACGTTATTTTGAATGTGATTTAGTGTTGAGACGTTGTATAAAGAGTCTCTGGAACCTATATCTGCACTTATACGATAGATTTGAACAATTATTTTTGAATATCTAGAAATATTTGGGAGTTTCGAAGACTCTGTTGTTCTGAAGTTCTGTAAATAAATTATTTTCTACTTTTCTATAAGCAAGAGTTTGAAGTTGTCTAGCCATAAGATCAAAAGAACCCTATATACGCTGCAACTTTTGGTGTCAGAATTTGGGATCTTATGGCGAAAACGAGAGCAACGGAAGAGCAACTGAATGAGTTGTTGAAAGCTATTAATGGATTATCAAATAAAATGGATAAAGGCCAAGAGGAGTTGGCGGAGAAGATGAATAAAGGCCAAGAAGAGTTGGCGGAAAAAATGAATAAAAACGAAGAAAGAATGGAACAGTTGACAAATAAAATTGACAAATGCCAAGAAGATGTGACTGAAAAGATTAATAAAGTCCAAGAAGAGTTGGCGGAAAAAATTAATAAAAACGAAGAAAGAATGGAATAGTTGACAAATAAAATTGACAAATGCCAAGAAGATGTGATTGAAAAGATTAATAAAGACCAAGAAGAAATGAAGAAAACTTTAGAAGAAAAGTTCTCGTCGGTAGAGAATAGGCTCGGTAGAAGAGAAAATAGAGGAAGTAGAAGAGAAAATTCAGAATGAAGTTAGTAATGTTGAACAGAAAATGGAAAGGAAAATGGCGGAAGTAGAAGAGAAAATACTAGGTGAAGTAGATGAAAAGCTAAATAAAAAAGTACAAGATCTTGAGAAAAACTTTCAGCGTCCAGTGGTAATTATGAAGAATTTAGGAATCCGCCTGCTTCTCCTGTGCAAGTTAAGCTGTCGACATACGACGGAAAAAGTTCATGGCAAGTTTACAAAACCCAATTCACTATTGTAGCCGAGGCAAACAAATGGAGTGACGAGGTGAAAGCTTGTCAACTGGCAGCATCTTTGAAAGGAGAAGCCGCCGACGTGCTGCAAACATTGCCCGATATGACGCAACTCAATTTTGAGACTCTAAGTTGTGCACTTAAAATGAGATTCGGAGAAAAATTTTTAAAAGATTATACGAGAATACAAATGAAGAGCCGCCATCAAAAATCGAGTGAAACACTTCAAGAGTTTGCCTCAGAAATAGAACGACTGGCAAATTTAGCCTTCATCGACTGCTTAACAAATGTACGGGAAATGCTCTCACTGCAGTACTTTGTAGACGGAATAAAAGATCCCGAAGTGCAGAGAGCGGTACGAATGGCAGATGTACAAGATTTAAAGGCTGCATTACTACGTGCCTTAAAGTTGGAAGCAGCTACACAAGCCAGCCGAAAAGATCGTCATTCACTCCGAGGGGCAACGGTAAACAAAAGCCCCGACACTGAGATCGACTTCTTGAAAGAAATACGGAAGAACAAGCTCAAGAAGACAGAATCTCACGTGCTGGGGATGCGGTGATACAGGACATCTCCGAAGAAATTGCCCCAAAATCCACGAACGTGAGATAAATTCAAACAGTCAGCAGGGAAACTAAATTTTGGCCATCTCGCGGGGCGGAGGTTGCCAGAGAATGAAAAGCCGCACCTGAAGATCCTCCAGATATCAAAAATGAGTGGCGGTGATAATGAATTATATGTGATAGGCTTTATTAACGGAATTCAGTGCCGTATGATTGTCGATACAGGAGCCAATGTAACAATAATAAGAGAAGATTTGGCTCGAAAACTGAAATGTAAACTCATCTGGACTCCACCCTGCGTTACCCTGCAAACTGTGACGGGCGACAAGATAGGCATATATGGAAAGGCCAATTTAATCATCAACTTTGGAGAAAGCAAATATTATCATACGGCTTATGTGGCTGACATAACAGATCCTTGCATAATCGGGGTAGATTTTCTGAAGAAGTTTGGCTTCAAACTTGATTTTAAAAACAATGAAATGCTATCATAAGCCTTTTTGGATTAAATAACGAAATTGAATATAAACAAACAGTAATAGCCAAAGAAGACATCAATCTAGGTCCAAGAACAGAATTTTTAGTTCCAGCTGTAATTAACAATGAAACTAATTATCAATTTGGCCATATAGATTATCCCGAGGACAATAGTAAACAAGCAGGAGTATTGGTGGCTTCATCTGTGGTGGACCTCTCGAAGAAGGCCATTCCAGTCAGAATTGCTAACATCAGTGATAAGACGAGGACTATCAAGAAAGGAGAGGTGATAGCGTCATGCGCTCCTGTGACGTGCATAAGTCAAAATTCCAGTCACTCTGAGAAATCTTCAGATAATTTAGTCAAGGATTTGTTACAAAATACAGACTTAGATCCAAAACAGATGGAAGCTGCGGAAAATTTAATTAGAGAATTCCAAAGTTTATTTTCCCAAACATCTGAAGACTTTGGACGAACTAAAATGGCACAACACGGAATTGACACGGGAGATCACTCTCCTATTAAACAGCACCCTAGACGATTACCTTTTGACAAGCAAGAAGAGGTGCAGAATATAATTAAGGATATGGAAGAAAATGACGTCATCGAACCATCGACAAGTCCATGGGCGTCTCCCATTGTATTAGTAAGAAAGAAGGATGGTTGTACAATATTTTGTGTAGACTACCGCCGACTGAATGACGTCACTAAAAAGGATAGTTACCCTCTGCCAAGGATCGACGACACTCTCGACACACTTGCGGGCAACACTTGGTTCTCGACTCTGGATCTGAAGAGTGGTTACTGGCAGGTAGAGATCCATCCGGACGACCGCGAGAAGACTGCCTTCACAACGGGACAAAGATTATGGTAATTCAAAGTAATGCCGTGTTCAAGGAAATGTGTAAACTACTCGGCATGGACAAAACTCGAACAACACCTCTACACTCTCAATCGGACGGCATGGTGGAGCGGTTCAATCGTACCATCCTAAATAGCCTCTCTCTCCTGGTGTCTAGAGACCAACAGGACTGGGACAAGAAATTGCCTCTTTTCCTGCTTGCCTACAGGAGTGCCACTCATGAGGCCACTGGTTACTCCCCTTCTCAAATGCTTTTTGGTCGTGATCCTTGTCTGCCTGCGGATCTTTTGTTTGGCCGTCCTCCTGACGCTCCTTTGTCGCCTGAAGAATACGTGGATGGACTCCAGGCACGGATTGAGGAGGTTCATTGTCTAGCGAGGAACCGAATCGGACTGGCATCAGAAAAGATGAAGACACGGTACGACACAAAGGCAACTGGACATGAGTTCAACGAAGGTGACAAAGTTTGGTTGTGGAATCCCATACGTCGTAAGGGACTGTCGCCAAAATTACAAAGAAACTGGGACGGTCCTTACACAGTCGTCAACAGGCTGAATGACGTCGTCGTACGCATACAAAAATCGCCACACGCCAAACCCAAGGTCGTACACTATAACCGGCTAGCCCCTTATTTTGGCCAAAGTGATTAGAAATTCGAAACTTGAATTTCAGACCATGGTCATGAAAGTCACTTTTTGTAAATATGTAAATAGTAATTAGTTCTTATTTATGTAAATTTTATTATTATTGTTATTATTATTTATTTATTTATTTGTTTATTTATTTTAAGTGTTTTTCTCTAACTCAGGGATTGCACTGCCCGGGACGTGCAGTCTTTGAGGAGGGGGTAGTGTTACGAATTTTGTAAATAGTTAGTGTTTGTACTGTAAAATAATGTAAATAATCTTATTAAGCTCCATTTCTTTACTAATATCAGTTTTTGTTACATTGTCTCTGTTATCAAGCAAACTTGTCTATTATTTTCAGTGAATGTCTATGGCAACTTTGCGAAATATTAGAGATATCACCAAGTTGGCGTCACTTTTGACGACTAATTTTGGTCGCCAAATTTGGCGATATATCGCCAAGTTGGCGACAAACTTGGCGATTGTTGGCGATGGTAACCCTTCCCTATTTATGGTAACCCCCCCCCCCTTAGGTCTACTGATACATTGAATGTTGTTCCGTGGTTTTCCAGTTTTTTCTAGAAGGTTGTAGAAATTTCCACCGCATGCGGCGAGACTATATATAGGAGAGCCGGATGCGAGCTGTTTTATAATTATTTACCAGTCAGTCATTGAGTGAACAACGCGTTTATTAAGCAAGTTTGCTTGAGTCTTATTTACGTTATTTTGCATGTGATTTAGTGTTGAGACGTTGTATAAAGAGTCTCTGGAACCTATATCTGCACTTATACGATAGATTTGAACAATTATTTTTGAATAGCTAGAAATATTTGTCAGTTTCGAAGACTCTGTTGTTCTGAAGTTCTGTAAATAAATTATTTTCTACTTTTCTATAAGCAAGAGTTTGAAGTTGCCTAACCATAAGATCAAAAGAACCCTATATACGCTGCAACAATATCAAGAAATGCCTTATCCACTAGCAATTATTTCATGAAGGAATTTTACATGATCAGTTGCATGAGAGATTGTGTATGCTAAATTTAAAGTAATTTTGCTTTATATTTTTTCATCTTTAAATTTCACACATAGATTTTATGTTTATAGTAATAACATTAGAATTTTTATTAAGGCATCCATACTTACAATTTGACAGATTTTACAAAACATTCGGTGATATATTTTTGCCAGTTGGCGAATTTGGCAATAAAATTGTTGGAAGCCGATATGGTAAAAAATGTACCATTCAACAATTATTTAACATTCATTATATCAAATTTTATATTTTAAAAATGCTTACTGATGATCTGTATCTTTTAATATGTTTACGGTTATATAATAGTTAAAATTTCTAGAAAGGAATGTTTGTTTTCAAAAATAAAATACTTTTTCATTAGATCAACGTTAAAAGACAGTAATAGTTACAAGTTTATTTTTATATCTTGCATTCTTTCAGAGATAAAGAATAAATGGCTTTTTTATAGTGAAAGAACATATCCCTTGCTTCAACTATTGTACTCTGCATAGTTAAATACATTTCATTTTATCTGATGATGAAAAGGCACGCATTCACTTTCATTGAAAAGAAGGATCAAAGAATGCCTTTTTATCCATTAACAATCCACCCACCATATTTTGTGAATAAATTTTAGTTTTACACATAATCAATTACATGAGAAGTAGATAATGCAAAATTTAAAATGATTTTACTTAATGAATATTTTAAAGATACCATTGCATTAACAATATAATATTTTACGTTTATGTGGAAATATTACAATGTTTATTAACAAATTCATATTTACAATTTAAGGATATTTAACAAACGTGGTAATATATCGCTGTCAGATTTGTAGTCCTTGCTGGAGGTCCCAGTAACAAATAAATACCAAAAATAACTGAATATTTTTATTTTAAATTTTATTTTTCCAAAAATTCTTAACGATGAACTATACCTTTTAGCCAATTTACGGTTATATAATAGTTAAAATTTGTAACAAAGTGTATTCGTGTACAAAAATAAAACATTTTTTAAAGAGATCAACCTTAAAAGGCAATTATAGTTACTAGTTCCTTTATATATTTTGTAATCTTTCAAGATGAAGAAATAAATGAGCTTTTAATAGTAAGAGACCATAACCCTTACTTCAGCTGTTGTCATCTCATCTGTTAAGCATATTTTACTTTATATGATGATAAAAAGGCACGTATGCACTTTCACTGAAAACTAATATCGAGAAATTCCTTATGCACTAACAATTCATCGATCATACTTCATGAGGTCATACTTCATGAGGGACTTTTACGTAATCAGTTACAGAAGAGACTGAAAATGCAAAATTTAAATTAAATTTTACTTTAAATTTTTTGTCATTAAAATTTATAGGAAGGTGATAGCGTTTTTATGCATATTTTAGTCGAGCCACTGAACTAAATAATATATTATTTTTAATTATAATAATTATACAAGAATGTTTCTTAGAAATCCATATCCACAGTTTAATGAGATTTTTGAAGATTTTGGTGAGATATTTCTGCCAGTTGACGAGTTATTGTTAGGGGCCGAAATATAGAAAAAGTAACAAAATTATCAAATTTTTATTATTTCAAATATTGTCTCTCAAAAAGGCTTAATAATGAACTGTATTTTTTAGCAAATTTATTGTTATATAACAATTAAATTTGTAATAAGGACTTTACGTATGCAAAAATAAAATATTTTTTCATTAGATCAACGTTAAAAGACAGTACACGTTTCTTTTTATATCTCGTATTCTTTCAAAGAGAAATAATAAATGACTTTTTTAATAGAAAAAGACCATATCCCTTGCTTCAACTATTGTTTTCTGCACAGTTAAACACATTTCATTTTATTTGATGATGAAAAAGCATGCATTCACTTTCATTTAAGAATAAGATAAAGGAACGTGTTTTTACCCGCTAACAATCCCTCCATCATATTTCATAAAAGTTTCAGTTTCTATACGTAATCAATTACATGAGAGGTAGAAAATACAAAATTTAAAATGATTTTACTTTATATTTTTCTTTATTAAACTTCCTGCTTAGATAATAGTATATTTTTTAAATGAATATTTTAAAGCTACCATTACATTCAAAAATATAATATTTCACGTTTATGTGAACATATTACAAGGCTTGTATTCACTTTTACTGAAAATTAATATCGAGAAATACCTTATGCACTAACAATTCACAGATCAAATTTCATTTTACATATTTAGTTACAGGAGAGACTGAAAATGCAAAATTTTAATTGATTTTATTCTATATTTTTTCATCATTATACTTCCTACGCAGGTGATAATGATTTCTATGCGTATTTTAATCATACCACTGAATTAAATAAAATAATATTATTTATTTATAGTAATTATACTAGAACGTTTCCTAAGAAATCCATGTTCACAGATTGATGAGATTTTTGAAGAATTTGGTGATATATGCCTGCCAGTTGGCGAGTTATTGTTAAGGGCCGAAATATCAAATATATCTAAACTTTATTATTTCAAATATTGTCTTTCTAAAAGGCTTAATAATGAGCTGTATCTTTTAAGAAATGTATGGTTATATAATTTATATAATTTATATGGTTATATATGGTTATAAAATTTGTAATAAGGACTATTCGTATCCAAAAATAATTTTTTTTTTTCATTACATCAATGTTAAAAGAATATAATAGTAACAAGTTTCTTTTTGTATCTTGCATTCTATGAAAGAGAAAGAATAAATGAGCTTTTCATAGAGACGAAATCCATTGCTTCAACTATTGTTGAAACAATTATCTGATATCTACATTTACTTTTATCTGATGATGAAAAGGCATGCATTCACTTTTCTTTGATTCACTTTTCTTTTTCGTAAGATACAGAAATGTCTTTTGACTCACTAACAATCTGCCCATCATATTTCATCAAGGAATTTAGTTTTTCATACGTAATCCGTTACATGAGAGGTAGAAAATGAAAACTTTACTTTTTTTTGCCTTATACATATAATTTTAATTATACTTTCTGCATAGATAATAAATTTTTTTCAATGTTCATTTTAAAGACACTATTGCATTACAAAAACAGAAATTTACCTTTATAAGAATTATTGCAATGTTTATTATCAATTCCAGAGTCATAATTTGAAGAGATTTTACAACAACATGGAGATATATCTCTGTCAGTTGAAGAATCATTCTGAAGGACCTCAATAACGAATAGGTACCAAGAAATATCTAAACTTTTTTTTAATTTTCAAATTTTATTCTTTAAAAATGCTTAGTGTTGAGCAGTACATTAAAGCCAATCACGGCTAAATAATAACTAACATTTGTAATAAGGAATATTTGTTTTGAAAAATAAGATATTTTTTAAAGTGATCAATGCTAAAAGGCAATAATAGTTTTTTTCTCGTTTTAAATCTTTTAATTTTAATGATAAAAGGAAAGTGAGCTTTTCATAGTAAGATACCATGTGTCTTGCTTCAGCTGTACCTCTCGGCACAATTAAACAAATTTCATTTTTATCCGATGATAAAAGGTCATGCATTTTCTTTCATTAAAAAGTAAGATCGAGAAATGAATTTTATCAATTAATAATCCACCTATCACATTTCAAGAAAGAATTTTAGTTTTAAACCTAAAGAGTTACATGAGAGATAAAAAATATGAAATAAATGGTTCTTGCTTTGCATTTTTTCTAAATTTCATGTACAAATATTAGAAATATATATTTTTCAAGAAATGTATTTTTAATGATTTTCTAAGTCTAATTAATATTGAGTGTTCCATAGACTTAAATGTATTTACAAAATTGAGATATTAAATTATTTTTTCATTGTTTTGAAGCTTTTAATAAAAACTGCTTGTTATAAATTGCCCAAAACGAGAACATAAATAGAAAAAAGTTCTTTAGGATTTTCTAAGCGTATAATAATTTTAAATATTGAAGTCCTAATTTTCTAAATTTGCATAGGTTGATATTGTTATATTACACTAGCTGATCCATCCAGCATTTTCTGACCTCTGATAGTATTTATTAAGTGACACATACATCTGTTTCAATTTAGATCTATACTTCGAGGCGGTCTAAAACATGTGCCCGCTTAATTTTGTGACAAATAAATAAAAAATAAATATTTAGCAGGTGATATTTTGAATAATGACTAATCGTTTGAATAAGAATGTTTTACCAGCATCAGCGTCTAAAGGCAAAGATAGTTACTAATTGCTTTTTATATGTTCAAATTTTACAGAAGTAAAGAATAAATGAGCTTTTCATCGTAAAAGACTGTCAGAAAAGACTTCAACTATTGTCCGTTTCACAATTAAACACATTTTCTTTTATCTGACAACAAAAAGTAACGCATTTACTTTAATTGAAAAGTAAGATTGAGGAATTCAGTAGCGAACAATTCACTTTTCATATTTCATAAAAGAATTTTACGTAAAAATTTACATACGAGGTTGAAAATGCTAAACTTATATCTTCCTTATATTTTCTCGATTAAAATTCCATGCACAGATGATAATGTGTTTTTTAAATTTATATTTTAAAGAAACAATTGAATTATATAATATAATAATTTAAGTTTATAAAAATATAATATATGTTTATTAACAAATCCTTAGTCATAATTTGATGAGATTTTGCAACAGTTTGGCGATATAACTCTTCCATTTTGTGAATAATTGTTGGGACCGCAATAAAAAATTATATATAAAAAATAAATAAACTTTATTATTTGAAAGTTTTTTCTTTGTAAAATTCTGACTGTTAAAAATCAGTAAAAATAACTGATATTTATCTGCTGATTTGTTGTATAAGGAGTATTCGTTTTTAAAAAGAAAATATTTATTAGTTTCTTTTTATATGTTGCATATGATGAAATATATGATGAAAGAATAAATGAGAACAACGCATTCGTTATTTCAGCTGTTTTTCGATGGACAATTAAATACAGTTCATTTTATGTAATGATTAAAAAGCAGCATTTACATTCATTGAACTTTAAGACAGAGCCTCTCCAGACCGAGGGGTTCGGGTTCGAATCCCTCGTAAGACATGGGTGAAAGTGTAAATGCCTCTTGTAATTATAAACATTTGTAATATATACTATACAGTTTATACTGGTTGGATTATATAATATGAAAACTATGTAATGATTAAAAATTTTGATAGGTCGGATAGAGTAATATGATCTTATGATGTTCTTGGCAATACTATAATTGATTTGGTTTGTTTTGTTTCGGCTGATTATCTACACATGGGATATAGGCCCTAAAGGGATTGGATTCCCTCCTTGGGGGTCTTTCTAAGGGGACCTAACCCGTATTTAACCATGGAAATAATAGCTTTGAAGTAATCAAAGCTTCGAAGGAAATCAAAGCTCCGAACAGTTAGGTAGACGGCCGCAATTGGGTTTGAACCCAGCATCTGCCGTCCATCAGTTGGGAGGTCAGAACCTCTCGGCCACTGGTGGGACCCGCTGTAATTGGACTCGTCTCTAGTGAGCCTTTCAGTAAAAATTATTATTATTAAAGATTCTCAAAAATGTTTTATTTAAAAAAATAAATAATTTATGAGGCTTTACATCATATGATAAAAATAAGAATACTAATGTTTTACTAGTAAATGAGATAGTAACTTTTATAATTTATTATTTTTGTATTTAATAAATTAAATTAAAAAAGTATTTCTAATATTTAATAATTAAACGTTAAAATTACTTTCTAGAAGAATTCTGTATTACTATAAACAATTTAACATATGCTTCTAAGAAATAATTAAATAAATAAATAATTACATCAAAAAACTCTACAATTGTCTCGATTTTGAAAGTTTTGCTACATATCACCTTCTTTCATTCAGGATTTCAAAAACTAAAATATATTTTTTAAATTTGTATTTGAAATAAGTTTAAATTCTGATTAATATTAAATACTGGAAAAAAAGAAGACTTAATTACACATTTGTATAATTAGTTTAATTTATCAGAGTTTTAATGTTTATAAAGAGAAATCGCTTGTTATATAATGCCTAAAGCGCGTATTCAAATAGAAAAAAAATTAAAAAAATTCTTCAGTATTTTTTAGGAATTTAATAATTCTAAGTATTTATAACTTAATTTTGTAAAGTGCTCGAACTGCTATTTTTATTTTATATAATATCTTTTATTTAAGATCACTTACTCAAATGCTTTTGTATTAAATTCCTGCTTCGTAAGAAATATAAAAATATGTCACACATGCATTTTGTAATGTATACACAGGACCCTACAAATGGTTAAGTTTGAATTTGTTTCTTTTTTTAATGTAATAGGCAAAATGTATTCGAATTGCTCGTGCACATTTCCTAAAGAATATCTATTAAAACTAGTAATTATCTTAAAATTATTTAAAATTTACGTCCTTGTAATTTTAGTGCATATTTCGCTTTATATAACACCAATTTTACGAACAGTTTAGATTCCGGGATCACAAGAATAGTAGATGGAAATACAAAAAAAAGGAATTCTGCTTTTTTATGATTAAGTGTCGTCCCCGATAAAATAAAAAAGTACACATAAATATGTGTAGTACAATGCATAATTCAGTTTGAAGAAATAAAACACATGCTTTTATTTTACATAAAATGACACCATTCGCTGACGAACTCCATATTTTCGATACAATCGTAAAAATTATTAAAAACAAATACATGCATAAAACGTCGCTGTCACAGAATAATACACAAATTCAGCTAAAAAAGCAATAGCGAAAAATTTTTTTTTTTACATTGATAAGGATACATAAAGTGAAATATTATTGTATAACAGCGGCATATTTAACAGAAATCATAAATTTACATTTTCTCCAACATAGCGCGCATCTTAAAAGCCATTATTTTGAAATTGGGGCAAAAAAGTGATGTTTTGATAATTGTAATTTTGAATTGCCTTGATATTATTTATGTTGAAGCAAATCATATTAAATGAATAATCTGCAAATTTGAAGCCTTGAAAAAATTTCCTCTTCCCTATAGAAAATGTTAAAGTTCAAGGTTGTGAATGCTATTTACATGAAAAATGAAATTCCAGTATGTTTGAAGAGCTATATCTCTGGCAAGTAACAACATCCCAGAATTCTTTTTGCATAAACTGTTAGTATATTTCTACCTGCTTATTAAAATTTATTTGTTCCTTGAGGAATTGTTACTACTTTACATGTTTTTGTTTCCACAAACTATAGTCAAAATGACGTTTTTATCCATTTTCCACACTTAATATCTTATTTCAGTAATAGTATACCAAATTGGTTCTTATAGAATATGAAAGTGCACTACAAACAGTAACATAAAGTAGCAATGCCTTAAGGAAACAAAAAAATTTTAAAAGCAGGTAGTGTTATACTAATAGTTTATGCTAAAATAATTTTGGCATATTGTTGCTTGCTAGAGATACAATAGACCTCCAAACATACTGGAATTTCATTTTTCAAGAAAATGGCATTCGCAACTTTGAACTTTGACATTTTGTATAGGGAAGAGGAAATTTTTTCAGGGATTCAAAATTACATATTAAATATGATCTGCTTCAACATATAAAAAAAATCAAACAAATAAAAAAATACAACTATCACACTTTGTCTGATTTTCAAAATAATGGCTCTTAATTAGAGTTTTTTCAGTTGAGAAAATGATAACAAAAAAAGTATAACCTTTTATTTTCCAACTACTTTTCCGGTACATTCAATAGAAATGGAGTAACTTCAGCAGCCAAATGGTTTAGAAATATTCAAACTTTGATTAAAAAAATCCAGAAATATTAATTCCATTATCGATTTTCGTTATGAATTTCAAAAACATGCATATCGAAATAAAAATTTTCGATTTTGTTTTAATTTTTAGACGATTTTAATCATTTTACTTAAAATTTTTAATCTTTGTTAACAAAAAGGATAATTAACTGAAAAATACTAAGACATTTATCTCTCATTATATTACAAAGATCTCATTTATAGCACTATATACACTTTCTGTTTAATTTGAAATTAATCACATTTTCCCTCAAGTCTCTTTTAAAAGGATCTAATTGTATTACAGTACAAATAAATGAATGTGGATGATCTATACACAAGACTCTAAATTCATTAAACTTTGAAAATTTTGTTTGTTGTAATTAAAATTATTTAAACCTTTCAAAGAAATGCTAAAACAAAATATCAAGTTTCTGAATAAGCTGTTTTATTAAAGTAAATGAAATTGTTTGTAAAAAGATAAATAAATTAATGTAAGAAAATTACCTTACTGGCAGATTTTATGCGCACATAAATGATTGAGATTGGTAGAAAAAAAACATTTTCAAAGGTTTAATTATCAAAAAAAGTATTTTCCCTCGTTTGTAACAATAATATCTGAAACATTAAGCTGATTTACATTGTTATAATGTTTTAAAAGCCTGTGATTATGATATCGAAATAATGTTATGCCTTATTCTTAATTTACCGCTATATTCTCTATGTTCAAAATTATGAAGTTAGAATAACTATAACCTTAAAACATTTTTTTCTTTGCATCATTATCAACATCAGAAGATATGATCACTAAAATTTTAAATTAAAATAATACAATTTGTTAATTAATTGTAGTTCCTTAATATGGCACTTCAGAATACTGTTAGGTCATAACACTTAGGACACACATTATAAAAATGACCATATCCTTAAATAAATCTCTTTTGTAATTTAAATCCTTATTAAAATTCACTGTGATTAACCACATATATCAAACCTCTTTAAAATATTTAGTTAATTGCTAAAACGTTACAACTGCTACATTACACAGTTTTAAAAATCATATTTATTTAAATTCATTCTTTATTAAAATAACAAAGTATCTATTATATTATTTAAATTCTGTAAAGTTATAATTTTTATATTTTTTTTATTCTACATAAAAAATCTCCTTTTTTCCTTACTGTTAAAATGCATCGTCTGACTATCTAAATTCTATTTTTAGCCTGAACTAAAAAGACTGATTCGGAAGTTGAATCACCTTAAGATTATTCCGTCTGAACTTTTAACCTTTACACGGACTCTCGGATAACACCTGCCCGACTTTACATTTATTTTTAGACAGATGCTGTCCGAGCCACCGTGTAAAGGTTAATATGTTCCTTATAAAGTGGATATTATTGCAAAAGCATGAAGTTACTTGTTTCTCACTTTGTGGTGGAGTAACTTAAATAAGCACCCGCAGCCAGATCCTAAACGAAGGACAAAGGAAAGAGATAAGTTTTTCGGGGTTCAGATATTTCAAAGTTTTATTTGAAGCCTTTCTTTAGACGTCGGATACCCACCAATGCTCAAATCCAGTGATATTTATGCGGTACATATGGTGCCAAAATATCATCTTTATCTTCTGTAATATCATGTAATGAATATTTGAGAATCGGACAGGCACAGAGAGATGATTAAGTGATAATGTTACTAACATGTTCCTTGAGCATTTCTTATGCCGAGTTGTTCCAGATTATGAAATAAAGCTTGGAAGTATAAAATTCGATTGTTTCATTCTGGAGTTCATCTATATTCTCCTGGGCATAACCATTCGGCCAATACCTGTGCAACTCTATAGAGAAACTCAGATTAAAATCGATTTCGCCAGTTGCCTTTTAAGGACTAATATGTCATTGTATTAGAGATATGGCTAAATTATGATCTTGTTAGTGCAAAATCTAGGTTGGTGAAACATTTCACTATTCGAAGAAATATTGTGTAGTTATAAAACTACCATCCGATGGAAAGCATATCTGAAAGAAAATTCTAATATTTTAAGTATAGAAAGCGCAAAAGTATTCATAAAAATTCAAAAACGTATTCTTAGAATTCATTTTTTTCTAAACTGTAATTTTTTTCCGTATTTGTTTTATAAAAATTCAACATCATTTCTAACGAAAAAACAACACATTTTCCGTTTTATCGGTTACCAATATCATACATAATTCATGCAATATATTTCTCTACATTATAACAGATTTTTCTTCTTCAGTTACTACTGGCCTCTAATAAACTTATACGTTTTTATGGATCTAATATGATCAAACAATAATAATCTAACAAAAGAATCCTGTTCAACGTCGGTATTTAAAATTACTGAATCGAAAAGTGCTTCGTAAAATAAACAAATTGTCAATTATTTTTTTTTCTTTTAATTTATAACATACTGTAAGCTATTTAAAAAAAGTAAAAAGAAAAATAATATCCTTACTTTTAAATTTTCAGATTTTCGAAGCAAAAGTTATAAAAACTATCAGAAAATAGAAAGTAAAAGCAAGAACTTTCACGAGTAAAAATAGCTTTGTAAACGATTTTCAGCTCATTGGACCTACTATTGTTAATTACTGATGGTCAAGGAAAGCATTTACTATTGTTTCTTAAAACATCCATTCCGAATGCCTTAAATGAATGTATATAATTGGGATATAAAACTACTGTACTTTAAAGTATCGTCAGGGCTAAAAAGTTTAATAACACGGCAGAGTAATTGCTACACTCAGAGAAAAACAATTTTTAAGTCTAAAAGAAATTACGTATTTAAGTTTTGCTCTTCATTTATCCTTTTCTCAAAGATTCTTTAATGTTTAATCAATGGATATATTTGAAGTTAAAAAGTTTTTTGCTCTATTTCATTGTTTTATTTATAGCTTACGAATGATGAACGTAAAATCATCCAACCCTTTTATTTATTAAATGTATAGTATTTTATTTTTCAGACATATATATTCTCAATACTAGCAGGCTGTGCCCGCTGCGCTGGTCCATTTTTCCAAACAAATCTTGACTGAAACAAAATCGTGATTTGAAATTTCTTTTTAAAGCAGTGTAGACCATCACCTGGAATGTCCTTCCGCAATGCTTAAAACGATACCAGTGCCAATATCATTGCGATATTGTACTATTCTATGCCTTGGACAAAAATTTTATGTAATTAAGTACCATCTCTCTTATTTGATCATTTATAGTAGAGTTTGATATGAAAATGAGACCGTTGTGACAGCAGGAATCAAAATGTTCTCTACTCATCACATTATTTTGTCAGAAAGCATTGCAATGATTATCAAACTTTATTAATTTTCAAATAGCACATTATTATTTGTTAGTTCTTAAACTCCCGAATCTGAACTTGCACTATGTGCAGATCTGGTGGCCTAAATGCAATCTCATGCTGCATTACATTTTTAATAACCGTCCTCTTCTGGCAACTCTACTATACAGTTTTCTATCTACCTTGGTCTGTTCCAGCAAAGTACATAGCAAAAAAATGTGAAAAAAGAGTGTTTAACTTATATATTTATTAGAACAATGAAGCATAAAAGGTGTGTTTTAAAGCTGAATTATTTGGGTAAAATTAAAATTACATCAGTTTCACTGCCTCTTCATTTTTTAAAACCAGTTGCAAGGCTGCCACAGGCGACTATTTTTATATTCCGTTCGCACCACTATTTTTCTAATATAAATTCAAAAAAAATTTTCTTGCAAGTGTTGTCAAAGTGTATGTTAAGGATTTCTGTTTAAAGAAAGTGGTGCCAGTTAGAGTTAAAAAATAGTCGCCTGTGGCAGCCCTGCAGTTGCAAACATGTAGCTGTTAAATCGGGAATAATCTTTATACTAAATTTTGTAGAAAAATAAACCTTCAGCTTCAGTTTGTAATCAATTCCATTATGATTTTTGGCGTCAAGCATTAGTACTGCTTTTAACGATTTGTTAAAAATGTATCAAACTTATTTCGTGTTAATTGTCAAATGAAAGTGAAGTTTACAATCATCTATTATTGGCAATTAATCTTATATCTTAACAATAGTTTTTTTTTTTTTTTTTTTTTTTTTTTTTTGACGGGGTAATAAAGTAGTATTTAATAGTTAATTTTTGATAAAATTCTGTTGATAGGGCTTAATGTTAATTAAAACTGCAACATAAACATCATAAACAAATTTTTTTACTGTCGGTATTTAATGTATATTTTTTTCTTAGCCAATTTTAAAGTATTTTTTTAACCTGAATGATTGATAAATTAATTGCAAAGATTTTTTTTTAATTCTATATCATTAATATTCCGAATATTTTTCCTGCACGTTGCAAATATTGCTTTTTTAGGGATAGTAAAATAACTACAGATAAAAAATACATAATAAGACTAAAACACAGAATTAACGACAACTTGGCGAATGCCTCTACGGAGACTTGAAAAGTACGCCAGTTCTGTCAACTTAAATATCCAGATAGAATTTTAATAAATAATCGGTACTACTTTATTATTCCATAGATCAATTTCGCCAAATTATACATATTGCAAAACGATTCACCATATTAAACAAACGAATATAACGTTTATTTTAAATAACCAAAGAATCAATAAATTACGAAAATATTAATAGAAATACAAATAAAACTTCGAATTAAAAAGTAGTTAGTGACGTAACAAACGCATTTAACATATTTAATTTCAAATGAATGTGGCACTTACGATCATCCATTATTGACATTTAATCTTTTATTTTGGTGGCAGTTTCTTGGTCGAAGGGATAATCAAGTAGTACCAAATAATATAAAAAATATATAAATAATAATATAGCCAATAATATTTTGGTCAGGTGACATGTATGGATCACGTTGGTGTGATTGCAACAAAATTGTGATTTTATGGATTGCGTGGTAATCTGGTTGTTGTTGTTTATTTACTAATAAACTTTGTTTCTTTACTTTTCTTTATTTTTTTCTTTCTTTATTGTTTTGTTCGATAATTATTAATTAAACTTCACTTATTTAATATTGTTTCCTTTTTAAAATAATCGAAAATAATTAAAAATAATATAACATATAACTGGTATTTGAAAGCGCAGTGTTTGCCAAACTGATGTCAGATTAAAAAAAAAACGCGCTAAGGTTATGCGTATATAAAAATGGAAAAATGTTTATAAAAATGTAAACAAAAAAATAAACAAATAATTAAAAAATCGCCTTTTCGATTTTTAAAAAAAATAACGTCAAGCAGTCGTTAATTCTGTAGTTTCATCAACAGTAAATTTTCTTTTCTTAGTTTGTTTCATAATGAAAAACCATAAATTTAATAATCTCAAATAAAATAATCTGACAAATTTTCTATGATCTCGTTGATGATCTAGAAATCTCCTTAATACATAAACAAAAAGGCAAAGATGTCATATGCGCCGAGTTTGGCGCGATAATTTTTTATGCTAATTTGGCGGAAACATTGTTTTCGAATACCAGTTACATGTGAATATTTAAATTATTTTCTATTATTTAAATGGTAATAAAAATTTATGAAAAAAGTTTAATTAATAAGCATATAACAAAACAATTTATACAAATATAAAGTAAATAAGCATTTTATTTATAAATAAATATTAATAGTCGGGTTAATATAGCTCAGACAAAATAATGCCAATTTAAAATCTATTAGTTACCTCGGTGATATATAATATCTGTGCCAATAAAACTTTCAATAATATAGTAAATATGCTATTTGGCGGTGCTCAGTTATTGAAGATTAGTCCAATATCATTTTAAATATTATCTAACACAAAAAAATATGAAGAAAATTGAAGAAGAAAGGACTAATTAAAACAAACTTGTAAAATATTTTGGCACAAATGCCTTATGTGCACCACATTTGTGCTTTTTCCCTCTTTTTACGCCAATTTGGCGAAAACTTCATTTTAAAATATCAGTTATATATATATATATTTTAATTGTTATCTATTATTTTAAAAAGGAAATAAAAATAAATAAATAATGTTTTGTTAATAATTATAAAATAAAACAATTTACATCATTTGAAAAAATAAATAAGAGTAAATAGTTTATTAATAAATATACAATAGCCGAGCTACCATATGAACATAAAATCGACGTTTTGTTGCAATCGCGCCGTGGTGCATATATGACATCTGTGCCATTTTTTTCAGCAGACAATTTTTACTTCAAAATGTTGAATTTATCGATAGTAATAACGCAAAACTGCATACATTTCATTTAAATTGCATAAATTTCCTTGTTCAGATTGTAAATTTTAAAACTAATTTTCCCTGGAAGAGAATTTGACAAAATGGCGCAAAAAAAGTATGTTTGTTGATTACAATTTTCAAAACTGCGGTGAAAAACTTTTGAAAAAGAATGACATTATTTTACAATATATATGTGTGTGGCAGAATTTCACACTAAAGCTAAAATTTAAATATTAGATTACAATTTTTAAAATATTAACTTATGTTTATTGAATTTACAATTGAATACTAAAATATACTCCCAAAAATCATCTTCTTTTGGAAAAAACAACATTATTGTGACCTAATGTTAGACATATGCATTTTTGGCTTAATTCTTTGCCGACAAAAGTAAAAAAAAAAAATCTCAAAGAATCAAATATATAACTCACAATTACTTTTATAATTAGATCTGCCTTTTTCTGGAGTAAGTTATATACTATCGAAATTTGATAAAAAAAGAGAAAGGAAATAATAGAAAGGAAAATAAATTTCGTTCAAAATTCTTTTAATCAAATTTTCAAGTTTTTTTTTTTTTTTTTTTTTAATTCTAACGCAAGGATAAGTCGCCAAATGTTGCATCAAATGTAATATTTCACGTTAAGTTATTTTTTAAGCGTTACAAATATTTCTTATATTTTTAAGATAAATATTTTTGTTATAATATCATGCCTCATTAAATGTTTTTTCTATATTATTATTATTATTATTATTATTATTATTATTATTATTATTAATAGTTATTTTCTGCTTTTATTTGCAAGATGTTTGTAATATTTCTAACAGATATATCACTTTTAATTTGTTTAGTAATGATAATTTTCGCCAAAAAATAACTACTGGCAACCCTTTCTTCAAAAATAACCGAAAAATACGAAATTTAGTACGAAAAATCAGAGTTATCTCTGTATATTTGTATCATAAACCTCCGCAAAAATATTTTCTATCGAATGATATAATCTGCAAAAAGATCCATCGGGTAGTTTTTGAAAATACCCGTTTGGAAGTTTCCGAATTTCTGCTTTATAATATATATGATATGAGATGTCATTTGGTTTAATATTATTACAAGTTTTTATAACATAAAGCCAATATTTGGGCTTTAAAGGGTTTCGAATATATATATAATACACCAACAGTATACAGTGATAAATAATCTAAAAAACTTTGTAAAATCACCATAAAATGGAAAATTAAGCAGGATGCGTTTCAAGCTACAACAATAAAAGCTCTTCATCAGCTAAACCAACACGTGTGCGTAAGGGCACAGAGTGGAGATAAAGATCACTTTCTGTCCACTCTATGGTGAACCACTATTTGTCACTAGTGTAACCAATTCAGTGGTGAATTCTTTTTTGTGGTTATTCACCAACCCTTCCACATCGTCACCAGTCATCTTAAAAACTATTTACTTCGTTAAATCTATGATAGATTGCACCACATCGTAGGATCATCGAGGGAATTATCAAAACCGTCGAAATCTCTCTCATGTGAAAATCCTGACCATAATTTCGTATAAATAGAGGTCATCTGCTAGATGTCACCCTCTGCAATGTCTGATAATGCAGATGCAACTTTTTTAGGAACTCCCTTAAGAACAGTGCTTTATCAGATTGTCACCCTCAAAGTAAAATTTGAAACGTTATTTTTCTGAAATCACATTCTGGTCCATGACCTAGATAAGTGGCGTAGTATTAAGAGGCAAGAACTTCACTGTGTTAAATTTTAATTCCTTCAGCAATGTGTTTTCCAATTCTGGAGTTAAAAAAATTCTGAATTTTAAGAAAATTTTTGTGGAAATATTTCTATTAGGAATGATTTTGAAAATGTCGCTGTTTGTGCGATGATACGTACATTAATGTTAACAAAGGCATTTTATAACTTTAAAAGTATATTTTTAGCTTAGTTTAAAAATCATATAGTATAAATTAATAAGATTTTGTTTTGAGAAAATAAATGAACAATATCCAAGAAAAACTAGATATTGCATTGTACTAAATCATTAAAATTTATAATTTCCTACAACTCCGATTTCAAACAAATACTTATATTGTATAAATAAACGCAATGTTAATTAAATATTTCATTTGTTAGTAACATATGTAATTAATATTTTAATTATAATACAGATTTATAAAACAAACACATTCTCCGATTGTCAACTAAAATTGTCATTGTTTTTAACAAAATTGTGACTATTTATAAATTAAGATTTTACTTGCCTTACTATTTATTTAAAAATTATTTCTATATACAAAGTTTATCTAGAATATACTTAATTCAATTATTAGTAATTAATAAGGATTTCTATTGAAAACTTAACGAATAAAGGAATAGAAAGACTGGATATTACCGAAAGTCTTCAACTAAGGTTCCAAAATAAATTACTGTAATTAAAATGAAATTTTAGAAATAAAAATTCAATTATTCATGGAAAAGAAAATATTTTTAAAATGTGAATAATTTAAATATTTGCATAGTTGTGTCTAAATTACCAAAACATTTATTTATAAAAATAGTCACAGCATTATTAATTGTAAATGTTAAGGGGTCTTATAACTTTTAACATCTCCATCGCAAATGCAGCATTGATGCGGTTTCGAGTACTCATAACTTTTAAAAGCTGGTTGATATAAAATAAAACTTTGCATTATATATAAACCATATTTAAGGCTCTATAAAATATAAAAATAAACGCTTATAATGTAATATAATTTTTAAAAAAGAGTACAGTTAAATTAGTTTTGCAAATTTCTTTGCATGTTATATCACAATTCGTACGATAATTTATACGTTCCATACCTCATCCCAAAGATAATGTATAAACATAAAATTAAAATAAAAATGAATTTTAAACTGTGCTTTGAATGAAACAATTTTAAATTCTATAACATCAGTTATTTTAAAATTTCAATTAAATTTTAAAAAGTTAACAAAAATGACAAATAATGATTAATTACTGATTAAAAGAATTAAAATATTTATTTTTTTCAATAATATTAGTTTTTTCTGCAAAATGTAGGTCTTTGCTGATTTTAACGTACGTTTTATGTTCATATATTAATTCTAAATAAAGTTATATGCCACAAAGTAACATATCCTGTGGAAAACGTTTAAAATAGTGACTAAATTGTTTATTTTATTAATTTTTATATGTTTATTTTAAAATATTATAAATCTCTAAACATGGCTTAAATCTAAATTAGAGTTAAAGATTTCGGTTTAAAGATTTGTGTAGCTTAAAAAAATATATTTATAAAGTTATGAGAATTCGAAATTACATCACGTTTCAACCTGATGTCGGAGATTTTAAAATATGAGATTTCATATCTGAAGTATGTCAGAAACGTATGTTTGAAACGAATTTGTGCAGTTTAGTGCAAACCAATCTCACAAAAATTAAGTAGTTTTTATTTAATGAAATTGCGAAATTCAAAATGTATGACACAAATGTATTGTATCAATTACTTTCAAATTTAAGGTGCAAGATATCTATGTTAAAAAGGCCAAACGGATATGTGCGTAACGCATACGTCATTTTGCGAAAGGCAACAGATTTCCATACAATTTTGATTTTACAATTTTTGCTACTGCAAATTTTACATTGCTACACATCTCACATTTTAAATTTTTACACCGTCGTATAGAGAAAATGAATATAATTTTAAATGCAATTTCGCTTGAATGCTGTATCTCAATTTGTTTTTGATGCATTAATTTTTTATAGTTTTAGTACAAATTTTGTAATAGTGGCAACAAAACCACTTTATTTTCTCTTAAAATTGAAAAAAAAATAAATAAATAAAATGCCTATACAATGTCAAATATGTTGTCTGTGGAATTTTGTCAATTTGGAATATTTTTTTATTTTCATTCACATTTATATCAAACACAAGAGCCTCAATTGATAACTTCATCAAAATAACTGAACTTTATTTTATTTTACTGATTACATATACAATTAAAGTTTAATTTTAAAAATTTGGACAACTGAGTTTCATACAAATATTATTTTGTTAATTTTAGCCTAAAATAATATTTATTTGAGAGTTAGACAGACCAATAAAAGATGCATTTCTTACTGTAACTAATTTTGTATATTTATTATAAATCAATGAAAGAGTTATTTCTTAATCCTTTTTTTTGTGGAATTTCGACGGGTTCCACCTCGTTGCATTAATTTCTGCAAAGTAATGTGTCAGTTCTTCATTGTTACTGACCTAGCCCAGTTATGAGCTCCTCACAAGAAATTATGAGGTCAGCAAATATAAACAAATAAATGCTAATAACTTATTTCAAGTAATTAATACGAGTAACTGTATACAACATAAAATTTCTAACGTTATTTTTTAATAAACATATACCCTTTTAAAAACATTTTTCGTAACATATTATATAATTAGTATCTTTCGTTATGTTTTAAAATATAATGCAGATTTGCATAACAAGCATACATTCTCATTACTATTTGAAATGACCTTTGTTGATAGCAAATTTGTAACGAGTTGGGAGTTAAAAACTTAGTTTCCTTTTGATTTCTTTCTAAATATTCTTATGAGGTACAATTTTTACCTGAAAGATACGTAGTAAATTGTCTGTAACAAAAGACGGTTTTTTACAATAATCAAGAAATACAAGAAAAAAAATGTAGATGCTATTCATGTTTCATAATTTCTGTAAGAAAATAAACAACTTATATTGAAAGGAAATTTTAGAACAAAAAAATTTTCTTATTTATTTTTAAATTAACTTACTGTATTATAATATATGAGAACCTTACCCACATAAATACCTGGTATCTCACAATACATTTTTAATGGTATTTTTTAAATTGTGCGAAACTGTATTATAAAATACATTTCCATATTTAGAAATCCAATTAAAATATATTTGCAACATAATTAAACATCATAATGTTTTTAAAAGATGCGTTTTCTTACAATAATTTCTGAAAAAACAAGTATATTAAAAAAAAAAAATTATTAAGTCAGAAAAGGTTGTGTTATAACTCAATTATTTTTTATTTCTTTCAAAAATTAATCTGCTTGTATTATCTGTATATTTCATTTAATAACATGGAAATTACACAATCAACTTGTTTTAACACACCAATAAAACAGTTTACACAATAAACTCAGTTTGTTCAAGAAAATGTTGTGTAATATAAATTTTTAACTAAACAATCATAATTTAAAATTTACATCTTAAAAACAATATAGTGCATCGCACAGTGATGCTGTTTTACTTAAAATGTTAAAATTCCTTCATAAATTTAAATAACGCATCAGAATAAAAAAAAATAATCGCCGAATATATGCCATTAAAATAACAGTCAACAATTTCAAATATACCCAGACATAATAAATGACCTCTGAAACTAAAACGTACAACTTTTCTAAAATTTATAAACACATCTCAGAAATTTCTAGATATCATTATCTCATAAGCACGTTATGTGACCCCGAAGGAGTAGAAAACATCATACTTGAAGTGATAAGTGACGCTTTAGATAAGATTGGATGCGCAGCATTATTTTATCGCTTTGCACTCGGATAATATCCGGAGAGAAAATTATTTGATTGGATAGTAAGCCTATTAAGCCGGAGCTTACAGCCAGTGGAAATATATTTTTGCACTCGGATCCCTGATAAAGCAAACTGAATATTTATATTTTTGCACACGACACCTTGTGTACCTTTTGCACTCCTTTGAGTTTCCGTGTGCATTTCACAAATAAATATCGTTCAGAAACTTCAACATCAATATTACTAATTTACTTAAACGTTTGATTAATCAAGTCTTTGTCAATTTTACTCTTTTTCGACACCTTATTTCTGTGAGTAAATATTTTTTCTAGTGTTTCTTATTTAATAAATATTTATTTAATTATATATTTTAATAATTGAATACAAGCAGTATTTTTGCTTTCTTAACCTCTTCCATCTCTGGGTCCTCATTCGGGGACCTCTGTTCTTTTACTTATAAAAACTAAAATGACTTTTTTTGACATTTTTATATCATTTCTTAATAGCTGAAATTTTTTTCCGTTGATAGCAAACGAATAAATGACTACATGTAAGCTGAATTCCTGAAAAAATAAATATTAATTTCATGTAGGTTTGCAAAATGCCTGAAAATGTCAAAATGACAGTGTGACTAATAAAGTGATAAAATTAAATATATTTAACTTTAATCTTTTTTGGTATTATTTTTTGAGGATTTGTAGATTATTTACTTGTTTTAAGCTTAAATTTAAGATTGCGTTAATTTAGGCTAATGGTTATTAGATTAGTGATTTACAGTTTTAGATCTATATTTTTATGCCTAAATTACTAAACGCCTAAAAGATCAATTTCAGATTTTTTTTTTTTTTTTTTTTTTTTTTTTTTTTTTTTGTGTGTGTGTGTGTGTGTGTGTGTGTGTTTACAATGTTTACAATTCTGTTTTTCACAATGTTATTTTACTTGAAAAAAACAATGAGGAAGTTTTTGTATTATTATTTTAGTCTCAAAAATGAGAAAGTTAAAAAATCCTAATATATATTTGATGCATTTTAAATTTATTTTTAGAAGAGTTTTTTAAATTTATTATTAAGGGAACTATATTATTAAAAATTGTTATTTCGCTGAGTGTATATTCTTAAGGGACTCTTCATTCACTTAAAAACACCCGCTCCGTAATGTTAAAAAAATGGGTATGTTGTTATGGAATTTCTTTTCGATTTAAATATATTTAAACTTTTTTATAGGTCAGCTGAACTCAATTTTTAATACGAATATTTTTTTACTTTTTCGATTTTCACTGCTGATTATTTTTTTAAGTTACTTTCAGTTTAGTAACCAGTTCCGAAAGTGAAAGCGCCTGTATTTACAAAATCTTCAACCGAAATTGAAAAAGTAAAAATTAGCCATATTAGCGATCTACCTTTTCCTCCATATATAAAGAAAATGTTTAAAAATATTTAAAATTAAAGAAAAATTCGAAAATGTCCTACCCATTGATTTAATATTACAAAGCGAGCGTTAATCGGTTCAAGCCAGTATTTAATAGATTTAATTTCGATTTAATATGAATGAAGCATTTCACTAATTCGAAAATATATTTCATATGTTATATAACTACAAAAGATGTATCGTCATTTGTTCTTATCCATATTTGTTTTTATGTACTTAACCATTCCAAAAATATTCATATAACAGCTTACAGTTTATGAAAGTTGTTTCGAAATATTGTGTAGCAGCGCCGAAGCAACTCTGTTTGCCCGTTTTTCGGAAACATTTTTTTTTGTTTAATGACAATTTTCAGTTTACCATAAGTTAATTGAACTACTCGATTACGCATTTTTAATGCATGACGTGTTGTTCAAATGCTACCAAAACCGCTCTTGCTGCGTCACATTGCAGGACATTCGTGTAAACATAAGACATGAAGTATGCAACATTCACGATCTCACGACTCTGAGAGAACCAGAAAAGTTACAGTTAAATATTTTCCTTCCTATAGATATTGGATACTTAAAAGTTTTGATATTTGAATGTTATTAATATTAAAATTGCGGTTTTTATCATTTATTATAGAATTTATACTGATTTTATTAAATATTTGATTAGTTATTATCATTTGAGTCTTAGTATTTTGAGTTTTAGGGTTTTTTTTGTAAATTTATATTGAAAAAATTACTCTAGTCATAGTAAGATCACAAAACATATCTGAAAAATGTTTAAAGTAGGTTTAACTCAGAAATGTATTTAAATATTGTACAGTATGTTTCTAATTAAGAAAATGCTGCTTCTTTGTGTTAAAATGAGAATGCTAAAATTTTATCGTGATGTTAAGCAATGACTAAACTTTAACTGTTATTTAATATTAAAATTTTTCTAGACTAATGTAGCAGTATTTGAATGTTGGATTTACAGAAGATTTAAAATTTATATTGGAGTGATAAAAAAAAGTCTTTTTAAATAATAAAATAATAATAATATACGTATTTTTATTTGTTTTTATAATCATATTTTTTTAGTCCGACCTCTGCCCTCACAAAATGAAAATTTTCTCATCCAATTAATTATACTCAAATTATCTTTTTTTAAATAATAATAATTATTATTATTTTCTATAAGAATTAGAAAGATTGAGAAAATATCGATTTTCAGGTATTTATTTTATTTATTTTTAATGTAAAATCTTTGAACTTCCACCTGTGAAAAATATCCTTTTAGTTAATTATATTGAAATTACCTTTATTTTTTGCAAAATTTAAATTTTATTTATCTGGCTTTTTTTAAATATATGTTCAATTTCATAGTAGTATCGCTTCAATGTATAACACGGTATCAATTTAATTTTTTCATGTAATAAAAGAACATAAAGTAGTTAATTTTTTACTAATGTAGCTTACATAGGAAATTTTATAAATTAATAAAAGAAAAAGGTGTATATAGCAGATCGTAATAATTTCATTAATATTTTGCTATTTAAACAATGTCTACAATCAGTGACAGGTTCTTTTCGTCAAACTAAAATCTAAATGAAAACTATAAAATAGATTTAAAATCCGAATTATAAACAAATGCTACGATAATTATTCCATGAAATAAATTTTATATCTCAGATAACACTTTTGTTATTAATCCGTAATTACTTTTGGATTGTGCATTGATATTGTATATTTCTTATGTGACTTATGCAATAATTTTGTAATCCTAATCAAATCATATTTTACACTATCTTTAACATTTTTATGTCCTAAATATTTTTAATATTGTTATTGAAATGAACTGTGTGTTTTAGTTCGGTTAAATTTCTAATCTGTTTACGAATTTGTGAGTGCGTATTTGTGAATAAAGATATTTTTAAAATTAATATACTATAAGTTAACATAAAAATAAACAATTAATTAATATACAAAATATAATTTTACAAAACTTTTAACTTTTCTAAATCATTCCTTGGTAATGTATTTTGAATTTAAGCTGTTAGTTTGAAAATAATAATGAAACATTTGAGGTAATTCGTATATTTTAAACATAAATTAATTATATATTACACTGTAATTTAAGTATATATTTTTTAAAAGTCCTTATACATCAATATATTTTAATATTTTAATACATCTAAAATGTATTTATTTTTACATGCAAAATAAAAAAAAATTGTATTTATACATGGTTTCATTTTGCATATTTATAAAATGAATAACTTTGTGTATACGTTTCTTAATAAATATACATAATATAACTATATTATTACAGATTATTCTAATATTTCACAACCTCTTTCATAATGTTAGCTAAAAATTTTAAAAGTTCCTTAAAAAAATTGCAAATATTCGCGCTTTTAAGTTATATAATCATATGATGAATACTTGTGTTTATGCTTCAATAAATGAATACTCAATATATAATTATAATAGATTATGTAATAATTTGATATTTTTATATATTTTTAGAAAGAGAAAAACTTAAAATTTTTCTCATGAAGACGTTTGGTATTTTGAAATTTTAAAGATAAAAACAATTCTAAAGATATTAAATATTTTCTTTAAATTTTAATTTATGTGATATTTAATAATACATAACGTCGAATAACTGCGTAATAATTTACGTAACATGATATCACGAAATCGATTTTTTTATATTAAATGTATTCTTATAATTATAATTTACTTTGTGTTTTATGCTTTATTTCTGAAATACCTTGAATATGAATTCAATGTTAAAACTTATATAATCAAATTCATATCGTTGTATGTATTCAAAATAATTTATCTTTACTTTCACTTAGTAATTTCTATATGTATATATATATATCAACATTTATCTCAATATAATGGTTTACAAAAATCATTGTTAAACAAAATATTCTATTTAAAGTTTGTAATAAATCGGAAGTAGTTACTATAATTGAATTGTTAAATTTCTTTGAAATCATTTTTCTAGTTTGAAATTACTAAGTCTAAGAAATTACGAATTGTAAGTGTAAACATTTTACACATATTTTGAAGCAAACTGCTATGCTTTTTCAATAACTACTTTTAAAAGTTTCTTCGAGATTTCAACTGTCTCAACTATTTATTATTATTATTGTATTAAAAACAGTTTCATTCTTGTAAATTGCTGTTTACTGTTGATATTTTTACATTTTGTGAACTTTGAAATAAATAATTGTCTATTATCAGCTTATGTAATACTAAACACGGTTAAATAACTTTTAAATCTTTCCATGTTACACGGAGGCGTAGAGAAATAAGAAAAAATTAACACGAATAATGGTTCTAATTTCTTAACAGAAGATAAAACTAAATAAATATTTATCCACATATTAATAAATAAATGGATGAGAATTATTTCCGATAAAATAGTTAAGCAAATGATTTGATATCCGTTCTAAAAACTGGAAACGTGTGATTGCTTGAAAAAAATCCAGTTCCCATTAAACATATTTACCACCACAACCCGCCCCCCCCCCTCATTCAACAAAAAGTTATTATTATTAGCTATTATTATATTTTAAATGTATACACAAAAAAAAATACATTCTCAAACAGCGAGTAAAGCCGTTCATTCAGAGAGAAATTAAGCCACTGAAAAAGAGACAAAAAATATAAATTTTTCGTGCTACATGAACTTTTCTACTATTGATTCAACATAGAGTCTTGCATCGGATTAGGTAACCTGATTTTAGACGACCCGACTCGATGAGCGTTTCTAGTTTAAATTCGAGAATTGTTTTCCAGAATTTTCCAGGATTAGGGGGAATTGTTTATGTTGCTCATCGGTAAAATTAATTTTTTCAGCTTGTATCCGATATAAAAGGAAACGCATAGAATTCTAGTTCAGAGGCTGGAGTGATGCTAATTTTTTCCTTTTTTTTTTTTTTTTTTTTACTTTAATTTTGTATGGTTTAACGTTGTATGATACTTGTCGGGCTCGGTTCAACATAATTTTTTAAAACAGGGAAAATAATACTATTTCAGTTGTAGGAACTATATAGAGTAATTTTAATAATTATTTTGATACTAATTTCGAAATAAACTATAAAATTCATAATGAAGATAGAATTGTAGATTTCATTTTTAATGGTACAATAAGACAAAGATTCTACTAAATAACTGAGAATTTTTTCGGTAAATTTACAATAGACTCCGTAAATTAACTTTGTTAAAAATACACAAGACTCTGCAAATTTATTTTTTCACAATAATAATTTAAATTAGTTTTCAAAATTGTCCAATCACACAATTTCCAGTGAACTTCAAGTAATTTGAATTTTTATAACAAATTAGAGGTGCTGTATCATTTGACCTTTATATAATTTTTTTCTAACCGTCCCACAGTGGGGCAAAAACCCAAAAAGCTGGCCAAAAGTCGAAAAATGAAGTTACGATTTAGGGAATTTCGATTGTACGGTTGGCTAGAATAATGTTTGGAGAGTCGGAATCTGTATTTAAAAAAATATTTTTGCTTTGTCCTTACAAGCAGCATCATTTCAAAAATGATGCTTGAAGGAGTATCATTTAGAGCGAACAAAAACAGCAAAACAACGGTTCTTCTAACGCGTGCTATTTTTTATAATATTATCTGATTTTAATAATTTGAAATGGATTCACACTATGATATTATGTACTTTATTTGCATGTATTATAAAATTTATATTAAGCACGTAAAAATTAATAAGTTTATTGTCATTTTTGATAAAAAAAAATAGAATTTTTTTTTTATTTTTTTGCTTTTAAACATCAAAAAGTTTAAATGTTCCACAGTGTTCCGCAACGAAATTTAATGGAAATAATAACTTGGGCTATTGTCTAGTGATTCATAAAAAAACAGCTGCCTAAAACTGCCTTTCTGCATTTCACGCATATTTTAGTAACCGCAAGTAAAAATGCCACTTTTTCGGCCGCCTCAAAAATTTTGAAATTGACTACTTTTCACATAATTTAGCTGATAAATATTTTTCAAATTTTTGAATTATTCAATTTTATACTAGTGTTTCCTGTTATATTGTAAATAAGTACTATAATCATAAGATTACATTAATTTGGTAAGTAAGCTTAGTAATGAAAAAATGAAAATAATTCTCTATTACTGATCCGGTAGAATAACATTTTCTTATCTTTATAGGTAGTAATTTTGTTTGTTCTATTATAATTAGAAGACTTATTTTGTCAATGGCTATATTTGCTAGATCGAACTACTGAGCGTATTTCATTAATGCGAGTAAAAATCATTATGAATATCACTTTCGCTTATATTAGTAATTTGAATTTGATTTGCAAGTGAGGATGCGATGGCACATCTATTCTGAGTACATTTAAACAAATATTTAGCTATGAAGATGGCATTGTGTCTAATATATTTTTCTTTTCTTCCGTGCTACTAGAATACATAAATATTGCGAATAATTCATGAATCGTCAATTTGAAAATATCGAGATCTTCATTTCACTGATTTTATCGGGCCAATTAAGATCCGTTTTTCTTTTTTAAACATACGGAAGCAACTGTCAATGAATGGGATTGCATTAAATACTAGCAGAATCAACTTATTACGTTTAATAGAATCATTGATACAAAAGAAAAAGTCGTTAAAAACGAATTAGTGTAATACTCAACGTTGCTACCTATGTCAGACAGCATCAAAACGGCATCTTACCGATCTGACATTTTTTATTAAAAGTGGATTGAGATAATTTAGAATTTAGAATATCTAAGTTACATGCAAGATGTTTAGAGAGGCCTTACACCTGGCAGACAATTGGATAGAAAAAATGAAAAGCTCGTACTCTGCATGAAAAGAAGAACACTGAAATTGTAAAATAAAATATGCAAAAATTATTTCGTTTACAATCAGGGCTTCCCTTCGAGAAACTAAATCCCAGATTTGAAAGCACAAATGATGGAAATACAATTCAACGATTCTTTGAAAACGCAACTATTTGTGTTTCTAAACGAGCATATACGAAGATTTCATTAAACGTTTCTATGCCATAAGTAATTTCTTGTAGCCATGTTATTTATTTGATAAACTTCGAAAATTTTCCCTTACAAATAGCTCGTAGATATGAGCAGCACCCCTGGTTCTATATGCTTATTTCAGTACATAAACTACTTATTAATGACAAAGAAATAACATTATCTTCGTTATTGCCAATCTGTCAAATGCCATAAGATACTCAAGAATCATGCAACAAACTGATCAAAAGGCATCGAGAAGATTTATCGCAAAGATGCAGTAGCGATGAAAAAAGATATTTTTACATCTTTTAATGTCATTAGATTCTTTCCTTTCCAGTTTAGGTAAATTATCGTAGAAGAAATTAAAATCATTGATCCTAAAAGTCACAGGATCTTCCAATACCGCCAACAAGTTCTGCCTATTTTGACACCTTGACCTCTGAAGAATTTTTTTATTATACTACAGTTGATTCTAAAGGTTAATTTCTGTAATATATTTTCGTTTTTATTTTAATAATATAAAAATTAAATAGTCTAATGTTTTACTTTCCATTAACGTACTTAAGTTTCGTTTAAATATGTCTTGGTTTTTTGAAAATTCCCTTTTAAGTTTACCTCAAGATTTTAAATTTTATTTAAATCTTATTGTTTTCACTCTTAATCTGTAATTTTATTTATTTATTTATTTTTAAAATTTAACTTTTGAATCCTAATTAGCGTCCTGAAAAGTTTACGAAATTGCATATAAATTAAATAACTTTCGAGACATTTTAGTTTTTATTTCGCCATATTGTATCCGCCATTTTTTTTCAATTTTAATTTTGTATTCTTACTTAACAGCCTCAAAAACACCTGTATACGAATTTTCGTACAATTTGAATAACATTTTCATATTTTGGCCAGCTTTTCGGGATTTTGCCCCACTGTGCGTCCCGGGGGTCTGAACGCGAGCCCTCTAGACAGAGCAAGAACAACATACTGACTGAATTATAGGTGCTGTTGTTATCGAGTACAAAGACTTCGAGACTTTTATGATTCCGTGGCGGGGAATCTATCCTGCTTGTACTTTTCAAAGATTTGGTTTCAAATATATACTTTAGAAAAATCGTAAACAATTTATTGTAATCTATTTTAGTCTGAAACATAATGCAGTAAAATCCCGATCTATCGTTCCCGCATTCACCGTTTTCCCGCATTGATCGTTTTATTTCTACGGTCCCTGCATAAATTATACTGAAATAATGTTAAAGAAACCCGCATTCATCGTTCTTCACAAAGTCGTTTTCCCGCCATTCATCGTTGTAAAATTTTTCTCTTCACCGAAATGAAATTGAAAATCATGCTAATTCATATGAAACACAAACTGGAATTACTTCTTTTATCCTAAAATAAGTCATTTGAGTTGTTTGTGTTGATAAGGCGAAAATAATGCAGATGAAGAGTGGTTGTATATAGCAGAGAATGCGATTTTGTTTCCACTGATTAAGATTTCGTGACATGCGGTGTCCTAAACATAGGAGAAATGTGTGATAATGCAAAAAATTAAAATAATTGCGAAAAAGCAGAAGATAACGCATACCGAAGAAAACAGAACCATCATAGTTCTGTCTGATGCAATTACGGCATTTGAAACTGTATGAACTTTTATATACGCATATGAAATTACAGAAAATGACCAGAAAGTGTTGCATACCTTGAAAATTTATTTTTTAATAAAAAAATGAACAAAAAATCAAAAAATATATTGATTTTTTAAATAAATATCAAATTTCTATAACTTCGATTTATTTCTTTTACAGTTTAGTAAGCAACAAATTGGTATTTATTAATACACTGTATACATTGCATGCATTAATAATGCATTATCACTGTGTTTTTTCGTATTTTGAAGTTAATCCGCAATCATCGTTTTCCCGCATTCATCGTTTTTTTCCGCACCCCTTGAAAAACGATGGATCGGGGTTCTACTGTATCTATTAATTTTTTAATCAATTTTATATTTTACTACTTTATAATATAATTACTTTAAGGAATAAATCAAAAAATCAATAATTATTTTTTTTTTTTTACAACAATAATGGTTTAGAGAAGTTTTCGAAATTGTCGATTGTAATTTATTTATTTTTTAATAATGTTACTAGTATAAAAATTTTGTGCTATATTTTTTAAATGCAACACAGCTACCGATAGAATATAGTAACTGTAATAATTAATTATAATAATTTGTTTAGAAACATTTTTGAAAAAAAGGAATTATATGAAGATTGAACATGATTCGGAAGAATGCAAAAGAAAAATTAATTATACATCGATGAAACAAATACAAAATTTTATTAAGAGAAAATTTCTTATTAGGAGTTCATAATCAAAGAGTAAAAAAAAATCTCTGTAAAACCATTCCATGTCTGTCTGTTTTATGTCACAGCCATTTCACTCGTAAACAATGGAATGCGTAATTTTTAAATTTGACTCTGCGGGTCAATAAACGCTATTGACCCGCATATTTATGGATTTTAAATAAATTACAAATATATTCATGAGAAATGTAGTGAGGATTGTGATCTTTAGTTATCTCAAAAGAAGAAAAAATCTTTTGCATATTATGTAAATGGTATATTTGAAAGCTTTCGTAACTTCGAACTCAAAACTGTATTTCTTTTAATATTAGGTGTTATATTTTCAAAGGCATCGTCGAAAATGTAATCCAAAAAGTCCCCTCCCTCCCATCTGCATCTCTATCTACTGAAACTATAATTATGAATGAAGTATGGATATTAGAAGTACACTTAAACGTTGCCTGAAAATCATACCGATTACCTTTGGTCACACAGTTTTTCAGAAACTTGCATTTTTCCGTTAGTAACAAGTTTCTATTTACAAACTTTCGATAAAGGAGTTTAGAAACGCTAGTGATAAATATCATCTATGAAAAAGTTTGTTTATAATGATTTTTTTGGGGGGGTGGGGATCGGTAATTCGGCGACATATAAACCTTCAAATACACAGATTATTTAGACATACAAGTGTACACGAGAGGATTGCTCTTTGCTATATTGGCTTTTAAATCTAATATAATATCTGACAACAATGTAATTGAGTACTGCAGATAATACATGTGTTACTAAATAAAATATTTATTGTACGAGCCCTTCTGTACACGTGTAATACTCACTTGATTCGTCATTTAAAAAGATAAATCTGTCAGTCCAACAGTGAGGTGCAGATATCCAAATTTTCTTTCATCTGCAGTAAATTTACCATAATTAGAATCCTGCATGATTATAACTTCTTTTATGAAATTATCGTTTTTGCTTAAAGTATCTGAATGTCTTAAGAATTTTTTTTGTGAATTTTATGGTTAAAATAAATTATTATAAAAATACCAAAGAAATGGACATAAACATATAGTTTAGTAATTTTGTAAATAAAAAGTACAAAATTAACCTAAAAATTTATATGTCTATAAAATTATTTATATATAAAACTATTACATATAAATACATTTTAGGAATTACATAAGTAATATTATAATATTATACAGATAGTAAAGCAATTTCATGACAATAGGATAAATATTTCAACAAAGATATCCATAAAATACAAACAATGCTGAAGGTTTCTGAAAACATTTTATAGTAAATAAGTTAAAACTGTTTTACTCATAAACTTATCGATAAAGAAAAATAAGAAAAGTTTTCTTGCTATTTTTAAAAATTTTAATCATAACTTAAACATTTTGTGCTTTTTATACCAATTATAAATTGACTTCTCTTACATTTCCTAACACAATGTTCGATAAAAGCAGTTGTACAGTAGTAGAGTAATGTACAGTTTTCAACTTAGTTATTTGGAGTTTTTCAGAAATATAATGTTTATAAAGGTCCAAAAACACACAGTTTACCTTTGTTTTCTTGTAAAACGGTGAGATTTTGAATTGAAATGCTGGTCGAAATCAACGTTTTAAAGGAATACAAATACCTTAATATTATTGTCGTTAAACAAAGCTAAAAGAGTTGTAAATGTGAAAAAAATACCTTTATCTATATTAATGTATGTTTTATCGCACAAACGGTGACATTTTCAACATTATTCTTGACAGAAATAATTTCAAATTAAAAAAAAAAAAAAAAAAAAAAAAAAAGAACTTGAAAAATTGTGTTATGTTACTTCATGCATAATTGAAATTATACATGATCTATGTGATATATTTTTTAATATGCACGAAAAATCGTGACATTATTAACCCAGCTGCTTTTTTTTATTTTTAATGCGATAATAGTTCTGTTAAAAATGGTTTCGAAATTATCCCCATCTGTGCGACGAAATGTACGTTAATCTATATAAAAATATGCTTGTGACAGTTATAGCTCATATTTAGCTTAGCATAATTTTTACCTTACTTTTTTTACTATAAGTGATTATTATACATACCGGCTGGGCAAAAAAATCATAGAAAATTTAAAAATTCATAATAGCTAAAAAAATAACCGAAATGAAAAGGGTTTGCAGGGTTAGCATGTATAGGTCACAGGATTTTTTAAAGAGAGTAATAAAAAATAACTCATAAAACATCCGACAGATGGTGATGGAAACATTTGACTTCGGTGAAAGTATGCAAATGAGAGTGTTATAACAACTTTCACTATTAATCCGAAGTTAATTCAGAATTGAGAAACATGTACTTGATAAAGCCTCGGTCCTTGATTCCTGGTTAACGTAAAATAACTTCAGCAACAAACATTTAACCTTCGCATTCGAAAGCCTTGATCAAATACACGGCTCTCAACCGTGAACTAATTGTGGATTAAAAGCCCAAGTTCTCATAACAGTCTCATTTGCATATTTCAATCGAATTAGAAAGTTTCCAGTGCTATCTGTTGGCTGTTTTTTGAAATATTTTTCCTTTCTTTAAATAAATGCCGGTGACCGGTAATTGCTAACTCTGCTAACCGTTTTTTATTTCTATTATTTTTCCGGCTTTTATGAACTTTTAAAGTTCCTACGGATTTTTTGCCCACATGGTATTTTTTATTATTGTTTAATAACTTCTTGTTTTTTAATTTATTTCATAGATTGCCAATAAAAATGCCAGGAGGACCTTGTGGAGCAAACTGCACCTGCGAAAAATGCCGCTGCTGCAGCGCAGCAACAAAATGTAGTTCCGGCTGTCGATGTGACCCTTGCCGATGCTGTGGTAAGGGGCAAAACTGCAGATGTGGTGACTGCAAGTGTTGCAGCGCTTCCAAATGCTGAATGTCTTAACTTCAGATTTGTACGCATTTAAATGTGCATTTATTCGAAGGGAGAAATCATCATGCAGTTGATGTTGCAATATTAGTTGTATTTGCTTAATGCGATATGTCATTTGTTAAATAAATGCTTTTTATTTTTATAACTTTGTATTTCATTATTTTGTCTGAAACATCAGTGCATGTACTTTTATAGATCAATGGAATCTTATAAAAGGACTGAAATTGCAGATGAATATTACTCAGAAGAATTTAAAAAATACAATGGTATGTAACTAATTGTGCATGGGATTTTCATATCCGCAACTCAAGTTTTTTTTAATTATGGGATTCCATATTTAAAAGTATTTGTATCTCTAAAATAGGCTATCAAGCACAAATTTGATTAGATTATATGTATTATAGAAAACGTCATATTTATGCATTTTTATAAAAATCGACAAGCAATATTGGTTATTTTATAAATTGGTTCCGTTTAATTAAAATATATAAGTTAAATTTTTATTAAAATAAAATTACAGTTACATTAAAATGTATAATTGTTTTAAATTACAGAATATGTAAATATATTCTGTAATTTAATACAATTAATCATACTTTCATCTATGAACAGTGTAAGCTCTGTCCTTAACTTACATTCAGAAGAATAATTATTTAAAAATGTATATATGCTGTTGAAGACAAATGTACATTCAGAAATAATTCTTAAAAAATAATTTTAATGCCATTTTGAACTTGTTCTTTAAATGTTATGAATCTAAAATTAAAATTTCATCATGTTATAAAATAAGTATATTTTCTTTTTGTAAATTTTGTGGTACCAAATTTGGATTTAATTTTAAACATCAAAATTAAGGTTTTATTTTATAGTAATGCAGAAAAAATATAAATAATAATAATAATACAATTCATGTATATTTCCTATCATGTATAATTTTTTATCTTTAAACATAACCTCTAATAAACATATCCTAAGCTAAATATTGCTATGTTACAAGTTATTTTTTAATCAGTAGCTGTAGCGTCTATTATTCAAACGTTCACTAGACTTTTTTTATGTTGACGAAGATGATGCGAAGTAATTTAATATTTATGGAGAAATAATATTATTGAGTTTTAAAACTACAATTATTAAGCATAAAGATGCAAATTAATAATTTCACCCTGTCTATTTTAAGTTGTTTTATTTAAAAATTACACGATTTCAATTACTTTGTTTATATATATCTATATAAATACACATATATACATATGCATATTTTTATGTATATTTTAAAATGCAAGTTATGAAATCTAGACAACACCCATTTTAACTGTACCCTATCTAACTGAGAAATTGTATTCAGCATGACAATCACTTGAGTTAGTTAATCAAATTTGTAGTTACTTTATGTAGAAATATGACAAAATATGCAAAATTTCCCAGCCCGATTGCATTTCAGTTACTGACTCTAGTTGAACACCATTGAGGGGGCGTATTGACCTTGCAAATATTTTGGATGAGTTCGTTAATGAAATACGTCGCTCTTATAGCTCATTTACAGAGAAACATAAACAAATGAACTTAACGAATTTTATTATTCTTATAATTTATGTATCATTCGCTTTTTTGCTTGAAAATTTATTAATTTGTTATGTTTTTTAAAAATAAATATACTTTTATATACAATGCTCAGCGATAAAAGGTATAGGTTTGTATTATTATCTCTAAGCAAAATTTTATTAAGTTTACTTCATGTATGCTTGCACGTCTTTAAATAAAAATAGATTTATGTTTTAAAAATGTCTCTAGAAGTACGTGAATAATGATGTAATGAAAAATATTAACAGTTAAAAATATAAAAAAATACGTAAAAATGATTAAATAATATGTTTATGAACACTTTATAAATGTATGTTCTTAAACTTAAAGTTTAATAACGAATATTTCTAAATTTCACAAAAATTTTAATAGATCGAAGAAATTAATTTACTATATCCGTATCCATGAATCCACTCTTTCAGACCTTATCTTTTATTCATAAAGTAATTACTTTTACAAACTCTATTTAATAATAAACAAAGAAGAATAATTTAATTAAATTTCAAGACCGTTATGTTTCTTTCTTTAAGAATTTAACCAAAGGAAAATTGTATTTTAAGGGAAAAGGTTTTTTCCAAATATTAACTGTTAATTAAGTTTACTAAATTCTTAAAAAATAGGTATTTTAAAAATAAATAAAAACGTATTATGGACATAACTTAGACGCATTTGTATTTGTATTTACATTGTATTGTCAAAAAGCGTAAAATTTTATTTTGAAAAACAATAACGGTATGATTGAAGTATCACGTCATAGCTCGTAGATAAATCATGATGGCATATCTAGTGGCAAAAGGAAATCTTACATGCTGTAGAAAAACATGTGCATTTTAATACATTTTCTTTTTATTAATTTTTTTGTTAAACGGAAACAAATTCCATGAAGGATACCGCTAATTAGTTTCAGAATTTATTTCTCCCAAAATGTAAAATGTAACGTTAAAACTATAATATTTATTTTTAACTATAATATTCATTTTTATATTATTTAAATTATAGCTTTTGAGCACTGGAAAGGAATTTTGCAGTTAATTTAACACTGCTAAATATTTTTTTAAGCAGTTTACCATAAAGAAATTTTATATAAACCCTAACTTAATATAATTACAAATGTCTAGACAACATCGTTAATCACCTTGTGTAGATGTTGTTAAGAAAAAATTTAACATTTTAATCAGAACAATTCATTTAAATGTTAATTTAATTTACATTTTAAGTAAATCGTATTAAAACCATTCCCTGTTGAATAGGATTTATTAGGGGAACAATTTTCTTTTTTGTATAATCAGAAAAGAAATAGGTAAGTGTGACCGCGAATTGCACAGAGGATTTTATTTGATATTTATTTCAAATCAACTTAACCTTTAATTAATTTATCAAAATTGTTAATTTATAATTGTTAAATTCTTACATAGATGGAGGCACTAATAAATTTCATTTTAAAATATTTACACAAGGAAGTTATATATTTTAATCTACTAAAACAATTCAGACCAAAAATATTTTAGTAAAATCCAAAATTCTATTTCTTATTTTTTATTTTATTTTTTATATTATTTATTTATTTATTTTGAAAATCAGAAATAAAAATATTGCCGCTATATAAATACACTTCTAAATTCCTAAAATCAATAAATTTTTATCATTAAATTTAAAATGCAGAATCATTAGTAAACCACAAAAATTTTTAAAGTATAAAGAAAATTGAATTTGAATAAATATTATGAATTTTAGATGAACGAAACCTAGTAATATAAATCAGCGGTTCTCAAATTTTATTAGTACTCGATCCATTTTTAAGCAAAAAAAGATTTCGCGACCCATTTAATGTAAGGGTTATGTATTACTTCCATTGTATCATCTCAAAGCTATCGGCTATTCTATTCTACGAAAAAAAAAAAAAAAAAAAAAAAAAAAAAAAAACGCAATTTTTAATCACTATTAACATAAATGAAACTTGGTAGTGGTATGAATGTAGTTAGATTAAAAATTAAAACAACCAATTAACTGCAAAGATAAACATTTCTTTAATTATTATGAAAACATAACTTTATAATCAGTGGGATTTCTGTACTGATGTTTACCGATGAGGACATCTATATCAGAGTTAATTCTGGCTAATTTTAATCTTAAATCACTTTCTACACACTTTTGTTTGTTCCGGTACGTGTTTTTGAAAACACCAAATAATAATAAGAATGTCCCTATATTATATCGCAGTGAGCCACATTAAGTACCTCAAAGTTTATTTAGCTAGTTCTGCATTTGCTGTTAATATATTCACCCAGAAGGAAATTAATGATTTTACCTAGAAATATTATTTGCTGTTGAAAATGTTCTATTTTTTAAACAGCTGAAATGAAAGATATTTTTGTGACAAACCTCAATTGTTTGCGACCCACCACAACACCCGCCTCGACCCACTAGTGGACTCATAGTTTAGGAACCGTTGATATAAACCCTTAAGCTAGTCAAAAAAATACGAACTTCCTTCTTATTAAATCCAACTTAGGATAAAAAATTCAAGTTTGAGGATCGAGGAACAAGGTAAAAACTTTGTTTATTCACTAGATACATTACTTCCAAGGCATGATGTTCATAAGCAAAACATTTAAATTATGATTCTCTTTTGAAATTTAAATCGGAATATAAACGAATGAAAATGACAAAACTGACTTAATTAAAATAATTGATTTTTTCAAAATTTTATAATTTGTCGTAAGACTCGAGGTTTTCAGATGTAAGAAAACAAAGTTTGAAGTCTCTGACTTATGCAGTTTTTGTGAATGGGCTCTGAAATGAACGGCCAGAAAAAGAGCATATATGAATAGGTCTATAGAATATGAATAGGTGAATAAATTTATCAGTTGAACGAAACATTAGAAATATGTGAGAAATGCATGCAATGCATCGACCAATTTTCGCATTCTTCGTTGTTTGTTTAATTTAAAAAAATAAAATTAGAAATACCGTTAAACATTTTTTACTAAATCTTAAATTGGAAAAAAGAGTTAAAAATAGTCATAAGTGAATCGAAAATTGTATGTCAAACGTGACAAATGAGTTGCTTTCGAACTGTAACTGTTGTTAAAATTTATCAGGTCTTGTTGGAATAGGGGCCCCAACAGTGTCCGAGAGGTTCTAATCTCTCAACTGGTGGACAGCAGGTGGTGGGTTCGAACCCGAATCGCGGAAGTCGGTCTAACCGATTGGAGTTTTCCGTGGCTTTCTTTGAACCTTTGATTTCCTTGCGTGAATACGTTTTAGGTTCCCTTAGAAAGACTTCCCCGGAAGAAATCCTTTCCCCTTTCGGGTCCTTATCTCATGTGCTGATAATCGGCCGTCATAAAATAAAACCAAACTTGGTAGAATAGCTGTTGCACTCTTGTGCAAAAATGTTTGAGTACGAAATTTATTACAATTACATGTAAGAAATTCAGTAATACGGACATAATATGACTCGTACGTAATCACCATGGCAACCAAAAATCATTAACTTTCATGGAACATCATTGAAATAATTATGAATTATAATATTTAAGAGATTGATCACGATGCAATTTAAAGTCACTGCCTGTATTCGGATATTAATAAATTAATTCTGTATATAGGATTTAATAGAAAGAAGAAAAACTTTATCATTTTTTTCATTCAAGTAGTAAGTACGAAATTTATTACAATTACATGTAAGAAATTCAGTAATACGGACATAATATCACACGTACATAATCACCATGGCGACCAAGAATCATTAACTTTCATGGAACATCATTGAAATAATTATGAATTATACTATTTAAGAGATTGATCACAATTGCAATATAAAGTCACTGCCTATATTCCTATATCAATAAATTAATTCTGTATATAGGATTTAATAGAAAAAAGAAAAACTTTATCATTTTTTTTCATTCAATTTTCAGAAAATTTAAAATTACTTTACAAAATTCTGCAACGACTGCATATATTAAATTTGAAATTATTCAGTTGTGAAGTTTTTGTGCTGTTGTATGCGGACAGATGAAGAGACAGACGGACGAACCAGACGATGACAGCAGGTGTTATGTATTTGTATTTTTAGGAATGCACCTGAAAGAATGGTATTCAATATTCATGTTCCCCAAACAAATTGTTCAATATATATACAAAATTTCATCCATTGAATGTATTTCTTTATCCTAAATAACAATATATATATATACACTGCTATTATTCCACAACTTTTTATTTTTTAATTAAAGCTTGATTTTTTTGTATGTTTGAAATACATAATTAAGTAATCAACCAAATAATAATAATATTTGACATGGTAATAATATATCATTACTATGTGGATATTCTTAAAAATACTAATTCAACAATTCATAATATTACAATTTAGGCTTTAATAATTTCTGCAGTAAACTTTACTTAGTACATCTGTTGATAGCATCGCCGTAGCTGAAAGTTCTAATTTATCATTAACTTTTTATAAATGTATTGCACAGCTGAAAAATGAGATGAGGATTAGATGAAAACCCTAGTTCAAAACATATGAGGACCCCAGAAGCCAAGGGGTATAAGTAACAAAACAACAACAACAACAAAAATCAACAAGTTAAGTGCACAGGCTATCTTGAAATAAGTCTATTTGTTTGTAGGTAAAGCGATATAATCGATTTTTTTAATTATGTCCTGTATTCTAGGGGCCAATCATTTAAACACTTTCCCGTAACCGTGAAACGCTTAGAACCAGAAGCAGTGTTGCCAGTGGGTTACATTTTTTTTTTCAATTCAAATTTCTTGACTGACACCACTTTTATGAAACAGTAAAATTCTCTTTGTTTTCACTGTAACTGATAAATCACTAAATAAGGCACATTTTATTTTTTCTAAAAAGGGGTGTCAATCAAGTATTTGAATTTAAAAAAAAAAGTAGCACATCTGGCAACACAGGCCGGAAGTATACTTGTATCCACTGTCGTCCACTTAACTGATACATGAGCAACGACATACAACGCCAGTTCATTACTTAATGCCATATGAATGGATAAACGGCGTGCGAAGAGAAAATTGCATGCGTGGCGAAGTTTCAATTTGGCCTTCAAAAAATCCTACCCCCACCCTTTCTCTTCGTGACAAATGTCACAAAATTCAAAAGTGTAAAAACACAAATAAATTTTATTGAATACATCATTGATGTTTATTATGGATCTTTAAAAAGTTTAATTTAAAAAACTAAATGCTATAAAGGTACATAGCATTTATATTTTGGCAAAGAGGATCTGGAAAACAAATCTAAAAAAAAAATATTGTACAGTACAACCCCTTTTGTACTCCAAGAAAGAAGCAGCATGCCATGAGAAAAAAAATATATATATGTATGCATATATATACGCATATATATATAAGGGTGTCCAGTAAATAGGACTCCTATTTCAAAATTAAATTTCTCAAAAACAAAGATCGATAGAACTATCCGACAGTTACCAGAGAATTAGTTTTTCGTTATAATGAATTACTCTGTGTTGAATGTCAAGATTGTTTTATATTTAATTGTTTATCACGGCACATTCTTACCACCTGCTAAAATAAAAATGCATACATCGTTATATTAATGGAAAAAATATAATTAAATTTTACTGGTACTTTATATTTAGTTGATTTTGAACTGAGATAGCTAATGATCACCTTTTTGCAGATGAAACAGATGTATATTATTACTTTCTTCTATCTATAATAAATTTAAGCCTACTAATCGATTTTTTCGACGGTTTTGCACGTAATAGGAATCAGAGATCCCACAAAATATGATTTCATACAATGTCTGTCTGTGTATCTATCATTGTACCGTGGATAAGTGTATGAAGTTACACACATAATTGTACCAAATTTCAGTTTCATGTTTTTGGCTTACGGAAAGTAGGTTCTATTTGAGATTAGATATGCTTCGTTGAAAGATGGTGCGGTAGTAGCAATATTTGTGTAATTTTATTTTACTTGTTGTAGTTTCATTGTAAATTGGCGACTCATGCAGTAATCGGAAATTTGCATCCTGCTAAGCCGGGGCCGTCGCGAAGCAAGTTTCTTCTCTAACGGGCCTGATTCGAAATCCCAAGCAGGAGAAATGAGTCATACACGAGATCTGACTTTTTCATCTCACAGACCACTTCACCTTCATTAAAATTTTGCTTATGCTAGGGCTGAAGCAATCACCATTAATATTGTGTGTATATTTTTAGATAATTTGAGTCTATTACATATTCTGTTATACGAATATATTTTTTTAATGAGCATTTTAAAAATATTAATTAGTGGATAAAGGATTAACCTAAGTCAATGAATATTTCCTTTTATCTCATTATTTAAAATGAATTAAATAAATCTATGCCATTCCCACGTGGTCTTACATGTGATGTGAATTATAAGTTTTATTTTGAAGTCGGGAAGTAAACAATTAGAATCATCTAATAGATAAGAGAAAAAGAAAGCCTTTTTACATCCTATTTTGGGTCTAGAAATTCTGTTTACAATTCAGTTTGCATAAATCAAAAACAATTTAAAACATAAATAGTACTAAGTTCTTATGCATAGGGATAGTCGAAATAAAAATTATTTAATGACTATCTTTATATATATATATAATCAGATCGATAGTTTAGAAACCCGCTTTGGACAACATCATCAGATGAGTATAGAAAATTTATCGTATCATTGATTATCCTTTTAAATGAATGGAAAAATTCATTTACTATATAAAAGTTATGGAAGCAGGAAAAAAGGTATAAATTTTTAAGTTTAATTATCTTATACTATCAGCAAAATGAACAATTTCAATTATATTTAGTTACATTAAATATGAAATTTCACATAAATTAAAATGTTGTGAGTGCATTAACTTATTAGTCAAAGACAAAAATTTTAGAATTAGATTGCCCGAATGAAATGTGACCGTCTGAAATGTAAATACTTCATGTTGGGTGATAGAAGTCAATTAATACCCCCAGAAAATAATTGTAAATGCTTTACAAAAACTCATGAATTTTAATTATGAAAGTACTTTCCTAAAATTTCCAGACCCAAAAAATATTATGCAATTTATTATTGAAAAAAATTATTTCGATCTCCATTCATAAATAAATGCAAATGTGGAAACCAAATTTTATATCTATTTATTTATTTATTTATTCGTTATGAATTACAAATATCTTACTAAATTACTATACAAAAGTTTAAAATGATACTACGAAATTCACTTATAATAATAATAATAATAATAATAATAAATTATCTGTATTAACAAAAGTGAGATTATTTTTTATGAGAGAATATTAAATGCCATATTTATTGTAAATTATTTGAAAATACATGTTTCTAGTGAAAAATACTCTTTTAGTTGTAATATCTATTAAAAGAATGTGTATTTTAAGTTAATTATGCAATTTGAAATTTTAATTGACAAAAAGAATTTTTATTTTAATTGTTTGAAAAAAAATAATATTTTTATTTATGAGTTTATACAATAATAATCCTGATATTTACAATTTAAAATTAAGGCATTTTTATTTTTAAAAGGAATTTAAATTACTTGCTGCTAAAATTGCGTACTTTTAATGTAGGATTTCTCCTGCCATAAATTTGTAATTCAAGTTAAACGCTATGAAAAATATCACGAATCCTAATTCTGTATAATTTCTTTTATTTATTTATTTATTTTGTTTCAAAAGTTGTGCAATTTTAATGTATGATTTTGTCTGCCATAAATGTATTTGAAGTTAAAATCTTCGATAAAAACCATGAATCTTACGTATTTGAAATCAAAGGATAAGTTTAGTTTTGAAATCAAATTAAAAACAAAAAAGTCTTATTTATGAACTTTGGGTGTTTAATAGTAAATGTATAATTCAACAGATCTAAAATAAGCCTCAAATTGTTGAAAAAATATCATAAAACGGAAATTTATAGCCTTGTTTTTGATGCACATATACAACCATTCTATATGTTCCGTTTGCAACTCAGATCTCTTGCGTGACGTCATCTTTTCATGAATCAGGCCCGTAGAGAAGAAACTTCTTTCGCGATGGCCCCGGCTAAGCGCGGTATCAGCAAGCAGCTGCTGTACAATAAAATTACTACAAATACTGATTTAATAAAAAATATCATGATCGTGATTAACTCATTTTTACTTTGATTAATGTAATAAAGCAGGATTTTAAAATGAAAATCAATGTTGCTATAGTACTTAACTAATAATGTTTCAGTATCAATATTTCTAACTTCTTTTTTAGACATTAAGATATATAAGATAGAAGGAAGCTTTGGAATTGGCATACATAACTCAATTATTTAGGAATTCAAATACCGAGACGCTAAAATCTAAGTCGCTTCTTGAATCTTTTGAATCGTAGATTTACAAGTTTCACTAGTAAATTTATATCTATTTATGCTTTCGAATTCATCTTTTATAGGGTATTGAATTCAATAAACGAGAAGGAAAAGGCAAATTTTGTGTTCTAAAAAACAGTAAAAGCAAAAACATAAAGCAAAAAAGTGCATGTTTTAAAGTAAGCGACGCAAGATCAAAATCTTTGAACGATAAATGTAGTTTTAATGTTATTTAATTTTAACACTTGGACAAAAAAGATGTGAGATTTACATTTTTTTGCCATTTTTGTTCGCAAAAAAGAAGCTCAACTAAAATTCTTGCTTATTTGGAACAACTATAAAATTTTGGAATGTTGCAGCCCTTTACTCCATGATTTTTTTCTATTTTTAAGAAAAAACTGTATTTCAAATCTATATATCGGTCTAATAGTGGAAACATAGTAAAAAAAGCTAATTTTCAGATTCTCAGCTAAAAACTGTTATTTTATGGTACGAGCCATATGTACACAAACCAGGTTTTTAAATATTGTGATGCTATATTATGCAAATAAATGTGCTTAAAGTATGTAATTTTATCAGCTTCACACTCTGCAACTTTTGTATATCAATACATTTAAGTATTAATTAAGAATAATGAAAATATAGCTTAGCTTAATAGCTTGAACAACATTTCTTTTGTTTTTGAAGAACAATTTCCTTTTTTTTGTTGTTAATGAAACCATGCGATAAGTACAAACTCAAGTGTTTTCCCGCTTTTGCATAGATCTTGATCACGATTAGAGCATGTATTGTTCAAATCCATTGTACGTAATGGAAATTATAATGCATTAAGTTATGCAGGAGATATGGCTTGAAGTACAGTAAAGGGATGCAATCACACCAGAATATGAGAGAGGTATAGGAATTTTTGTCTATAATTAACTGAGTTCTTCAAGATATCAATTATAGTACCATCGCGAATGTACTCTATTAAAATCGGTGCGCGTACCTATGTACGCTCAAAAACTCCCATGCCGTAGGGTGCAGGGCTACGAAATTTCTCACACGGGTTGCTGGTATTGGGTCCATGAACGATTGGGGTCAAAAATTCAAAACTTTTAAATAGATTTTTTTATATTTTGTAAACGAATTTTTGCTCATTTTAATCATTTGGAAAATGGTTTCTGTTCATGGACATAATAGATATATCTGGGACTTATCTAACATACTTCTGTTGCAACAATGACAAAAAAATTTTAAAACAACAAAAAAGTTAATAACTAAAAAATATTGAGATACAGCTTTCATACAAATAAAAAAAGTACATCTTTTAAAAGTACATCTTTTTTCCCTATATTACGGCGTAAAATTTGAAAATTCGCGGAGTTTAGAAGTTTGAAATTTTCAGCTTTATGAATATTAATGTTTAATACATGACGTTCGTAATATATGACTGTTATTACAAAAACCACGCTTTGATCATCATAAAAATGATATTTTTAAAAAAAATTCAGTAATCTTTAATTTTGCAAATAATTAGAGATTATTTTATTGCGCTTAGTTGTTATCTTTCTTTTAAAAAATAAAGAGAAATATTTTGTCACAAGACTAAAAAAAAAAAAAATAAATAAATAAATAAATAAAATAAAACATTTATTCTCTTATTCCAAACAAATCGTTTTATCGTCTGCAGTCAAAACAACATGATAAATTAAATTTCATAAGAAAATGTATAGTAGTCAAAAAGCATTTTTCTGAATCGAATCTCTGCGCTATCGAATCTATGCATCTCACACGTGTAGAACGGGTTAAGCATCTGGTATTCACTTAAAAACTGAGCCTACAGCGTGGTTTAAAAATTCTCACTACATGGTTGTATTTGGGGTTTGCAGGTTCAGCTTGACATTTATTTGCACAATGAAGAATAGTTTTCTATCTATGCTAAAATTTAGTTGAACGCAATTGAAAAAAAAATTGTATTTTTATGTGTCACTTTTATGGACAACAACGCATTTCTTGTAAAACAGTTTACATTATTTAAACAGACGGATGTTCTTCTGAACCCATTTATACGTGACATTCTTCGTCAAGTGTAAATTGTTTTGTGTTACTGGCTAAGGTATTAAGTTATATCTGTATAATTAGAGGTAATAAAGAATCTATAAGCAAAATGTGAATATATTCGATTGTAATTTATATCATTAACGTAACAGCATTGTTGAGGAAATCCAATTATGCAAAAATAATTGTACAATAAAATATATAATACTTTAAAAAAATAATAAAATTAAAAATTATAGAAGTATATTTCATATTTTATTTCTGTCAAATCTTCGATGTTAATAGATGTACGCATTTTTTTCTATTAAATAAAGATAAAAATAACACCTTACACACACATAAATTTGAAATAAAAATTATTGCTGTAAATATATTACTCCTAAAAAATAAACAGATTTCCATTTATAAATTTATTGTAATAAAATATTACAGTTTCGTGAAATGATCTAAAGCACTCCTAAAGATTTCCTACAAAATATGCACTAAAATATTACAAATTTTAAACATTTTTCAAATGAATTAGCTACAATTTTTAAAAAATCAAATTATATCTTCGAAACACTAAAAAGCGTATTTTCATTATATTTTTCTGCTCCTTCTTTTTTGTTTACTTTCTCAGAAGTATTTCAAACAAAGTTTTATTTAATTGAAAAAAAAGTATATATCTCTATATGTAATAAGCCGATTTCACGAAAGGATTTCCCAGGAATGATAGATTATTGTACTTCTAAATCGAGTATTTAATGAGCAACAAATTACTCCAAAGAGACAGCTCATTGGTCAAACTGTGTTTAATGGCCCTCTATTAAAGGACTAAATCTTTCCTGGCAATTGAATCTGGAGAAACCATTTGTTTACCATCTTGAAGGGAAAACTTTTGAAGAAAGGTAAATACGTTAAATAGGATGAATTTGTTTGTTTTGATTAGACAGCGAGTAAATTAATGAATTGATTAAATAAGATTAAAGACTTTACCATCCATTTTAGGGAGAGTTGCAAAACCCTTTAACAAATGGGTTTGAATAAATAGTTTTGTATATTGCTAAAATGTTTTTCTTTTTTATATATATATTAGGATTTTTTGAAGAACTTGTGAAATGTTACAGATTTATATAAGTGATAAAGAGAAAGGATAGCAATATAATATCTAATCATGTTAAATATTTGATAAAAACATAGTGAAAAAATGAATATAACTTTTATAAAAGTCCAGAAAACCATTGGTTTAATTTTAAGGGAAAGTTTCAAAAGTGATTTAGAAGTGTTTTTATTGAAACTGTTAAATGTATACTTATTAAAATGTCTCGTACATATATATTCAAACAATTCAGGAAAAATAGCTTAAATTTTAACAGTAGATGACTATAATTGTAAAACGGTGTTAAAAAAAGAACACTTGATAAGTTAACGAAAAAAATATCAATGTCATAAGCAAAACTATATGTTTACCTTTATTCTTCAAAAAAGCATTGAAAACTGACCCTTTATTTTAATTTCAATTGTAAAGTGCTATTTCTAGGTTTAGTATGATGTCACATCTTTACTTGAAACAGACTATATTACAGTTGATTTTTTTTTTATTAACAATGATTGAATAACCCAAAAACTAATATAAAGCAAAATAAAACAAAAAGAAATACTGTATACCAAATAAATGTTTAGATATATTGAAGAATTTACATCTAAAAATGTTTTTAGGTATACAGATGACATATTTATTCATATTTTGTATTTTTATTCTAAATTTAATAAAATTTATCCAAGATTTATTATTACTATTAGTATTATTACATAAAGCTTATACTAATGATAAGTGCATGATTTTCCAAATGGAAAACAATATTCTTCAATTAAAGATTTGAAAGATGCCATTGAGAGCGCTTGGCTTAAAATTTAACCAGAAACAATAGAGAACCTCATTTTATCGATGAAAAACCGTATATTTAGATTAATTCATCAGAAAGGAGCAATAAAAAAGTATTATTTTTTTATTCTTGTTCTGCTGCAGAGTATAAAACTACTGTGCTTAAACTTTTGACATACTCATTTTTGTTGTTTTGATAAATTTTATTATTTAAGATAAATTTTATTGCATAAATCTGTTAACTCTCTTTTTAAAACTACAATTTGTAGGTTTTGTGAAAAGGAAAGTAATTTTCACTCATTAATATAATTTTATTTTGAAATTTTCTGTTGTGCTTAAACTTTTGACACGCACTGTGTATGTGTTATTTAAATGAAAAAAAAAGTTTTTACAAACTTTCCCATTGATATTTCATTAAAATTTTCCGTCCAGTGGATATCATAGGCATTGTTTGGTCTCATTCTTTATTCAATTTTAAGCATTTGTTTTACAGATTAAATTTACATTATTTTTTTGTATATAACCATTAATATTTAATTTTGTACAATGTATATTAACTCGTAACAGGTATTTTGAAATTTTGGTACACTGCATCTACGGCGCTGTCTCCCAGACCACGCTTTACTTTTTTTTTCTTAAATGTTATAATTAAAATGTTTACAACAAAATACGATCTTTATGTTTTGGAGATTGTGTATTTTCAATACAAATTAAATTTATACCGTTTATAAAAATATTAATGAGAATAGTGGAATTTAAATCAATATTACAAATTTTTGATCAAAAGCCGCTTAAATTAGCATGTTTATAATGAATGAATAATAAAATGTTTTTCTTTATTTTTATTGGTTATCCTGTCACACAATTGTATGATGAATAAATTAATTGTAAAACATTGAATGTGGATGACTTCTATAACAAAAGACACAACTATAAGTCAACGTAAAACTTGTGCAATAAAAATATATTTTATTCACGTTTCTTGTAATATTGAAGTTACTTTTAAAAAATTTTACCATTTTCATGGCGCACTTTTTGAATGTATTCTAAGCATAAAGGTTTTTGGCAGGAAACGACAGCAATAAACGACCATTTAAAACGTTTTTTTTTTCATCGTAATACTTAGAACAATTATTTTTTAAATCACCATTCACATATTTGTCGGATTTTCCTTTTAGAGGAATGGGAACTTTCATAATAGAATTATTCATCACATTCATCTCCATGAAAAGGATCACTCACCACTTCATCTAGAAGTCTTTGAATCGTTTCATCATAGTATGCATCAAATGGATTTAAAATATTTCTCTGTCCGAGTTTCAACGACATTCTCCAACACAGCAAAAATGTGCAACATTAAAGGTAAGGCACTGTCTGCTAGACCTCTCTAATAAAAAATAAACTTAATAAAAATAAAACCACGTGCGAAAACTTTTACCCAATAAGAAAGGTTTTTCAAGGTCGGAAAAGAGGAAGATACCTGAAGAATTTATTCAATCGACCAAAAGAAAAAAGAAGGGTTGAATATTATGATAGATCTGTGAGACCGGCAATACCTGTTACTGGTTATAAATTTTTCTAAAATCCCTTAATAGAGCCTTGATCATCTGGTCAAATCTCCTATTAATTGGGCCAAGTCTCCCTACATAATCCTTTTCTAAACAATAGCTAATTTATATGCTAACCCTAACTTATTGTACAAGGTTTATACCTTGAATGCAATTTCAAAATTTTCACATTAATTAAAATAATATTACTTAAATTTCTATGATATAATTTATCTGAAAAAAGCTTACAAAATATAAAAAACAGAACTTTCAGATGGAAATCACGTCACAAATGATCTTTTCATAGCATACCGATTATCTGTATAAAACAAAGATTTTTTTAGCATTCCAGTAGATTGGTTGACACCTACTGGTAAAACTCTGAAGTCCTTTAAAAGATGAAAATTGAGGGGTGGGTCAATCCTCCCTTATTAGCAGACCTTTGTAGTCTTATATATATTGATGTGTGTGTGTGTGTGTGTATATATATATATATATATAAACAAAGTTTTAGCTATTTTTTGAAAAAAAAAATATTTATAATAAAAATTTATTTACAAAGCTCGAGAAACAAAATGTAAATAATGGACTCTTGAAGTATTTACAGTTTATGTCTCTTTGTTTAAAAGAGGTATTTAAGAAATTACATTTCAATAAAATTGTTTTAATGTCACTTCAACAAACAACCGCAATTTTAAAGAAAATAAACATTCCAGCAATATTATTAAGACCATGATACGTGTTTCTATAAAAATTTCCTTTAGGGCTACTTTTAAAGCCTGAACACAACTAAGCTTTGCATACTCAATTGTATTCAGGGACAGATCGAAGGTATATAGAACACCCGTGGGCAAATTCATTTTCATTTGTGGCTCTTTCTCTTTTATCCTTTAAAAATAACCTGAAATAATAATATTTTAATAGAATTCTCAGAAGAAATCCAATTACAATTTTATTTCTTTCTGCTTAGATCAAGAGCGTTAAATATGTTTTGATTGTTCTATTTACATAATATAATGTATATTTTTAGAAGTTCCGAATTGTCATGGGTTTATGGATGGGTGTTTTAAATCTCGCGTTATCCAAAAAATCACATTTTGGGAAATCGCAAAATTCCTAGACCTGCATCTGTTGACTTTTATTTAAACCAATTCGGGTCTACCATTATAATGCCAGACTAGTTTTTCAGACAGATTACAGACAAAATACAGATTTATCGATAAAATGCATTGAAAAAATCAAAATCAATCTTCTAAATGAAAATATTTATTTATTTTTATTACAAACGTTGAAAGTACTTATACTTTTGCTTTAACACATCACTAAATTTTTTTATTGTATATGTGAAATCATGCAGTTCTTTTAACATTAAGTTCTTTCACTTCTTAATTAAAAAATATCCTCTTTCAGTACTTAAAGTCCTTCTTAGAATAGTTGCCTAATTGACATTAATGCAATTCCATTTAACCTAAAATTCTATTAAAATATTATAATCTGACACAAAATTTGTTCTTATATGATTAACTGATCGCGATTACTTAATCTAAAGTAATTGCTATTTATTTTCTTATGAATGTAAAAGTAATTAATGAAATTAAATTTTTCTACTCCTAAATGCACAGTTAGAATCATATCTAAAATACATATTAATTTAATGACGCTTGACTTAAAATTTACGAGATTAGAATAGTACTTTATTTTCTTAACAACGCCGGAAATATATTTAATTTAATTTTAATCACAATACTCTTTTTAATGAAATCATTAAGTCCTCTTATCATTCTTTTTAACTAAAGAAATTGAATTTTTTTACTCCTAACGTATACTTAGAACAGTTATTTAAATGGACATTAATTTAATGTCTCTTTACCTAAAATACTGCCATCAGGAATGAAAATTGCTATTTATTTTCCTTTCTTTATTAAAAATATTTTCTACTTTCTCCTGATCATAGTACTAGAACAATGAAATTGCTTTCTTTTACTTTTAAATGTATACATAAAGTTGTTGCCTAAACTGATATTAATGCATTGGCATTTGATATAAAACACCTTCTTTCTGAGGAAAAAAAATGTTTCTTTTTTAATCTTATCAAAGTAACAATAATTAACAAATTTGTATTTTTCTACTTCTACACTTATAGTTAAAATAATTTATTAAATTTAATTTAACAACATTGTATCTAACACTATCCCCGAGAGATAAAAACAGTTATTCATTTTCTTAACAATGTTTAAAGTATCTTTTTTTTAATTTTTATCACAGTACCAGCACTTATTTTATGAAATCATTCAGTCCTCTTATCATTATTTTAAATTAACCAAATTGTATTTTTTTCTATTCAGAAGTCATATTTAGAATAGTTACTTAAATGAACAATAATTTAATGCCGCTTCACCTAAAATACTGCTTTCAGAAACGAAAATAGCTATTTATATTTCTTATCATAGTTGAGAATAGTTTTTACTTTCTCCTGATCACAGTACTGGAACAAATAAATTGCTTTTTTCTACTCCTCTACTTTCTACTCATACATAGAAACTGCTTAAACTGTTATTTATGTGATACCATTCAATCTAAAGTACTTCTTTCTGAAATAAAAATTGTTATTTGTTTTCTTACCAACGTAACAATGATTAACGAAATTGTATTTTTTACTTCTAAATTCACAGCTTCGTTTTCTAAATAAACTTCAATTTAGTGTCACGTGACATCAAAATATAATCTTCACAAATAAAAATAGCCACTTATTGTTTAAACAATGCTCAAAGTATCTTTGATTTTACTATAATAGCAGTACTAGGACTCTCGTGTTTTGTGTAATCATTCAGATCGTTTACAATCATTTTCAGAAGCATTTCTATTCAAATAACTAACTCATTTGCAGAACCATTGCTTAAATTAAAATTAATTTAATATCACTTTTTCAAAAATATTCCATAAACAATTGCTTATTTTTTTATTACCATTGACAGTAGTTTTTACCACAGAGTAGTAACAAAGAATCAACTTTCATACACTGTAATGGCAACTTGTTTAGCATGGGATTACGCATAGATAGTAGCGACACGAGCGGACCACTCTGAAACTACGACCATAACATAAGAGAGGTTGCTAATTTGGTGAAACATCTCTTCCTTGGCGACAAATGATAAGGGAATAAAAAATATATACAGTGACGGCTTGCTGCTTCTTGTTTTGAAATTTATGAAAGAATTATTTTAATATGAAATAACTTTGACGTATTCATCTTGCAAACAATACATGTGTCTCTTCGTAACATAACGACCTAATAATTTAAACTTGAAAATTCAAGAATAATAACAGTAATAATTACGAATCAATATAAGCGCAGAAATCTGAGATCAAATAGCATAAGCACATGTGCAAAGATAATCAAATCAGCATTCAGCAAGAAGCGCCAAGCCAGAATAGGGTTACAGTTAAACAGAAATCACGAGGATAAAAATCGCCAACGTGATGGTTTAGTTTTTAAGTGATCCACTGAGGGCGTTCTTTTCAAGTAGAGTTGAGGCTCTGTTACGTACTCTGTGGTTTTTACTATTTCCTAATCACAGGACCAGAACAATGAAATTGCATTTTGTCTACTTGTAAACGGATACACAGTGCTGTTGCCTAAATTGATAATAAAGTAAAACCATTTGATCTAAAATGCTTTTTTCTGAGATAGAAATTGTTATTTATAATCTTATTAACGTAACAAGAATTAACGAAATTGCATTTTTCTTCTTCGAAACCCATAGTTAGAATTCTTTTCTAAATAGTCATTAATTTAATGTTACTTGAGCGAAAAATATAATTTTCACAAATAAAGTCAGCCACCTGTTTTTGAAGCCACCTAAAAATGAGAAAGTATCTTTCATTTCACTGTAAATGTGGCTTATCATTTCGTTAAATCATTCAGTTTTTCCACAATCATTTTCAATTAAAGAAGCAATACTTTTTTGCTAATATCTCATACATAGAACCATTTCATTCATTAACACTAATTTGATGGCACTTCACCTAAATACTGTCTTCAGAAATGAAAATAGCTATTTATTTTTCTTATCATCGTTGACAGTAGTTTTTATTTTCTCTTGATAGCGGTACTAGAATTTCTTTGTGTGGAAGGTAAAATTATTTGGTTCTTTTACCAAACAATTCCTTACTTTCTCAGTTAACAAAAATGTGTTCTTCTATTTCCAAACTCATACTTAGTATCGTTCACAAAATTGATAGTTTTGTAAAGTTATTTGATTCTTTTCGAGATAAAAATTTTTATTTATGAATAAACTTCAGAATAAAAATCATAAGTTTCCTAAGTGATGTACAAATTGTTATGAAGTCCAAAAACTACGCAAGCATTAACATACACTTATGATATTCAACGTTTCGACCGTCATCTGACAGCTTCATCAGGAAAACTCTGTCATACTGCTTGGAAATTAGAGCAGAACGTCTTGAAATTTAAAAGTTCAAGAAGTTTAAAAGTAAAAGCTTTTAAAGCTTTAAAGATGAACTTTCAAATTTCAAAACGATTTTGCCCTATTTTGGAAGCAGTATGACTGTATTTTTCTGATGAAAGTCTGAAATGACGATCGAAACGTTGAATATCATAACTATATTTTAATGCTTGCGTAGTTTTTGGATTTTACAACAGTTTGTACACAATTTAGTAATTTTGTGATTTTTATTATCAATTTCATTTGCAACTGTTCATGTTAATGGTAATAATGTAATGATGTAAATATCCAGCTGTTTCATCGTCTAAGTGCTATCTATATTCTAATCAATGTAAAGGTAATTGAAGAAAATGCCACCTTTCTACTTCTAAATTAATTACGTTTGTCGAGTAAAATAGACATTAATTTAATGGCACTTGACCTAAAATATATTCTTCAGAAATAAAATAGCTATTTATTTTATAAACGATGTTAAAAATAACTTTTACTCTACTCTTATCACAATATTAGCACTTTGATCTTTTATGAAATCATTCAGTTCTCTTATCATCTTTTTCAATTAATGAAATTGCATTAATTTATTTTTAACCGGGGTTCTCGTTGCCACTCGCCATTGTACCGAACTGTGGCAAAACGCTCCATCTGTCGAGTAAAAGAACAACTAGACGCGCCAAATTGCGAGTGCTCTTTTCCGTGTGTATGTACCAATACAGTGGAGATTCTTATCTGCGTGGCTCAACGATTGAATATTACTTTATATGTTCTCGAGAATATGTTGATCTTATTATGTTGTCTTATCTCGATGTTCTCCTTAACAATAAGAGATAAAAATACCTATTTTTATCTCTTATTGTTAAGGAAAGTTGATTTTACTTTCTTCTAATCCCAGTTCTAGAAGGATTTGTTTGTGTGAAGCGATTCAGTTCTTTTTGTGAATGAGTTCCTTTACTTCTAAAATTAGCGAAAGTTCGTTCTTTTTTCTTAAACCCATATTTAGACTTGTTCTTTAAATGGGTAATAATCTAATGCTATTGGGTCTAAAATAAATCCTTCATGGATAACTAATAGCTTTTTATTTTTTTAACAATGTTGAAAATAGTTTTTATTTTGTCTGATCAAATCATTAGCACTGCGTCTTTTTCGAAATCATTCGATTCCTATACCATCCTTTCCAATTAGCTAAATTACATTCTTGTACTCTTAAGTAATGTTTAGAATCATCATGTAAATAGACATTAACTTATACTATTTGATTTAAATTACGTTTTTAAGAATCCAAAATAGCTTTTAATTTGCGTATCAACTTAAAAAATAGTTTTCTGTTTTTTTTTCTTCTAACCACAGTACTATTTTTTAAATGAAATTATTCTGTCATTTTACCAAATTACGGTCTTTTGTTGTCAATTAACGAAAGCGTGCTCTTCTATTCCTGAACTGGTACATAGAATCCTTGCTCAAATCGAAATTAATGTGATGACATTAAAATACTTCCTCCAGTTAAAAAAAATAGCTATTTTCTCATCAATGCTGAAAGTAACTCTTATTGCCTTTTATCACAATACAGTAAAATCCCGATAATTTGGATTAACTGGGACCAGACCCAATCCGGATTATCAAATATCCGGATTATCCGGAGAACTAGAAAAAAATGAATTAAAATAAAACATACTTACATAAAATCACCATTATGTTAAACGTATTGAATATTTGCAGACAGTAAAAATGTTTACTTTGCTTAATTCTTCCGAAAATATTTCAGAAAAAGTTTTTTTAAATTCAGAATACGGCGATGAAACAAGCTAGTGTTATGGAAATTAGCCAATCGCTTCTCAAACTTGAAAAAAAAATAACCAAACCGATCCGAATTATCCGGAGATCCGGATTAACGGAATCCGAATTTGCGGGGTTCTACTTTACTAGTATTTTTTTGTAAAATCATTCAGATATTATTCCCTGTACTAGGGTAATTCGCACTTTTCTATTCTTAGAACAAACACGCAAAATTCTAACATAAATGGACATTAATTGAATGGTTAAAAATACTTCTTTAACATGTAAAAAAGCTGTTCATTTTCTTAACAATGCTGAAAGATTTTTTTCTTTTTTTTTCAGATCACAGTACAAGAACTTTGTTTTGTATTTAATTTTCAGTTTCTTTACCATCTTTTTCAATCATAAAAATTCCTAAATTTTGTTTTATTCCTATATACTTTTTTTAGAAACATTATCTAAATAGATATTACTAATTTAATATAACTATCTAAAAACCTTCCTTAATAACTCTTAGCAAAGCTGAATGTACTTTTTATTTTTTCAGATCACAGTACTAGCCGTTTATTTCTCTTTGTTTTGTTTTAAGTCTTTCAGTTTCTTTATCATCCCTTTCAATTAACAAAATTGCGCTATTCAGCTCCCCAACTTTTACTTCTTAACATTGCCTAAAGATATGTTAATTTAATGCCCCTTGATTTAAAGTGCTTCTTTTAGATATAGAAAATACCCTAAGCAATGCTGATGCTATTTTTTATTTTTTCAAAAACACAGTACTAGCAATTTGTTTTGTGTTAATTGTTTCAGTACACTGTAAAAAAATTTTGTAAAATTCCAGTAGATGTACCGTAAATTTCACGGTACTACTACCATTTTCACTCTTTACGGTATGAATACCGTATTTCTAAGTTATATTAAGCGTAAAAAAATACAGTTTGTTCTCTTTCGATTGAAAACGGTATTTACACAGTAAAATGATTGTTTCTCAGTAAAAGCTCGGTATTTATACCGTAAAATAATTATTTTTCAGTAAGATAAATGACATTCTAAACATTTTCGTAGCATTTCAATAGATGTACATAAATTTTACGGTGCTTCTACTGCTTTCATTCTTTACGATATGAGTACCGTATTTTTAAGGCATATTAGGTATTAAAAAAATCCAGTATCTATTCTATTTCGATTATAAACAGTATTTGTACCATAAAATAATGTTTTTTCATTAAAAACGCCATTTATACTGTAAAATACTTATATTTCAATAAGGGAAAAAAATGGTATTCTCGCCTCGGTGAACGGCATATGATGTTCTTGCTGCTTAATGAGTGCAGATCTGAGGAGAGAAGGGGTTGGGGGGGGGAATTGTTTGGAGGACCAAGAAGCTCAAAGGAGTCCAATAGTTACAATACACATTGTACATTTAATTTTTACGTATACCATAACGTAACAATAAAAAAAGGAAAGGTCTATAATTACTTTTGTTAAATAGTATGAATATCTAATTAGCATCTTTAAATTCAGGAAAATAAACAATTTAAATTATGAGAGACGAACAAATTAGTCTTCAAAGTCGAGGAGGTATTATTAAAGATTCACATGCTTTTTAGCTCACAGGCTATCAAAGCCTTATGTGCCCGTCCGTTCTGTATGTTCGTTCGTGCGTAACGCGATAACTCGTGATAAAAATATCCGATCCACTTGAAATTTTGTATGTAGGTACATCCTGACAAGGTGCTTCCCTGATTAGTTTTTGGAGTTCATTCGATATGTATAAGAGGGGGAACGGGGGGGCTCATGCCCCTCCCCTTAGTTGATATAAACGGGATTTTCATGCAGAATTAAGTTTTCGTTCAAAATTTAGATTAAGATCATTCTGATGAGGCGATTCCGTGACTGTTATTAGGTGTTCATTGAATAAGTATAAATAGGGGGAACAGGCGTTCTAATGCCTCCCCCCCCCCTATATTTATATAAATGGGTTTTTCAAGCAGAATTTTCAGATTTCGTTCAAATTTCTGAATAGTTTTGGAAGTTTAATGGTTAAGTATAAAAAAGGGGGATAACTTCTTTTAAATTATATAAATGCTAAAGGGGTTTTTATTAAGAATTATCTAATTTGCTCTGAATTTTGGATATAGATTTTTTATATGATAAAGCATGTCTTTGATAGTATAGGAGGTTCAATGATTAAGTATAAAAAAAGAGGAAAGGAAAGAGCTTTTTCCCCTTCTTTTTTTTTTTTTTTTTTTTTTTTCGAACGAAATTAACCCTTGAAAATATAAGGCTTTTATGTACAATTAGTATTTGTAGCCTGTGAGCTCAATGCCATCAGTTTAACTGGACAGTACTCTTTTTTATGTATCTTGAGAGTCTGTATAAGAGGGAAGAGCATGTGTGACTGATCCTGGGCACGTCACGGCTCTCGACGGCCTGGATAGATGTCTTTTTCTAGTGCGAAATTTCAATCTTATATATTGAATGAGTTCAACCAATTCTTAATTTTTATTGAAGAATTATAGCATTCGTAGAAGTGAAACTCTAGGATTTTAAACTAGTGTAATTAATCAGTTATTCAAAGTCATGTAATTAAAATTAAAATATTGTGTACCATTGAATATATACCAGTGATATACGTTAAAAGGATTTATTCATCTTTGTATGCTCTTTGTGTTTTATTCAGTTGGATCCTTTTACCGGACGTGTGAGACAAAGAAGTATGTAACATTTTAATTATTTTTAAGTGAAAGGAATTAGTATGCAAGTATTTTTATTACATTTTTAACTTGCATAAATTCTTAATAAAGTTCTTCTTTAATGTTATATATCTGTCTTATTAATTTATTTTAGCTCTAAAAAACATTTTTTTAGGTATGACAAATAAGAAATTTGCCAGCTAAAAATTACTTAAAATTCAAAATTTATTGAAAAAAGCTAATAATACAATGTTAAAAATTTCCGTTCAAAGTTGAGTTAATTCATGAAGCAAAATAAAGAGAAGCACCGAGATATGGTATATTTTATTTTTCAAAAATTCCAAGCTGGGCAGCACGATCTGTTTTACCATTTCTTTTTCCGTATTCAGCAAGACAATTCCTTAACGTTCCTTACAATACTAATGCATCGAAAGTCGCATCACTCAATATTGAAGATCGGTGGCTAGTACGTTGCCTGTTTAAGAAAAAAACGAAATGGTATCGGGTGTGCTCAGAGGATGAAATTTTGGAGACGATAAATACACACTTCCCGCGAATAACCCCTGTTAAAATTTAGACAAAATTATCATAAAAGCAGAAAAAAATACATGCTTATTAGAAAAATATATTAAAATACCAAACAGTCAGTTGGCTTAGATTTATGCATAATCCATCGGTAAAACTACAAACACCGGTCCCCTTTCCTCTACCATTCTCATAAGTAGCTAAAATTCAAAAATTACACATACGTTGTTTAAATTTTAATGACCTCCGGCCACAATCTTGATGAGCTCAGAGATTTAGTAATTCACAATCCTGTTGATCTAAATCTTAAAAAGGGGGAAAGTTTCAAAATCTCTAAAAATCTTAAATCAAAATTTTAGAACCTATCTCACTCAACATTCTGACAATAATGCTATTTCGCCATACGGCGCAGTGTCGAATTCAGACATTTTTCTCCGGGAGGGACTTTAGTGGCTCCGGGGGGGGGGGGACATTATAGAATTCCGGAGGAAATGGCACTTTTTCACCAGTAAAAACACAAAAACTCTATTTTTCCGGCGGGGGACATTTCATTGCTTAGGAAATGGGTGTTCCCCCCTCCCGGGCACCTCATGAATTCAACACTGATACAGCGAGACTGCTATTTTCGTTAATGAAATGGTCTCTCGTACGGTAACTCACTCTCTTTCTACCCCCCCCCCAGCTAAATTCTGGAGAATTCTAATATTAAAAACCATTTAGACAGTTAAAGTTAATTCTCAATCTTATCCGCATGTCTCTAAACCTTCGGCAATCCCCCCCCCCTCCCCTGGTTGCTCTTCCGTCGGTCTTGGATAAATTATTCAGGCTGGATGGTAAATGATACTTTCAGGTTACTTCAGTGGTCATCATTCGAGTTTTGACACAAAAAGTACCATTGATGCTTTGCCTCCTACGCCTCCTATCAACACCCCCTATAGTGGGTGTTGCTCCTATCCGGATGGAACGATTATACGACCTTGTTCTTCTTAACACACTGTTAAAGATGTCTGTAAAATAATGATTCTCTGATCGTATATTTTGCACTCAATTTACCATCTTTCAAGTAAATTATAGAAACACGATTAATTTACAAAAATTCCATTCGACCAGTAAGGGGCTAATTGTTAATTTTGTATCCCCTCCCTCCCTTTGGATATCATACGTTATCATCCATCAATTCTCCCCCCCCCCCCGATAATGATATCGTTATCAAAGTGTAAAAAAATTTTATTTTTAGGATTTAGTTCTTTTGTTTGGAGTAATATACAAAACTGGTTAAATTTATTTTTTGGAAACTTTATTGATTCAAATGAAGATAATTTAATAAAATATCGCTTTATTCAAATAAAATTAAAAAAAAGTGACTATTTAAAAGCATATTATTTTATAAGAGTTTTTCTTACATAATGCATTTAACAGTAATTAAGTCTTGTTAAACTTGCCCTTCCAACGAAGGAGGGATGAGGGGGGGGGGGCGAGGGGAGACGTAGAAATTCTTATCAACAGAACAAGTGGATAACATTCTTTCGCTTTTATTTATTAGGAAACACAAGCTGCATTTCAAAAAAAATTATTGAAAGATTCCTCGATCCATGTTTATATATGCATACACATATGAAGATGACTAGGAATGTCAAAACGTTGGGGTATACCATATTTTAGAATTAGATAATTTTATTATAATTTAGTGATTTTAATGATAGCTTTGTATTTTCATAAAAATAGATAACTGAATTAAAAAAAAACATAATGTAATTTTTTTTTCAACAAAAATCCACATTACAAAGAAAAATAAAGTTTTGATTGGGTCAAAAATGATATTAATATCAAAAGGCAACACCCTCCCCCTCCCTAGAGATATCTTACGATATTATCTTTCAGACAACCCCTCCCCCCAAAATAATAATGTTATGTATGTACAGCCCAGTGTGACCGTTTTTTCAAGCTAAAAGCAGGTAGATTTGGACTGACAACAAGCTAAAAATAAATTCGATGGTCCTGCCTTCTATTGATGGTCAATATATCGATAGACTGACAACTATCTTTTAGTCTGAGTTTTCAGCTTGATTTAGCTTGTTGTAAGTCCTACAACAGTCCAGATTTCTTACAACAATCCAAAAACGGTCACACTGGTACAGCCCCTAATAAAAACATTATCATTCTTGTTTCTAGTAAAACCATCATAATTATTGACTAATCAAAACATTGTCCATGAAAATGTCTAGATTATAGGTAAAATAATGCAGTACACGAAATTTTGTTTTCGACGGAAGTTCTGATATCAGATCTTCGAGTCAAAAGCCTCCTTTACGGGTAGTAGTATAAGTCTCAGTGTTTGCCAACCAACCAACCTAATGGTGTCAACTTGTTGATGTGGATCAATGGAAGCTTGCTGAGTTATTCAAAGTGAGTTATTCGGTTATATTTCTTTTTTTCCTATAACTTACATAATTAGATAAATAATTTGAACTATATATATTTTAAATTTCTTTGTCTTAAAAGTATGTAATTAATTTGTTTGTGTACACTACCTAAGAAATGGAAAATAAATCACAAAAGTGCGCGTTGGATTATTTTTTTTTTATAGGAAAATTGACGTCTGTAAGTTTTAGAATATTTTCTGTTCAACATTTCAACTATTTCTCTTTAAATTTAATCCTTTTAATTAGAATATTTGCATAATATTAGTAATTTACACTTATCTTATGTAAAAGAAGGAATTTGACTTATTTCATTCCTCTTTTTGCTAGACTGTCCCATTCCCCTCCACTATTGTTTTTATGTTAAACTGCTTATATAAACAACAGTGCTGCTGTTAAGTTTAGTTTAAATTATGGATAATATATAACATTAGGTTTTCTAAACAGGGGAACTATTACAGCTACACGTAAACAAGTCATTAATATACAGCAAACATTAAAATTAAATGAAGCAAATTTACTTTTTTTAATAAACAATTTTTTTAATACAAATCTAAGTTTATGTTGATCAGCAACTTTTTTCAACAGAATATAGCTGCATCTCAGTGGCGTAGCCAAAATAGGTGACACCCGGGGCGGATGTAAATTGTGTTACCCCCAGCCACCATGGTGTCATCCCCACCCCCCGCCGATCCGTTATATTTTTTCATTCACACGCTATTATAACAAATTATTACATCCTTCCTCATTTACCTTTTGCCTTGCACTACGAATGAAAAAACAAAACAGAGTAACGGCTTTTTTTTAACCCATAATTCGCATAAATCAATGTGGTGTCTGTATGTAGAAGAAAATTCTTTCTTTTAAAGTTTGCTTTTCTTAGCCACTCGTTGGATAGGTTAGTTTTTGTTACCCGGTGCATATATCTTATTTAAACACTCCAGTCTGCATAAAATTTCAACTTCTCTAAGAAAATAAAATTAACTCTATTTCGTCGCACGCTAGAAATTTAATTTTATTTCAGAATTCTTTTCCAAAATCACATAAGATTATATATATCTATTTGCAAATAAATATCGGGTAACACCCTTTAAAGGATAACACCCGGTTCGGACCGCCCCCACTAGCTACGCCACTCCGTCTATCTAGTATGTAATTGTTGCTTAGAATAATACATAACGAGAAAAATTTTCTGTCCCATTCCATCCCATTCTTCCTTACTAACTAATATTGTAATAAATTTTAGTACTATTTATTACCAATATTAGAACTAGTACTAACTAATATATCCCGTACTACTAATAACAATAATTAATTAAAGCTTGAAAACATAGTATATTAACACACGAAAAAAATCCTAAAAACCCGATTTAAGTTTAAAACAAAATCTGATTTAAATAAAAATATACATAGATATTTTTAAAACAATAATTGACACCTTAGTTGCTTTTTAAAAGCGTGCATATTCATTCATATGCCATTCATAATGCTGATTTTAAAAATAGTGAGAAATGGTGTTTATATTAAGACTTTGTTTGGTTTTAAATGTTTATAAAATATAAAATAAGACTTGTAGATTAATTGCTCTTAAAAGTAAAGTCATCGTCTTGTTTAATTTTATAAAACGCAGAAAAAAGAGGGGGGTGGGAATTAAGTCAATTTAAACCAGAATAAACTAATTTCTATGGAACTTTTAAAAATCAGCTGGCATATTTGCAATTATGTTTACAATTCTCTGACAGCTCATATCTATGTGTTATTAACAGTATTTATGTTTTCACTAGTTAGAAACTGGGTTATTTATTAAATTCTAAGTCAATTAAATTTCATTTAAACTAATGTTTGACTAAATAGTCGATTCGGTATTTTGGGATTCAGCATGTTATACACGAATATAAGTGTCATTAAACTAATTAAAAAACACTTAAAAACGTGTTACTTATAATTCAAATACATTCGCATTTATATTCTAAATAAATGCGAATTACGGCCATTATTGATCCCACCCCCTCCTCCCTAGGAAAAAAAAAGCAAGCAGTTAAAGTCTAATTACTGGAGTGATATATATATTTTTAACACGTTCGCTGCCTCTCGCCCGAAAGTGCCTGGTATGGCGCCAACGTTAAGGGGCCACTCATGCGCCAGCGCGGTATGTGGGGTGATGTCCAATAGCCGCTGGCGCGGGAAATTCTTTTACTGATTCTTTGTTATAAAAAGTAAATCGGCTTCTGAGAAAAACCCACTTCTACTATGCGGCATTATCTAGCATCACATCTTTACGTAAGCGGCAGCGAACGTGTTGTCTTTTTTGCACACAGAGAGAGTTTATTAAATCGGATTTAAGTCTTTATGTTAAAGGTTTACTTTCTAATAAACTTTTTTTTTTTTTTTTTTTTTTTTAATTTGGATGGTAAAAATAATGAAATGTCTGATTTTGTGAAGAGGCCTATTATCAAATGAATTTTTTTCTTAAATAGGCCCCAAATTTTGCTTTAATTGAGCCTGATTACGTAAATTTACATTCAAAATTTAGAGTTTTACATATTTAGATCTTAGACCAGGGGTGCAAAAATATAGGCACCAGCAGAGTCAGTCACGCGCCACTAAAATTTAATAGCATTCTAGCAAGTAATGTGTACAAATTATTAGATGATACAAAACGAAATAAATTTTATAGTAATAGCATAGGAGCAACTAGAGGGAACAACTGGCGCAAAGTCTTTTAAAGAGAAACTTTGTGAAATATGCTTTAATTTATTTTTCTTCGGAAATGCATGAAAATAGCAGCTGTTTTGTTATTCAGAAACTGCCTAATTGCACTCAATTTTCTGTTTTTTTTAAAAATGCAATAGATCGTTTATAGCAAGCTTTCAAATTTGACATTTTTGAACACATTCCCCGACGAATGCAGAAAAACCGGTAGAAAAGCTGGAGGAAAAAGGGTGATTACGTGATCGAAATAGCTAAGCACTGGACAGGTAATTTACTTACATAAAATGGAAAATTAAGTTCGATTCGAAATCTATTCCATAGTCAGGCCTTCCAATTTTATATCTTTCTGTTAAAAATGAATTTGTATATGCGTCAAAATGTATTGCGCTTGTTGAGAGGAGCTGTTGAGAACTCCCTAGCCGTACCTTCCATTCCACATTTTATCACATCTTTTCAATATTGGAAGGTTTACGGGAAGTGTAAATTATAATTATCATCTATTTGGGATCTTCGAAATCAGCCTGCGTAATTTTTGTCATAAAATATTAATAATTGTAAAAACCATTGATTTACAGCATAACTATTTAGTTTCTTACGTACGCCAAAACCTTGTGTGATTTTTTTTTTTTTTCAAATTGATTATTTAGAGAATTGAAAGAATATGGTTTATATACGTGTATATATTTTTTAATTACATTTTATTTTCGATAATGAGTAATTTTAATATGATATTCATTTTAGACGGAAAAGGGAGGGGTCTTCATCTGGTATTTTATTTCTTTATTTATTTTACAGTCATTATCGTCCAAACTCTTCAAAATTTTTTGGAATTAAAACATGTTTTCACAGTTTTTGACAAGCAATCCAGAAAAAATATTGATATTTACTAATAAAATGGCTGGTATAAAGATTTTTTTCATTTGGTATATTTAAGTCATTAAGAAATAATGTTTATTTTCAATAACAGGAAATTTGAAATGGAGAAGGAATATGGCTACCCAGTTTCATTTTTGAAGTACGGTGGAGGAGTAGACTTGGAATTATCTACTACCCAGTGGCAAAAAATATCTCGATGGTCTGCGACATATATACGGCAGAAAATAATCCATAGGTAAAATGTTTTGCAGTTGTAAAGTTAATTAAACACTTACTTGGAACGATTTTATTCGTTTTATTCACTTCTATTAATTACTAACTCAAGTTTTTGGATTAAGTAATAAAGTGTTAAATGTAATAGAGAGCAAAATAAATATCCATGAAAAAATAATCTACAAAGAAGAAAAAAAAATCTGTAACACCCGTCTACATTCTTTAACTTTCTGGTAAATGGCTTGTTATATGAATAATAATTGCAACAAATAGTGGATATGACTGAATATCAGCACTTTTTTGTTGCATAAATACTAATCACAGTTTATTTTTTTAATTTTTCAAAAAGAAATACAATCAAACACAAATTAAAGTCGATATTTGATTTTTCTTTTTTTATTAACGGCTTGATACATTTCTTATAATATTTCAAACCCATAATTCTTATGATAAAATAATGACTTTTAGTTATTACTAATAGCATAATTTTATTTGTAGGTACTTTAAAATTCACACATAATTCAGCTAAAATGGCGTCTCAGTATTATCATTCTTATACGCATACTTTTTATTTATTTCTAGTTAGAATTTAAAAGAAAAAAAACTTTTTAACCTCTCCTCCATTCTCCAAATAAACAGAATTATTAAATTGATTTCTTTTCCATACCATGCTCTTCATTATAATTACAGATTCACTGTCGCCAGATGCCACTCACGGCAAATTTTCCTGCGACTTGTAACTTCTGGTGTTTACGGGTGCGCGGGACACAAAAATATTAAAATTTTATTAAACAGTTTTATTGCATTAAAAAAATTCTTCTTAAAATGACGTTTAAAACCTTTAACGATAAAACATTGTTTCGTTTTTTACTGAATTAAGAGATATATTTTTCGTTTTGGTTTCTTTTTAAAATCTAGCTTTCAAAGCAATCGTTCTCATAGAAATGACTTTTTCCGAAAATACTTTTTTTTCTTGGTGAGTTTTTTTTCACCATTTCTTGTATTTAAACTGCGATAACTGAAGAACTGTTAAAGAAAACTTGTTAAAATTTGGAACATGTCTTTTACAATTGTTTTATTTTAATTTTGATTCAGCAAATTTAAAAAAAAATATTTAAATTTGAAAATATGATTTTAAAAAATTATATTTTTTCAATTTTTTACATTAAATATTTTTAAATTTTATTTAAATTAATATTTTTTAAACTCCTAAATCAGAATTAAAGCTTATATATTTCTGTTCATATAAATGAAAAGAAATTCTACGAATAATATTTCGAGTTATAAAGATTTTAAATTACCCCCACTTTTTAATAACTATTAAATTAAAAAATTAAAAAACATTATGAGAAATTAAGTCACGTGCTTTTGTTTCCAAATGATATGGTAAACCATCAGAAAAAAAATTCAAAATTTTAACTCAATAAATAACAGTTACTTGAAAATATGTGCTTTATTGAGTGAATATATTAAATTAAGGATTTAAGCTCCGACATTTCCATTTTTGTTTAAACACATAGCCTACACTCGGCTGGGTAATAAATGTTCAATCTAATATTAATCCTGTTGTAGTGTTATTTACAGACCTCTTGCTGCCCCCTCCCCTTTTAATATTTTTATTATTATTATTCTTTTTTTTTTACACAGGATGCAGTATCTATTTTTTACTATGCATTTCTACTTTTTCAACTGTTTGTTACAGCTTTTTTAATATGCAGATGCTTCTACTTTGAAAGCAGTTCTGAAAATAAAATAAATAAATTGCATAAATAAATTGTTACAAAAGTTGAAAAAGTACATACACACAACAATAGATATCAATTTAAAGTATCACATCCAAAAAAATAATAATATAAAAATATTAAAATACAAGTGAGAAATTTGTAAGATATTTCCCCGTGATTTTAAAATTAATATTGGAATTTAGCCACGGTACTGTTGTAGGTTCTTAAGAGTAATGGGAAGCTCCCACACCAGTCATGGGAAGAAATGAAAACACTAATGTAAATTCTGTGGGAGCGTTACTTTCAAATATTTAATTTGGATATTAATATTTTTAAATGATTTTTTTGTAGGATAAATGAAGACGATCTACCCGGGGAAGTTTATAATTTTTAGATGTTTTCTTAATTTGTTCTTCACTTACAGAACTGGTTCTGAAATTGAAACTACCCAAATATACATAAAAAATCAATAATTAATGTAGGAAAAAGAAAACTAGCTCAGTTGTAGATCATTTTCATCTATTCTATGTAATGTATACACTATATTGCCATTGATTATTGGACACTTGCGATTTTAGAAATTTTACTAAATATCTAGAAAAATACATGAGGAATCATCTCGAAACTCTTAGTGTATAAATATAGTATACGCCATACATCGCCGTGAAGATTTTTTACCGAAACTCCATAGTGGACCGTCAACAAATTAAAAAAAAATGAATATCTTTTGAATTACCCTGTCAAAACTAATGTAGCAAAAGTGCTCAAACTCTAGATTATGATTGAATGCCTTATTGTAATACACTGTGTTCATTTTTATGCAAATAGCATGCATACTCGCAGAGTAATTAAGGTTTTTATGAAAATATTCCTAAATTTTTCCGAGTTTTTTCCTTATAATTTTCAGAGTTCTTAATATAAAATAATATTTTTTTCAGAAAATATGGCAAACATCATTGCACACAGTACCTTGTAATCAGAATTAAAAAATAATGAAAATTGTGTATAAAATGAGTAGGTTTACTAAATAATTTTTTACTGCGCATGCGTCAACGATATCAAAATTTCATTTGCATATTATGTTAGTTAAATGTATAGAGCAACTTTTGTGAAAGTCACAAAATCATAACTTGAAAATTCTGAAAATAATCGCCAATTGAATTAGTTGAATATCCTTCATTCTCAAAATGAAGCAAAAACAAGAGGGGTTGTATCCATATATTCATTGATTAGTGTCAATATAGAATACACAATACGGGATGTACTTACTACATTTGGATAAAATCCCTCATTTTTTTGCTTCATTTTGGAAACAACGGATTTTGTCCTTTTTCTATAGACGATTACTTTCAGAATTTTCAAGCTATGATTTTGAGACTTTTACAAAAGTTGCTCTATACATTTAGCTAACATAATATGCAAATGAAATTTTGATATCTTTGACGCATGCGAGGTAAAAAATTATTTAGTAAAACTACTCATTTATCACACAATTTTTATTATTTTTTAATTCTGATTACAGGGTGCTGTGTGCAATGTTGTTTGTCCTATTTTCTGAAAAAAAATATTAATTTATATTAAGAATTCTGAAAATTATAAGGGAAAAACTTGGAAAAATTTAGGAGCCTTTTTATAAAAACCTTAATTACTCTGCGAGTATGCATGCTATTTGCATAAAAATGAACACAGTGTATTACAATAAGGCATTCAATCATAATCTAGAGTTTGAGCACTTTTGCTACATTAGTTTTGACAGGGTTATTCAAAAGATATTCATTCTTTTTTAATTTGTTGACGGTCCCCTATGGAGTTTCGGTAAAAAATCTTCACGGCGATGTATGGCGTATACTATTATATTTATGCACTAAGAGTTTCGAGATGATTCCTCATGTATTTTTCTAGATATTTAGTAAAATGTCTAAAATCGCAAGTGTTCAATAATCAATGGCAATATAGTGTATATATACAGGGTGTTTCTAAATCCATATTCCAAACTTTAAGGGGTGATAGCACACATCAAGACAAACAATATTTTAATAGGAAACCAAGGGTCCCAAAGTCTTCCGAAGGAGATAGGCGCCATTAAAGTTTAGGGTCCAAAAATTCAAATGATTATGAAAAACAGAAAAATTGGTCGATTCGTTTGCGGTTTTCACTAAAATTATTCTTTATGTCAGTATTGTCTTGAAAATAAATTATAAAAATAAATTTCAAAAAATGACGATAGAGGGCGCTTTAGATTTTAGAGTAACGAACAACTATTTTTTTCCGTTATTTTTTGCATCTCATTAAAGGTTTCGTAAGCTTAGACTTAAACTTAAATTTTGAGCTCAAAATCTGAATAGTTGAAAGCAGTTAAGTAGCACAAACTTAACTGTGTTCAGAGGGTTTTAAATTCAAATGATTATAAAAAACGGAAAAATTGGTCGATTGATTTGCGGTTTTCACTAAAACTATTCTTTATGTCGGTATTTTATTGAAAATGAATCATAAAGATAAATTTCAAAAAATGCCGATAGAGGGCGCTTTAGACTTTGGAGTAACGTACAACTATATTTTACCATTATTTTTCGCATCTCATAAAAATTTTTTAGAAGCTTAGACATAAACTTAAATTACGAGATGAAAATCTGAATCTTTGGGAGTGGTTAAGTAGCGCAAACTGAACTGTGTTCAATGGAGGTGGGGAGGTTCAAATTTCAAATGATTATAAAAAACGGAAAAATTGTTCGATTCATTTGCCGTTTTCGCTAAAACTATTCTTTATATCAATATTTCCTTGAAAATAAATTTTTAAGATTAATTTTAAAAAATACCGTTAGAGGGCGCCTTAAACTTTAGAGTAGCCAACAACTATTTTTAACCGTTATTTTTTGTATCTAATTAAATGCTTGTAAATGTTCAAACTTAAATTTTGAGATCAAAATCTGCATCGTTTTGAGTAATTAAGCGCGGAAATTTGAAATGTGTTCGAGGGGTGGGGAGGGTAACATTTTAACTCCTGAACACTGTTCAGTTTCCGCTTCTTAACTCCTCCATCGATTTAGAATTTGAGCTCAAAATTTAAATCGAAAAAGAATAGTTTTAGCGAAAACGGCAGACGAATTGACCAATTTTTCCGTTTTTTAAAATAATTTGAAATTTGAACCTCCCCACCCCCATTGAACACAGTTCAGTTTGCTCTACTTAACCACTCCCAACGATTCAGATTTTCATCTCAAAATTTAAGTTTATGTCTAAGCTTTTAAGAAAATTTTATAAGATGCGAAAAATAACGGTAAAATATAGTTGTACGTTGCTCCAAAGTCTAAAGCGCCCTCTATCGGCATTTTTTGAAATTTATCTTTATAATTCATTTTCAATAAAATACCGACATAAAGAATAGTTTTAGTGAAAACCGCAAATCAATCGACCAATTTTTCCGTTTTTTATAATCATTTGAATTTAAAACCCTCTGAACACAGTTAAGTTTGTGCTACTTAACTGCTTCCAACTATTCAGATTTTGAGCTCAAAATTTAAGTTTAAGTCTAAGCTTACGAAACCTTTAATGAGATGCAAAAAATAACGGTAAAAAATAGTTGTTCGTTACTCTAAAGTCTAAAGCGCCCTCTATCGTCATTTTTTTAAAATTTATCTTTATAATTTATTTTCAAGACAATACTGACATAAAGAATAATTTTAGTGAAAACCGCAAACGAATCGACCAATTTTTCTGTTTTTCATAATCATTTGAATTTTTGGACCCTAAACTTTAATGGCGCCTATCTCCTTCGGAAGACTTTGGGACATTTGGTTTCCTATTTAAATATTGTTTTTCTTGATGTGTACTATCACCAATTAAAGTTTTAACCATGAATTTAGAAACACCCTGTATATATATATATATATATATTTATATATTAAAATCAAAGAGAAAAAATTGAAAATAACGCTCCCTTAGAACTATTATTAGCATTCTTGTTCCTTCTTCTGAATATTGAAATAACCTCTTAAGATAATTTTGTGAAACCATTTCTACAAATTACTTTTGTATTTTCTTCAATAATTTATTTTAATGCTTATACCCATGTTGAATGAATCTTTTTCTTTCAGGTATTTGATGTTGATCAACCCTGTGTTTGGTACAAACTACAACAAATCAATTGGCGGATAATAATAATGCTGAAAGTGAACAAAACTATTGGAATTTGTAAATAAAAGTAAATGACACACTGTGTAAAAGAAAATAAATTGTATACATAAATATTATAAGTATGTATTATGATATAGTGTGTTAATGTAATTTAATCGTTGTAATAAATATCTTTTTTATATTTTATTTGCTTGTTTTAAATATGTCTGAATCATAATGATGTTAATTTATTTTTTAAACGTTCTAAAACATTTATATTTTGAATTTTAATATGATTTTCCAACCCTCTCCTTAACAATGGAGAGCTTTAATACAATTTTAAATTTTTTTAAGCATGAATGTATAAATTTAGTCTTGACTATTTACCAATATGGAATTAAATTACATTTTTCATTTTTTATTAATTATTTTTCGCGTTATAAGCAATTTTGCCCACGACAACTAGTTTTTTACTTTTCTTGATCTGTGTGGAAAATTAAAGCTTGTTATTAAGATTGTAAGCTATAAACTACATATCAATTCTTGTAAGAATAGCGTAATACCACATTTCCATAAAAAAAAATCTATAAATAAAATAAAAAATACAAAAGCGGTGATTTGCTAGACAGTGGCATTCTAAACATTTAACTGAATGTAAGAAAATTTAGATTTGTGTGTTGAGAAAGAAAATAAAAATCCTAATTTCCAAGTAAATAACAAGAATATCAATGTATGTAATTTTAACAACTTTTATTAATTTTACTTTATCTTTTAAAAATTTATGTGATTTGTATTCTCTTTACGCCCTTCTGATCCTTTAGTTTTTATAATTGACTTTCAAACAACAAAAGAAGTGTGAAATAATTTTTCGTCTGTCAGTATTCTTGAATTATTTGTTAATATTTAATAAAACTTAATAAATTGTTACAATTTAATAAAAATAATGTAAGATCTATTAATTATTTTAAGTTATAAAAGTTTATAGAAATGTAAGAAAGAAATTTAATATTAGCATTTTATTTTATCAGATATCATCTCACATTATCATAGCGGTCACAAATGTAAACACTTTTTTGTAATTTTTTTTAAAATTCTCTAAGTGCATACTACTTTTATAACATTTTTATACCTCTATTTTAAAATAATATTTTTTGTTATATATTTAAACCTGAAATGTAACAGCAGTAACTGTTTTAAAATAGTGGTATGAAAAATAAATGTATAAAAAGGTGTAGAAGTTGGCAGCTATGTAAGTATAATTGCGCAATTCGACAAAAAAAAAACTTAACAAATAAAGAAAATTTAACATTTATAAAAAAGAAATATAAAATATATTTTTTTGTTTTTTTACCAGTATACATTAGGGTGGGCCGAAAAAAACTTTTTTTCGATTTTCGATTATGGCGGGTGCGGAAAAGTGGCCACTGGTGGCACTCAGTTCACACAAAAAATTTGAGATTTTTTGAACTTTTCTTTACCCTGCCGCAAATAGCTTGAAAATTTGCAAAAATGGTGATTTTTGAACTTTTTTATCTAAAAAGTTTAAAATGTTAAATTAAATTTATTTTGGCTGTATTTACTTGAAAAGGCATCTTTAACGTAACAAATGTTTAAATAAGTTCTGATAATGCATTATTTAATTGCTAAGTGTATTTTAAATAAGCCGATTTTCAGAGCTTTTTCACGTATAACAGGCAAAAACTGTATTGATTTGAAACGTTCGTTAATTTATTTCTTTATTTATGTTCCTTGGTCTTTAAATTTTTTCTATGCGTCAAAGGTCATATATTTGGGCAACGGATAGCAGTATAACTCGAAAACAAGTCTGGAAGGTGAGAAGGAGTGAAGCAGGACTCAAAAAGTACGCAATGCCTCATCGTAATGTTGAGGGAGTTAAGGAGGAAATAAAAGAAAAGAGAAAATTGCGATAAGGGATTGTTATTGTTTTACTATGCTCAAAACCTGCAAAATATGTTCAGTGTGGACGTGAAACCTTTTCCTAGTGAGATTCGGTACTTTTTGGATCATTTGACGTACCATTACAGTGTTTTGAGCGTTTTATTACGACGAGCTTAGAAGTGGCTAGTATGAAGGTCCATGGCAATGTAAAACACACACGCGACAGAATGAAAAGTATCCTTTTTGGGCACCATGCTTGTTGAAAGACTTGCAATTGCCAACTTATACTGATATCATGCGTCACTACTACTGGTTGCGAAGCGATATGGCAGCAAATCGAGAAATCCAATATTAGTCAATAGATGATGCTATTAAAATGGTAGGTGAAAAAGTTACCATTGAAAACAAGCTTCCATACCAGTGTTTTCCCAACGATCATTTTACAAAAAAGATTAAAAACTACTAAAAGGTTTCACCTTATCGTACGAATTCGTCGCGGGTTGTCTTTACTTTCAAGCCTATACGATTACAGGATTTCCCCAATGATCTACACTTCTTTTAATAGTGATAGTTTACAATAATAGTTTAATGGTAGGTGAAAAAGTTACCGAAATCTGAAAAAAACCTTCCATATCAGTGTTTTCCCAACGATCAATTTACAAAAAGATTAAAAACTACTATAAGGTTTCACCCTTTCGTACGAATTCTTCGCGGGTTGTCTTTACTTTCAAGCCCATGCGATTTCAGGATTTCTCCAATGATCAACGCTTCTGTTTTAATCTTTTTGTAAATTGATAGTTGGAAAAACACTGGATTTTATTCCAATTTCGGTAGCTTTTTCATCTACCATTTTAATAACGTCATCTATTGACTAATATTGGATTCTTCGATTTTTTGCCATATCGCTTCGCAACCAGTAGTTTTGGCGTATGATATCAGTATAAGTTGGCAGTTGCAAGTCTTTCAACAAGCATGGTGCACAAAAAGGATTCTTTTCATTCTGTCACGTGTCTTTTACATTGCCATGGACCTTCATAATAGTCATTTCTAAGCTCGTCGTTATAAAACGCACAAAACACTGTAATGGTACGTCAAACAATCCAAAAAGTACTGAATCTCTCTAGAAAAAAGTTTCACATCCACACTAAACAAATTTCGCAGATTTTGAGCATGGTAAAATAATAACAATCCCTTATCGCATTTTTTCTTCTCTTTTTATATCTTCCTTCACTCCCTCAACATTACGATGAAGCATTGCACACGCGGAGAGTCCTGTTTCACTCCGTTCTCACCTTCCAGCTTTGTTTTTGAATTATACTGCCGTCCGCTGCCCAAATATATGACCTTTGACGCATAGAAAAAATTTAAAGACAAAGAAACATAAATAAGTGAGAAATTAACTAACGATTCAAACCAACACATACTTTGCCTATTATACGTGAAAAAGCTATGAAAATCGGCTTATTTAAGATACACTTAGCAATTAAATAATGCATTATCAGAACTTATTTAAACATTTAGTATGTTAAAGATGCCTTTTCAAGTAAATACAACCAAAGTAAATTTAATTTAACATTTTTAACTTTTTAGCTAAAAAAGTTCAAAATCAGCATTTTTGCAAATTTTCAAGCCATTTGCGGCAGGGTAAGGAAAAGTCCAAAAAACCTCAAATTTTGTGTGTGAACTGAGTGCCACCAGTGGCCACTTTTCCGCACCCGCCATAATCGACAATCGAAAAAAAGTTTTTTTCGGCCCACCCTAGTATACATATCTTTGCACAACTTGGTGACCCACAAATGGTATTATTAAAATTTTTATCAAATTTTCAATGTTTTATCAAATATCTTATTAAAAAAAATTTTTAATGTATCCTCACATATCTAATATTTTCCGCCAAAATAAATTTTTATAATAACTAAGACTTTGTATTCACTATATATATTCGGCGATTCTGATTAGAGAATAACACATAAGAATATCCCATGTTTTACAGGATAATATAAAACAAAAAAAGACTGTAAAGAGAAACTTGTCTGTTTTAAAATATACAATGGGTATGACAAGAGTTTAAAATGACTATGTTTTAGAAATGATGCTTGGTAAGACACTTTCCTGACGTCATTTCTGAAAAATAGTCATTTTAAACTCTCGTCATACTTCTTCTATATTTTTAACATATAAGTTTCTCATTGGAGTCGTTTGTGTTTTTTTATCCTGTCAAAAGTGGGAGGTTTTTTTTTTGGATCATTTTGTATTTTTACGGTATATATACCGTATATTTTATTTACGGTACACATGCTGATTATAACTGTTTTTACGGTACATATACCACACATTTAATTTACGGTATATATGTTGTATAAATATTTTTTACGGTATACATACTGTATATTTAACATACGGTATATGTGCTGTATAAGTATTTTTTACGGTACATATACCATATATTTAATTTACGGTACAAATGCTGTAAGAATATTTTTTTAAGGTACACGTACTTTAAATATTTTACGGTACATATACCGTTCAGTTAAATTACAGTACATATACTTTAAATATTTTACGGTACATATACCACAAAATGTTTTAATTTATGTTCAGTTAAATTACGGTACATGTACTTTAAGCATTTTACGGTATATATACCGTCCAGTAAAATTACGGTAAAAGGAAGTGTCACAAAGTTGACGGTATAACAACCGTGTTTTCTGACCAAAATTTTTTACAGTGTATTTTTACAATCCTTTTGATTTAACAAAATTTTATTCTTCTATTCCTAAACCTTAACACGAAACCATAGCAAAAGGGGTTATTAAATGAATGCAACATGAACTAAAATATTTACTTTCGGTGTACAAATAACTCTTAGAAAAGCTGAAGCAAATGTTTTACTTTTTGGTAAGATATTTTAGCATAGTCTATTTGAATATAAATTGAATCTGTGCAACAATTTTATTAAAATTAGTTTCAATGAAACCATGATTTAAAAAAATGCCCATTTCGTTTGAGTGAAGAATTTATATTAGTGTGTTATTAACAGATTGATATCTACTGCTTTTATACTACAACCGGCTATTGCAGTAGCACAAATGTAATATTAAAAGTTATTATTTAGGCTTTAAAATCTTTGGTACATCGAATATGGCGCCCTAGTAGTTATGTATGACCAAAAAGTTCTGAATATTATGGGTTAATAACTTGACTAATTACCGACGATTTTTTTCGCAAATCATCAGGAATTCTTTTATGTTTCTGTTACGATAAAAAAAAATCCGGTGTACACGACTTGCTGAATGCGCGTAAATTGAAATTTCTATCTAACGAAATTCCTGTGCTTTTTTAAAAAAATATACGAACTATAGTAATCGCTATAGTTTTCCTCAATAATTTAAATTAACATCTATTACCTGAATTTTTTATGTAATTTTATTTTCAGTAGATTCAGAAAAAGAGGGTGGGGGATGGGGGCATATTTTTGCACTATATTTTCGACTATATCTCTTAAAATATAATACCTAAAATTAAGAAGTGTTTTTTGAATTCAACGTTGCAAAAATTTTCACACCATATACAAAGAAAAGTTTTTTTTTCCAGGTAATTTAGTCTTAGCCCCACTACCCAAAGTCCTAAATGTATTTGTGAGTGTTTAATAAACTGTAAAAATGTGCGTCAATAGTTTTTGTTACTTTCTCCAATATTAACTTTTAACGTTAAACAATTTACGAGTAAAGTGACACTGAAAGACACACAGACACACACAGGACTGCTATTATAATGGTTTAGTTTTAAATTTTTAAGTGCGGAAACATGAAAAAGAAAAGAAAAAGTTATAGATTAAATTGATTGCACCACTATTAGATGGATATTAAAGGTATATAACATTTAAAGATATTTTTTAATAAATAATTTTCTTAATATAATTTACAAGAAGACATTATTAAATAAATAAATAAAAGTAAATTTTGTTGTGCATCGCGAAAATCAGAAACATTGTGTAGCTTTTAAAATTTTTAAAGTGTATACACTTTTTATTAATATTAACTATTAAAACATTTTTATTTAAATCAATATTAAAAAGAAAAAAAGGCAGTTAAATAATTCTGCTTCCGAATGTATATCTGAATAAAATCAAAGCTGATCTGCCTCATGCTCAAAAGAGGAGAAGGTTTTGTTTTCCGAAATTAAACACTACAAAACATTTCTATATTAATCATAAGCATCCATATTACCACAGAAAATAAATATAAAAATATTACTATAATATATTTTACCACACATTTATTTTTAAACAAAATCAAAATCTGTACTTATTATAATTATATTCAAATTTATTTAGAAATGAGTTTTTTATTACTGAAATATCTATTAAATTTTTCTGCATTCTTTTAAATACTTTCTAACAGTAATAGTGTTTCACATTATCAGAGTAATTTTTTCTGAGGTTTGTGGACTTCAATACCATTATCATTCTTTTCAATTAACGAAACCTCATTCAACTACTCCTAAACTCTTATATAGAATGTTCAACTAAATGGACACTAATTGAAAGCCACTTCTTCCATAAAAGAAAGTGCTTCCTTCACAGACACAAATAGCTATTTGTTTTCTTACTATTGCTGAAATTAACGAAGTTTTCCCTTTGATAAAAGTGCACCATTTTGCTTTTATTGTTACGTCTATCTGAAACATGAATTTCGATTCTTTTGTGCTCATCTATTTTCCATAAAACGGATTCATTAATTAAAATAAGCATATTTTACGTAATCAATCTGAAACATATTATTTTAATAATAATAATATATTTCTAAATTAGAAACATGCTTCTAATAAAATTATATTTCCAATTTTATTTTTTCTTAACGTTTCTTCGTTCAATTCATTAGATTAAGAAGTATTTCATGGCGTTTAACATTTAGAGGTACATTTTATTAAATAATCCCTTTTTAATGTAAATCGTAAGACAATTTTAAATAAATAACTTAAAGTTAATTTTGTTTTTCATCACAAAAATCAGAAACGTAGTATAACTTTAATTTTTTTTTTCAAGCGCATTTGTTTTTGATTATTATTAACAACAAAAATGTTTTTATATAAATAGATATTATTTTCCTAAAAAAGCATACTTGAAAAAAAATGCAGGTAATCTAATTTCGCTTAATCTTGTTTTGATAAAGTCAAAGCTGACTTGACGCATGCGCAAAAGTGCAGAAGATTTAGCTTTCCGAAAACATACAGTACAGAATGCTTCTTTGTGTGTCATAATCATCCATATTACCACGGAAAATAAATATAAAAATACACATATGATTTTTGAAGCGCGTTTAAGTGGAACATTGGTTACGGAAACAGCAAACCTTTTGGGGATTATAAGGAGTACGGTACAGCAGTTATGACAGCGTACACGAAAAAGGGTAAGACGACGTCTTCAATGCACAAGAGTGGCCGAAAGCCCAAGACCGCTGATAGGGATAGACTAGTCTTGAAGTCCATAGTAGCCCGAAAGCACAAGCAATCGTTATCCGACATAACATCCGAAATGAAGAGGCATCTCCAGGATCACATTTCAACAAAAACTGTCAAAAAGGAACTCCATTCTGTGATCATTTATGGCAGAGTGGCAATTCGACAACTCTTGGTGACAGCAACTAATGCTTTCAAGCGACTCCAGTGGTGCAGAGATAACAAACGGTGGTCTCCATAGAAGTGGCAGCAGGAATTATGGTGAGATGAATCGTCATTCACCCTATTTCAGACGACCGAAAGAGTTTATGTCTGTGGAACGCCAGAGAAGCGTTTGAACCTGAATGCTTCACGCTTCAGCCTAATGCTGAACTTGAAGTATTCGGTTGGCTCCATTATGGTCTCAGATTCGATATCTTGGCACGGTCTTGATCCACTTGTTATTCTACATGGGAGGATGAAATCCAATCTCTATCTAATTAGTCTAGGGGATCATGTCCACCCTTTTTTCCAGACTTTATTCCATGGAGAGCGAGCGCTTTTTCAAGACGACAATGCCCCTATCCCCACTGCTAGGTGTGCTCAAGCTTGGTTCGAAGAGCTTGACGATGAAGTTGAACATCTTTCCTGGAACCCTCAGTCCCCAGATTTGAACCTTATTGAACATATACAGGAAGATTTGGAGTCCAAACTTCGTTCTTTATTTCTTCCTCCTTCCAGCCTTTCGGAGTTATAGACTATTCTGTGTGAGTAATGGTTTAATATACTTTTAAATATTGTCCATGAACTTTATACATCTATAAAAGGTCACATAAAATCTGTACTTCGGTCAAAGTCTGTTAGTTCAACCCCCTACAACTAATGATTTTCCATTATTTAACAGGTGTTCGTATTATTTTATCCCCCATCTGTAAAACTGTAATATATTTTACTATACATTTTATTTCTAAAAAAAACTCACTATCAAAATCAAAATTAAATAAATATTAAAATTACATTAATTAAAATTTGTTTAACAATGAGTTTTCTATTATTGAAATATTTATTAAATTGCTCTACATTGTTTTGAATACTTTCAAACAGTAATAGTGGTTAAAAGTAACAAAGCTTTTTTCTGAGTGTTATTGACTTTTCAATTTCATTATCATTCTTTTCAATTAACGAAACCTCATCCAATTACTCATATATAGACTAAACTCATATATAGACTCTTCAACTAAATGGACATTAATCGAAAGAGACCTTTTCCACAAAGAAAGTACCTCTTTCACAGACACAAATAGTTATTTATTTTCTTACTATTGCTGAAACTAACGAAGCTTTCATTTTGATGAAAGTGCACCATTTTGCTTTTATTGTTATGTCTATTAATTTCAATTCTTTTTATTCCTTTTTTTCAATTCTTCACATTAATTTCAATACTTTTATGCTCATCTATTTTGCATAAAATGATTTAATTAATTAAAAACAAACATACTTTTCAAGATAAATCTGAAAATTATTATATAATTTAAATTTTCTTAATAATAATATTTCTAAAGTAGAAACATGATTCTAATAAAATTTTATTCTAACTAACATAATATCGCTCATCCGCAAGAAAAGTGACACATCTCGCAAAAATTCATTTTGAGTTTTATTTCACGAATAAGACTTTCATGGGTATGTTTTTGCTGGACTAAAAGTTTTATAACAGTAGTTATACGGAAAATCACTTTATTACGCCAATTATCCATTTGTGACGGCAAAAGATAAGTGGATTGTGGCGGAGTTATATTTATTCAAACCTCAAAACCTCATCCTATATCTTCATTCTTAAGGGTTTTATGCTTTTATGCCCACATTTACTCCTATATGTACAATTAACTGGAGTAATTTCATGTCTCAGTAAAATCATGCAAATTTTCTCATTTGTGAAACTTATTTTTGTCGGGATGTGTCTTTATTCTTACGGCTGAGCGATATGTACGCCGTTCATTTAATTGGATCGAGAGGTATTTCATGTGCGTTTCATTCGGATTTTGAATCTTGTCACTTAAGAAAATGACAATCGTCATAGTTTTTTTTTTAGAATAATCCATAGTTTCAGATTTTCTTGAAGTATGTTATTCAACCAATTTTTGGCGTATTAAATTGCACGACTACTGTGTTACATGTCCTTTATTTAAAAATTCTCTTTTCTCAAACCCAAAATGTAACGGCTGGCTCATCTTTGAGGCAAGATTCTATTTTCCTTAGCATTTCAACACTAAATTTAAAAATAAAATGGAGTAGAAAATACCCAATGTTGTCCGCGTGATACGCTATATTAACGATCTTAAAATGAACAACTTTAACTAAAATTGTAAAATCCAATTACTCCATCATGTAGAGCGAAAACTTCCCCTTTAAATAATATAATGCAATTTATCTACACGCTTTACTTGCTCAAAAGTTTTTTTTTTTAATTTAAAACATAAAAATAAAAAAAGTTCGTTAAATTTTCCCTAGTCCAATACATTTACTTTTTTGCTTTCGAAATTTAAATCGAAGAATTCTGTTTTACTAAGAATTTCGATCTTCATTTGTTTTATTTTCTTTTCGAAAAATGATTCGTTCTTCAAAAATACTTTATCTCCCATTTAAAAACTTCTATAAATTGACCTCATCTGAATTGCTATTTTTTCTTACAAAGTTAATCCAGATTTTAAATTCCCTTCAACATCTAAACAAGGGTTATTTAGTAGAATTTAAAAATATGCAATGAAGCACAGTGCTTAGAATGGGGAATAAATAAAACTTTGTTGCTATTGGTTGTACGGTTGCTAAATATGGTTTCTATTTTATTGGCTATAATTCAATGAAATAGCCGTGGTTAATGTATTTGAACATCCCAGCTCTTTCTGTTTAGTTTAGAAGTTGTGATGAAAAAATTCTTAACGATGTGAAAAACCATGTGAAGATTCCAGCTTTGAGAGGCAAGAATCCTTCTAAATGAGTTTGGGGGACCTTAAGGTTGTTTCAGTCACAAATTCTATTATGTTGTTAATAGTTATGGCTTGGATTTCGAACCTCATATGTACACTTTTCAAACGTCCAAAACTCAAATTAGGAACTTCAAACTTTTTTTTCTATATTTGGCAAATAGCACCACATCCATTTTAACTTTTGACTATTAAAAGCTATAGATTTAAATTGACGCTTTTAGCAAAACACCCTGGCTCCAGGTAAGATGCATAAAAAAATGTAAGATTTAGAAGCACTACTCTTTAACGTCATCTATAGAAATTTTAATTTACTTTTTTTCTTACTTTTTTTATTCCTACAGAAATATATTTATAAAGAAATTCTGCAAATTCAGAATACATGCTTAAGTAAATTTCAATATAAAATACTAATTTTTCCAACAAGAACTAAATCAAAGTAAATATTAAACCATTTTCACAATTTTATCTGGTCAATGTTAAAGAATTTTTAATTTTATTTAGGTGTAAGAACTTATTTTCCCTGAATCATATTAATATGACTTATTTCGTTTGCTATAACATTTACTCATATCAAAAAATTGTCAGTATAAAAGTTGTAAACAATATTAAGAAGATTTAATATAAATTTAAGTGGATTTTGTTTTTTGAATTGAATTAGTTATGTTATAGTGCTTTTCTTGTTCACATCATGTTCTTGTATTTATTTATTTCTGCTGTAAGAGTTGGTCTTATCCAAAATTTCTCTTTTGAATTGTTGTAGATAAAATTACAAAGTTATGAACTTTTTTTTTTCTAGACACTATTTCTTTCGCAACCTGAGCTATTTAAAGTATATAATAAACATATGTCATACATATATTTATTGGGCATTTACTAGAAGTAATAATAGTTAAACATTTTTGTATGTATTACAACTAAGAAAATATGGGATTTATTCTGTTTTCTTAAAAAACATTCCCTATTTCCTCTTCCTTGCTTTGATTATGTCCATAAACGATCCTGAAAGAAATTATCTACTCCTTGATTTTATGTATCAGTTTAATATACATATATATATTTTCAGAATTATGAAAGTTATCGAATCGATAAAAAAATGGTATGCATTCAAATATGTTCCTTTTAATTTATTTTTTCATGTTTTATTGATATATATTGCTTTATAATTAATGGTTATATATACATACATATATATATATATATAAATATATATATATAGAGAGAGAGAGAGAGAAGATATAAAAACTATTAAGGGTGCTTTGGGGTATTTTGGGGTCATAATCTGCGTGGATCTGCAAAATTTTTTAGAAATTCCAACATAAGGGGACTCGAATAGATATTAATTCTTACAAAATCTACAAAAAACAGAATATATCTTTTTTTCTCAAAAATATTATAAAAACAATCTTTCCAGAGCAATTCTAAGAAAACTTTAATCCTTAAAGAAGAATATTTATAAAACAAAGTATTGCTTTTTTATAAAATATTATAAAAGCATTTTTTCCACGCAGAAAAATCGAAAGAAAAGTATACTGTTTTTGCTCTAGTACTATACAGATAAAAGAAAAAAAATATCTTGGGTCCTGCAACTGTAAAAACAAATGTGATCAATGTTTTTCTTCCGACATGTTCTTATATCTAATGTCCTAAAGAAAAGTAAAAAAAAAAAAGAATTTCCATCCGGAAATGTACATATAATGGTAATGTCATAATCCAAATAATTCTATTTGATATATGCACTGCAGGTTTATACGTTTGATGGTAAGATTTGATAACAATTAGAAAAAGGTTAGCTTATTAAAAATATACAGAAGGAAAAAACTGCATTAATTCACAAATCTGTTTCATTTGACCGTACTGTATATTAGGGTGGGCCGAAAAAACTTTTGATTTTCGATGATGGCGGGTGCGGAAAGTGGCCACTGGTGATACTCAGTTCACACAAAAAATTTGAGATTTTTTGGACAATTCCTTACCCTGCCGCAAATGGCTTGAAGTTTAGAAAGAAATTTTGATTTTTGAACTTTTTTAGCAAAAAATTTTAAAATATTAAATTAAGTTCATTTTGGTTGTATTTAATTGAAAAGATATATTTAATGAGTCAAATGCTAAAAAATCCTGTACTATGCATTATTTTAATGCTATGCTCTTTAAAAATATACAGCTCTTATTTTATTTATTTATTTTTTTTTTTTTGCGTTCGATACCAAAGCGAAACAACCCAGAACTCACCACGAGGAGGTAGCTGCACGTCGAGATTTACTCACCCTCCTACCCACAGAATGTTATATTCAAAATGCACTGAATCGAATTTATGCTACAAAGTCTTTTATGGAAATGAACTTTGGTATTTTTTTCCGTGCTGGAAGTTTTGCTCTAATGAAGGTATGCCTTCCTTTATTCCCGCATACCTTTGATGCATCTCCTGTCACAATTTTAACGACTCTTTCCACGGCATGGAGTGACTTAGAAAGCAGACTATTGATTCATCCAACATGGATCCTGAAATTACGTTTTCTCTACTTTTTTCAAGTGAAAAGGTTTTTGTTTTAAGAGGTTCGCTGATTTCGGCGGCGACCCACTCGATACACTCATAGTGTTCCGTTGCTTTAAAGTTCAGCTTTGGAACTTGAAACTTTCGCACTATGTTGGTTTTTATCTTATTTAAATTTCGGCATAATTTTTTTCTTTCCATCATATTCTTCTAATATATTGACCATCATCGGTTGCCGTTGCTATCAGTACATTCTCGGGATGACCATGATATCCATTTGTTTGGATGACTGAATGCACTGTCTCCTTTAAGTCATCTGGTAAAAAACATTGAAAATTTATCTATGTGTTTACATATGTCTACGTCCGTCCGCGTAACCTAGCCTTTTAATAATAGAAAATTACACGGGCGCATTAACTCGTTTCACGTACCTGAGCGAGATATTTTAACGCTTTATCAGGATTTAAACTACTAACGCATGAGTGTAAAATACTGCAAGCAGTTGTGATCCATCTCGATTTCATAGTTGGTCCAGGTTATCTGTTTTACATTTCTCGAGGCCACACTCCGGTTGAAACTGTTGTATAGATACCAAATAAGTACTTTTGATCGGTACTTAGATCTTCAGTAATTTCCATTTCTGATATCCACGAAACAGCAATAGGCTCGAACAAAGTGACCCGTAGAATTTTCACACCCCGTTAGTTTAGCACCGATTTGTTTGGCAAAGGTCTTAGATCCCGTGGTTTCACCATCAAATTTAGAGAGTGGATGTCGAAGTTGGAAATCATTCGTACGAAGAATACATATCAAATGTTGTAGGTCTCTTTCTAGTTTTTTTTCAAGACTGGCAACGATAACATTGTGTTTTGCTGTTTTAAAAGTGGTGCCATCACACCCAAGTGCTATCAGTTCAGAAAAGTCTTACTTGTGGTGACTTGGAAGATTATAATTATTAGACTAATGATTTTGCTATTTCTTTTCCGTGACCGGAACGAAGTATCAAGTGACCCAAGTATTCCTAACCAGGTTCAAACAACACGGTGATGTGTTCCCCGCCGCATATTTCAGATGTGTATATTGCTGGGACGATTACTGTTTCTAAACCAATAGGAGACAGTCATTATCACGGTCAAGTACACGCCCACACAGTTTGATTGACAGGAACTCGTGGACAATTGATCGTGTGTGTTTATTATTTATTTGTACTCGGATTGTTTGAATTTGTACTCGGTAATTAAAAATTAAAGGTACGAAAGAATTTTTTTTTTTCAAAATGACTGAATTTTATTTACTTCAATTAGAAATTATACTTCCTCTGATCCTGAAATAAATAAATAAATAAATAAATAAAAATTAAAGTAAGAATTTTGCTTATACGGATATTTTCGCAGAATACGTTTTTTCCCATTTGTTTAACATATATATAAATCATTTTGGAACGATATTTAGAATATTAAAAGGGTTTGAAATATTTTTTTAAATGTCTTATTTATTAATAAAAGACAGCCTCCAATAATTTAGAAAAAAAATCACCAACGGACTCTCGGCCCGCGATGGACTCGAACCCATATCCTCCGGTTTCAAGCTCGACGCTCTAACCATTCAGCCAGTCAGCTCACTTTCATCCGCAACAGATTATCGTTATAATTATCACCGTCAATTGTCCACGAGTTCCTGTCAATCAAACTGTGTGGGCGTGTACTTGACCGTGATAATGACGCTCTCCTATTGGTTTAGAAACAGTAATCGTCCCAGCAATATACACATCTGAAATATGCTTCCCCGCCTTTCTCTCGACGATCCCGCTTGTTCTTTTTTTCCTCTGAATATATAGTTTTATCCTTTCTACCATCAAAAATATGCTTTTAATTTTCCTTCTTTCAAGAACTTCTGCCTGTATCTTCTTTCCAAGTTTCTATTTCTCTCTTCTGACTTTGTTTTTATCGATGACGAGATTCGTATCCTCTGCTGTTACAACTTCTACATGGTGGAACAACCGACAGTAGTGGTGCATGATTATAAGCATAAGTTGGCATATGCAATACTTTCAATACGCATGATGCCTCCAAAAGGCTACTTTTCATGGTATCGCATGTCTTTACATTACTATAGTCCTTCATACTAGCCATTTCTAAGCTCGTTTTAGTAAAACGCACAAAACACTATAATGGAACATTAAACGATCCAAAAAGCACTGTATCTCACTAGAAACGATTTCACATTCACATTGAACAAATGTCGCAGTTAACTGAGCATAGAGAAATAATAAGAAACTTTTATCGCATTTTGACTCTCAACTATTTCGTCTTCACTCCCTCAGTATTATGACGAGTCATTGAGCTCGCTTAGAGTCCTGCTTCACCCCTTTCTCACCTTCCAGATTTGTTTCTGAAGTATACTGCTGTCCGTTGCCCAAATATATGACCTTAGACGCATAGAAAAAATATAAAGAAGACCAAGGGACAAAAATAAGATAGAAACTAACGATCGATTCAAACAAATACAACTTTTGCCTGTTATACGCGAAAAAGCTATAAAAATAGGCTAAGTTATAATACACATAGATATTAAATAATGCATGATACGATCTTATTTAAACATTTGGTACATTAAATATGCCTTTAGAAGTAAATACAACCAAAATAAATTTAATTTAACATTTTTTTTTTCGAAAAAAGTTCAAAATGAATCACAATGAAAGTTCAATGAGCATTTTTGCAAAACTTCAAACCGTTTGCGGCAGGGTAAGAAAATGTCCAAAAAATCTCGCATTTTTTGTATGAAATGAGTGCCACCAGTAGCCACTTTTCCGCACCCGAAATCATCGAAAATCGAAAAAAAAAAATTTTCGGCTCACCCTACTGTATATAGGTTTTCCAACGGCAATAAAGAATGTGATCGGAGATTTTTCCTACTGCCTTAGTAATTCTTTCATATTACTTGACTTGTTCAAATGATAAGAAAATAAATCTTTTCCGATATATATATATATATATATATATATACACATATATATATATATACACTATATGGCCATTGATTATTGGTCACTTGCGTTTTTAGACATTTTACTAAATATCTAGAAAAATACGTGAGGAATCATGTTGAAACTCTTAGTGTATAAATATAATAGTATACGTCATACATCTCCTTGAAGATTTTTTTACCGAAACTCCATAGCGGACCGTCAACAAATTAAAAAAGAATGAATATCTTTTGAATAACCCTGTCAAAACTAATGTAGAAAAAGCACTCAAACTCTAGATTATGATTGAATGTCATATTGTAATACACTGTGTTCCTTTTTATGCAAATAGCATGCATACTCGCAGAGTAATTAAGGTTTTTATAAAAATGGTTCCAAATTTTTCCAAGTTTTTCCCTTATAATTTTTAGATTTCTTAATATAAAATAATATTTTTTTTAGAAAATATAACAAACAACATTGTACACAGTACCCTGTAATCAGAATTAAAAAATATTAAAAATTGTATGAAAAATGATTAGGTTTACTAAATAATTTTTTACTGCGCATGTGTCAAATATATCAAAATTTCATTTGCATATTATATTAGCTAAATGTATAGAGCAACTTTTATAAAAGTCTCAAAATCATAGCTTGAAAATTCTGAGAGTAATCGTCCATAGAAAAAGGACAAAGTCCGTTGTTTCCAAAATGAAGCAAAAAAAATGAGGGATTTTATCCAAATGTAGTATTGTGTATCCATATTGTGTTTTCTATATTGACACTAATCAATGAATATATGGATACAACCCCTATTGTTTTTGCTTCATTTTGAGAATAACGGATTTTCAACTTATTCAATTAGCGATTATTTTCAGAATTTTCAAGTTATGATTTTGTGCATTTCACAAAAGTTGCTCTATACATTTAACTAACATAATATGCAAATTAAATTTTGATATAGTTGACGCATGCGCAGTAAAAAAATTATTTAGTAAACCAACTCATTTTGTATACAATTTTTATTATTTTTTAATTCTGATTACAGGATACTGTGTGCAATGTTGTTTGCCATATTTTCTGAAAAAAAAAATATTATTTTATATTAAGAACTCTGAAAATCATAAGGAAAAAATTTGGAAAAATTTGGGACCATTTTTATAACAACCTTAATTACTCTGCGAGTATGCATGCTATTTGCATAAAAATGAACAAGGCGTATTACAATAAGACATTCAATCATAATCTAGAGTTTGAGCGCTTTTGCTACATTAGTTTTGACAGGGTTATTCAAAAGATATTCATTCTTTTTTAATTTGTTGACGGTCCCCTATGTAGTTTTGGGAAAAAATCTTCACGGAGATGTATGACTTATACTATTATATTTATACACTAAGAGTTTCGAGATGATTCCTCATGTATTTTTCTAGATATTTAACAAAATGTTTAAAATCGCAAGTGTCCAATAATCAATGGCCATATAGTGTATACATATATATAGTAAAGTCATAATCTATTTATATCTGTTTGTTAAATATATTAGGATTTCTGTGTATATGGCGTACTGTTTGATGACAAATAGAAGTTTTATGATTCCTTAAAAGGAAGAAAAAGAAAGACAATATACATTCATGAAAGAAACCATTTAAACCTTTCATGTGCTTAGTTGCAAATATGCAAACGATAGTGTTTGGAATTTAGAAGATTTTTTAATTCGCCTATTCCAAATTCGTGTAAATTCATAATTTAAATTAATCTGTTTATTAAATGTATTATGATTCTGTCTGCATATATGCAAACAACAGTGTTTTGAGTTCAGTAGATTTTTTAAAATTTGGATATTTTTAATTCATACCAGAGAATTAAAATAGCAATATTTTCTTTATTTAATAACAGAAATTCCGCATTTAAATAAAGCGAAATTGTCATTAAAATTTTCTGATATAAATTCGGATATATTGATCTGCGGAGCTTTTAGAATGTAATCTGTTATGGGATTTAAAAGATTTAAAATATCAGCATTATATCTACATCCATCTATTGAAATAGCAAAAATACAGCTTTCATCTTTCACAAACTGTTATTTTATCGCACTATTTACTATCCTCGAACGAAATGAGAAAAATGCATATGTTTATAGTTTAATTTAAGTAAATTTATTTAATATACGTATTAATTTTGTTGATTTCGGATTTTATTTTATTACGAATTTTTAACTTATTAAACGAAGAAGAAGAAAATGCGTTTATGCAAAAAATATTTAAGTGGGTGATTCCCAAATTATTGTCCCATTGTTATATGAAATATTTCTACTGTGATAACTGATGTGAAATAACGAAGCTCGATGTCTTTCTTAGATGTCTATATGCACTGTTCCAGAACCATACCTGCTAAATTAATATACTTTTGGAGGTAGAGGTGAAGTTTTAAAGACCAATTTTTAAAGGGATCTTTTGATGGTTGGGGTGGAATGAAAGCGTGGTTTAGAGGATATGGTGCAAGATTTTTAGCAATGGATGAGAAATGGATACATCGCTATGATCCCGAACTCAAACGACAGTAAACCCATCTCATCCATTCTTACAAATTTAGCCCCATAAGCTCCAATCCAGCTCATCTCCTTATTTCCAATATCTTAATATAAGAGCTACGATTATAAAATTGAGCATATAGGGATCTAAGACATTCGCTTTCAATATACCAGATAAACTAACGCAGTGCGAATATTTTATATACACTAGTGAGAATAACTGTTGAACTACCACGTAATACATTTATTTTATATTTTTATTACTTGACTGAATATTGATTAATTTGACTGCGTCTGATAACCAGTATGTTCCGTAACATCTCTTATTCGATCTGACTACATACCGTCAATGAAACGAAATGCAATAAATGTATAATTAAATTAACAAATATAAACATAAACAAGAAAGTAAGGTCTTAAGCTAGCTAATTCTATTTAATGTGTGCAATAATTTTTAGTAGATTTGATGTTAGTTTTTATAAACATTTTCAACTCTAAGGAAAAAAAAAATAAAAAAAGTGTCTCGATGTAAGAAAAAAAACTAAAAAAAATGTTCATTATTTTTGTGTTCTCCCAATAAAAGGTGTTAACCTCGTTGATTTTTAGATTAAGCTGAAATTTGTTGATGTAGATATCGTAGCCTAATGCGTTAGATATTAATATGCACAAATTCAGAACCATAGTTACTATATTATTATATTTTTGAAGGAAGGGATGAAAGGGGCAGAGTGTGGGTAAAAGGCTAATTCTGAGCTTTTAGGACTAAATTTGTGACAGTAAAACGTGGCTACAGTCGGGTTCATGGTGATGTATTCACGTCTCACCCACTGCCACAAATCTAGCTCCAAAAGCACCAAGCAGCCTTTTACCTTCATTCCCGCGTCTTAAAACACCCTTTAAAAATAGATCTTTAAAATCTCACCCCTCCATGTAAAAATAAGTTAATATAGAAGATGCATATTAACAGATGTAAGTTGGTTCTGAAATTAAGCATATGACCACCATTAACAATTTTAATGTTTATGTTTTATTAAATGTGGGTTTCTATACATTTTATAAACACTCTATACCGAAACTTATTAAAAATTTAATATAAATATAGAAACTGAATATTTTCTAAAAGTATTAAAAAAGCAACAGTCGAATATTTTTCTATCCTGTATTTTTACACACTAACATTTTGGGACATAACAGAAAGTTAAAGCTAAGCCGCGATATTCGACACGTAACACCTACTACAATGGCATTAAATGCATTTGTTTTTCTGTTTTATTTGCTTTTACTCTATCGCTACACACAAAAGAGCTATTATATAAAAACCATATCATATCAGATTTTAATCAGGATTAATTGCAAAAGGCTTAAAAAGGACGAATGGAAAGTAAATTTTATTATTTTCGCTATAATATTACGTATTAAAAATATCAGTAAAGAAAAAGCATCATTACTCTCAACAATAAATAAATAAAAATAAATCTGTTTTTTTTATAAACTATTTCTATCAATACAAAAAAAGAAGAAAACAATTTGGAAATCGCGCTTGAGGCGTAGCAAATGAGGTGTGTTCGTATGATAACTATGTTTTAAAAATATCACTCTCATTTATCAATATCATAAAATTGTAATTAGTTTATTACAATTAAAATGCGCACCAAACAATGTTCTCCCTATACCATTATGTAATGGAATATTTTTGTATGGCCTTGTAAATCAATAACAAAAATTCTTTGCACCACAGATTATGCAAAACGTATATTATAATATGTGCTTTATAGATGCATATCAACTTTATTATGCTCGAATGAGTGTAACACCATTAAAATGCATTTGAAACATTTTCCCCATTGACCGTAATGTAACGGAATACTTTTGATTGTCCCTGTAATTGAACCATACATCCAATTTAAATAAAATTGCACTTGAAGAGTAGCAAATGAGGTGCGTTCGTATGATAACTATGTTTTAAAAATATCACTTTCATATATCAATTAATAAAAATGTAAATTGTTAATTACAATTAAAATGCGCATCAAACAATGTTCTCCCTATACCATTATGTAATGGAATACTTTTGTGTGGCCTTGTAAATCAATAACAAATGTTCTTTGCACCACAGATTATGCAAAATGTATATTATAATATGTACCTTATAGATGCATATTAATTTTATTATGTTCGAATGAGTATAACGCCATTAAAATGCATTTGAAACATTTTTCCCCATTGACCGTAATGTAACGGAATACTTTTGATTGTCGCTGTAACTGAACCATACATCCGAATTTAATAAGATTAAAAATAACTCGACAAAATTATGTAATAATTGTGCATTTTAAATTTCAAACAATTAAAATGCATTCGAAACTTTTTTCTCCATTGACCGCAATGTGGAATACTTTTGATTGACCCTGTAATTGATCTATGCATCCGATATTCATAAAATTTGAAATGACTCTACAAAATTATGTAATAATTACATATTTTAAATTTCAAACTATACAGTTGACAGTTGGGCGTTGTTATATGCGGACGGACGGACTGAGCGACAGCTATAGGTGCTACGTATTTACATAATTTCGAAAGCACCTAAAAAGAGTAAATATCTCTATCATTGCTATAAATAATTTTTTTGTGACCGATAATCTTTCTAAACTAATAGTAATTGAATGAAATGGATTGCATGAAAAAATATGAAAATTGGTAGTTTTACAAACAAACAGACTAAAAAGTCAAATAAATTGAAATATACTGCTTATAAATCGAAGAAGAACTTTAAGAGCTATTTAAAGCAGAAATGCTTCAAAATAGTTCTGTTAAAAAAGTTTTATAGAAGCAAAAAAATGTATGAAATGTAGTTAACACTAGAACAGCGGAACCTTCGGTATACCTAGAACCGCGGAGCGGGTCAATTTGACCCGAGATGAAAAACAATTTATAAATATGCCCAAATACTTAATTTGGTTAATTAAAATATTATATTCTCTTATAATAATCAACATTTCTTAGTATTTAGATTATATTTTACACATAAAGTCAGCAGAAATTCCCTACATTTCCGAAAATGATATTATTCAAAAATACATTTATATAAATACATTTATATAATTATTAAGTATGCGGAAAATATATTGAACAAACATTCAACATACATTTTAAACATAAATAAACTTGGACTTAATAAACATTAAAAATAGATTATCCCATTACAATAAATTTTGATATATAAGTATAAGAATAATTTTTAAAAATATAAAAATAAATAAAAGTTACTTACTAATTTTATTGATTTATCTAATCCAATTTATTGTACACATTGCTTGAAAAACATGGTTTAAAGTTTTGTACATTTACCAGAAACGTGTGGGTACATTATATTTTGAACAATTATCTTTAGTTTTATTTTCATTTTTTTTTAAATTGTGGTAGACACATTTATGCATAGTTTGTGTTTTTCGTCGTTTTTAGTGTTTCTTCTTGCCCAAATGACAAGATGATTTTTTTCTTTTTTTTGGGGGGGGGGGGGGGGGGCGAGAACTAACAAACTGTTTTTGTACGTCTTCAACTAAGTTTTGAATAAATTGACGTATATTAATAGATTTTTAGGTTTCAGATTTGCATAAAAACTCAAGCATTGATAACAGCAAAATACAAAATATTATAAAATGCATTCACTGGACTCCTATAAGATGCAGGCTTGTCATAAGCAAAATTCCTGTCATATGGCTTATCACACAACCACACTAAATTTAGTGCGTTGTTGTAAACAAGTGTCTTAATTTCTTTTTTTAGAATTATCTAAAATTTCAAAAGTTAGATGTAGACTGTTATGGAACTAAACATTTTTACCCTTTTCTCTTGGTAACAGTTATGCTGATCTCAGAATTTGTTAGAAAAATAGCCGTATGCAATTCCGATTTGACATTTTTTCAGAAACTTATATTTCTATTCGTTCTAAAGCTCATTATTTTCTCAACATCTGCAAGCAACTAGAACGTGATACGATTTTGAAATTATCTGATTCTGTTAGGCATGTACTGAGTAAACCTACTCACAGTATTAAAAACAATAGCGTGCTCATCTACGCTTATGTTAGGTTCTTTTATATAGTTCAGTTTTCTTGTCAACCTTATTTTCAAGTGTGATTGCATAAGGTAGGATTTATTTATTTATCATATTTTCATGCGTATAAAGTTCAAATTATGTCACCTTTTGATCAAATTTTTAATTTTTCTTTTTTTATATTCGATTTTTTATTTGAGAAATATCACAAACTTTCGTTCAATACTGATAAATTTTCAACTATATTCCAATGAAAAAGTCCAACAATGTTAAGAGTATAGGCAGAAATGTCGTCACTTTCATTTTCATCATTAAAATTTTATTTTCTTCATTTACAGGCAGATATTAGTCCTCAATCATTTGCATTTTCAGATAATAGTTGCTAACTTTTTAAAGCATTTTTGACGGTAATATTTAGACATTGGAAATCATATCTATACTTTCAATAAATGCATAATAAAATCAACTTCAATACTAGTTTTAAATATTAGTTGTAATTTTCTACTTCAATCATCCATTCTTCACATCAAGAATATAAGATCTCGATTGAAAATTTTCATTACCCCCCCTCCCATTCCGATTTTTCCTCTTAGAGGCATTAGGAGTGAGGCAGATATACTTTCTCATCAGTTCCGAAAATTCTCATCTCTTTTTTGTCATAAAAAAAAGAGTCATTTGCGTAAAAACTTATTACGGGTGAAATTGACCCGCTTCGCGGTTCTAGGTATGAGTGGTTATAACTGAAAAAATATTTAGGTTATTCGCTATTAAATACGAAAAGTTGTTGCTTACCTTAAAATATTAAAAGTCAGAAAAAGTTTTCGCGCGGAGAGAAATTAAACATCGATCTGGGTCAAATTGACCCGCTCCATGGTTCTAGTGTTAAACAATCTTTTCCAGAGACATACTTGACAAGATAACGGTATACAGGGTGCAACTGTGATTTTAAATTGATTAATTTTTGAAGCTTTTTTTCATTTTCATTACCTCTAAAAATAAAGATCCGTGAACAGTCTTGTAACATTAATGTAGATGAAATATTAAAGAAAATTACTCTACCATCTTTCGAAATATTCACCTCCCATAACTGTGCACCGCTGAGATCTGCTATACATGTCCTGGAAAATTCGCAAGAAGTGTTCTTTTGTAATGAAGTTCAAAAGATTCGCCACGTTTCGTTGGGTGTCAGCAATGAGGTCAAATCTCTTTCAAAGAGAAATTGAATCGTGAAAATAGGAAAAAGTCTGGAGGGTTGAGATCTGGCGAGTATGGTGGATGTTCAATTTGCACCATTCCTCATGAATTTATTTCGGTGTCTTGCAAAGCTTAAAACCAAAATTTAAACTGATCTTTTGTTCGTTCATTTTCCTGTTCTCAGTTAAGAACCAACACACTGTGCAAACACTTTGTAAAATGCATCTTACGCAGAACATAAACACCGCTCAACTGAACAACGGTGGGGGAATATTATCAACACTTACCTCTGTGCAGGTGCAGCGCTTTGTTTTCCAGGCGGTCGTTCTGAATTTATTCACTGAATTTTATTGTAAGAGGTTGTATTATATTACACAATGAAATTATTAAAATAGGTACATCTAAGAAATCTACTCCTAATTTCATAAATTTAGTTGATAAAACATATCATTTTTTTAAATGAGGTAAAACACGAAAATAAAAAGCTTAAAACTAGCGTTTAAACATGACTGTATTTTTTGTAAATTTTTTCAATGAGATGAATAGTAATATGAATCTCCTTTCTCTTTTAAAATAGGTCACGCAACTTTCCACATGATGCTTAATTTGTCACTCGATGGTAAATGAATTTAACATGGCTGTCATACACAATGTATCTTTTAGAGGGAATCAATTGTAGTAGGATTACAGTTGATAAATTATAAAGCGACATTTCAGAGTTTTCTGTTTAAACCAAATATTGTTATAGTTTTTAGAAAAACAATGCACTGAAACTGTATTAAATTAAAAATGTGTTCATATTATCAGTAGAAGTGTGATATTTCCATCGATTAATAAAAATATTCATTTTCAAAATTGGCATTTTAGAAAAATATTTGTAATAAATATGAACAATTTCCATTTTTTTTTCTAGCATGTTAAAAAAAGGACTCTTCACCAAAGAGATAATCAATCAGTTTTATGCTGTGTGATACTGTTTTGTATTGCATTGTAGCACTCTATACTGTAATCTATTATGGGATCCTTCAATGAAAGTAGATTTTATCATTCGCCGAATATTTAGGATACAAACAACCATTTCTTATTTAAGTAATGCGTTAAATAAAGTTTAATGTAACTTGAATTTTATGTAAGTAAAATTTGTAAATTTGTTAAGAAAATGTCTGTAAGACACCGCGGTATTTATTTTATATGTATGTGTGGGTGTGTATGTGTATTATCTAATAAATATAGTATCATGCGACAGTATTTACTCGTATATAAACTATGAAAACTTTAAAATATAAAAGCAGACTTAAAGAACATTTTTAAAATATCTCGTGTAATATGCGATTTATAAATTTAATATTAATGAAAATTTATAACAATTTTGAATTTACTTCAAATTTCGAAAAAAATTATTAACGGGACTAATTTAAGCTGTTCTGCATGAATTTTTGATGAGAGAAAAATGAATAGTTTTACCAGCAACCAGAATCACCTGCGGCTTATTCTGCCGAGCTGTCTAAATGACAGACCAGATGTTATGGCCATTAAGGTTATCTGTGCGAAAGGTCCCAGCCGTTATCGCCCGGTTAGATTAACAGGTAAAGCATTGGCCTTGTAAGCCAAGTATCTGGGCTCGATTCCTGGCCTGGGCAATTTTCCGTTCAGTTGGAAATATTCAAATCGTAAGACTAATTAGCTTTGTTATGAACATGTATCCGTACATCCAAATAAAAAAAAAACTAAATATAAATATAAATTTTATTACAGATGTGGTTTATAGCTACATATTTTATTTGTAAATAAATAACAAAAATATAAAACAGAATATCAAATGCGCTATTTTGTTCCGAAATAAAATTTTCGAGATTTCTTACGTAACTGATGTCTGTTGTTACGTAACTGATTTTTTATACAAATTTTTGCAATACCCTGCGCCAAAACTTATAAAAGTATTTGCGTGAAATATGAAAATTTTTAAAAAAAACTTCATTAAAACAAATTATTTTAGACATGTTAAAAATATTGAAGTGTTTTCCAGAACAAAAAACACTAAATGCCATAATGATAAAAGCTACACCAAGTGCTTTCTGCACTTGGTGTAGCAGAAGTTAAGATTTCTCAAGGAGTAGAAATTTGATGGAGAAAATGCTCGATGCTCAACATTGACTGATATATGTTGACCTGAAACGCCTTTCATAATGCAGGCAGGCGGCCGTAACCATTATTAATGAAGAAGTCGATGATTGATTAAGCTCAGCTCCAATCAAAGAACAAACTTTCATATGATACCTACGATATAAAATAAGGTAAGCGAAATTTGGTATGATAATACGTCATTACCACAATTATCTGCGTGCATTAACATTTTTAAAGATTAAAATATCACCACTATAAAAATTAGAGGCCTGCATAACTACTTTCAATTTAATGAAAACGATGTTAAAATTTAAACAAGTTTTGAAGTTTGAAACAGTCTTGAGAGGAATTTTTTATCATTTTAACATCTCGTGTTTTTAGTTTCGAAAATATTTGCATGTATTTTATCACACATATTTAGTAATGTGTCTTGCTGATGCATTTTTGAAATGTTTTCATATTTTATAAAGTAAATTAAAGTTAATACTGGTGTTCTAAAAAAGGAGTCTTTGCAAAGTTAATTTATTAAAGTTTCTGTGTCTTCGAAAAATTTTTCTGCGAAAATAATCAAGTGTATTATTTTTATTGAAATACTAAACAAGTAAAAGTTTTGCGGAAATATCTTAGCCTTCCGACTAAAGGTCCGACTAATGTTATCCCTTCCGCCGTATGTTACTCTTGTTGCCAATTGACAGTTATAAAACATTAACGAAATGGAAAAGATTTCTCGTGCGAAAAGCAAAGGAAATTTCATGTCAAAATGATCACTGGAGACTATTCATTTTTATTTGTTATATATTAGGTTTCTTAAGATAGATGCAATATTTAATCGACATGTAATTAAATACAATTTTGTTCTTAACTTCAGGCATGTTTGGTCAATAGCATAATAGTATCATTAATAATATTAATATTAATATGATTAATATTTATTCTGCGTTGAAAGGAAAAAAAGCATTTAAAAAATTAGTTCTTTAGAAAACGTACATTAATACTTGTTATTTTAGGTCATCCACTACGCAGAATATTAATAAAAAACTAAACCTGGAATTAATAGAAAACTAAAACTATATATTTAAACCTGGTAGTATGAACTTTTTTTATATGCTTGCGCCAAAATTTATGTATATTTTGGAGAATTGTTCTTTCCAGGTTTAATTTTGTGTTAACGAGAATCTAGTTAAATATTTAAAGAACAAGTAAAAAGTCTAACAGGTATTTCTCCCGGAAATAAAGAAATAATTTTCTGCGTAGAGATTATCAAAAGATAAATATTCATTTTTAATTAAGACAGGACCTCTCATAGAAAAAACCTCAAGAAGACCTTGAAATATTATGACATTGTTATAATTTTTCCACCGAAATCTTGAATTTTTTTATTATAGGTTGTCGTAGTAAATACATGCCATAATAAATATATGTATAGAAACTTCAGCGCTAGTTAAAGCGTTCTTTTATTATGATAGCATAGTTATGATGGAAATAACGAAGGGCAGATGTACATAGAATAACAGAACAAGGCTTGAGCCTTATTTCTTGGCAACCGAGCAGCATCAGAAGTTCAAAGCTAAGTTCCAACTTCGCATTCTGCTTGGTGTGACGCAATATTGCCAATATAAAAGATTTTTGCGCATGCACTGCGGTACACAAAGTCTTGAACAAGGAAAGATTCGCCATATGTGCTCAATTGCTTATACAGTCATAGGAAATACAGTAAACACGCCCAACTATCTCTGCAAAATTTATCGTAGAATAAAGTTACAGGTATTAAACTTTAGGAAATAAAGTCTCCTTTTAAATGATGTATACAAAATTTGCTTAGGGGTCCATCTACATAATAAAACGAGTCCTAACTGAACACTGGATTACTGATTTATTTTCACTAAAGCTAATAAGTGCTTGAAATATTAACTTAAATAAATGTGAGGTGGGGTGGGGTAGAAGTACAAATTATAATTTTTTTAAATATTAGATTCAAATTAAACCTCACTAGGGTAAAAACGACAATCGAAACAGAAACAATGTGTTAAATTAAATTTCGAAGCATATGCTCGGCGGAATGGAATTTGAAATTGAAATATAATATATAAAATGATATATGTTGTTGTTCTCGATCAAAAATATTTAACTTTGAATTTAAAAGATTTCGCACAGGAAGATAGAGCTCTTCATTACCCCAACAGTCAGAAAGTGAAAAGTCCTCTTGAAAATTATGTAATATTTTTTTAGTTTTGGAATGGCATAAACTATGTAATGAAATAAACATCAGCTTTTCATTACATTAGGAGTATAACTGATAGAAAAAGAAAGGCAGTTTTTGGCGATGTTTCTAAAGATGAGAACATCTTTTTTAATAAAAGGTTATTTTTGTGCCCGATAAAGAAGACCCCCTTTAAAGTATGTAAGGCTCAATCGCAAATCGCACTTTTGCGAAAACTTTTGTTTTTGATTTTATTATTTTAAATTAAAGTTCAAACATTTAGTATTTAAAAAATATCCTACTTTTGTTTCAATGATAATTAAAAGCAAGGTTATAGCCTAAAATATAAACTTTTATACGTAAGATTTTGTGTTATATTAAAATATTAGTTTGTTCTTTCTTAAAATCTGCATTTTCTATTCTTTCGTTTGCAAGAAACCTCATTTCTTAAAACATTTTTATGATATTTAAATGAAATTTGTTCTCAAAGCTCTGCTTATCTCTTGGTACGTTATGAAGCAAAATGCAACTTATAATTATGTATATAAATAATTTGAATGTTATTTTTATTAAAAAAACATACATTTAAAAAAAGATAGTACTCGTCATTTATGTAGAAATGTTGGTATACATTTGTAAATTTACGATATTTTAAAGATGTCTTAGATGTTATAGAGCTGTTTTAGATTTTAAAGATGTTTAAGAAGTTAAGATGGGAGTATATTCTTGAAAAAAAAGTGAAATATATTGAAAATATTTCGTTATGGAAGATTAGGAATAAACGCAATTCTTTGCTAAAAAATGGCTAAATATTATCTCAATTTAAAAATTCAATTAAAATTCCAAAAATAATTTATTTGAATTCAAGTTTTTATTCTTAGTTTCGACTAAATCCATATGTGTTTAATAAAAAAGTTCATATTTTTCAAAAACGTTTCCCGGTAGGCACATACCTTAAACAAGAGGTGTGCTGGAAAAAAAATTTACTGCCGCATAATAAGATCGATCCAAGCCTTGATGTGTGATGGTGCGGATTTCCAATTAATTTTATTCATACCACTTGGAAAACTATCCCAATATGAAAAGTATTGTCTACTTATTGAACTGCAAATACTAGTAATATGCTCAAAATTAGTTTTTTTTATCGTTATACAGGGTGGATCTAAACTACTGGGCAAAACTATAATGGGGTGATAGTACACATCAAAACAAAGAAATCAAATAGGAAACTAAGGGTCCCAAACGTCTTCCGAAAGAGATAGGCGCCATTAAATTTTAGGGTCCAAAATTTCAAATAAACATAAAAGACAGAAAAATTGGTCGATCGATTTGCGGTTTTCACTAAAACCAATCTTTATGTCAGTATTTTCTTTAAAATAAATTATAAAGATAAACTTTAAAAAATGCCGATAGAAGGCGCTATAGACTTTGGAGTAACAAACAACTATATTTTGCCGTTATTTTTTGCATCTCATTAAATGTTTTCGGAAGCCTAGACTTAAACTTAAATTTTGATCTCAAAATCTAAATTATTGGGAGTGGTTAAGTAGGGCAAATTGAACTGTGTTCAGAGGTTTAAATTTCAAATAAATATAACAAACGGAACAATTTGTCGATTCGTTTGCGGTTTTAGCTCAAACTACGCTTTAAATCAGTATTTTCTTTAAAAAAAATTTTAAAGATAAATTTCAAAAAATGCCGATAGAGGGCGCTTTAGAATTTTGAGTGACGAACAACTATTTTTTACATCTCATTAAATTTTTTTAGAAGCTTAGACATAAACTTAAATTTTGAGTTCAAAATCTGAATCGTTGGGAAGGGTTACAAAACGCAAACTGAATTTTGTTCAAGAGTGGAGGGAGGTTCAAATTTCATATGATTATAAAAACCAGAAAAAATGGTCGATTCGTTTGCGGTTTTCGCTAAATCTATTCTTTATGTTAGTATTTTCTTAAAAATAAATTTTAAAAATGAATTGAAAATTTCATTTGCAAGCGCTTTAAACTTAAAAGTAACCACCAACTATTTTTAACCGTTATTTTTTTTTATCTAATTAAACGCTTAGACTTAAATTTTGAGCTCGAATTCTGAATCGTTCAGAGGGGTTAAGAAGCGCAAATTGAACTGTGTTCAGGAGTTGAAACATAATCCTCCCCCCCTCGAACACAGTTAAATTTTGCGCTACCTAATTACTCCCAACGATTCAGATTTTAAGCTCAAAATTTAAGTCTAAGCTTTTGCAAGCATTTAATGAGATTAAAAAATAACGGTTAAAAATAGTTGTACGTTACTCCGAAATATAAGGCGCTCTCTATCGGCCTCTTTTGAAATTTATCTTTCAAATTTATTTTTAAGAGAATACTGATTTAAAGAAGAATTCTAGTGAAAACCGCAAACAAATCGACCAATTTTTTCGTTTTTTTTTTTTAATTATTTGAAAATTGAATCTCTGAACACAGTTGAAGAAGCCTAGTTCAATATGTCAAACCTTGCTAATTTAAAATCTTTAAAGTCTCGCGAACATTTTTTGATTTACGATTAGTCCTTTCATTAGAGCAGTATGTTTTGTAATTCAAGATTTTCCAATATTATATTATTAATTATCTGTATACGACTACTTTGAAAATATAGAATGGTATTAAAAAGTAGTGTATTTTTAATTGCAAACTATAGATGTATGTATAATGTGTATAAAGTAAAAATGTAACTTTATATTCTCTTACAGTCTTACATAAATAGATTCTAGTTAAATTTTTGTGCATATTGGTTACTTTTATGCTCTTCGGTTTGGGGGGTTCGGTTGCAAACATCTAATGAGATGTGCGTTGAAGCTGATTGATTAGCGTTAAAAATGTAATGTTTATGCTTATATCTCTTTTTTAAATGCACTCAATTCAAGAAATCTATTCCTTTGCTCTCTTAAAAAGTCCCCACGACATGTCCCTGGAAATTTAACTTTCATAATTCTCGCTTTTATATATATATATATATAGATAGATTATTTTGCTGAATAAAATAATTTAAAATTAGTGGAACTCGATTATATGTGGTGCAATAAGAATTTACTTCTTTACTGAATATGAATAAGAATTTAACCAAATTAGTCAGCTAAATCAAAGGTGGCCTTATTTTGAGTGATTTACATTTCATCGCCAAATTTCGCGATATCTTGATTTGTCAAAAATATAATATAAAAGAACAGCTTGGATTAAGCTATTCAATGAACTTGATCGAGACATTGATACACATGTTTAGTCGAATCCGTTAAAAAGTACGTATGACAAAAATAACATTGTCTGAAAATGCCAGCTACCCTAGGAATTCAAACTACTGTATCTAAGTCATTTTCTAAAATAAAGTCAAAACAAAATATGCTTCGAAATCCTTATACCAAAATGAAACCCGTGAAAAAAAAAAACATATTTTCTAGTTTTTAATTTATTTGCACCACTTATAAATTTTAAATAAAAAAAAAGACTTTAAATGGCCAGGCATTTTGAAACAAGATGGCGGTTTAAGCTGTCCAATAAATTCGTTCGAGATATCAGTATATACTACATAGATATATCTTAATATATGTCTGCTATTTTTAAGATAAATGCGAAAATAATCATGCTTCTGTATCCATGTGTTAAGGTCAAATTCTTAAGAAAAAACATTTTTCAGTTTCTTAATTTATTTGTATCACTTTTTAAATTTTTAATTTTTCTAAATGGCTTTCAATTTGAAACAAGATAGCAAGGAGCAACAATATTGGCACAATTGCCAAATTTCCTATAATCAATGGATCAGGACACAAGGAATTAAAGCTTATCCGTTTTCATTTCTATACTTCATTTTTCCCACATTTTAAACCATTTTACTATTATTTATAAATTTATTATCTATCATGATTTTTTTAATAAAAAAACGTGATTTTAGTAAGTATATCATAAAAATTATAGCGCTTAAACACTAGTTAAAAGTCACGTACTTCATCAAATGAATTCAGTTACAGTTTGTACTATTTGAGGCATTAAAATTGATTTGATGTATAATGTATGTGCATATCTATATCACCTTTAAATATAAACTCTATTCATTTATTATTTAATGTGCGTATCCGCGTTCAATGGGGAAAATGTACTAAAGACATTTAGATAAAGCACATATACTTTTTTATTCAATAGTTTTGAATTTTTAAAGAGCATAATTTGCTTAAAAGCATTTTCGAAATTCTAATAATAAAAAAGCGTAAGCCTTTACTTGTTTAATATGATAACAAACTTTCATATGCTTAAAAATGTATTTTCATATACTTTAAACTTTAATAAATTTGATATTAACTCTTATTTATGTAAGGATATATATAAAACGATAATGAATGAAAAAGAGAAATAAAATTATATTACTCGCATAAATTATAAAACACTTTCCCCCATTCCAAGATTTATTTTTACTGCATCTTTTTATAATATGTTGTAAGTAATTTTATTACTTCAAAGGTTATGCTGAAAACTATAACAATTCTATCAAACGTTAGTCGTTGTATTAAAAAATTCGTGAATAAAATTCATCTGTACTTTTACCTTGATTTAACAAATCCGTCCACTTATTACTTATTATACATGCCATTTTTAAGAACTCAGCGACTAATAAGGAAAAACAAGAAGTGTTATGCAAAAATTTTTACCAAAGGGGTATGATTGGACAGATCTGCTCGTGGGGAGTAACAGCCGCATTGAACTACCCGTCGTAAATTAGCCGGTTTCGAGATATCTGTCATTTTATGTTACACAATTTGTCTATTTGTTGCAATGTATTTATTCAATAGCATTTTTCATATCAATAAATTTATATATTTTCTTCTAAATAGCTTCTTGTTAATATATTTATATTACTTAACTAGAATTTAAAAAACCGTGAAAAAAAGGGAACAGAAGTTAATGCCAGTAAGTGCCATGGACAAATACATTCTATTTGCACCAATATTTTTGAAAAAAAGTTTTCTAATACATTTCCCCCCCAAAATAATTATGAAAGATTTTTATGTGAAAAAGATGTGCGAAATGAATTAAAGGATAGTCCCAAATCGTAACATTGTAAATGATTGTTTTGTATGCTGTGTATGCGTTTGTTGATGCTGAAAATTTAAAATGTCCATTGGGAATTGTGGTCCTCTACACTCGCCAAAAAATCTTTCTTCAATTCGTGGAAATTCTACTGGCAGCATTGTTGTCAGTATATTTCCATGAATTCACGAATATCAGTTTTTTTCCGTTACAAGAGGCAAGACATCAGTCAACTGAAGAAAGTTGAGAAAAAGCAAAAACAGATGACGCTGGATTCGAAATAGTCGTTACGAAGCGAGCAGATTAGCACTGCCCTATAGTTGTACAACAGAAAAATGTTTTAAAGTAAATATGTTTTACTTCAGGTGTGTATGGCTTGACCGATTTCTTTAAAGAGATTTAAATTTTTAAGTAAATTTTGGAAGGATTTAGTTTTTAATCCTATTGTTTCTGGGGTTTTACACTTTAGTATTAAAATAAGATAAAATTATGAATTTTATACATATTTACTTAGTTTGCCAGATTTAAAATATAATTGTTGTGTTTTTCTTTGAGAATTTTTTTTTGTTTTTGTTTTTAGTAATATTGATTTATTCGCCATCATTTACACAACGCATAATATTAATACAAATAAATGAACATATTTTTTTTCGACACCCTGTAATTAGTACTCGTCTGTTATGTACCTGTATAAATAAATTATTTATCACTGTAAGAATATATCTGTACTATTCTGCCTTTTTTTATTGATCGATGTATAGCTTAAAAATGATATTTACTACAAATTCAACTGACATATCTGAAGAACATATACTTATTAGCATACATTTTTCTTTTAAATGTTCGCAGTTTTGTATTAAATGTTTACAATGCATTAAATGATCAAAAAACCTGACACATAATCGTATTATTTATGATGAATATAAAAATACATATTATTTAAGATTTAATATATGTGCTTTTATGAAACAAAATCTATAAAAGCTGTAATCAGCCAAGTTTATTTATTTATTTATTTATATCAATATGCATGAAAATTTGAGACCAATAAATTACATTAATAGTTTAATAGTTCAATGTTTGTAATAAAAAAAAATGATAAAGTTTTGGATTATTTTCGAAAGAAAATTTCCCGTCTAATATTCATTTTACTAGATTAAAATATAAAAATGTGAAAAAAGATACTACATAAAATCTTTTTTTACTTTTGGAAAAAATTTTGACAAGGTTTGATAAATGAAATTTTAAGATGAAATATTTTAAGATATTTTCTACTGAAAATTTTTTAACATTTAATTTTACTTTACATTTTCTCTTCAAACTTTTTCATAATTTTTAAATTTGACACATTTGCCTCTTACTTTAATGTAAATTATTTGTTGTTATTTACTAAGTAAACCAAAAGGAAGTATCAGATTCATAATAAATTTCGAACTCCGTTTACTGATTATTTTACGTATTTCTGTATGAACACGATTTGCTCTTTTTTTCGTATAATTTCTGTGTAATGTCTGGTCAGTTTTTAAATCTGTGTGACATGAACTATGTGGTCACTCTATCTGTATCACTAATGTAATGAATTGAGCTATTCTTCAGATTGTCTTAGATCTGGCAATAAATAGGTGCTCATTAGTACTGCATGTCAGCATTTTTTTCCCGATTTACGTGATACCTAAAATCTCTAGGACTAATTAACGGAATTTCATGAAAAACTGATTTTCTGTTAAATGCCTCACGTAAATAGATGTTGATCTTTTCTCTAAAACTTTAAAAACATTTCCTACTCTTTGCTGAAGGTGTTCATAGATGTCGATCAAAACGTCGATAATTATCATTTTATCTTAATGTTTGTTTTAATTTAACTTCGCAGAAGTTTGTATGCATCATTGCACTTCAGATTATTTATTTTAGCACAAATATTGATATTTTACTATATAAAGTATCCACATTTAAATAAATTATTAAACAGTTTGTTTTTTCTCCCTTAATTGAATTTGTGACTAAATCTTTACTGAAAAAAATGTAGACACATATATTTTTTGAAGTCACAGATTTAGAAAAACAAATGTGCATTTTATTTTGGAAGTGATACAAAACAGTTTTTGCAAACAAAATTAACTAAAATTAAATCTTAATATAAATTAACATAAAATTGAAGTTTTTAATCAATCCACAACTAAGGTATTTTAATATCCGTATAAATATGTTACTATTAGCAATTCATTTCATCAGTGGTATTTCAAATGAATGGATTTTGAAACTAGGACATATCTACAAAGTAGACATGATACACACTTCATTTTCAATCCTGAACATACCATAGTAAAAATCAATAACGTATATCAATTACAAGGCTATCTATGTACATTTACTAGAGCTGGAGCATGGAATGATGGAAGGGTAGAAGATTGGACGGTCAGACAAATTTAAATAATGAACACTTCAAATATGTCGGAAAGTGTTGAAAATCTATTCTGTAAAGTTTTTAAAACAAACATATATGTTCGGAATGAAGGCAGAGAAAATCGTTTGTTCTAGGTTTGTTCGGTTCGTAGGTAAGGGTCGCCGACGAAAATTGGCGGCTCACCACGGCGGTTGACCGCGCGGAGACATATATATGTTCGGGATAAAGGCAAGGAAAATCGTTAGTCTCACAAGCCCGCCCTCCCACTAATTGTCTTTCAATATCTTTAATTTGTGTAATTTTTCTGTCAAATTTGTCCGGTTTCAATTTGTCTTTTTTTTCCCTTTTCTATTAAGCGTCCAAGGTTACTTGGGTAATAAATAAAGGATTTTGGAGCTATCTGTGGTTGCCTACCGGCGACAGCGCTTCGCGCTAGAGACTAGGTTTGTTCGGTTCGTAGGTAGAAGTCGCCGACGAAAATTGGCCGCTCACCGCGCGGAGATATATATATATGTTCGGGATGAAGGCAAGGAAAATTGTTAGTCTCACAGGCCCGCCCACCCACTAATCGTGTTTCAATATCTTTAATTTGTGTAATTTTTCTGTCAAATTTGTCCGGTTTCAGTTTGTCTTTTTTTTTCCTTTTCTATTAAGAGTCCAGGGTTATTCGGGTCGTAAGTAAAGGATTTTGGAGCTATCTGTGGTTGCCTACTGGCGACAGCGCTCTGTCGTAAAGAAATGTCACGACATCGCTTAGAATAAAATAAAAGAAAATAAAAGAAAAGAAAAGAAAAAAACAAAGAGAGAGAAAGAATAATAATAAAAATAAATAAATAAATAAATAAATAAATAAATAATCTAGAAAGAGATAGAAAATGAAATAATATTAATGTATATAAAAGTATTAAAATAAATTTTTATTTTAGCTTTCGTAAACAAGAAATGATAACAATAATATGTGTTGTTTGTTTGGAAGTTTTATTATACTATAAGCTCCCTTTTAGTCAAAGCCTGGGAATAGCAAAATCACATGAGCGAAGGGATTTTCTCACCGTTAGTTATAAAAGGAACAAATGTTTACGAGAAGCAATAAAACCTAGAGTCGCCATTCGTGACATTAACGTACACAAGCAACAAAGAAAGATTTACAATCAAATTTATTACTCCCGCGTGTGGTCTACTTGGGGTTGCTGGCTTGGAATCGTAGCTCCGGCAATAAATAATGGTGGAACAATGTCTAAAAATCCAACCCCGTTTCTTTTACCTGACCAATGGACAATGAAATATATTCAAAGCCAATTGGAGTCCGAATATAATACCCAATGGGGTAAAAAGGGGCGTACAGGATCCGGAAGAAAAACCCCACACGAGTCAGTCCAGTTTTCGAATTGAAAGTGTCAAGTAAAAAAAAAAAGATTTTTTCTCTTCTCTCTGCTGTGAGTTTCCCGCTAAGATGAGAGGGAAAAAGAGGAAATTAGGAAATAAGGCAACTTCGAAGTAATCTGTGTCATCGGGAGATGTGATCTTAGGCCTCCCGGATGAAGCGATGAGAAGCGAAGCTATGCTCTGCACACAGAGAACTAATCATCGACTGATTTCTAATACAAAAAGGAATACCTGAGTATTGCCGAGCGGACTATTTATTCATCGGATGATTTCTAAATACTCAAAGGAGTAACTGAGCATTGCTGAGCGGATACAAAAAGCAATACCTGAGTATTGCCGAGCGGACTATTTATTCATCGGATGATTTCTAAATACTCAAAGGAGTAACTGAGCATTGCTGAGCGGAATTTTCATTTCTGCAAAAAAAAAAAAAAAAAAAAAAAAAAAAAAAACTTTGCCTGAACTTCTTAGCAAAATTTGAAAAATGCTAACTATTAGTGTTAAAGGACCGTACGACAAACTGATGATTGGAAAGTGCGTGAAATTTGAAAAGTGCTAACTATTAGTGTTAAAAGGACCATACGACAAACTGATGATTGGAAAGTGCGTGAAATTAGAAAAGTTGCTAACTATTTGTGTTAATTAAAAACAAAACGCCTTGGAACTTGGCATTCGGATTTAATTGTGTTGGCGTACTGACGAACTGTATGGACAGCTATAAGCCAACGTCGACCAATACCAGGAACATACTTGTAAGGTGAGGAAATTTCATTGTTCATGTGTCCGGCCAATTTATTTTATTGATATAATGTTGTGTTAAAATTTTGGTTTTTAAAATTTGATTATTTAAAATTTGATTATTTTAAAATTTTAAAATTATTATTATCTTTGGGGCTCAAAATTATCAGAATTTAATGCTCAAACTTAATTAATAGTAAAATGAATAAATAAATAAATTAATAATACCAGTAAAATAATACGAATAATAAGAACGAAGGACTCGATTTTATAAAATGTGAAAATTTGGGGCTTTGCCTATAAGTTGTGTCGTGAACTTAAATTTTATGAGCTGTGAGGATAGCAGAATAATAGGAAATAAATAAATAAACAAACAACAACAAAAAAACAATGAAATAAAATATTTTGTATATTTCACTATAACCATATTTCAGTAGTTATTGCCTTGCATATTATATTTTTATAGTGTTTGCATGATGCCAATTTATGTGTTTTAATAAAATTTTGTATATATGTACCTATTCTTGTCTTTATTCCAGTTTTCTCCCTTTATGTATTTTAAGGTAATTTCTAGATGCAGATTAGGGAATGTTAACATTTAAATTTGTAGATTAATATCTCAAGTTTTTTTATTGACTCATCAATCCCAATTTTCACAAATTCATACGTTAAATAAGGCAATCCTAATGTTATTGCAAAATGTTAATTTTAAGTATGATATTAAGGAATTATTAAGGAATTTCAGTAATTAATAATATCCGATCTTCGTTCACAACGCCGAAGGGATATTATTTTCATTTGTCTTCGTACTAACCACGTCACGATTGCGTACCTAGTAGGAGGTGTTTATTTTCATCACCACACGCTCCGCGCTAGAGACTAGGTTTGTTCGGTTCGTAAGTAGGGGTCGCCGACGAAAACTGGCCGCTCACCGCAGCGGTTGACCCACCCACTAACTGTCTTTCAATATCTTTAATTTGTGTAATTTTTCTGTTAAATTTGTCCGGTTTGAATTTGTCTTATTTTCCCTTTTCTATTAAGAGTCCAAGGTTATTCGGGTCGTAAGTAAAGGATTTTGGCGCTATCCGTGGTCGCCTTAAGGCGACAGCGCTTCGCGCAAGAAAATAGGTTTTTTCGGGTCATAGGTAGGGGTCGCCGACGAAAATTGGCCGCTCACCGCGGCGGTCAACTTAAACGATTCTTCCACGAAAGGTCCCAGTAAGGTATTCTGTGTAGGAAAAATACACTAAAATTCTCCAGTTCAGTGTAATTTACATTTTGCTTGTTTTTAGAACTAACTGTTTAAACAAAATCACGAAAATTACGTATATTGTTAAGTACGTTAATTGATGATTAGCCCATTTAAGACCGATCCCCTCTATCCCGTCTGTTCAACTTCTAATTCTTTACATGAGTAAAATGAGCTGGTTTTATAGTTTTTAAACAAAATATCGAAAATAACATAGATCGTCAAAGATGCAAAGTGATGATTAAGACGCCACACTAATCACTGAAAAAGACCCGGATGATAATGTAAAGTCCATGGTGGCGTTATTTTAAAATATCGCACTTAAACTTTAATGTTTTTACATGATTTTTTCCATAGTATAGCTGAGGACGATCTACATCCTGGCTAGTTTTTATTTGATCGATTATGGTATCAGAATTAAAAAAAAGTACTTTAACTTTGAGAACCGGTTTGAACCAGTTCTGAATCTGAAACTGTCCTACATAAAAAATATAAAACCGAAATGGAAAAAATAAAAATTAGCTCGGTTGTGGATCGTTCTCAGCTATCCCGTAAAAAAAAAATCATGTAAAAATATCGAAATTTCTGCGAGATATTTTAAAATAACGCCTCCATAGAGTTAAAATTATCATCCGGATCTTTTTCAGTGACTAGTGTGGCGTCTTAACGCATGTAATACTTTTATCCCCTATCCTATCCGTGAAACAATCAATTATAGTCATAAGTAGAAATGAACTTGTTTTATAATTTTTAAAACAAAATAATAAATATTAGTTACATCGCCACAGATGATAAGTGATAATTAATCCGCTTAAGCCTCCTCCATATCTAACTCATGAAACAATGAATTACAGTCATGAGAAAGAATGAACTTGTTTTATATAATTTTTAAAATTAAATATCAAAAACTATTTTGATTGTCAACGGTATTAAGTGATGGTTTTTTTTCTGTAAACATCCCTCTGCCCTATCCTATCTATGAAATAGTTAGTTCTAGTCATGAGTAGAAATGAGCTTGTTTAATACTTTTTAAAACACATTAATAAAAAACTACTTAGATTATCAAATATGTTAAGTTATAATTTATAATTAACCCGTTAAAGCCTGCACGCTTACCCGTCAGTAAAACATCCTATTCTAGTCATGAGGAAAAATGAATTTAAACAAATTATCTTTATTCTCCATTGGTAAGTTGCGCTGAACACGCCCTTGATGACCTAGGGCGTGTTCAGCGCAACTTACCAAAGTAACTAATGATACCGACCGATTGTAGGGCAGTACGAAAGCGAATTGTGGTACCAATGAAAACTATCCTGTTGAATTCTGCTGACGTCACACTTCGCCTTGATTTTCATTTAGTACTTGTCTACAATCGGTAAGTGACCGGTAAGTAACCGGTAAGTTGTGCTGAACACGTCCCTAGTATTGGACAACAAATGCCTGACTTTGGCATTCACTGTTAAAAATTTGACCCATTTGCTGCAGCGTCACTCCACCGCTTTTATAGAAAACGGTTACTTTACAGTGTTATGGAGCATTCTCATTGGTCATAAAAGAGATATTCTATAAAAGCGGTGGAGTGACGCTGCATCAAATTGGTCAAATTTTTAATAGTAGACATGTTTGAGGAACACTGTTTTTGCGCGCGCGCACGCTCAGAAGATTCTGCATGGAGTAGGTATTATTGAAGAAGAGAATTTTAAACTTACTTAATTATTGCATAATTTTTATGGTTCAGAATTGGTAAATACAAATATTATAACCCTTTATCCTTTCAAAACATGATTCTGGTAACAAAAATACATACCTGTGACCACTCAAATAAAATTTAAAATACTCCGGGAAGTATCACGTGACCTAATTCATGTAATTAAGCCCGATCAGCATAAATATGACCACCAACCGTGCTCAAAATTCGCGCGCGTGACGCAAAAGAAAAAAAAAACTACTTGGCGATTTGATCACGTGATTGTGCTTGTTGTGCTTATCTGTTATTGGTTGCACTTTGTTTGGTAGGCAAAGTTGGAAGGTTGACTGATACAATTTAACAATTGTTGATTTAAATTTTTAAATAATTTTCTTTTTATTTATTTAAAAATCATTTATGAGTAGCTTTATACTTTTCGTATTAAATAGAATGCTGTTGATAAACCAAGGTTGAGGTATCCACACAGAAGTCTCTCTAAGAGGGGTACAGGGGCGAGCCTCCCCCCCCCCAAACATTCGCAAATGTTGTTACACTTGGCAAATTTAAAACTTTTATGTTAAATTTAATTGAAATTTTAATAAAAACTGCAATACATACATTAAAATACATTACCAAAAATTACTTAGATTATCAAATATGTTAAGTTATAATTAACCCATTAAAGCCTGCACTCTTACCCGTCAGTAAAACTTCCTATTCTAGTCATGAGGAAAAATGAATTCAAACAAATATTCTTTAGTCTCCATTTCAACCCATATTAAAAAAAAATCATTTTTTTCCCTTCAGAAGATTCCGTTATCACATACGGAAGAGCGCGTTCAGCGGATTCACCGTTTACGTACCGGCAGGATCGGTTAGTTACCAAAAGGTTCAGTGCTTTTAATCGATTCACAGCCGATGTCATTCAGCGGAAGTAACCGAAGTGACCGAACTAACCGAGGAAAAATCTAGGAGCGTGTTCAGCACAACTTACCGGTCACTTACCGGTTACTTACTGATTGTAGACAAGTACGAAATGAAAATCAAGACGAAGTGTGACGTCTGCTACAATTCAACAGAATATTCTTCATTGGTGCCACAATTCGCTTTCGTACTGCTCTACAATCGGTCGGTAACATTGTTTACTTTGGTAAGTTGTGCTGAACACGCCCTTGATTACAGTGTTAAAAATTTTAATATTTTACTGCATCATCACTCAACCGCATTTATAGAAAACTATTACTTCGCTGCATTGTAGAGCATTCTCATTGGACAAAATAGGGATACTTTATAAAAGCGATGGAGTAACACTGCAGCAAAATTTTCAAATTTTTAACAGGGTAGTTAGATTATTTGATAGGTTACATGAACATTTATGGCAACTATAATAAATGAATAATAACAGCAAAGCAATAACACGAGTAGTCGAGACAAAGCCGCCTATGGCGAAGCATAAGTCTCAAGCCGTCTGCCAACCAACCAACCAACCAACCAAGCAATATAGATGGCACTATTAGTAAACAATACCAATGGAGTTCAATGTGTCTGTCAATCGGTAAGTAACCGGTCACTTAAAAAGACGTCATGTAACCTGTCACATTGGTCACTTTGATTACGGTTGCTGAACTCACTCAAAGTTTTTACCCAGCAAACGCAAAGCTGTCGGTAAGCCATCGGACGATAGCCGCTTGCCACTGCTAGCGGTATTGGACCGATGCCAGTTGCAGCTACCGGTTCCGTATCTTTTTTGATACGCCGTGCGAATGCCGCCCGATTCATAAGGCACGCAGCCGGTCCGGTATCGGCAAAAAACTATGCCGATAGCTAACCAAACGAATACCGGCTGTTGCCCGGCACAAGCAAAAAAAAAATATCTGGTGGCGCCATCTGTTAAACACTCGAACAACCATTTTGAGAGCCAATGAACGAACTTCAGCGCGGGAACAGGCGGGATTTGATCGCGCAACCCCTAGCTTAGCAGGCGAACGCTTTAATCACTGGACAAGTCAGACCTGGTTATGGGAGGATTATTTGTGGTAATAAGGGTGTGGCTTTTCAGTAAGAGCTACGTGAATGGCAAGTGTCGTTGACGTAAATGATAGATTGGAAAATTGTAATATTAAAGTGTTTTTATTTTTTTATTTATGTATTCATTTACATGTAATTGTCTTATGCACCTGTTTTAAAAATAAATTTAATATTTAAATTAATGAATTAGCAAATTAATTAAAGCAAACGAATTGTTTTTCTTATAAATTTTAGAATCATTATGTAGTATATTTAAAAAAAAATAAAAATAATATATTTTTTTTCAGAAGTACTGTTAAATAAATAAATTTTTTATTAGAAACTATAACATAATTACATGCTTTGCGTTAATTTCTAAAGTGTATATTTTAACTTAAAAAAACTTATTTTAAATAATAATGAATTGGTAATAATTAACTTTTAAATAGAATAAAAAATTATGTTATGCCATTTGATGATTTAAAGTAGTATTTATGTTTTACGACTATGTTGCATCGTTTTGTTGATTATGTGTATTTATTAAGTAAAAAAAAAAAATAAAATAAAAGTAACATATATATTATATATATATTATCTTTTTATACGCATTTTTTATATAGGAGATATTTCATAATCCTTTTTATAAATTTAAAAATGCTTAAATATTGGATATAATAAATGAATTTTATAGGTTTTTTCTGTTATTGCAATTTTCTTTTGGGGAATTATAAAGTATTAAAGTAAATAATAAAGTAAAGAATTAAAAAATATATATTTGTAACATAAAATAACTAATTTAATAAAAAAAAAAATAAGTTGGTAATTGTCATAATGAATTATGACATTTTTTTATAATTCCTTAAATGAAACTATTACAATCTTTTTTTTGGGGAATTTAGTTCTAAAATTTTTAATTACTCTTAAAGTTAATTATTAAATATAGATTGAGTCAAAGAAAAGGAGATCTAATAACTTTTATACTATAGTTAGGATTTTTTTTAATTAAAAATTAAATAAATAAAAGTAGTATTATTTTAATTTAATTTCTTTTTCTCTCTTTTTAAAACACAACGCAATATTATTTTTATAGTCACGATCACGCCAAAAGATCGTTAACTCCAACGTACATCTTGAGTTTCACAATGGAGATATATGTTAACGTCTTTTATTTATGCTAAAAAAATAATTAATGTATAAAAATTAATTTTATCTATAGGATTCTTATTTTAATAATAATATCAGTACTTTCAGCATTTGTTTCATATTTCAGAAGTTTTTTTTTACTTGATTTACGGCAGTATAAACTTTAATTTACGCCGACGTTTTTGCTCCAATTTTAAAACGAAGATTTGAATTTTCCTGGCCATTTTGAATAAGACGCGCATTTTTGATTCCTTTCCCTTTCTTTAGGAGAGATGCACATAAGGTTACAACAAACATTGTCGCTTGGCGCGATCACGGATTTCGCCGCACTACCGGTTGGTGTTATTTAGCGCTAGTATAGTGCAGGCTTTGCACATGTCCGAGAGATCGCCGGTTAGCAATTCTGAGTAAAGTTTGGCGGCCGTTTGTGTCCTTGGGGAGGAAAAATTTTCGCGCTAATTTTCAGTTGGGTGTTTAATTCTCGTGCCTGAAGGACGTCTAATAACTTTATCTTTCTTTTCTTTGTTTCTTTTTGAATTGGCACAATGCCGTTTTCGAATATTTGTTTTTTTTTAAGTTAATGATGTTAGTCTTAAATAATTTTTTTTTTCAAGAAACTTATTCGAGCATATAAAAGGAATTTTTTTTTAACTAAAAAAAATCTTAGGATTTTTTTTCTTGTATTCAAATTTCTTTCCTTATTTAGGAAACTCTTGGTTACTCCTCTTCCCCCCGATCCTTACCAATTTAAATAAAAATATTGGTTTAATAACCTATTGTCATTTTCTTTGTTCTTTTATTTTTTTTATTTTTATTCCAGTTTTCCTTTTTTTTTTTTTTTTGTCGTTCGTCTTCTAGCAAAGAGTAAAGGTAAATTATGCATTTATTCTTTATTATATGTTGCACAGACAGTGAGAATAATTAATTAAGTTTAGAACCAAAAATATAATTGTTATAATAATTTTTTTTCTTGTATTTACCTAAGAGATTAATTAAATAGTGATGAATTGCTTTTTGGTATAAATTATATATAGTTACGCAGAGTAACTAATGAGAAAAAAAATCATGGGTAGGCCATAAATAACGTAAAAATTAAATGAAGATGTCATATTATTAATATTAGTAGATATTTATTTATCATGTTGTTAAATAATGAATTTTAAATTTGCTTTGAATAAAATCGCATTCTCTTGTGATTCCATTAACAATTTAATGTTACTTTTGGGTTATTGCCTAATACCACTGTTACAATTGGTGCCTAACACCAAACTCATAAGTGCAATATATTGAGAATATAAAAAAAAATGCAGGGAATGAAAAATTTATGAAATCATGTGTGTATTTGTTTGTTTATTTTATAAAATGTGTATATATTTAAAAAAAAAATTTTGGGGGTATTTTTTTTAATTGTTTTTATTGAAATAAAGTCATGGCTCCAAGGAAATCTAAAAGAAGGGCAGCTGCCAACAACATAACAGACAATGATAACTTACCTGACAATACAGTAAACAATATAAATATGCCTAATTTAAGCCCACAAACCTCTATTAATTCTCAAACTTTAACAGTGAGTACAATACAGGAAACGTCTAATAACCACACACAAAATCCTATGATCCATGTACAAAATTTTAATGGAGATAATATGCAAGTGAATTTTTTTATTGAACAAATTAGGGATTTAGCTGAGGCATACAAATGGAATGATAAATACACACTAATGTACACAAAATCCAAATTAACAAGAAAAGCACAACAGCTAATAAATCAAGCACAAGAAATCAGTAAATTTCAAAACACAGAAGAGCTTTTCAACAAACTTAAGATTTTTTTCAAAATACAATCGTTGGCAACTAACATTAATGATTTCCATAATTTTATTATTTTACCGGAGGAAAAGATTCAGAACACCGCACACCGATTAGATGTGATAGCTCATAGAGTCTATAAGGACATGGACAATGAAAATTTGGATAAGATTAAATTTGTCAAATTCTTACAAATTGTACCATCAAAGTTTAGAATAAAGATTTTGGAAAATAACATTAGTACTTACCAGGAAGCGGTAGAGAAAGCAGAATTGATGCAAAATTGTGATGCTAATAATAAAATACTAAATAGTGATAAAGAGGAAAATGAAAAATTTAACGATCTTACACACCAAATAAATTCGCTACAAGCATCATTAGAGAGAATAGAAAAGGGAAAATCGGAAAATACAAAAAACATTGGGAAGGAAAAATCTAATAAAAAAAACAATAGCAACCAATTTCACTCAAAACCAAGAGGAAACATTGGGAATGTTAAGAGGAATTTTAGAGGTAATAGATTTAATGTAAGAAACAGAAACCGTTTTAGAAATTACAGGGGAGGAAATAATTATGATAACAGAAACGAGAACTATAGAAATAATTACAATCAAATTCAATGTCAATTTTGTGACATGTGGGGCCACACGGCAAAATATTGTAATAACATACAAAATCAGTATCAAGACACCTCTTCAAATCACAATACAACAAATCAGACCTTTCCAGCCATAATGAACCACCCAAACTAATTCACGAGGCCACAGACGCTGAAACTAGTGAGCCTCCAATTACAAAAATTTCAGCAACTGATATAAATAGTCATATTATCACTAATGTTAATGTGGAAAACCCACTCATTCCAACAATAACAATTAAATTAGCAGATGAAAATATACAGTGCCTAATGGATACAGGGAGTTCTATTTCGCTCATATCCAAATTTTTTTTCGATTCTGTCAAACATAAACTTAAATATAAAAACTTAGGCAGGTCAGTTTCCATCTCCACAATAAATTCACAAGTACAATTTAGTGGATGCATTAGCGCATCATTTAAAATTAAAAATCAGTTTTTCAGACATCACATGTACGTATCACAAATTTCAGACAAATCACCCTTTACTATTATACTTGGTTATGACTTCATTTCAAAATATAATGTGCTAATTTTCCCAGAAATTGGGTGTTGTAAAATAAAAAATGATTTCATTTATTTCTCGAATCACTCAATGGGTAAATTAAACAGAAATATAGAAAATGAACTAAATCATAATCAAAACTTCCTAACTTCAAATGAAGTTACACCAGAAGAGATTTTAGAGGGTAGTGATCTGGCAAAATTTGTTCATGCTGACCCATTCATCCCGAAAAATGTAAATATTGATGAACTTAATATACTTAAACTTGCACATAATGCACAGTTGAAGCCTAGGGAAAAATCCTACATTAAGGCTAAAATAAATTTAACTAATGACTTTAAAAATAAAGATCTTATCTTTATCCCCAACTTAAATGATAAGAGAATCCTTTTACATGAGGCATTATACTCCTTCAGACTCGAGAATGAGAACACGCCACTCACAAATCCTTGCAACAAAAACAAAAAACAAAATAAATGTTACGATCAGCACTGGGTGAACTGTTACATTTATACAGAGAATAATTCAGAAAAAACAGTTCATCTTAAGAAAAACACTCATTTGGGTGTCATGAACATTGTAGAGGACATTCAAATCCCTTTTGATGCTAAAAATAAAAAAAAATTTTCAACACCTCCACCCACAATTAATGAAACTATAAATGTTATTCAGCCTAATCCAGAAACCTTACAATTAAGAAAAAAAGAATTTGAACAGGCCAAACTGTCGCTTAAACACTTAGAAGAAAATCAGCAGCAAAAGCTAAAAGAAGTGTTAAAAAAGAATTTTCAAGCTTTCTCTAGCTCACTAAAATCTTTGGGACATACCGACATCATTGAGCCACAGATACATTTTACAACAGATTATCCGATTAAAACCTTACCTTTCCCCATTCCACAAGCTTTGCAAGCAGAGACGAGGAGACAAATTGAGGAAATGGTAGAGGCCGGAATAATAGAGAAAAATGTAGCATCTTGGGCATGTCCCATGCTCTTAGTGAAGAAGAAAGCTATAGGAGAAAAACCTACTACTTATCGAATGACTCTCGATTTACGACTTTTAAATGCAGTTATACAACACTCCTCTTACCCCATACCAAAAATTCAACAGATAATTTCTACAATAGCCGGATACAAATATTTCACATCGTTAGATATGCCATCAGCATACCACCAGGTCAATTTACCTGATAAATACCAAGAGCGCATTTGTTTCACAAGTCCATTTGGAACATACAAATTAAAACGAATGCCCCAAGGACTCAAAACATCTGCGGGACATTTTCAGGCTTTAGCAGATTCCATTGTTGAAGAAATAAACCTTCCCGGAATAATAAGTTATATTGATGACTTTGTAATTTGTGCGAATTCTTTTGAAGAAACCTTATATAAATTAGATAAATTACTGCAAGTCTTTAAGAAACACAATCTTACCTTAAATTTAGAAAAGTGTAAATTCCATCAAAAATCAATAGATTATTTGGGTTTTAGACTAGAAAATCAGAAGATCTACCCAATCACATCAAACATAGTAAAAATTAAGGGATTTCCTCGACCCAAGACCAAACGTCAAATAAAAAAATTTCTTGGCCTTTGTGGCTTCTACAGGACTCTAATACCATCCTATGCAGAACTCTCAGACCCTCTTGTCCGATTGACGTCAAGTAATAAAAAATTTACATGGACAGAAATCGAAGATCAGGCATTTGAAAATCTGCAGAAAATTTTTTTCAAAAGGCCATTTTTAAGACAACCAGATTACAATAAAACATTCATTCTAAACACAGATGCCTCTTCTTATGCAATTAGTGCTGTGTTACTCCAACAGCATGGAGAGCATCTTCTTCCAGTAGCTTATTTTTCTAAAGCTCTAAGAAAGGCAGAAATAAAGTACCCAGCGATCCAGCAGGAACTCATGGCAATAGTGAAGGGCATAGCAGCGTTTCGTCATATTTTGTATGGTAGAAAATTCATTATATTATCCGACAGTAAGCCACTCGACAAATACAGAAAAACAACGTCACCAGCGAATATTATAACCAGATGGCTGATGGAGCTAGAGGAATATACCTTCTTTTTTAAACATATTCCAGGTCGTCAAAATGTTTTGGCAGATTATCTGTCTAGAACTCCTCTCGACAAGAATTCCATCGATTTATTATGAGACCCTGACCTAATCTATTCAGAAGAATTATTACCAATAGTAGAAGATACAAGAGAAAATGTAAATGAACAGTTTTGTAATTTAATTAAGAAAAACCCTAATTTTAAGAATCTAGATATCGAATTAGAAGATTTATTAAAGGAACAGAAAAAGGACAAAATTCTTAAAAACATCTACAATGCCTTAAAGAAAAACAATAGTGAAGCAAAACATAAATTTAAAAATTATTCTATTTGTCCCATTACTAAATTATTATTATATACAACCAAGCCTAAAGAAAATAACCTGGAATATCACAATAAAATAGTGGTACCAGCAGGTTTAAAGGAAAAATGCATAAGGGTAAATCATCTCACCCACTTCGGGATTGATAAGACATACCAGAATTTATGCAAGAAATTCTTTTGGAAGGGCATGTTTTCGGATGTAGTGAACTATGTCAAATCATGTGATAAGTGCCTGACTATAAAACCTCAACGTGTACCTTCGGCTCCACTTCAAAAAACCATAATACCCACCAGACCTGGACAACTTTTATCGTTAGATCTCGTTGGCCCATTCAGAAATGGAAAGCACATTTTGACGGTTATCGAATACTTCAGCAAACATCTAAAATTATATGCATTGAAAAACATCACAGCAATGCAAGTAGTATATGAAATATTTGATTATGTTGTAGCATTTGGTAGACCAGAGATGGTACTTTCAGACAATGGAAGCCAATTCAAAGCACATATTTTTAATGAATTTAACAGAATGCTAGGAATTAAGTTAAGGAACACTACAACAGCACATCCCGAAGCAAATTCAGTTTCAGAAAGAATAAACTTCTCAATAAAATGCACCATTAAAACATTAATGGCTGAAGGATATGATTTCAACACAGCTGTAAAAATACACGAAAGTATATACAATAGTTCATTCCATAACACCATTAAAACTACACCTAATAGAGTTCACTTTGGGAGAGATTTGGCAAACATAATAGACACCTTCAATCCAAATGCATACAAGAACAGGTTAGATGTACATAATGACTATTACATGTTAGTTAATAATCTACAGAAATTATATGATCAAGTGCATAGCAATTTATTATATCATCAAGAAATCCAAAACACCAAACAACATGTAAAAGCCAAATTAAGAAACCCAAGAATTGGAGATGAAGTTTATCTCGATAACTCTAATAAATTCAAGAGAGCATCACAAGGTCCTTTCAAGATAATTGAAAAATGCTCAGATGTTATATTCAAGATCCAGTTATCAGATGAACCAAATTCCAGAATTCAAAAGGTTCACATAAACAGGTTACTTCCCATCACGGAAAGAAAGAAACACCTTATCCAGCAGGAAGTGGCCAGTTCAAAAGGTACTGATGCAACAGATAATAATTCAATTCTAAATCCACCTAATACTATTCAGACATCAGGTGATCAATCTTCACAGGATGTACCAACAACTAAATTATCAAAACAACCAGCACCTAAAATTATTAGTGATTATAATCTTAGACAGACAGCCAGAAGGATGAAACAGTAGACTATCTTTTATGTGCGCACTCTATTTACAACATCTTGTCTACAATTGAAATGTTTTTTCGGAACTTTTCTGCAGGCAGAAAATCTTTGAAAACACCTTCTGTTTAATCTTCTCTATGAACTGTTTGCCTATTAATCGCTTTTATTGTATATTTTCAGATTTAAGAACTTTCACAGTTAAAGAACTTTACCATTAATATTAATCATATTTGACAATCTCATTATTGTATGCATCTCCAAAAATGAATTATAAAGGTTTTTGAAATTAGTCACCATATGTAAGTACATTTTGATTTTAAGTATTTGTTTATGTTCAAGGATTTTGTGAACAAGTCACATCATCCTCAATGTGTTTAGTACATTGAGTTTATTTTTCCAATGTCAGCTAGACATTGACTATTTTTTTATTGGTTGCTCTAATGATGTTCAACTGGAGCAATTTTTGTTTTGTTCATTTTGTAAATATGTTATATATGTGTTCACTTCTTATCTTTCCTAAATTTATACTTTCTTACACCTTTTTTTTATTGTTATTCAGTTTATGTATATGTATGTTTGGATATTATGCTTATTTTTTTAATAGTGCAATGATTACCAAAGAAAAAGAACATATTAGTTCAATACCGCATACTTCTATGTGGCAATATAAATGCAATTTATATACCTATCCTTAATATGGTATTTTTTTAATATGATCATTATGTTCATATATTTAGTTCCTATTTTTTATTCTTCACATTATGATACTAGTGATATGTTTATTTTTGTTTGCAATTGTGTTAGAACAAAATTGGTTTTCACTATTATAATTCATTTTTTATAGGTATATTTTTTAATATTATTTGAATATTTTTTTTCATTATTGTGAAAGAATTGTGTTTATACTCCAAAAAAAATTTTTTTTCATACACTCATGTTGGTAGTTTGGAAAAAACTTATATTTTAAAGATATACACATATCAGAGGTATAGGCACAGAGGATTTCAACTATTTGAAATTATGCAAAACACCTCTGAATTTTGAGTCAAAAAAAATTTTTCCTATGTTCCAGGGACAGTATGTGCACAATACTTGTCTCTGGTTATGTCAAATTAATGCATGTTTCGGAATCATTTTCATGATGTGATTTTAAACAATGCATATGGGTATACCCAAAAACACTTATCTTGAGTCTTAAAAAAATCCATGGTATAAATTAATTACTTATTTAGGCCTATAACTTTGGTCTTCTGAAGTCGACTTCATCTTTCGGTTATTCAAATGCTAGATAGCATTTTATATTTGTTTAACATGTTTTTTTTTGTTTACTAATTGATACACATATGTACGAGTGTAATTCGTGTTTCTTTCAGAAAATTTTATGTAAACAAATCATTTAAGCATTATCTTATCGAGGATAAGATTTTTTGTAACGGATCATCCTGATGTAACAATTGAAATTCAACAAATTGTTTATGGATCAAAACATGGTGTTATTGTACACTATACATGTAAACCCCATGTAACGAGGAATAATCGGGAGTTTCTTTTGCTAGAAAGTAATTATTCTAGAAAAAGTTTTTTTTCTCCTTGTTTTTCGGGAGTATTATCAAGATTTTTTTTCTCTTCTCCTTGTTTTTCGGGAGTAATGTCATAATGAATTATGACATTTTTTTATAATTCCTTAAATGAAACTATTACAATCTTTTTTTTGGGGAATTTAGTTCTAAAATTTTTAATTACTCTTAAAGTTAATTATTAAATATAGATTGAGTCAAAGAAAAGGAGATCTAATAACTTTTATACTATAGTTAGGATTTTTTTTAATTAAAAATTAAATAAATAAAAGTAGTATTATTTTAATTTAATTTCTTTTTCTCTCTTTTTAAAACACAACGCAATATTATTTTTATAGTCACGATCACGCCAAAAGATCGTTAACTCCAACGTATATCTTGAGTTTCACAATGGAGATATATGTTAACGTCTTTTATTTATGCTAAAAAAAATAATTAATGTATAAAAATTAATTTTATCTATAGGATTCTTATTTTAATAATAATATCAGTACTTTCAGCATTTGTTTCATATTTGAGAAGTTTTTTTTTACTTGATTTACGGCAGTATAAACTTTAATTTACGCCGACGTTTTTGCTCCAATTTTAAAACGAAGATTTGAATTTTCCTGGCCATTTTGAATAAGACGCGCATTTTTGATTCCTTTCCCTTTCTTTAGGAGAGATGCACATAAGGTTACAACAAACATTGTCGCTTGGCGCGATCACGGATTTCGCCGCACTACCGGTTGGTGTTATTTAGCGCTAGTATAGTGCAGGCTTTGCACATGTCCGAGAGATCGCCGGTTAGCAATTCTGAGTAAAGTTTGGCGGCCGTTTGTGTCCTTGGGGAGGAAAAATTTTCGCGCTAATTTTCAGTTGGGTGTTTAATTCTCGTGCCTGAAGGACGTCTAATAACTTTCTCTTTCTTTTCTTTGTTTCTTTTTGAATTGGCACAATGCCGTTTTCGAATATTTGTTTTTTTTTAAGTTAATGATGTTAGTCTTAAATAAATTTTTTTTTTCAAGAAACTTATTCGAGCATATAAAAGGAATTTTTTTTTTAACTAAAAAAAATCTTAGGATTTTTTTTCTTGTATTCAAATTTCTTTCCTTATTTAGGAAACTCTTGGTTACTCCTCTTCCCCCCCCGATCCTTACCAATTTAAATAAAAATATTGGTTTAATAACCTATTGTCATTTTCTTTGTTCTTTTATTTTTTTTATTTTTATTCCAGTTTTCCTTTTTTTTTTTTTTTTTTGTCGTTCGTCTTCTAGCAAAGAGTAAAGGTAAATTATGCATTTATTCTTTATTATATGTTGCACAGACAGTGAGAATAATTAATTAAGTTTAGAACCAAAAATATAATTGTTATAATAATTTTTTTTCTTGTATTTACCTAAGAGATTAATTAAATAGTGATGAATTGCTTTTTGGTATAAATTATATATAGTTACGCAGAGTAACTAATGAGAAAAAAAATCATGGGTAGGCCATAAATAACGTAAAAATTAAATGAAGATGTCATATTATTAATATTAGTAGATATTTATTTATCATGTTGTTAAATAATGAATTTTAAATTTGCTTTGAATAAAATCGCATTCTCTTGTGATTCCATTAACAATTTAATGTTACTTTTGGGTTATTGCCTAATACCACTGTTACAGTAATTAATCACTTTTAATTAGAATGAGAATTCACTTTAAATCACTTTATAATTTCATGCAGAATTTTTTTTTATTTAGCAATGTTAATTCCGAATAATTGTTGCATTAATAATTTTTAAATCTTAAAATAAATAGTAATATTAATTTATTTTTCGTTTGTGAGATAATATTTAGAAGAAAAAAAATTATTTTTTTATGTTCAAAAAATGGGTAGATTTCTTTTATATGTTTTACCTTGTAAAATAATTTCAAGCACTTTTTAGTAATTAATATTAAAATAAAATAAGAAACTGAGTTATTCCATTTAAAATAAATAGAAAAATCGAAAATAAATTCAGTTATCTTACAAAATATTCTGTTTTTCTATGATTAAATTCCTAATAGTGAATAACAATTTAAAGGAGAGAATTTAAAAATTATTTTGAAATAATTTTTTAAAAATAATTATAAGTCATTTTAAAAATTAATTCAAAAACAATATTTTTAAATAAATAAATAAAGGTTATTTTTGACATATTTTCTGTTTATGACTGTCAGAATTTTTAATGAAATACATGAAATATACATTTCTTATCAAAACTCAAACTCGAATAAAATTGAGAAAATGAAAAAAAAATAGGTTAAGACTAAATATTCTGAATTCGGACCGATATTAGCACATCTGATCGGTCCACTATCAGAACTCAGATACCGGCCCTGCATCATTTGCCGGTATAAGTCGCTTGGCGATATATAACCAAATTTCGACCGATTACCGTAACCGGCTGTCAGAATAGCAGATTCTTAAGTTTCAGTTGCCAACCTGCTACCGACACTTAACCGACATTGACGGCTCCGGTCCGATCGTATGCCGAAAGTTGTGTGCTTGCTGGGTAAATACTCATCTTTGCCGTAAATATTTCGGCATGCGCAATAAAAATATGAGGAAACAATGGGCGTGTTCAGCACCTACGCGCGCTGAACGCTCGCGCTCAGGAGCCAGGAACATGAAGTGGGTTTTTACCGCTCCATTCACTACCCGCTACCGTGCTAAAGGTACTGTAACTGTGCGCTCAATAACAGATGGAGAACAGATTATGGATGTGATTACTTCCGACTATAATACGGTGTACTTGCATACCGTGCTAATTATGAAGATAATCTGTTGCGCTGTTGATTAATGTGAGCTCGCTGGCCGATTGGTTAGAGCGCGGAGCTTGCAATCAGAGGTTATGGGTTCGAATCCACCGCGGGCCAAAAGTCGATTTAAGACTTTTATTTTTAATTATTGGTGGTTGCTTTTTATTAATAAATAAGACATTTTTTAAAAGATAAATTTTGTATTAATAATACAAAACCACATGTCTTTCTATTATAATAATAAAATACTTATTTAAATAAGAGAAAATGAGATTTTTGCGGAGAAAGTAAATATACTAAATACCGTTTCTAAATGATTTATATATACATTAAGCAAATGAAAAAAAAAGTACTCTGCGAAAATATCCGTATACGCATAAAATAATTCTTAATGTTCCTTTTTTACTTTTTCAAAATTTTAGAAGTAAGTTTTTATTGAGATTAGGATGCAAATATAATGCATGTGTGGTTATTTTACGGTGCTAAAATCACAATGGAAAATATTATAAAAGCAAAATGTAAAAGATATACATTTTTTTAATTAAAAATATCTGCATACATATGTGGATACAGAGCCATCGCTAAGACTTTTTATTGATGGGGGAGAAGACCTTAAAATGTCAAGTCAAATTTTCATATTTGCCAATTCGTTTTATAATTTTGCTAAGCTAACGCACTTAGAAAATGTAATACAGTTCTTATTTGTAAAAAAAATAATAATATTTCCAATTAGAGTTGCAACGTTTGCAAATTCTATCAAAAATAGAAAATGTATTACAGTTTTTATTAAAATTTTAATTAAATTTGACATAAAAGTTTTAAATTTGCCAAGTGTAACAACATTTGCGAATGTTTGGGGGGGGGGGGGAGGCTCGCACCTGTACCCCTCTTAGAGAGGCCCCTGTGTGGATACCTCAACCTTGGTTTATCAACAGTATTCTATTTAATACGAAAAGTATAAAGCTACTGATAAATGATTTTTAAATAAAAAAAAAGAAAATTATTAAAAAATTTAAATCACCAATTGTTAAATTATATCAGTCAACCTTCCAACTTTGCCTACCAAACAAAGTGCAACCAATAACAGATAAGCACAAAACGCACAATCACGTGATCAAATCGCCAAGTAGTTTTTTTTTTTTTTTTTTTTTTTTTTTGCGTCACGCGCGCGAATTTTGAGCACGGTTGGTGGTCATATTTATGCTGATCCGGCTTAATTATATGAATTAGGTCACGTGATACTTCCCGGAGTATTTTAAATTTTATTTGAGTGGTCACAGGTATGTATTTTCGTTACCAGATTCATGTTTTGAAAGGATAAAGGGTTATAATATTTGTATTTACCAATTCTGAACCATAAAAATGATGCAATAATTATGTAACTTTAAAATTCTCTTCTTCAATAACACCTACTCCATGCAGAATCTTCTGAGAGCGCGCGCACGCAAAAACAGTGTTCCTCAAACTTGCCCACTGTTAAAAATTTGACCAATTTGATGCAGCGTCACTCCACCGCTTTTATAGAATATCTCTTTTATGACCAATGAGAATGCTCCATAACACTGTAAAGTAACTGTTTTCTATAAAAGCGGTGGAGTAACGCTGCAGCAAATGGGTCAAATTTTTAACAGTGAATGCCAAAGTCAGGCATTTAATGTCCAATACTAGGGGCGTATTCAGCACAACTTACCGGTTACTTACCGGTCACTTACCGATTGTAGACAATTACTAAATGAAAATCAAGGCGAAGTGTGACGTCAGCAGAATTCAACAGGATAGTTTTCATTGGTACCACAATTCGCTTTCGTACTGCCCTACAATCGGCCGGTAACATTGTTTACTTTGGTAAGTTGCTCTGAACACGCCCTTGATGACCTAGGGCGTGTTCAGCGCAACTTACCAAAGTAACCAATGTTACCGACCGATTGTAGGGCAATATGAAAGCGAATTGTGGCACCAATAAAAACAATCCTATTGAATTGTAGTTGACGTCACACTTCGTCTTGATTTTCCTTTCGTACTTGTCTACAATCGGTAAGTGACCGGTAAGTAACCGGTAAGTTGTGCTGAACACGCCCCGTGTGTTGCGCAATTTACATTCCCTTGAGTAAACAATCGTTCTAGTAGCTCAGCATAAAGTTGGTTATGGTTTGGATATCAGTAATGCACAATTTAAATCTTTCGGATTAATCAGTAAAATCTCTATTCGCACTTCAGTAATTTGTATTTCATTTTATAAATCGTACTTTATGGCTACAGGTAGCAATGGTAAGTAAATTCTTCAAAGTTTGTTTTTTTTTTATGAAATATTATATAATTATCTATTTTTTTAATTCATTGTAATGTTTTATGACGGCATTGTAAAATTATTTCTAGGCCATCTAAGAATTGATTCTGAAAAAAATATTTGCGTATGTGTGGAAAGAGAAAATACATTTGACAATAATATCTCTGATAACTTTGTTTTCGCCCCCCTTTGCTCTTTTGCGTTATTTAAATGAAGAATTATTTAAATTCTTCTCGCAAAAGATGGTTAGTTACTAAAAAATATAAATTATTTTTGAAAAGTTGTTCTAATTTAATCCTTTTTTGATGAAAATTTGAATTGTTTCCTGTGTATGCAGTTTCAACTGTTATGAAATAACTCCAATTTAAATACCATATTTCAATACATTATTGGTATTAATAAGTTACTTTTTAGTTGTAGTTGATATATTATTTGAGTTCTGTTCCTGGTATCTTTTAAATGTTTATTTTGCATTTATCGCATTTTTAAGTGTATGTTTGTCTTGCGATCAGAAAAGAGTCTACGTGATTCTATTTAAGTTTGAAAATCTATATATTTTATCTATATGAGTTTTTTTCTTGTTGGTATTAAAATATTTTCAAATTTTAAATTTCCGTACATGATTCTACCCATTGCACATACAGGGTGCCCCAGAAGTAATGGGACAACCTTTAAGGAGGGAGGGGACATCCCAAGGATTCAGTTTTACACAGCAACCCATGGTCGGAAACGTTTTCTTGGCGCGGTAGTTATGACACGAAATGCAAGAAAGAAAGAGCACCAACAAAGAAAGAAAACATGTTTATTATTCTTAGTGCTGCAAAAATACAGAGATAATGCTGGGAAGTGCTGAAACTTGTTACTCAAATCGTGGCAGTTGTTGGGAAAGTTCGGGACATTTTTGGTGTTTTCGAGATCATTCATGCACCGGAGATGCGCTCCGTGCATGTCCGGGATCGTAATTTTGAACACCTGCTTAGATAATGATCGTGTCTCTTTATTTATTTATTTAGTTATTTTTTTTTTTTTTTTTTTGCTGTATTAAAGATAATAAACATGTTTTCTCCTCTTATCTGTGCCCGGTCTTTTTTGTGTTTTGTGTACCGTGCCGGGAAAGTTTCCGACCATGGGTTGCGATCTAAACAAAATCCTTGAGATGTCCCCCCCATTAAATTTGTCCTATTACTTCTTGTACACCCTGTATATTTCAGTAGGTTATAATCTTTTGAATCTAAATTTTGAATACAAACTTAACTAAGGTAAATGGTATTAAAGATAATTATCCACTAACCTATAAAGAAAATGAGCGCAATACGTGTTCCGAAACACTAATCTATTTCAAAAATACAAAAAAAGGAAACAAAAGAAATTATGAATTTGTTATTGTTTGTGCGTGCATTACGGGAGGAGTGGAGGGGGGGTCTTGTTTGCAGGTCTTTCATTTACTTATAAATATATTTTATGTGTGTTGATTTTATCACATAAAGCTATTTTTAAAAATTATTCTTGGTGATCTTGGTCTTCATTGAAATCACATTTAAAAAATTTCATTTTAGACAAAAACTTCTGGGGAGTGGGGGCGGATCTATACTTACTACGCAGGAGAAACTCGAATGTAAATCAATATTTTTGGTTAATGTAAAAGTTTTGTGAAAACAATATTTTATAAGTCCATACAAAAATTTTGTAAATACAATACCTTTAGAATCATGTTTGGTTTAACTTGTTTTATGTCACTTCCTCAGGTTTGCTGCATTTGTTTTTCGAACTACATTACTTTTATAAAGTAACAATTATTATAAATATTGCAAATTCAAATATGAATAAATATATAAATTGTATGTGCAATAATATTTTTTTAATCTGTCATTTAAATTATTTTAAGGAATTTTGGGTTCCGTAATCAGTGGTTTTGGCTTAACATGTTATCCGCAATACAGATTGAAATGTTCTGTTTTATCTTTCGGATATTTGCAAATAGATTGCAATGTATCTTTTTTGCTAAGCAATTGTTAATGTTTATCGAGTCTGTCTACAAGTCTAAATCATGAAAATGTTTCACTTTATGCATTTTAAATGTAAAAATTAACATCTGTGATGAATCTGCATCTTATAAACGTTAAAATGAAAATCGCCAAACATATCTAGAAGAAATCTGTTTCTTATATATATGTAATGATTCGACGAGATCGATGTTCCATAACAATGTACAAGTTCCAGTGGCACACCATCTATGAGGCAGAACAGATTACTACTACCAAGAATCAACAGTGGGACGAGCTGAGCAGTCGCTCCGGCAATTTGACCAGCAGTGGATGAGTTTATTGGGCTATTTCCCCATAAGAAAGTTCAATCAAGCAGTCTTTAAATTAATTTTATTAGAACTCATAAATAAGTTAAGTTCTTTCACGCAATCACCTTGGCACTCTCATCGAATAACTTCCACTTCACCAACTCCGTGATTAAGCTACATTCCACAATATTAGAATTTTGGGGAGAAAGAAGAAACAGCATCCTAATAATTTTTGAAAGTCAATCGCATTCTCGGGAAACATGACATGGCTTCCGAGTAGTTTTTTAAGAAAAAATGCATTCTAATTCAGCGGAGCAATAAAACGCGCGTCTTGATAGTTTAAAGAAAAGGTGCATTCTACTCTCCTGAAAAGCCAAATGAAAAAATCATTTTCACGACAAAACTAGCGCCCTCCTACTCCGCGTCAATCATTTTAAAAATCCAATCAGGATGGACTCGAGCCTCTAACGGACAAAATGATCAATTCTAATTGGCCGTAATAGGCGGTCTATTGGCAAGAACTATATTTTTTCCTCGGAACACTAAGCCCTTTAGCAACGCTTAGTAACACTTGTCACGCGATGTTAAAAAATAAAAAATAAAATTAAAATCGCAGGAATATGCCAGAAAGTAAAAAGCTTACGAAATACTTCCCGCCTTTTTGAGAAGCAAGAAATAATTTATTAATAACTAAAGTAAGAAAAAGAATTTTAGCTGTTACAAGTTACGAAACTAAGATTGAAAATATGTTCCACAAATTTAGAATTGAAGCTAAGAGAGAATAAAAAAAAATGGCGCAATTTTTTTTTTTTTTATTACAAATCCCCCCTCCCAGAAAGACGGGTGAAAAAGTAGGTCTGAGACCTGCAATTTCACAGAAAGGGAGATGATGCAGACTTAGCTCACGAAGTTGTTGATATAAGTAATAATAATTAGATACTGAATAAAAAAAAATTTAAATTAATTTCTCTTTTTTATATAAATATAGAATTCAAATTTAAAAACACCAAGGTGATGCGTGGAATAACTTCAAATTTAAATACAATAAAATAGGCTTCAATACAAATACAAGATATAATCTTGTTTAAAGTACACATCATAAAGTAATTTGAAAATATAAGCAATTACCCATAGTAATAACATAAAAATGAAAAACAATAACGTTAAATTCTTTTTTAACAATGTCAAATCTAGAAATCGATTTTTAAAAGTTTGTTTCAAAAATCCTCTTAAAGTCATATTTGGAATGGCATAGTTCATTACCTCATTTCAAGGATGTCTAATTCATTTAACTGTCCAAATTCATCAGCTAACATTATAATATTAGTTCAGTTTTTGTGTGAGTAAGTCCTTGAACATTCATAACAGTTCCATTTTGGAATCTTTGTGAAAATACTTTTATAATTGTATTTTTAATTAATAACACATTTTATAATATAGTAATAATAAAATTTAACAATGTAAATAATAAACAATATAATTAAGAAACATAATAAGGAAAAATATCAATAATAATAAATATCATAAGTGTAAGTAAATCTCATAATGGGTATAAGTAAATCTCTTAATAAGTAATAATAAATATCACAAAAGACATTCTTTAAATACTTAATCTCGTTTATCTCATCTCATATTTTTGGGATGAAATATAGAGAGAAGTGGAATAAAATAAAAAATGCAATCAACTATGAAATCATTTACTTAATCTGGTAATCCGAGTACAGGATTAAGAAGGAATATGTACAAAAAAAAATTAAAATATAATATGATAAAATAAAATAAAGATAAATAAAAATTTTGTTCATGTTTGAGAATGCACGTGACCTTTAAACTACTAAGATTCTTAAAAAGAAATATTAATAAATGATAAAAATAAAAAACAAGATCTATTCATGTCAAATAATTACGCAATAAATATTCTCTCGGTGTGATAAAACATTGCAAGATGCAAGTAGGAAAGAGAAAAAGAAACAAAATTATATTATAATTGACATGTACTTGGACTGGAATGCAGAAGCAAAGAAAGAGAGAAAGAAAAAAAAATATATTAAAATAAAGTGATAAAAATTTTGTTACTTGGCAAATAATTAATTTAATAATTGATAGATTAAATTTAATATTACAAATAGGTTCAGTTGAAAGAAAAAAAAAATTATTCTAAGTAGAGTAATTCAGTACAGAATAAGAAATTTCCACTTTGTTCGTCTACGCCGGCATAAATAAACAAATATAAAAACTTCCAGACAAGTGACACTCTCGCTGCAGTCAAGAGATATCATTGCCATTCTGTGAGAATTACAGGATATTATCTGAATTAAAATATGAAAAGAAATTTACTGTTTAAGAGAAAAAATTATAAAATGATAAACTAGAGATATAGTTTAAGCTACAGTTTTTACCTGAGTTTGTTGTTGTTGATTAGGGGGTTGTTGCTCATGACTTAATTTAAATTTATCAGGGGAATAATAAGGCCTTAATTTAGATACATGTACTATTTCTGAACTTTTGAACTGGTTTTGCCTATCAATTTCAAAATTTACTTCGGATAATTTGTTAAGAATTTTATAAGGGCCACTAAATACTTGTGACAACTTTCTAGTATTAGGGTACTGAAATTCTTCATAGATAACTAGATCTCCTATTTTAAATTTTGGTTCGATATAATCTTTATCATAATATCTTTTATTTTTTAAATGAAATTCATCAGTTCTTGTTTTAGCAATTTTAAGTGCTTCATGAACAGGGGGATAATAATTTTGTTGTAAGGGGGAGTCATAGGGTAATTGGCCAAAAAGCAAGTACGCAGGTGGAAATTTGGTAATAGAATGGGGTGTATTATTATATTCATTAATTACCTCAGTTAAAAGCTTAGTCCAGGGAATTTTAGAGGTAGTGGAGTTTACTTTACATTTTAATCTAGTTACTATTGTCTGATTTACTCTTTCACATTTCCCATTCGTTTGTGGATGATGGGCAGTGGTCAAACGTTGTTTAATATTATGATTTCGCAGGAATTTTTTGAATCTTGAAGAAGTAAAAGGAGCATTCCTGTCACTAAGTATTTTTTGAGGGGACTGTACACTTGAAATCTTATTAAAACAGAATAATTGTTGAGGGATTTTGATATTGAAAATTTGTTTCAGACAATTTGTATAAGTTTCTGTAGTGACACTTTTGGAAGGAAATGCCCAAACATATCTTGTGGCATGGTCTATTATAATATGGAGATATTTTTTTGTAGAATTATAATAATTGAACCCTCCTACAGTATCAACAGACAGACAGTCAAAAGGTTGATCTGTAGTGGGCATAGCTTGTAATAAGCCAAATTTTTTCTGTCTAGGTTTTTTATTTTTCTGGCAAATATCACAGTATTTAACAAAGTTAGTAATGTCTTGGGTCATATCTGGCCAATAATAGTTAGGAGAAATTAAATTTTGCATTTTTTGAACACCAGGGTGACCAAACTGTTCATGAGCAACATTAAGCAATTTTTTTCTTAGGGACATGGGAACTACCACTTTACGAAAACCTTTTCTTTTAACTATAATCAGTCCATTGTCATTAATATAATTTGATCCACTATCCACCACACAATACACTTTGTTATTGCCCACATATCCAGGGATAAATAATTGTCAGACATTATTAGTAGGGGGTGGTTGAATATGAGCAGGAGTTTGAGCTTGACAGGAATTTGTGTTAAATATACAACTCCTCTCCCAATGATATGCATTTTCTATGCCTCTGTTTAAACATACTCTGCACGGACGACTAGGGTAATTGTTTTGATAATGAGTTGCAGGCATTCTAGGAGTGAAAAACCTAGGATTAAAATTTTGGGATGGATTGTTTGGAGTAGGTCGAGTCCAATGTCTGGGCTGAGGATTGGGATTGTGCATTGGTCTAGTTTGTTGAAAATTTCTATTGCCGTTATTAGAGGTATGATTTGGAATCGCTGCTAATTGTTTAGCAATGCGAAACCATTCACGAGTATTGGAAGGAGGGTTAACCATCAAACAATTTTGATACTCCGGCTGAAGGCCATCAATTAATCCCTGTATAATTAAATTTTCCTCAAGCTGAAGTTGCCTTCCAATCTCAACTTTCTTTCTAAAATAAGAATCCAAATCACTTAGATCATTTAACTTTAAGGAAGTAAATTCAGAAAATTTTGGAACTCTAACTTGAATGAATTTTTCACTTAAAATCTCGACAATTTCTTCATAAGTAGCACAATCCAAACAATCATTTATATAAGTTTTTAGCGCTTCCCCCTTTAAATATTTTGAAATATTTTGGTGTTTCCACTCATTATCTTTCTTTTCTACCGAACATTCTCGATCAAAATGTTTAAACCATTTAAATATATCCATGCCCGACCCAAATTCAAAAGGGACAATATCAAGTTTATTTTCTGACATTTTTTCTTCTTTTTCTAATCCTGACCTTAGTAACATGAAAGAAGGATAATTCATATGGAAAATATTTAAATGCTATACTTCAATTATTAAAATTCAATTACTATACTTCAAATACCTCAATAAATAATAATAAAAATAAATAAATAATAAATAAATAAGTGCCGAAGGGAGTAACACTTGTCACGCGATGTTAAAAAATCTTATACTAATAAAAGAACAAAACGCTCTGTCTGTCTGTGTGTGTGTGTGTCTGTGTGTCTGCGATGGCTAGCAAAATCTACAGCACGTACAAAGCTCAAACTTTTTTTGAGAGTAGCCCAATATCTCTCCTGATGCACCTGAGCTTCAGAATTTCAAAATTCCAATTATTAACTGAGTAATTAATTAAAATCAAGAGGTCACTCTAATAAAAAATCATCTTTTTCCCACTTTCTTTCTCTTTCGTTTCTTTACGGTTGGTTGGTTGTGTAAAAATTTTCGCAGAAGTAATAAGAAAGCTCAGACAGAATTAAGGAAACCCATGGAGGAATAAGATAAGTAGAGGTGAAGTAAGCCTCAAAAAAGTTTTGCGATATGAAACCATTTATCGCTCAAATTTAATGTGGCAAACAAAAGGACGTGGAAGGGATTTTGTATTATAAGACGAATTGAAAGAAATGAATTACAATTGAAGCATATTTCAAGAGGAAATAGCAAATTTTTAAACTGGTCTTTGTTCTATTATTATTTATTAGAATAAATATTCGCTTTTTAAAATGAAGGAAATTGGAAAATTAGCAATAATTAAATATCAAATTAAAATTAAATAAGATATTAAAAACATTTGATACGAACTAAAAATTATATAACTAAAAGTTTCCTTCATTAATGTAATTTTAAATACTTTATAACGTAGATTAAAAATGTTTATGACTTAATAATTGCATGTAAATAAATATTTAAAATATAATGACGAAAACATTCTTTTAAAATCATGTATGAAAACATAAGTAATAAATATTAATCTAAAATATAAATTTCTGACTGCAGACGATTTTAATGTACTAACAAAATAATGTTATATTTTCAAGCAAAACGTTAAAATAATTTTCTATATTGATATTTAAAACACATATGATAAAATAATTAATAAATTTTTACCGGTGAAGTGATAAATTAATTCTTTTTTAAAAAACGAGAGAAAAAAAAATACGATTTTAAACCTGTTTCAATTGATAGGCGTGTCAAAGCACGTGCTTTTGTTGTTACTTAATTGACTTAATGTAGGATTATATTTTAAGCATCATCTCCAGAGATAATATTTCCATGCTATTAATTACTTTTTACTCTATAAAAGAAACCAATTTGAGATTTTGACATTTCAAAAGTGACTGTTTTTTTCCCAAAGACCTTTAAAATTCATAGACTGGCAAAATGTCAGTTTAACTTAGGATTTTTTAACATAGCTGTTACGTCAGACCGTGTGTACATTGTACATTAAAATGTATTTGTGGTTGGCTATGTTGCAGTTAATATTATGTATATGTGTATATGAGGCTTCTTTAGCAGTTTCTCTTAAATCATCGATTAAATTTGAATGCATTTATTTAAGTTAAAATTTTATTAAGACTTTAATTTGTTTTTAAAACAAAAATGAAATGGCTATTTGACGTACAATTGTTCGAATAGGCAGACGATTCATACACAGTGATAAATTATCAAATAGCAAAATAAATTATATATCAAAAATAGTCACTAAAAGAATAGTAGCAAAACATAATGTTTAGGCGTATTAACACATAACCCGATCCCAACCAGAAAAAAACAGACCATACTCCGATCCAAGCAAGACAAAAATTCCATGAGCATAAACCCGACCCGAACCTAAAAATTCCATTTGGAAAAAAACTATGGATTTGTAATCTGACCCCACAAAAATATTCAAATGAAGCATACCCCAATCCGATCAAGGAAAAATAATGTTCGTGTATATGCAACACGACCCGAACCTAAAATTTTTCTCTGAAAAAACCCGAAAAATGACCAAAACGAAACCTGAAATCGATAAAAATATTCCAAAGAACTATAACCCGATAAGAGCAAGACAAAATAATTTCCGTGAACATAAAACTGACTCGAATCTAAAAAATTCCATTTAGAAAAAAAACCCTGAAATTTTATGCAAACTACATCGGAATCCGATCAAAATATTCGAAAGAACCATAACCGGATTCGAATAAGAGAAAATAATTTCCGTGGACATGAAACCGATCCGAACCTAAAATTCCATTTGAAAATAAAATACCTGAAATTTGAATCGAACCAAATATGAACCTGACAAAAATATTCCACAGAACCATACCCGGATCTGAACAAGACAAAAAAATTACATTTATGGTATACATTTATGGTTACATTTATGGTATATTTAAGTTACAGTTAGGTTACTGTTAAGATACAGCTAGGTTACAGTAAAGTTATGATTCTGATACAATTAGGTTACGGTTAGGATTTTGTTAACAGAATGAAGATTACGCATTTTTGATAAAAAATATACACCTATTTTTGTAAAATGGCTCTGAAATTATAATACTATATACTAACCTTTTAGCTAATCATCGAGAATCGATTTCATTCAAGGTATAGTCGGATTTAAGAGTGATATATAATTAGTTTGAAATTGAAAATATTTCACTTGGAATATTTATGTGAAAAAAGTATTTAGTTAAGTCAATTAACAGTAATGTTAAGGATAAATATCAACACTTTAGCACGAAAATCACGCAATCGTTGGACACATATTCCCTCCTGCGTTTCCCATTGCAGTCATTTTGGGTATTTTTGCAGCTAAATATTAGTTTTTTTCTTAACTAATTTTTGACACAGTCAGGAAGCACGTATTTAATATAATGTACACTGTAAAAAATTGACCCTGTTGCTGCATCGTCACTCCCCCGCTTTTATAGAATATATCTCTTTTGACCTATGAGAATGCTCCATAATAGGCTGAAGTAATCATTTTCTATAAAAGCGGTGGAGTGACGATGCAGCAAAAGGGTCAAATTTAAAACAATGTATTTACACATATTTCGAGTTAAAGATAAAAACATAAAAATTTCAAGTTCGTTTAACATTATTATTACGGACCCGGGCAACGCCGGGCGGGTCAGCTAGTAAAAAATAAAATTAAAATCGCAGGAATATGCCAGAAAGTAAAAAGCTTACGAAATACTTCCCGCCTTTTTGAGAAGCAAGAAATAATTTATTAATAACTAAAGTAAGAAAAAGAATTTTAGCTGTTACAAGTTACGAAACTAAGATTGAAAATATGTTCCACAAATTTAGAATTGAAGCTAAGAGAGAATAAAAAAAAAATGGCGCAAATTTTTTTTTTATTTTATTACATATATGCATACTTGTAATGAACTATATTGTCATTTCGTAATAATAATTTGTCTTTATTACCTGAACTCCAAGCTAAAGGGCAAAATTGTAATCTTTTTACTGTAATTTAAGTGCTAAAAATAAATTGCGAATAGGAATTTAATCCTTAAAGCTATTAAATATATTTTTTGTAATACAAAACTGGATTATATCTGTAGATTTATATTAAATGCTTAGAAATGCAACAGAACAATAGCAATAAAATGCAAATTCAGTGCATTTCAATTGCAGTGAAACATAGATTATTGAACGGATATATCAATTCAGGTAGTGGGATGGTTAATGAAAATCCTATTAACATGTATTCATGTAGTATGGCACAACGGAATTACTTCTGCCGCAGATATTTGTCTGCATTATTTCCATTGCAATCAATTTGTTAAAGTTTCAGAATATCATTTTAATAATTCTTACTTGGTCCGTCTTAACAGTACAATTGTTTTTTTCTTATTATTCGGTATATTTGCATACAATATAATCAAAACGTGATATCTATCTATGGGCGGTCATCATATAAGTCAAAGTGGAAAGTAACATTGTTTTATCATATTAGTTTGATCATAACAATAAAAAATGCTAAGGGGAGTAGGGATTAGCTTTTCCATTTTTCCCTATTTGTACTTAACCAATGAATCTCTAAATATTTTTCGGGGAAACGCTTTATCAAAATGAATTGGTAAACCAAATTTGATAGAAATCTGGTAATTCTGCATGACAAATCCATTTATGTAATTTAAGTGGGGGATTAACAACTCGTCACAAGAGAATATTAAATTTCTGTGCTTTTGAAAAAAATTGGCTTGCCGATACAGAAATATTCTATTTTTATTTATGAAGGCATTTTTGCATTAAATGATGTTATATATTTCATTGTGAGGTCATATGTAAATTATATTTAACATTTTGATGCAAAAATGCTTTATAGATACAAATAGAACCTATCTACTACCTCTGACCAAAAAAATTTAGTGAATGAATTGAGAACTACCGATATGGCAACACTGGGGAAACAAAACGCTGCACCTACATAGAGGCAAGTGTTGACCATCTTCCCCCACCGTTGTTCAGTTGAGCGTCGTTTATGTTCTCTGTAAGACGTGCTTTACCAAATGCTTGTTCAGTGTGTTGGTTCTTAACTGTGAACAGAAAAATGAACGAACAAAAGATCAGTTCAAATTTTGGTTTTAAGCTGTGCAAACACCGAAATAAATTCATGAAGAGTGGTGCAAATTGAACATCCACCATACTCGCCAGATCTCAATCCTCCAGACTTCTTCCTATTTTCACGAATCAAACTCTATTTGAAAGAGATTTTACCATATTGCTGACATCCAACGAAACGTGACGAAGCTTTTGAACTCCATTCCAAAAGAAGACTTCTTGCTAATTTCCCAGGAAATGTATAGCAGATCTCAGCGGTGCATAGTTATGGGAGATGACTATTTCGAAGGATGGTATGGTAACTTTCGTTAATATTTCATCTATATTAATGTTAAACTATTCACTGAATTTTATTGTCAGAGGTAGTATATCGATATGTCATTTTTTTTCAAAAACACATATAGAACTTTATTATTCTAAGGTGACGAATTGTTCCCCTCTTAATCAATGAACTCAAAATTTAATCTGGGAAATGCTTTACGAGAATATTCCAATATCCCAATATGAATCAAATCGGATATTTCTATCAAGAGTTTTTACGCTACACACATATAAACAAACATATATGCACATATATACATACTTGCATAACATCTGAGCCCATTTGATCTCAGGCTTTAATAACATCTGAGCAAAAAGTGTTTTTTTATAATAAAGATGTATGAGATACATTAAAAATGTATGATTAGATGTATGAGAAAAAAATATTTTGTATATTTAATAATTTTAAGTCTGAATTCATTTATTCACTTGTGTAGTCGATGACTGGCGGTCTGAGTGCACTGGAGTCGTCTCCATCCTTGATAAGGCAAGGCATGAAGCAAGATTTACAGATGTAAAGTTTGTGATGGGGAGAGGGAAGTCAAAACGAGTATTTGATGCTCACAAGACCATATTAGCCTGTGGAAGCAAAGTCTTTGAAAAAATGTTTTATGGACCAAAGCCTGCAAAAAGGAGTGTCATAAAAACAGACGATGATCCTGAAGCATTTAACATGCTAATGAAGTAAGCTGTATATTTGAACCTGATTGATTATTCATTGAAAACACATGTGTGTAAAGTTTCTACTTGTGCCAATTTTTTTTTTATTGGCACCACAAACTGTAAAAAATTTTCTGGTTTGTCTCCTGTTAGGTTAACTGTTAAGATTTAAAAATTAGCATAATTCGGAGATCTGTGTGCCACAACATATTAAAAAAACTGAACAACAAGAATTGTCATAACTCTTTTAAAATGAACTGAGAGTCCTCTCCGTTGAGATTACTAAAATAGTTATACAATGTTCTGGGGCAAATTGTTTAGCACTCTACTATTATAATTAAAATTCACCTGTTCAAAAGTCTCTGGCTATAGCACTCAAACTGCATGCGAATATAATTTTAGATAGCGTTTGTAGTTCAACTGAAAGTTTCAAGTTAAATTATAAAGAAATAGGGAACTGGCGAGGAACAGCGGTCTGCGATATTGTAGCAACCAATTAAGTTAATCATATGATTGAAGATAAACAGTGTTCCTTTATAATCTGTTAAATTTCGATTTTTGAATATCTATTACTCAGATTTATTTATAAAGGGGGCATCTGATATAGAGTAGGTGGGGGTAAAGAAACATACTTTCCATAAATTATTATTTTTAACGAGCATATTATTCTAAATTTTTCTAACGAATTATCAAAATGTTAGATTACAACAGGAGTAAAGTACCACCATTAACCGACATTCGATAAAATTATAATTCCATGTAAAACTGAGACTTAAAAAAAACATTGCTCTGTGTATCTATGGGGGTAAAAGTACGCAGTGGTGGGGCAACGATACGCAGTTCGTATTTTTACTACATTACTGCGGGTTTTTACCCTGTTTTCACTAAAACAAATGTGTTAAGTAAAAGCATTGGTAAATTTCACTAGTATTTTTATAGTGAAACAAATAAATTATATCATTAAAAAATAAAAAATCGCAAACAGCAGCTGAATTCTAACTGCTGTGACAAAAAATTACATAGATACTGTAAGCGATCTCCCGGACCGCTTGCTCTTTGAATGCTTGATATAGGGTTGATTGACTCATAAGATGCTGTTTTGCTTTAAATTTTGTGTAAACATTTATTATAATAAATAGTACCTCATTCATAAGTCTTTAACGATACAGCAGAAATTCCAAACGAATGAAATTAATATCAATAAGTTAACGGCATATTATACTAAAGTTAAACTATGAAAAATGAATATAGCACCGGTCTGCAAGGCCGTTGATTTTTGAAAGTAGATATCTATTTTCAATATTGAAAAAAAGCTAGGTAAAAAAGGTAGTTAATTACTGTATACTAGTTAAATAGCTATTATATTTTATAAAAAACGGATTTAGAAAAATATATTTTTACAACGTAATTGTGGAAATCCATTGCACCTAACTAAAGCGGTGGGCAAAGAACTCATCTTAAACTTGTGCATATCTTTGACCCAAGATGGGTGCGTACATTTTTGCAGTATTTTACTTACCCAAATATTAATAAATTTATAAAACTGCGATGGAGGTAAGCTACACAGAATTTAAAACCTTAAGAGTTTTTGCTCTCTACCGAGTTTTTGGATTTGTAAAAATTTGAGGTGTTAACAGCTAATCAATAATGTGAAAATTTTAAAACATTAGATCAAAATTCAAAAATTTAAACCTGCCTCATTTTCTTCGCACGGAGTGTTGCTTTTTTCACAGCGTTTAAATACACAACTAAATACAATTTAAACCAACTTCCACCCAGCGATCATGATTGTAGAAATGTTTCATATTAACCCTTTTAAGGACAGTGGCTAGTCTAGTCATCTAATTTGAATTCCAAAACTGAAAATTTGAACCAAGAAAATTCTAATAAAATTTTGATTTTGCATTAGAAGAGCCAAGTATCGGATTTTTATTTTCTAAGAAATTTGTTTAAATACTCTGGTGAAAATTATTTCATCATTCTACAAACAGAAATAAAATATTTTTGTGCTCGATTCATATAGAAATCAAATATTGTTTTAAAACATTTTCTCAAATAATAGATAAAAGAAATTCATATTTCTGTAGCGTTGCATTTCGCCAGATAAACCCTGGTGAGGGTTTAACAAAACCTTTTATTTCCTACTAAGATACTGAACATACAAAGTAACGTTTTATTCATAATGTTAGACAAATTATTTGTTAAATTTCTCTCATTTGAAAATAAATGCTTTATGCATGTTTAACTATATTGGGTCAATTCTTATTACTATATGTATCTTAAAAAACAGCATTAAAAAATGAAAATTTAAGGGGTGAGAGTGTAGCGACATCAAAAGAAAATTACTTTTTAGCTCCGTTTTTAATGAATACCATTGGTATTATAGTTGATTTTAAAATTATTGCGTTATTTTATTAATTATAAGCAAAAACATTATAGAAATGCTTTTCAAAAGTTGTGTATTCGGTTGCAGAAAAATTTTCTACGTAAGTATTTAATAATTCACATTGACACCTCATAGTATCCTTAGATTTCAATATTTACAGACAATTAGAAAATTCCATCTGGGACTTAATTAGAAAAAGCATTTTCAGACATAAGAAAAAAATGCATTTTCGAATCGTCAACTAGAAATAACACTGAAATTCATATAAAAAATCGCGAAAAGTCTTAAAACTGCTTTATGAATTTCAAATAGTTTTAAAAAGGATAAATTTAATATTTGTTTAAAATATTAAAATCTAATTATTTTTACTTATGTAAAAAAATCGTCTCGAAATGTAAAAGATATAAAAATAGCATTAAACAATCTAATAAAAAGTCCTAAATCGGGCTTGCATGTGCAAAACTATAAGGTTATCCGGAAAGTTTTGTCGTGTAAAGTTATTTCACGCTTGATTTTTCAAAATCCATATTACTTTATTCTCACAGCTTTAAAAAAGTATGCATGGGTGATTCTACGATAAGAGGTAATTTGTACGGCGATCCGTTTAAAACAGATTTTTTATTCTATATGTTGCTATTTTTTGCAATGAATCGCATCATCTTAATATACTTTATTTAACATCACGATTGAATGCCTAATTAAAACATTTTTCTGAATTTTCTTACAAAGTCGAAAAATCTCTCCCCTGGCATGTCCCCTTGCCGGTTTCAATTTAACTTTCAAACAATACACATATCTTTTCCGTCCGATGCTTAGCTAAAGTATGTTTAATTGGAATTTAAGTAATTATACTTACGTATTATAAAATAAAAAATAAAATATTTTTGTTAATTTCAAAAAAAAAAAAAAAATTAACTTTTGTCCCGCTTTTTTGTGTCTCTACCCTGTCAAATTTCGTTCTGCTGAAAGAAATATAAATTCAAGGATGGCTATATTGGAAGTAGTGCTTAAGGACATCTACTGGCTTGAAGTTAGTAATACTAAACGCGCAAGCCATTTAAGCGTCGCTATTTTTAGTTGTTGCGACGTGACCGTGCAGTGTAGTGGCTTCGCACGGTGATCGTGTATCTCCCCTGGTAAGTCATAAAACTTATAATATTCATTTAATTCAATTGCATTTACTGCCCTAATTAAACAATAAGGAAATAATTAAATTGAAATACACAATTAACACAAAAACTAATTCAGTCAGTTAAAAAATTTGAATTTATATGAAAATGTCTCTCCCCTGCCGTATTTCCCCTGGCAAGATAACTGCCAGGGGACCGAGTCACTGACCAGAAAAAGTTATAAAATATGTATAAAGTGACTTGCCCTTATATGAAAAAGTAAATAAACGGGACAAAAATCATAATTTAAAGGTTTTTGATCAAACTCAAACTTTTCTCTTTGGCCGAATTCTCTGTTTTTGAACCTCTTATCGTAGAATCACCCGTATATAAAATTCCCGTTTGCGCAGGGATCTTACTCAGTCTGTTGCGAAATCTCCTCCGATGAAAGTGACGTTTTTCTCGCCTGCGAGCGAGCGATGTATTTATATGATGCTAAGTGGCAACTAGTTTTGCGTTGCCTTGACGATCGTAATGTTTGGAATGTTTTAGTTTAGTTTACTATTGGAATTGCTGAATTATGCATCTTTGGAATGTTATATTTTTGAATAATAGTTGAAATACCAGATTGTCTGGTATCGTAAATATGTGTATAGTAATATTTCAACATACAGAATAAACTTATGAAAATGAAAACCTTCTGATATTGGAGTAATTTCTCTTCAGAGTACACATTGACCTGCATATGTTCCATGGAGGAACTCTCACTGGTGCGAGATATCAGGATGAGATCCTTGAATCATATGTGCACCCATATGCCCGTGCTATTGACAATAGTCTCCTTCTCATGAATGACAATGTGAGAGCAGAGCGAGCCATGGTTTTTGAGGATTATCTTGAGGATCACGGTTTGAAAAGAATGGAATGGCCATCTCAATCTCCAGACTTGAATCCGGTGAAACATTTTTGGGACTATCCTGGAAGACAGATTGCGGCTTTAGGTTCTCCTCCAAGGACATTAAATGAGGTGGAACAAGGCTTACTTTACGTCTGGTCAACGATACCTATTTGATTGTCCGACAATTTAATTGAGAGCATGGAAAGTTGATACCGCTAATACATTCAAGTCCGGGTTGGACATATTCCGCATTAGAACCAGTTTTTTAATATTTCTGTCCCATTTTACTGCATGATACTGTGACGTACTGATTTCTCCAAGAACGGAATTTTCCCCATGAGTGCTTTTTTGTTGTAATTTCATTTAAACGTTTAACTAAGTTTTATAGCTGTACGGGCAGAGGTCTCTTTAGAACAGTGTCGACAGATGCATACTCGGAAAACCACTTCCCTATTTACTCTAGAAAAAATATTTTAGCATTATCATTAAAAATAACTAGTTTTTTCATAATACAAAAGCCAACATCCCACTTTAATTCAATAAAAAAATACAAAAAATTAAAATTCCTTGTTTTACAATCCGGCTTTCGACGAATTGCACATAAGAGTCAAAGCTCGCAATTTTTTTTTTTTTTTTTGCAAAATGTGTTTGAGTCTGCGACTCTTTTTTTATGTAACACAAGTTTTGTGGGCACTCTTTAACAAGAAGTAATGCACGAATTGGAACAAAACATTATATTAGGCTAATTATATAACCACTGATATAAATTGATGCTGATTAGTTTTTGCGGTAAACTGCTCAGTGACGCTGCTATGATTTTTTAATGATTTACACAACAGCTATATCTCAATAACTTATACATCAATATCCATCATACTTCAGATTAATTTAGTTCTTGACAATAGTTCGTTCTGCTTAGATTTCGGTGTAAATCGTCCAACTTGTGACGCTGCTATGCTGCATTTCCCCTAATTTTTGTAATAGCTCTATCAAAAGAAAAAGTACACGGAATTTAATAAAAATTTATACTCAAGTCGTCCATGGCAAACTGATCCCGATTAGATTTTATTGTAAATCGCTAGAAAAGTGGAATTATAATACTGCATTTTTCACGATTTCTGCGAATGTTCTATCTTAATTAATGTACGGATTTTGATTAAATTTCAGATTCAGTAAATCCGTGATTTGATTTAGTACTTTTTGTGTTTTGGTGTCGATTCTATTCTGATTTTCCCCCCCGATTTTTGCATTGGTGCTATCTCAAGAACGAATTTTTATCAAACTTCAGATTTAGGTACAGCTTTACATTATTTCTGATGTTTGGGTATGGATTACCTAACAGATGGAGCTTTTATGTTGCATTTTTCTCGATATTTACGATAGTTCTATTTCAAGAGCTAATGCACAAAATTTCTTGCTATACAATAAGCATAGATTGCCATTTAATTTTAACATTGTGGTAGCGAATTTTGTATTAATATGCATGTGATAGAAGAAAATTTTGGAATTGCCACTTCCGACTAGTTTTTACATTTGCTATTATTATTATTTACAGCTTGTTACAAAACATTTTCAGTTAATAAATTACCTTGATTATAAAAATATTCTTTATCAATGGCCATGGCATTGTAGGTCGAAAGTTAATTAAAAATGGTATTTTTAACTTTTATTTTGTAATTTTATTTAGCCTTTTGAGTAAAATGGAGAGCTTTAATAGCTTCAAAACCACACAATATATTGTGCGGTTAGCTTTTTATTAAATTTAAGCAATCTGTTTCAGAAACAGCTCACAGTAGCTATAAGAAAATTTATGTTGCATCAATTAAAAGTTAACTAATTTCATTATTTATATTTTTTTCGTAGTTAAATTTTATGTTTTATAAATGTCACCGGCGAAACCAGATTTTAAGCCAAACTAGATTAGTCAAGCCAAACTACTTTATCCTAAAGCACGTCGGATAAACTAGTTTTTTTAGGCCAAACCGGTTTATCTAATGCCCGTCGGATACACTAGTTTTTCTTAGGTCAAACTTGTCTAGTCTAACGCCCATACGATAAACTAGTTTTTCCTATTCCAAACTAGTTTCGCCTAACGCACATAGAATAAACTAGTTTAGCCTGCTATTCATTGGTCTGAACTAGTTTATCCTAAGCTGACCTAGTTTATCCTAGGCAAATTCATTTTGACGTGACTTTATTGAATCCAATTAACGCCTCAGCGCCAAACTTTTTTCCTAGCCTAATGTAATTTTACGTGTTTTTAGCTTGGAGGCGTGAAACTTGATAACTAAAAGGCCTTTAGGTTCTGTATGTATGTAAGCATGTATGACGTATATACGTACGTACATACTTAACGCAATAACTCTTCATAGAAATATCGGATTTGCTTCAAAACTGATATAGGTTTAATCTGATAAAACGCTTCCTTGATTAGTTTCCGAAGTTCGTTGGATAAGAATAAGAAGGGGGGGGGGGCGAACGAGAGGCTAACCCGCCCCCTCCCGTTAAATTAGCTAAATATGTTTTTCATTAGGAATTGTCAGATTTCATTCAAATTTTAGATATAGGATAATCTTTTGAATATACCTTAAGCTGGCTTCTAATTTAATGCTCGACAGCATTAAACAAAAACATTTTTTCACTAACTTTTAACTGCAAAGGGGACAAGCCTGACTATTGAAGGGATTTGGAATCTAACAGCGTTTTCCATTTTTGATAAATTAACTACCTGTTGACATACAAGATATTTTTGTCATGACATCAAGTCTTTCTTTCCCGTGATGTCGCTTCCGTAAATTCGATTCAAAATTTAGCTTTATATTTATAAATTTTCTAAGCTTTTATGAAAAAAAATGGTTAATGCCGTTCGATTACATAGTTTCTAAATGGGAATGCTTGTCAATGTTATGCATTTCCGAAAAGTAGATAATTGAGAAATATATCAAAAAAATTCTTTTGGATTTGAGGAAAGCCGTAAATAATCAGAGAAATATACTCACAAATCTACTTTTTATTAAAAGGATTCTAAAATTATGATATTTATAGACCTCCTTTTTTTTCTTTTATTCTAAACTACATTAATTACTTAATAAATCGCAATTTAATTGTTGAAACGTCAAAGAATCTAAGTAATCAATAATAAATTGTGCATTTTCTGCTTTGCGAACACATTTTAATTCAAAAATATATTGTTAATTTATCCCATAAATATGCATGCAGTATTCTTTAAAGGAATCTTAATGGTATGTTAATCTGTAAATTCTGAATTTTTTGCAGAAATTTATTCGGATCCGGTCAGGTCGGACCGAGCCTCTTTTCATCGATTTCTTTACAGGCAAATCTTGGGCTGAACATTTAATTTTCACACCGGGCCGGACCAAAATATCTTTCCATCGGGAAGGTCGGGGCTCGGGAACGGAAATTCCGGACCGCGCAGACCTCTAACAGTATCCTACTACCCTTCGAATAAAATATATTATACAGTTGCGATGGCAAAACTACTTTTCACAAATTTAGTAATAGAGTGGTTGTCTGGATCAATAATGAAAAGAATATTGCCGAGTAAAGTTGATGGGTTTGCTTTCACAGCCTGTTTTCACTTATTGTATATTACAGCCTTATTTATTTATTTTGAAAAAAAAATAACACCGCCCAAAAAACAAAGTAAGGGGGGTGTTTCCCCATTTTCCCAAATTATACTTGACCATTAAACCTCCATATCTAATCACAGGTATGGTTTATGAAATAAAAAAAAAAGCTAAATTTCGAAGCAAATCGGATCATTCTGCACAAAAACCCATTATTTAAATTAGGGGGAGAAATCCCACATTCTACCCTTTATACTTAATAATTAAATCCCGAAAAGCTATTCAGGGATTCACTTTATCAAAAAAGATCTAAGATTTAAGGCAAATCGGATAATTCTGCATAAAAATCTATATATATCTAATTTAAGAAAGCTGATAAATCTTCCACTGTCCTATTATACTTATCCAAAATAACACTAAATTAATCAAGGAAGTGCCTCATGAAAATGAACTTACGTTCAAAATTTGAGGCGAATCTGATAATTCTGCATAAAAACCCATTTATCTATAAAGGAAAGGAGATGAAATGAGTTTCCAATTTAAACTTAGCCAAAGAATTACCAAAAGTAATCAATGAATCGCCTCATCACAATGAAGATATCCAAAAGATGAAGCAAATCGGGTAATTATTCATGCAAAACCCATTTGTCTAAATTAGGGGTGGGGATGTTCTTTCTTTCATACGTAACTAATGAACCCTCCCCCCCCCCCAAAATTATGAAAGCGTCTTACCAGAATAAACCTATTTCCAAAATTGAGGCGAATCAGTAAATTTAGCGTGAAAAAACAATTTACCTAAATTATGGTTGGGGGGTAACTTCCTTTATACTTAAACAATGAACACAAACTAATCATTGAAGCGCCCTCATCAGAATGCTCCTATATTTAAAATTCGAATGAAATCTCTTATTATGCATGAAAATACATTTATTTAAATTAGAAAAGGTGGGAATAGCCTCTCGTTCTCCCCCCCCCCCAATAAAATCCTAAATCTAATCAGGAAACTGTCTCATTAGACTGCTTATATCCAAAATTTGAGGCAAATCAGTAAATTCTTCGCGAAAAAAATTTACCTAAATTACGGGGGGCTTAACCTCAATATCCCCTCCTTTTATACTTAAACAATAAACAACCACAACTAATTATGGAAGCGCCTCATCAGAACGCCCCTATATTTAAAATTCGAATAAAATCGACTAATTATCCATGAAAACACATTTATTTAAATTTAGGGCGGGCGAATTAGCCTCCCGTTTTTTCTCCCCTTTATTTTTTTCCCGTGAACTCCCAAAAGCAATCGGGAAAGTGTCTCATTAGGATAAACCAATATTCAAAATTTGATACAAAACGGGCATTTGTATCATGAATTATTGTGCTACATATGTATGTAGGTACGTACATACATAGATAACCTGCGGGCACATTTGCTCTCCGGCTGATAGCCTGATCAGATTAAGGAACGTCAAGTTACATTATCCTATGATAGACTAGATCAGCCTATGTTAAACTAGAAAGCTGGCGCCGGGCGGTCTTTGGTTTTAATAAAATCATGCCAAATTGAATTGGTCTAGGATAAACGAATTCAGACCAAAGAGTAGCAGGCTAAACTAGTTTGTCCTAGGAAAATATAGTTTGTCTTATGGGCCTTAGGATAGACTAGTTTGTCCTAGGAAAAATTAGTTTATCCTATGGGCGTTAGGATAAACCGGTTTGACGTAGGTAAAACTAGTTTATCCGATCATTTTTAGGATAAACTAGTTTTGCCTAAAATCGGGTTTGGCCGGTAACATAAAGTATAAGGCCTGGAGCGAGACTAACAAAGAAGACGGCCTACCGCGATGCATTCCAGGGGTGTTTTTTAGACCTCTGGAGTCATGTGATGCACGCATGCAGCAGTACGAATAGATAGTCCAAAAACAGAAATCACAAAAACTTATGATTATCAAGCACGAGAAAAAACTATTTTATTTACTTTTTTTTTAAAGAAACACGTTTGCTATTATAAATTTACATGTATTAATGTTTACATATGTCTGTGTAATTATCATGTCTTCATTTATGTAACGCCATTTATTAATATTATTAAATGGCGTAATATTTAATACTAGCTGCTCTGCCCGGCGTTGCCCGGATTCATCAAAAAATAGCAAGAATTGCGAAAAAACTTTAAAAAACATAATAAAAACCTCGAAAAATTAAAAAAAAATGCTGCACGAATTTCGTCTAAACTTCGTTGAAAAGAGATGGGCTAGAAAATTGAAGTTGGATTATTTTTACTAATGTGGAAAAATCTTACAAATCGCAAAAAACATTAAAAATCTCATAAAAAATATAAAACAAAATTCAAAAATTGTGCTTCAAAATTCAAATAAACTTTGAAGAAAAGAGATCAGAATTTAATAAATTCGGCCAAAAATTGAACCTCTAAAAAATCGAAGCGGGTCGCGAAGAAACGTAAACATCGCTTTAAAAATGGCAAAATTTTCAAAAATCACGGAACTCAAAATTTACTCAACTTGGATAAATGTTTTGAATCTAATTAATTTGATAATGTAAAAAGCATTGAAATACGAAAAAAACTGCTAAAAAATAGCAATAAAAATTTTTAATCGCACAGGAGAAAATTTATCATATTAGCGAAGAAATTAAAAACCGAATTCATTTTCCGTATCTGAAAAAAAAATCGCCGTGAACTCAAAAAAGAAGAAAAAAAAGCATACTGCATTAAAAATTGCTGTAGATCAAAATAAGAGAGCAAAACAATTACTGTAAAAGATAAAAGTTTGAAACCAAACTCTTATTAGTCTAGAAATTTAAAATCGAATTCCTTTGAAAAATGTTAAGAAAAAGAAGAGAATGAGAAAGCTCAAAAATTTCATTGAAAATTGTAATGAAAGTCGTAAAACATTAAAAAATCCCTAGGGTAAAAATTCACTGTTATAATATAAAATATTGTAATCAAGAAATTAACCATATTAACCAAAAAGTTTGAAAGCGAAATCGATTTCCGGATGTAAAAAAATCGTCACGGAACTTGAAGAATGGCTAAAAATTACATTGAAAATTGCATTAAAAATAGCTAAATATTTGGAAGTCAATGCTTAAAAAAATATTAAGGCTGGGCGGGGCGGGGGGGGGGGTTATGATCGAAATTATTCATAAATTACAAAATGTAGGCATGGAACGCCAAAATCATATTAAGAGATAAAACATTGCATTCGAAACATAACTATATTAAACAAAATGTTTGGTATCAAAATTGGTTTCTGAATGGCAGAAAATCGCCAAGGAACTTTAAAAAAAGGCTAAAAATCGTATCGAAAACTATATTAAAAATCGCTGAATATTTAAAAGTCATGGCTGTAAAAATTTAATATTCAGTCGAAAATATTGTAATCGGAAATCGTTCATGAATAAGGAAAAGTCAACACGGAACACCTAAAATCCACCAAACTAATTAAAAATTACATTGAATATCGCATTAGAAATTGGCAAAATTCATAAAAGCGTGGAGAACAAATTGTACTATTTATGCTAAAATTTAGAAACTGAAATTCTTTTACCGATACCAATAACTGTCACAGAACTTGAAAAATTACTATAAAACAGATTAAAAATCAGTAAAATTCAAAAATCCGGACAAAATTTGTCATAGTAAGATAAAGATATTAAATTCCTGCGGACATAATTTACCATAATGGGACAAAACCTTGAAATCTGAACTCTTTCATTAATTAAAAAATATCGACACAAAACTTGCTAAACATTTTATGAAAATACACAAAAAATCTGAATCATTGATGTCAAAATTTACTACATTAAGCTACAAATTATTTAAAAATTTCTTTTCCAATTGTGAAAAAATCGCCGTGGACTCGAAAACATCTAAAAATTGTATTCAAAAATTCATTACAAATCGTTTCAAATTTAAAAATAGCGGAGGACAACATTTACATTAATAGAGTTAAATAGTGTAATCTGAATTATTTCTTAAATACGAATAAAAAAATCGGCGCAAAGCGTGAGAAATAATGAAAACATTGCTAAAAATTGCATTAAAAAATCACTAAATTTCAAAATTTGTAAATGAAGTGTAAATGTTTGAAATTAATTTCGTTTTCGAAATTTCAAAAAATAGCCGTGAGATTCAAAAAACCAATACAAAACCATTGGAAAAATTCATTAAAAATCGCTAAATAAAAATACATCCCGTGAATAAAAAAAATATTCTAGTCGTGTAAAACGTAGCAACAATTCTTTTTTACATGAATTTTTAAAAAAATCGACGCAGAACACAAAATATATATCAAAAATCACATTGAAAATAGACAAAATTTAAAAAAAAGGTAAATGGTGAAATTTGCTATATTAGGCTAAAAGTTTGAAACCAAAATAATTTTTTAATTGTTAAAACATCGCTGTGGTGGGGATCGAAAAAAAAAGTACTAAATCGCATTAAAAAGTTCATTAAAAACGCATTGAAAAATGCACTAAATATCGCTAGTTATTTTTTAAATCGCAGTAATCAGAATTTCATCAAACGGATAAAACATTCTAATCGGAAATCTGAACTATTTGATTATCCGGTTGACCAAGAAACTGTCTGGGTCAAACCATAAGATTAAACTACAATAATGGCGGATCGTAAATTCCATATTCACTTGACACATATGTTTGTTACGTCATCAAGTGGTTTTTACTTCTTATTTTTATATGTATTTGTATTACTGTTTTACTAAATTATCTCTTCTTTCATTATTTAACATAAAAATTACATCTATTTGCATAATTTGGCTTGTTTCAAGATTGATATAATTTGGCGAAATTGGTCGACAGGATAATCACGTAGTAAAAGGAAATCCTTTATAGATAATAAAAAATCGACACGGAAGACAACAATTCTTGAAAAATTGCGTTAAAAGTCTCTAAAATTATATTAGATTAAAAGTTTGAAATCAATTTTTACTTCCGAATATCAAAAAATCACCATAAAACTCGAAAAATTTCTAAAAATTGCATTGAAAAGTGCATTAAAAATCACTAATATTAAAAAATCACAGGGGTCAAAATTTAATCTAATAGGGTAAAACGTTGTAATTGGAAATATCTCAAGAATGACAAAAATCCCACATCAAACGCAAAAAATCTCGAAAAATCGCATTAAAATTAGCTGAAATTCATAAATTTTAACAGCTAAAATTTAATACATCAGCCTGAAAGTTTTAAGCACAATTCATTTTACTAATGTCGAATAATATCGGCAAAATTTACATTAAATAATTCACTAAAAATCCAAACATCGTTGCACGAAATCCAAATAAATTATATTGAAAAGAGAACAAAATTCACTAATTTAGGTCGAAAGAATGAAACCGCTTTCCTTTTCGCTAATGTGGAAAAATCGCCTCGAAACCCACTAAAATTCGCATATGAATTAAATTAAAAAAACTGAAAATCGGCCTTCAAGGTGTAAAATTCCATACATAACTTCGTGCAGCGGTCTCTCCAGAACATCGACAGTACTTTAAAAATTTTAACATGCGTTATAAACTACCTTAAAGTGTAAAACAGGTCTCCTTATTACATTTCCTAATTTTGTTCGCACCCCTCCTTTCACGCATCCTGAAATGTGTCACACCATTCTTTGTTTACATTTTTTATCATGTATTATAAACCATTTTAAAATTTAAAATAAATCACATTGTTATATTTCCAAATTTTAACAAAATCGCGTTCTGTTAGTTCCATTTTTCACTACCAGCTAGCGCACTCTATTCTTCAAAAACTTTATCAAAACGATACTCTGTTAAACAATCTATCAGGTGATATATTACTCGAGGGGGTAGCGGTCTTAAGCAAGAATTTAAGGTATTATATGAAATTGCTATTCGAAAATAGTGGTAACTAATTTTTTGACATTTTAGGTAAATTTCGCAAAAAAACCCTACTTATTGCATTCTCAACAGCTCAAGATTTTGATAGAACAACTAGGAAAAAAATAGATGCTAAACGCAAAAAATATTGAAAAAGCATTAAAAATCGTTAAAATCTAAAATTCGTAACAAACACAAAATTTAGGGCTAAAAGTTAAACGGTTTTCTTTTTATCATTCTCAAAAAAAAAAAACGCAAAATGAGAAAAAACACTAAAAATCGCATTAAAAATTCGTTAAAAATTCAAAAATCGCTGTACAAATTCCGAATAAACTTTGCTGAAAAGAGAAAAAAATTTGCTATATTGGGTTAAAAGAATGAAACCGTATTTCTTTCACTAATGGGATAAAACTGTAAAAAGAACGCTAAAAATCGCCTAAAAAATTATCAAAAAAAAAAATCTAATCAAAAAATTGAAAATCGGGCTTTGAGGTGCAAAACTACATGTATAAAAGTACCTTCCCTCCACATTTTGTAACTATGTACAGTAGACTCTTCAGAACAGCGCTAACACACACACAAACTTGTCTCTTTATTATCACAGATTTAAAAAAAATAGCATTCTATTAGTTCCATTTTCCACCACCAGGTAGAGCACTCTATTCTTCAAAAACTTTATCAAAACCATACTCTGTTAAATAACCTATCAGGTGATATATAACTCGAGGGGGTAGCGGTCTTAAGCAAGAATTTAAGATAGTTTATGAAATTGCTATTCGAAAATAGTGGTACCTAAATTTTTGACATTTTAGGTAGATTTCACAAAAAAATACTATACTTATTGCATTCTCAACAGCTCAAGTTTTTGATAGAATAATTATGAAAAAAATAGATGCTAAACGCAAAAATCTTTAAAAAACGTTAAAAATCACATTGAAAATCGGATTAAAAATCGTTAAAATCTAAAAATCGTAACAAACACAAACTTTAGGGCATTAGGCTAAAAGTTTAAAACTATTTTCTTTTTATCAATCTCAAAAAATAGCTGCAAAATGGGATAAAACCCTAAAAATCGCGTTAAAAATTCAAAAATTGCTGTACAAATTCCGAACAAACTTTGTTGAAAATAGAAAAAAAAAATTCTATTTTGGGTTAAAAGAATGAAACCGTATTCCTTTCATTAATAGGATAAAACCGCAAAAATAACGCTAAAAATCGCCTAAAAAAATTATTTAAAAAAATCTAAATAAAAAATCGAAAATCGGGCTTCGAGGTGCAAAACTACAGGTAAAAAAGTACCTTCCCTCCAAATTTTGTAACTCTACGCGCAGCAGTCTCTTCAGAACAGCGCTCACAGACAAACATCCTTCTCTCTTTATTATTATAGATTACTTGATTTTACTCTTTGCGCCGTCTGCGATTCTTTTATTTTAAACATGTATTTCACTCTTTCAATTTAAAATAAATTACTTTCCTGAAAGAATCATTTATAATGAAGAGCAAAAAGTATTAGAAAATTGTAGTATAAGAAAAATCTGATTGCAACACAATATTTCCTAAGCATCCTCAAATTTTTCCTTTGACTATTGACATGTGAATATTGAGTAATATGCAAAACATTAGTTTTCTTTCAGACAATGAAATATTCGTTAAACATACATTAATCTGTACGAATAGAAAGTGTTAATGTTATTAACATAAAAGAATTTTTTCTAAAAATTAAAATAAAAAATCCGACCCGAAAGGGTTAAATTGGATTTTAAAGAAAATGTTTTTGTATTTAAAACGCATCTAAAAAAGTAGTTTATTTTGAAATACGGGGGAAAATGTCTGTAGGCGTTTGTATTGAGGAACAAAGTGGGATTTTCAGTTATCCAAAAATGTAAGCAGAAAGTTTGAAGATGGTATTTTGAAGCTTTCCTGAAAAAAATTTTCATTATGTCTTTTTGTCTAGTGTGAACTGTAACACTTCAGGTTATTTTTTTCTGGGGGGGGGGAGGAATTGCTTTTTGAAGCTTTCCTAATTAGTGGATTTAAAAAAAATTAAGACATATATTTTCTTGGTAATATTGTAATGATTTATAAGCTTGAGTGTGGATTTTAGAAAAATAAATTTTACTCACAAATCGAATTATAGATATGCATTGTAGATATATTTAGCGTATTTTTTTTTAAATTACAAGTTTGTTTGGGGGGGGGGGAGTTTCGTCAATTGTTTCTGTAGTTATTAAATATCGTCTGCTGTGTAGTAAATATAAACAACGGTGAATCATTGAGCTTAATTTGCAAATTTTTAGGTATACCACAGTTTTTCTAGAGTTTATAAACAGAAACTATATAAAATTTATCTTAATTGAAAAGAGAAATATTTTCTCACATGTACATTGATTAGCTACGTATACAAGTTTAAATTTTGTTCAGTTTTTAATAATTGTTTGATCAGTAGAAACAAATATCAAGTTTATTAAAATCTAATCTAATTATTTCTATATTAATCTCTTGGAGACGAGCTACTTGTATATATACCTCTTAGGTTGATCAGAATCCTTGAATATTTCTACCAATAAATATTAATGTAAATTTTGCCTTATTTAATCGGAACATTTTCCCGATTCAATACGATAAAAGTTCTGTTTTAGAAAATCGGTGATAAAATATTAAAAATTCTGTAACAGGTGCTCGTTTAAAAGGCGTTTTTAAATATATTTTACTACAAAGATGTAAATAGAATGTAAACTGGGCACATAAATTTGTTACACTGTCAAAAGAGGTAACAAAATAAATTAGGTTAAACACAATTATTATATTAGGAATGAATTCTTAGTTTCTTTTAGGTTTCTTGTCGAGTCACTGTCTGAAGCAGCAAAGAATTTCCCATAACTTATACTATAATAGTAAATACGTCAATAAAAATCATTGATAAAGTATATCCAAATAATGACAGACGCAATATGTTAAAGAAATTTAAAAAAAATCAATTATCAATTCTTGCTACTACAAAGGATATTGATATTGCTGCAAAATAAGTTGTTGGAAATATACCAATTTTTAGAATATGAGACAATAATTTCTTCTAACAAACTTTATACTTCCCTTTTTGAATAGCAAATAATCATCTATTGAAAGTATGTAATTATTTTCAAAGGAGATAATCCCTGACATTAGTTTATTTTAAGAGAGTATATGTTGAAATTAGTGTGAAACAAGAGGAATTAAAATCTTCTTAACACCATTAAAAATTTTAAATGCACCAAGATCTTCTTAAGATCTTCGCCTTTCTTTGTTAGAATCAAAAATAACGTGTTTCTACTATAATAGCAGCAACAAGACACTTGTCTTGCTCTTGCTTTTTTGTCTTGTTTTTGCGCCTTATGAAGGAAGACTGAAATCTTTCGAAAGACTTGAGTATTTAAAAAATATGTTTTAAGATCTTTTAATTCTCAACATACATTACTTGGATTGGGAATGCGTTTGATTATTGCATCATGAAGTTGATATTTAAAAATAACAGATTTGAAAAACACTGTTTTGAGGAAAGAAAATAGCAAGAGATATCTTCAGATTTAACCACAGATCATTTATATTTTAATCTCAAACGCATTATGTTACCCTGTGCGAAATAAGATTGTTTCTAAAGCATGGATTTTTTTTTTTAATTAAATTAATGCTGTTTGTATAAATGTTCAATATTTTTTCGTCATGCGAAATTGAGTAAATTATATTTTAGGCATCAATTATGAATATTAATGCAATATGTCTCTATATTATAAGCATACTCATCAGATTTATAATTCTAGCAGTAATTTTTCCATCGGAGCGAAAATTTGTTCTCGCTAGTATTGACAATACTCTTCCAGTACAGCTATCTGGGCTCAGCCAGCATATTATTTGCTAAGAGCAACCATTTGTTCATGGCATTTAAAACTATTATTTGAAATAGCACAGCAGCCTAAATCAAAGATAAAGGAACTCCAATTAACAATTGATGGATAATTACACTTTAATTATTTTAAACACTACCATCTGATAAGTAAATATACCCCCCCCCCCCCAGCTGAGGGTTTTGCGTTCTTGTTCCAGACTTGGACATGTTTTTGCCGAGATTTAAAAAAAACTGATTTGCAAACATTTAAAAAAAGTAGTAGACTATTTAAAAAAATAATGTGTAATTACCCATTAGTTTGTTGCTGTTCTTTCATTTGATGTTTATTCTGTCGAGTTGTTTTAAATAAGAGCCTAGTTCAGGGTCGGCTAACCTATGGCATCATGCCCAAAGGGGCATGCGGTCAATTATTTTCGGCACGGCATAGATTTAATTTCTCAAATCAAAATATATTAAAATATCGGGAATAAAATATTGAAACTAAATGAAATGCATAAATGTTAACCAGCTACATTTGTCTTAATTATGTTAGTGTAATTCGCGGTTGTTGTCATGCATATTAAAGACAAAGAATAACAGTAATTGCAATCTACATTGGCTAAATTTCTTGTCTGTATTTTTCAATATTGACTAAAAAAATGTTTATTTCTGTGATTGTCGAAAAAGAAATATCCTTTATAAAATATTATAAGTAAAAATTAAGATCTTAATTTGGAATTTGATTTTTTTTTTATTATCTTACATAAAACAACAGTTATTTTAATTTTTTTATAAAATATAACACCAAATATTATAAATATTTTTAATTTAAAAATTAAGACTAATTATATATATATGAGGAGCCCAGAAGCCAAGGGGTACAAGCGACAAAATGTCGATTTGGAGTAAATTGAGTTTAAAGATAATTGATGTTAAATTGGAACATCAATAACAATTGACTAAATTGAAATAGGAAACATCTGCTTGTTGCATTCTAATCTTTGAACTCTCATTTCAATAACTGTTAAAAAAATAGAGTACAATTTTCTTTAAATGTATAATTAATCAATATTGTTTGGTTTTCGAAAAAAAGTGGTTTAACTCTATAACTCCCCAAATAATCAGAAAAGGACCTATATTTCTTTACCTGAAATGAAAAAAGCATATTTCCAGATACCCTGTGCACTTAACTCAATTTTGTCACTTATACCCCTTGGCTTCTGGGGCCATCATTTATAGTTGTTGGCATGTCAAGATCTCGTACAGTATATTTTTGGGGAAAAATTGCACGTGGATTTGAAAAGTTTCTTCATCTTTGGCATAAGTGAAATTATCAAATGATTATTCAGAGCGAATATTGTTTTGGCTGGAGAGATGTCCAGATAGTTCAATTGCGAAAGCATTGAAAATTAAAACCATGGGTTCGAATTTCGACCTGAACACATTTTTGCTCAGATAGTAAAATTAATACATCATGTATCTACTGTCTATTTCTTGAATAATATTATTCACATTTTGTTAAAATTAGAACATAAAAGATTATTAAAAATGTATAAACAATTGTCTTATTCTCAAAGTTTTCCTCACATCATACTTAGAATAAACATCAATCACTTAACATACTTTCTTTCTGTTTACAGCCATTTCTACGGGAGGAGCAAGAAATTAAAGTCACTGATATCTGTATGGAAGTTTTATATTATTGGAGAAAAATATCTAGTGCCCAAAATCCTTGAAATTTCTAAGCAGCACATTGTATCAGTAGAAATAAATGAAGATGATTTTTGGGATGTGATTGATAGTGATGTATTTTCACATCCACTGTTTTTTGATAAAGTGTCTGCTTACTTGAAAGAAAACGCAGAAAAAATAATTAATTGCGAAAAGTTTTTTCATACTCCAGAAAGCTTTCTTTTTCAACTACTTGAAATGGATACATTAAATGTTAATGAATATGATCTACTATTATCCATAACTGAATGGGGATACCGAAATTTCAAACCAGCCAACGCGGAAAATCTCTTGAAATTGTACAAACACATCAGGTTCACTAATCTGACATTCGACGAGTTCTTTATATTTATAAGTATTTATCCTGACGCTATTGAAGCAAAAAGTAGTTTAGAAATATTACAGTACCTGTACACTCCATATTGTCGTTTTTTGCCTGAATGGTGTTCATCAAATAAAATTTCAAGGAGACACGGATTCCACCAAGGGGAATTAACCATAACTATAATGCTACCAAAGGATACACCACCGCGCATCGATGAAATCAAGAATTTTTGAGACAAAATGATGCTTGGTTCACTTTTTGAAAAAGGACAATATTTAGTTTTCACATCTTATCATGAGAACTTTAAGAAAAGTAGCATGATAATAAAATGTTTTCCTTATTTTATAATTATTTTCATGAGTTACTTTTAGTTGTCTTCTGTTCCTTCGTGCCAAGGTTCTGTAAGAGGAAAAAACTTTCAAGTCTGAGGATATTTGCATGAAAGAGAACTAAATGATAATTGTTACGCTGTCATAGGATAGATCACGCGCGCATCGATGAAGTTACGACTGTTTTTTATTCTTTTTTAATTTTAATCCTTGTTTGTTGGTACGTTATATCAAGAGGTAGTTATCAAATTGTTACATTAAGAGAAAATATATATGCCACCAGAACATGTTTGGATGGAAGAATTTTGTTGGTTATAATAAGTTTTAATTAAAATGTTATTCTCTACGTGGCACGGTTGTTCCAAAAAATGCAGAAATCTGTTATTTTTTACATCATTAATTTGTTTTATTTATTTAAAATAGTGTTTATGAAGTTAAGTTTAAATGCAAAGAGAGCTGTAGAAATAGAATGTATATTTAGTTTCCCTGTCACCACAGGATACTTGGATGGAATGATTTAAGATTTTTGAATAAAAATGATACGTTGCATTTTCTACAGGTTATATTTTATTTTAAAAATGAAGATTCATCGTGTTTATCTTTATAAATTTTCGTTTTGGTTTATTTTTAAATTGATATTTAACAAACTGTTTAACGAAAATAGAAGTTTCATCAACAAAGTTATTTTTATTCCATCTTAAGATGTAAGGATTCAAAAATCCAAATACCAAGATTTAAAAAAAAAAAGGCGCATTCTCAACAAATAATTATGGTTAACTAAATAATACATATATTCGTGTATTTAGCATACTTCTAATGATTTCAAAAAGGGTGTTTAACAACTAAAATTGAAAAACAAACGAAATTCACAATCTCAGAGTTGTAAATGAGATATTTATGCAACCGTAGAATAAACTGCCCAATAGAAAATAATTATTAGAAATTTTTGAAAGTGATGTTACATTCTGAAGTTTATTTGTATCCACAGTTGTTTTGTTAATGTTTTTCTATTGTTTTATGTAATAAAAAAAGAACTTTAAACTTTGAAAAAATCACATGTAAATAAAGTATTTCTTTAAAATATATTTTTATTTTTAATCACCATAGTATTTATATTATAAAGGAAAAACAAAACTTTTTGACGATGGATGTATATCCCATTAAATTATCTTTTTATTACTTTTAACCATCATACAAGTTGTTTTTTACTTCGTTTCATCGAATATTAAAAATTTTTGTTTTTCAAATGCAAATTGTTTGAAAACCATCTCGTTTACTAATTTTATTTCTTGATTTTTTAATCTGTTCATTTAGTCCGATTATGAAGGATAAAAAGGTTGCACTTAATCCTTCACTGCACATTTTATTCCTATAATTATAGAAAAAAAATTCGAAATCTATACATTGCACTAATGATTTTTTTAAATCAACTAATATTTGATAATTTATGACGTGTAATGTAGAATTAGGGTTTGTAAATATTGTATTGCTATATTTTGCAATTAAATCGATTTAATCGTCTTAATATCCTGCAACTTCCTTTAGCGTTTAATGTATTCAGTAAAAATAATAAAAGTAAACTTTGCCTTAATAGCTTGATCGTGAATTTTTTTTCTTTCCGAAGAACAAATTCTAATTTTTTGTTAAGTGCAGTTATCTCACAAGAGCAAAATAACCATTATTACATTACATAAACTGTTCTTGATCAAATAGAATGAACAAATATATGGCACATAATGAAAATTGCAATGCTTTTAGGTAGCGCCAGATGTGACACACGGTACAATGAATGGTTAATGCATTATAAATAGTTCCGCATTTGTTTTAAGGATAACGTTTAACACTGAAATTAAAACTTCATAAGTGAAAGAAAATATTGTAAAACATAAATTTAGCAGGCATATAATCTAACTACGCATTTGGGGCCACATGGATTTAAAATGGCTCAAATTTTGAAGATCTCTTCAGGGTATACCTACCGGTGGTGGTATATTTAGAAGTTCAGTACTAAATTAATCAAAAATATATATATAAAGGTTAGAGGAAGCCTAGTTTAGAAGTTTTATGCGACCTTTTTAAACGAATTTTTTAATTTCATTTTTCCGTAGACGGTAATTTAAGCAGAATAATGTTAATATATATTTTTTAATATTCATATTTCAACTTTTTTTGGCTGTAAGAATTAGTCATCTGAAAAACTTGTCAATATAAAAGTTGCATATAAAGTGTATTTTTAGTAAAACTAAGCGGCTCAATAAAAACAAAAATATTGAAAATTGACGAAGTTAAGAATATTTTCTCCTTCAAACAATATTTTCTTCTTTTTTTTGTTGATTTTTTTTTCGCTGTTAGAGTTGATAATTTGAACATCTCAAAAATGTGTCAATATGAAAATAGTTGATAATATTGAAGATTTGTAAAAATTCTAGCAGATTTTGATATTTTGATTACTGACCATGTAATGATCCGCCTCCTTCTAAAACCCTTTTTTTGCTATTATTCCGGTAGTAGTAGTAATAACTTTGAATTATTTTGATATGTATTACAATTAAAATATTATAGGATTATATTTTCGGTTTTCACAAAATGCCTATTTCTACAACATTCGTCCGGTTTTAATCATTAATACATTTGTCAGTTTTTTTACCCTTTATTTTATATATCAGTTTTGAAAAGATACGTGCAGAATTACAAAAATTATTGGGTCAATAAAAAGTGATATGTTATATAAATTTGTAAAACGGGGGTAATTTTTGTCCAAGGAGTTACTAGCGTCAGAGATCTGTGAAAATATTTCAAAAATGTCAATAGAGGGGTTAACATTATTGGTAGTGCTTCTTACGGAAATCCACTTAAAAAAAATCCTTTTATTGAAAGGCTTTTTTTTCATGTATTATTTAATACATCTTTTTGTCTGCACAATAAAAACAAATCTTTATTGCACCGCCTTTCATTTCATGTAATTATTTTACACGTGATTAAAAGTAGCCAAAACAATATTATTGACAAAATATAATATCTGATATTATTCCTAATATCACTAAATTAAGAATGGTGATTTATGGGTTAGCAGAGAATTATCATTATTTTTATAGACAAATAAAAAAAAACCTACCTAATACATTCTTTCCTGTGTTGCAGTTTCTGAAAATATTTTTCCGATCTATGACGATCATGATATCTAGAAATCAAAACCACCCCTAGTTTAAAAATTGAAATGTATTTGATAAAAAATTTATATGTATTGAAAAAATATTTGGATAACGTTTATGCTAAGAAAAGTATTTTTAAAACAATAGCGATACAGTTTTCAAATTAAATACATTCGAAACAATATTTTCCGCCCTTTTTGACGTTGTAATATTTGAAAACCTGCCGAATTTAGAAGTTTAATAATTTTTCATTAGAATTTAATAATAATCAAATTTATTTAAAGTGACGTTACCGTTAGCACGGACACGGTTCTGCTATTTATTATAAATAGCTAACTATATTTTTCCTATGAGTTGTGCAGAATAAGCTTTGAAATTATGCTGTTTTCGTTTAAGAGATTTAATAAAGCGAATCACTAAACGAGTAGAAATAAAGTGTTGAAATTATATGAAATAAATGATTATAATAATTTGATGCATAATGTAATTTGCACCCCGTTTGTACCTTATGCAATTTCAAACAGGAACAGGAAAGTAATTTGTTTACTACGCTTAAAATTATATCCTATTAATTCAACATCTCTCAAAGCGTGTGATAATGAGGAAATCGCAATAAATTGTTTAGAGCTTTTAGAATTCATAGTTTTTGTTAAAGGCAATGAAATATAGAGCACTTAATGTAACGGCAATCCAAATAACAATTTGAAGCATAATTTCCTGATAATCTTTATTATGAATTAACATTTAATTTTATAAAAATTTTAATCGATATTATTTCAAAAACATGCTTATCATTAGTCTGTACTTATACAGAGTGTCCATATAAGAATGCCCCATTTATAAATTTTTATTATATCATCTGTATGCGATACAGTGTAGGTTTATGGTCACAAAGAGAAAATCAAACTGTTTCTGATATTTGTTAAGCAATTTTTTAAAAGCTGATCTGTGAATTTCAGTTCAATGTGTTTCATTTAATGTTCAAAGGGGGATATAGTACCATAAAATTGGTAAAAAATATTAATTTTCTTTTAATTTTAATATTAGCTTTTGCCCGCGCCTTCGCTTGCGTTAAATACAACATATTTTCTAATTAACCTTTTAAAAACTCGTAGAATTATTGAGGGATATGTGGAAAATAAATTTGACTTATTTTTATGTATGTTTACTTTAAACTAAAGACAAAAAAACCAATTCACGAAGCAAAGCTAAACCCAAAACCAACGCGATTGTCTTATTCCCTAAAAGACTCAGCTTTCGCTTTAAACTTTTCGGGGAATCCCGCCCTCCGGGATTGGTAATTGAAACCTATTTCCATTTTGACATACATTAAAAATACCACCAAATATACATTGTTATTACTTACAATATGATATTTCAGTTAATATATCTGCGGCTTCCGGTAACCAATTAAGGCACATTTTTGAAAAAATTGAGATATTTGGGAAAATGTAGCTTTGAAAGAGTACTTTCATCTTACATAAAACTGAAAACTGAAAATCTAATACTGCCCATCATAGGTCGATTATAAATTTTTATTTAAAAATTGAAAAAACAGTAATAATCGGGTAAGTGCATAAAGTAACGGTAATAACCAAATAATATTTCTATTTATTTCTTTAAATCGTCTATAATTCTATGGCTTCCGGTAATAACCAGGTAAGGCACATTCTTAGTATTTTGATAAATGTTAATAAAATGTAATTTTATTGTACGGAACACTGAGAACACACATCGTTAACTTGTTTCAGAAACTTATCAGCGCCATTTATTGGAATCCATGAGTAACACTCTAGCTTTCTACCTGCTCCATACAAACTTTCACCCCCCCCATTTTTGGGAAGTTGGGGTAGGGGTTAGAAAGAGACAAAAAGTAGCCTATCTCACTCTCCATCCCTTCAAATATCTCCACTTAACTCGGGAGAACTCGCTAGTGAGAATGTCTCTCACAGTGCTCAATTGCTTTTCTTTTACTTTGCATTAGTTTAATATCACCTTTTTTGCCTTAGTACTTTTATTCGCAAAAAACAGGTTAAATAATTGAACGAACCTTCTGAATTTTTAATAAAAATGAAAATGGGTTTAAATAAGTCTTGAAAAAGGTACGATGGTGAGAGAAAATTTCATGTAGCGAGTTCTCCCGGGTTAAAATATCGCGTCAATTCGTTGCTCCGTTTTGCCGTGAAAGACGGACACACACACACACGCACTTTCAAATTTATAATATTAGTAAGGATTAACTAAAAGCTTCTTTAATTGTGAGCATGAAGACGAGCCATTTTTACATATACGGCAATCTTATCGCAATATATTGTAAATGTTGTTAATAGATCTAGCGCAATTACCCATACAAATGAAAACTTTAATATTTCTCCATGTGCATATTTTTATAACTTTCTTGTTCGACAAATACTGGGCTTCTTTGCTAATTTAGACAGATTTGATTTCTTTTTACTTGTTCTCTGTGGTGTACTTAATATTTTTGTGCATTTTGATATTCTTTGATTGCAAATATTCTGTATAGCGCAAAATACGAGAGTCTAACTGCTGTGTATTTCTTGACCCTCGTGAAAAGAGTTTGACAACTGGGGGTGCTGTCCAGTAAGAATGTATGATAAAATAATAGTAAATGAAGAAAAAGTTAAAAATTTTTGAAACTTGCTATTTATTTCGAAATTTTATTGTCTTCAAATCTATAATAAAGCTGTTTTTTTAACAATCGATAGTTTTAATGCAATTCAAAGGTTGGCAGTACTATTACAAATATATTGCAATAAACTGTAATAAATATATCATATTTATTGCTTTTTAATTCGTGTGGGTGTTTAAATCTGCGTAGTAATGCTAACCTTTATTTTGGATGCGGGAAATCTACAAAAATTCGTATTGTATTAGATGCATCAAGTAACTTCAATCGCAGGAAATTTAAAAATAATGAAGGCTTATTTTCACCACCGAATCGTACATTTTCCAATAATTTATACAGTGCAAACGTAGCATGCAGTGTCTCTGCTTTTTTTCTATTTCTTATTTTGTATCCCAGTAATTTTAAATATGAATAAAATAACGTTGTTGAATTTAAGTTATATAATAATAGGCTTAAGTTTAAAATGTAGATAATTTCTTATGACGAAACAAAGGAGATATAATTGTAAAACACTTTATTAGAGTTAAAACTGATATTTATGTAGTTTTTGCATCAATTAGAGCTGTGGTCATAGCACGTCGTTAAGACTTTTTTTCTAAGCGTGTTTTACTTTATAAAATATAGGCTTAAGAAGTTTTCGAAATTTATGTTGCATTTGATTACTGTAAAAATGTAATAATAAATGAACAGCAAATGTTATGGATGTTAAGTTAAAGAATTAAGATATTAATATTTTAATGAGGCTTTTAAGTTTTACGCACTCAAAAAAATTGCTATTGTTCGGGTATCACTTGATTTTTTAAAAAAATAATTGGCTAATTACTGTACATCTTTCAATGCAGCAAAACTTCAGTTTTTTATAAGAAATGGAATAGACGAATGGTTCTTAAACAAAAAATAAAAATAGTTCCTTAATCATGTACTTTGAAGTGCATCCCAACACTTCCAGAAGTTTACAACAAAAATTTTTATTCGGGGGGGAGGATAAATAAAACAACTAAATCATTGTTTAAGAAAACAGATAAAATATTTAAAAATTTGATTTCAGCAGTTACTGTCCATAGCCACATACGTATTCCAACTCATTTGAATATCCCTGTATTTGATCCGTAAGGTTAATATTATACATTTTATACTATATAATGATAAAATTTGGTTTTAACAATAACAAGTTGAAATTTATTTTTCAGCAACTTGCACTAATACATGGAAACATACTTAAATACTTTTATTCAGCCCTGTAATTTACCTAGTACGCTAGTATTTAGTTGAAGTTTAATTCAAGTTAAAACATTCTAAAAGCAACGGAAATCACATTTTAAGAAATTATCGTTCATATACGGCTATGTTTCCAAATTTTTGCGTGGCCTTGTACATAATGTTACCTATATTCTACAAACATTTCTGACTAAAATGCATGCAGTTCAGCTGAAAAATGTGTTACTCAAAAAATACTTTAAGTAATTAACTCTAATGCTCAGTAAACTTTACTAATTTTATGCAATTCATTAAATTAACTATAGCAATTATGTGCATCTTACAATATGCATAGATAAAGCGAAACTGAAAAGAGCATATTATAATTAAAAATATATTTCCTGGAATCATCGCTAATGTACAATACTTCATATGGAATATACTATTTAAATGTTTTTGCGTGTCTCTGCAAATTTCACGCACTTTGTATCACGTGAAATAACTTATAGTAATATTGAGTGACTTATATTAAATTCATTCATAAATATATTAGTTTAATATAATTAAAATACGCCGCAAAAAAATTTCCCATGAACGATTATGCAATGGAATTATTTTGTGTGCCCCTATAAAAGAATAACAATTCTCTGTACTGCATACTTAATAGAATGCATAAAATGGTGCACTGTATTCTTGTATATCTACTTTATGATGTTTGAAAGAGTGCAATTCCTTTAAAACTTATTGGTATACATTATTTTCCTTGTTAGGATGATCTTAGCAAGTCCTCTACTAGACTGAACAAATTGCATTTTACTAGTACATTTACATCGTACACTTTACAAGAAAACTATTCAGTATTTTGGCTTGAAACGAAATATAAAAAAAAAAATTATCTGCAGATTTTCACGATACTATTTTTTTCCAGAATAACCCTAAAAAATGTATTTATATTTATTTTGCATGTTTTTCCATTACGGGCTAATTTTTGCAAATAAAAAGTGAAACACGTATATTTTGAGAAGAAAAAATGAATCATGCAGTTAGTTATAGATAAAATCGCGATTAAATAATTTTCATTATTACACCAAAATATGTCGCTGTTTTTTAAATTTTGTAAAGTGGCAACATAAGTATTGTAAACAAATAAAATTGTGATTTTGAATTTTGACTATGAAAACGATTTCGACCTTTCAAATATATATTATCTTTCCGAAAAGATGAAACTTAAGAAATATTTTGCAGCATACTTAATCGAATTAACAATGAGAATGCGCTATTGAAGACTATGAAATTTTAATGAATCGAAATTTAGTCTCTTTTATAAAGAAAACAGTACTTATTTAAAGATGTAATTAGGCTGTTTTCAACGAATAGAGGCCTAAAAGAATATTGATAATGAAAAATTAGAAGAATTGCATCAACGTATTGCCTTGATTCAAGCTCTTCATAATTATACTAATAATATACTAAAAATACATTAAAAATACGTAGATTCTGAAATGACCAACGGATGTGAACAATTTCTTATTTATCAATTATTCCTAAAGTAATGTTACTTTCTAATTTCTGGAACAAAAAAGGTTTGGTATGGGCTTCAGGTTATGTTGCTGATATTATTTATGAAGGAAATCAAACACAGACCAGATGACACGAATAATCCTGGTTAAATTTTAAAATTACAGCCATTCAACTTACGAAAATGCCAGCGTTTCGATTCCACCAATAACTAAATTCTGGAAAAATGGAAATATAAGTTGTACAAAAATACAATTTTCTCTTCGATTAGCTTTTGTTATTGCAATACATAAATACCAAATGTTTAACATTAGATAAAGTAGTTGTAGATATTGGGGATAAAGAGGCATCAGTTGGCTTTATCTTTTATTTACCGAATTATGAATTCATGAAAGTTTGACATTCTGAAGCATTTTACGTTTTATTTTCTTAAAGAGATTTAAATAATTGTTTAAAACTTTTTTGAAGGATTTAGAAGAATTAAATTTGAATTTACGTAGATATTGTGCAATATTTATAATTCCATTCAAATATTTTATTTTAAATTATTTTCTTAGTATTTTATAGAATTATAAAATGTACTAATATGATGTTATTAGAATATATAGAAATATTTCCGAATTGAAAAATACCTATCCACCACGCTCAGCGCCAAGAAAGATGAAAAGATACAAGGGCAAAAAAAAATCATCGTTTTTAAAGTATTTTTGTTTTCTGTAACCAATAATGCTTTTGGAAAATATAAAGTAATGTAGTAAATTCATTCTGTACAGTATTAGAACTAACGTATTAAAAGAATTTTATAAGAAAAAATTTTAATGGTACTTATAAATATCGTCGGTAGATAAAAGGTTAACATACAGAGCGGTGTCGAGAGTGAAAACAACTCAAGGTTTAGCATTCAATAGAAAATTTCCTTGCGAGAGATTGTAAAATATCTAAAATTCTCGTATATTAATACGAAACAAAACAAAAAAAAAGAATGAAAAGTTTTACAGCTCATAATTCTTAGTAACAACGAGAGGTCAAGAGCAGATTTCAAACTTCAAAATAGGATTTTGAAGAAGCAACTTTCTCCAAGCTCTCTTTGAATTTTCTTTTTCTAAGATTACTATCAAATATTATTTAATGTTAATTACAAAGATTGAAAACATACATATTACAAACCATTTGCGAAAACACCAGAGTGTATAAAAAAAGTAAAAACATTTAAAAAAAAGCTTTTAGTTGAAAATTTAAAAATACTTTGTAAAATTTTGCTTCGAAAATATTTATATTTAGAATCTTGATCTTATGTCATAAACAAAAAAATATCTGAGAAAGTTATTAGTTAATAGGCTGAATTTACATTTCTAAAATTAAATGTATTTTTTTGCTTAATAAATATGCAAAAATAATATAAAGAAAATATTGCTACCTTACAAATATTTATCTTATGAAATAATGCTTCGTGAATCCGAACAAAGCAAATCTAAGAAGCTTAGAAGAGTTTCATGTGTTGTGTGTTTAATTTAGTTAGTGTTAACTAGGTTTTTGCTAGTTATAGATCGTTAAAACTACCAGAATCTATATTCAGAAGTTTCCTAACATAGAATAATTAAAGACACAACACATGGAACTCTTCTAAGCTTCTTAGATATTCCCAAATGAATTCATGACTTCAATTTCCGAATGCGAAGGATTAAAATCCCAAGGCTTTATTAAGTAGTTTTAAGATTCCTTGAAACCCTTCCTCTTTCTTATCCTATTAATTTTTATATAATAAACATTGAATGGTAAACACATACGATTTACATGAAATAGTTTTACATAACTTTCATCAAAAGAAGTACATATCTATAAAAATACATATTATATACTTCTCGATATTTTAAAAGCTTCTTTAGATTTTAATAAGTATTTACTTGAACTATTAACAATCTACAGAACGAATTAATCAGTAATTAGTGAGAAATGAAAGAGAATAGTTTTACGAGAAAAGAATAAAAAATGTGTAATTTAATATTTATCTATGTGAATTTAATTACAACAATATGAATAAATTAATTATATGATGCAGCAAAAACTGGGCATTCCTACAAATAACCAATTTAATATTTGAAAGGCGTGAATAATCCTTCCACTTATTAAAAAAAGATCCTTATAACTATATTAAATATTTAATGGTAAACATATGATTCACATTTAAAAGTTTCACATAACATTAATATAAAAGAGTACGTATCTGTAAAAATGCCTGTTATATGCCTCTTTATATTTTAAAAACTACATTACATTTTAATTAATATTTACTTGAGCAATTATCACATTACAGAACGAATTGATGATTAATTAGTGCGAAACGAAAAAGAATTTTTTACGAAACAAAAAAGTGTTTTTTGTGAATTTAATTACTTTAATATGAATAAATGAATTTATTTTCATATGGTAGAAAAAACTCAACATTCTTACAAATAAACAATTTAATATTTCAGAGTCGCGTATAATCCTTCTACTTATTAAATAAAATATCTAGAAAGGATTATACATGTTTCGTATTATTAACTTATTAAAACGTATTTCGTGCAACTATGTTAATTCTCGGAACTATTTCGAAATGAATACGTGACATCAATTACCAAATGCTAGTGACTGATATTTCAAGATTTTGTTTAGTAGTTTGTAGGTAGACATATTTCCTCTTTATAAATATACTAATTTGGAATAACCACTTAATACAAGGGTAAACAAATATTACTCATGAGAATTTTTTCTACTTAAAAGTGCAAAATAGAAACAGTCATTTTGCTTGGATTGCTGATAACTACTGTACTATGGAATAGATTTTGATGAAATCAGCACCGCTTGATAGATATTATTTCTGGGAAGCATTTGGAATATACCAGATTCTTCTATGTTGATTAATTATCATATTACGATAGAAAATTAAATATTAACATTTCTTTTAATTTTTCGAGTTCATTGAAAAAAGAAATAAAACTGCTGTCCACCACTTTTTTCTTTTACAAATTTTATTAAAAAAAGAAAGAAAAAAATAAGTTTCATAAGTGTTAATATTAAAAAATCAAAAATATTTTGTTTAAATATAAAAAAAATATATTCATAATGCTTAGATAAATTTTGAATCTGAAAGATGCTGCACAATTGGAACAATATTTGAAAATTTACCATTCGCGTACCTGTAAAAATACTTGCTATATATTCTTCGGCATTTAAAATCATCGATACATTACGATTAATGTATACTTGAGTTATTAATGATATCGAATGAATTATTAATTGATAATTAACGAAGGAATTAGTTTCACGAGAAAAAATTAAATTGTCTAAAATAATGTTTTTCTTTGTGAATTTAATTATTGCAATTTGAAACAATAATTTATGATAAAGCAAAAACGCAGTTTGAAACAATAGTAATTTATATGATAAAGCAAAAACTCAACAATCTACAAATAAAAAAAAATACTTCAAAGGCGTGAATAATCCCTCTACTTATTAAATATAAGATATGGAAAGTGATTATACATGTTTCCTATTACTAACTTATTAAAACGTATCTGACGAAACAACGTTAATTCTTTCAACTATTTCAAAAGCGTACGTGACATCAATTACTGAATGCACATGATTGGTATTTCAAGGGTTTGATTAGTAGTTTAGAAATAGACATATTACCTCTTTGTTAATATTTTAATTTCAAAAAAACATGTAAAGGTAAACAAATACTATTCATACGGAAACGTTTTCTACTTATACATATAAAATATAAACGAATATTTTATTAGGATTACTTATAATTCTTGTACTACGGAATTGTTTTGATGAAATCAACATCGCTTGATGAATATTATTACAGGGAAGCACTTAGTATATTGCAGATTGTTCTATGTAGATTATCAAATTGTGGTTGAAAGTTAAAGTTACCATTTTTAAAATTTTGGAATTCGTTGATAAGAGAAATGAGTGATATACACGACTATTTTTTTTACTCATTTTATTAAAAAAATAAAGGGAAAAAAAGTAATTTTCATAAGTGATAATATTAAAAAATGAAAATATTTTGCTTAAACATAAAAAAAATATCCAGAATGTTTAAATAAGTTTTCAAACTGAAAGATACTGCTCAATTGAAACAATATTTGGCAATTTACTTTTATCGTACCTCAAAAATACATGTTATTTGCTTTTCGGTATTTTAAAACAACTCGTTATATTATCATTAGCGTTCGCTTGAGCTATTAATATTCTAGAGAACAAATTAATTAGTAAATAACGAAAGAAATATTTTTACGAAAAAAATTCTAATGTAATTTTTTTTGTGAATTTAATTATTGCAATATGAATCAATAATAAATTATATGATAAAGCAAAAATTCAACGTTCGTATAAATAAACAATTTAAATCTTCAAAGGCGTGAATTATCCCTCTACTTATTAATATAAGATCTAGAAACTGATTACACATGTTTCCTATTACTAACGTATTAAAACGTATCTCACAAAACAATGTTAATTCGCTCAACTATTTCGAAAAGCATACGTGACATCAATTACCGAATGCACATGATTGATGTTTGAAGAATTTGATTAGTAGTTTAGAGACAGACATATTACCTCTTTGTAAATATACTAATTTCGAATAAACATGTAAGGGTAAACAAACACTATTCATACGGAAACGTTTTCAACTTATACATAGAAAATAGAAACGGATATTATGTTTGGAATGGTTGCAACTCCAGTACAACGGAGATTGTGATGAAACGTGCACCGTTAGATAGATATTATTTCTGGAAAAGATTTAATGTATTGCAACTTGTTCTATGTAGATTATTAATTTATCTAATAATGTTAAAATCTACATCGGCATGACTACGCGGCAACTTTTAATTAGAATTAAAGAGCATCGCTGAGATATTAAACAATATAAACACAATACTGCTCTTTCTGGCTTCTACTTGGCGAACAAGGGTTGCCGTATTAACTTTGATGATGCCAAAATCAGAGTTCCGTGCAATAACCCAGTTCAAGGTAAAATAAGAGAATCTATCGAAATCATCGCACGAGAAAATAAACCATGTAATGATAATTTATCCTAAAATATACCAAAATATGGCATAACCTCATAAAATTTTAAAATTTTTATTTCGTTGCAATATTTTAATTTTTACTCACGTGTAAGTGGCAACATTTTTAAATTTTTAATTCATTTAGATTTTAATTTATTAGAAATATTAACTCTCGATCAAGATGCAAACTTAGTCCTTCCGTTATCATATTTTCCTGAAGACGGCGCGAAACGTTGATAGTTTTATTTTATTTTAATTGTACAAATGTATATTAAAATTCTTGTTTTGTGCACCACTGAGCAATGTGTTGTATTTTAATAAATACATTCTTATTAGTTAAGTTATAATTTGTTTAGTTTTTTGGAGATCGTTCATAAAAGAACTAAAAGCGCTATATACCTCGATTTTTTAAATACATTTCTTTAAAAAGAAAAAAAATCTAAGTTATAATAATATAAAACGAAAATGTTTTAAATATAAAGGATATATTAATAATGCTTAAATAAATTTTCGATATAAAAGATATTTCTCAATTAAAACATTATTTCGCAATTTATTTCTTGCGTATCTGTAAAAATGCACGATGTTAGTTTCTCCACTTTTTAAAAACTACGTTAATGTGTAATTAGACTTTAAAAACGAATTAATATGTAATTTTTGCGCATCAAAAATCATAACTTTACAGGAGGGGGGGGGGAGGAATGTCTAACTTGATGTTTTACAAATGAGGCTAATAAAAATTATTTTATTGTGGATTTTTCAATAATTATAACATTACATAAATATTTTTTTTTATTATAGAGCATTAAAATGACCAGAATATGTATTCAGAAGTTTCCTAACATAGAATAATTAAAGACGCATCACATGGAGCTCTTCTAAGCTTCTTAAGTATCCCCCAAATGAATTCAAGACTTCAATAAAATTCCGAATGCGAATGTTTAAAATCCCAAGGCTTTATTTACTTGATTCAAGATTTCTTAATCTCCTCTATTTTATTCCATTAATTTATATGATGAATAGTTGTTGGTAAACACATAAGATTCACGTGATAATGTTTTACATAACACTAATAAATAAAAAAAGAGTACGTATGTGTAAAAATACCTGCTATATACAAGGTGGCCAGAAATAAAACACCCCTACTCTGACCTCCATGGATATCGAACTACTCAGTGTAAAGGCTCAAAAGTTTGTACACATACTATTCAAAATATGGGGAAACGGATTTCACGAAAAAAATTAGTTCCTGAAATCACCGATAGGTGGCGCTGCACAACTGGAACTATGATCAAAAGACACAAATAATAATAAAAATTAAAATGTTTATGCGGAATGGAATGCTTCCATGCTTCCTTTTTAATTTTTCTGCCCCTTATGGAAAATAAAAATAGTAAAGAAGCTAGAACTCCCGTTGTAACTGCAATTTCATACTGTAACCAGAAAAATTTGCGTAAAGCATGGGTAGAAGCCATGTTCTGGGTATAAAAGAAGTTAAAAGGTGGGGAATGTCATTCTTATTAGTGATGGCTGTCACGCTGCCAGAACGCGCTTTGCTTGTGAAGTTGTTTTACGAGAATAAAGGAAATGCTCCAGCAGCACTTCGAGAGTTTCGCCGACTTAAGGATTTGCGTAAGGGACCATTGCTTCCACAAGCTCTCAGGAGAATGATCGCTCGATTCGAGGAAACTGGACATCTTGGAGTTCAGCCTGGTCGAGGACGCAAACCGGTTCGTTCAGATGTCGTTGAAGATGTTGCCACCGGTATTGTTGAACAGTCAATGGATAATGTTTTAGGCTGCAGTAGTGCACGTGCAGTGTCACGACACTTGGGTGTTCCCTATAGCACAGTGTGGAACATACTCAGAAAAATGGTGCATTGTTTCCCGTACAAAATCCGCCCTAATCAACAATTGCTGGCCACAGACAGGGAGATGCGACTGACCTTTGCATTGACATTTCTTGCTAGAGTTGAAGTGGATGCATCGTGGCCGTGGCAGATTCTGTGGAGCGATGAGGCCCGTTTCCACCTCAGTGGAACAGTGAACACCCATAACTGTCGCATATGGGACACGACAAACCCCCGTACCTTCCAAGAGATTCCACTCCACTCCACTCACCGAAAGTTACAGTCTGGTGTGGATTCACAGCCACATTCATCCTTGGACCGTTCTTTTTCGAAGAGGTTACACCCAATGGCCTTGAGACATGTACCGTGACGGCCAACAGGTACAAAAGGATGCTCGAAACATTTGTTGTACCCCATTTGCAGCAGCGCCAATGCCTTGACACCATTACTTTTATGCAAGATGGAACACCTCCACACATTGGACTCCCTATGCAACAGTTTCTTCGCCAACATTTCACCAATGACAGAATAATCAGTCGCGCGTTTCCGACAACTTGGCCATCTCGTTCACCGGATCTTAATCCGTGTGATTTTTGGCTTTGGGGACACTTAAAAAACCTTGTTTATCGAGAACGTCTGGTAACCTTGGCAGATTTGAAAGAGAGTATCAGTCTGCATGTGAGAAGCATCTCAGATGACCAGTTACGATCCGCAGTTGAACAAGCTGTCCACAGACTTCACATTTTACATCTTCAGGAAGGGAACCATATTCAGCAGCATTCCCTGCATCGATAACGTCCTTGTTTCATGTATGCTTGGTACTTTCAAATAAAATGTGTTTAAAACGTGCTTTTGTGTCTTTTCAGCATACGTCCAGTGGTACAGCGCCACCTATCGGTGATTTCTGGAACTAAATTTTTTTTTCGTGAAATCCGTTTCCCCATTTTTTGAATAGTATGTCCACAAATTTTCAAGCCTTTACACTGAGTAGTTAGATATCCAGGGAGGTCAGAGTCGGGGTGTTTTATTTCTGGCCACCCGGTACATCTCGATATTTTAAAAACTGCAATACGTTTTAATTAGTGCTTACTTGAGCTATTATCACGCTACAGAACGAATTGATGAGTAATTAGTGCGAAATGAAGGAGAATTTTTTACGAAAGAAAAAAAAATAGGTCTGCTTTTTAAGTAGATTTCGTATGAAATACTACCTATTGCGATCGCTCCCATGTTGGAATTTCTGAAAAATTTTTGCAGATCTTCACCGATCACGACCCCTAGATCCCAAAACTGCCATTAGTAAAAAATTTTATCTATCTATCGGTGTATATCACTGTTTTCTGGGAACGATAACTTCCATAATTATGCTCAGATCTTCCTCAAACTTTTACATAAAATCAAGGGGTATAAAATCTCGGTTAAGTTCGTTAATGGGCAAAATCGAACCAAGGGGTTGGAAGTTAGGAGGGTTTTTGTGAAAACAGAAAAAACGCGATAACTTCTAAATTGTAAAAGATGTCGAATCGGTTTAAAGTTTATATTACTTTTTAAAAATGGGCCAAAAGTTTATGCGTGACAGATTTTTGATAAAGTTAAAAATGGGCTCAAGGGGCGAAAAAAACTAGGTTTTGGGGAGAAAAAACATCATAACTTCGTCAATTTATTAGATATCAAATCCAACTAAAGTTTTTATAAATGTACTTAAAATTATTTAAAACTTTTGTATTTACAAGTTTTTTATAGGAACAACTTTTACCGATGAAAAAAATTAAAAACGAAAAGAAAAAGGAGGGGGGTTGAAAAAGAAAAAAATTCCATAACTTAGTCAATTCTTAAGCAATCAAGTCTAATTAAATTTATTTTACATCTTCTCAATAATATCTACGACTTTTATATTAACAAGTTTTTCATAGGACCAGTTCTTGTAGCAAAAATAAATTACACAAAAATAGGAGTTGGAGAAAAAAATTCAAATCCAAAATGCTTATATTCAGAATCATTTTAAATTCACTTTTGATTTTAAAACCATCCAAATGGCAGATCCTCCTATTTAGAAACTGTACAATGTAACGTATTAGCCAGTTTTTTGATAAAATCAGAATATTTTTGAAAAAAGACTGCCAAAAACGGTATTTTGAACAGAATTTCCCAAAGTGATGGTGATTAAAAAAACTGAGGATCTATAATAAATTGCATTTTTCTGACACCTTTTAAAATTCATTTTTGTTCTCTAATGCATCCAATTTACAGGTCCTCTTATATAAGAACTATATAATGTGACGAATTGGCCAGTTTTTAGATAAAGGCAGAATACATTTAAAAAAAGGCTGCTAAAATGGGCACTTCGCACAAAATTTCCCAAAGCCATCATGATTAAAGAATTGAGGATGTATTCAAATAACAAATTGGTTATTTCATGACTCAATTTTGCTCTCAAACGCATTCAATTGACAGTTTTTTATTATTTAGGAACTATATAATGTGAGAATTTGTCAATCTTTTGATAAAGGCTTAATATATTTTTTAAAAAGCTGTCAAAGTAGGCATTTCTCACAAAATTTTCCAAAGCGATCATGATTTAAATATTGAGGATGTATTAAAATAACAAACTGGTTATTTTATGACTGATTTTTAAATTCAATTTTGCTTTCAAACACATTCCATTGACAGTTATTTGTTATCTAAGAACTGCGTAATATGCCGTATTGGTCAGTTTTTAGATAAAGGTTAAATATATATATATTTTAAAGCTGTCAAAGTGAGCACTTCGCACAAAATTTCCCAAAACGATCATGATTTAAGAATTGAGGATGTATTCAAATAACAAATTGGTTATTTTATGACTCTTTTTTAAATTCGATTTTGCTCTCAAAAGCATTCAATTGACAGTTTTTTTTATTATTTAGGAACTGAATAACAAAAGATTTTGGTCGATTTTTTAGTAATAAAGTCAGAATATATTTCAAAATATGTTGTCAAAATGGGCATTTGAGCCGAATTTCGCTTAAGATGATTTTGATAAAAACCAGTTTTTCCATAAAAATAAATAATTTTTTTTTTCAAAAGCGGCCAAAGAAAATTCTTAAACTGGATTTATCTCTAATCGTATTTTATTGTTTTTCAAATGAGCACTCTTCGAAATCTACCTCCGCCTATAGGCCAAGCCGACAGGGATTTTTTGTGAATTTAATTACTGCAATATGAATCAATTTTATTTTCATATGGTAAAACAAAAACTCACTATTCTTACAAATAAAAAATTTAATATTTCAAAGGCATGAATAATCCCTCTCTATTTATTAAATATAAGATCTAAAAAGAGATTACACATGTTTCATATTACTAACTTATTAAAACATATCTCACGGAACAATGTTAATTCTCTGAACTATTTCCAAATGCATACGTGACATAATTACTAAATACTAATTATTAATATTTCAAAGGTTTGATTAGTAATTTATAGTTATTTTTTATAATTAATTTATTATTTGAAATAAACATATGGGTAAAGAAAAAGTATTATTAGATCGTTCATAAAAAAACTAAAATCGCTATGTACCTCAATTTTTATTAGTAAATTTCTTTAAAAAGAAAAGAAAAAATAAATTTAAGTGATAGTATTATAAAACGAAAATATTTAATTCAAAATAAAGGGAAAATTAATAATGCATAATAAAATTTCAATATAAAAGATACTTCTCAATTGAAACAATATTTGGCAATTTATTTTTTGCGTATCTGTATAAATGCATGATATTAGTTTATCCATGTTTTAAAAACTACTTTGCAGTGTAATTAGACTTTCAAAACGAATTAATAAGTAATTTTTCAACAAAGAAAGATCATACCTTTACGGAAGAAAATGTCTAATAGAAAATATTTTATTTCGGATTTTCCAATAATTAGTACATTATATAAATTCCCTGTTATAGAGCATTAAAAGGACCAGAAATTATATTCAGAATGTTCCGAACATAGAATAATTAAAGACATATCACACTGAACTTTTCTAAGCTTCTTAGATATCCCCAAAGGAGTTCACGACTTCAAGGAATTCGCGAATGCAAATGATTAAAATCCCAAGGCTTTATTTAGTTGATTCAAGATTCCTTAATCTCCTCTATTTTATTCTATTAATTTATACGATAAATAGTTATTGGTAAATACATCAGATTCACATGATAATGTTTTATATAACACTAATAAATAAAAAAAAGAGTATGAATCTTAAAAAATACCTGTTATATATCTCTCGATATTTTAAAATCTACATTACATTTTAATTATTATTTACTTGAGCTATTATCACGCTACATAACGAATTGATGAGTAATTAGTGCGAAACTTTCACGATTAGGACAAATTTTTACAAAAGAAAAAAAAAGGTTTACTTTTTTGTGAATTTAATTACTGCAATATGAATAAATAATTTTATATTCATATGGTAGTACAAAAACTCACCATTCATACAAATAATTTAATATTTCAAAGTTATGAATAATCCGTCTACTTATTAAATAAAGCTTTATAAAGGGATTACGTGTATTTCCTATTACTTACTTATTAAAATGTATCTCACGGAACAATGTTAATTCTCTGAATTATTTCGATATACATACGTGACATGAAATCGAAATACCAGTGATTGATATTTCAAGGATTTGATTAATAGTTTATACTTAGACATATTTCCTCTTTATAATTATACTAATTTGAAATAAACACTTAAAAGTAAACAAATGTTATTCATTTGGAAATCTTTTCTACTTATACATAAAAAATAAAAACTGACATTTTATTTGGAGTGTTATGGTTTAGATTTTGATAAAATCATCACTATTAGATAGATAATATTTCAGGAAAGTATTTTCTATATATAAGATTGTTCTATGTAAATTAATTATCAAATTACGATAGAAAATTAAAATATTATCATTTTTATTTTTGGAGGTCGTTGATAAAAGAAATGAAACCACTATACACAACAATTTTGTGTTACTAAATTTATTAAAAAAGGTAATGAAGTTAAAAAATTTTATAAGCGATAATATTATAAAATGAAAACATTTAAATTAAACATAAACAGAATATTCATAATACTTAAATAAATTTTCAATCTGAAAGATATTGGTGAATTGAAACAATATTTGGCTATTTACCTTATGCGTATCTATAAAAATACATGTTATATGCTTCTCTATCTTTTAAAAAATACATTGCATCATGATTAGTGCTTATCTGAGCTATTATTATATTCTAATGAATTAATTAATAATTAGTAACAAAATAGAATAGTTTTATGAGAAAAAATTGTCTGATATAATAATTTTCTTTGTGAATTTTTAATTATTGCAATATAAATAAATAATTTATTTTTAAATGTTAATGCAAAAACTCAGCGTTCGTAGATATAAACAAAAGACGTTAATAATCCCTCTACGTATTAAATATTATAAGCTCTAAAAAGGATTTCTTATGCTGATATGTCCCTATTTCATACGGGTGACGTGTTTTTGCAAATTGATTTTTTTTTTCACCGATAAATTTGTGTTGTTAAATTTGTATTATTTAATCCGTTTTCATTAAAACAGGCATTAGCACATTTCGTAGTTTAAAATGCACTTATATGCTACATAACATATATATATAGTTTATTTTTGTCATAAATTTCAATTATGCATATTTCTTTTAATTGTTTTTCGAAAATAACTGATAAATTTTCGATCCAAAAAGAAGTCCAAATGCGAGTGGATCACATAATCAAAAATCTCAAATTGAGCACGCTACAAACTATGCCACGGAGTCGTTTGCCGTAGAAGAAAATTTATCAAATATTTCATAAGTGATTTATCACATTGCACTAAGCGTAAACAATCAGAGTGTAAAATGTCCAAGCCGGATATTGAACCCGGAACCCCTGGAATAGAGCTCCAAGTGCTCTATCATTTAAGCTACGAGGACGATGTTTAGCTTAGCATTTCTCACTCACATTATCTTCGTAAGGCTGCAACTGCAGCGCAAGATGGAAACGTCTACATAAGCACACAATCATGTGACATAGCATAAATGATTAATGTAATTAATTATAATTACATGGGAAAATGTATGGGATTATAAATTGTAACATAAATTTTAAAGCGTATTTTCTCAACACACCATGAGGTTTGCGCTTTATGTTTGCGCTTTATGCTGTCATATACTTGTATACCAACTATAATAATTTATATACTAACTGTATCGATACACAAACAATCATCGCATTGGGTACTACCGATCTCTGGAACTTTCCTTGTGAGTGTGTGCACAGAATGTCTCATGATTTTGTTAAAACACTAACCGGAATATTTTAATTTTATGTACCGGGTTAATAAGGAAATGTTTTAAAACAGTAGCTAATAAAATTGTTCAGAAAACTATTCTGAAGTAAATATATAGTGGACAATTGCACCATAAAATTTAACTACTAAGAATGTATTTATAAAAAATACAACACATAGCTGAATGGTGCACAAAATAAGAATTTTAATATGAACTTGTCCATTACAAAGATGAACATGTTCATATTAAAATTCTTGTTTGTGCACCATTGAGCAATGTGTTGTATTTTTAATAAATATATTCTTAGTAGTTATTCTGGAGTGCTTTTTTCGTCAATGGAAAAAATATAAAAGTAATTCATATGATGATATGAGCAATTAAGAATTGCATAAATACTATTACATAAATCAATTAAAAATATGCTATTGGATGGAAAAATCAAAGTAATGCATGCGTTAATAACTATGAATTTTCATTTGGAACACTAAAAATATATAATTAGCGTTATATCTTCCTGATTACATAAATAATAAGTAAGTTTGAAATATTTTGGTCAAAGGAAAAAACCGTTGATGGAAGAAGAATCCCGTAATGATTTTTAAATACGGGCGGATAAAAAAAGTTTTGAAACTGTGTTTTGCCTAATCTTGAAATTAGACGCCAACATGCATATTGTTTGGCAAAAAAATCATTTTTATAAATTATCTGGCACAAAATATATTTAATATTATGAAAAAAAAATTTTTTTTTGCCTTTACAGAAACATAGTTACTTATTGTATAATAAAATACATGAGTGAACACATAATGTGTTAAAAAAATTCATAGCGCTGACAAAACTACTTAGATAAACATAAAACGTTTTACTATACATATAATTAGCGTAATATCTTTTTGGTTAATTAATAATAAATTACTTTGTAATATCTTGGCAAAAAAGTGCGTTGACGAAAGCAGAATCCTGCATTGATTTTTAGTACATATAAAGAATGAACGTTTTAAAACTATTTTTTGTGTATCTTGAAAGTAGAAGCAAACACATTGTTTCAGAGAAAGTTTTTTTTAATTATCTGCCACAAATTAAATTAAAATTAAAGAAAAAAATAATTAAAACGATATTTGACTTTATAGAGACAAACTTGCTTTTTTCATGATAAAATAAGAGTGAACAAATAATGTATTATATATCACTGATTAAACTGTTCAGAAAAACTTAAAACGTCACCCCCCTCCCAAAAAAATGTTTAAAATGAAACTTCACTAAAATATTTCTAAAATTTCTGAAGCATGTTGAGGAGTCATAATGCTACTATTAATTTATATATAAGGATATAAAAATAATGGAATTGTAAGTAATTAATATATCCATGCTTCCAAATCACTTCCATTTACGAAGTATAACTTATTATTTTTTATTCAGAATAGAAGATAATTTTCTTATACATATTAATAGACAAGTTTGCAATTTATAATACGAATTTAATATTTCCAACTGAGCAAAAAAATGCTCATGCTGGGAATTAAATCCTGATCTTTGGATAAAGAGCCAATGCTATACAGTTTAAACTAACTTGGCCGACAACCAGTCAGCATATTTCACTCAGAAACCTAATAGGTTGTAATTTACCTTACAAAAACTTCTAAAGTTTCTACTTTTCAAGATATATTTTATTTTTTATTTTTAAGTTTTCATAATTATTCCCTGTATGATGGCAAAAAATGTCCATAAAATTGTCTTAAAATAATCATAATGTGTCGTTAATTATCATATTACTTTCAATTTTAAGCAAATCAAATAGTAAAAGAAGAAAAAAAATACGTATCGAAAAAACAAAAAATCCACTAAAGAAAGTAAGACTTATCATTTTGTAGTTTTTCAAAATGCAGCATTAAATTTTTGTGCTTATACATTCAATCTCGGTATGTCATATTAAAAATATACATAGAATGAAAATTTAAATAAAAATATTCTGAATCAGCAAAATGAATGTTTTTTTTGTGCCCATGATGAAAGTTACATTGGAAAGAGTTGATTTCAGAAAGAACTATAATTTTTTCTGATTTGATTTTTAATGACAGCAGAAAATAAAAATTTAACTAAAAGAAACGCATAAATGCATGTAGCATTTTTTTAATGTTGTAAAAAACCTAACTTTCTCTATATTCTTTTATTGAAAAGAAAATTAAAATCATATATATATATCGAGTGATTCTGAGATAACGGGATAAATTACTGGAATAATTAGAATTAAGAAACTAATTAAAAAGAACACAGGAAAATCCCAATTATAATCCTTTTTGTTGGCTCAAAATGCTAGTTTACGAAACTTGCTTTTAAAATTAATTTTACAATCCATGTCATGATTCAGTTATCAGAACATCAGCATATTTTTGAAGAAATCAATAGCGTTTACATCATCACATGTATGATGACATTTCATATTTTTTGCAGAAGACTTTTTCTACCCCTTGAAGGGGAAGGGGGTAAATTTCAAATATTTATTGTATCGAAAATTGTATTGTAACAGTAAATAGGTTACCAAAATTTAGGTCAATTGTAGCAGAAGAACTATGGTAAAATTGTATTCATTAGGCCCTGTAACGAAGATTTTTGTTACATAGTTAGAATTTTATTACATTTCAGCGTCATAGGCGTGCTATTAGTAAGATGTAGCTTATTCGAATAAGGCTGTTTTAATTCAACACAGAAGTAGAGGAAAGATTTTATTAACATACCAGGTTCTTTGGAGCACAGGGTGAGTTCTTAGCACAAGCGCAGATGCAGTAGAGGAAAATAAACCTCTTACATCGTGATCCCAGTGCACTCAACAGTAGACTGCCATGAAATATTTACGTCAAGTATTGAGTATTGCGGAACTATCTATATATAAATAGCCAGATTCGTTTTATGTGACGAGAATTCTTTGATTGGGAGGCTAGTGTTGCATTTCCGTTAATTATCTTTGAATGAGATGTGCCAAAGGGCATTATGAGATCTATAACGCCAAATGATAACCAGAGAATTACGGGTATGGAAAATCACAAGTGTAAATTTTTACAGAATGTTGCCAAAAGTCACATGGAACTAGAATGTTGGAAATAAACGTTAATAAACGAAATAAAAAAGAAAGTATTAATAATAATATAGATTTATACGTTGCAGCAAAAGAAGAAATCTTGAACAACGGCTATAAGGGTAGATGTGAAGTGATTGATAAAATCTGCATAGCAACAGAACTTAAGCCTGTGAATGAAATATGAAAACTTTTGATATGTGGATGATGAATATTATCTCTTCAATTTTAATCTAGTGTGCTACGATTACAAAAGCACATGGAGAGAAATGAAATTAACTGCTTAAATGATAAAATAAAACGATTGTTACAAAATAAATTTATTAAGTTCCAGACTAATAATTTAAGTTAAGAATTTAGAAAATAATGTACAGCCAACTCCTGATTATCCGCGAGTGGTTTATCAGATTTGCGGGGATTAACAGATAGCCTAAATTTCTTTTTTTTTTCCTTATCCTTGATATGGAACTTTTTCTGCGATGTAAGATGAGTTTTCTATCCTTTATTCTAAACATGAATTACATTTGAAAATGTAGAAAAGTAATGTGTATAAATCAGGTACAAGTAATCCGGTTGCAAGGCCGCACACTTGTTGATAAACAATCAACGGGTATTGAAAGTCACCCTTTCCCACGGTGCCGTTTTCGTTACTTCCTTTTCATAACGCACGCCAGTTTGCTTGTTTTAGCTGTGTACACGTGTTCTACAGAAGTTTACGATTGCATAAAAATTTCGCAGTTTTGAATTTTCAATTAAAAAAAAAATTGTAAAAAAGGAATTTTTTTTAAATAATTCAATATAAACTAGAAAAGAATAAAAAAATGAAAAAGGTGCTGCGAGAAAACAAATGAACTTGCAACACGGAATTGGATAATGCACAGTTAGGGACACCTTAAAACAGAAAAATAAAATGATGCTATTCCCAGCTTCATCACACAATTCTTCATTGATGAAAAAAGAAAGAGTATGAAAAGCTGTACTTTTAAAAGATTGGATTTGGCACTTTTACGTTGTTTAAATCAAATGAAAAGTGCGGAAATACCTGTTTCAGGTAATATTGTTGCTGCTAAATCTCCCCCCTCCTGGCCGAAAAAAATATAAAAAAAGAAGAGCTCAGATACTCCCTAAACATTACCTAAATAAAAAGGAAAGTTCGATGGAGCAAACAATATTTAATAAATGCTTTGAGCAAATGTTCATTCTTCAAGTTAGGTAGAATCTGGCATCTCAAAATTTACCTTAGAAAGTCGTATTGCTAAGTGACAATGCGCCATTCCCCGCTGAAGAATTACAATTGAAATCGGAAGATGAAATTTTTTTTTTACAGTTTGGCCTCCCAATATCACAGCTCTTATCCAGCCTATGAAACAGGGCGTAATCACTTCAATTAAGAAGAAATACAGAACGAAATTACTGACAAAAAGGATTGAGGAGGGAGGTAATCTTAAAAGCTTCATCAAAGATTACATGATTATCAGTTGCATTTATGATATAAACAGTGCTTGGGAGGTGATTCAGAAATCCAGCATTTTCCTGCTCGAAAAAATATCCACTAAGATAGTAACATGGAGTGGATTATTTGTGACAGTAACGATCCGGACTTCGAGCATGCAACTGATGAGCATGTTATAGAGGAAGCGTTTGATATGAGTTCGGAAGAAAGCGATGAGAGAGATAAGGTACAAAAGAAGGTGATGGAAGACGCAATTTTAGCTCACGTTGAAAGCCTTATTAAGTAACTAGAGGAAGAAAATGACAGATTACTTTGTGAGAAAATAGTGCTATAAACACTTCAATCACAAATAAAAATGAAGTGATTCAATACAAAAGCAGATAAACTTTTGACTGATTTTCTAAAGAAGCAAATCTACACGTTTATGAGTAGTAAATAATTTTCTTATTCATCAATAATTAAATAACATTGTTATCCATTGTGTGTATAAATTGCTCAAATGTATGCTTATATAACCTATTACGTGTATAAATTGTTCAAGTACATATTTGTGTTGATTTCATAAGTTTTTAAAAATTTTGTGGATTATCCGCGATAGTCATGCCACTGAATTCCGCGGATAATCGGAAGTTTACTATAATTTTTAACTGGGGGAGGGTATAACCATTCATATGTAATATGTAAATGTAAACACCTTTACTGGCTTTGAACACTAAATTGCTTTTTTTCTTTTGATTAGCTTTTAAACACATTTTATTCTTTTGCTTCTAAGTTCTTATAGAAATGATTAAAAAGCTTGCGAATGTTTTTCCTCTGATGGAGTTACTTTTAACTCTTTATTCACCGACTGCAGTTAAAAGTACCATTAAAAATTGTTATAAAATTAATTTAATACATTGGTTAGTAGTATTACAGAATAAATTTTGTTAGAGATACCTTACATTTCTCTTATTTCAAAAGCATTATTGGCTGCACACACACACTCAAAAAATATTTTAAAGAAAATACATTTTTTATTTTCATCTTTTCAGCTTAGTTGGCGTTGAAAGATTGCGGGGGGGGAGGGTCAATTTTACATTTTTTAATTCTAAAAAATACTAAAAAGAATATTTTAACTAAGATTTGAGTGGAGTTATAAATATTGAACAAAATCGCTATAAATTAAAATTTAATTCTTAAATGGTCATGGTATCATTTAGGATATCATCACTGTTCCAGATTTATTGGGTTATTATTCATATATTCTGTATTCCCACCAGAAATTTATAACATGGACTTTTACTGCATTTAATAGTAGACATTTTGGTTTTAATCAATCCGAAATTTACTATTTAGATTTACTGGTATAAATTCCGTTTTTCTGAATTCCGCAATTTTTTACATGCATTCTACTCTGGGAATTAAAGAATTAATTACTTTTACTTTCTAGAATCTTTCTAAAATTTATTAAATGATTCTATATATCTTCTAATGTATTTCAACAATTTCAATAATGCTTTAAAAGATGAAATGTTTGTGAATTTAATATATCAAATATAAAGTATTAAATCGTATGATTTGATGTTAGATAAAATAAGCGGTGAACGTTCCTTTCTAATAGGTATGCACGTTTTAACTTTTTACTTCGTAAAATAAAAGCTTTGACTTTCCATTTAGTTTTTACAGTATGTTTATGACTTATTTACATATTGTATGATTTACGTATTACTTATGTACGCTTTACACATTTGTTATATGTTTAAGACATTGTTTTATATGTCTGTTTTCAGTAATCGATGAAGAGTTTTTTTCTCTTCCTAAAGCGGATAAAGAGTGTTCGATCCATTTTGTTTTCAGAAATACAATCGAGGCTCTTATATGACGAAATCCGTCGTTCAGTCAAAAAATTCATTATATGGAAAAATTTGTTGAATAGAGAATGGCAATTTTTTTCTTTTTAATGTTTATTTTTTTTTAAATAGAATTGTTTTTGAGGTGTTTGATTAAATTTTTGAAATATTTAATTGAACTTTTCCATAATTTCAAAAGTTTTCGGCATTTTCTTTTTTTCAGTGTCTTATTGTTTATTTTCAAAATTATTTACTTTATCAGAAAGCGTTATGCTTATCCCAAAGGAGATTTTATGCAGATGCAGTAGAAAATAACACCAGCATAGATGACGTTTAGTAGCAATTCTTCGTTCAAATGATCTCTCACAAGAAAAAATGTTCCCAGTAGCCACAAACAACAAACATCCATTCTAAAACTCTAAAAGTAATGAGAGTTAGTTTATGCTGATGAAAACCTGCTTAAAAAACTACCTTTTCTGCAATTACCCTCTCACCCCTTCCTTAACCAAGAAAACCTTTTCAAGACAACAATGGAATAGTTTTATCCTTTAGGATACTTTTTTGATTATTGCAAATAGCTCCAGTAGCAAGCAAATATTTCAGTCTTTTCCAAGAACGTATGGTCATCTTAGCTGAAACAAAGTCAAGTGTAACCATGTAAAAAGGATGTTTTTTTTTGGGGGGGGGGGGAGTTGAATACCTTTTTTTCGACATAAGGAGTAACGTAGAGGAATGCAACTATGATTTATAAACCAGAAATCAGCAAAAAAAAATTTATTCTACAAAAAATTTGAAGCGTTTTCTGAACATATAAAAGAACATTTTTGAAAAAAATCGTTAAATGGAGATATATATTTCGCTGTATGGAGATTATTTTTAATGTAAACATGAAAAACAATTGACCGTTCCTACAAAAACTTCGTTAAATAGAGAAATTCGCTGGATAGAGTTTCGTTGTAGAGAGACTCGACTGCATTTTAAAATAAAGAATATTTTTAATGACTCATATAAAAAATAAGTCCTGCTCAGAATCGGTATTGAAAAAGATTTATTCTTTTCATTTAATTTCAATTTTAGTGAAAGTCCAAATCGTTATTAAAATGTATGAAGGCAGTATAACAGATTTCATTAGACAATTTCAAGAATATACTAAAATATGCAAAGTTATTTTCTGTTCTGATTGTAGTGGTATCATTTTCATAATGTCTTTTAATTAATTGAGTTATGTTATTTTTAATATTTTTAAATAAAAGGAAATCTAATTATTAAAAATAATTATGATTAGGTGGAACCAATATAAAGAGAATATATGTTAATTTTCTGGATGATAATATAATATTTAATTATGCAATTAATAAAAAAGCCCACTTTTATTAAAATATTAACTTTGAGAGGTTTGATGAAATTTGTATTTATAATATTAAAGATAAACAGATTCTTATTATCAAATTAATATGCATGTATATTTGTAAATTTCAATGCATATTCAGTTAGTTTTTAAAAATCAATTTTACTTAGATAAATACACTTCCGTTCTTAAAAATATGCAAATTTATTTTAATTAAAATGCATTTTCAAAATATTTTATTTTTATCCTTTTTTTAAATCGGACGCAAAATACATTCGCAATCTTAACGTAGTTTCACATTTAATTAGCAAAGATAAACAACGTTTGTTTCAAGGCACAATTAATAAAGTTAGAGAATAATTTGTAGCACAGTAAACTTTGTCACTTTATTAAATTTGTGAAAGATATAGAAGTTTAACTTTTTTTCATACTTGGAGTAATTTATTAGATTATAAGACACGTTTTACTCAAAAATGTGGAGTTAATTATTTTAAGTATCCTGTGTAAAACTGAAATAGGCCATTTTTAAATGAGTATTTTTTATTACTAATAAATTTAATATTCATAAAAGTGTACTCATAAAAGTTTTTTAAAGTCCTACTCGTAAATTTTAGAAATTGTGCTTTCTTTTGATTTATATTTTGTTAAAATATTAAAATGGTGTTTTTGGATTCAGACATAATGCATCGGATATTCAAATAAAAAGTTACAAAGCATCGTAAAAACATATCGGTTAAAATTTGGTTAAAGTTCGGATAAAGTTCTTTTTAGAAAATTTGACAAACAACATTGTTCAGAATGCCTTGTAATATAAATTAAAAAATTATGAAAAATTAGCAGGTTTTTAATACAATGTGTTACTGCACAATCGTAAATGCAATCAAAATATAATTTGCATAATCTCTTAAATAAATGTATACAGCAACATTTGTGTAATTCTCAAAATCATAGCTTAAACATTCAGAAAATTAGCGTCCATTGAATAAGAAACAAATCTGTTTCTAAAATGAAGCAAAAATACGACGGCCTGTATCTATTGATTTGTATCAATATAGAATACACAATATTGCACGTACTACTATATTTGGATACATACAATCATTTTTATATTTATCACGGTAACAATGGATTTTTAACTTGTTCTATCGTCGATAATTTTTAGAATTTCAAAGCTGTATTTTTGAGACTTTCACTAAAGTTGCTCCATATATTAAGTTAAAACAATATACAAATAAAACTTTGATAGTATTCAGGCATGCGCAGATAAAATTTTTGTAAATCTGCTCATTTTTTGTAAAATTTTTATTTTTAAATTCTAATTACATGGTAATGTGTACAATGTTGTTCTTCATATTCTCTGAAAAGAATATTTATTAAGAATTGTATTAAAAATTCTACAAAATATAAGCAAGAAACCTTTTGGGACTGTTTTTACAAAATCATTAATTTTTCTATAAGTATGCATGCTATACACATAAAAATAAATACAATTTATTAAAATAAACCACTTAATCGTAACACACAATTTTAATGTTTTTGCTATATTAGTTTTGACAAGGTTATCCAAAAAATATTAGCTCTGTTTCAATTTGTTGACGGTCCTCTATGCGGTTTCTGGAAAAACTCTACTCGGAAGTATATGGTTTGTACATTTACTTTACAGGCATGTAGTTTCAGTATATTTTCTCATGTATTTTTTTTAGATATTTAACAAAATGTCTTAAATTACAAGTTTTCCGTCACTTTTTGCCATATAATGTGTATGATATTGACCATGATATAAAGTTAAAGAAAGCTTCGATACATTTTATTGATGTTACTATGTTACAAACATGAAACTTCATTAGTTTGACTCATACATGCTTTATCAGGAGCCTAAAACAAATATTAATTGATTTTCTACAAAGACGTTGTAAAATTTATGGTACTGCAGTTAAATATTCTTCGACGCATATTTATTCCGAAATACTGTTACTTTGAATATCCAGTGACACATTAAAATGAAAGTGACGTAAGAAAATACAGTGATGTAATGAAATAAATGGAACTGCAGTTCATGCCTTAGTATTATATTTAAATTCCATGTTAATAGTTGCTAGTTCTTCTTTCAATTTCCATGGCTATTGACTTTCTCAATTCAAAAACGAAGTGACGTACTTGTATAAATAAACAAATTATTAAAATAAACCACTTAATCATAATCTACAATTTTAATGTTTTTGCTATTTTAGTTTTGACAAGGTTATCTAAAAAATATTAGCTCTGTTTCAATTTGTTGACTGTCCTCTATGCGGTTTCTGGAAAAACTGTACTCGGAAGTATATGGTCTATACATTTACTTTACAGGCATGGAGTTTCAGTATAATTTTTCATGTATTTTTCTAGATATTTAACAAAATGTTTAAAATTACAAGTTGTCGGTCACTTTTTGCCATATAATGTGTATGATATTGACCATGATATGAAGTTAAAGAAAGCTTCGATACATTTTATTGATGTTACTATATTACAAACATAAAACTTCATTAGTCTGACTCATACATGCTTTATCAGAAGCCTAAAACAAATATTGATTTTCTACAAAGACGTTGTAAAATTTATGGTACTGCAGTTAAATATTCTTCGACGCAATTTTATTCCGAAATACTGCTACTTTGAATATCCAGTGACACATTAAAATGAAAGTGACGTAATAAAATAAATGGAACTGCAGTTCATGCATTATTACTCTATTTAAATACCATGTTAATAGCTGCTAGTTCTTCTTTCAATTTCCATGGCTATTGACCTTCCCAATTCAAAAACGAAGTGGCGTACTTCTATAAATAAACGACAATTACTTTTTAAACATTTCGAGTCCGAATTTTTTTTTAATTTTTAGAAGAAGTTACTTTTACGTTAATAGTATTAAGAATAGGAAACCAAATTAATTAATATTTAACGAATATTTCATTGCCTGAAACATAACGAATGCTGTTGTTTTGCATACCATTCGATTAATATTTATGTGACTATAGCCTAAGGAAGAATTTTTGGAGATGTTTAGAAAATATTGTATAACAATTAGATTTAAATTATGTTAGAACTTTCTAATACTTTTTGCACTTTATTACACCGGAGTCTTTCAGGAAAGAAACTTTTATTTAAAATTTAAATATTTGTTAAAATTATGGGTTAAAAAATGAGTTAAATATTTGTTTAAAACAAAAGAAACACAAGAACGTCAAAGAAAATTTAGAAAATAATAATAATTATTAAATACCTAAATGTAAGTGAAGTCATATAGTAAATGTATAGACATAACATTACTATATGTAAATAATAGCAAAACTTTATCTTTAAACAAAGTAATTCTCAATTAAAAATCATGCACTATTTCTAGTACACCAGGCCCGAAAGTGTTAAAATACTCTCTGATGAATGTCTTAGGAAATCCAGAAACTACTAAGAATTTGACTTTTAAGTAAACCAATGAACTGTTTAAATTTCATATTGTTATTCTATTTTATTTATTTTTTTCATTTTAGCACTATAGGAGAGGCAGAGAATGTTTTATACATACGGGAGATTGATATATTGGTATTTTTTCTCCAAAAATAGCATTAATAGCCATTCTAACACGTGTAGAGCATTTTACAAGCTGAAGCCATCATTTCCTGAACTTCGCAGTGAAGAACTGACAACATTGCTTTCCTTTTAATGTTAAAAAAATTTGGAATTTTAATGTTTTTTTTTTTTCAAATACTGATTTTCTTTCCTAACTATTATTGTTGTAAAGATAATATCTTGTGTTTCTTTATTTACAAAGCATATTCTTTGGATTAGTTTTACTATAAAGTAAATCGCCATTTTGAAATTGCTTTTATAGCAAGTGATTGAAAATCCAGCAAGGTATGATGGGGAGAAATGTTACATTAACACTGGGGAGAAGTGATACACTTGTATATTTCAAATTTAATAGTTTTTTAAACTTGCTTACTAATGAAATTGTGACATTCATCATTGCTTTACAGCAAGATCTACTGAAATTGGTAAGGAGTATTAATTGGTAGTTTTCAAAAATCATTTACTGAAACAAATATTTTATATGGATTTAAAAATCTAGACTGTATTTTTTTAAATCTTAATTGTTTCTACATTTTTATTATTATTATTATTATTATTATTATTAATATTATTATTATTATTATTGTTAATATTATTATTATTGTTAATATTATTATTATTGTTAATGTTATTATTATTGTTAATGTTATTATTATTACTACTACTACCTCTGACAATGAAGTTCGGTGAATGAATTCAGAACGACCGATGTGGAAGCACTGGGGAAACAAAACGCTGCACCTGCATAGAGGCAAGTGTTGACCATCTCCCCCCACCGTTGTTCAGTTGAACGTCGTTTATGTTCTGTGTAAGACGTGCTTTTCTAAGTGCTTGTTCAGTGTGTTGGTTCTTAACTGAGAACAGGAAAATGAACGAACAAAATATCAGTTTAAAGTTTGGTTTTACGCTTTGTAAGACACTGAAAGAAATTCATGAGGGGTGGTGCAAATTGAACATCCACCGTACTCGCCAGAGCTCAATCCTCCAGATTTCTTCCAATTTTCACCACTCAAACTCTCTTTGAAAGAGATTTGACCGTATTGCTGACATCCAACCAAACGTGACGAAGCTTTTGAACTTCATCCCAAAAGAACACTTTTTGCGAATTTCTCAGGAAATGTATAACAGATTTCAGCGGTGCATAGTTATGGGAGATGAATATTTTGAAGGATGGTAAGGTAACTTTCGTTAATATTTCATCTACATTAATATTACAGGACTATTCATTGAACTTTGTCAGAGGTAGTATTAATATTAATACATCCAATATCGTCTAGTGATCATCTACACGAAATCAGTGTGTTAAATATGCGCATGCTATGACTGACACGACACCGAAACTATCTTTAAAACCCACCCGATTTTACTTATATTAAAATTATCGTGTTATTAGTTTTTCTTTTAAAGAAAGCCTGTTATTTGCCTGCTACATTCATGTTAAATTGTTTTCGAATGAGCAATATTCTCTTAATTTTTTCTATGCAACAAGATCTCTATGGCTTTTTTTTTCATTATTTATTTTCTAAAAAGTATATTAATAGGATTGTTTAAAATTTTTGTAATGAACATTTTTGAAACAAAAATATGTCAATGTCATTTTACTGTCGCTTTTAAGTTCACTGAAAACTTTTTCAAAATTTATCATAAAAATTTGTATGACACAAAACTGAATAGTCTTTATATATTTTTTCAATTTAAATAACAATGTATCAAATCTCCTTTGCAAGTGTATCAATCCTCCCTATTAATGGGGATACACCAACTAATTTGATACAAGAGTAACCATTCAAATTAATTGGGATATATTTTTTAAATATACATTATATGTTTTTAATAATATAATAAAAGGTCACTTTATAAGAAAACATGAAATTTTTTTAAAAAAAAGCTTTCTAAAGGTTATAAAAATTGTTTTTAAAAAAGTGTATCATATTTGTCCTACCTACTTTTCTATTTTTAATGTTTTATTTTCGACTTCATTTTATTTTTGTAAAAGTCTTAAAGAAATATCTAAGACAAAACTTTTGAAATCCTTTTTAAGAGAAAATTGCTTTTCTTAATTTATTCTCAGAGAATATAATAATAAAATCCCGATATATTTAATTAGAGAGTTTTATGATTACATTTAGTTTTTCTTTTCCAGAGTAAAATTCAATCTTCTTACAGGAAGTGTTTTTCTTTATTATTTCAAATTTAAATCAACCTTTTACAATGCATGCCATTCATTTTAAGAAAATTTATTTTTTCTATTTTTCAATGACAAATATCAACTTAATAGAAAAATTAAAGAAAGAAGTATTATTCTATGTATATATTGATTAAATAAAAATTGAAAAATATATATGCACTATTTAGAAAAAAAGGAAAATGTGTACGTTATAAAATAATTTTATGACTTTATGATAAATTCTTAATAAACATTTATTTATTGTTTTTTTATTTCTGTTTTGAATTATGACGTTGGTTTATGTTATTTTCATAGAACTTTATTCCATATCTAGTACATAAAATTATCATGTCACAGTGTTAGTTGCCATACTTCTCAGAAACGACTCAACCGATTTTGATCAAATTTTATAAACTGTATAAATAAGTCTGAGAATAGGTTGTTATCTATTTCTTGTACCTCTAAGTGATAAAGGTGTCACACCTCATAAAAATTCCTCCGAAACGGCTTAACCGATTTTGAGAAAATTTTCATGCTATGATGTCATAAGAATCAATGTCCATGTCCATTGTTGGAATGCTTTGCGAATTATCTTCGTGGTTTAATACTTTTTACCGCTCATGTGAATGAATCTCTTGCATTTGTTTTCCTTATGAAGTCGGATAGTAAGTTGCAAATTAATTTCAATCTACGTTATCGTAGAATATATGTTTATTATAATGTAAATTATAAACAACAACGTTTGATGTTTAAAAAAATATTTGGCACAAATGTCATATCGGCTTTGGCGCGATGTTTTTTGCAGCAATTTAGTGATATCTTAATTTTTGAATATCAGTTACACACATATTTTAAAATTATTTTCCATTATCTGAAAGAGGAAATAATAAATAAACAATATTTTATGTAATAACTATATAGAACAAAACCCTTTATGTCATTTTAAAAAAGAAAAAAAAAGAATTCTCAGTAAAGAACAATAATAGCCAGGTCACCATGTCAGGCAAAATAATGGCAATTTGGTATCTCGGTGCATATATTATATTTGGGACACGTAATTATATTTGTAAATAAATTACCAGAAAATACGAAACAATTTTTTCTTGCTAAGGACCTACACTGTAAAAACATTTTTATTTATTTATCGTATTTTAAATGAGCTGAATTAAAGATGTATGTATATTTTAAACTTATACATTTTAAATAAGTGACATATTTTAAATAAAATGAGTGGTAAGTTTATATTTTAAATGAAATGATGGCGATGAAAGAATATTTGGCGATTTATCACCTGCTCTCAAGTAACATAAAAGAACCGAAATAGCCGTTTGGCACATAAAAATTGAAGCGGGAGCCCGGAACTGTTGATCACAGTCACCTGACTTAGGCTTTTTATTACATAGATGATGATTAATGAGTAATTACATAAGTATAGGTCTCACGTTTAGTTAATTAAGTGATATATAACCTTCAATACTCAACACGTGTCACGAGCTTCCGCCAACAACGGCCATTGCGTTACACGTATAAATTATTCTTATACACTTATTAGTTTTTATTTATTATTAACTATTTCTAAAATAGTTACTGTCCTCGTCAGATAATTGGGAAATCTGAAGTATATCTGAATCTATTGGTTGAATTCCACAACTTATTTTATTCATTTTCTCATTGTTGCATATTTAATGTCCAAAAATGGAATACTCCTGTTGCCACGACGAAAAAGGATATTAAAAAACTACAAAAACTTAATAACTTACAAAAAATTAAGATAGAGCTTTAAAACGAATTTAAAAGTACATTTTTTCCTCCATATGACGGCACGGCGTAAAAATTGAAAATGTGTAATGTTTAGAAGTTTAAAAATTTGCAGTACTGAAAATTGTAAAACTAAAATTTCACTTAAAATTTGCATGTTATTGGTACAGGAATAGTAATTTTTAATCAATGCGTACGTAATATAGGACTCTTTTATTACGAAAATCACGTTTTGATCACCAGAAAAATGTTTATTATTATTACTTTTTAGAATTTTTTTATAAGTCAAAAATTTGAGTCTTTGAAAATATAATTTTCCAAACAGTCGTTGTAATTTGATAAATTACATTTTTTTGTTTATTAATTTGTTTACTATTAAACGATACTTTAATAAAAATACTGAAGTCAGTGCTTGCAAAATTTAGTGAGAATTCTTCAAAAAGAGAAATATTGTGAAAGGTAAATAAATTAACAAAATAAAATACACTAAATAACATTAAATATTGTATGTATGTATATATTTACATGCATGTGTATATATGTACAATCAAAGAAAAAATACATTATTACTATTAATTAATACATTATTATATTACTATTAATTAATACATTATTATATTTTTCAACATTAAGTAATTCAATTTTTTCTATTTGTGTGTGTTTGGTACAGTGAACAATGAAAACAAGACGCAAGGGAGCTTCTTTGGGCCCTCAAACAAGTAAATCTTCAGGCATGCGAAATACAAGAGCCCAAAGAACAGAAGAAAAAATCCTGCAAGATAATACTAACGTGCATGTGAGAATGGTGCAATTGTGTCAAACAGTATCCAAAGATGCATGAGCTGCACGAAATGAACCAAGAAGATTAGAAGAAAGACAATCTCGCCGTTTCATAGTTAACAGAATTCAGAGCAAATGATCATCAACGGCAAAAGATGCATCAGTCATTTAAACAGGATTCATTTCTGAGTCTAGCATTGCAGAATGAGCACGATATTCAAATTGCTCCTTCAAATGTGGTAATTGGTACTATGGATAATTAATCGCAAAGATTCAATGAGTTATAATATTTTGCATCAACGATCTAAAGATTACATTCAGCGATGCTATGTACAATGAAGCATTGATTGCTATTAATGATCATTGCATTATCATTGTAAACTTATCATTCAGTTACTTCGGTATGCAATCTCCAAATCGAAGTGCATCTGATGTAATAAACACTGAAATGAATCATGAACTACCATGCAATACTATATAAATGCCAGCGATTCTTATTCGCACTGTCCCTCTATGAATGAAGAATGAAGAACCATTTACGACCGCATTATGCTCGTAGTTACGGTAGGGCAAGTTGTATTCTTTTTTTGGATTCATAGGTGGAACTAGCAAAACATTCCTTATTTCGCTAGTTCCCGCCAAAATACTATCGAATAATGACATCGCATTGGCCATTGCATTGTCTATCTTTGCGATAACTTTATTGAATGGAAGCAGACAGCCCATCAGTATTTAAGATGCCACTAAATATTCAAAATAACCCAGATGCAGTGTGCAACATACAAAAGAAAAAAAAACGATCGTCCATGGCCGCATTTCTAAAAAAGCGTAAATTTATCATCTGGGATTAATGCACTAAGGCACACAAACATTCGCTTGAGGCGTTAAACAGGACATTGAAAAATCTTGAAAACAACGACAAACTATTTGGCAGCACTCCTTTCAGGTGATTTTAGACAAACACTTCCCGTCATTCAACGTTCAATATATGTTGATGAAATCAACGCCTGCTTAAAATCATCGCCACTGTGGCGTAATGTTTAAAAATTACAACTGAATGTAAATAGCCGCGTTCAAATACATCCGCTGAAACATTCTCAAAACAACTGTTAGAAATCGGTGATGGAAAAATTACTGTAGGTAAAACTTGATGCATAAAATTACCGACTGATTTCTCCACAATCATTCATTCGCAAGATGCTCTCATTGACCAGATATTTTTTGATGTACACACACAATACATTAACCATGCGTGGCTGGCAGAAAGATCAATTTTAACAGCAATAAAATGTGGACATCAACGAATTGAATCTCAAGATACAATAGTTGTTACCAGGGGACTTGGTGACATACAAGTAAATTGATTGAGTTTGCGATGCTACCGAAGCTTTTCAGCAGAGTTTTAAAGCTCATTAGATTCCAGGCATGCCACCCCATAATTTACAATTGAAGGTTCGATCACCGATTATTTTGCTTCTTAATTTAAACCCACCACGACCCAACGGCACGCGATTAGTTATTAAAAAACTAATGAAGAATATTGTCGAAACCATCACTTTAAATGGCAAATTACGAGGTGAAAATATATTGCTACCACGGATGTCTATTATACCCACAGGTGTGCCAATTCAATTGAAACGTCTTTGATTTCCAATTAGATAGGCATTTGCAATGACTATCAATAAATATCAAGCCAAACGATGTCTGTTTGCGGATTAGATTTGAGCATACCATGTTTTTCACATGTTACGTGGCACTCTCTCGATTGGGCAAACCATCCAGTTTGTTTGTATTAGCTAAAGATGGGATGACAAAGTATTGTACACTCTACTTCGTTAAAGAATTGATATAGTTTTTGAGTAAAATTATTGTATTTAGTGACGTACATAAATATATATATATATAGAATAAATTTTAATTTTAATGAATTAAAAATATAAATGTTTGGTGTTTTGTTATTTTTATATTCCGTCATCGTTCACAACGCTCCATGCCTCTTCCACTCATTTACCACATCCTCACATCCTTACAATAAATCATAGTTATTTTTTTATAATAAAATAATCCCTAGAAATAATTTATCTTTCAAAACAACGTTTGCGGGGTCTACTAGTGTATATATATATATATTGTTTTAACCAATTTTAATTATTTAATATCCTATAAGGAAATTTGTGTTGCACATATTATATACTTCATTATTAACACTGTTGTAATATTTTTGCTTAAAAAATAGAATTACACATGGAAACAGAAACGGAAAGGAGACCTTTTGAAGATATCGCACTTAACTGCCTTTCACACACCTTGTTATTACCTACGACATTCCCCATTATCCATAATTTTCAATTTAAGCAAAATTTCAAAATTAATTTTGAAATGTCATATTTTGGGCAAAACATCTTATCGGATGATATTTTATTCGTCCCTTTACTGTATATAAAACTTTAATTCAGTATGTGATATTGAACCTAGGCAAAAAACCCTACTCAATGACGTACCTTCGATCCTTTTATGCTTATATTCGTTAAATTCATCATGCGATATCAGATCTGAGCAAAAATTTTCTACTTAATCGTACCCCACTCATCCTTTTACATAATATATTAGTTCAATTCACTATGCGATATCGGATTTGGGCAAAATATCCTATGCAATGACATCTTGTTCATTGTTGTAATCAACAATTTTTCTCTTTTAATATATTGTGTATAACAGAAATAATATGTGGTGACTGTTATGAAAGGGAAAATGATTTATCTATTTCATAATTCAAATGAGTCCAATTTTCTAAAGTATGTTAAATTACTTATCAACAGAAAGAAAATAATTTTTTGTGAGATTAAGAGGTTAGTATGTATGCTATTAAAATTGGATTTTTTTTTTATCTTGTTCGAAAAAAAATGAAATGTGAAATAAATGAAGGTATTCGAATAAATAACCAAACATATTTATGCCATAAAAATAGATTCTGCAAATGAAACGTGTTTATGTTGTATGAAATTATAAATTAACTCTTTTAATTCATATGCGAAAATAACTATGAAGGCGTGGCCCATTAATATGAAAGTAAACAAAATATTGATGATAACACTTCTTACTCCATTTTAGTCGATACATTAGATTTTAGCATATTGTAAATTTCATTTTTTTAAGTAAAAAATTTCATTACAATAAGAGGATGTGATTATGATATAGTTTAATGTGTATAGAGCAAATATAAATTTATATAAAAGAAAACGAAATAGCTGCAAAGTTGTTTTTAACCATATTCGTTTTATTTATATCAATATTATTGTTACGTCAAAATATTAAAACTTAAGCAAGATATTTGAAAAGAACGGCCCCCATAGAATTTATATTATCATCCGCGGCTTTTTCAGTCAGTAGTGTGGTTTCTTAAGTAGATCCTTTTTTATGGTGTTCTGATAAATATTTATATTATCTAAAAATTTCAAAGAAAGAAGGAAAGAGGATGTATATTTCAAGGGGCATAATTTTTCGGGGGATCCAAAACAGGGCTCTTTTGCTGACTTCCGTTTTGTGATATACCATTTGAAAGGCATGCAACCACTTAATCTTGTTATGCATCTATAGTTTTTCTTTTCTCACTTTGTACCCCATCCCCCCCCTAAGGGGGCACTTTTCTAAATTTTGTTGCCCCTCCCCTGTGATATATTGTTGGAAAAGCCTGTGACTCCTTATACATGTTTTGCATTTCCTTTCCCCCTACTCCAAATTGCCCTCTCCCCAAGGGGACACTTCCCAGGGTGTTTTTAGCTAAAGGGTAACTTCAGGCATTTCGAACAAAGTGTCAAGGGATTATGCAGTTTTATTACCTTCAGGAAATCATAAGGTATTTCAGACAAAGTGTCAAGGATTTATGCAGGTTTTATTAACTTCAGGGAAACTTGAGGTATTTCGGACAAAAAAAGTGAAGGGGAAATAGTTTTTTTCCCTTTAGGTAGCTTTCAGGTTTTTTTTTTTTTTTTTTTTTTTTTTATCCGAAATACATTGAGCTTCCCTGAAGGTTTTTTTTAAAGTTTTTTGCTGACTTTTTTACCTGGGTATTTCATGTTATTTGCATAGGAAGTTCGTTTTGAATAGAAAAACATTTCATTGGTTCATATTTCTGAAGTAACTGAGTAAATGTTATTAATCCGGCAGGACGGTCGTGGGATGTTTTGACATCCCAAGCCCGAAAATATTAAAAAAGTCTCTCCCTATAGACAAGAGGTGGTCACTGGTCAGGTCCATCAGTAAATTGCTTCCATTGTTATCTTCTGTGCATAGCGTATAAAAACAGTGAATTTAGACTCTTTCTTATAGTCTTATACTGCGGTTTTGGGTGTACAGACACTCAAATGAACTAAAGTTTCTGAACCATGTACATCCCAATTATTATGAAAATTCGGAAAATCTCTCTATCCTTATACACAATAATGTATAATTTTATTATAAGAAAAAGTATAAGAAAAAAACATTTATTGTTACATGGAAGAAATTAATACTTTCGAATATAGAAAATAAAAGAAAGTTCTTTTTAATTAATTTTTTATTATTTTAAATTACGATAATTTAACATTTTAGATAACATTTTTCACGAAAAAGAGTAATTATCACGAATTTCGTTAACAGAGAGAATTCTAAATTTTTTTCGTATTTACGCAATTTTATATTTTGGGATGCGTTGATTTCCCATGACTGTTCTGGTTTTACGATTCACGGCGTCCGATCCTGTGTTTAATATCGTACCATTCGATGGCCAAGTCATTCAGCAGTGGTTCTGCAAAGTACTTAAAATAAAGTAAGCCCTGGTGAAGATCTTGTTAAAAGAAACTTACAAAATTTGCAAAAAAATACTTTTTTCCCAAAATATTAAAAAAAAATCCGTATCTATCTAAGTGAAAAAAGTATTGGAATGATTATAAAAAAATATGAAAGGTCGGCCCTTATTGGAGACATCCGATAATCAGTCGAAAGTTCTAATCAACCATTGACATAGTCTACGGACGACGGCAGCAGCAAAAATTTTAATGAATGTCCTTTCTGTAACCAGCGTTACTCAACTGACAGACGTAAAGAAAATTGCTAATTTGTATTCAAGATCATATTATGCGCCATGAAAAATATCTATTGTTACTGATTACAAAACATATATATGTGATTTCTGTTTGAATGTATTACTTTCTGTAATACACAAAGATGACGATTTATTACCTGATTTCTTTGTAAAATATTATAATCCGACAAAAAATGATTTTTTATTAAATATAACAAAATAAAATGTCCTTTAAATTTATTTTCCGTGTATTTTCATTTTTTATGACAACTACAGAAAGCATCATTAGAAACACTCATAGTGCAATATTAGAAATGATTTTTCAAAACGTCCTAAATGTTTCTTTTGTGGTTTTATATTTCTTTGTTATTTGAGCAATTAAACTGGTTGTATGCGTTATGCAGAATCTAAAATGCACCAACAAAAATCCTGCGAAAATTGTTAGTTAAATAAAAAACATCAAAAACATATAAATTAAAAAAATGAGTGCGATATTACGGTCATTACTACAAGTAAATTTTCCATATATTTTGTATGCCGGGAACTCTGTGTATCATCTTCTGGTATTTTAACCGAGAAATAAACATTTTCAAAGGAGTACGCGTAATTAAATAACTCTTTGGTGAATAAATAAAATTAACAAATATGCAATCGAATTACGTGGTTAAACACTAAAATAGTCAGTTAAAAATAATCTTTTTCACATTGAATCACTCATTTGTATTTTTTTAAGTATTTTTAACATCAAACTGTTGTAAAGAATTCTTACAAGAGAACATACTAAACTGTTAACTCAGGATTTATCTAAGTGTGGTATCGTTGGAAAACTTGCATTACGACGGCAATAAATATATGACACGTACGCATATGAAACAAACTAGCATGAAACGTATTTTGAAAAAGCAAAATATTTTACTATTTTTACTGCTAATAAAATAAGTTGTTTGGTCGCCTCTTTCTTCCAATAAAATTTGTATTATAGTTTTCGAAACAGGACAAATTTATCTGATATACATGATTATTTTTAATGTTTATTTACCAATTTCTGAAATACGATTCCCAATACTTTATGTAAGCGGGGGGAAATGCTAAAAGTAACCTTGTTTCTCTCGCATGAAGTACGAAAATATATTTTCGTATTTTGTATTTCTTGTATTTTTTCGTATTTCTTGTATTTTGAAACATTACTTTTGTGCCTAATAATTAAATGTATAAATTCTAATGCCCAGCTTGCCTAAAAGTTACACATTCCGGTATTCGTTTATGAAAAACTGTTATAAAAATGAAATGTATGTTCGTTTAAATACTTGCAGTAAGTTTTTAGGTATCTTTATATTTTTAATGATGTAAGTACATTTTATATTTTACGAAAGATGATTTCGTCGAGGTATGTAATAATAATGCAATATTACACATCATCTCATATATTTATTGATTTTATCTTTTTAGCAAAAGAACACTTCTCATGGCAAGGTTCATAGAAATGCATACTTATACATAGAATGATTCTAATTCTTTAACTTAAATATATCTCAATAAACTCAACATAAACATTTCAACTTTAATTCAATTAGCTTTATTACAGATACTATTACTACTGTTGTTATAATTGGGTTTGCGCTTAAGGTTAAATTTCATATTAGAAACAATCCTATAAATCTACTGCTTCTTAAAAACTATAATATTACAAACATTTTTTTGCAGAGCTTAAATCATACTTTTATTCTTCTATCCGGATCATTTTGCTGAGAAAAGCTCCCTTTAACTTGATGTATAGCTATTCCCTCCCATCCAATTTCGGTTTGCAAATAGGACATTTATATTCTAGAATTCTTTTAATCTGATCAATAACCCTTAAGATAGAAGGAAGATAAAATGTAAAATTCATACTGCAATTTAAAATATATATCCAATTACTGAAGACGGTGTTTAATAAAAATTCGAATTTAATAAAAGAGAAACCATATTTATTAATAATTTTCGTGACCATTTAATAATACAACAATAGTTTGTTTACGATATAAAATAAAAATAAAATCAGTTGAAACTGGTGTAGCTAAATAATGCATTGTTATTTTTTTTAAATGTTCTTGCAGTCCATTTTATATGTATTATGGACCATTTGAATATCAATCAGTACATTATAAAAGGAATTTTATTACAAAAGTTGTTCACGTTCTCCAATTGTATACATATTTACATTAACGGATACTAACTGCAAAATTAATTAATCATCAATGCGATAAAATAACAATTAGTAAATTCATTGCTCTGCCTTGAACCAACCAGAAACTGTACAATAGGAATTTTTTTAAATATCTCCGTTTTACTTTAAAGGTTGCAGATATAATAATAATAATCAACGATAATTAATCAACGATGCAATAAAATATGCAATTAATAAATTCATTACTCTGCCTTGAACCAACCAGAAACTGTACAATAGGAATTTAAAAAAAAATCTCCGCTTTACTTTAAAGGATTCAGGTATAATAATAATAAACAACGATAATTAATCGACGATGCGATAAAATATGCAATTAAAAATTCATTTATCTGCCTTGAACAATCAGAAACTGTACAATAAGAATTTAAAAATACATACATCCGTTTTACTTTAAAAGTTGCAGATATAATAATATTAATAATCAATGATAATTAATGAACGATGCGATAAAATATACAATTAAAAAATGTATTACTCTGCCTTGAACCAACCAGAAACTGTACAATAGGAATTTTTAAAAATCATCTCCGTTTTACTTTAAAGGTTGCAGATATAATAATAATAATAATACAGTTGTTAGAAAATTAAATTATGCATTTTATCTACATTTCAAAGTAAGGAAGCAGGGGCACATTGGGACAAAGCCCTTTTCCTACGATATCCAAGATGAAAATATTCTTTAAAAAATGTCAAAAGATAGCACTAGTATCGATTCTTATCATATTTAATTTCAAATCTCACGGATTCAGGTAAGTAACCCTAATTTTGACATTCAAAAGTAATTTTTCAATTCGTCCTAGAATAAGAATATTTTTTAATATTAAAATTTATTGTAAAGAACTTTCAATAACATGAATATACATATGATGTATTTTTACAATTACAAAATGTATTCTACCAATTTTCAAAAATTAAGCAAGACTTTTTAAAAAACATAGAATTTGCGCCATTAATTGTCAAGTTTATAGACATTGATAATATTCCAATATCGCCGCCATTTGGTAAAAATGTTCAGTTTTCAAATTGCTACATCTCAGCCAATATTGTGAAAAATATTTGTAAATTTCAGATTCGAGAGTTTCACTGCTATGTCTGTCTATGATTAAAAAAAAAATTAAAAATCTATAATTATTGTGTAACACCCATTGCTTGAATTCGTGTGGAATGACCCCGCTGTTAAAAAAAAAATCTTGAATTTGTAATATAATTATTCTTTCCGAAAAATTATTTCAGATGCCTGTTTGTGTAAAATATTTGTGTTCTGAAAGGTTAATCTCTCTTAAACTTTCTAGAAATAAAATGAATATATGCTTTCACTAAGTTTGCTTACGTAGTATTATTTGAACATTAAAAGCTTAGTGGTGAATGCGATATTTACAAATTTATTATTTTAGCACAAAAAAAGCAAACTTTTTGCTCTTTACTACATGCGACTAGTCCTGCGACTCACATATTCAAAAACAGATACTTGTAAGTTTATTTAATATGGATATCTGTAACTAACCATTTGATTCCTGCAAATGTTTGATTGAACACAGCTGTCTTCATATTTTTACGATTTTTTTTATTTTATTGAAAGGAAAACTTTAAAAAAGAAATGCAGAGAGAAAGAAGAAGCAAAGGATAAACAAATGCTTGAAAATGTAAAGGGAAACATGAATAAAGGATGCAACGAATGAAACTTCCAAAAAGAAAATAAAAAGAGTGTAAGAAAAGAAAATCTTCACAAAGAAAAAGTTATTTCTGAACTGCAAACTTGCAAAATTTAACAAAGAAAAGAAAAATGCAAAACATTATAAAGCAAATATAAAGTTCTTAAAAAGATGAATAAAAATCTATCAGTAGAAGCGGTAAGTATAACAATGAACGAACACTGAATGGACCAAATACAACGGTCATCACGTAAAAGTGGACATGCTGTTGAATCTGCAATTATTCAAAATATGACGCTGATTTCTTGGATATAATATATGTAAGGATACATAAGTAACCAGTATTTTAACAGGAATTTCTGGTTGCCAAAAACCAGAAGCTTGATCAAATATTAATATCAGAAATCGGATGCATGTTGCTTCTAAGTTTGTTTCTTTCCCACAAGTTAGAAACGCTATTCGCTAAAAGTTGAATACCGAACAAAAATGTTGGAAAAAATATGTAAATAAATTTTATATTAAATTTGTGTGCATGTATATATTTTTGTTCGTCGATATTAAATTATTTTCCTAAGGATACAATTGTGTATTAAAAATGCACATAAATCGAGAGAAAAGGGTATTTCTGAGATTTATATTTTGGATGAAAAATGATTACATCTAAATTTAAAGTAATAAAAGATTATGCTGCTGTTCTTTGCAATATTTTCAAAACAAAGTTGCAATTTTATAATTTTTACTTTTTTTCTACCCAGTTTAATAGTGAATATGTACATATATATATAACTGAGTTAACAAATTTATGGATCCTGAAAAATCATTAAAAATATAATTTATGAAAGACATTTAAATGACTATTAAAACTGATTGCAAAAAATTAATTTCCAAATAATATTGACATGTAAATGAAGTTTACCGTTAATATCAAAAAAGTTTTTAAGATTCAGGGCTTCAGAAAAGCCGGTTGAAATTTAAAAAAGCCAGGCCAGTGGCTTTTGTTGGTTTTAACCGGCTTTTTTGGGACAAAATTAACTTTGATAAAGTCAAATTTTAATTTTTAAACTACACATTTTTAAATGTTCGTTAATTAGTTTTATGTAATTTTAATTAAATTTTCAGTTTTAATGACATTTAATTGACTTTATAACTACTAAAATCGATTTTTTTCTAATACTTGTACTAAGAAAATCGTAGATATTATATTGACAATTTTATACTAAACATTCTTATCAATGCGATAAAAATATTATACATGGTATTACTTGCAACAATACAGTACCATATTTTTAAACGTAAAATTATTAATATTTCTATAATACTTATGGCTACCAAAAAAACAACTTTAGCGTAGCTGAAAATATTACCGTAAAGATAAAACCCATTTCCCGCATTTTGTTTTAATTTGACAAAATCAAGTTAATTTTTGCAATATCAACCTAAAGCTTCTCAAATGATAAACGAAACTTTGGCATGAGAAATAATTTCAATAACAACATCTGATAAAAATTCCAATGATCAACTTATATTAACTGGTGTGTTAGAAAAAATATATTGAAAATTCATCCCTTTCAGAAACCTTATTTTATAATGTAAATTTTTTGTACATTAAATCAAAACTTAATTATAAAAGAGTTACTAATGAATTACAGCTTGGTTTACTGATGTTTAAAATTTTAAATCAAGTTATGAAAAGTTTTGAATTTGATATATTCCACGACCAATTTTTATTGATCTAAGAATCTTATTTAATTAAATTGTTTTGCATACAAATTGCACAGTAAAAATTCATCTACAACCATAGTACACAAGGCCATGCACGCTCGCACACATGCATATGCATATATAATATTAACTTACAATTTTTTGTTTCTTAAAATAAATGAATCATTCATATGTAGTAGAAAAGGTATTAAGATTTGTATCCAAATGTTAGGAGAATTAAATAATATTTTGATAGTTCCATATATTATTTACTACTTATTCCTTCTTCCTTTTACTAAATAAAATTTCGAAAGCATTCGTCGAGCAAGAATTTACTTTTCTCTAGAAAATAGTGAATATAAACATGAGTAATTCATAGTTGATTAGTTCGAAGCGACCGATTTAAATAATCCAAATTTGCAATTATAATGACTAATTCCGTGAAGACAGTAAGAGTTTCATAATTTAGTTAGAAGTTTATTTTTTTAACTTCAAATGTGAGTTTCTTAATGTCACTGAAAAGTTTCCATGTTTCTCAAAATTACTTTCTTTATTTTGAATAAATTTGTACCAGATAAAATTATTTAAATAAGATTTATTTTTTTACACTCATTTCAGATATAGATCGTTAGTAATGTGCAAAGGTTTTTAATCGTAAATTTATTTAATGAAAATCAATATCGTTATTATTTCTAAAATTGTAAACAAATTCGTGGTTTTTGAGACTTCACTTTTCACTGCATACATTGCTAAAAAATTCTGTAAAACACACTCTCCATAAATTTACATTAGTTCTCTGCAAAATGCATTCAGATGAGTTTTGGGGTCATAATTTTACCGCATTCCCTTATGTTACATTTAATTTCCTGTAAGGATTTTGCCTTTATTTAAAAACATTTTATCTTTGTTAACACTTAAGATTGGAAATACATGCTTATAAAATTATTTAGCAATTTTATTAGAACTATAAAAAAAAATATTTTTTTTTAAATCGTGGTATTTTAGAAAGGAAAAAATCTTCTCCCCTGCATTAGTGGGGATTTTTATTGACCTTCCCCAGCTGAGTCATACGAATATTTTATTATTAACATTATTTGTTGTTAACAAAGTTAACAGCTTCTATAACTCAGTCATAGATTATTTTTCCACAATCAAATCGTTTTGGGTTCAAATCCCAAGACCGTGATCCCGGGGCCTTGAATAATTGCGCTCGCGAAAGTAAGGATTGGAAAAGCTATTCTGATATTGGATCTGTAGAATAATTACACTAGGCAACAAAAAAAAATATTTTTGTCAGTTTCCTGGTTCTAGATAGTCAATTCCTACTAATTTTGGGTTGAAAAAAACGAATATGTAAATGAACATTTTTTATTGGCTCTTGTTTTCAAGATACAATACAGCCCACTTGAGAAAGATACACAACATCCCATACACTGATTTAAAAGCAAATCGAAGTAGAAAAAAATTCCTATGTAATAAATACAATACGAAAGGCATGTTTCACTAAACAATGTTCATTTTTCAGAAAGCAGTTGTTGTTTTAGCCTATTCTTGCAAACGTTTCCTATTGAATTGCCTCTTGTATGTCGATTCCGGAGCATCTCTTGTAACAGTTCAATAGTGGTCGGCCAGCATTGACTCATCCCAACGACCCAGATATCAGCGTCCTATTACAGAGATATCTTTGCGAAACCTTTTACCGTGCTCATAGATTGCAACTCCAGTTTTTAGGGAGAAAATCAAGATGGGAGTGGAGGAAATGATGTTTCAGAGACATTTCGTATCCAAGGTCACGGCATTTTAGTAGGAGTTCTTTCACCAACTGTTGGTACTTCTAGGCTTTTCTGTTGCCTAAAAATCCTCATACCACATTTTTGAAGGCTTCTCAGGCTGCTTTCTCTTTCCCTTCCAAAACTTTATCAAAAGCAGGGTTCTTAATTATTGTGCAAATTTGAGGGCCCACAAAGATTCCCTCTTTAACCCTTGATTCGCTCATTTTTGGAAATTTTGCTCTAATGTATTGGAAAGCCTCTCCATCCTTGTTCATGGCTTTCACGAAGTTCATTAATCCCAGCTTAATGTGCAGTAGTGGAAGCAGAATGTCTTTTGGATTAACTAGAGGCTCTTTTTTGACATTTCTCTCATCGGGTTTTAGATTTCTTGAAGGCCATTTGTCTTTTATGTAGTGAAAGTTTCTATCTCGACTGTTCCACAAACACAGAAAACAGCAGTACTTGGTATTCCATAATTGCATTCCCAGGAGTAAAGAAATTATTTTCAAGTTACCACAAACCTGTCATTTATGATCCTCATATTTGATTGATTCGAGAAGTAATTTCACATTTACGTAAGTTTCCTGCGTGCGAACGGAATGTCCAATGGGAATGGAAGGAATAATGTTGGCGCTGTGTAGTAAGACTGCTTTCAAACTAAGTTTGGAAGCGTCTATAAATAACCTCCATTTCCGTGGATCATGAGTTATGTTCATTGAATTCCTCAAACCATTTACATCAGTGCAAGCAACAACATGCTCTTTCTTCTCAAAGAAATGAAGAAGATTCTTGTGACGAACCCTGTATTCTGTGATCTTGATTTCTGGCTGGATTCCACATAGAGAATTCAGTTGAGGGGAATTACAGCTATTAGAAGTACCAATTTCCAAACATTCGATTTCCTATAAAACAGCCATAGTGAGATTTCTCAAATTGGTTTTTACCTCGAAAACAAGAGCTAATCTCAACTTTTTATGTTGATTTTCGTGTTTAGCGAGACAAAATACTTCGGAAATAACTATTTTTTAGCCCGAAACATTTTTGATGTTGGGTAGTGTTAGTGCTGTCTTCATGATTTGACGTCGCGACGTAGAAAGAAAAATGTTTTTGTGATACATTGGAAGAGATATAACTTAGATATATATATTAAGATACATCTGAAAAATCAGCGCCAGGATATTATTATTGTTATAGTTAAAATACATCAGTTAGTGTCGATGTATTCATAAATAATTCAGCCCTGCTAATAAATATTTAAAAAAAAATCCGAATTTTATTTAAATTGTAAACTTTCTATATTTATAAAATATAAATTCAGTACTTCAAAAAGTAAACTGTCTTCCTATATAAACATTTTAGTTAGAAATACTTGCGCAAATTATGTTTGTTTAATAGGTAGGGAATATATTTTTATTTTATATATATGTACACGCATATATATATTATTTTTAAACATATTCCTCTTTTTAATTTAGAAAATGCATTGTATATTTTTGTTTTTCAAAATTAGTGCTTCGTCAGTTTAAATTTAATCAAAATTTTATTTACAGTGCGTTCTAATTAAATATTAAAATCAGAGTATTGAAACTTTAATGCTGCAACGAAGAAATTTACTGTCATGCTAAGTAGGTTAAAAAGATTAACGTTTCAGTGTTCAGATAATTGAATTTAAAAACTTTCGTTTGAAATTATTGCAAACTTTGTAAAATTATTGAAATAATCGTGTAAAACGTTATTTGTAAGCACTTTTGTTTTGCATGAAATAATAATAATTTAATCACCAAATATCAAGAGTGTTGATTATAAGTGCATAAAGTATATATATATATTTTTTACCTAGTACACAATACAAATATTTAAATCTTTGTATATACCGAAGGATTAATATTAACTATCATTTCCATATTTATCCCTAATTTATATTACTCTTTCATATGTAATTGCATACTAAATGAAAATTGACTCGTATGTTTTTGTGCAAATTTTGTTTCTTTATTTTCTTAGATACTTGTATGAATTTAATGCTTGTGAAACATGACAATAGACTGTAGATCACTTTATTCTTGAATTTATAAATGCAAATTAACCGTTGATAAAATATTTTTTTTAGTCTTGCGATAGATGATTTATATTCTGAAATATTCTGCTATTAAGTGTAAGAAAGAACGTGAGTATTTCTATTTTACTTTGAAACTTGTGTATAGAATATTCATAAAACATTTTCTTCACATAATAACTACACTGTAAAAAAATCTCAAGAGTTACTAAAAAGTTTTTAGAAAACTGAGATTCTTAGAAATTTCTATGCAACGGCAACGCTAAAATGCATGTAAAATATACAGATTTACATTGAAAATAAAAAAAAATGTGTAAGTTACTAAGTATTTTTTAGAAAACTAGGATGCCTAGATTTTTTTAATTGAACTGCATCCCAGGTTATAAATAAAATTTTATTAAGATAACTGTTATTTTAGTAGATTCGTTTGTAAAATTGCAAATTTCTGTAGCTTTACATACATTAGTTTTGTAGATTTGCATCTTTTCTTGGACAGTGTACAAATAAAATTTTAGTTGGCAATTTTTCATCTGTAGGACTACAGATTTTTTTACAGTGAACTTTCTAATACCTTTTCTGTTTTATTTTTAAATGCAAAAACATCGTACTACATGCATGGTTATTGAAGGGATAGCTAATGAAACATATATACATATATTTTCATTTATAAATATAAAAAACATTATCTTAAAGTTTCAGTGTTTATTTTTTCGGGCATAATCGACTTGTAATTTTGTAAGACACTTTGATAGCATTTTCTGTAAAATAGTCTGCCCTCACCGAAAACATAAAAAAAGTTAGATTACTTATAGATGTATATTTTAATTTTTAATTTAACACAACACATTTTGCATACCCTAATTCTGATACGTTTGCAAAAAAAAAAATATCCTAATTTAACACATCACAGCGATTATTCGGAAAAAATTATCTAAGACTAAAATTTTAGACTTATAAATTCTCTACTTAAATTATTATTAAATATATGTATAACTTTTAGGATGGCTGTAACGAGTCATATATTACGTACGTCATGCATTAAACATTAATAATCTTAGACCAATGATTAAAAAAAAGTTTACAAATATACAACTTTAACTGTTTAAAATGTGCATTTTTATTGGGTGGCGTTAATGAGACTGACTTCTAAAGACTTCATATTACGTAAAGGATTAAATTATTATTTATAGATTACGGCAAGGATTAAACTTCAATATTTCTGCACCCACTGCAAACAAATTTTAAATGATCAGTTTTACAAGTTATTGCGTTGCGTTTTACAGTTACGAATTGCAAATTTTTAAACTTCTAAACATCGGAAAATTAAAACTTTCACACCGTTTCGTAGAGAAAAGAATGCAGTTTTAAATGAAATTTGTTTGAAATCTTTAGCACTATATGTTTTCAAATTGCTATTTTTTTTAACTTTTATTAACTTTTTTTTTGTCATTGTGGAAACAGAAGTATTTCTTTCTTTGACATTAAACATAGACCAATGAGAAAACGAATAAAAAAAATTGCAGAATTCAACCAATAATAAGATTCAGAAATACTTCAGACTTCCCATTTCTCTACTGAGAACAACAACTATTTTCCATAAATTAAAAAAAAGTTAAATTCCTGTTATAGAACAAGTATAATAGCAATCTATTTTCTATACAAAATGTGAACCTTACTCGAAAGAATTTTGTAATATTTTAATAAATGTATATTTTTTTCATTAAGCAACTATTCTTTTTAATAATACGTTTTAAATCTATCTAAAATGAAAAAATCCATGCTTTTAAATGTAATTCTTTCTTGGAAGAGTAAAATAATAAATACAAAAATTTATACTTGAAGAAGTTTTGAAAAATTAAATTGCAAATTTTATAAACCATTTTCCTTTTAAAAATTGTGACGAAACTTTACAAATTAAGAATAAATCTAATACGTTATATAAAGTTTAATTAGCAATATATTTACATTGACACAGTTTTAATTATATAGACAATTTTTTTCTTTCTTGTAAATATATTAAACATTTTATTTTCTAAACATAGCAACAGATGCACTACCCAGTATGTATTTTTACTCAATTTCCAATTAGATAATTTTTTTTGTCACTCTTACCTGCTTAAAACTGAGTTTTAATTAGTATACTTCTCTTACACGCCAATTTTTATAATTGAAGAATGGAATTTAGTCACACAATGTTCTAATTAACTTTTAAAATCACTGAGCGGGGAAATGAATCCCGCTGTGTAGCAGTTTCGTAATGCATTCGTAATATGTGTTACTTAAGCTTGCATAAAATCGTTCAGGTTTCCTTTCATGGGTTATTGAATTAAAAATCCTGTTTTGAAAAACATGTATAATTTTAAATAAAATTAATTTAGAAAGAATTAATGGAATATATTTTAATTACTAAATTTTAAGGGTATTACTGAAAAGAACAAATAACTTAATTAACCATATTAATATTTTATAAAAAATTCAAAGCAGAATATAAACAAGTCAGATGTGGTAATTCCAAAACATTCTTCTATTTTATGTATGTTAATACTTCATGGAAAATGCATCATAGCAGCGCCACCTGTTACATGATTTAAATCAAAATCTATTCAGCAACTACTTATGCCAACTTATAACTAAATTTTAAGTTTGATTAAAATTCGTACATTAGTTTTTGAGATAGTGCTCTTGATAAATCATAAAAATAATCTGTATAACAACGCCAGATGTTGGGCGATATGTATAAAGACCTAATAAGGACTAATTTTTTTATCAGGTACTAACTGAATCTGAAGTTTGATGAAAATCATTGCATTTGAGATACATCTATTGCAAAATCGGGAAAAATGCATCAAGGCAGCGCCATCTGTGGGGCAATTTTTACCAAAAACTAAGCGAAACTGATATATATCAGGGACTAATTGAATGTGAAGTTTTAGATAGTTTCGTGCATTAGTTCTTGAGATAGAGCTTTTTCGATAATCATGAAAAATGCAGTATTGCAGCACCAACTATTGAGCGATTTGCATTAAAACATAATCAGCACCGTATTATGTCGAGCACTGAATAAATATAAAGTTTTATGAAAATCCATCCACTAGTTCTTGAGATATGACTATTGATGTAATTGTTAATAGTATAGCATAGCAGCGCTATCTGTTGAGCGATATACACCTAAAACTAACCTTTATATCAAGGTTTAATAAAATCTAAAGTTTTGTGAAATTCCGTGCATTAATTCTGTAGAGTGCCCGCCATTTTTTTGTCACTTACAGATTGACAGACCCAAACTCACAGATAGACAGTTTGTTAAAACGTGTTTATAAAGTTCAAAGACCCTTAAAACGTATAAACACGTTGAATTTTCATGAATCCAATATTTTTTGTAAACAAAGAAGAAAGTAAAATTTAACCTGATGAAGAGTATTAAATATATTATATTTATTCCATTTACACATTCTTAAAAAATGTAGCATTTAAATAATTTATACTGAAAATGTAACCAAGAAAGCTTGTGCAATTATTGAGAACAGTTATTTTTGTCGATTAAGTGTTGTCCAATGGATTATGATGACGTCATGTCTGTACATTCCCTTCAAAACACGTTTCATAGATACTACACTGGTGTCCAAAATTTAAGCATAATTGGTAATTAAGTAATTATTTTTAAGTAATGAAAGAAATATGAATCGGAATGTGCTGAAACTCCAGGTGTGTAAACAAAATAGTACGCGTCACATATTTTCACGAAGAGTTTTCCCCGAAATCGAACAGGGGACCGTCAACAAATTGAAAAAGAACGAAGATCTTTTGGATAACCCTGTCAAAACTAATGTAGCAAAAGCGTTCAAACTGCACATTATGATTAATTGGCTTATTGTAATGTACTGTGTTAATTTTTACAAGGATAGCATGTATACTCGTAGCGAAATTAAGGTTTTTATAAAAACAGTCCTAAGTTTTTTGCTTATAATTTGCAGAGTTCTTAATATAAAATAGTGTTCTTTTTTGAAAAAATGACAAACATCATTGTACACAATACCCTGTCATGAGAATTAAAAAATAATAAAAATTGTATGAGAAATGAGCAGGTTTACTAAATAATTTTTTACTGCGCATGCGTGAACGCTATTAAAATTTCATTTGCATATTATGTTAGTTAAATGTATAGAGCAACTTTTGTGAAAGTCTCAAAAACATAGCTTAAAAATTCTGAAAATTATCGTTAATAGAATGAGATCAAAATCCTTTATTCCCTAAATGAAGCAAAAAGATGAGGGGCTGTATCCATATTCCATTGTTTAGTGCCTACACAATATTGCACGTACAACTATATTTAGGTAAAACCCCTGATTTTTTTGCTTCCTTTAGGAATAACGGATTTTGAGTTGATTCTATAGGCTCCCATCAGAATTTTCAAGCTATGTTTTTGAAACTTTTACAAAAGTTGCTCTATACATTTAGCTAACACAATATGCAAATGACATTTTGATATCGTTGACGCATGCGCAATGAAAAATTATTCACTAAACATACTCATTTTTCATACAATTTTTATTATTTTTAAATTCTGATGACAGGATATTGTGTACAATGATGTTTGTCATATTTTCAGAAAAGAACATTATTTTATAATAAGAACTCTGCAAATTATAAGCAAAAAACTTGGAAAAATTTAGGACTGTTTTTATAAAAACCTTAATTTCTCTACGAGTATACATGCTATCCTTGTAAAAATTAACACAGTACATTACAATAAGCCAATTAATCATAATATGCAGTTTGAACGCTTTTGCTACATTAGTTTTGACAGGGTTATCCAAAAGATCTTCGTTCTTTTTCAATTTGTTGACGGTCCCCTGTTCGATTTCGGGGAAAACTCTTCGCGAAAATATTTGACGCGTACTATTTTGTTTACACACCTGGAGTTTCAGCACATTCCGATTCATATTTCTTTCATTACTTAAAAATAATTACTTAATTACCAATTATGCTTAAATTTTGGACACCAGTGTAATTGTGTTAACACAAACTACGTTTCCATGGCTGCCAACCACTACGCCTAATTACAGTCAAATAAACATACTAGAAACAGAAATTTTAGTAAATAATTAAGAATATCTACTGTAATGCATAACATTGAATATATTTGGTATACATTTTACTAAAACATTTTTGTGGTTCCAAACATGTTTATAAGATTTAAATAGGCGTAGAAGTTGGCAGCTCTGCGTTTCGCTATCCGATTTGAAAAAAAAAAATGAAATTTTTATTAAAAAAAAACCACAGCGTTGACAGAGAAGATTTTGAGGTTTAGTTCGCATAACAAGTTAAACTTTACACACCAAACTGCAGAGGTGCTGCTATCAAAATACTCAAAGCGAGATCTGACGTCACTAATACACCGAATGCTTTGAATTCATATTGGGAAATTTTGAGTAAGAATTTTCTTTTATTTTATTTCTGACATTTCTACCTTGTTATAAAACAATAATAAACATTTAAACTTATTGAGAATTCGAAATCCTTAAATAAAAGTTCACCCAGATTCGGAATGACACAGTGTTGCCGCATCTGCCTGATATTTTAATGAATTATTTTAAATTCTGCCCAGTAAGTTTAAATAGTTATTATTGTTTCATTAGACGATATGTATTCCATACATAAAATAGAAAAAAATTATATTCATAATTTCTCGGTGTGAAATCTAACACTGATGAGAAGTCGTTCCATTAGTGATGACGTCACACATCGTGTATTCTGGCCTTAAGTATTTCGATGGCAGCGGCAGAGATACGCTAGAAGAATATACTCTACACTCAGCAAGTAGGTTCCTTCTGTTGTGTCAGAGGGAAACAAGCTCCAACTTGTTGAACATCTGCTTACATTCGTGTCGCGTGCCAACAAAACCTCGTTTCAGGACCAAATACTGCGGATTTGGATGTTCTTGAAATACTAAGTAAACTGAGAGACATAAATTATATTCCGACACCGTTAAAATTCTAGAGCTTATATTAACTATTAAATATTTACAAAAATAATATTATTGACAGAAGTCTATTTACAAAGAAATTACAGACGTTTCAAATATCGTAATTTAACGTTCCATCACATCTCAATTCGTCATTCTACGTCGTTCTCTCCAAACGAAAACAATTGTTCTACTCACGCTGTCTTCACTTCAGTTCCTAAGTGACAGTTTTTAGCCACGTCTTTCATCTAGCTGCGTGGGATATATAGCAGCCGGGCACTATAATGGGATATGGGACTTATACCAGCTTGTTTGTGGGAGTAAGAGTGGCTCCCACAATACTGACATGTTAAAAGTGGGCCATATATATTAACCGGAAGAGAAAACATCATTGGTCGATTTCTGGTATCGTCTCATTTACGACAATACTGTACATTCATTAAATATACACATTGATGTACATTTGGTATATTATCGCTCGTATATAAGGAGTTGTGAAATCTTGGATGGGAGGGAAATCATAGCCGACGTCTACTCGTTACAGTTGAAAATAGTTTCAGGTGCTATATTCCAAAAAAAAGAAACTAAATGCTTTAGATATTTGTGAGTCGTTTTACATACCCATCATACGTAGTATAGGGTAAGTCATGCAATAGTTTTGAAAATCAAAAAAATGACCGATTTACACGTTTTAGATACCGGAGATTCCGAAAAACATATTTTTAGAAAAAAAAATTGCCTTCCGTCCGTCTGTGTGTCTGCATGTGTGATTGTAAATGCTTTATCTCCCGAACAAATTGAGATAGAGACTTGAAATTTTGTATGTACATGGTATGTAAGAATGAAACGAACATATTTAATATCAGTAACCTCGATGATCCGGAACTTTTTTTTCGGACTCTCAAAAACTTCGTTCTGTTGAAAGGTACATAAAAATTATCGAATGTTTTTATTTTAAGGAGTGAATGTAAAAGGTAATAAAATAACACAAATTTTGCATCAAGAACTTAGGCGATCGGATTACTAGTTTGTGAGATATTTGTAATCTTGTTCTATACATTCTTCGAATTTTCATGACCCTGTATTTCATTCAAAATTCTATTCCAAGATATATTTTAATTGGAAATGAGACTCTTTAACCGAGTTAACTCTTTAATTGTTAGTTAACATAATAATAATAATTATTATTATTGGAGCTATAAGGATGTTTCTTTTACGCAGTTCGGTACTAATTAAGTAGTTTGGCGTTTTATATAATTTGTTTATATGTTTAAATTTTGTTTCGGAATGGTAACTCATTTTATAAATAGTTTACAAATGTTTTATTTTCATATATTATACATATCCAATCCATGATGGGTAAGTATTACGGTGACCACCGACGACTAGTTTTACGTCTTATTTAAACCGCGTGAACATTCTTGGTCATCTGGTATTTTTATAATTACAGAAATTTCTTTTAACATTAATTGATTATACACAGTTTTGTACTAAAAAAAAAACTATTTTCTTAACGTTAATAAACTTTTTTTCGCAATTCATACCATTTTTAATTAGCTATATACATCAAATAACATTAACGGTGTAATTATTTATTATTATTTTTATTATTTCGATAAAGAATAATTAAAATTTCTTAAAAAAATACGGCGACAGCTGCAGTAAAGCAAATATATTTTGCTTCATTTTTTAAAGGGATATTTTATACTTTCTATGTTTAATTTAATTAATCAAGAAAGATTTTCAATTAGTAAAGTTGTTCGCACACATCAGTTTTTAGTAAAATGAATATATAGGATCGAATCTCACAGTGTTCTAATTAACTTTATAATATACAATGCTCAGAAATAACTCCTTAAGAGTAGCAGCTTCAAATGCTGTTACACATTTTTCTTTTTCCGTTTTTCTTTCAGATATTCTATTTATTTAATGTATTTTTTCGGAAATTAATGATTATTTTTAAAAACAAATCGATCTTAATAATAAAGTTAAAATAGTTTAATCTCAAGATTTAAAAATACTGATTAGAAGAATATTTTTGCCATTTAAAAAAATGAACACATTAATCTTTTTTTTAATTACATTGTAATTTTAGAAATCCAGTTAAAAGAGTCTATATTAGTTTTTTCTGAGATTCTTTGCTTTAGAAACACAATTAAAGATTTTATATTAGTTTTGTGGTTATTTTTTTTAAAATTCTTTATCAATTTTAGAAATGCAGTTAATAATTTATAATAGATACTTTGATGTGTGCTTCATTTATTCATTAATTTTTTTTAGAAATTAATGGAGTTATTTAAACTGTAAATAAATCGTGTAAATAAATTTCAAATAGTTTAAACAGCAGATTTAAACATTATCATATTGTTTAGCAATTAATCTTACTTTATTTACTTTATAAATTTAGAATTCTATGTAAATATATATATATATATATATATATATATATATATACAGAGGTGTGAAAATTATTAGAATAATTGTGAAATTTACTATGAAATCTTGTTATATTAAATATATAATACAAAATTTTAAAAATATTAATACATTTAACATTAATTGTGCATCTTCTTGCTTTTGAATAAAGATTCGATTCGTCTTGGGATTCTTTGTATGCGTTTTTGGCAATTAATTTATATTTAGTTGTCATGGTGCCAAATTTGGATGAGTCTTTCTATCAGACCATTCTTGTTTCTGACGTTACATTTCTTTAATTCTTTCTTTACAATGACCGAAAAATTCCTTATGGGGCTCATATATGGCTCATATATAGCTCATTCCATAGAAGTGTTTATATATTTTTTTCATACAAAATTCTTCTCACAGATAAAGCTTTATGGCATGCAGCTCCATCATGAATGAATATGAAGTTTCCATTTGGAAACCAGTCGTTTAATTGTTGAATTAGTCTTTGTTTCCATGCACTTATTTTTGCACTAATACTGGTCCATCATTCCTTCTGCCATGTATAAATGTCCAATACCCTGATGAGACATCACGCTCCAAACAATTACTTTAGTAGGATTTTTAACTGTTTGAGCTATGCAATTCGCGGAAAAATTTTCACTGGTAATTCTCCTGATATTGCTTTCTTCTGATATTGTAAACATTGATTCATCAGAAAAAATATTTAAAAAATAAAAAATGCATTAAGGTATGTAATTTGTAGAGAAATATTCTAATAAAGCAATTTTTAATCAAATTTATAAACAGTTCTGTATCTTTAGTCAGCATGATTTCAGGAAAAGAAATGAACAATTTGAATTCAACTGATTAATTAAAGGAAAATTAATTTTTATAACTTTATTGCAGTTCTTTCTGAATTGTTCTTGTACAACGTTTGAACAATCAAGTCTTTTGTTTGGCATAGTGGATGTAATTTTAGCTTTTTTTCGAGTTCAACGAGCACTGAGTCCAGCTGAGATGAGCTTGCTATTGATAGAAGAATCACATGCATTTACGCTATATGCTTGCAAAGAGATTTTTAGTTCATGACTAGTTTCTCTTATGCTAACTTTAGCAATTCCTATTATTTTCCTTTCTGCACTTACAGTAAATTTACTTTTCCTTCGCATTTTCCTACTCTAGAATTTTTACATTCACATTTGTAGTTCAAAGATCTTTTTATTCTACACATATACGTTCGCATAAATTTTGCTCTTTTAGCAATTTCGTGCTGTGTATAGTGATTTTCTTAGATGAAACACTTCACCACAGTTAATTATCTAGGAAAAATATCACTTTCTTTACACATAATCATGCAGTAATCCTTTTACAAACGAAAAATCAACCAATTAGTATAAACTGGTCAAAACAGCGAAAAGAATTGTTATAGGAATAAAATAATATTGATGCCAACTCAAGAAAAGAAAGAAAATACTATTGCAGCAAGCAGACGATTTTAAAATTTTATTTTGAATTAATTTGTTATTGTTTATGCAATGTAAACAATTTGAATACTTTGGATCAAATATTTTTCTTTTTAAAAAATGGCAACATTTAACAAAATTTTAGATCTAAAACCATTCTAAATAAGTGAAAAATTGACTAGATCACCAAACAAAATAGCTTTCATGAAACATTCCAAGTAAGCACGATATTAATTAAGAAAAACTGAAAAAATCACAATTATTCTAATAATTTTCACATCTCTGTATATATAGATATATTAACGTACACTTAGTCTTCGTCTCATAAAAACTTATTAAATCTAATTTTTATCTTATTAGGATGAGCGAAGCGAATCCTCTACTAGGCCACTCAAATGACATTTTGTCGTACACTTTACAAAAAAACTATACAGTATTTTGACTTGAAATTAAACACAAATATAAATTATGATCTGTAGATTTGCAGAATATTATTTTTTTACAGAAATATTTTTCAAAAAATTAGTACTTTAATTAATTTATTTTACATGTTTTTCCATTACGAACGCATTTTTTCAAATAAAAAGTGAAACACGTACGTTTTCAGAAGAAAAACTTAAATCATGGGGTCAGTAATTATAGTTAGAATTATCATTAAATAAATAAATAAATAAAATATATTTTCATTATTCTGACAAAATATTTCAAAAACAGCTTTCAGATTTTCAAACTATGCTTATTCCTTTTAACTATGTATAGTTTCATGATTTCTTTTATAAAATTTATAAAATACCTTTTTTTAGAAAAATTATAGCATATTTTTAATGAATTAAAATTTGTGAAAATTCTTTTATTAACATTCAATTATAAAAGTATTTTTCTGTGTTAAAAATTCAAATACCCAATTTATTCTTATTTTGTGAAATCATTTAAGCAGACGATATTTATAAATTTTAAAAGAATTACATTATGTTTTTGAGAAGTGGCAATAAAAGAATTGTAAACAAATAAAACTAATTAATATTTTGTATAATTCTACTTCGAAAATATTTTTATTTATACCAGTCTTATTCATAAATAAACAATCTGAAGAAATTCTTAGTAATTTGGTTGAAATACATTTTAAAATTAAAATGCGCCGAAACATAAAATTACATTTTTGCTTAATAAAGATGCAAAAGTAATTTTAAAAATATATTATTTACTTTCAAATATTTATCTTATAACATAATACTTCGCGAATCCAAACAAAGCATGGCTTTTGCTAGTAATAAGTAAAATATTAAGTATAATACACAATTAGTAATACTTTGATTTGCTTGTGATGACAATTAAGTTATCACGTTGTTTAACCTTTTTCTACGCTATGACTTAATTTACTCCTTCCTACTTTTTATGTATAAAAGAAATCTTGTATAAATTAGCATCCAAAAAAACATTTCAGGGATTTGTCGATACTGTGAATATTAATGTTACCTTTTAATAACATATTTCATGATACCATAACATAAAAGCTCTTCTTTTGGAATTCATCAGTCTGTCTATATTCCTCTATAGGCTTTATTAAATAAAACAGAAGGTCTTTAACTGGACACATATTTATATTATAAAAATTAGAACGCTGGAAATTACACGGGAAGCGTAGCAAATGAGTTTGCCTTCGTACGATAACGAAGTTTTAAAAATATCACTCTCATATATCAATCTTATAAAATTGCAAATAATTTAATTACAATTAAAATGCGCACCAAACAATGTTCTCCCTATACAATTATGCAATGGAATACTTTTGTGTGGCCTTGTAAATTAATAACAAATGTTCTTTGCACCACATAATACGCAAAACGTAGTTTATAATATGTACTTTATAGATGTATTATAATCAATTTTATTATCTTTGAATGAGTGTAACACCATCAAAATGCATTTGAAACATTTTACACATTGACCGTAATGTAACGGAATACTTTTGATTGTCCATGTAATTGATCTACGCATCCAATTTTCATAAAATTTGAAATGACTCGACAAAATTACGTAATAATTATATATTTTAAATTTCAAATCATTCGGTTGGGTAGTTTTTGCGTTGTTAGATGCGGACAGACAGACGAGTGGACTGAACGACAACTATAGGTGCTACGTATTTATATAATTACGAACGCACCTAAAAACGATTCCAGTCGTGACCCTGGCGATATTTTCATGTAGGCAACAGCTAATGGTTAAATTTCACTGTTGTTGTAAATATTTGATTTGTAAACATCCCACATTTTCAATTTTTTCCACCGTCAAAATCTTGCAATTTGAAAACTATATTAAAATTTGCTTATTCTTTAATTTTGTTCTAATAATTTTCTATTTTTTTAGTATTATACGACTGCAAAATGTAAAACCGTTTTCTTTTAAATACACATAAGTAGCCCAGCAGTTTCTTCTATCTTGTATTAAAGAAAAAATAAATAAAATATAATTTAAATGTAAATTCAGAAATATAATTGAAATATGCACAAACACCACTGCAACGATCAGATTAAAAATGATGCATTAAAATAGTTATTTTGGGGAGAAATCTTTTGTTTTTAAATTTCTGGAACAAGGCCTGTACGAAAGTTGAACATGATTATTCTGTTTCATATAAAAAAGATTTTTATATTATAAAGGAACATTCGAGAAGTGATATGAATTGCGAAAAATCTGTCAGTTTTCAGTTTATAAAAATGGTTTTTATTTAAATTCCGACATCTGGGTAACCCATGTTTATCCGCTTCTATGCTCTAATGACGTAAACGAGCAAATGCATTACGGTATATTTCAGTTATTTAGTAATTGCATCACCCATATATTCAACTAATTATTCTATTTTATAACATTTTTTTCAGAACTGGTTTTAGAACTAGACATAGTTTTAAATAAGTATTTGGAGAAAAGGAAAAGTTTAAACTCAATTTTACTACAATAGATGGTGCGTGTGTTAGAATTAAACATTTTTCTGAAATAAACAGAATAATTAGCAATGTGAAAATTTTTCACAAATTTAACACTAAATAATTTCAAGCGTAATTTTACTGCTGAATATTAATTCAAAAAAATTATTTATATGTGTGTGTGTTCACCTGCTGGGCTTTATTACCTATCATGTTTTTAGCCCAATTATTTGTTCATGAAGATTTCGCATCTGATGCTGTGGTTGCAGTTTTACCGACTTTTAAAAGTAGGAGATATCAGGCTCTGTATCACCCTCTTAGTTTAATAGTTGAGCACTGAAGGCACAACACTAGGCACAGAAAAAGACAACGATGATAATGACAAGTCTATGGGGGCGTTCTTTTCAAATATTTCACTCAAATTTTAATATTTTTACATGATTTTTTTGCACAAGATAGCTGAGGACGATTCACAACCTGCCTAGTTTTTATATTTTCAGTTTTGGTTTCAGATTTGTTTTGAAAAAAAAAATACTTTAACTTTCAAAACCGGTTTAAATCGGTCCTGAAATTGAAACTATCTTATTATAAAAAATTTGTAAGCAAAATGGAACAAGTAAAAACTAGGCCGGTTGTAATTGTTCTCAGCTATCCTATGCAGAAAAAAAATGTGTGTGGCACTCGGGGACTGCCGCGGTAAAGCTATTGCATAGCATTTTTTATTAACTTATACAAAAACACCGCGTCAATGTCTGACGAAGTCTATCGAAGGATACCGTGCCGAAGTGTGCCGAACTGAAACGTGGCAAGCCGGAGTATTAGGATTTTTTCTCGTTACGGAATTTCTAGATTCCGTCGCCGCGCTCAAAGCCCGCGATAAAAGCTATGCAAAAACTTAATAAATTACCAAACAAAATTTGGTCGCGCTACAAAAATTAGATTGCGAGTTATAAGCATTTTAAATTTTTCGACCCTCACGGGGGGGGGGTCCTGTCACCAAAAATTAACACTGTCTCATAATAAATTACCAAACAAAATTTGGCCGCGCTACGAAAATTAGATCGCGAGTTATAAGCATTTTAAGTTTTTTGATCCTCACCGTGGGGGTCTCCTGTCACCAAAAATAAACAATGTCTCATAATAAATTACCAAATATGGCCGCGCTACGAAAATTAGATCGCGAGTTATAAGCATTTTAAATTTTTCGACCCTCACGGTGTGTGGGAGGGGGTTCCTGTCACCAAAAATTAACACTGTCTCATAATAAATTACCAAATATGGCCGCGCTACGAAAATTAGATCGCGAGTTATAAGCATTTTAAATTTTTTGACCCTCACCGGGGGGGGGGGTCTCCTGTCACCAAAAATTAACAATGTCTCATAATAAATTACCAAACAAAATTTTGCCGCGCTACGAAAATTAGATCGCGAGTTATAAACATTTCAAATTTCTCGACCCTCACCGTGGGTGGGGGTCTCCTGTCACCAAAAATTAACACTGTCTCATAATAAATTACCAAACAAAATTTTGCCGCGCTATGAAAATTAGATCGCAAGTTATAAGAATTCTAAAATTTTCGACCCTCACCGTGGCGGGGGTCTCCTGTCACCAAAAATTAACACTGTCTCATAATAAATTACCAAACAAAATTTCTCCGCGCTATGAAAATTAGATCATGAGAAACATCAGTTTGAGACTTGATATCCTAATATCTGAAAAATACCGCGTCAATGTCTACCAAAGTCTACCGAAGTATACCGTGTCGAAGTTTGCCGAGCTGAAACGACGTTAGCTGAAGTGTTAGGTTTTTCGTTAAGGAAGTGTTAGGTTTTCTCGTTACGGAATTTCTGGCTTCGGTCGCTGTGCTCAAAGCCCGCGATAAAAGCTATTCAATAGCTTAAAAATCATGTAAAAATGCTAAGATTTGTGCGAGATATTTGAAAAGAACGCTCCCATAGACTTTACATTATCATCCGGGTCTTTTACTGTGCCTAGTGTGGGGTTTTAAGTCTAACTCAAAGAATCTGTGTTAGCTTTAAGATCTGAACATTTTCACTCTGTTGGTTTAAGCTTAGTTAGTAATGGAAAAGATTCTTTCGTTTTTAATATCCAATAATTTTGTACGCAATTTCAATATAAAATGAATTGGAAAAATTACATATGTATATGAAACAGTGCACTTTCAGTTAAAAATTTAAGAATTTTCCTATCATTACGAAATTGTTTCTTTTCCCAAAAAACAATTAAGAAATTGACTCCTCAGAGAAGACAAATTGAAAATTTATTTAATCAGTATAAGCTACATTAAAAAAACTAGTTGGATGTGCCAATCCTAAAACTTTCTTCTATCTCATACATACATTTTAATATTAAAAAAATAGTTACTCCTTTTAATGCTTTAATAATTTTAATTCAATATCTTACCAACTTTGATTTTCATCTTAAATTTCTGCTTCAATCAATTAATCAGAGTAAAAACGAACTTCCGTCTCTGCACGAGCCGTTGGACAATAGAATGATAAGCAGATTTTTTTTTTCAAATTCAGGTAGGACCTACTTGCCTTACCAAAAAATAATCATTTACAAAATGTTTAGTTCAGTTCTGGAACTAACTTCATACACTTTTATGTGGTGCAATATTGTAAATGGCATAAAATTCGGTACTGCAGCGCCCCCTTCCGGCGGATTTTTTTCAGATTCAGGGCGATCCAACTAGCCATAGCCATACACTTACACAAAAAAATTCGTTCAATTCGATGCATAAATTCATGTACTTTTGGTCGGTACAATATTGAAAATGGCACAAAAATCGCGATTGCAGCGCCACCTTCCGGCGGAATTTTTTCAAATTCAGGGAGGTCTAACTAGCCATAGTCATACACATACACAAAAAATTTGGTTCAATTCGATGCATAACTTCATATACTTTTGGTCGGTACAATATTGAAAATGGCACAAAAATCGCGATTGTAGCGCCCCCTTCCGGCGGAATATTTCAAAACTGAAGGAGGACCTGCTTGCCACAGCCAAAAACATTCACAAAAAATTTGGTTCAATTCTATGCATAACTTCATACACTTTTTGATGGTAGAATGGCGACATACAGACACACAGACACACACACAGACAGACACACGGACAGACATACATTTTGTAAAAACATGTTTTTTGGAATCTCTGACCCCTAAAACGTGTAAATCCGTCGAAAACCGGAAGTCGAAAAAAATTTCGTTTACAATACTTTCTTCTATTGAAGATAGAAGAAAGTAATAATTAAAAGTTTGTAAAAGGAAATTGCATTTTAAAATGAAAGAAAAATTTCCATTAACGACAAAAAGAGAGTCACCAAATTTTGAGAATGAAATTTATATCCTTTAATGAAAAAGCGTAACTGTAATTAAGAAAGTCTAATTCACTAAATTGATACTTTTAGTCTATTTTTAGAAGTACAGTCCTTAAACAAGTAATAGAAATATCGAGCTTAGCAACAGGTTTTAGCTCAAAGATTAAGAGCTTATGTGCCCGCCCGTTATGTATGTGTATATAACGCGATAATTCATCATAAAAATATCCGATTTACTTGAGATCTGAGATATAGGTTTATTCTGATAAGATGCTTTCATGATTAGTTTAGGAATTCCATTTGATAAGTATAAAATAGGGAACGGGTGATAATGCATTTTCCCTTAATTTTATATGAATGAGTTTTTCATGCAGAACTATCAGATTTCGTTCAAAATTTAGATAAAGGATCATTCTGATGAGATGCCTTCGTGATTAGTATTGTGTGTTCATTGGATAACTATAAAAAGAGGGGACGGGTCGCTAATCTGCCATCCTTTATTTAGATAAGTGGATTTTTCATACAGATTTATCAGATTTCATTTTAGACATAGGTTCATTCTGATAAGGACACCTCTATAATTAATTTTGCGTGCTCATTGGTTAAGTAGGAAAGGAGTAGGGGAATAGAGGGTAACTACCCACCCTTAATGTAGATAAATTTGTTTTTACACAGGATTTACCTATTAGCTTCAAATTTTAAATATTGGATCAACCTTATAAGGCACCTCCATGATTAGTTTTGGAAATTTATTGAGTATATATAAGATGAAGGGGAACGGGGAACTAATCCCTCTCTTAATTTAGACAAATGTGTTTATCATGTTGAATTATCAGATTTCATACAAATTTTAGATATAGAATTACTCTAATAAGGACACTTCTATGATTCGTTTTGGGTGCTCATTTGTTAAGTACAAAGGGGAGAGGAGAATAAGGGATAATCCTCCACTGTTAAAGTAGGTAAATGGGGTTTTACGTAGGATTTACCAATTAGATTCAAATCTTAGATATTGAATCATTCTGATAAGGGGATGCATGATTAATTTTGGGAAATTCATTGGGTAAGCATAAGAAGATGGCGAACGGAGCTAGTCTTTTGCTATTAATTTAGACAAACGGTATACCCTGATTAATTTAAATAAACTATATGTATTAAAATGAAACATAAGTGACTGATTTATCTAAATAAATTTATTATGTTCTTTAGATTTATTCCAACGTGAACTACGGCACTTTAATTTAAATAATCTTAAAATTATCTGTAGAAATTTGCATTTAATTCAGAAAATTTACAGAAATCTGAAGAATTTTTCTAGTTTTAGCTTTAAAATACTTGCAAAATATTTAAAAATATTCTGATATTAAATATTTGCAGAATAGTTCATTTGCCTACAGATTTTTTGCAAAGTTTTAGGATAACTGCCTTCAGATTTTTTACAGATTTTTGGTGGGTAATGATCGCATAAAATTTTTTGACCCCCGTGAAAAATCTTTAAAAAGTGTTTTGAACAGTTTTTTGAATTTTCTTTTCCATAACTTGTCGATGTATTCAAAAGGTCACACATTTATTAAATATGCAGGGTGATGAAAAGCTCTATAGCCTAATTCTTTTTTTTGAGACAAAAAAAAATAATTGTTGTTAGGAAGAAGAAGAATATTGCCATAAATACTGATCAATACTAAGTACAGATGTTTGTCTAGCTTATTTCTTCGGCTTGGTGAAATTGCATCTTTGCAATTTTGACTTATTCAGGATTGTAAAATATCCAATGCATTACTCAGTTTAAGTCATCAAAAGTTAACCATAACTTCTTTTCGAGCGGGTTTGGCTTCGAAAAATTATTTGGTGACTCCTCTAAGTCTAATCCCTAAACAGAATATTGTTCACTAATGTTAAAGTATACATATTTCATTGTGTCATAATGCGACTGAGAAAACGCCATTACGTCATAATGCGAATCATATTTATTGTGGAAAATAAGAAACAGACTTCGAAAGACGTTTTTGTCTCTGTTCCTTACCTAATGGCAAGAGATGCAGCAGAGCGCCATGTGTAAAAAAGAAAAAAAACCTGAGTTTCATTGTATATGTATATATATATATATATATATATAAAATGTTTGTGTTGAAAAATGGTCATCGCAAGTATTCTTTTGAGTTTGTGTTGAGTCAAATTAATAATTATAAGTTAACTAACTGAAGACCTTTTATAAGTGAGTTATGTTCTTTATCTTCTTGTTAATAGTCTCATAACATATGGCACCCATTGTTGCAATGGTTTTGCCTTATCTATTTATTTTAGGTATTGGCGACTGATTTAAAATATGCTCCGAATTCAACTTCTGTATCTGTGTATATGAGCTCTGTATCTGTGATAGCTGGATTAAGAGATGCAAAAATCTAGGCACCGGCAGGAAGTTTTAAAACCCGACTTTTATTTACTGTAATACACCCGCGGGAGCGGACAATTTTCGTGTGCGATCGTTACCTGCGTCCCGAATAGTCAAACTCCCTAGAGAAAAAAAAGAAATCGAACACATTTTTGATAAAAAATAGACAAATTAAAGATACTGAATAACGGGAAAGGCGGGCTTGGGACGATGAAGCAACCGAATGATCCTACCTACGTCTCGCTCATTATTAGTCTCGTAGGCGGGAAGGCCAACCGCTGCGACCTACATCTAGAATAGTCCGAATCTTTAAAGGACTCTAATTTTTTTTTAATTTAATATTTCGTGTAAAATTATTATTAGAACGGTATTAAATCTTGAGCGAAGAAAACTTTTAAATTGTTGTGGTGAGAGATTATCCGCTGGCGCGTAGATTTCTGCACACTTGGATGGATTATGCTTAACTAAAATTTTCGATATTTCAGAATGTATCTCAATACATCTCAACTGAGGTTTTCAAAATCTAAATATCTTTCAATATAACAGAATATTTCTCATGTTGAATTCATACAAAGGGCATTCAAACATGTTTCTTTGTTAGGCTATTGTAATAATTAAAAATATCTTTCCACACTAACAAACAACGAAGCTATAATACTAATTGCTAGACAGAGGATAATATGTCTTTCAACGTGACATAGAACAACGTATTTTAATATTAAGAATTGAATTTAAAAGACTATTTGACGTTCAAATAATAAAAAGCGAATTCTTTTTTTTTTTTTTGTATTTTTTGCACAAAAAAGTCGCAGACATTATATTGGCAATTGCATACTAAACATTCAAATCAATGCGATAAAAATATTATACACGGTATTACATGTAACACTACAGCACCATATTTTTAAACGTAAAAATATTAATATATCTATAACACTTATTGCTACTAAAATTAGAATTTAGCGTGGCTAAAAATATGTTTTTCATATAGATAAGACCCATTTCCCCATATTTTTCAAACTAAACGGCGTGGAAAGTATTTGTTTCAGTATATTTGAGTAGGAAAAATGTATATTGTTCGCGTTAAATAACAATTACTGGAAGTTTATAAGGTAAAGTTATTTTCTCGATTTACAAGCAGTCATTATTCCACGCAGCTGTTATTGGTACTTAGCTTTAGAAGTTCATACTTCCACAGCTGCAAAGAACATTTGGGTAAGTATTGTATCAGAGTTTACTAGAAAATAATGTTGCTATTCTAGAAAATGTTATAGAGAGGATATGTATATGTAATTTTACCGATGAAACATCGATTTACTAATTTAGGAAACCTTCTAAGAAAACAAGATGTACATATTCATTTGTATACAAGATATTGCGTTATTTTACGTCTCTTGCTAATTGTTTGAAAATCATTTTAAATCTTAAACTGTCAGTGTTTCTTTACATTCTTTTTTTTAATTATTCAATTTAGCTTTTGTAAGTGCGAAAATTTTTAATCAATTTTTAACTCCTGATAATCTAGAATTATATAAAACTTTACAGAAAGCTGTGTTTTTCATGATATTACATAATTGTAATATTTTTACAACTTAGTTATAAATTAATAACTTGATTTTGAAGCATTTTGATGCTAGTCCGACGCAGACAATAAATTGCCACATATGAAGTTACGGTACCAAATAATCTATTTGTATAATTGCTATTACCATTATTAAAGTAACATAATTTTTTTTTTCAAAACAGAAAAAAAACTGAAAAACTAATCAACAAAAGCAAGTTAAAGACAAAATAAAGTTATATGTCAAAGTACTAATACTTGTACTTTAGTGTTATCTATAAAATATAATATACTACATATGATATACTACAAAAGAGACATATTTGTTTATAATTCGAGTTATACACGTTTTCTTATAATATTATAAAAAAGTAATTTTTTAAAGACATAAATAAAAATGTTTTTGAAAACTGTATTACGATTTTTTATAAGGTGAGATAAATCAGGCGTATATATACTCGACTCCCCACTTTTTCGATACAGGTATGCCTGATGGGAATCTGCATGGGTTTAGATATATACTGTAATACAGATATTAAACAAAGCGTTTATCATTATTATTTCATCAAAATAATTAAAAACATTTATGTATACAGTTATCCGTGTATATATGATACAAACATATGGTTTATATATATATATTTATTTATTTATTATAATACATATAAATACATATAAAAACCAAATATACAGTAAATAATATATATACAGGGTGGTCATAAAAAAACTTTGGCGATATACGGAGCTCTAGCGGCCAGTCCGCTCAACCGATCGAAATGAAATTTCAGATATAGCTATTTAGAGGTATGAGCTCGAGATTCTGCGAACGACATTAAAATGGCGCTCACGGTTACGGTTATAGTTACAGAAACTCGAAAATTTCCAATGGCAACATCATTTTTTTCAGCGCATGCGAAAACCATAAAGAGCATTGGAACCGTACGTGTATCGCAAGAAACGGACATGTTATGCACGCACAAAAAAACCGTTCTGCGAATCCTCCCCCCCCCCCCCATACAAAAAACTCGACTGGGGTGCAAGGAGGAAATTTGCATATGACACAGAGTCAGTATACAAATCTCTGATTACAATACAGATCGAAGAAACTAAAACTTTTATTTTGATTACACATTTTCCACATGGGTGTCATCACAGGCAATTAATGGTGATGGCACCCATGTGGTAAATGTGTAATCAAAATAAAAGTTTTAATTTCTCCGATCTATATTGTAATCAGAGATTAGTGTACTGACTGTGTGTCATATGCAAATTTCCTCCTTGCGCCCTAATCGAGTTTTTTCTATGGGGGAGAGGATTCGCAGAACATTTTTTATGCGTGCATAACATGTCCATTTCTTGCGACACACGTACGGTTTCAACGCTCTTTAGGGTTTTCGCATGCGCTGAGCATTTTGCGATAAAAAAAATTGGGTGTTGCTATTGGAAATTTTCGAGTTTCCGTAACTATAACCGTAACCGTGAGCGCCCTTTTGTTGCCGTTCACAGAATCTCGAGCTCATACCTCTGAATAGCTATATCTGAAATTTTACTTCGATCGATTGAGCGGACTGGTCGCTAGAGCTCCATATATCGGCAAAGTTTTTTTTTATGACCACTCTGTATATACATATATATCGGGTTAACCACAATTCTGTAAAGTGGCTATAAGGTTTATAAGTCTTAGAAGCCAGAAACATTTTGAATTTTAAAAAAGAGTATTGACACGTAGGCCATTTTTTTGCCAATTATTTTAACGAAGTTTAAGTTTCATAAATTTAAGAAGTAGTCAAGCAAAGGAATAAAAACAAATAAAATAATGGACTAGTTCTTAATGAATACAACTGCGCTTCAAAAAGACATTTTTTAAAAATAGCGGAAATTAGGATACTTGAACCATAGAGATACTTGACCCAAACTCTTTTTCTCAGAATTGACAAGTTTTATAAATTGGAAGGGGCATCACTTCTTTTTTTCAGTTAGCTAACAGCAGATGAAAAAAATTAAGTGTCCTTCAAAATACATCTCCATCCTTCAAAAGTAATTTTTCGTGCTGTAAACTATAATTTTATTTCTTTAAAAAAAAGAGTTTTTTAATTGGTCTTTTGTTTTCTACATGTTTTTAGCAACAATAACATGCATAATATTACCAATCTATTTATTTGCAAATAACTGCCTTTTATGAATATGTAGTAAATATGCAAAAAGTGATACATGACCCAAGATTAGTATTAGTCCTATTCAAGTGCATTTAGCACGTTTTATTTATGAATTGAAAATATTATTAAATTAAATATTATATATATATATATAGATATATATATATATATTATAAGTGAATAACACTAATATTAAAAGTAAATGACTGGTATATTGTTGAATATTGTAGGAAACGGAATAACTGAAGAATTGTTAGAAAGTTTTTTGAAATTAATTTTGAAAGGATTAATATTCAGTTTGTGAGAAGAATGGATAGTGTGTGATTTAAATCATCTAAAATGAATAATATATTCATAACTTGATTTTCAACAAATTGAAAATGTTTTTCATCATTCTGAGTTATCGATTTAAATAATAGAATTACAAGTTTTGTGTTTAAATAGGATTTTACATTTGGAGTTGGATAAAATGTTATTTTCATATTCTGCAAAATGTTTAGGTACAGAATGAACTTTAATAATGCTAATATTTAGAACTTTCAACAATAAAAATTTAAATTGGACATATTAATTTTATGCATTTAAATAAAAATTTAAATTAATCACTTTTTTGATAAAAAAAAAGTATTAACCTTAATGTTAATTTTGTTCTTGTGTTAAAATATTTTGTTTAATTTTAAATAATACTTCCAAATCAAATGACTTGTGTAACGCATTCCTGATGGGTGTTTCAAATATTACTATACATTGGGATACTCGACCCGAACTGAAAATTTTGAATATTTAATATTTTGCTACTTTTATTAATAATACTCCGGAATAATAGTAATACATATCGTATATTACTTACATACTACATTTACGCTCATAAGTAAATTTTTAAAATAAAGTTAACTATTCAAAACTAACAAATGTATCAAGTATCCCTAGTTTATCCTATTTAAAATTAATATAATAATAGAAGGAAATATATTTTAAATTATAAACTGTTTAAAAAAAATATGCTTTAGTAAATGTACTAATACGAAACATTTATTATCGTCTACTTTAAAAACCATTTAAAAAAAGCAAACTTGAAGTCAAAAAGTTTTATTTATATATTCTGAATAGTTTAATGCATGTCTTTCATCATTAGTATGTATATAAACACGATGAAGGATTAATTAGTTAATTATATTCTCGTGCTCTTAAGGTAAGCAAAATCAAAGCTATAATATAAATGACTATAACTATATAATTTTGTAATCAACTTATAAATTTACCTGCATGAATTTTGCTTTATTCTAAAAAAAATGTAACAACATTTCTTCCTACAAAATTACATCATCATAACACTAATTGATTTCGAAGAAATCTGCAAACATGTTATTTCTCCATTGATATTCTTCATAAAGAATCTACAGAAGCTTCTGCGCACTGTAATAAAATTTATGTGCTTGATTTTCTTTTTAAAAAGATATGTAACACAGAGAATTGTCTCTGTCATTTCCATTATAACAGATTTTAATTACAAAGATTCCATCATAAAGAAGTGTCAAATGAAATCTAACAATTAAGTAAAATCTTTTACATCGATTGTTTTAACATTGGACATTCTAAATTAAATGATTTTATCATATGTTTGGTCAAATTCTTGGAATCAGAGATTTATTAAAATATAAATGATATTAGCAGGATATTTCGTAAAATTACATTAACAGTTGCAGACATTTCCAATTGCTATATGCTAAAATGCAACAGATATTCACATTTAGTTATTGAAAAAATTCTTTTATTCTTTTTCTTCAACTGACGAAATCCTATTCCTTCCCTGTCTCATTTCTATGTATCCCTCACAGAATTTGTACACAACTCGTTTATACGACAAATCATAAAAAAATTTAAAAATCTATTATTTTAACTAAACTACTTTTTCCCATGTCATCCGTTCATTTTAGCGATTTAAAATTTAAAAGAAAACCTGAATTTCACCGTGTTCCATGTAGACATAAAAGCTTGGAGGTAAAGCAATTGCTACTTAACAGAATGTCTTAATTCGACAGCCGGTGCTGCAAGTTGAAACTTTCATATTAAGATGTATTTAATAAAAATAAACTTCGTACTTTTTACTAATTTAAGGATTTATGTTACTAGGATGTCGTTTATTTGTCAATCACAATATTTTTTGGAATTAAATTTTAGTTTTATTTTAAAAACGATTGTGCTTTATTAATGATTCAGCATTTTAAATTTCGTTTAAACATTTTTTTGGTTTTAAAAAAATTAAGTTTTATTTACATGTCCATAATTTTTTTAATTGTGTATTTTCATAAAAAAATGGATAGAAAACAAATTCTCTCTCTCTCTGTATATATATATAATGGTATTTATTAATAAAAAAAAATACTTATTAATAAATCACTAGATGGAACCCGTCAAAACTTGACGGCACCGAAGAAAGAAAAAGGTATTTTCCAGCTATTAAAGGATTTTTTAACGACTAATCTGCAGCAAAAATTTCAATAAATAAAAGAACAACCTGCATTTTACATCCAGGCAAATGACCCGCAATTGGCCGAGTTACATTCAAACATGCTGTCATAGAATTAGAATCTCTCTCATTTGATAATTTTTCATTTACAAATACAACACCAATAAATTGTACATAACATGAATAAATCATAAATTACTGTCATCACTCATTTCATACAAAATATACATACTTCACTTACTTCGCAGCAAAATAAGACTGAATTTATAGTTTGCCATTTAGCAACAACTATAACAATGATCCTCTCCGTGGTTAATTTGTTGTTACATTACCCACCCCATTCAACAAATAAACATTTGCATTTTCAACTACTTTTCTATTACCTTTTCATAAGTCAAAAATACATGTAATTTTCACATATTAAAAAAATTAATGATAATATTTATTCTGGCTAGGTGAAACCCGTCAAAACTTGACAGCAACAATATGAAAGAATCAAAGAAAAAAAGTATTTTGTCACTATAAAAAAAATTTCAAAGAAAATTTTTTTTAAAGATTAATATTTATTAAAAATTTCAATTTGCTTTTCCATTTACCAACGTAACACCAACATGACATGATCCCGGGCGCAGAATTGGTGCAACGCTGCGACACACGTCACAGACTCTTGAAAATGTTTGAAGATTATTTTTCAACTGTTTAAGTTTAAAAAAAAAAAATGCTAGAAATCATTTGCTATGTACCAAAGTTTGTCTAGGTACCATAAAAAACACAAATTCTGGCAAATAATCACAAAAATTAGAAAATTTCATCAAAATACTCCCCCCTCCAAAAAAAAAATTGCCTGGATATTTTATAAATAGATGTGGGAAAATAAAACAGCAAATTTCGTCAACAGATTGCAAAAAACAACAAATTTCTTCAAAAGATCTCTAAAAAATTTGTCAAAAAACTGCAAAAAAAAAAAAATTGTCTAGATATCCCAAATAAAACAAATTTCACAAAAGTATTGCACAAAAATAAAAATTTTGCCAAAACGTCTAAAAAAATGGTAATTTTCATGAAAATTTTTTTTAAAAAAAGGGCAAATTTTGACAAAAAAAATCCCTAAAAAATGGCAAATTTGTAAACATATTATGAAAAAAAATTCAAAATATTGTGAGAAAACAACAAACTTCGACAAATGATTGTGAGTAAACAACAATTTTCGTCAAAGGATTGAAAAAAAAAGCAAATTTTATCAAAAAATCACAAAAAAGATAAATTTTGCAAAAAGATCTTCAATAAACGGCAATTTACATTGAAAAATCATGACAACACGACAACTTTCATCGAAAGAACTCGAGAAAAACGATAAACTTTACCGAAAGACCTCAAGATGACGAATTTTGTCCTGTTATCATAAAAGACGTGAATTTCGCCCAAAGATCTCAAAAAGCACATACAATTTATCCAGGTAATCGCAAAAAAGGTAAATTTAGCTAAAAATAGTGGAAAAAAATGACAAATTTCTAAAAAAATAACAAAGAACAACAATTTCGCAAACAAAAATCACGAAAAAAGGATAAATTCGATAAAACAGCAAATTACATTGAAAGATTGTGAGAAAAAAAATGACAAATTTCACCGAAAATCCCCGATAAAACAAATAATTTTGTCCTGGTACAATAAAAGATGGGAATTTCGTCAAAAGATCTTGAAAATACTTTAAATTTATCTAGGTACTTCAAAAAACGCAAATATTGGTAAACAGATTGTGAGAAAACAACACAGAGAGACTGCATTTTTGCTATCACTGTTTAATGCAATGCTGTGATAATTATATTTTTTTTCTTTACTTATCTTATAATGATCGAAATACGTTGGTTTTTTCACTTTACGTAAATTATTTTATTTCCAAGTGTTTATTTACGTTCTTGGCTGATAAAGCATTTTCTATATTGTAAATCTTTCTTTCGTCTAAAAAAATGGCAATTTTCATGAAAAAATTTCGAAAAAAAGGCAAATTTTTACAAAAAAATCCTTAAAAAATGACAAATTTGCAAACATATGAAAAAAATTCAAAATATTGTGAGAAATCAACAAATTTCGACAAATGATTGTGAGTAAACAACAATTTTCGTCAAAGGATTGAAAAAAAGCAAATTTTATCAAATAATCACAAAAAAGATAAATTTTGCAAAAAGATTTTCAATAAACGGTAAATTACATCGAAAAATCATGACAACACGACAACTGTCATCGAAAGAACTCGAGAAAAACGATAAACTTTGCCGAAAGACCTCAAGATGACGAATTTCATCCAGTTATCATAAAAGTTGTGAATTTTCCCAAAGATCTCAAAAAGCACATAAAATTTATCCAGGTAATCGCAAAAAATGGTAAATTTAGCTAAAAATAATGGAAAAAAACGACAAATTTCTAAAAAAAAATAACAAAGAACAACAATTTCACAAACAAAAATCACGAAAAAAGGATAAATTCGATAAAACAGCAAATTACATCGAAAGATAGTGAGAAAAAATGACAAATTTCACCGAAAATCCCCGAGAAAACAAATAATTTTGTCCTGGTACCATAAAAGATATGAATTTCGTCAAAAGATCTTGAAAATACTTTCAATTTGTCTAGGTACTTCAAAAAACGCAAATATTGGTAAACAGATTGTGAGAAAACAACACATTTTGTCAAAAGATGAAAAAGCGGCACATTTCATGAAAAAATTGCAAAACAGGTAATTTTTTTCAAAGAAAAAAAAGCGAAAATATGATAAATTTCTGAAAATAACGAAAAAAACCCGACAAATTTAACAAAAAAAGCATAAATTCGATAAAACGGCAAATTACATCGAAAGATAGCGAGAAAAAAACTAAAAATTTCACCGAAAATCTTTAAGAAAACAAATAATTTTTTCCTGGTACCAGAAAAGATGTGAATTTCGTCAAAAGATCTTGAAAATGCTTTAAATTTGTCTAGGTACTTCAAAAAACGCAAATATTGGTAAACAGTTTTTGCGAAAACAACACATTTTGACAAAAGATGAAAAAAAAGAGGCACATTTCATCCAAAGATCGTAAAACAGGTAATTTTTGCAAAGAAAAAAAAGCGAAAATATGACAAATTTCTGAAAATAACGAAAAAAACGACAAATTTAAAAAAAATCATGAAAAAAGCATAAATTTGATAAAACGGCAAATTACATCGAAAGATAGCGAGAAAAAAATGACGAATTTCACCGAAAATCTTTAAGAAAACAAATAATTTTTTCCTGGTACCAGAAAAGATGTGAATTTCGTCAAAAGATCTTGAAAAAATACTTTAAATTTGTCTAGGTACTTCAAAAAACGCAAATATTGGTAAACAGATTGCGAGAAAACAACACAGAGAGACTGCATTTTCGCTATCACTGTTTAATGCAATGCTATGATAATTATATTTTTTTTCTTTACTTATCTTATACTGATTGAAATACATTGTTTTTTTCACTTTACATAAGTTATTTTATTTCCAAGTGTTTATTTACGTTCTTGGCCGATAAAGCATTTTCTATATTGTAATTTTCAAATCGTCTAGGTACCACAAAGAATGCAAATTTTGCCAAATAATCATAAAAAAACCAGCAAGCAATGAATATAGTATATAAAGACTGCTTTATCATGATTGAAAGCTATGCAAAAAGAGGGATCTCTTCTGATAATTTTATTTTTCTTTGCTGATTATAATGATCTTCATATTTCTGAAAAAACATTGTTGAGAGATCAAGATCAAGCGATTAAAAAAAAAAAATAGCAAATTTCATCAAAATATTCCCTCCTCCTTCTCCCCAAAAAAACTCAGCAAATTTTGTGACGGGAACACTTTTTAAAAAAAGTGTACTCAAAAAAAAAGTGAAACATTAAATAAATATTAATGATTTACAAAGCTGTTTATAACTGGGATTATTTTCATTTCATATGCAATTCTCTATTATTCGGCGAGACTATGAGATGTAATGTAAATACTTCCTAAACGTTATGAATTTGCTCAAAAATGAAATTATAAGTGGGAAAAAAATCACCGTTTTTTGACATGAGTACAATAAGAAACTGAAGCAAAAAATAAATAGTGATTTGCGAATCTGTTTACATCCATGAAGTCAAACTATCCGTCGAAAATCGCACCATCAAAACACAAAACAAAAAACAATGTGATTTCCAGCCTTTTTTTTTTTATACATACTAATAAATAAATTTGAAAATTACAATATAAAAAATGATTTATCGGCCTTAAATAAACACTTTAATCATTAACTTATTGAATGTTTCAATTTCATATGAAACATCTCTATAATTAAGCCTAAGATTGCCGGCAATAACATTGCAAAAAAAGAATACAGATGGAAATAAATTAATTAACTTACGTAAAGTGAAAAAAAACAATGTATTCCAATCATTATAAGATGAGTAAAGTTAAAAAATTAATTATTATAGCATTGAATTAAACAGTGTCAGCGTTCTTATCCCATATTTACAAACGCGCTTTGCAAATGCTCTTACAGACAGTAACTACACTCTCCCCCGATTAACCAATATGAGGAGACTCTCAGATACCGGCGCAAGTATCGAAGCGTAGAGACGTATTTAACCGTGCATACTTTTTCCGGCTTTCGTTTTAATATATATATGATGAATGGTTCAACTTTGGAATGTATAAAATATCGGCATACCAAAGTTCTCTAGCTTCAAATACTGTCTTTGAAATGAATGATACGGCTTTTGATTTTTTTATTAAGTCGATATAGATAAATATTTAGATAAGACATGTTATATTTTAAATGTAATTGAACAACATACATATTTTTAATTATATCATGCTGAATTGCTCAAATTCATATATTTCAGCTACCGCAGACTGTCTTTGTATGCGCTATCAGAAAACTTATGAATGTACACTAAATTATTCCTGACTTTTTAACAAATAATTTACATACTCCTTGAAAATATGCTTTAAATAAGTATTATGCCCAAAATTCTCAAAATTAAGAGGGAATTCCGTTTATTCCCAGCACATATATTGATGCGTATTGATTCTGTTAATATCAAAACTGAATTTATTTTAATATTGAAAAATGCGATATATGTAAGTTTTTATTTGTAATTTATTTAAAAATGTAAATAAAGTTTTCCAGTAAAAAATATATAAATCATTCAATAAAATTACTCATAAATTATTTTTTTACTGTTTTGTTAAAAAATGTTTCTACAGCAAAATACAAATGTATAAACAAAACATATAAAGAAAATACAGATTGTTTATTATCGAAATAAAATCAGGAAACAAAATAAGTTCTAACAGCTGTGCCTACATTTGTATAAATTACCCGTTCCCCATTGTTACAGGAATACCCTAATGATGCAAATAATAAGTAATTGCAGTAATAGGTACTTTTATATGGTTATCGTCGACAATGAACATTTGCATTCTGCAAAGGATTTATGCATCTTTTACCTAGATTAAAACATTATGGAGCAATTTGATAATATCATTGAAGAATATCCTACTTTGTTGGAATCTCTTAAATTATTTTCTGCAGCTAATTTCGCAAATTACTTGTGTAACAAGCTTTATTCGTGTACTTATAGGTCTTTACAAAAAACTACACTTGTAGTCTATCGTTTAAAGAAGTTTTTAGCAATAACTATATATTATGATATGATTCGTCTTTCATTACCGCGAAAATTTTTAACATGCTTTCAAATAATTCATCAGAGCTTTACGTAATTCAAAGTAGTATCATTTAAAATTAAATTTGTTTATCATTATTCCATATACGTTTAAAGAAAAAAAAGTGAGTGATTTTTATTAAATATAGGTATGTTCTAATTAGTAGTGTTTTTAAATTTAATGTTATTTTGTATTATTATGTAAAAATGATTTTATTTTCTGCTCTAATTTTATGTAAGATATATTCACAAGGTTCACATTTTTCATCATATAGATTAGAGAAATTGATAAGAAATATCATTAGATTGTAATCAGTTTTTTGTCCGATAACGTTTAGAATAATACCTTTCCTAATAAGAGAAAGTGTAGTATATATATATATATATATATATATATATATATATATATATATATATATATATATATATATATATATATATATATAATATGTGAGATCCTTGCAACTAGCCCATAAAGGGAAGACTAATAAAAGACATGGTTTGGGGAAAATGGTATTAAAAACAACCTAACTCTCATATTTGTTCCATATTGTCAGAATTACGAAAATTCCAAATGGAAAAATAAACTATTTTGCTCCTCAAATCCCTAAACTTTCTTATATTTTACATATCCCAGCAAGCACATAACATTCGGCATTCGATCAGACCGGAGCCATCAATGTCGGTTAAGTGTCCGTAGCAGGTTGGAAACTGAAACTTAAGAATCTGCTATTTTGACAGCCGGTTACGATAATCGGTCCACTTTTGGTTATATATCGGCAAACGACTTATAACGGCAAGTGACGCAGGACCGATACCCGAGTTCTGATAGTGTACCGATCAGATTTTACAACATCGGTCCGAATTCAGAATATTTAGTCTTTTCCGATTTTTTTCATTCTCTCAATTTTATTCGAGTTTGAGTTTTGATAAGAAATGTATATGTCATGTATTTCATTAAAAAATCTGACAATGATAAGCAGAAATTATGTCAAAAATAACCTATAATTATTTATTAAAACATATTCTTTCTGAATTAATTTTAAAATGACTTACAATTATTTTAATCATAAAAGAATTTTTAAATTCTCTCCTTTAAATTATTATGCATTATTAGGAACTTAATCATACAAAAACAGAAAAATACTTTGTAAGGTAATTGAATTTATTTTCTATTTATCTATTCATTTTAAAGGCAATAACTCAGTTTCTTATTTTATATTTATATAAATTACTAAAAAGTGCTTGAAATTATTTTACAAGGTAAAACATATAAAAGAAAAATATCCCTTTTTTAACGTAAAAAAAAAAAAAAAAAAAAAAAAAAAAAAAAAAAAACAGATTTTTTTTTTTCTAAAATATTATCTCACAAACGAAAAATAAATTAATATTACTTTTTTATGATTTAAAATTTATTATTGCAACAATTATTTGAAATTAATATTGCTACATAATAAAAAAATATTCTGCATTAAATCATGAAATGACTTAAAGTGAATTTTCATTCTAATTAAAAGTGTTTAATTACCAATTTATTTTTTTCATTAAATTAGTTATTTTATGTTACAAATATATATTTCTTATTTTTTTTTACTTTATTATTTACTTTATTATTACATTTAATTATTTTATAATTCCTAAAAAAATTGCACTAACAGAAAAACCTCTAAAAATCATTTATTATATACATATATATATATATATATATATATATATATATATATATATATATATATATGTATATATACATAAGGAAAAAGGTGTGCATTGAGTTTAGTACGCGAAAATGATCTTCAATTGTCGATAAAAGGCTTGAAAAAAATGTCTGTAAAGACTTCACAGATCAAAGAGCTTCCTGGGATGACACTGATTTTGATAGACAATATTACGTATAATACGTAACGTAGATACGTATAATTATCATCATTATCCTCTTCTATCACCATCTTGTTGTTTTCTATCTCGTCAGTAGTTTCTAAGAGAACGTATTCATCAGCATCTCCTGTAAAAGCCATAAGGTCGCCATTTGCTGTTTAGTAGTCTTCCACGCTAATTCCAGATTTTTTGCCACTTCTTTTATCAACTTAGGATAAAGATTTCTGGATGTTCAAAACGCATTCTTGATCATATGAAAGATCTCATTCAATGAATTTTTCATCACATTCAGATTTTTTATTTTCATGACAAAAACCGACTTTTATCCAACGATTGTTTTTCTCTGTTACTTCCCACCAACATTTAGCAATATTGTCACATGCTTTCTTCATATTTACAGCTTTAAAAAGGTATTTTATTTTATTTTCAAAGTGTATAAATATTACCTCTGCCAACCGTTTTCTGTAATATCCCTTAAAAGAATAAACTCTTTAATTATAACCATATCTAGAGTCTGCAAAATTTAAGTACAGTTGGAGGGGAAAAAAATCTACATTTTGCAATTTTGGAAACGAGACATGAACGCAGCGATTACCTATTAACAAACCGATTTTTTTCTTCTCTTCTTCATTTCTTTCAGTAAATTTTGTAACCATTCAAAAAAAATTAGAACTTATTCAAGATTTTTAATGTCCTTATATTCCATGGAAAAACTTTTCAGGTTCTTGAAGAATCTTCGATTCTATGTGAGCCTGTGCTTTTTGTACACAGAAGAACAATAAGTTTCGATTTCGTCTCTCCATAACACTTTTTACTTTATAACGCCTGTATCCAATCGGGTAGGAGTTGAAAAAACAGTACAGGTTTATCTGTGTTAGATACTTCTTCTGGAACATATTTTTTATAAGATTTCTTTCGTCTTGTTTCGCCGCTATTCAAATGCGTCATTAATAATGCGTACAGACCTCAATATTTTCAGTTGAACTAAAAAAGCAATAAAATTAATCTTTGAAGAAGCAGTGTTTCCGACTATTGGTGGGACGGGAACAAAAGGTTGCTAGTTTTGGAACCTCTTTAAATGATTTTTGAGGGACGAAGCCTATCGAATTGACAAAGGAAGGGGAAAGTTTTAGTGTAATTATCTTCTCCATCATCTGTCGTAAAACTGTCAACTGATTTCGTGTTCGATTTCTCACTTGCAGTTCAAATTCAGTGCACTGAAAAAGCAAATTATACATCAAACGCGCCGACTGGAAAGATCAGCGACGCCTGACCACAAGAAGTAGTGAAATGTGTTTGGTGCTTAATCAGGGCAGACATTTTTTTGTCCGTGAACTCCCTGGAAAATTATTCCGTGACGATCTCGAAACGCATTAGCCAATCGTTACTACTTTTAAAATTTCGTTCCTTAGCGTTTCTGTAAATTTACGTGCTTGTGCACATAACGAAGTATACATTTATTGGAACATTTGTTGCCTTCACATTTTGTTACCATTTTAAAACAGCAGCATCAGTGTTTTCATGTCGCAACCTTCAGTTATTTTCGATGTGCGTTAATCGTATTTTAACTTATAATGTCTTCAGTATGTTTCCTCTTCTTTGGGAACATTGTAATAGTAGACTTCGATAATCCGCATTTTTAAAATCTTATTTCATTTCCTCATCAATATCGTTGATAATATTATCTCGGAAGGATAGTTATTTTCGTTCTGCCATCTTCAGGGATAATACACTGATGAAAGGAAGAAAATCAAAAATCACATTTTTCGTTTAGAACTCAAAATTACTAAAGAGTCTAAAATCGTCCATCCCTTCTAAAAGCTTCGAATTCTTTTTTTTTATTATTTAATGTCACTTATAAATACCTCACTTTTCCTCTTCCTCTAGCAATGAAAATATTATAAACCAAACGATTTCGTACTGTTCCGTGACAAAGGTTATGTTTTTACCCATCCATTTCCAAGAAGGGTTTACATGGTCCTTACCATCTAAATCTCAAAAATAGCCAATCTTACAATATAGAGGTATGTTGAAAATCAACAATGAGTCTTCTGTTAACAAGAAAAAAAAAAAAAAAAAAAACAGAAAAAATGACAAAGATGTTAAAAGACAAAGTTCTTTTTTTTTCAGTATTCAAAAACCAAAATATTGTTATAAAATGAGAAAATAACATTGAAATTTTAAAAGAAAAATCGTTTTGCAGAGGTTTATTGTTCTAGAGAATATCGTAATATTGAGGGGATATATATATACATATCATGTGTATATGTATATATCATGTGTATATGTATGTTACTTTTATTTTAATTTTTAATTAATAAATATATATAATCAACAAAACATTGCAACATAGTCGTAAAACATAAATATAACTTCAAATCGTCAAATAGGATAACATATTTTTTTATTGTATTTAAAAGTTAATTATTACCAATTTATTATTATTTAAAATAAGTTTTTCTGAGTTAAAAATGTACACTTTAGAAATTAACGCAAAGCATGTAATTATGTTATAGTTTCTAATAAAACCTTTAATTTATTTAACAGTAATTCTGAAAAAAATATTTTTAATTTTTTAAATATACTACTTAAGGATTCTAAAATTTATAAGAAAAACAATTCGTTTGCTTTAATTATGTGCTAATTCATTAATTTAAATATTAAATTAATTTTTAAAATCGGGCGCATAAGACAATTACAAGTAAATTAATACATAAATACAATAAAAACACTTTAATATTACAATTTTCCAATCTGTCATTTACGTCAACGACACTTGCCATTTACGTAGCCTTTACTGAAAAGCCACACCCTTTTTACCACACATAATCCTCCCCTAACTAGGTCTGACTTGTCCAGTGGTTAACCCTTTCCGGCGCACTACTTTTTAAAGTTGGAATTTAAAGAAAAAAATTAGGCAATCTATTTAGGCCTTGAGGAGTACACATGTATTATTTTGTAAAGATTGCACTAACCATTTTAATTATACAGCTGTTGCCGAAGTGGTAACCTCCCATAAGTAAAGCATTGATAAGCCCAGTGAGAAGAGCATTGCTGTGAAGCGCGTATTACAGTAAAACATTTTACCTATTATTTAAAAACAGTAGAGTTTGATCTCTGTGGTGCTGCCATCTAGAACTCATAAGAAAGACTTAAAGTAGCCATTAGAGTATTTTTAAAAATATTCACGGAATTTTTGTGTCCCTAAACAGGGGGGACTTTAGAACTTGCCGACCCGACAACACTGTGCATTAAGGGGTTAAGGCGTTCACCTTCTGAGCTAGGGGTTGCGAGAACTAACCCCGCCTGTTTCCGCACTGAAGTATGTCATTGGCTTTCAAAATACTTGCTAGAAAGTTTAACAGATGGCGCCACCAGATTTTTTTGTTTTTGCTTGTGCCGGGCTTTAGTCGGTTTTTCGTGTGGTTAGCTATCGGCATAGTTTTTTGCCGATACCGGTCGCATTTTCAGAAAGAATCACGTTTTGAGCACCTTATCGCCAGAACAATGATTGGCGCGGAGATAAAGTCAATGCTATGCACCCTTTCTTGTTTGTGACGTCAAATGCCTAGCGAATAGCAACCCTTCCTTCTACAAAGAGATCGTGCTTATTGTTCATTTGTTTTTCCGTAATTGTTAATAAGCAAAGAATATAATATGACTAAATGTTATTCACCGTTGTTTACAATTAAAACATAGTTCAAAACAAATGTTTATCAGATTAAAATGATTTCGGATTTGAAAATCAAAAGAAAACGACGATTGGCGTTTGGCGATGCAGCTAGCTGAACGTTCTCGCTTTCGCCAACTCGCCAAGGCTGGTGCTCAAAACGTGATTGTTTCTGAAAATGCATACCAGTCCGGCTGTGTGCCTCATGAAACGGGCGTATAAAAAAAGATACAAAACCGGTAGCGGCAACCGGCATCGGTCCAATACCGCTGGCAGTGGCAAGCGGCTATCATCCGCTTCCTTACCGATTGCTCAGTGTTTGCTGGGATGTTAATATCCATTCTAATACATTCAGATATGAACCATTTCGACCGCATATCTTCTGAGAACTGGGGATATTTAGTATTTTTCATAAGTTTTTTAATTCGAATGTATCTTTAAATATTTTGTGATAAATCTGAACCATTTTTATTCACAGTTAAGGAACTATTTAAATGTTCTAATAATTAAAATTGAATGAAAAACAAGCATGTTTTAAATAAAAAAAATGCATAAGAAAATACCATTTTTAAAAGATAAATTTTTTCACAGACTTGAAAAAAATTAGCGCAAATAAAAGTGGCATTTTTAAAACTCCGCCATTTCAAAAGAAAGATGATTGTGCATACTCCTGTAGAAGGCGCAGAGGGATTCGAATGCATACGATATCGTCAGATCGCGAGACGCTCGTGCTTGGTTGCGTGGGACCACGTTAAAAGGCATTGTTCGCATCACGGATGCCTCCGAATGGTGTCAATAGGCGGTCGTGCAATTTTTAAAAGTGAAAAATGTGACTGCTAGAGAAAACTATTGTTGAATGTAAAATATGTATTCCACAGAGTGGAGTGTATGTTACACAAATCGATATTCCAATAGTGTAGGAATATTTGCAGCACCAATGTAGTAAGTCATCCTTAAAATTGTTAGAATTTCCTGTTTTCTAAAATGGGAATTATTTTTGTTACTTTTTCGCTATACAAAAATTCTTAATTTAAAGAATATTAAACCTCAATTTGAAAAGTTAAAAGCGGAAAATTTGAGAAAATCTGATAAAATTTTTTGGTTTGAATATTTTAAATATATGTTATATTCTTACATACACAAGGTTCTCGCTATCTGAGCGATTAGAGCTGTAGAATTCTATGCAGAAGATGTGGGTTTGAGTTTCATCACTGACTTTTAAATTGCGAATTCCTTAATTCATTTCTATAGGCGCCGTAGGCAAATGACTTTTATATAGTCATGTTCCAAGAATCTTCTAGAATATGCGATGCTTTTTTATAAAGCACGAAACAATCTGACTCCTGAAGTGGGTTGCTGTATGTGAATCTCACTTGCTTAATCTTTAAAGCCTTATAATTCCATTTTGTACTAGAAAGTCTTAACCTTACCTCTTTGTTAATCCCTCTTTTAATTATTAGAATTTTCTGTCTGCGAAAGAGGGTCTTAATTTCGTTACTTTGTCGCAACATAAATATTCCTAATTTAAAGAATACCAAACCTGAATTCGAATAGTTAATAGCGGATATTTTGAGAAAATCTGACTTTTTTTATAAAATTTCTAATAGACTTAAATGTATGTTATATTCTTACACACACAAGTTTAAGCAATCTGAGAGAACAGAACTGTAGAATTTTACGCAGATGATGCGTGTTCGAATTCGATCCCTGACTTATAAATTACTTATTCGTTAATTGCTTTCTAAAGGAGTTCAAGACTTTGATACAGTCTTGTTACAAAAATTTTCTAGATTATGCAATGCTTTATATATATCACACGAAATATCCGACATCTAAGCCAGGTTGCTGTACGCCAAACTCACTTGCTTTATCCTGAAAGCAGTAGAATTTCCTTTTGTATATGGAAATCTTAATGATTTATTTCACATTCGCGGCGTCCTTGTTCGCCTCGAAGTTTGGGAGGATGTTATATTCTGCTATTAGCAGAACGTTGGAATTTCCAAAATCAATTCATCGTCAAATTATTAATGTTGGAAGATTACTAAAAGTGCGTGTTACCTTTAAAAATAGCAACCACAATCAAAATGACTGAATCTTAAAACGGATTATTACGAAGGAAGTCGATCGCTGACCCATACAAGGATGCTACTTAAATATCTGTAAAATTTCAAGAAACATTATGGATCATTCAGAATCACAACCTTTAAAAAAAGCAATTAAGCAGTATAATATCGCATATTTTCAAACGGAGACGGGTTAAATTTGACTTTTTCAAACTTTTGACATATGTTCAGCGAACTTATGCTTTCGCATAAAATAGATTAGACGACTTTCAAACTTAGACACTAGTGCATGCATTGAGACACTCTCAAACCAACTGCGCAAATGCATTCTTCACAGATCGGCAAGCCTGATATTTTCGACAAAATTTATATGGATCTCGAAAGCTGAAACATTGAGCAAACAATATATGATGTTTTGTCAAATCACGTAAAAATCCGATAACTGAATTTTGCCCACTTAGATCATTAAAATGCCGCACTGTGCGTTTTATAGAGTAATTTGTAAATGATTTTTTTTGGAAACCGCGTCTCAATTTATTTTTGAGATATTATATTTTTCTATGTTTTAAAGACATATATTTAATAGTGGCAATTGAAGTACTGCATTTCTGTTGGATGTAAGAGTAGATAACGACATATTTTTGTTTGTTATTTTCTCATAAAAACTAAAAAAAGTAATAAAAATAAAATATGTGCTATGCCCAGAAAATCGTTTCGTATAAAATTGCATTTTAAAGTATGTATTGTGTGTGACATTTTTCTGCACATTTAAATGATTCTTAAAAAGAAAATTCAATGAATGGAATTTTACTAACTGTTATGTAATCTAACTGCTAATTAAAGAAAATAAAAAGGCAGAGTTCAAAGGGAAAGTCCAATAAAAAATAATAATATTTTCTATTTTGTTTGATTCAAATATTTTATCCAATTTCTTAATTCTATTAACACCGCTTTTAATCTCTTTTTTATTTCTTGGTTTGTCTAAGTCTTACACAAATTGAACCAAAAATTTATTCTATTAAATCTAGCTTATATCTACGAGATGCTTAGTTATTTTATCTATAAAGTTTAAATTATTATTTTTTCCTGTTATAAAAATTAAAAAACAAGCAAAACAAAAACGAATAAAAAAATATATCGATTATATTATAAAGGTTAGAATTCTTCTGAATTTTTAAAATAAACACTTATTTACACTACCGTTCTTTTTTAACTGTGTTTATGATAAATTGTATGGTGTAACATTAAATCGTATGTATAAAAAAATTTCTGAGTATAGAATAGTTCGAAAACACAATAAAATTATTTCTGTATTTTTTATTAAACGGCACACTTTTCAGCCGAATTTATTATAAATTAAAAATGTTGAAAAAAAATAATCCTACATAAGAAAAATATGTTTAGTAGAAAAGTTTTGAAAATACTTTTAAATGATTTGCGAGTTAGCAAACCATTTTGAGACGAAAGAACTCTCAGTACTCTTGAATGTATTGGTCTTTGAAGTATACATAATGCAACAAAATGTGTTTTGGAAATTTCAAAATGCCTAAAAATCTTAAACATGTAATAATTTCAGTTACAGAAAAGTACATAAACAACGATAAACGCAAAAGAAATCTGAAAATTTATTTCAGTAGATTTTTTTTAATTGCACTTTGTGTCAAGAAGAATAATTTCTAAAAAAAATATATAATAAATATCTTGTATGTGCGGAAAATTTTAAAAAATTATATATGAGGAAGTAAAGATTTCATAAAGGTTTTTTCTCGGAAAGATGTAACGTCAATAATCATAAACTTATGTTATATTTATTGTTTAACATTTTCTAGAATTCTTCTGGATTTTTTTTAATAAACATATTTTTTTATTAAACTTAAAAAAAATTAACTGTAATTATGATAGATTACATAGTGTATAATTAAAACATATATAAGAAAAAATATATGTTTAAAGAATTGAATATTTTTGTAAATACTTTTAAACTATTCGAGTCTTTTTGCAATAAACTGTAGAGTTTTTCAACTGCACTTATGATAGATTAAAATTGTAAAATAAAATCATACATAAGAAAAAAATAGAGAATAGAGAAATTTGAAAAATACGTTTATGTCATTCTCAAGCTATCTGATTTAACCCTTAACTGCTGTGACAAAAATTGTCGCATAACTACTGTGAGCGGTCTGTCAGACAGCTTAATGTGAAGATGATTAAAATGTTAAATAAGTTCACAGAATACCATTTTACATTATATACAGGACTCTTATAAATAAAATTCAGCTATGCAACAGTCTCTAGCGATAGTAATAGGACTCCAAAAGAAACAAATTTTGACCAGTATCTACATTTAAACTAAAAATTGCGAGTTAAACTCTGAAGCTTGAAAAACTCGGCGGTCTGTGAGACGCTAACAGCAGTTAAGTGTTAAGAGCAAACAATCCTAAGTAAACTGTATGTATGGTTTTATCTTTGCAGTGTACATAATTCAATAAAATGTGTTTTGGAAGTTTTAAAATTCATATAAAAAATATTTAATAATCCTAAACATATAATAATTTCAGTTATGAAACAATGCATAAACATCGATATTCAGAAAAAAAAAATTAATTTATTTCTGTAGATCGAAAAAATATATCATTTTATGTCTAGAAGAAAAAATCCTGAATAAAATATCGTAAATATCTTTTATGTGTGGCATATTTTAGAAAGTTTTTTTACGAGAAAATAAAGAAAATTTCAGTAGGTATTTTCCTGGAAAAATATGATGTCAATAATAATAGAATTATTTTATCAGGTTTTCTCTTTAACATTTTCTATAATTCTTCTGGATTTTTTAAATAAACATATGTTTACATTAAACTGAAAATGTTTTAATTGTAATTATGATGGATTATGTAGTGTAAAATAAAATCAGATGAAAGAAACAATTATGTTTTAAGAATGAAATACTTTTAAATTATTCAACTCGTTTTTTTACAGTAAAATGTCGAGTTTTTCTACTGAACTTATGATAGATTAAAAGTGTAAAATAAATTGTACATAAGGAACAAAAGTTTAGCAAATAAAGATATTTGGAAAAGATTAAATAATTCTCGATCAATCCGATTTCAAGCAAACAACCATCAGTAAACTGTATGTATGCCTTGCAGCATACAAAAGTATCAAAATTCCTGTCAAAAACATTTTAAACTTTTCATCATATAATAATTTCAGTTATGTAAAAATACATAAATGGCACACGGCACAAAATTCTGCAAAGTAAAATTGAAAATTTATTTTCGTAGATCAAAAAAATATATCATTTTATGTCTAGAAGAAAAACTTTTAAACGAAATATCATAAATATTTTTTATGTGTGGCACATTTTAGAAAGTTGTATACGAGAAAAAAAGAAAATTTTAGAAAGGTATTTTCGCGGAAAGATATAATATCAAAAATGATAAAATTATTTTATCGTGTTTGCTCTTTAAAATATTCTATAATTCTTTTAGATTTTTTTTAAAAACATATTTTTACATTAAACTGAAAATGCTTCAATTGTAATTATGATAGATTATGTAGTGCACATTTAAATCATATTCAACTAAAACAATTATGTTTTGAGAATAAAATACTTTTGAAAATACTTTTAAATTGTTCTTTTTTTCCATTTTTTTCAGTAAAATGTCGAGTTTTTCAACTAAACTTATGATAGATTAAAAGTGTAAAATAAAATCCTACACAAGGAAAAAAAAAGTTTAGCAAATAAAGATGTTTGGAAAAGATTTTAAATAAATTAAATAAATTAAATTTAATAGCAAACATATATCAGTAAACAGTATGTATGCCTTGCAGCACACATAATAAAACAGAACGTATTTTTAAAGTTTCGAAATTCCTGTCAAAAATATTTTAAACTTCTCAGCATATAATAACTTTAGTTATGGAAAAATATGTAAACGACGATACATGGCATAAAATTCTTAAAAATTATTTCTGCAGATTAAAAAAAGTAAATCTCCTTATGCCTCAAAGAAAACCTTTCAAACAAAATGTTGTAAATGTCTTTTATAGATTGTATACCAGAAACTAAAGAAAATTTGAAAAAGGGTATGTTCTTGGAAAGATGTAACGTCAATAATCGTAAAATTATGTTTTCATGTTTGATCTTTAACATTTTCTAGTATTTTTCTGGATTTTGTAAATAAAAATATCTTTATATTAAACTGATTTTTTTAAAACTCTGTTTATGATAGATTATTTAGTGTAAAATTAAATCATGTATATACATACAGTATAAGTCATAATTATCGGAACAATAATCTGTTTCCTTAAATATTGCCCCTAGACACATTCTTTTAATCGCAAAGTTGCATAAAAAAGGCGCAAAATTTGATGATATTTGTTGTAACTCCATGGGGGGGGGGGCTCCATTCGAGAAAATTATAAAAATAAAATTTTCATACGGCCCCCATTAGAATAAAATTTTCATTTAAAAATTTTTCATTATGTATTTCCGATTTAAACAACAACAAAAAATCATCACGATAACTGTAAATCCCACAGAGATATTAAAATCCAAAATTCTCCAAAATTCGTGATTCATACCACTTTTCCATGTCTTTGAATGAAGAATTTTCAACTCGAGATAGGGATGGTTCATTCACAAATTTTTCTTTAATAAAGTCGATTTAAAACAACACTTCTACTTTGGACGAAAAATAGCAGTATATCGATTTTGCACTAAACCTACTTTGAAAATAGGGTAGCATCTACACTAGAGGGTTACGCGGATCAAAATATCTTGGTCCGGTCGCTAGCCAAGACATAGGGAAAAAAGTTCGGCCCGGCCTGAAAAAATGTTTAAATCATAACTCTGTCTTGTCTGGAAAAAGTGTTTATACATAGTTTTTTACTTCGATACGGTTAAAAAATTTTCGTATGGAGGAGTTTGACCAAAAGTACTTATTATAGCTTTTCGTTTTCTTATTTATACATTTTATTATCAAAGAAGAGCCAAAGTCTATGATATATTTATTTTATCAATGAATCTCTATTTATACGTAAATGTTTGCCGTATACTTTGTTATCGATAATCCATATTCCATGTTTTGAAAACTTCAAAAATGCTATACTGTAATATCGTTTAAGATGGAATCACATAGGAAAGAAAAAAACACGTTGTAAATAACTTTCCGACTTAGGAGGTGTAAATGTCGTTAATTTTTTTTCACGGGCATTCTCATGATCATTTTACATAGATCAACAGATTTTCCGTTTTCGACAGTAATCGGTCATAAGCTGGTTTTTTTAACTGGTTTTATTGTATATTTTTAAATTTTTGTTTATTTTATTTTTTTCTTTTAAATGTACCATTCTTTAAAAAATAAATTTAAAAAGTTTTTTTAAGGCGATTTCAAAATATATACGTTTTTTCTAAAAAGTTTTGGTCAGAGCCTAGTTATATTCATTTTATCCACAGATTGGGTCAGTCACACACGATGATTTTCAAATGCATTGTGTCGAGAACGGGATTGGAAATTCCGTCCCGTGCAAAATTTGGAAGAAGAAAGATGTCCCGTTGCGGTTTCAAAAAAATACATTTGGCCCAGCCTGCTGATTCTTCAGATTAAAGTAACATCCATTTCCTAGCCCGGCCTGTGCCCAGAATACAAACATTTTTTACAGACTTCACAAAACGATAAAAACTTGAAGTTGAGAAAGCAACAATTATGAAAAAGCTTTTAATCCACATGTAAGAATAAGCATTGTTTTAAATAACTGATGGACATTTAAACAGTACAAAAAAAAAAAAGGTGGAAATGAAAAAAATCCCTTTCGGCATGGCCTATAGGCGGAGGTAGATTTCGAAAAGTTTTCATCTCAAAAAAAAAAAAAAAAAAAAAAAAAAAAAAAAAAAATTAAATGATTAGAGATAAACCCAGTTTAACTACTTTATTCAACCGCTTTTAAAAAATTTTTAATTTCATTTTTCTGTAAGAACTAGTTTTATCGAAATCCTCTTAAACGAAATTCTACTCAAATGCCCATTTTGGCAACATATTTTGAATTATATTCTTACTTTATTAAAAAAATTGACCAATATGCTCATTATATAGTTCCTAAATAACAAAAAACTGTTAATTAAATTCGTTTGACAGCAAAATTGAATTTAAAAATGAGTAATAAAATAACCAATTTATTATTTTAATACATCCACAATTCTTTAATCAAGATTGCTTTGAGAGATTTTGTACGAAGTGCCCACTTTGACAGATTTTTTTAAATATATATTTAGCCTTTATCAAAAATCTGACCAATACGGCACATTATACAGTTCCTAAGTAACAAAAAACTGTCATTTGAATGCGTTTCAGAGCAAAATTGGATTTAAAAATGAGTCATAAAATAAACAATTTGTTATTTGAATACCCACAGTTCATTAATCATGGTCGCTTTGGGAAATTTTGTGCGAAGTGCCCATTTTGGCAGCCTTTTTTTGAAATATATTCTGCCTTTATCAAAAAACTGGCCACTCCGTCACATAATATAGTTCCTAAGTAAGAGAACCTGTAAATTGGATGCGTTTGAGAACAAAAAAAGATTTAAAAATGACTCGGTAAAAACGCTTTTTTTTTAATTTCCTCAAATTTTAATCATGATAATTTCGTGAAATTCTGTTCAAAATGCCCTATTTGGCAGCCTTTTAAAAAATATATTCTGCCTTTATCAAAAAACTGGCCAATACGTCGCATTATATAGTTCCTAAATAATAGGACCTGTAAATTGGATGGGTTTGAGAACAAAAATGAATTTAAAAATGACTCAGAAAAAACGCAATTTGTTATACTTAATCAATTTTTAATGACGATAATTTCGGGAAATCTGTTCAAAATACCTTTTTTGGCAGCCTTTTTAAAAATATATTCTGCCTTTATCAAAAAATTGGCCAAAACGTCGCATTATATAGTTCCTAAATAAGAGGATCTGTCATTTGGATGCGTTTAAAATCAAAAATGAATTTTAAAATGAGTCAGAATATAAGCAGTTTGGATTTAAGGTTTTTACTCCAACTCCTATTTTTGTTTAATTTATTTTTGCTATAAGAATGGGTTCTATGAAAAACTTGTCAATATAAAAGTTGTAGATCTTATTGTGAAGATGTAAGATAAATTTAATTAGATTTGATTGCTTAAGAATTGAGTAAGTTATGGGTTTTTTTCTTTTTCCTCCCCCCTTTTTCTTTTCATTTTTAATTTTTTCCTCGGTAAAAGTTGGTCCTATCAAAAACTTGTAAATGCAAAAGTTTTAGATAATATTGTGTACATTTATATAAAATTTAGTTGGATTTAATATCTTGAGAATTGACGAAGTTATGAATTTTTTTCTCCCAAAAACCATGTTTTTTTCGCCCCTTGAGCCCATTTTTAACTTTATCAAAAATATGTCATGCATAAACTTTTTGCCCATTTCTTAGAAGTAATATAAACTTTAAACTGATTCGATATCTATTTTAATTAAGAAGTTATCGCGTTTTTTCTGTTTTCACAAAAACCCTCCCTATTTCCACCCCCTTGGTCCGATTTTGCCCATTAACGAACTCGACCGAGATTTTAGGCTCCTTGATTTTATGTAAAAGTTTGAAGAAGATCGGAGCATAATTATGGAAGTTATCGTGTCTAGAAGAAAGTGATATACACCGATAGATAGATAGATAGATAGATATATATATATAAACTTTTTTACTGATGGTGGTTTTGGGATCTAGGAGTCATGATTCGTGTAGATCCGCAAAAATTTTTCAGAAATTCCAACATGGGAGACAATGCAATAGGTAGTATTTCATACGAAATCTACCTAAAAATTAATTGAATCACTAAGTGAGAATAGTGAGTTACTTTTCACTATGTTTTTTTAAAAAAAAAAATTAACATTTTAATAGGAGTCAAACTTTTATTTGTGTGTTTTTCAGCATGATGGGTTTCATCCCAACTATTTTTTGTCTTTTAATTTTAAAACCCAAGAATCGTTAAAGAAAAAAAATGCAAATTTGAAGCATCTCATTTTTGATTATTTTACAGCAATTTTGTTTCGTCAAATTTGAAAGAAAATATTTACTTTTTAAAATATGATTTTTTTAAAAGTAAGTTACATCATTTTTTATAGAAATATTTTTACTGGTTTTAAAAAACCCTGAAACAAAACTAAAATTGGATTTTCGTCTTTAATTCAATGGGAAAAAAAAGAAAATGAAAATGAAAAAAAAAAAAAAGAAATCCGAAGAATGTTTTGACTTATAACGATTTTAAATTATCCTATTTAAAACAATATTCATCATTTGAAATTTTAATATACTTTCTGAGAAATTGTAGGATGTGATTTTGTTTGCAAATTACATGACTAATCATCACGAAAAGAGGAAAAATTCCACAATTCCAACTCAATAGCTATATATTTTACATGCTTTCTTAGATCTATTAAAGTAACACTGTTTGTGGAATTGGGTGCATTTCTGTTTGTGTTTAATCCCTTAAAACCTCATGTATTATTTAAACGGCTATAACTCTTTGAGTTCTACAGATATGAAGATGCAAATGAAGATTTTTTGTGTTTAATGCAGGACAGGATAAGGAATTTTTTCCTAATTGGATCTACCCTACAGGGGCCGTATAAAAATTTAGTTTTCGTATTTTTTGGAATAGACCCCCATTTAGTTGCAACTTATCCTAATAAATTTAACACCCTTTTTTATGAAACATTGCATCTGGAGGTAGCCTATTGTTTCGATAATTAAGACTCACCTTCTGTATATATATTATGTTTAGATAATGGAATATTTTTGGCTATTTACGTCTTTTGCAATAAAGTGCAGAGTTTTTACACTGAACTTATGATAGGTTAAAAGTATAAAATAAAAACTTACATAAGAAAAAAAAAAGTTTAGAGAATGAATAAGTCTGGAAAATACTTTTAAGTTATTTTTGAGAAATCCGATTTAAGAGCAAAGAACCCTCAGTAAACTATATATTTATGCCTTGATCTTTTCAATATACATAATGCAACGAAATGTGTTTTTCAAGTTTATAAATTTCTGACAAAAATATTTTAAACTTTTCAGCATATAATAATTTCAGTTATTGAAAAATGCATAAATGACAATACATGTCAGAAAATTTTAAATTTATTTCTGCAGAAAAAAAATATCACTTTATGCCTCTAAGAAAAGAAAAACTTTTAAACAAAATTTTGTAAATGTCTGTTATGTGTGGTATATTTTTGAAAGTTGTTTACTAGAACGTAAAGAAAATTTCTGAAAAAGTATTTCTTAGAAGGGTACAACGGCAATGATCATAAAATCATATTATCATGTTTGCTTTTTAACAGAAAATTTATATGTGAAATAACATATATCACTGAATGTCACATTCAACTTGAACCAGGGTTGCATAATAGCCAGCTAAAATAAAAAAAAAGCTTCGCCGGTGGCTTTATTTGGTTTTAGTGGGCTTTTATTGGCTTTTTTTCGCCGAAATTGGCTTTTTACAGCAAAGCATTCTAATTACAAGCTAAATATTTATTTGTTTTTTTTTAATTAGTCTGAAGGACATTTAATTGTGGTAGAATTAAATGTATCCGAATTTTTCAAAAATGAAGACATTAATATTGGAATAATACATATATGATTCTGATAGTGATTTATAGTCAAAACTGCAAATGTGTCAGCTATATTTTAAAAGGCCATACCAGTTGCTTTCTCTGACATTAACACACCTCCTCTTGTTCCTTTTTTTCATTTTTACTGCTTTATATAACTAAAAAAACACAATTGTTGCTTCGTTACATATTTTATTACTTAATTAATTTTAAGGGATATTAATATACAAGTCTTATTTTATTGCGCATAAATATTTATTTAAAATCTCACATAGTCATTTGATAAAAATACCAATTCTTTCTAATAAAACAGTATTCTTAATAACGTATGCAATAATTTACACATGTATATGAACTCTTTTAAAAAGCAATAAGCTTTTTAAAATTTTAATTCAACAAGTTTTATTTGGACAGTTATTTTTAAATTGTTCTCTTTATTTTATGCACTTATATGTATTAAAATTTCCTCAAATGTAACATGCTCCCTTATTTCTTTTTTAATATGATTCATTCTAGGATATTAAACTGTCCTTATAAACATATCTGGAATAAGTTACATAACTGCTTACAAGAGTAAAGCCATCTTGAATAATAATTTTTTTATAAATTATCAGAATGTAGATAACTTATTACTGTTTGTTTGTTCTCAAGTAATCTAAGATAATTTCAGTTATTAAATACACATAAGCTATTTAGTTTTCATTAATTTCAAAAGTAAATAACAGTACATAAGAAAAACTATATTTTGATCCATGACATTTTCTTATTGTTTCATATATTTCAGATATGTGGTATATATAAAGCTATACACAAAATAATTTGAAACCATTATTTTAGAGTCTAATGTAATGTATTCTTCTGAATATTTATAATTTCCTTTCAGACTAGATGCCTTCACAGATACATTCTGGAAGTTAAAAAAACTTATTTATTTGATAAAATTTAACAATAGTTATAAATATTTTCCGCTAAAAAATTAAAATCTTATTAAAAATGATTAAATCCAAATTTAATATGAAATATTTGTAATCCATCTTTATAAAAAAAAATAAAAGCCTCCTTTTATAACGCAGCTAAAACCAAAAAAAACCGGCCGGTTATTTTTGGACTGGCTACAATCCTGGAACCCTGACTCGAACTATTTGGAAACAAAATTAACCTCGTCAGTTCAGAGATAAATATTGAGAGGAACCGTCAAAATCCGATTAAAACTACTATACATCATCAGTCCATGTATCTTTTTTATGGTATCCACGCATTAAATTAAAAAGATCTAGAAGAAATTTCAACAATTTTAATGGTATTTAAATATGATTAAATGGTGTTATTTAGAGTCTCCTAGTGGCAGGGCTGCCACAGACGACTATTTTTGTATTCCGTTCGTACCAGTATTATTCAGAAAGAAATTTTAATACATATTTTTCTTGCAAATGCTGTCAAAGTTTGTGTTATGGTTTTCATTTTTGAGATACTGGTGCCAGTTATAATTAAAATAATAGTCTCTTGTGGCTGCCCTGTAGTGGACGACATAAGAACTGAGGCGGTTAAAGAAAAAAATTGCTTAAAAGATGCACTTAATGCGTCGCTAATATAAAAGATGTCAGGAACATAAAATATGTTATAGCATAAATGTGCAGACGAATAATAAACAGTCATACAAACAATAAATACAATAAACTCAACTGGGATGAAAAAATAGCTAGAGCTATGAATCGAAACCTGAACCACAGCATTCGAAGCTGTTGCTTTAATAACTAAGCTACACCGGCCGATAACCGAGTCTAAAATTTCTCGCTTATTAATCAAGTTGGTGAAAGTCATCTACCCTCTTTAATATAGACTAGGATCACTGGACAACGATAAATAGATTTATTGTTCCATCGATGTACGATATATATTAAAACTCACATACACATACAAATAACGCCTGCATTCAAATCATAAAGGTACATACAAATAATAAAGAGACATACAAACAATGGCTCTAGCTAATTTTTTACTCCAGTTAGATTTATTGCAATTATTGTTTGTGTGTATGAATATTATTATTTGAGTATACTTTTATGATTTGAAAGCAGGCATTATTTGTGTGTGTGTTTTTAATATACGAGGCTTGTAAATTAAGTAATGTCAACATAAGTATAAATCAATTTTTAATGAACTTATAAGTACAATTGCATTTTATTCCTTCTATGTTATCACTAGCAAAGCTTATAACCTTTTGCCAAATGTCTGGAAGGCGTTGTAGACCAGTAGCAAGGTGTTGATTTTTGATGTGACAAACCGAGCGCCCTACTGCGTGGAGTATAAATGAAACGTCATAACTCAAACCAACATCTAAGGTTAATTCTTGGACAGTCCATCGGCGGTATATGGTAAGAAGACAGCTCAGGATGTCAATCTGCTCTTGAGGAATGAAGGGCAGACATGTGCGTTGCGAACTCGCAGTCTCATTCCGATCAGAACGAAATGCTTGAACCCATCGTGCTACTGCCCTATACGGTAAAGCATTTGTGCCACAGGCTTCCAATAATTTTCGATAGCATTCAGTTGCATTTTTGCCACGGAGAACCTCTATTTTAATCCACGAATGCTGATCACCTTTTGAAAACATGCTTTAGAGCAATGGAAACGAAATTGCTCACTTTACCGTCACACAGCAACTACTCTTCTAAGTAGATCGACTGTTTTTACACTTTACACATCGAGAACAGCGCCACTTTACCACCCCCATACCCTATTTGCGCATGCCCGCCCTTCTGCGAGTTTCATGGTTAAGTTGCCACTATTTAATGTACAATCCTCGTATATCGTAGATCGATGGAACAGTAAATCTGTTCATTGTTGTTCAGTCATCCTAGACTATCTTAATGATGGAAGATGACTTTCCCCAACTTGGTTAATAAGTGAGAAATTTTAGACTCAGGCATCGATCGGAGTGGTGACCATATTAGTGGTGATATACTTCACTCATTCTTCAAATCAGAAGGATAATTCTACTCGGATTCTAATTAAATACATCGATCGGGCTTCGTGTTAAAGGGTTCAAATAACCTTTTTCATCCTGAATGATGTCCATCCATTTCCTTGCAATGCTTTAAAATTTAAAAACACAGCGTGATTTTAAGAAAGACACCGCGAATTCAATAAATTGTCTATTCAATGACATGATACTTTACTCAATCTTCAAACCAGAAGGATCATTCTATTTAGATTCTAATTAAATACAACTGATTCAGAAGTATGGATGTCTAACTCACATGATCGTGCGGGTTTGGTGTTAAAGGGTTCAAATAACCTTTTTCATCCTGAATAATGTCCATCCATTTCCTTATGATGCTTTAAAAATTAAAAACACAGCGTGATTATAAGAAAGACACCGCGAGTTGAATGGATTGACTATTTAAAATTTAAAGCTGCTTAACAGTCGTTAAAGCTTAAACAGTCGTTTTGTTTTGCTTCAACGTTTTCCCAGGATTTTTTTTTCTCTCCATACGTACGAGATTTAATCACATAAGTATTGGGTATTTCAACAAAGAAAAGGAGATACAAAGATAACAGTTAAATGGCAGTACATTTTTGTCCAGCAGGATGTCTTTCCCGTTCATTTCCGTCTAAAGATTTGAACATAAAAAGCACTATATTACAATCAGCAAGACTCTGATAATTCAGTGATATATCTTTTTAGATCTGAAACTCTTTTATACATTCCCATTGCTGTTTATTTTAATTGAGAAGATCGTGTTTAATATCGGATAAGTATAGAAAACCGATAAAATCTATTAAACATTTCATTATCACCCATTACTAAGTATTCATTTAAACCTCATAATTATATTTTTAGGAAATAAATAAAATTAAAGAATAACAAACAAGATTATAGTTATTGAATTTTAAAATTATTTTTATTTATTCGATGTTAAATATAATGAAAACAATAATTCTCGAATAAGTCTTCTGAACTAAATAATTTCTGACCGAATCAGTAACGAATTGGTGCAGATTAAGAGCCGGCTTAGTTTATTCTCCATTTGAACTTTCTAGTTAATTACATTCATATAAATTACTTAAAGATAAGTGTGTAAATAAATAAAGAGAGAGAGAAAAATACATATATGGTAAAATTGTTTAGTAAATTCATGATAGAAATCTGAACATTGATAGAGATGAAAAGTTATATCCTTTTAAAGCTATTTTCTGAAGTAAATTCAGCGATATCTGTAATATCTTTGAAATTTCCTTTAATGAAATCCACTAATTCTCTATTTACATATGAAAAGAAATATTATAAATGCTGTTTTAACATACTTTTTATAATAAATAATTACATATAAATGATTTGAAATTTTAAAGAATAAGCCATTTCATGTGATATATGATGTTATTTTCGACAGTTAATAAAAGGGATTTTGCAAAAAGTGATTTCATTATCATCTACGAAAAATAATTCAATTATAAGTCAGATAGTGGTTACTTCTAATTGAATTTTCTTTAACTTAAGCTATAAAAAATCTTTAAAGAACTATAATCGAAAGCCGAAAGAAAAATTCTAGGTAGATATTAGATAAACATTATGTGCGGGAAAATTAGATTTCCTTAAAATTGCATTGATGTTTAAAATTATGCTAATATTTACATTTTTCCTGTTTCTCGTAAGATACTAAATGTTTTTTTTTTTTCCCCGAATGAAGTTCCTTTACTGCTACTGTTTTTTTTTCAAAGTTCTAATTATATTAGAGGTTTTTTTCATGGTATGTTTTAAAAGTAAATACGTTGGATTAACTTTTCAGAATATTAGAATATAGTGAAATTTATGGTATGTGGTTTGCCATTTTAAGTACTTAATTAAATTAAAAAACATGAATTTTTTTCTCATATAATTTCATCATATTATTAAAATGTTTGCTTTTAGTGGCTGTATTTTTTATGTGAAATATCATTTTTTGTAGTATGTAGTTTTATTTCATATTAATTATTTGTTCTAATATAATATGCAGAACAGTAATGTGAATATTAATTTCGAGTTTAAGTTATGAATTTTCAGTAATAATAACGAAGATAAAGTAAATATCTATGTAGTTTAACTTTGAAAAACACTTTTAGTTATTTGAAGCGTGGTTCATAAAAAAATTTCAGTGAAGATTAAAATATAAGTTTTTTATACATTTTCGATTTACTTACAAATACTGTTCCTAAAGTATTAGTTTCCGGTAGAAACGCCAAACTTCTTTTCGGCCAACAACTACTTCTCCAAATTTAATGTATAAAAAGATTAGAATTAAGAAGAATTGCATGTTAAATAATTAATTTTAAGCATGTATGTACAGATGAGTTTCAGATTACTGATCATTATAAAAATTAATTTAAGGGAAAATGTATGATTCATTTATGTTTAGAAAATTTATATAATATTTACTGTACAAAAAAATCCCATTTAGTACGGTTTTTTAAATTACTTATTTTTTTAATTAAACAAAAAATGAAAAACGTGTAAGAGAGAACTGAATATAGGAGTCAATTAGGTTTCTTATAATGTTTTTTTAATATAAACACCAACATGTTTAAATTTTATACCAACAACTAATTCTTCAATTTTAATATCTTAAAAATTAAAATTAACAAGAGGTTATTTGCTGAGTATTTCAGTTTAAATAAAAATCTCATGTCAATTCAGTTTCAAAATACTGATCATTATGAAATTTTCGCATCATTGTTTGATTTTTTTATTTAACAAATTTTACAATGCAATAATTCTTCAGTAAAAATTTGTTTATTACGGATTTCCAAATTATTTATTTTTTTCTTCAACTAAGAATACATCACATGTGTAAGAGAAATGAGCATGATTGTAAATTATAGTTTTAAGATTATTTATTAAATTGCATTATTATTGTCATTTTTATTCAAAGATACTGACTGGTGATGATTGCACACGGTTTGTCATTTTCCAAACTAAGTAAAAAAAGGCAAGTAGCATTAAAAAAGTAATGTCTGTTTCATGGAAAAAATAAATAATGGTGTTCCACATCATTGCATCATAAATAGTGCAATTTCAGAATTTTATTGTTTAATTTATTTTAAAATGACTTGGGTAGATACGAAACATATCAACAGTCAAAATCATTTTACTTCTTTTAAACTTTTGATTTTACACCTTTTATCCCTTAAAAATAGTGTATTATTACGAGGTGTTAATATGTTAAATCTTCGTCTCATAGCAGTAGTAGGGCTGTGTAGATACTTAGTAATAAATAAAATGTCTGACTTATTGCTATGAAAAACTGTATTTGCATTTGGTAGAAAAACTTTTGAAATAGAAAGTTGTGTTTAATATTATATCTCAGATGTCTTTTACAAAAAGGCTTTTCTTACTTTTTAACCGTTCTACATACACTTACCTACCGGGAATTGACTGTTTTATATGTTTGAGTGCCTGGAAGTGGGGCAAAATCGAATGACTGGTGGCCGACGATGCGCGCTGGTGTGAATGCGTGGCTTATATGCATGCCGCCTTAATGGCAGCCCTGTTTAACTTTTATTTTGGTTACATGCTCGCCTGTTATTTAAAGTGGATATTTTTATTAAAAATATCGCTTCATGTGCACCTCCGTACACATGTAAGTCATGTAGTTTAGGGCCTTGATCTGATGACGAGACCTTCAACTGATTAGACACTACCAGATGTATAATTCACAGTTAAATTCAAAGACTTTGCACACACGATGATTGTTACATGCATCAGGTGTCATTTGTGCATATGTCAAATTTTAACTGTCGGTAAATCACGATCCTGCGACGTTTCGGCTACTACTGTTATTGGATTTTGAGAGGTGTTATATAACTTTATTTTTCCCCTTGCTGCACATTTTAATACATTTTCAAGCTTCCGCGGCACACTTAGTTGTTGATGTTTTTTCATTCATTAGTGATTCCTTTGCATAGATGTTGCCTTTTTTATTTTTTGTGTCTATCAATATTTATTCAATATTAGTTATATAGATTCTGCTGTGGGAGTTGTTCTTTTGGTTTCAGGTTTAAAGAATCTTTAATTCTTTACTTTTTTCGTGTTTTACTTTGATGACTATCCGGATGCTTTATAAAGTTTCTTTACATTATTATGGACTTTAAAAATGCCTTACTATTCCAATGGATCAGACATAGTTGTTCATAGCAGTAAATAGGACATCTCATTGTAGATTATTACCAATGTCCTACATTGGTTATGAGGTGACGATGTATACTGGATGGGCGAAAAATCCGTAAAAACATAAAAATTTAAAAAATCGGAAACATAAACGAAAAAATGGCTTGTAGGGTTCTTTTTAAGGTAGCAATAAAAATAACTTTAAAAAAATCTAACTGATGGCACTAGAAACGTGCGACTCCTATAGAAATTTGCGAATGAGGCGATTCTAAGAACTTGTGCTACTAATCCGCAATTAGATCACTGTTGAGAGCGGTGTACATAAACAGGGCTTCTGAGTGCGAAGGATAAAGCTTTGGTACTGAAGTTATTTTACGCGAGCAAGGAATATGCAACAGCTCTTTGATCAAGTTCACGATTTTCAATCGTGAACTAATTGTGGATTAGTAGTTTTTATAACCATCTTATTTGCATATTTTCGCCAATCATTACTCCAACGTTTCCAATGCCATCCGTCGGATGTTTTTGAGTTTCTTTTATTATTGTCTTTAAAAAAACCGTGATCTACAGATGATAACCCTTCAAACCGTTTTTTATTGCGTTTATTTTTCCGGCTTTTATGGATTTTTAAATTTTCCACGGACTTTTTGCCCACACAGAAGGCAATAAAAAAATAACTTTTACGCTTGTTTAAACAACTACTATATTTAGTTTAAAGTTACTACAATTTAACTGTTTCTTGTTATATATTTATTTAATTTTTAATCTAGCTTTCTTCATTCGCTAAGCTTATCAGTTTCTCCAGACGAAATATATCGGCGAATTTGACCTTGTTTTTTTAAAGCAACATCAGCCTTTACTTGAAACGTCGTTATGTATTTATAAAAACATTTTCTATTTTACACTTTCTAATGCTTCAGTAAATATTTTGACTGGTAAAGTCCAAATAAAGTCTAAATATTTGGACTGTTAATGTCCAAATAGTTCCGTTGACCCTTTATAGAATAATTTGATAAAATCTATAAACAATGTAAAACATACTTAAACCATTTTACTAATAAAGAAAGTCTCATTAAAATATGCTCAGTAGAACGTGTAAAATTTGGTAATAATTCCAAGTCGCTTATTGGTGATTACAGAACTAACTCCTTCCATAATCCTATAATTGAGAAGCACATAATAAAATGTAATATACTAAAAATATTCTTAAAATTATATTACTAACAATACAAGTCTCATTAAAATCTAATCAATAGCACTAAACTTTTAAGAGCTGGAACTAAATTCCCATTTTCATATTACCTATAATGCAGATAAATAAAATATAAAAAATAGTACTAGCAAATTTTCATATTTATTAAATAAGATATTAAAATAACATGTTTAATTATTCTTGAAAAATATGAATTTTTTAATGGATTTGTTTCTCTCTAATTGGATTGTTTAGAGCATATTTAAGAGGAGATTTTAAAAGCATTAAGATCCAAATGCAGAAAAAAAATCGTATTGATAGAAGCGGAATTTTAATTGCTTAAAAATATACCCACACTCTTTGTTTTTCTATTTAAAGCAATGATAAAATTCGCATTTGTGAAAGTGAATATAATATAATTAAGTTTATTCAGCATTAAATTAGTTTCAAGTTAATTTTATTAAAAGATATTCCAAAAGAAATTTTAAGAATTACGTTAGATATTTAGCACGTTCATTGTTTTGAAAATGTATTATTATTAAATTTTGAAAAACGATAATTATCGTTTTTTCCTAGTTAGATAGTATCATGTCATTTTATCATTTTAGACATACGATTGAAGAAAAAAACAAAGATAAATCATTTTAAAACAAATTGTGTGTCTCTTTTGCAAATATACTTTTAAATAGAAACAGTCTTAAATGTTTGTATAAAAATATTTTTTCTCTTTAATCATTAGCTTCAGTATGTAATTTGGGATATACGAATAAAGAAAGAAATTAAATTTGTAAATTAAAAGAAGTTATAATTTTTAGTCAAAACATTGTTTTCTTTTTTTTTCTTTTTGGAGCTAGTTTGATATTTAAAATGTACGAGGTTAAGCACTTCGAATTTTGTCGAAATAAAATATTTCAGAAAAATTGTTTTATTGATTTACAATAAGTTTACAAAACTAGTGGCAATAAAAAAGGCACCTTATATTGGTAAGTCTAACTCTTAAAGAAAGGATATTTAAACTAGTTAATATAATACTATTTCTATAAAACTCAGTTTTAGAAATTATTAAAATTAAACTTTAATCGCAGTGCAATCAGTTAAATATAATAAATATATGTTATATAACAACGATAACTATTAAGGTTCCTTATGCTTGGCACTTCGAAATTAAAAACAGCAAATTTTATCCCATTTTGACTCTATCATAGAATTTTTAACTGTCCAAATCTAAACCCGATATTACTTTCATCATCTTAAGACTTACATATGCAGATTTCATATCCGTATTCACATTATAAAATGAAATGGTATCCTAATTGGATTATTTTAAGATCATTTGAATTCAAGCAATGAAGTAACACACCGGATTTTATAAGAGACGATATTTTTTTACACAAAGCGGATTTTAATTATTTTCTTTTTTTTTTAATTTGAGAGAAAATGCAGCATTTCTGTTGCCATAATTACAAAATTGATTCTAAAAACTATAAAAATAAATTAATATCTCAAAAATAAATTGACATACAGATTTCAAACAAGTTGCATTGAAAAGTACATTTTTTCTCTATACGACGCGACGGTATAAAAATTGAAAATGTGCATTGTTAAGAAGTTTAAAAATTAGAGTAGTAAAAATTGCAAAACCGAAATTTCATTTCAAATTTCCATTCGCAAAAAACGTATGCGTTTCGTAGAGGAAAGTCGAATTAAACCGGGACCCTAAAGTTTTTCTTTTTGTGCATTATGCGAACAAAACCATCAAAATTTGTATTAAAAAGATAGTTATTCCTTAAGAAGAAAAAAAAGTATTCATTCAGTCACGAAGAGCAGAAATTGATATCATAAAAACACTTTCTTTGGAAGTGTGCAATGTCCCGGTTTTGTCCGACCAGGTAGGATAAAACCGGGAACTGGAAAAAAAAATAATTAAAAGCACATTGTAAGTTTGCAATAATACAATATATTAAAGGTAAATTGACATATTATACTTATATAATGTGAATCTATATAAAATCTACGTAAAATAAAAATTAGTTAAGCTATGCTTTAAGAGTTAAAATTGTTTGGCACAAAAATCACAAATGAAAGTTCGATCTTGTTCATTTGCAGTGCTGCATGTTTCATGTGCCCACCCTATGCAATGAAGACACTACATCCAATTTCCCTTAGGTTTAGATTGTTCATGTAGGCAATTGCAAAAAATGCATTCTTCACTTTCATCATCCTCCTCGTTTGATGTAAAGTTTTTTTTTTCTTGGGACTTTTCTTTTTCACATCAGTTTTTGTACTTTTCTTTTCTGTCATTATAGAAAGTGTCTGTCATCATAGCTTCAGGGTTAAGTTCTTCTTGTCTTTTTTTCCATCTTTTCTTTTTCTTCTTGTTTGAGTTCTAACTTTTAGGGGCTTGAAATAAGAATAGATGTTGCAAGAGAAATGACTAAGAACAATCTTCTATGTAACAACTTAATTTGAATAATATTTTTATATAGTTTTTAAATATTTATAGATCGTCAAACAATGCATAAACAAGTTAATTCTATTTCAATAACGCAAATAAATGAGTTTTCCAATCCCGGAAACTTCTCGGTTATGTCCGACCATCTGCATCCCGGTTTTGTCCGACCACGCCATTTTGATGACATGTTACTCTAGCGTTGTTCAGATAACTCGTAGACACCAATATAAAACGTTAAAGTAACGAGTAAATAATAGCCTATCATATGTCATATTTACCTAATCTAAATCTTTTGGCATTTAGGATTGGTAACGCAATATTGCAGACGTCAAATTTTTACTATTCACACGTGAAATATTAAAAAAATCACCAATGAAATGAGTTTGTTTAAACGATTTCTGGTTACTAGAAGCTGGCATACCGCTCGTCTAAATGTAATTTTAAAAGTTTCGTCTAGATGCCGCCGCAAATAAAGCCATAAAGCCTGGTTCCCTGTTTTATCCACCTACCCGGTTTTATCCAACTTTCCCCTACTTTATAATATAGAAAGATAGGGTAAAATGAGTATTTTAAAGTATGTTACGTGTTTATTTTTATTTTATTTTTATTTTTATTTTTTGCCTCAAAATGTCATTTTTTAAGTATTAAAACTAAAGAATGGGATTTTTAATATGCGATTGCAATTGTTTTGCAATATTTTTTCAAATGATTTTTTAAACGTTTCCTACCAAAAAATATTGACAATACATGAGTTTACTTTCGTGTAAAAATGTTCCTATTTACAAATAACTAAAATATCAATTGTATTCACATCAAAATGCATTCATAGAAAAATACAGATGAATACAAATTAAACATAATAATGTAATGTATTAAAAATTATATTGAAAATGCTTCAACTATATTATAATTTTTTTGAGATAGAAACTGTAAATTACTGTAAATAATCCAATTGTTTTCAAAACAAAGAACATTTCAAAATACATTCAGATTAAATGAGAAATCTAATATTTAAAATATAAAATAACATGTCTTAAATTTCGGATTGAATTTAACTTTTTCTTGTCAAGTTTCTAGTTTCCAGTGGAAAGATTCTTAAAATTTTGTTAAGATATTTTTTCCTTTTGATGAAAAGTCCTTGGATGCCATTAACAAATGGAATTAGATTGCATCTTAACATAGGTTCGAAAAAAGTTTCTCAGAGCACGTAGTAACTCTTAGATTTTCTTACTTACTGTGAGGAGTTTTTGAAACATTATTTATTTATTTATTTATTTAGTCCTTTACACCTTTTATTATACAATTTCGATAGATTTACTTGATTGAAATAAATTATTTATATATATTTTAACAATGTGTATATTTTACAAACTTGAAATTTAATTTTTTGTTGTTATAGTATGTAAGTTTTGTATCAAAGTAATAAATGTTACAAATACATTTGAATTGCTGATTGAGAATTTCATATTTTAAACTAACTTTTTGAGTGTTCTTGTTTATCGATAAGAAATATTTTGCATATCTAATTTGTTATTTAATGGTTAATTGAAAGAATTAATGCCAATTGTTTCATATAAAAGTGAAACAGAATTTACTACATCTTTAAATTCGAATTCGAACATTTTGTCGAGTTCCTTTGTTATTAATATAAGCTTTTTAATCACATTTTTATTAATGTTGTAAATATTACTCATGCATACATTTTAAACCTTTCCGGCATTGTGGTCTCATTTGGAGCACAGTAACATTAGTTCCAAGATTATTTTAGTAAAAATTTGCTTTAAAGTGAAAATGTGAATTAAGAAGCTCCTAGTTTCTAAAAAAGACATTTTTAAATTATCGTGTTAGGGAATATTATTCATTTACCTTATACAATTTTCTTGTGCCGGAAAGGGTTAAGAGACAAATATCATGAACATTCGTAATACAATATAAAAATATCATTGGATAATAAGATTCACTGAAACTGAGATACCTAGGAATTTAACAGATTTACGTTTATATTGTAAAAAAGTTGTAAGTTTACTAAAAATTTCTAGGAAGCGGAAATGCCTAGAGCTTTCTTTGTATTATTACAACAAAAATAATTAATTTAATTACTTCAGTTTACCGATAAAATTTTAATAAGCATAGCGATTTCAAAAACTAGTTTTACAGATTTAAGCATTTTTTTCTCTGTTTGTGCAGGTAAAAATTTACTAAGCCTACATATCTCTGTAGCTTATACAAAAAATACTTCTGTAAATTTAAATTATATTTTACAATGCAATATAACATAATTATCGTAAACTTTTTTTTATCACTTTGTATTCTAACCAAAAAATGTTTGTTTCGCATTTTATTAATATATACAGGGTGATTACATTTTTTTTTTTTTTACAATAAAAGAGGGGTGATATTACACATCAAGACAAACAATACTAAATAGGAGACAAAGGGTCCAAAACGTTTTCGAAAGGAGATTGCCGCCATTAAAGTTTAGGGACCAAAATTTCAAAGAAACATAAAAAACGGAAAAATCGGTCGATTAAACTGCGATTTTTACTAAAATTATTCTTTATGTCTGCATTTTCCTGAATTTAAATTATAAAGATAAATTTTAAAAAGGCCGATAGAGAGAGCTTTAGACTTTGATATCACGAAAGACTATTTTTTGCCGGTAATTTTTCCATCTCATAAATATTTTCGTAAGCTTAGATTCAAACTTAAATTTTGAGCTCAAAATCTGAATGGTTGGGAGTGGTTAAGTAACACAAACTGAGCTGTGTTCAGAGGGTTCACATTTCAAATGATTATAAAAAACGGAAAAATTGGTCGATTGATTTGCGGTTTTCACTAAAATTATTCTTTATTTATGTATTTTCGTGAAAACAAATTATAAAGATAAATTTTAAAAAAATGCCGATAGAGGTCGCTTTAGTCTTTGGAGTAACGAACAACTCTTTTTTGGCGTTATTTTTTGCATCTTATTAAATGCTTTCGTAAGCTTAGACTTCAACTTAAATTATGAGCTCAAAATATGGATAGCTGGGAGTGGTTAAGTAGACAAACTGAGCTGTGTTCAGAGGGTTTAAATTTCAATTGATTGTAAAAAAACGGAAAAATTGGTCGATTCGTTTGCGGTTTTCGCTAAAACTAATTTTTAAATCTGCAATTTCTTGAACATAAATTTTAAAGATAAATTGCACTAAATGGAGATAGACTTTGGAGTCTATAGACTCGTCTTAGACTTTTTCGTCTTAGACTTTGGAGTAGCGTACAACTATTTTTAATCGTTATTTTTTTAATCTCATTAAATGCTTTCAAATGCATATACTTAAATTTTGGGCTCAAATTCTGAATCGTTGGAAGTGTTTAAGTAGCGAAAAATTGAATTGTGTTCGAGGAAGAAGGAGGTTAAATTTCAGCTCCTGAACACACTTCAGTTTGTGCTTCTAAACCCCTCATAACGATTCAGATTTTGAACTAAAAAATTAAGTTTAAATCTAAGCTTTCGAAAACATTTAAAAAGCTTTTGCAATCATTTAATTAGAACCAAAAAATAACGGTTAAAATGAATTGTTGGCTACTCGGAAGTTTAAGGCGCCCTGTAAAGGATTTTTAAAAATTTATATTTAAAATTCTTTTTCAAGAAGATACTGACTTAAAGAATAGTTTTATTTTAAACCACAAACGAATCAACCAATTTTTCCATTTTCTATAATTATTTTAAATTTGAACCTGTCACTCCCCCTTAAACACAGTTCAGTTTGTGCTACTTAACCACTCCCTACTATTCAGATTTTGAGCTCAAAATTTAAGTTTAAGTATAAGCTTCCGAAAACATTTTATGAGATGCAATAAATAATGAAAAAAAACTAGTTGTTCATTACTCCAAAGTCTAAAGCACCCTCTATCGACATTTTTTTAAAAATTTATCTTTATAATTTATTTTTAAGAAAATAACCAACATAAAGAATAGTTTTAGTGAAAACCACAAATCAGTGAAAAAAAATTGCGTTTTTTAAAATCATTTTAAATTTGAACCCTCTGAACACAGTTAACTTTGTGCTATTTAACTACTCCCAACTTTCAGAATTTGAGCTCAAAATTTAAGTTTGAGTTTATGATAACGAAAAAATTTAATGAGTTGCAAAAAAACCGACAAAAAATAGTTGTTCTTTACTCCAAAGTCTAAAGCGCCCTCTATCGGCATTTTTTGAAATTTATCTTTATAATTTAATTTCAGGAAAATGCCGGCATAAAGAATAGTGTTACGAATTTTGTAAATAGTTAGTGTTTGTACTGTAATATATAATGTAAATAATCTTATTAAGCTCCATTCCTCTACTAATATTAGTTTTTGTTACATTGTCTCTGTTATCAAGCAAACTTTTCTATTATTTTCAGTGAATGTCTATGGCAGCTTTGCGAAATATTAGAGATATCGCCAAGTTGGCATCATTTTTGGCGACTAATTTAGGTCGCCAAATTTGGCGATATATCGCCAAGTTGGCGACAAACTTGGCGATTGTTGGCGATGGTAACCCTTCCCTCTCTATGGTAACCCCCCTTTAGATGTGCTGATACATTGAATGTTATTCCATGATTTTCTGGAATATTCGAGAAGGCTGTGGAAATTTCCCGTGCATGCTGCGAGCCTATGTAAGGAGTGCAATTCGAGTTGTCGTGGTTATTATTTGTCAGTCAGTCATTGAGTGAGCTGTGATTGTTTAAGCAAGTTTGCTTGAGGTTTATCTACGTTGTTTTGAATGTTATTTAGTGTTGAAACGTTGTATAAAGTGTCTCTGAAACCTATATCTGCACTTATACGATAGATTTGAGCAATTAATTTTGAATATCTAGTAATATTTGAGAGTTTCGAAGACTCTTTTGTTCTGAAGTTCTGTAAATAAATTATTTTCTACTTTTCTGACAAGCGTTTGAAGTTGTCTAACCATAAGTTCAAAAGAACCCTATGTACGCTACAACAATAATTTTAGTGAAAATCGCAAATTAATCGACCGATTTTTCCGTTTTTTATATTAATTTGAAATTTTGGTCCCTAAACTTTAATGACGGTTATCTCCTTTTGATAGTACACATGAAGACAAACAATATTAAATGGGAAACTAAGGGTCCCAAACGTTTTTCGAAGGAGATAGGCGCCATTAAAAATTTGGGTCAAAAATTTCAAATAAACATAAAAAACGGAAAAATTAGTCGATTGATTTGCGGTTTTCACAAAAAGCATTCTTTATGACAGTATTTTCTTGAAAATAAATTATAAAGATAAATTTCAAAAAATGCCGATAGAGGGCGCCTTAGATTTTGGAGTAACGTGCAACTATTATTAACCGTTATTTTTTTTTAATCTGATTAAATGCTTACAAAAGCTTAGACTTAAATTTTGAGCTCAAAATCTTAATCGTTGGGAGTAATTAAGTAGCGCAAAATTAAACAGTGTTCGTGGGGGGGGGAGGGGCTAAGGTTAAATTTGAACTCTGGAACATAGTTCAATTTGTTTTCAACCCCTCCCAGCGATTCAAAATTTAAGTCTAAGCTTTTGCAAGCATTTAATTAGATAAAAAAATAACTGTGAAGCATAGTTGATAGTTAGTCGTAAGTTCAAAGCGCCCTCTAATCATTTTTTTAAAATATATTTTAAAAATATATTTTCAACAAAATATTGATATTAAGAATAGTTTTAGCGAAAACCACAAACGGATCGACCTATTTTTCCGTTTTGTATAATCATTTGAATTTTGAACCCCCCCCCCCCCCCCGTTGAAATCAGTTCAGTTTGCGCTACTTAATCACTCCCAAAATGATTCAGATTTTGATCTCAAAATTTTAGTTTATGTCTAAGCTTCTAAAAAATTATTGAGATGCAAAAAATAACCGTAAAAAATAGTTGTTTGCTACTCCAAAATCTAAAGCGCCCTCTATCGGCATTTTTTGAAATTTATCTTTAAAATTTATTTTGGAGAAAATACTGATTTAAAGAGTAGTTTTAGTAAAATAGCGCAAAAGAATCGACCAATTTTCCGCTTTTATGATCATTTGAAATTTGAACCTCTGAACATAGTTCAGTTTGTGCTACTTAATGACGCCCAACTATTCAGATTTCGATATCAAAATTTAAGTTTATACTTAAGCTTTCGAAAACATTTAATGAGATGCAAATAATAACGGCAAAAAATAGTTTTTCGTTACTCCAAAGTAACTCCTTACATCTCTCTATCGGCATTTTTTGAAATTTATTTTTATAATTTATTTTCAGGAAAATGTTGACATAAAGAATAATTTTAGTGCAAACCTCAAATCAATCGACCATTTTTTCCGTTTTTTATGTTTATTTGAAATTTTGGATCCTAAACTTTAATGGCGCCCATCTCCTTCAGAAGACGTTTGGGACCCTCAGTTTTCCATTAAATATTTTTTGTCTTGATGTGTACTATCACCCCTTAAAGTTTTGCCCAATAGTTTAGATACACCTATTAGAATGCCTAGATTCTGATACCTTTTCAAAGAGACTCAGAATTGAAACTTCAGTTTTTTAATATTCCAGCAAAGTTGAAAGGGATTATGTATTGTTTGTCTATGTATCCACGCTTTAACTCTCGTATATATACTCTGATTTTCATCCAATTGATAAACATTACTAAGCAAGTTTGGTATTGTGTATAAAGTGTAATGGATCAATAGTTCATTTACAGCGTCACTAAAAAGAAGCCCATTACATTATATTATATGATGAAAAATCATTAAAGTATTTTAATCAGATTATACTATTTTAAATGTATTGATATTGATATAGATCAATTAATTTCAATAAAAAATTATAGAGATATAACTGGATAATCTTAGCAGTTTCGTTCATTTACAGGATTACATAAAAGAAATGAGTAACTGTCTTTGAAAAAAAAGAAAAAAATCCTTTAAATATTGCAATTCGAAGTAGGAAATACAGGTTGTCCTAAAACGGATTAACAGATTTTAAAATTCAATAACTAGCAAAGGATGGCATACATTATTAAAGTTCTGTCAAAAAGATTCTGTAATATGATAGGAATTTTAAAGCTGTAATTCAACTGTTCAGATTGAGCTAATAACCGCCCAGGCCAGGAATAGAATCCAGGTACTTTGCTTACAAGGCCAATGCTTACAAGGTCAGATTAAAATAACAGCTATATATTGCTCTGTAATGAACAGGCGCTCAACCGAGGCCAATTTCGACCTCTTTCTTCTCTGAATATTGATACTAAGAACGACTTTAAATATATGGAGTTGACCTCTAAAAGCAAATATTCGGCGGCTGAGTCACATGCTATATATATATATATATATATATATATATATATATATATATATATATAAAATACAGAGGTGTGAAAATTATTAGAGTAATTGTGAAATTTATTGTAAAATTTTGTTATATTAAAGAAATAATACATTATTTAAAAAATATTGATACATTTACTATTTACTGTGCATTCCCTTTTTTTTAAATTAAAGATTCGATACGTTTTAATACACTTCTTATGAGTTTTTGGCAATTAATTTGTACTTCATTGTCATACTGCCAAATTGGAATGAGTCTTTCTCTCATGTCATTCTTGTTTGTGATGCTGCATTTCTTTACAATTTTTATTTTTTCTTTACAATGGCTCAAAGATTCTCCAATCGCATTTATATTTGGACTGTTGGCCGGACACGGAATGGTTTTTATATTTTTTTTATCCAAAGTTTTGGTTACAGATGAAGCTTTATGGCACGGAACTCCATTATGCATGAATATGCAATCTCCATTTGGAAACCAGCTGTTCAGTTGTAGAATTAGTCTTTTTCAAGCACTTTTTTATACTGATACTAGTCCATCATACCTTCTACAATGTATAAATACCCAGTATCTTGAGAAAACAGCACGCTCCAAACCATTACTTTAGTAGGATATTTAACCATTTGTGCTATGCATTTCGGGGGAAATTTCTCAATGGTCCTTCTCTTTACATATTGACTGCGTTCTTCTGATATCGTAAACATTGATTCATCAGAAAAACATACCTAATAGACAAAATATTCCGTAGGGTATGTAATTTGTAGCTAAATATTCTTATAAAGAATATTTAATCAAATTTATAAACAGTTCTGTTTCTTTAGTCAGTACGAAATCAAAATATGATTTCAAGAAAGGTAACTAGCAACTTAAGTTTAACTGATTAATTAAGGGAAAATTAATAATTCTCACTTTACTCCAGTCATTTTCAAATAGTTTTTTTTATAATTTTTGCCTAAGAAATTCTCCTCGTTACCATAGCAGATATGATTTTAGCCTTTCTTCGAGGACGATGAGCATTGAGTCAAGCTGAGACAAGTTTTTTATGGATATAAGAATCATATACATTTACTCCATACGTTTGCAAAGAGATTTTTAGCTCTACATTATGTGCTCTATTGTTAGTTATAGCAATTGGAAATAATTTCCTTTCTGTTCTTGTTGTCAATTTTCTTTTCATTTCGCATTTTACTACTCTCAAATTTTCATATTCGCATTTTGAGTCCAAGGATCTTTTAATTCTACACACAAATTCTTGCGAATTTTTTGCTTTTTTAGCAATTTCCTGCTGTGTATAGTTATTTTCTTGGATGAGACACTGCTACAGCTATTTTTGTGGAAAGATAACACTACCTTTATCCGTAATCGCACAATAATCCTTTGACAAATAGAAAAAGTTACCATTTAGTAATAAAAAAAAGTAGAAAAGTATAAACTAATCAAAACAACAAAAATATTTGTTTTGAGAATAAGATAAAACTGATGCTAACTTAAGAGAATTAAGAAAATACTAGCTCAGCAAGCAGATCATTTAATTGTTTTTTTTTTTATTCGTTTGTTAATCAACCAAATTCTTAATGCAATGCAAACAATTTGATTATTTTGGATCAAATAGTTTTCTTTTTTTTAAATGAAAACATTTAACAAAATTATGTCTCAAAATTATTTTAAAAGAGCGAAAAACTGACTAGATTAACAAAATAAATTACATTTCATGAAAAATTACAAGTGTATGCAATATTAAGCTAGGAAAACTAAAAAAAAAAAAAAAAAAATCACAATTATTCTAATAATTTTCACACTTCTATACAAATATACTCTTTCTTTCTTGTGTTTACTGATAAGATATACTATTATTTTAACACAATCAACTGATTGGTAAATTTATCATAAGAATCTGAATATTTCCAACTAAGATAAAAATCGCTCAGGCCGGGAATCGAATCCAGATACTTGGCTTACAAAGCCAATGCTTTACCTGTTAAGTAAACAGGGCGATAGCCGTCTGAGACTTTTTGCTTAGATAACTTTATTGGTCATAACATCTGGTCTGTCATTTAGACAGTTCGGCAGTATAAACCTTAGGTAATGAAACCCCATATAACGATGGATACGTAAATATACTATAATTTTAACACAATTACCTGAATGGTAAATTTATCACACAGATTTGAACATTTTTTCGCTCAGTTGGAAATATTCAAATTCGTTTGATAAATTTACCAATCAGTTGATTGTGTTAAAATAATAGTATATCTACGTATCATTATATGGAGTTCCATTTCATGGGGTTTATTCTGCCGAGCTGTCTAAAAGATAGACGAGATGTTATGGCCAATAATAAGGTTATCTGAGCGAAAAGTCTCAGTCAGATATCGCCGAGTTAGATTAATAGGTAAAGCATTGGCCTTGTAAGCAAAGTATCTGGATTCTATTCCTGGTCTGGGCGGCTATTAGCTCATTTAGAAATATTTAAATTCGACTGATAATGTAGTTAATAAAAAAAAACAGGAATCGATTTATTGCCTATTGCTTGCAGCGCCATCTATCGCTTTTACTTTAAACCAAAGTCAAGGGTCGCAATAAAAAAAAACTACCTGGCATTGTACATAAACTTCCTATAAGAATTGTTTTAATTGCTTTTATTATTTGAAAATTATTGAATTTTAAAATCAGGCAATTCATTTTATGACACCCCGGTTATTCTTTAAAATTTATGAAAAAGTGAAAAAACTGGTTATTTAATACCTTTAAAAATATGTAAATAAGAAAACATTTTTAGTCATTTAGTTTATATAAGATATAACCTAAGAAGAAAATTTCATTTTTTAAATAGCATGCAGGGCAACTCTACCAAAAGAGAAAAATATATTCCTGACATTTTTCAGACCTTTTTGCGCACTAAAATTAAAAAAAAAAAAAAAAAAAAAAAAAAATAAAAAACTTTATTAATTTTATTTTTGTTGTTGAAAGTTTTTCTGCTGATCTGTTTAAAATTCTTTTCGCAGTACTTTACTTAATTGAAAAACATTCACTTAAGTAAATTATTTTTGTAGTTTCACGGAAAAAAAATTTGTTTCGCTTGAAGTACACATCATATCAATTTATCATGAAAGGATCTTTTAAGAGAACTTTATTAAATAAAAATAAGATAGTGATGTAATGCTATTCAAAAGTCCTTTTTACTTTAATGGAATATTTGAATAGTACTGTATTAGTAAAGAAATGAATATACTTTGCTAATACGATGGAAGATAGCTTAGCATTAAAAGTTCACATTTTACTTTTTATGTTATAAACAATGAACTTAATAACTGGATGTATATTTTTGCGAAATTATCTCTCATATTAAGAGAGTTTTCTTTAGAATTTGACAAAATTAAATTAAGATTTTCGAAAGAAGAGTCTATTTATATTATAAAGAACAAACGTGTATGTGCTTAACACCGACGTCATTTTGTCTGTGGCAATATTGGACTTCAATTTTCGCATTCATGGCAAATACTTAAATTCTATCATACATTTTCAATCTTTACTCCATAGAATAAGGGGTCAAAAAGAACAATCAAATGCAATTTGTTTGAAAACTATATTACAGTTTAGTAACTGTTTTGTGTTTTAAAAATAATTTTCATACATGATTTGTTTAAATATATTCTTATCGAGGGAACACGATTATGAAAGATAAATTCGTTTGCAACTAATTTAATATAAATTGATCAGCAGTTATTTCCCTTTTAAATTTTGTAACGAAATTAAAACATTTATTAATCAATAAATTTAAAATAAAATAGAAAATATATAAAATATAAAGCCAAGACATTTAATTGAACTGTGCCCTACAATCATAGGAACTATGAAAAGGGGAAAAAATGCTGAGTCTAAACCCAAAACTTCTGTTATAAATTCTGGAGCGAAGTCTAGACGAAAGTACCGCTTTTAACCGCTTCCCTGATTTACACGTACATCATACAGGCAATGTATTTTTGCCAATCGTGATTTGCCCATACTACATACGGGCATACATATTCCGAAAATGATTTATTATTCTCACCAGTAAATTTTGCATTATTGAATCCGAACACTTTTCTGATATATTTAAAAGGAAAATTTCAGTTTTGAAAAACCGGTGATAAACGAATAAAAGTTCTGAAAAAAGCATGAGAAAAGGAAAAAAAAAAAACATTATTGCAAAGATGTTGTTTTTCAAAAATATTGATGACTTAAATGGTTAATAGATTTCTAAAACTCTAATTTAACACATTTTTGCTATTTTTCTTATATATATGATTTTTAAAATTGTTTGTTGGATTTTCTAAAACTATTTATTAAATGCATAACACCTATTAGAGTTAGTTACCAATGCAAAAATAAAGTTGTCACCTAAATTCTGTGACGTGAGTCGATGTTTATGTAACGTTTAAACATCAAATTATCTATATTATTCATATCTGTATCCGTAATGCCAAATTTTTGATATATTTTATTAAAAATACTTCTTATTTTTTTAACACTTTCTAACAGAGTTGAATTTTTTTATGATTTCGGTTTGCCTTGTCCGTCTGTCCGCGCTCTAATTCTCGTAAATATAATAGGATTATCCTGAATTTTTTTTACGTTATTGACGTCTACCCTAGCATAAACTCTATTTCGAATTATGTTTCAGGTTATTTTACCATTAAATTAAGGCCTAAGGAAAAAAAGTCGTTTCAAATGAATTTTAAGGACAGCACATTTTCTCAAATATTCTAAAATTTATATGCATTTTCGAAATGCAGTAAAATATGCATTCTGTAAAATGTGCTTTTAAAAAATAGCTATTATTTATTTACAGGGCCACACTAAAGAATACATTGCAAACTAGTGAAGGGGAGAATTGCGTGCGACATATTTTAATTATATAAAACTATTTTATGAATAATAAAACTTTTACACGTCACTGAGGCTTGGTAAAAGCTATAAGATATAGTCATGCATAATACGAAAAGCATAGCATTTACAGGGACACACAAAAGCTTTAAAATAATATCTACTTTCCGTAGTATTCAGTATGTATGGCTGATGGATGGACAAAATTAAATTATGATATTCGCATTTAAGTTATACTAAACTATGCCTGTTATACGTTTGCGTGTAAAAATGCTACACCCTGCAGTTGATATGCAGGGCTACACAAAAAGATATCGCAAACATAACTGAATATGAGCGTAAATTACTTAATGCTAGTTTTTAAGTAAGTTTTGCATTTTTACGCTGAACTACATTCCGTTTAAAAAAAAAATGTAGAATATTTATAAAATGATTGATATACACGGTCACGCAAAAAATTGGATACATGGACGCCTATAAATGGTAGTTTCTGTTAATGTGAGTTTATTAGTTTTAAGAGTGTTTTAGTTTAAAGCATTCTTATTTAGTATTATTTATTTAGTAGAATATATTCTTTAGATTAAAGAATGTTTTTTGCTAAATACTAGTGTGTAATAAACGTACTATATAAATTACATACTTGAACAAAAGTATTCAATATGTATCTAATATTAGTATAAAATTGCTTAAAGAACAAAAACAACCTGCTAGGCATTTTCTTGCTAAACTAAATTTCCCCAAAATATTGTATGTATATCAAGCGACAAATCAAATACAGGATCGTTCAAAAGTATTGAAATAAATATTTGGCTATCAGCAGTAACCTTATTTTCTAAATTTTTAATAAAGGTACCAGTTAGTGTTAGGAAGTGTTTCATAATCTATGCTTAACACATGATTTTTCTTACTTGTTTTAGAATAAAAGTATTCACTTTAATTATGAAAGGAAACTCATGATTTTCTAATATTCTGAACACATCAGAATTTCTGAATGAAAATTATTTCCACAAAAAACAACACTGTTTTTTTAAGTATATCAAAATAGAAAAGACGCATGAGACGTAACACCCACTCTCATTAATTTTACTTTAGCTTTTTGTAGGCAGTTGTTACATGTAACTAAATTTTATCTAAGTGTTTATGCATACAGCGTGATCCAAAAGTCAGGAGGAACTTTAAAAATGAATAATTCGAAAACGAATAAAGATACAAAGATACGCTTTGCACCAAACGTATGTAAAAGAATCCGGGTTTTGTGTGGCAACAAAAAATAGTTCTGTTGGCGACCAACAGATGGCACTATAGTGATTCATTGCATAAAATATGATTTATAAATGAAAAAAAATGTTGAAAACTTACAATTCAGCTTAATTACAGTTAATTAGTACTACAGTAAATGTTTCATGTGATGTCCATCATTCATAAGTACAGCTGTGAGATGAGGCACCTCAACGTTCACAGCATAGATTAGCATTCCTTGCATTATGGCAGACACATTTTGACGGATGGCATCTTTCAGTGCTGCTATTGATGCAGGTTGATCGTGGTACACTTTTGACTTCAATAATCCCTATAGCCAAAAGTCCCTCGGGGTCAGATCGGGAGATTTTGAAGGCCATGCGTTATTGAAGTAGCGACTGATAATGCGATACTCCTTCAAATATTGAGCGTAGCAGGCGTTATACAGGCAGAGCAAAATGAGGTGGTGCTCCATATTGCACAAATATGACTGTTTGGAGAGTGTGTCGCGCTTGCAATTCAGGAATCCAACAGCGCCATTTGTTGGTCGACAGTAGAACTTTTTTTTTCGAAGCCACACAAAACTCGTTTTTTTTTCCATCTGTTTGGTGCAAACCGTATATTTGTATCTTTATTCGTGTTCGAATTATTCGTTTTTAAAATTCATCCTAACTTTTGGATCACCCGCGACTTTAATTCACGTGTTTCATAAAACAGTGCAAGAAATTCACATAAGTTAGAAGTGTCTAAGTTTTTTAACTCTTCGAAAAAGTGTACTTTTCAGCCAAAATCCCCATTATCTTCTAAAGTATTCGTGCAATTACTATAAAAACTATTTTTATTGTGGAATATATGTGTAATATCATACGGGTCGATAGGCAGACAATTTACAAAAAAATAATTAGCTTCAAATTTTTTTCTAAAAAATTACGGTTGTTCTAAAATAAATAGTTTTAATCGCAGGAAAAAAACTGTTTTGCCATATATCTTGAGCATAATCCATTGGATAGAGATTCCAGATTTCATAAAAATCGGTCAAGCGAAAATCTCAGGAAATGGGTCTTAAAATCATTTGAAGGATATGGCAAAACAGAGTATAATAGACTGAGCATCAATAAAGAAATGAAAAGAACACGAGTAAAAAATGTCATGTTGCAAAAAACAAGAATAAGTAATGAATAAATAATAATAAATAATAAAGCGTAAGTACATATATAATCATCCAAATGCACATCAGAAATTCCATTTATATGTTAACAGCCAAAAATTGAGTCTTTCACATGTATTTAACACGAATCATAGATATTAAGAAATATGTGTATTAGGCTAATCAAAAAATCTGTTTCTTTGCAAAGAAAATAGGCTGTTTACAGTGAACCAGGATAATTGAAGAATAATTTTTTTTTCAATCAACCTGATATTTTTCAGTCTTATTGCAATTAGTCTAAAAAATGCTAGACTAAATGGAATAAGACAATTTATTTCTGAAGCAGCCTGAAATTTTTAGACCCACTGTAAAGATTCTAGTTAAAATTAGGTTACATAAAAAATGACCACATGTACTAATTCCGTTGAACTGTAATCCGATTTGAGCAAGACAAACTATTTCACAAAATGCTACTTGACAAGAACTTAAAAAATCCATTTATAGTTAACCAGGAATCCGACCTGTATTTATTAAAAAAAAAAATCTACTAAATAGTAGTCCGTACTGAGAAATACAACTAGTTTACACCGACACGTACCAACTATAGCATGAATATTCGAAATTAAGTCTATCCTAAATCCGACACAATCCTAACGAAAGAGAAAATTCCATCTAACCATAATCCGATTTTTGCTAGATAAAATAATTCTAAAGATTTCAACAGAATTTGAGGTGCAACATACGCAATCGTAGCAGGACCTGAAAACTCCATTTGAATTAAACTTGAAACCCGATCTAAAACCAAAATAATAATAATAATAATAATCGAACCGTAAACTAATCTGAAAAGACAATACAATTTTGGCGACAAGAACCGATCAGAATATAAGACTTTGAATTTAAGAATTCGAATTTATCCTAAACTCAAGAAATTTCAATCATAACTTGAAAGTTAAAATTAGCCTAATCAGAAATGAATTGGTATAAATTAAAAGCCTTTTTAATTAATTCTGTACGTTCATTTTTCGATATATTACACATAATTTAATTTAATTAAAGACAAGAACGTAAATAAGTAAAAAAAAACAATAATACTAAAAATGTTCAGTGAATTCATGCTAAAAAACTTAATATTGATAAGGATGAAAAACTACATCCAAAAACGTAGTTTTGATCTTTTAAAGCTATTTTATTAAAGTACATTCAGCTTTATCTCTAATCGTTGAGATTTCATTGAGTAAACCACTAATTTTCGATTTAAGTATTTAAAGACATACTACATATACTAATGTAATAAAATTTTATAAAATAAATAATTGTGCGTAAATGATTTGATTTTTTTTTAAATAGGATATTATCTGTAACATATAATTTTATTTTTGACAATCATTAAAAGAGATTTCGAAAAAAATGATTTCATTATCATGTACGGAAAATAATTCAATTATAACAGACATAGTGGTTACTTCTGATTGAATTTTCTCTAATTTAAGCTATAAAAAAATCTTTAAAGAACTGTTATCGAAAACCGAAAGAAAAATTCTAGATAGATGGTTAAAAAAATATTATGTGGGAAAAAATTAGACTTCCTTGAAAATTCATTGATGTTTAAAATTATGCTAATATTTACAATTTTCCTATTTCTCGTAAGATATTAAGCGGGGTTTTTTCCTGAATAAAATTCGTTTAGTGATATATATATATATATATATATATATATATATATATATATATATATATATATATATATATATATATATATATATATAAAACTTTAATTACATTAGTTTTTTCTTTCGCCGTATGTTTTAAAAGTAAATACGTTGGATTAACTTATGAGAATATTAGAATATAGTTAAATTTATGATATGTGGTTTGCCATTTTATGTACTTAACCCTCTGAGCGTCTTACAATCGGGAAAATTGTAATGTTGTTTTCCATGCTTTTTGTTTTAAAGGCTTAGAAAATATGATTTATTCAATATTATATTAAAAAAAAAAACTTAATTGAAACTTAATTGCAATATGAATGTAATCCTTGAGAGTATTTATCATTCTAAAGTGTATTGAAAAATCATTAGATTTAAAGAATTACAGTCTAGTCTCTATATAACTAAATCCACCGTTTCAGTAAAAAATTAGTTATATAGAGAAATTCGATGTATAGAGAATGATGTTAAAAATCGTATTTAATGTGTGAAATTTGAACAAATATTATTTTTGATCTTTTGAATTAAGAATTTGAAGTGTTTAAAAGTAAATATTAACTTAACATTTTATTTCTTAATTATTTAAGCTGTTTCAAAAAAGAGAACAGACATTTATTTGAAAGCTTAAAGAAAATCAAATAAGGAAGACTTGCATTAATTTCAGACGTAGAATTCTGTATATAATTTTTTTTTAAATTGTGTGAAATTTGAACAAATATTCCTTTTGATCTTTTGAATTAAGAATTTGAAGTGTTTAAAAGTAAATATTAACCTAACATTTTATTTCTTAATTATTTAAGCTGTTTCAAAAAAGAGAACAGACATTTATCTGAAAGTTTAAAGAAAATTAAATAAGGAAGACTTGCATTAACTTCAGACGTAGAAATATGTATATATATATTTTTTAAATTGTTACGCTCTCAAAAATATGCTCAAATTTTACCAAGGAATTAAAAATTGTATTTAACATTTTCCTCCATTTGAAGGCCTCTCTTATGTGCCTCTCATTGATTCCTCTCTTACATGTGTATCAATCCAATTGATGCTGTTTTGAGAAAGATGTGGAAAAGGGTGTGGGATGGGGTGAATTCGTTGGACTTAAAGAACAAGGAAAGAAGTAATATATATATAAAACTAGGCACTGACGATAAATCAAAAATAAGTGATGGATAATTGATTCCATATGATTTCGAAGCTTTTTAAAACTGTTTTTTATGACCAATTTATGAAAAAATTCATTATATGGAGATAGATATTTCGCTATATAGAGACTGTTTTTAATGTAATCAAGCGAGAAGGGAACTACTAAAAATACTACTAAAAATTCTACTAAAAATTCGTTATATAGAGAAATTCGATGTAAGGAGTTTCGTTGTAGAGAAACTCGACTGCATATTATTTTAAATATTGTCTATATTGCAGTGAAACCTAGAGCTTAGTGAGTGGAATATTACGTAATATAACCTTAGCTGTAAAAAAGTCTTAAAGGGACTATTATCGAAAACCGAAAGAAAAATTCTAGACAGAAAATTAAATAAATATTATGTGGAAAAAAATAGATTTCCTTAAAATCACATTCATGTTTAAAATTATGCTAATACTAACATTCTTCCAATTTCTCGTAAGATACTAAACGGCTTTTTTTTCGAAAGAAAATCATTTTGTGCCATCATTTAAAAAAAAGCTCTAATTGCATTGAAGGGTTTTTGTCGTATTTTTAAAAAGTAAATACGTTGGATTAACTTTTCATAATGTTGGAAAATAGTGAAATTTATGGTATGTAGTTTTCTATTTAAAGTACGTAATTAAATAAAAAAAATAAATTCGTTTTTCATTTAATTTCATTATATTGTTAAAATGTTTACTTTTAGTGAATGTATTTTTTTAGTGTAATATAATTTTTTAAAGTATATGGATACATTTCTTTTTTAATTATTCTGTCTAATTTAATATGCAGAACAGTAATAAAAATATTAATTTAGTATTTAAGCTATTATATTCAGTATTAATAATGAAGATAAAATAAATATTTATGTAGTTTAGATTTAAAAATCACTTTTAATTAACTTGAATCGTGGTCCATAAAAAATTATCTGTAAAAATTTAAATAAAAGCAGGCAGTTTTAAGAGCATCTTTAAGACAAATTTTTACATTTGCTTAAAAAATACTGTTTTTAAAGTGTTAGTTTTTAGTAAAAACGCAAAAGTGTTTAATGTTTCTACCAAAGAAAGATTCTCCAAATTTTAAATGTAAAATTTTAAAATTAACAAGAGTTGAAGAAAAATTAGATTAACTAGATTATGAAATTTTAAAATTATTTTTATTTAATCGATGTTAAATAATGAAAACAACAGTTGTCGAATAAATCTCTTTAGAAAAACCTTTTTAAATAAACAACTTCTGACAGAATGAGAAGTGAATTGGTACAAATTAACAGCATGTAGGGTTAATTTCCCTTGTGAGTTTTTTGGTGCATTCCATTTATTTTAAGTGATTTAAAAATAAGAGTGTAAGTACATTAAAATAAAAAAAAAGTTACAGGGTGTCCAGCAAATATAAACCTGATTTTAAAATTAAATTTCTCAAAAACAAAGATCGACAGAATTATGCGGTGAACGGTTTGTTTATTAGGTAAGCTGTAAAAATCGTATACAGAAATTTCGAACGGTGAATAACTTGACAAGATTGTGTTGTGATTGCAAAGAATGCTTTTATTTTACTTTTTTTTGTTTTAGATTGCTTGCAGAGATCGTTTTTCGGCTTACAATGCTATAGTTTGATTTTCCAATCTAAATTTCTTGAATTTCGAAATTTAAAAAAAAATTAATTCCAAAAATCTTTAAACTATGGCAATTTAAGCCGAAAAACTCATTCTCCGCAAACAATCTAAATCAAGAAAAATGTCAAATCAAAGCATTATTTGCAATCAGAATACAATCCTTTCCAAAGATTCACCGTTCGAAACTTCTATATAAGATTTTTACAGCTTACCTAATAAACAAACCGTTTACTGTTCTGTCGATCTTTGTTTTTGAGAAATTTAATTTTAAAATCAGGGTGTTATTTGCTGGACACCCTGTATTACGTTTAGTGAATTTACACTAAACTCTGTGAACATTTATAAGGATGAAAAAATTATACTTAAACACGTACTTTGATCATTTAAAGCTATTTTAGTGGAGTAAATTCTGCGATATCTGCAAGTAATATCTGCAATCTTTCAGATTTCATGTAATAAAAACCAATAGTTGTCCATTTACATATTTGAAGAAACATCACGGATTCTGATTTAATACACTTTTGAGAATAAATAATTACGCGTAAATGATTTGAAATTTTAAAAATTAACACATTTTGTGCAATACAGGATTTATTTTCGACAGTTATTAAAAGAGAGATTTTTGAAAAAGTGATTTCATTATCATCTACAAAAAATAATTCACTTTCAAGTGACATAGCGGCTTCTTCTAATTGAACTTTCTCTAACCTTAGCTGTAGAAAAAAAATCTTTAAAGAATTACTATTGGAAACCGAAAGAAAAATTGTAGGTCGAAGGTTAAATAAATATTATAAGGGGAAAAAATTTCCCTGAAATTTCTTTGATGTTTAAAATTATGCTAATGATTACATTTTCCTATTACTCGTAACATACTAAGCGCTTTTTTTCGTATGTAATTCGTTTAGTACTACCATTTTTAAAAAAGTTGTAATTACATTGGAGTTTTTTCCGGTATTTTTTAAAAGTAAATACGTTGGATTAACTTTTCAGAATATTAGAAAATAGTGAAACTTATGGTATACAGTTTGCGAATTTAAGTACGTAATTAAATAAAAAACATGAAATTGTTTTTCATTTAATTTCATCATATTATTATAATGTTTGCTTTTAATGGCTGTATTTTTTAAGTGAGATAGCAGTTTTTTGTTTTAAATATTGTCTAATTTAATATGCAGTGCAGTAACGAAAATATTAATTTAGAAATTTAGCTAAAAATTTTTATATTAATAAAGGGAATTATGTAAACATTTATATAGTTTAACTTTAAAAAAACATTTTTTGTTAGTTTGAAGCATGGCTCATAAAAAAATTAACAGTAAAAATTAAAATGCAACTAGGCATTTTTTTTTTTTTTTTTGGAGATGGAAGAATTGCTACATTTACTTACAAAATACTCTTCTTAAAATATTTGTTTTCAGTAGAAACTCTAACGTGTTTAAGTTTTCTTTCATCAACTAATTGTCCAAACTTAACATGTAAAATTTAGATATAATAAGAAGTGTTTGCTAAATAATTAATTTTGATTGATTATTTATGTTCATGATGTTTAACATCCAGTGGCGATTTCTTTCTTTTTTTCTGTATTTTGCCTCTATTATGATGCTATATTAAATGTATAAATTCTGCCGCGAGATTTGTTCTTTTATTTTGTCCCTTAACCCTTTAACTACCGCATTATGAATTCATCAAAATTTTACATTCAAAAGCATTTTACGTAAATTGTTTAAACTAAATGAAAAGATTTACATAATCATTTAATAAGTTTTTGAAGGATTTTAGATGGATTGGAGGATTTTGAAGCATTGATTGAATTTGAATTTTCAGGGAATTTGTGCAATATTTAAAACCCCACTTTTATTTTAAATTGTTTTCTTAGTATTGTTAGAATTATAATATGTACAAATATGATGGTCTTGCAATATGAATATAGAAAATTTCCGAATTGAAAAATCTCCATACCCCTCGGTTAGCGTCAAGAAAGCTGAAAAGATACAAAGGGAAAAGAGACCATCCTTTTAAAAATATTTTTGTTTTTAACCGACTTCAAAAAAGGAGAGGAGGTTTTCAATTCAACGCGTATGTATTTTTTTTATGTATGTTCACCGATTACTCCGAAACTGTACACCCGATTAATTTGGTTTTGGTGTTAAACCGAAGAGCTTGCTTTCGAATTGGTACCACTTCTATATCATATAAATTGGTTCAGTACTTTTTTAGTAATTAGGCAAAAACTAAAAAAAAAATTAGTGATTTTTCGCTAATTAAAAGTGTTGAATAAATTGTCTAAAAGAAGTGCAGTCAGGATGGCCGAGAGGTCTAAAGCGCTGATTTAAACTTTGGTTTTCGAAAGAGAGAGTGGGTTCGACCCCACTCCTGGCATACATGTGTACAGGATCCTATTTTCGTGTTATAATTTTTACATATACATTTTACAAATTAAATACTAATTATGTAATTAAGAATATTTTTTTATTAACCGACTTCAAAAAAGCAGAAAAGGTTATCAATTCAATGAGTATGTACATATTTTTTTATGTATGTTCACCGATTACTCCGAAACTATACAACCGATTAATTTGGTTTTGGTGTTAAACCAAAGAGCTTGCTTTCGAATTGGTACGACTTTTATTTCATATAAATTGGTTCAGAAATTTTTGAGTAATTAGGCAAAAACTAAAAAAAATTAGTGATTTTTCGCTAAATAAAAGTGTTGAATAAATTCGCTTAAAGAAGTACAGTAAGGCTGACCGAGCGGTCTAAAGCGCTGATATAAGGTCTGTTTCTCGAAAGAGAAAGTGGGTTCGAAACACACTCCTGACATACATGTGTATAATAAACTTTTTTCGGATTATAATTTTTACATATTCATTTCACAAATTAAATACTAATTATGCAATTAAGAATATTTTTTATTTAACCGTTAGCACAGAGTGTCAAAGATATTTTATCAATTCAATATTTTTTATCAGTGAAAGAGTACTTAAATAAAAGATTTGCGAAAAGTAACATCACCTTGAATAAGTTCGCCGGTAAATTCGTGACAGCCGGGCTGTCTAAGGCACCTGATTTAAGCTCTGGTTTTCGAAAGAGAGCGTGGGATCGAACATCACCACTGACGTAATGTATAATATAAAGTATTTTTTCGGTATTACATTTTTTTAACTGACTTGAATAAAAAAGGAGAGGCGGTTGTTATCATCAATTCGACGCGTATCTATTTTTTTAATGTATGTTCACCGATTACACCGAATCTATCCAACCGATTAAACTACTATTTGAGTTAAATAAAAGAAGCTACATTCGAAATCGTACCACTTCCATTTCATCGAAATTTGTTAAGTACTTTTTTAGTAATTAGGCAAAAACTAATAAAATTAGTGATTTCTCGCAAATTAAAAGCAACATGGACGTTGTATAAGTTCGCCAAACAGAATGCAGTCAGTATGGCCGAGTGCTCTAAAGCACCTGATTTAAACTTTGGTTCTCGAAAGAAAGCGTGAGTTCGAGACCCACAATTGACATACGTGTGTAATGATCTTTTCCGTCTTATAATTCTTAATCGACTTCAAAAAAGGAGGAGAAGGTTATCAAATCGACACGTATGTATTTTTTTATGTATGTTCACCGATTACTTCCAAACTATCCAACCGATTAATTTGGTTTTTGTGTTAAATGCAAGAGGCTACACTCGAATTAGTACCATTAATAATTTTTAAACTGAATATTAAATCGTAAAAAAAAACTCGTAGATATTTGGATGTGTGTCTAGTGGAAAATTACATGCAACTTGGCTTGGGTGGCACCGACTTCAAAAAATCAAATTAATGTACATAAATATAATAATAGGCATGGTGAATACTAAGCTCTTAATTTTTAGTTTCTATTATATAAAAAAAATATTTTTAACTTCCATTTCATTGAAATTGGTTTAGTACTTTTTTAGTAATTAGGCAAAAACAAATAAAATTAGTGATTTCTCGCAAATTTAAAGTAGCATGGATGTTGAATAAGCTTGCCGATTGGAGTGCAGTCAGGATAACCGAGTGGTCTAAGGCGCTTGATTTAAACTGTGGTTCTCGAAAGAGAGAGTGTGTTCGAACCCCACTCCTGACATGCGTGCTTAATTTATTATATTATTTTCCGTATTATAATTTTTATTAACCGACTTTAAAAAATCGTTAACTTTTCACTAAAAAGAGAAATAAACTTTTCTACCAAAAATTGAACCGGCTTCAAATACTACTGCAAAGTGAAAAAATAACTTTTTATATAATAGTACTAAGAAATTAAATTAAGAGCGTAGAACTTACAATTCGTATTATTATATTTATGTACATTAATTTGATTTTTTGGAATCGGTGCCAGCCAAGCCAAGCTTAAAATTAAATTTCCTTATCCAATGCAAATCGTAACTGAATAAATTTAATTTTTTTAAACTAAATATTAGATCGTAAAAAAATTCGTGGGTATTTGGATGTATGTCTATTGGAAAATTACATGTAACTTTGTTTGGCTGGCACCGACTCCAAAAAATCAAATGTACATAAATATAATAATACGCATGGTAAGTACTACGCTCTTAATTTAATTTCTCAATACTATTATATAAAAAATTTATTTTTTTCTTTGCAGTTGTATTTGAAGTCGGTTCAATTTTTTGTAGAAAAGTTTATGTATAACCAGTAATGGATTTGGAACAAAATAAAGTAATGTATCTGGAACTCATTCTAAACAGTGTTAAAAGAATTATTAAAGACAGACTAATTATTAAAGAATTAACAGTATTAAAAGAATTATTAAAGACAGATTAATTATTAAAGAATTAACAGTATTAAAAGAATAATTAGAACTTATCAGAAGAATTTTTTAATAAGTAGTTTTAATGGTACTTATAAGTACCGTCAAAAGATAAAGAGTTGAAGAATCTTTAATTCTATCGTCTTTGAGATTACCATGGGACTACTTATGATGACTCCATCTATAGTTTCTTTACACTTTTATAATCTTTATAAATATATCTTACTATTCCACTAGATGTAGACACAGTTGTTCGTAACAGTAAGTCAGGCATCTTATATTCGATTATTACTAATGTCCGACTTTAGCTATGAAGTAACAATATATATCGGGCTGCTGAGTGATAAATGTTTTCTGGTGAAGTTACTTTATTTGAACAGGAATCAGCGGCTGATATCCTTCATCAAGTACACGCCTGCCAATCATTGTGGATTACCAGTACAAGGTCTTATAACCATCTCATTTGCATATTTCCAATTTATTGCATATTTATTTAATTGCATATTTAGGTTAACGTTTTACAGCCTTATATAACGAATGTTTTTGTGTTATTTTTTACTACTGTCTTAGTAAAAATACCGATACTAACGCTGAAAACTGTTTTTTATCTCGGTTATTTTTCCGGTTTTTATGAATTTTTAAATTTTTTATGGACTTTTTGCCCAAATTATAGTTTGATGTAATTGCAAAAATTCTCTTGTACGCTTATTTAAAATGCTATGGGCTAATTCCATAAAAACTTGTCTCTGTCACATACAAAGATTTTTAGCTACCAGTATTTTAGAACGAAAAAATGTGACTTATTTTATCGGAGATTGAATAGGACGAAGGAAACTTTTAGAAAATAACAGTCGCCAACAGGCATCGCGATTTTTATCTGTGTAACAGACATGACAAATTTTCATGGAAGAAACCTATCGCATTTAGTTTAAACTTCCTACAATTTAAATATTTCTTGTTAAATTTTTATTTATTTATTTAATTTTTAATCAAGCACTTTTCATCCGCTAAGCTGGTTAGTTACTCCAAACGAAATGTATTGGTGAATTTGATCTTGTTTTTTAAAGCAACATTGGCGTTTATCTGAAAAATCGTCATATATTTGCAAAACCGATTGCTCATTTATATTTCCTAATGTGTCAGGAAATATTTTTATTTTCAAGACGAAATATCTGATTCTCCGTTTCAAAATATTTTGTTCGAGAACTATAAAACAATGTAAAATATACTAAACCATCAATTATCTAACTTATAATGAAAATCTCTTTAAAATATATACAGTAGAAGATGTTAAAAAGGCTAAAAATTCTTAATCGTGTATTAGTAACTAAAGATGTCCCTCCATAATTTTATAATTAAAAAATACAGAATGATATGTTATGTACTAAAACAATCCCTAAAAATTATCTGACTAACAATACAAGTCTCATTAAATTCTAATCAACAGCACTCAAGTTTTAAGAGACGGAACTAAATTCCCATTTGCCTATACACTATCTACCAAAAAGTATTTGTACACTTTCAGTTTTTGACATCTTGTCAAATATTTAAAAATATACTGGTCGGATTCTTCCGGAACTTCAGAAATATAAAGATTATGTTTCACTTTATATTTATTTACATTCATTTGTTAAGCGGGTAATTAGGGGGCCGGCAAAAAAACAAAGAATAATAGAAATATTTGGGATCGCCCTGTACATGAAAATGCACGAAACGACTTATCGCTTTAGAATACAAATATATGAATACAGTAGAATATGTACACTAATTTTTGTGAGAATAGCATGTATATTTATGGCGATAGAGCGATTTTTTTTGAAAAATAAAAAAAATTCTGGTATGTTTTTTGTTTATATCATGCTGGGTTTTTGACCAAATTTAACGCAAATTTCAGAAAAATTGGCAAAATGCAGTAGAAAAAATGTAGCGTAATTGGAATATAAATATATTAAATATTTTATGAAATATGAGTAGTTTTATGAAATAATTTTTATCTGCGCATGCGCGAACGATAAAAATAATTCTTTTACATCATTTAATAGTCAATTCTATGGAGTAACTTATAAAAAAAATCCAATGAAATATCGTGAAAATTCAAAAAGACATCATTATTATAAGTAAGCTGTTTTTACGTTGTTCTCTAAAAACGGCTGAATGATAAGGGATTCTCCACAAATTGATATTTTTTATTGACTGACTTTTAGGAAAAAATTAGTATTTGATGTATACAATATCTAATACAATATTTCTGTTAATAAGTATCTTGACATCTGTGATGGAAAAGAATAAAAGCCCTTTTCCTTTTCTATCACAGGTGTCAAGATACTTATTAGCAGCAATATTTTATTCATTAAATAGTACTAATTTTTTCCTAAAAGTCAGTTAATAAAAAATGTCAATTTGTGGAGAATCCCTTATCATTCAGCTGTTTTTAGAGAGCAATGTAAAAACAGCTTACTTATAATAATGATATCTTTTTGAATTTTCACGATATTTGTTTGGATTTTTTTTTATAAGTTACTCCATAGAATTGACTATTAAATGATGTAAAAGAATTGTTTTTATCGTTCGCGCATGCGCAGATAAAAATTATTTCATAAAACTACTCATATTTCATAAAGTATTAAATATATTTATATTCCAATTACGCTATATTTTTTTTAATAGATTTTGCCAATTTTTCTGAAATTTGCGTTAAATTTGGTCAAAAACCCTCTATGATATAAACAAAAAACATACCAGAATTTTTTGAATTTTTCAAAAAAATCGCTCTATCGCCATAAATATACATGCTATTCTCACAAAAATTAGTGTACATATTCTACTGTATTCATATATTTGTATTCTAAAGCGATAAGTCGTTTCGTGCATTTTCATATACAGGGCGATCCCAAATATTTCTATTATTCTTTGTTTTTTTGCCGGCCCCCTAATTACCCGCTTAACAAATGAATGTAAATAAATATAAAGTGAAACATAATCTTTATATTTCTGAAGTTCTAGAAGAATCCGACCAGTATATTTTTAAATATTTGACAAAATGTCAAAAACTGAAAGTGTACAAATACTTTTTGGTAGATAGTGTATACTAATAAAAGAACAAAACGTTCTGTCTGTGTGTGTGTGTGTTTGCGATGGCTAGCAAAATCTACAGCATATACGAGGCTAAAAAAATTTTTGAGAGTAGCCCCAAATGTCTCATGTACTTGAGCTTCAGAATTTCGAAATTCCAATTATTAACTGAGTAATTAATTAAAATTTGAAGCCCACTCTCAACAAAAATATGACTTTTTTCCCCCTTTTTCATCGTTTTTTCTCAACCCTAATTTCCGTTGGTTTGTTCATGCAGAGTCACTAATAAAGATACTTTTTCGGTTGATTGGTTTATAAAACTGTCCCAAAAATAATTTTAAAAGCTGATACAGGAATAAATAAACGAATTTGCGTGTTTAATCTTTCAAAAGTTACTGTTTTTTAACCTAAATTTTACATTTTAGCACGGAGTTAAAACACTTGCTTTGAAAACTCATTTAATAATAATGAATGTTTAAGAAAATAGATTAGTTCAAATGACGTCAGAACCTAACAACGAATTTCACAACCTGGAATTCATGTTGTTCGTCTTCCTGTTTATTCCTCAACTTTTATTGGTTGAGCAATAATAATTGCGTAGTTGAAACGGATCTGTTTAAATAGCAAGACATATGGTTTATAAACAATTATATATATTAAATAGTAAATATATGATCATAAAAGATCTTACTCACTCTCTTACCACTAAAAATTAGAAATTGACAAAAATAATTCCTTGCTTTCGAATGCTTTATGTTGCTGTTGCGACTAGCAATATTTTAAATACAGTGGAACTTAGATAATTCGAACTTGTTTAATTCGAAATTCTGACTAATTCAAATCTTTTTGCTTGGCCCCTATAATTTTGTATTAAAATAATTTTAAAAAATGTGGATATTTCGAATTTTAATGTGGATAATTCGAATTTTTCGTAGGATTGCCTTTCAAATTTTGCGATAAATATTAATCCTGAGACACAGTTTTTTTTTAATTGTCTTTCAACTTGACAAAATTCCAAGATTTAGCCACACCCTTTAGTCCAGAACAATCTATGAGAGATTGTCCTATTATATTTATTGACAATTGTTCGGCTCACAACAGCATTCCCAAACTGAAAAATGTGGAATTCATTTTTCCCCAACCTACATGACATATGTGGTTCAGCCAATGGAACCAAGGAATCCTCAAAAACCTTAAACATTTCTACAGGCGTTTGTTGGTCGAAAACATCCTCATCGTATATTTTGACATCAAGAATCTCAACATTGTTCCTGGTTCAAGAATGTGTAAGCAGACAAGGGACAAACTCAGTAAGCGAACGATTATGAAATGCTTTCATAAGGCAAGATTTGTAAAGAAAGAAACCGGAGTAAATGAAGTGGAAAACTTTGACAAAATTGATCCTGAGCTGACTGTTGGTAATCGGGAAGATGTAAAATGTGATCTATCAATCCTTTATGAAGACTACGTCAACGTGGACCGAAATATGACTGTGTGTGGCGAGGTAATTGTTGCAGACATTGTACTTCAACTGGTGGAGAACAACCAAGCTGAGGAAAGACTACCTAAAGATGAACAGAAAAAGAAAATACAAGAGAAGCCTTTACCTAGTTCTTCAGAAGCACATGAACTTCGGCGTATTGAAGTTTAGTCCAATGTAAAAGATTCTATTTTTGTGCCAATTGATAAGTTGAAATCATATGCTATGACTCAAAGATTGCATTCGAAAAAGCAATCAAAAATATCTGATTTATTTTCTTAAAAGTGATGACTAATTAAACCAATAAAAAATGTTTGATTTAATGAAGAAAAAGGAGCAATATCCTTAGATAAAGTTTTTGTGTTAAATACTTCATTGTGGAGTTAATCTTTTTTTATTTATCTCTTCTTTTTGAGCGAATACATTTAATTTGAATTTTTGACTATTTCGAACTTTTCTTTTGGTCCATTGATCTTCGAATAATCCAAGTTCGACTGCATAATTTAAATTCTCATTTTCGATGATATTAATGATATATTTTCTTTTCATCTGAGAAGAGTTTTTTAGCACAGAGTTCAAAAGTACTTATGCATTCGGTTTGTGTGTCCGTCTGTCCACAGTGAATATACTCCCGTAAATATACTCAATTGATAAAGCTTATTTAGGATGACTAAAGCATGTTTGGTATTGCATATGAAATATGTACGAAAATTGGTTCATTTACAGAGACACTCAAAAGAAATCGATTACATTACGGTATATGCAGAAAATCGTTTGGCGAGTGTTTTAATGAGATCATGCTATTTCAAATGTATTGAAACTGATATAAACTATCTGTTTTCACTACGATTAAATTAAACACGCAAATCATAGCAATTTTTATTAATTTACAGGGACACACAAAAGAAATCAGCAACAGTACTGTATTTGCGTAATAATTGCTGGAGAGTACGTTTTAAAATTCGGTATTAATTACTTTTTTGCATAATACTCTTTTTATGTAAAATCTATATTTAATATATAGGGCTGCACAAAAGAATTCACACACCATTTTCTTTATTAGAGGAAATTCCTGAAGTCTAATTTTCTGAAATATATGTAACACTTAAATGAATTAAATTTTGAAATACATATTGTTATTTTTTACAAATCTCTATATCATATACAGGGTTGCTAAAAAATCGGATAATTTTCCAAATGTAAATGGGAACAGCTGAAATTCGGTTTTGAAATGTTTTATTTATTAAATAAACTACAAATGAAAGATAAATTGTTTTCGGATGTTTCTAAAGATAAGGGAGCATTGGAAGCGGTTATCGAGTATTTTTACATCGTTATTATAGTAAGTTATCGTAGTTTAAGGAACATCTGTCTTTTTAGCACTTGCTGGAGAGAACGTTTTAAAATTTGGTATGCGCTTTTAAATGTAATTATTTTTTTCCACATTACTCTTTACATATAAATTCTATACATCATATACGGGGCATCACAAAATTATTTGCCTACCATTCTCCTCATTAGAGGATATTGCTGAAGGGGAATTTTCAATTGAAATATGTGTATCTCTTAAATGAATTAAATTTTGGAATGCATGTTGTTAATATGTACGTATCGATGTATCATATACAGGGCTGCTTAAATTTTCGGATCATTTTTCGAATGCAGATGGGAACAGCTGAAATTTGATTTTGAAATGCTTAATATATTTTCACATGGTGATATGAGACGTAATATTTTAATTTTTTAAATGGTGCAGTTTCTTACATTATTCTGAATGTGTTGGATAGTGTTTCATAATCTGTACTTGATGCATGACTTTTTATTTTTAAACATATTTTTAAACACATTTCTACATTTTTCTATTATTTTGGCTTTTAAATACTAAAAAATGTTGTGAGTTTAACGCACACCTGTCACACAGTGCTGCAGGCAGTGGAAATCTGTGTAGGATATTCGTACAGAGCATATTTCATCCCCAATTAATAAGTAGTAGTTATTTCCGAACAATAATTTCACTAAATTTCCTAAATTTTTATTGGATTTTCCCACCCTCTTGACTAATATATGTATGAATAAGCTTAATACTGGAGTTTCCTTCTTATATAGGATTATTAAGGAATTAGTGTGCTCCTGGAGGTGAAAAATTGAATTAACACATTTTATAGAGCATGCAGTAGCAGTCTAGGAGATTCTTATTGATTAATATTGGACTCTTAATTGCGTGCTGGTTATCATTATTTCAGAACAGAAATTTCAACATAGTTCATAAATTGCTATTTGTATCCCCATCCCCTTGGGTAATATATCTACGGAAATAATGAAAATCGTATTATCGTTCGTATTTAGGTTTGTTTCCAAAAAAATGCTTATTCTGGTGATGGAAAGTGAAACTGTAGCATTCTCCAAATCGTGCACTGCACGCCTATTATATCCGACCGCAGGTGGTGGTAATCCGTATCGGATTTTCGTTCAAAACGTACTGCGCCCCGTAGCGGTGAAAAGTGAATTAAAGTACTTTGTAGCACTTACACGGTTAGAATTATTAGTTAATAGTTAGCGTTATTTTTTTAATTTGGCTACGGTTAGGTAACAGTTATGCTACATTTGGGTTATAGTTAGGTTGCAATAAGGTTGCAATTATATTACGGTTAATCTTACGTTATATTTAATTTCCGGTTATGTTATAGTTAGGTTATGATTAAGTTACAGTTAGGTTATGGTAAGTTACAGTTAGGTTACGGTCAGAAAACGGTTAAGTTCTGATAAGGTGACGGTTAGGTTACATTTAGGATTTATTTAAGTTTGGCTCAGGTTAAGTTGCAGTTAGGTTACAGATAGGTTGCGAATACAGTCACCGCAAAAAAAATCTTGACGCTTACGATTTTAGACGTTTTGTTAAATATCTAGAAATATATATAAGGAATTATTCTGAAACTCCAGGTCTATAAACAATATAGTATACTTCATATATTTTCGCGAATAGTTTTCCCTGAAATCTAACAGGGGACTGTCAACAAATTGAAATAGAAAGAAAATCTTTTGGAACACCCTGTCAAAACTAATGAAGCAAAACAGTTTAAACTGCAGATTATTATTATTTGGCTTATTGTAATAAACTGTGTTTATTTTTATGAGTATAGCATGTAAACTCGTAGAGAAATTAAGGTTTTTATAAAAACGGTTCCAAATTTTTCCAAGTTTTTTGCTTATAACTTGCAGACTTCTTCATGAAACACAATGTTCTTTTCAGAAAATATGACAATCCAATATTGTACATAACATCCTGTAATCAGAATTAAAAAATAAAAAACTGTATGTCAAATGAGCAGGTCAGGTTTACTAAATAATTTTTTACTGCGCATGCGTCAACGCTATAAAAATTTCATTTGCATATTATGTTAGTTAAATGTATAGAGCAACTTTTGTGAAAGTCTCAAAAACATAGATTAAAAATTCTGAAAATTATCGTCGATAGAACGAGCTCAAAATCCGTTATTCCCTAAATGAAGCAAAAAGATGACGGGCTGTATCCATATTCCATTAATTAGTGCCTACACAATATTGCACGTACAACTATGTTTGGATAAAACCCTTGATTTTTTTGCTTCATTTTGAGAATAGCGGATTTTGAGTTGATTTTATAGAGGATCATTTTCAGAATTTTCAAGCTATGTTTTTGAAACTTTTACAGAAGTAGCTTTATACATTTAGCTAACATAACATGCAAATGAAATTTTGATATCGTTGACACATGCGCAATAAAAAATTATTTACTAAACCTACTCATTTTCCATGCAATTTTTATTATTGTTAAGTTCTGATGGCAGGGTATTGTGTACAATGTTGTTTCTCATATTTTTAGAAAATAACATTATTTTAAATTAAGAACTCTGCAAATTATAAGCAAAAAATTTAGGACTGTTTTTATAAAAACCTTAATTTCTCTACGAGTATTCAAGCTATCCTTATAAAAATAAACACATTATATTACAAGAAGCAACTTTATCATAATGTGCAGTTTGAACGCTTTTGCTACATTAGTTTTGACAGGGTTATCCAAAAGATCTTCGTTATTTTTCAATTTGTTCACGGTCCCCTGTTGGATTTCGGGGAAAACTTTTCGCGAAAATATATGACGCGTACTATTTTGTTTACACACCTGTAGTTTCAGAATAATTCCTTATATATATTTCTAGATATTTAACAAAACGACTAAAATCGTAAGTATCAAGATTTTTTTTTGCGGTGACTGTACAGTAGGGTAGAGTGAAAAAGACCAAAAAAAAATTTTGGGGGAATTTTTTCTTTGAATTGGTCTAAAAGTTGCCTTTTGGCACACTTAATATAAGGTTAAAATTTCATTTCGTTTGGAATCCATCTTTAGTCCCCTACCAGCTCTAAAAGATTATGCTCTTGATATGTGAAAATCAAGATTTCACTATATAGTGTAAAGGACAAAAAAAAAAAAAAAAAAAAAAAAAAAAAAAATCGGAAATTTTTCTTTAGATAGGTCTAAAATGTTGCTTTTTAGAACACTGAATATCTAATTAAAATTTCATTTCATTTGGAATTCATTTTACTGCCCTACTAGCTCTTAAAGATTATGCTCTTTCTATGTGAAAATCAAGATTTCAGAATGTAGTGTAAATTATTTAACTTTTTTTTAACTAAATTTATGATTTCAGTAAAATAACCCATAAAAATGACTTCTTAAAGTATTACTTCTGAACGATCTAAGTATCGTTGCGTTTTAACTCTTTGAATCGCGAATAAATCCCTAAAATGTGAATCGTATTGTCGCAGAGAAGAGAAAACACAATAATTAGACATGCATTTCACTTATATTTTTCGAATGCACATGAAAGATAGTTCTCTAAATATAAAAGAAATGCAGTTTTCTGAATATATAGTATAGCAATGAAAAGGATATATACGATGAAATGTAAAACGATCATTCATTTCACTCTAATTTATATAGGTCTTTGTTATCAAAATAAGGTATTATCTTTCGTGATTTGATTTTTGCTCATATATATCCGATTCTTGCTACTACTACTACAGCTGCTAATGGCGCTTCAACAACTAAGTTTACACATCTTTCGAATACTTGAATCTAACAGGGAAATTTTTCAATTGCAAAGATGGGACTTTCGATTTTTTTCTGAGAATTTCCAGTTTCTCTCTTGGTACTCATTTAAGAATGTGGGGGTGATTTCATATTCTTGCCAGTTAATAATGTTTATATTGTTTGTAACACTGAATTTCAATATTGAAAAATCAAACTGTCTTATTTTAGAACATATAATATCCTTCATCTTCAATATTCTTCGGAATCCAAAATCTCCAACATGTTTTTTTTAATCAGTTATCATTCCTGTAAATTTTCATCTAATAAAACATTTTGAGCTTTATATTTGCAAGAAGAATTTTTCTTGAAATGAAACAACATAGGCGAATGTATTTTTATCAGAAATTCAGCCATAATCTTCAGATTTTGGGATGAATTCTGCCTTCCAATCTGCAAGCCAAGTAATCAGTTGTCAATCATTTCGAGTGCGACATTCTTGCTGAATTACGATTTACCAGATTTGAGGAGCATTAACCAGATGCAAATGTTTGACACGTCATAAAAAAAATTTTTGGTCTACACTTAACTCTCCAGAGTTCATTTCTCTGTGATAGGAGCAGATATTTTTTAATTTCTATAACTGTCTATTGTTGTATTCGTTTATTTTTGATTTATTTATTTTTATTTATTTACTATTATCTGTTTATTTGTTACATTAAATAATTTCAAAATTATGCTAAATTAACTGAATCCCATAACTCTCATAATTAACTATAATCTTAAAAGTAAATCTCCTTCTTGTAAACAAAATTCAAATTCATGCTCATTGCGTTGTGTCTAATGATGCTCCAAAAATATTTTCAATTACATTAAGATAAATGTCTCTTAGTAAGGAAAATAATCAAGACTCTTGGAATTAAAGAAACCAACTCTTAGATTACTAACATAATAGATTTATTTATAAAATTTAACAATTAGTATTTATTTGATTTAGATATATTAAAACACAATTAGTCATATTAATACAAGACTTCTTAGAGCAAATTAAAAATTACAATTAAATATAATCCAACTCGTGCAAATGATATGAATTTCCTTGGGATAGAATTTATAGTACAAATTGATATAGGCATTTCCCAAAACATAATAAACCACACTTACCCCAATTTCTCATACCCAACCCACTTTTCTGTCTATATAAGCTCCAGCAGAATTACCGTCAGGAATCTCAGAACTGAGCAGATCCTCCATAAGAAACCTTCATGGTCGATTCCAAACATTGCGGCTAGAACAGCGACTCCGGCAAATCTCTCCCAAACGAACATCCCGTAGAAGAAACGAAGAGAGCTATCCTCCCTGGCCCGTGACCGCTCATAGGTTTACAATCTATTCCATCCGTATACCTGTCCTCGCCATTAGAAGATGCCCCTGCCCGCTTTCAAAATATGCGCTCTCATCTCTAGTGCGCACCATATAAAAATACAGGATCATTGGCTTCCCGCAAAATCGTCTAACTCCCGTCGGAACCGCTGACAAGAAACATCATAGCCTCCCACATCTAAGAGGCTTATTCGTACGGAATAGCGGAACAAAAGGGCAAGAGCCGTGAGAGCTTCCAAGCCAAAAGAGAATTATAAAAATTCCGACATCAGAGCTTTCTTTCGCACGGAGGTGCGAGATAAAAAAAAAGTGCAAGTGCTAAGGCCGGTAGTCAGCAAGAGAGTGAGAGTGACTTTCTTTAAAATCGCAACCCCCTCTTTCCATTTTTTTTCTTTAATTAACCGACGGGAGGTTCCTTTAAACACCCCCAAACTTTCATTGGCCAAAATGGTCAACGCCTTTCCTGACGCAGTGAATTTTAAAACAACGCTGACCCCTTTTAACCTCCGCAATCCGGGAGAGTTAAAGCCGGCACCTAAAAGAAAATAACCGTCTCCAAATTCCACCTGCGCGGGATACTTTACGTCAAAACCATATCCCGTCTTCAACTTTATAGATCCCCAAGTCAAAAGTCACATCGGCAAAATCTTTGAAAATGAATTCCTCTTCCGTGCCATTTCCGCGCCGCCTCTTAAGCGGCAAAACCCTCAACCTATCCTAGGAAAATAAGAAGCGATAATTTTAACCATCCCCTTTAACAGGGATCATTCTAGAAATTAAAAAGGGCAGGGCGCATATTACAGAAAAAGGGCAATTTTGTCAAAAAGTGCACATTATTTCATAAAAAGGGCATATTTACAATAAATGCATTTTGTATTGGAAAACCCATTAATATTACTTTTATATCATCTTTAAAATAGTATGCTTTCAACTCATTAGTAACATATTTAGAAAATCTATACATTTTACAATAATTAATAAATGAATTTTGATGAAATTCCGTGCTTTAGTCCTTGAGATATAGCTATCATAAAAATCTGGGAAAATGCTTCATAGTGGCGCCATTTGTACGCCAATTTACACCAAAACTTAATCGGTATCTATTTACCTAGTGCTCTAACAGAACATGAAATTTGATGAAATTCTGTGCATTTTTTCTGGAGATATAGCTATCGCGGATTTCGGAAAAAATGCGTCATAGTGGCGCCCTCTGTTCGGCAATTTACACCAAAACTTAATCAGTCTCTATTTATTTGAAGCTCTAACAGAATATGAAGTTTGATGAAATTCTGTGCATTAGTTCCGGAGATATAACTATCGCGGACATCGGGAAAAATGCGGCACGGTGGCGCCATCTATTCGGCAATTTACACCAAAACTTAATCTGAGTCTATTTATTTCAAGGTTTAACATAATTTTAAGTTTAATGAAATGCCATGCATTAGTTCTTGAGATATAACTATCGGAGATATTGCGGCATAGCAGCGCCACCTGTTCAGCGATTTACAACAAAACGTAATTGGCATCTATGCATGTCAAGGTTTAGCAGAATATGAAGTTTGATGATATTCCGATATTATCAATAAAATATCAATCAATTATAAATTCCGTTCTTGAGGTACGATTATCACGGAAATCGGAGAAAATGCGGCACAATAGTGCCATCTGTTCGGCAATGTACACCAAAACTTAATCAGGCTCTGTTTATTTCAAGGTCTAACATAGTATTAAGTTAGATCAAATTCCATGCGTTAGTTCTTGAGATATAACTAAAGGAGATAATGCGCCATAGCAGCGCTACCTGTTCGGCGATTTACACCAAAACATAATCGGCATTTATCTATAACAAATAATAAAATCGGCTCATCAGTGTATACTATATGTTAAAATTTTTTTATTAAGATTCATGTACTACTTACAAGTAAAGCAGAGTTGATTTCCTGCAGTTTCGAACAATAAAACTTGTTCATCATCACCATTTTATTGTTCGAAACTGTAGGAAATCAACTCTGCTTTACTTGTAATAGTACATGAATTTTAATAAAAAAAATTTTAACATCTAGTATACACTGATGAGCCGATTTTATTATTTATTATATTATCAAACAGTGTAATTGGTCCTCCTATATTAAATGGCATTTATCTATGTTAAGGTTTAGCAGAATATGGAGTTTGATGAAATTCCGTGCAGGATGTACGGTTATCGCGGAAATCGGGAGAAATGCGGCTTAGCAGCGCTACCTGTTCAGCGATTTACACCAAAAAATAATCAGCATCAATGTATATCAAAGTATAACTAAATCTGAAGTTTTATTGAATTCCTTATATCAATTCAAGAAAATGTGTCACAGACAGATATTTTCTAAAAATACTCAAATATTTTTCAAGACTCTCTAAAACATATACATCCATCGAAAACTAAATTTCGAATTTTTTCACGAATTTAATACTTTTTTCTAAAAATAATAGAAACTTAAACGAAGAAAAGGGAGGAATATGACGTATGCTCTCTTCATTAAGGAGTCATTTTATCCCAATATTTCTCTTGAAAAATAATTATGAGACTGATATGGCCCGAGAAATTCAGACCCGCACTGTATCTGCAAAAAATGGATAAATGTCGACCAATGCCCGCCCTAATCAAATAATAATAAATCGACCGGCGGGTCGTATGGGCAGCGTCGTGCGAAAAGAAAGCTGCGTCCGGGGCAAAGTTTCAATTTGGCGTCCCCCACTTCTTCTTTTTGTGACAGGTGTCACAAAATTGAAAAGTGTGGAAACACAAATTCTATTGAATACACATAATGCATTTATCTTACAAGTTTAAAATGCTTAATTTTAACAACAAAACAATATAAGATAAAATTTTCTAGCAAAGGGTATCTAGAAAACAGATGCGAAATAAATACATCTACTACAGTATAACAACCAGCGCCGTGCAAAATGGGGGGCAAAGGGGGCGGACGCCCTGGGCGCTGAATTTTAGAGGGCGCCAAATTTATATTACCAACGTCATTTTTGGCCTGTCACAAGAAAAAGTTGGGGGAGGGGGCGTCAAATTATAATTTTGCCCCGGGCGCAATTTTCTCTTCGCAAGCCCCTGATAACAGCTTGTGTATGTGTGATGAATTCCTTATGAATGAGAATATACAATTATGAGAATGTATGTTTTTGTCACAAAAAAAAAAAAAAAACTCCGCAATATGTACATTTCCCCCCCTTTTTTGCAAGAAAAGAAGAAACAAATTCAGGTTGGTAGAATAAATTTGACGTCCCCCACATTCCGCGCCCGGGGCTACCTGGCCCTGCGTACGGGCCCGAATTTGGTCTGACAAAATTAGGATCAATTTTTAAATGGTCCAAGCCGGCAGAGTTGGAATAATATTTTTAACGGGCGGATTGCCCCAAAAATAAGATTTGTCAGCCGGCAGAGGAAAAAAATATTTGGGCCGGGCGGTCCGATTTAAAAATTTAAATTAAACGGAGGATAAAATATGAACTATTTTAAATGGATTTGACGTTCGCGAGAATAAGCACAAATTTCTGTACAAGCTGATGCTAGTTTGAAAACATCATTATGAAAACAAAAATATAAGATGTCTAACCTAGAGATCGAACGGCACATCGTGTCTGACCTCGCGTTTAATTTATTCAACAGACACGGGCCGGGCCGGAATCAGGCTATCAGTTATTCACACGATAGTGTAACTGGTCAATAAATTTTATAAAAATAATAATTGCAATAATAAATATCTGTCAACGGAATATTATTTGCGGGGAAAATGCCATTCGATTTTCGTAGTTTCCAAATGAGAACACGTGATAAACTTTGCATTTCCGAATAAAATTTAACTATGCAGTACGCCAAAAAAGTAACTCTTTTGCTCTTTTCCTTTTTCTTTTATTGCAAACTATTTATTTTTATTTATGAATTTGTATCTGAAAGTTGAAAAATTCTGAGTTTAATTAATCATTAAAGATATTAAATTGTGTTTAAGAAAAAACGGGTTTTACTATAGCAATTGAGTTGGGCCTGACAGAACCTATTTACTTGATTTTGCAGGAGACAGGCTTGTTCTCATTGATTTTGTCAGAGCTGGCTGGGCCCAGGGCGGTACGGGCCAATGTAACTTTCGTTGCCGCATGTTATGCATAGTCATTTAAGGGCAAGGTCGAATTGAAAACTGAGAAAATATAAGTGGGTCGGGCCGGTCAGAAGTTTTTTCTTTTACATAGTGTCGAACCTACAAGAATTTGATCCGTGCAGATATCTTACTTCCAAAGATTAGTTAACTTTGTTTTCTTTCCACACATTCTGTTTGTAAATTGCGAGTCAAACTATTATATTTTTCTTACTCTGCAGATTCTTTTTACGTGAGATGCGCCGCGTTGAAGAGAAGTGTTTGTTTATTGATGCGTAATATGAGTAATCATTGAATACTTGAGAATGAGAATGCAGTTTACATATTATTTTATTCTGCGATGATTTAATTTAAAAGCATTTAAAAGGAGTTTAACATTTGAGCTGCGTTATACTTTCGGAGGATTTTTTGTTATTGTTTGCTCAGCTCTGCATATAATCGTTGTCTTTATTTAACATAAATAATGTTTTAAATAAGCTATATAATGTAAGTCATTAGAACGATAGGGAGGTAAAAATTGAAATAAATCAATGCAAGGTGAAAATACTTGTATTATCTAAAAATCTTTAATCTCGTACTTTAATAAATATACAGAAGATCGATTTTAAGTAAATTGTTTTTGCTTTTGTGTACTAGCGCGCAACCACTAAAATTAAGCTTACGGATATGTGTATTCTTAAAATTAAATATTTAGTTTACATTTCAATAGATTTTATTTTGCATATTTTTCTATTTTTTGCGGGGGGGGGGGAGGGAAGGAGGGCGCATTAAATAGCTAAGGTTGATCTCTACAAACGCCGCTTTTTATTTCTTCGATTGTGTTTGGATATTTATACATATATTAAATCTCTTTTATCGGATCAACGTTATATTAGCGAGCGATTGTTTCCGCGTAGGTGCAGTAGCCAAAGATATACAAAACTTCTAAATAAATATATGAAAATAAAAAAGTAACAAATTTTTGCTTGTTTTTACATATTTTCTAAAATAATGAAATGGTATTAAAACTTAAGAGGGAAGGAAGAATTCCCTTGCTCTCCTTCATAAGAAATAATAAATGGAAAGAGGAAGAAAACAGGTAGTGAACACGCAGGGCCGTGCGAAAGGAGGGGGGCGGGTGATAGGGGCGGTCGCCTCGGGCTCGGAAGTTTAGGGGGCGCCAATTTATACTACCAACGTCACTTTTGGCTTGCCACAAGAAAATGTTAGAGGAGGGGCCGCCAAAATGAACTTTGCCTCGGGTGCAGTTTTCTCTTCGCACGCCCCTTGAACACGCATTTGCCGAACATTCGGCATTGCGTTCTCTTGTAATTGTCTCGATGTATTCTCGGGCGAAGTGGGGGTGGGAGAGCTAAAAATTAAAGAAAGAAAAACATCAAATTTTAATCAAAATATAAATTTCTTTAGACTATATCAATCATAAAATTGTGGGGCACTGTAAAAAAAAAATTGTAGTTACTAAAGCCGAGTTATGTTTGTATCAATATAATAACATTTATAATTTAATAAACTTTACTATGTGAAAAGTATTAAAACTTATAATATGAAATTTACATTATCGATTTTTCCCCTAAAAAATTCTGTTATTTTAGCATATTTCTTTTCTTATTTAATATATATTCACGTTCATTTTCTTTTTCCCACGATCTCTGATCTTTGTGTTTTCTTTTTAAAACACATTCCCTTAGCAACTTATTTCTTTTTTAGAAAAACAGATTAATTTGAGTACAAAATAAAACGACAAATAATGTTTCTCGTTTTTTAAAGAGTTGGGGTAAAAGGTATCACTGAGTCAAGTGTCAGACCAAATGGTCATAATACTATTTCACAAGAGCAGGTGAAAAGTGAACAGGTGAAATGTTCAAGAGAACAAAGAGAGTGGGAGAAAAAGAGGGAGAATTACATCCGACGTAGCGTACTAGCGTTCAAAAAAGGAAAGATAGATAAGAATTTTTTGAATTTCAATACAAACAAGGCAGGACTGAATCCCAAAATAAAAAGAAGGGCGGACTTCTTCCATGAAAAAGGGCAAGGAGGGCGGCATTTTATCTGAAAGGGGCACAAAGGCGGGCCGCCCTTCCGAAACTCTCTAGAGTGATCCCTGGGCCCTTTAATGATAAAAAAAGAGAAAATTTCAGCAGTCCCTACTTTCTAAAAACACGGATAGCCTTGAGTTGATACTATTTTCTCCCTAAAAACCCGTATAAACACACTATAACAATACCCCCCCTTTTTGCTGAAAATTTTTACGCAGAAAAAATTTTCTCTAACAAAAACAAAAAACAAGAAAAAATTTAAACTATACTCTAAATCTATTGAAAAGTCAAATTTTGCCAACAATCGTCCTGGGATGTGTCTCCTCAACTAATACCCCATATTCTTATCCGAAACAAAACACCTGTCCCCTATAAGAAACTGGAATCATAGCATTAAAAACACAGTACTCACTTTGTGCACTAAGAGTACCCCCAAAAACGACTATAATTCTAGCAATTATACTCAAATTTAGCTATTACCAGAATTTATAAAAAGAAAGAGAAAAAAAAGAAAATAAAAGAAATACTAGGGAAGAAAAAAAACTTAAACGGCCTACCCCACAAGAAAGTAATTGCTCAACCAAAACATACTAAGTTTTACCTAAATTTAATTATTGTTGCTACTTACAATTCAAACCATCTACACGAGCTTTTACAATAAGTTATTGTTCGTTCAGTATAATTCTACAAAAACACTGACAATGCAATAATATATTGTACACTAACACATAAATATATACCTTAATAGATCCTCAAAAGATAACAGTAAAGTATTTCTAAACCAATACAATAAATTCAGTATCCTGCATCTCACTCTCATACACTAAAAGTAGCTTAGGACGATACAATTTCTTGATGAGGTAAATAAAGTAATAAACACATAAAATAAATTCACTGAAAACATTAATATATGTAAGTAATTAAAACAAATAATATAAGCTATTATTTGAAATTAATATATTAAAGTCCAATGTTTGTTTCTCTTCAGTGATGCATCATCCTGAATACCGTACTTAAATATACATATACATGGTAACCCACAGTAATGCTTGACCAATATCATAATTAAAAAATAATAACAATAATAATAATAATAAATAATGCCTCTCGGCCACCATACGACGGTAATAGCTACGATCGTATACAAACTCCTCTGCCTTACACCACATTCCTAAATTCTGCTAAAATAAGATACTCCCTGTAAAACCCCTTATTTTAAAGCACTACCACCACTCCCAAAATTAATTTCAAAACCAGCCAAAGGCAATTCGAATCCACAGATAAAGAAAATAAAATTTTAAAGCTCTATCAAGCATCAAAACCTAGCGTACTGGCATCGAATGCAGCATTGGTCAAACATACTTTACAAAGTCTCCCACTAATATACTCTGCCGACAAATCAATTATTATTGTATCAATGCAAGTTAATAATAACAACAATAAAAAATAATCTTCTAACACATTTTTTTTTCTTTACCATTATTATTAAACGTACAGCAAATCTCACATCATAATATTACTTTGCATTGTCTTATTTTTGCTCCAACACCATGAATCAAATAGTAATAAAAAAATCTTTTCTCGAAATTTTACTTTTATTTACAAGAAAGAGCATCACTGTACTCTTAAAATTTCAGTAAAATTAGACAATGCCACCGAAAAATAACCTCTAACCTTATACAAATTATTTCTTCAAAACTCATATCTATGAAAACGAAAGCTGTATGCGTTTACCTTTTGATGGTTATATCAATAACATCAAATGCACAAAAGAACATATAAACAGCTTAATAAAATGTAACTGAAAATGATTACACATGATTCATTACAATATATATATATATATAGTATAAAAATGCACATTCACACACACAAAAAAACTTTAGAGCAAAATAAATGTAATAGCCCTAAAAACAGAATTGAAAAGTACTCCTATAATTTCTATTACAAATACATATTCTCTGCTACCACAGAAGAGAAAAAATAAAAACAAAATATATTTACACCAGCTCAAAAACAAACAAACAAACAAACAAACAAAAAACTATATACAAGCTAAGACCGTTTCCGTAAACGGTACGAATGAGTTGCAATCTGACCACTTTTTACACAAGGAGTTCGTTGAACTCCCCCCTTTTTTCTCTCTCTTACTTTTTTTTTTATTCTTCTCGGGCTTCCGTTAACTCCTAAAGGAGGTAGGGGTGAAATTATTCTTCCATTTAGTGAACCATTCTGAGTATTGGTATCTGATACCTCTCCGGTCACTAAATTCTGAATATTTACCTGAGTACTCATTCCTGGATTTACATGTATATTTTCAAATAAATATCTTTTAGAACTTCGTGAAAATATCCTTGTGGGATATTCTTTGACTTCACGGTCAATATTAGCAAATTGTTCTTTTGGCTGGAAATTTTTGTTTTCTGGAGCTTCTGGTGCATCAATTTTATATTGTAATGCAGGAAAAATTGGTTTAACTCCAATTTTTCTAAGTTGATTCACATAAACCGTCTTAGTCTTTGCGGGATCCGACACCAACTGAATTTTATAATTTACTTTTCCTAATTTTTCTATGACCCTGTAAGGCCCAGTATTAAGTTTAGCAAATTTTCGAGATAAACCAATCTTAATTGCAGGGCAATACCATAAGACTAAGTCCCCAATTATAATTTTTTTATCGACCGCCGTTTTATTTTTAAATCTCTCCTGATTTTCCGCTGCCTTTTCCAAATTACCTCTGATTTCATTAAAAACAGCTTGCAAAGAAGGGATTAAAGTTTCACAATAGGAACGGCAATCAGAGTACGAGAATTGAATTTCCTGCGCTAATAAATTATACGGAAGTAACATATCTCTTCCTGTTAGCACAAAATGAGGAGATTCATTCGTAGAAACATGCGTTGCTGATCGCAAAGCTAGGAGGGCAAATTTTAGCTGCCTGTCCCAGTCAGTATGAGTGGTATTTACGAGATGCGCTAAATGAGCAGCTAATGACACATGGTATCTCTCGACTTTTGCATTGGTTTGTGGTCTATAGGGAGACGTAGTACGGTGATCAATTTCCAATTCTTTGTACACCTTTTTTATAGCATCACTCACTAACTGGCGACCAAGGTCAGTTATTAACGTTTTAGGCACCCCGTATCGGCAAATAAATTCGCCTAAAATGTCTGCAATTGTATCCGAATCAATTGTAGAAACAGGCCACGCGTCCGGCCACTTAGAAAATGCACAAACAAATGATACTATGTATTTATTACCCTGAGATGTTTGCGTGTAGGGACCCGAAATATCGAGATGCACAATTTGCATGACGTGAGTAGCGATGGGTAATCTTTGTAACTCCGCGTCCTTTTTCGGTTTATGACCGCGGTATTCCAAACACGAGTGACAAGCGCCTATTAATTTCTTAATATGAGCATGCATTTTTGGCCAGAAATAAAATTGCTTGACTCTCTCTAATGTTTTATAAATCCCCGCATGACACGCCACTACTGAGTTATGTGCTAAGTTAAATATTTTTGGGACTAAAGACAAAGGTAAAACGAATTTGCTTTGTATATCCCTTCTATTTCTGCTACGCGTATCCTTACACTTCAAAATATCGTCCTCTAAAAAAAATAAAATATGATCCGGTTTTGTAGAAACTTTATCAGACAGTTTCTGAATGATTGACAAACAAAATGTATCGTTCCCTTGTTCTAATTTAAGTTCGTTAAGAAAGTGCGAAGGGTCATAACTACAGTGTCTCACAAAAGTGATGGGACACTTGTGCTTTATAAAAAGAAACTGCAATAAAATAAATAAACAAACATGTGCAAAAATTTTTTGGATGTGTTTCATATTTAAAGTTAGTAACAATTATTACATAACATACATTTTGTCAAAATATTAAAATATTAATTTAGTAAAAATACAATTGTTCAGAACGGAGCAAAAAATGGCTCACATAAGTGATGGGACACTTAATTTTTTATCAAATATTTATCCAAAAATTTTACTTTTTAAAAGGTTTTAATATTTTGTTGGATTTCCTTTTACTTTTAAAACATGATTTAATCTTTTTGGGATGGATTTGACTAATTTTTCGTGATTTCTGGAGTGATTTTACCCCATTCTTCTTGAAGCAGTGATTTTAGTTGTTGTTTTGAAGAAATGGTGTGTTTGTGAATTCTTGATTCCAATTCTTGCCAAATATTCTCTATGGGATTTAAGTCTGGAGATTGTGGCGGTGTTTTTATTAATTCAGGACAGTTATATAGCAGCCAGAGTCTAACGTTCAGAGCAGTGTGCTTGGGGTCATTGTCCTGGTAGAATTTAAAATCGTTATGAAGGTTCAATTTTCGTGCTGAAGATTTCAAATTTTGCTTTAAAATATCAATATACTTGTACTGATCTATTATACTGTCAATAAAAACAAGATCACCAACTCCAGCGGACGACATACACCCCTATAACATAACTCCTCTTCCACCATGTTTTACTGTTGGTACCAAGTTCTGTTTGCGAAATTCTTCCCTGGATTTTCTCCACACCAAGATTCTACCGTCAGAACCAAATATATTAAATTTACCCTCATCAGCAAATATAACTTTATTCCAGTAATCAGAATTCTTATTTATGTTGCATTTTGCGAAAGCTAGTCTGAGTTTTCTATTTTTTTCACTTACGAAGAATTTTTTCCTGGCTACTCTACCGTGATATCCAGCAGATTGAATTACCCTTCTAATAGTCTCAGGATTAACAATTATTCCATATAATGCTTGTAAATCAGCAGCAACTTTTGAAGCACTATTTCTTGGATTTTTTTTAATATTTCGAATGATAATTCGCTTTATTCCATTGGATAGCTTTGATGGCCGGCCAGGTCTTCTTTTGTCCTGAATCATATGATTCTTTTTATATCGTTCAATGATATTGAAAACTGTTGAACGACTCAAGTTAACTGTTTCAGCAGTTTTTCTAATAGATTTTCCACGTTCAATATGCAAATTAATAACTAATTTTCGAATTTCAGGCGAAGTTTCTTTTCGTTTAGTTCTACACAGAGCTAAAAAACACAAAAATTCCAAAACTAACTGGAGAGAAATACTGCAGACGATTTTATAAATTATTGCCAATTGCTTTTAAGTAAAAATAAAACCCCCAAAAATATTTTTATTGCTTATTTCAGACGATTTTTGTTGCATATATAATGGTGTCCCATCACTTATGTGAGCTATTTTTTGCTCCGTTCTAAACATTTGTATTTTTATTAAATTAATATTTTAATATTTTGACAAATTGTATGTTATGTAACAATCTTTACTAAATTTAAGTATGAAACACACCCACAAAAAATGTGTACATGTTTTTTTTTAATTTATTTGATTAGTTTCCTTTTGTAAAGCACAAGTGTCCCATCACTTATGTGAGACACTGTATGCATCAAAGGAGTACTAACAAGGCTATTTACAAGATGCACATTATCCTTCTCTACAGTCTTAACTTCTGTAATATCACTTTTATCAATGTTTTCAATTTCATGATCTACAAACCGAGATAAGAAATCCGCGACCGAATTGCATTTTCCTTTAATAAATCTTGTCTCAAAATTATAATCTGCGAGCGAACACAACCAACGAGCTTTTCTCGAAGTAGGATCCTTTAATTTTAGAGCGTATGTAAGAGCAGCGTGATCTGTATATACTATGAATTTACGATTGAAAAAGTAGCATTTAAAATAGTTGACCGCCCATACTACAGCTAAAAGTTCGCGTTCGGTTGTAGAATAACGTGTTTCGACTTCTTTAAGTTTCCGACTTGCAAAAGCTATAGGCGCAGGAAAATTGTTTTCGTCAAACTGAGCTAAAACTGCACCCAATGCAAAATTTGAAGCGTCAGAAAATACTACAAAATCTTTGTTAAAATCTGGTAAATTTAATGTCGGAAGATCTGCTAAAGCGTTTTTCAAATCTTCGAATTCTTCTTGTGCCTTATCTGTCCAGATAAATTTAGATTTTCCTTTTAATAAGTTACTTAAATTAATAGCTCTTTTTGAAAAATCACCCAGAAATTTTCTATAAAAGTTGTTTCTTACTATTGTTTGCAATTGTTTCTTACTATTAGGCACTTTAAATTGTTTAATTACTTCCACATTCTTTGTAGTGGGCGATATTTTTCAGTCCTTTACCGTAAATCCCAAAAAGGTAATTTCGGATTTGAAAAAATGGCATTTTGAGGGTTTTAATCTTAGATTGTGCTGCCGCAATCTATCAAAAACTAAAGATAATTTTTCAAAGTGAGATTGTATGTCTTTAGAAGCCACACATATGTCATCAATGTAAATTACAATATTGAGGTCCGCCACATCTCCGAAAATAAAATTCATTGATCTCTGAAATGCGGGAGGCGAACTGGAACAGCCAAATGGGCTTCTTGTATACATAAATAGACCTTTATGCGTGGTAATTGAAGTATATGTTTGATCCTCCTCTTTAATTAGCTGTTGATAAAAACCCGAAGTCAAATCCATAGTTGAAAAATATTTGGAACCCCCCAAAGAATCTATAGTTTCGGTTATGTTTGGCAATGTGTAACTATCTTTTATTAATTGATCATTTAACTTTCTAAAATCCACCGCCAGTCTATATCCACCATCTGCTTTCTTAACTAACATTACGGGGCTAGCGAATTCACTGTTTGACGGTACTAAAATCCCCCCTTCTAGTAGAATATCTAACTGCCTTTCCATTTCTCCCCGTAAATTATATGGGACGTGATAGGGTTTACATTTAACTGGCTTCTCATCTTTCAGTCGAATTTCGTGTTTCACAGTATCGCACCCAGGAAGGTCAAGAACTGATGAGGCGAAGATATCTGAGGTTTTGTTAAGAAAGTCGCGTACTTCTGACCTTAGGGGTTCATTTAAATGATCTAAATCAACGTTACTGTCCCAACTTAAATCAGCATGATCCATAGATCCAATATTTTCGGCGTCAATATGTCCCGTAAACTCATCCTGCTTATGGGGGTAATTTGATATCACTGGTAGTAACACGCCTAACTTAGTTCCTTTATTTACGTGCACTACATTATCACTCAAGTTAGCTATCTTAATAAATAATCTATTTGCATCATTTTCACAAATCGAGGTCCCTACTAATAAATCCCTCCTAAGCGGAGCAATACAAGGAGTAATTAAAACATCTTTTGAATGTATAAAATTTGTTTTTCTGATCCTAACATTAATAATTCTTTCCGAATTCGGAGGAATGCATTCTTTATGCTTAGAAAAAACTGGCAATGGTTCCGGTTTTACTTCGATCGAATTAACATTATTACTAGGGCCCATTAATAATGAAAAACCTGTATTATCGTAAAATAATGTATTGTTTTTTAAATCAATAAGTAAATCAAATTTCTTTATAAAAGGTACGCCTAGAATAATATGGAAATGCTAGGATAATGAACCGTTAGTTACATAAAAATTATCTTCAAAATCCTGATTCTCAATTCGAAAAGTTAAATCAACAGAATTCTTTATTTTAAACTCTCCCCCCAAAACTGTATTCATAGAAATAGAAGTTTTTTTTAATTTATTTAGTTCTAATAAGTCAACAACTTGTTGTGTCACAAGATTACAACTAGAACCTGAATCAATTAATGCTTTACATATTTTTCCTTGAATATTAACTTCGATTAATGGTAATTTTGTTTCGACGTTTTCATTAAAAAAAACATTAAAATTATGACACCTTGTATTGTCTGAGACCGACTCTGTATTACTCAAAGAGGAATTATTATCTCTAAATCCCTGGTTTGCAAATTGTCCATGAGATTGAAATCCCCGGCCCCGATTTCTTGAATCAAATGTGCGACCAGTACCCCTTCCTCGGAAATCCCGTGAATTTTCAAATTCCCGTATGTCTCCCCTATCCTCCAATATATTATCGCGACTCTCATTTCTGAGTTATTTTCGGTCGACTCATCATTAAATCTTTGCCGGGTATGCTGAAATTGAGGGCAAAATCGCTGTATATGACCGGGTAAATTACACCGGAAACAAACAATATCATCTTGTTTCTTTTTTTGCGAATCTTTTTCGAGTTTAGAAATCTTATCTGATAAAATTTGTAACTGATCTTTCAGTTCCCTAGCGAAATCACGAAAATAGTCAGCTTCTGATTGATTATTTCTATTAATAGTAACCGCACAAGCTAAATTAGAATTATCTATTTGCAAAGCCGTATCGACAGGCATTGAATTATACGCGCGTTCTTCCAATAACGCTATTTCTTCTAATTCTTTTAAATTTTTCGGATTTCTGGCAATTACACCCTTTCTAATCTGGGGAAGTAAATTTTTTTGCAACATGGAAACCAACCATTCCTGTTTTGTTTTTTCCTCACTATCTTTCGGTAAATTATGTGCCGAAATTGCTGCAGTAGCCTTAACATTTGCTTTTGCAATAAATTCTGCTACCGAATGGTCCTGCTGTTGTTTAAATGTCCAGAAATCATTTAAAAGATCCCCTTGATCCCTTTTAGCACCAAATTTTTCCTGCAATACCTCAAATAAGTCCTCCACAGTTTTAATGTTATGCTTAAAATTTTAGAATGTTTGCAAAGCCAATCCAGCTAATCGCTGTTGAATAGCAAATAATTGATCTTCTTTCGGCCAAAGCAAGAAATCTGCTGCTGCCGAAAATTTCGTTTTAAATTGCTCTAAGGTCCATGTTATGTCCTGCCCCGTAAAAATAGGAATGATATTTAAAGAATCTAAAATTAATGCGCGTCTTTTCATGGTAGCTTCTATTTCTGCCATCGTTTTGGCCTCTTGAGTGGGTGTTTCGGGCATTCTGAATCACACTCAAATAAAATAAAGAGTATTTCGAAAGTAGATTAAATATTGCAAAATACTTGCTAATGTTAAACCAAAGTTAATATATTTCAGACTCCAAGAAATTCACATATAAATATATAAAACAGACAACATACAATTTCACTATGCAATTCAAATATATTGAAAAATATTTAAAACACAAACACTTTATGGCAGAGGTGGGAGAAATATTTATGACACATAGCAAAAAATTTTAATTCCAATATTGCACTCCCATAATAATAATTATGAAAGTTGATACATAATATATAATCGAATGGCACTTTTATTTACACCTTTTTTTTTATAAAGCTTCCCGATATTAATATTTTACGTAATATCAAGAAAAAATGTAAAGTTAAATTTAATTATAAATTTCGAAAATAAATTGAATTGGAGCACCAAAACCCAGTAAAGGTCAAACTCTAAACAGAATTTATTTGTTACTTAACGGCACCAGTGTTGTAATTCGTTTATTTTTGATTTATTTATTTTTATTTATTTACTATTATCTGTTTATTTGTTACATTAAATAATTTCAAAATTATGCTAAATTAACTGAATCCCATAACTCTCATAATTAACTATAATCTTAAAAGTAAATCTCCTTCTTGTAAACAAAATTCATGCTCATTGCGTTGTCTAATGATGCTCCAAAAATATTTTCAATTACATTAAGATAAATGTCTCTTAGTAAGGAAAATAATCAAGACTCTTGGAATTAAAGAAACCAACTCTTAGATTACTAACATAATAGATTTATTTATAAAATTTAACAATTAGTATTTATTTGATTTAGATATATTAAAACACAATTAGTCATATTAATACAAGACTTCTTAGAGCAAATTAAAAATTACAATTAAATATAATCCAACTCGTGCAAATGATATGAATTTCCTTGGGATAGAATTTATAGTACAAATTGATATAGGCATTCCCCAAAACATAATAAACCACACTTACCCCAATTTCTCATACCCAACCCACTTTTCTGTCTATATAAGCTCCAGCAGAATTACCGTCAGGAATCTCAGAACTGAGCAGATCCTCCATAAGAAACCTTCATGGTCGATTCCAAACATTGCGGCTAGAACAGCGACTCCGGCAAATCTCTCCCAAACGAACATCCCGTAGAAGAAACGAAGAGAGCTATCCTCCCTGGCCCGTGACCGCTCATAGGTTGACAATCTTTTCCATCCGTATACCTGTCCTCGCCATTAGAAGATGCTCCAGTCCGCTTTCAAAATATGCGCTCTCATCTCTAGTGCGCACCATATAAAAATACAGGATCATTGGCTTCCCGCAAAATCGTCTAACTCCCGTCGGAATCTCCGACAAGAAACATCATAGCCTACCACACCTAAGAGGCTTATTCGTACGGAATAGCGGAACAAAAGGGCAAGAGCCGTGAAAGCTTCCAAGCCAAAAGAGAATTATAAAAATTCTGACATCAGAGCTTTCTTTCGCACGGAGGTGCGAGATAAAAAAAAGTGCAAGTGCTAAGGCCGGTAGTCAGCAAGAGAGTGAGAGTGACTTTCTTTAAAATCGCAACCCCCTCTTTCATTTTTTTTTCTTTAATTAACCGACGGGAGGTTCCTTTAAACACCCCCAAACTTTCATTGGCCAAAATGGTCAACGCCTTTCCTGACGCAGTGAATTTTAAAACAACGCTGACCCCTTTTAACCTCCGCAATCCGGGAGAGTTAAAGCCGGCACCTAAAAGAAAATAACCGTCCCCAAATTCCACCTGCGCGGGATACTTTACGTCAAAACCATATCCCGTCTTCAACTTTATAGATCCCCAAGTCAAAAGTCACATTGGCAAAATCTTCAATGATGAATTCCTCTTCCGCGCCATTTCCGCGCCGCCTCTTAAGCGGCAAAACCCTCAACCTCCCCTAGGAAAATAAGAAGCGATAATTTTAACCATCCCCTTTAATGATAAAAAAGAGAAAATTTCGGCAGTCCCTACTTTCTAAAAACACGGATAGCCTTGAGTTGATACTATTTTCTCCCTAAAAACCAGTATAAACACACTATAACACTATTGTTCACACTGATCCAACGACTTTCCATTTAGAACAGAAAAAGCTTGTGAGCCTTTATTTTGCTTATCAAGTTGAGTGAATTAGTGGCAATTTGTTTGCAGAAAGCTGACATATTAACCACTACAACGGACGACTAAATCTTAGTTTAAAAAATCTATTAGCATGATTTTTTATCTTACTGTTTACAGTTGTTCCGTCACAACCTATTGCCATAAATTTATCAAGGATAGGATTAAATGTTTTTCAGTTCAATATTTTAAAACTTCCTGCAATGATCTTTCCTGGTCCAAAAGAGGATGTAATGTGTCCCAAATACAATTCATTATATTCAGAAAATCAGAGATTATGTTTTTCACTTATAGATTATGTCATTCACATATATCTCCAAATTTCTATAATTTCCTTTGATTTTGGAGAATTGAATAAGCTTCTGATATTCAGAAAAATTGTTGTCTGTCAATTGATCAATGCGTCTTTGGGAAACTACAATAATTGACGCCTTCCATGTTTTATCTTAAGACTTTTTTTACCTCTGATTTTGGCGAAACTTTACAATTGCTGCTGTGTTTTATTTATTGTTTTGTATAATAAATTTTTTTATAACATTCTGCTATTGTTGACAAAACTGCTTTATTTAGTTTTGAAGAATCACCAACTTCAAGTAATGGTAAACTTTGATTTGCTTGCACACATACTCATTTTGACCGTAAAAATTTCAACATACAATTTTTAAAACTCGAAAAACCGTTTCAAATATTTAAAAATAAATACTTAAAGTTTGAAAATGATAAAAGAAATTACACTAAACATATTAAATATAAAAGTATAGACGGATCTAGGAGTGATATAATTGGTTTAAAAGTCAAAATGTCACACTTAGGATTTCAATTTGAAAAAAAAGATAATAAAAAGTTACGTAACTGAACAGTAATATTTACGGATAAAAAACAGCATTTTAACACGAAAATTGCAATTGTTGAACACATATTTCCTCCTCTGTTTCCCATTGCAGTCGTTTTTAATATTTTTTACACTAAATTTAGTTGTTTATTTTTTTAAAACCGATTTTTCTCTCAGTCAGTAATCACAGTAGTCACAGTTTCAAATTAGAGGTAAAATCACAATTTTCAAGTTCGTTTGATATTATTATCACGAATCCGGGCAATGTCAGGCGGTTCATAGTAGAAAGTAAAATATCTAACAGCACGTGCTTTCAATTCAATTTCTCTTCGCGATTTTTCCATTTAAAAATATAAATTTTAACAAAATGGACTTAAAAATATAAAATCATAGAAATGTGAGTTTAATTTAATTGTCATTTGTGAAACAAATAACACATTTGAAAACTGAATAACATCACAGGCCCGGGCAACGCCGGGCACGTCAGTTAGCTATATATACATAATGCTGATGAATAAAAAAATAAAATTTCAGCATTTGCAAATTTTCATATTTATTAAATAAGATGTAAAGAAAATATGTTTTATTATTCTTGAAAAAAATATACATATACATTTTTTAATGTATTTGTTTCTTTCTAATTAGATTGTTTATCGCATATACAAGAGAATATTTTAAAAGCTTAAAAATCCAACTGAATAAAAAAAAAATATTGATGGAAGCCAATTTTGAATTGTTAAAAAATACACCCACACTTTTTTACTATTTAAAGCAATGATAAAATTTGCATTTGTCAAAGTAAACATAATATAAGAAAGTTTATTCAGCATTAAATTTGTTTCAAGGTAATTTTATAAAAAGAGTTTTGGAATTACGTTAGATATTTGTCCCGCTAATTATTTTGAAAGTACATTATTTTTGTTCAATTTCTAAAAACAATAATTTGGGTTTTTCCCTAATTTGATAGTATTATGCCATATTATGATATCAGACATATTATTGAATAAAAAAATAAAGAAAAGTTATTTTTAAAACTAATTTTGTGTGTATTTGTAAGTATATTCTAAACATAATCTGTTTTAAATATTAGTATAAATATATTGTTATTTTTTCCATTAGCTTCATTATGTTATTTGCGATATTCTAATTAAAGGAATAAATTAAATTTAATTATACATGACTAAATATTATTATAGTATTAAAACGTGTAAAAGAAAAATACTTAATGTTTAAAAAAATTCTTAATTAATAAACAGCATATGTGGTGTAAATCAAATGTTTAAAACACCATATATGTTGTAAATCAAATGTTAAAAACAAAATGCAATAAATAATATGTTCACTAAAGCTTTCAAAAGAATGTCATTTTACAACAATAAATTTAATTTGTGAAATACATTTTTTGCGTTATTTTAAACAATGTTATATAAACTTTAGAACAGCAAATATTTAATTGACATGTATAAACATCTACTGTGACGTCTGCCGATTCTGAATTATCCTATTAACGACCAAAGCTGATTAGATTATGGGGTGTTCATTAGGAAATTTGCCATGATCGTCCAAATGTGTTATGAATATATTGGTGTTTGCATTTGTGAATGTTCGTGCACACAGAGTTGAATGAATTTCTTTTTTTTAATTCAGTAAAACTAAGCATCTGTAAGAAAAACAGCTACTACATTTCATCCACATCATTAAAAGGTCACATGTCTTTTGAAATATCCTTCACAGGTGCAGAAGGATGCAATTTCATGTACCTATAGTTTGATAAATATTTTTTGAGATTACTAATAATTTTGAAATATAGTTAAGCAATATTTATAGATTTTTAAATATGTAAACGAATCCCTTTAATGTAATGTATGAAGAATGCAGTTCAGTTAATAATGTTAAAAGTTTTCATATGGTATCTTATAATAAACACGATAACTTTACCTAGAACTCATATATTCGTATAAACATAAAAAATGTCAGAAAGGAGTCTTCTACAAAGAGATTATTGATACTATATCGCCAGAAAAAAAAACTGGTCACAATTTTCGACGTTTTATTAAATAGCTAGAAATATGTATGAGGAATTATTCTGAAACTCCAGGTGTGTAAAACAGCACAGTAGAAATCATATATTTCCGCAAAGATTTTTTCCCGAAATCTTATAGTAGACAGAAAACGAATAAATGAAAAAAGAATATCTTTCGGAAAACCCTGTAAAAACTGATAATAAGAATCAAACATTAAAAAAATGTTAAAAAAGCTCTTCGACAAAGAGATTTTATTCATTATATGGCCAAAAGAAACTGGCCGCGATTTTAGATATTTTGTTAAATAGCTAGAAATATACAGGGTGTTTCAGTTAAACGTTTCAGAACTACTAAGAGAGGTAGGGTGCATCCTGACGACTCGAAATCATACAGCAATGTGGGGTCGGAAATGTTTTCCCGACGCACTAGATGGCATTGTGCAAAAGTTCCGACATTTCATGTAGAATTCCGTGTGTCGGCCTGCTCGGTCACCCGACCTATTATGTTTTGTTTTTTAGTTCAAGAGGCCATATAAAAACACTGTTTTATGACACCTGATGATTTATGATTATGATGTGTTGACAATGCTGAGGAGCTGGTTGCAAGAATCGCAGTAGCTGCCGGAGAAATTCGAAATATGCCTGGAGTATTTGATAATGTTCGGATTTCCATGCGCCGTAGATGTGAAGTGTGCATTGTAGTCGGTGGGAAAAATTTCGAATACTTAAATTTCACCCATGTACCTTTTGCTTTTTTATATGTATTAATAAAACGATTTTCCACTTACGGTGTTTTTTCTTTATGGTACTTCTGTATACATCACTGCTTCAGGAAAACATTTCCGACCCCACATTGCTATATGATTTCGAATCGTCAGGATGCACCTTACCTCTCTGAAGTTCTGAAACGTTTAAATGAAACACCCTGTATATTAGGAATTACCCTGAAACTCCAGGTGTGTAAACAGAACAGTAGACGTCATATATTTCCACGAAGATTTTTTTTCGAAACCTATTAGGAGACAGACACGAATTAATGAAAAAAAAGAATATCTTTTGGATGACCTTGTAAAAATTAATATACCAAAATCATTCAAAGTCTATATTATGATTAAATGGATCATTGTAATAAACTGTATTTATTTTTATAAGGATATAGGCATATTCGTAGAAAAATTAAGGTTTTCATAAAAATAATCACAAATTTTGTCAAGTTTTTTATTATAATTTGCAGATTTCATATTATATTAAATAATGTTTTTTTAGAAAATATGACAATTAACATTGTACACAATATCCTCTAATCAGAATTTAAACATAGAATAATTTTGTGAAAAATGAGCAGGTTTACTAAATAATTATTTACTATATTTGCGTGAATGCAACGAAAATATAATGTGCACAATGTATTAGATAAATATATAGAGTAACTTTTGTGAAAGTCTCATAAACATAGCTTGGAAATTCAAAAAAAGTATGGTTAATAGCATAAGCTCAAAATCCGTTATACCCAAAATGAGGCAAAAAAAGATGAGGGAATGTATACATATATCCATTGATTAGTCTAATACAGCCTGCATAATATAACACGTACTACTATATTTGCATGTGTATTTCATAATAATTAGAGCATTAAGTTCTGACACTAGTACATACAGTTTTAAAAGCTTTTATAAAAGTGACACGCTACCTGTAGTAATTATCGTGTTTATAAAATGGCATATTATATTACCAACAAGAATATCGTTAGACAAATGAGTAGTTTGGAAGGAAAAAATAGTATGAGAAAAATTAGAAATTATTAATTCTTTGATAAATTTACTTGATCTTGCTGAAATCTTAAAATAGATAAAAATTAACATTGATATTTTTTATTTACAATTCATGAATATAAAAATTCTTCTCTTTCCTTGCAAAAATTCAAAAAAGAAGAACAAGAACACTATCATATCAAGTCTAAAACATTAATTATTCTCTTAATGCATGCATAAAATGCATTTTAAGAATTTAAGAATAACTTGATTAATCTATAAACCAAGACACATATATATGTAACAGTTTTCGAAACATAAGCATTATTGATATCACATTGGCAGAAAATTCGTAAGAAATTCCGATTAGACGGCCCAATGGTTTAAAACTATCACCAAAGTGTTAGTTTCTAATATAAATTATATAATCTAACATTAAATCCGTATGAAATCAATTTATTTTACATTGAATAAAATATAATTTCTTGTTAAGAAAAGTTTTACAACCGCTTAAGTCTAAGAAAAGGGAGATTTTTTTTTCAATAATCAGTTAAAAAGGTGAGATTCCTGTAGATTTAATTTTGGTATCCACAAATATTGATTCTCTTTAATTTTATGATAATTTGAGGAAAAATAGTGAGTTTCATTATTTAATTTATTTGTACACAAATCCTAAAACAACGTACTAGAGTATATTATGATTGATATGACAAAATTTTTTTTAAAAAAAATTGTTGAATTAATAAAATTATTTGTTCAGTCTAACTATAATTTGGTCATAACAACCAATATTTTTAATTGGAGCTATAAAAATAAAGCTAGTTTATACATAAACTAGTTAAAAGTTTGCATATAAGCAATTCATACATAAAGTACTAATATATAAGACGGTCACATATATAAGACGGTCTATAAACAACAATATTCAAAATGTTAGTTCAAAATATAAAATTGCAAATTATCAGTTCAAATGTATTGTGCGTGTAAACTGTAAGGACAGCTAAAAATATTAACATTTTGATAAATTTGAAAACAAATGAAACTTTGTTTTCATATAATGTGTATCATCAATGAAAAAAAGCTAATAAAAAGGTCAACAAAATTCAACCTTCAGTATTTTAGTATGAAAACAAAGTAATTTTACTATTTCTGCTTGTGTAAAAACTATAAGGACACCAAAGGAAATATTTAATGTAAGAAAGAAACAAATATTTAATGTGTTATGCACTCACCTATGAGTTTAATGATTGCGAATATTCCATCAGTCCTCAACATCATTAATTTTTAGTACAGTTTGGGATTGTTTTGTACTATTTACCTTCAATTGTTGATCTGAATTCATATTTTGAAGAATAATGGCTTCCATTTTTATAAACTCATCCTGCTAGATCTTCCTATAAGTTATCGATAGGATTTAAATCAGGATTTTTGAGCAGCCATTGCAAAGCTTATATATTTTATTAATAGAGCTAAATTTTTTCTCACGATTTGTATGGATAGGCGCATTATATCGCGTTTTTATCCCTGTTTTTCTTGCCTGAAATGTTGTAAGAAATCAAATACAGTAAAAAAGGGTTTGAATATATGCCTTTGAATTAAATTTTCTGAAAGATATACAAGTGACACTACGTCGTTGAATGAAAAGCAGATCCATGTTGCAACGATCCATCACCTAACTGATGCTTTAGTAAAATCTCTTTTTCTTTTCTTAAATCATCCCAACGAAATTTCTAGTCGTCAGGACCATTTAATTTATATTTTTTTTCATCGGTAAAAATTAATTAAATTGAGAATAAGAGATTTTATTAAAACATTAAGTAGATAGCGGATTCATTGCAACATGGGGCTGCTTTTCTTTCAACGAAGTGGTGTCACTTATATATCTTTCAGGAAAATTTAACTCGAAGGCACGTATACAATTTTTTTTACCCTTTTCATCTTTTATCTGCTGCAACACTTTTGACATGAAAAAAAAAGTTTATAACAGCAAGATAATACGCCTGATAACACAAATTGTGTGAAAAAAATTAGTTCTATTAGAAAAATATTGAAATTTTCCAATGGCCGCTCATAAATCCTGATTTAATTTCTATCGATAACTTATAGGGAGATCTAATAAGATGTGTTTATAAAAATAGAAGCCATTTTTCTTCAGAATTGGAATTCAGATCAATAATTCAAAATGAATAGTACAAAAACAATGCAGACCTGTACTAAAAATTATTGATGTCGAGGACTGATGGAATATTTGCAACCATTAAACTCATAGGTGAGGGCATAACACGTCAAATATTGTTTATTTGGTTACAATATTGAATTTTCTTTGGTGTTCTTGTAGTTTTTACAAAAGCAAAAATAGCAAAATTACTTTGTTTTCATAATAAAATGCTTAAAGTTGAATTTTGTTTACTTTTTTATTAGTTTTCAACTTGATGATGCATATTACATTTAAAAAAGTATCATTTGTTTTGATCAAAAATATTGCTGTCCTTTTAATTTTTACACGCACTGTACTTGTAATATTTATTATTTGATATGAAACTTACAACAAGAAGACACAAAGAACTCTTACAACATGTAAGAAAAATACGAGTGTTACTACGTGCTTTGAGAAACTTTTTTCAAACTCATGTTGAAATGCAATCAAATTCCATTTGTTAATGGCATCCAAGGACTTTCCATCAAAAGGAAAAAACAGAATTCCAGCAAATTCCTAAAAAAATTTTATCAATCTTTCCGGTAGAAACTTAAAAAGAAAAAGTTAAATTTAATCCTAAATGTAAGACATGTTATTTTATCTTTTAAACATTAGATTTCACATTTAATCTGATTGTATTTTGAAATATTCTTTGTTGCGAAAACAATTGAATTGCATACGTTATTTTAGAATTTCTACCTCAAAGAATTTTTAATGTATTTGAAGCATTTTCAATACTTTTAATTACATTTCATTGTTATATTCAGTGTTCTCACTGACATTTGACCAACGTTAGTAATTTGGCTAATTAAAAATAAAAAACATTTGCCAAATGAAAATATATATATATATTAGCCAAATAGATTTGCCGTGTAGCACTAAAAAATTATCTTTAATCCTTTAATGTACTCCTTTTTTTCTCAAGATGTTCTAAAATAACCTAAGTTTTTATAACTGCGACAACGATTGTTATTAATCTAAATTCAACTGAACGTTAATTAAAAACATATTATTATACAAATATATGAAAAAAAAATATTAAACACACACGCGAAAAAATGAAAAAGAAAAGAAAAAAAGCAAAAACTGAACACCAGAAATTTGGCGAATCTAATAGCTTGTTTACTCGCCAAATGAAGAATTCAATCGCAATTTGGCGCAATGGTAAGCGACAACGAGAACACTGGTTATATTACATTTGTATTTATCTGTATTTTCTATGAATGTATTTTGATATGTATATAATTTAGATATTTGTTGTTTGTTTTAGGATAACTTTATTACACGAAAGTAAACTCATGTATCGTGCATAGATTGATACATTTCGCAATACATTCAGAATTGAAACCTCATTTTTACTTTCCGACAAAGTTGAAAAGCGTTTACGCTTTCAGTTTGTCTGTCTGTTTATGCTCCAATGTAACTAATATACTGTAAAATGGGGTAAATCGGAACACTTTGCAAATTTAACGTTAAAAAAGAACAGCAACTGATGTTTTAATTTTTTAATTTTTCTACTAGAAACTTCGGTCTTGTTTTGTTCTTTACTTTTTAAGCAAAAACGAAACATTTTTACTGTTTATATATAAATTATTTAGATTTTTAATGGTGTTCCGATTCACCCCGCAGATAGGGGTGAATCGGAACAAATGCTATAATCTTTATTTATTCTGTTTCAAACTTGCCCCACCAGTAGCCGAGAGGTACGGACCTCTCAACTGGTAGACGGCAGGTGTTGGGTTCGAATCCAATCGCGGCTGTCGGCCTAACTGTTCGGAGTTTTCGTGGTTTTCTTCGAACCATGCGTAAATACGGGTTAGGTTCCCTTAGAAAGACCCCCACGAAGGGCACCCCCCTTGGTCCTATATCCCTAGCGTAGATAATCGGACGACAAAAATAAACCAAACCAAACTGATTCAAACTTTAATAAGGTTAATAAAAACAGGTAAGAATGATAAGGGAGGAATAGGAACACGTAGTTACTGTAAAACCAAGCCTTTATTTTATATACAAGTAAAGATATGCCTTTTTAAAAATTAGAAAACTTTTAAAACAAGAAAAAATAAAATTTATTTTAAGAAATTATATTCGAATTGGAAATGTAGAATTTAATGCAAATTTAGCCCTGTTATGTGTTATCCTTTACAAGTAGTCATTGGGTAAGTGAATCTATTGAGTTGCTCCATTCGCTGCATGTATTATTACGATCTACTAATACGCCCTCATCCCCAGCCCATAGTACTGTTTGCATCCCTTTCTTTTTTAATTGGTTTTTCATTTTGAGATGTTTGTGTAATGTTGTGGATGCCAGAGAATAATTCTGTACTGTTTTTCTAACTAATTTGCAATTTCAAAAGTCTTTTACTGTATGTTCCATGTCTGTTGGATTAGGCGTTGAGTTTTTTGTTTAACCAAGCAATTTCTTGGCACCCTTAAACTCTTCAAGTAATTAGAACAAACACAATATTTTTAAAATACATATTCATACATATATTTTTATATATTACATGAAACTATTATTGTATAGAAAAATTAACCATGGCAGAAAATGTGTTCCGATTCACCCCGTAAATCTTAAACCTCTGATGTTACAAGCCATTTTTCCTTTTTTCATTATGTAGTTTAGAAATAAGTAGAATTTAATACAGAATATTGTTAAAAGGATTATCATTAATTAAAAATCTCCTCTCTTAGGTTCAGAATAAGAAAAACACTGTAGTTACGTACAAAGTTTTGAAGCCGTTGCAAAAATGAGGTTTTTGAGAATCCTCTTGAAGTTTTTTTTATATACCCCAGTAGTTGTGCAAACATGTTAAAACTGAATTTCCCAATTCTTAATGTTAGTATCTTCTTATAAAAAATTTGGCAACTAAAAATATCATCACATATATTTATAATGAATTTATTTGTATGACTGGGAAGTATTGTTCCGATTCACCCCGCTGTTCCTATTCATCCCATTTTACGGTACTAATATTTTAATGAAATTGATAAACATTATTTGGAGTTACCAAAGCATATGTGGTATTCTATAAGAAGTATGCAGGATCAATGGTTTACTTACAGGGGTACTTAAAAGAATATCTTAAAATTATGTATGTGGGTAGAAATCAGTTTCAGAGCATTTAAATGAAATTATGCTTCTTCAAATGCATTGAAATTCATACAACCCTCTGAATTTCACTACAGTCCGATTACGATACATTCAAATCATTCGTAATTCATGATCAGGGACACTTATAAAAGAAATCCGTTAGAGTACTGTCTTTGAGTAATAATTTTTGGAAGACGGTCTCAATATTCGGTTTACACTTTTATATATAAAAAATTCTTTTGCACTGTGTCCGTTGTATATTAAATCTATACCTCTTATACAAAGTTTTCCATGTAAAAGGCCTTATTAAAATGGAAACTGGTTTATTGATTATGTACCACAAACGCACACAAACATAAAAGTTCATTAGACCTAAGAGTGCTCTCTTAAAATAGTAGGCAAACTCTAATGCTAAGGTTACATGCGACTCTGGAGATTCTGGCAATTATACTTCCAAAAGCTATTGTTTACTTGAATTAGATTCTAAACTTTTCTGAATGTGTTCAGTTAGGTTCCTTTCAGCAAAAATAAATTTTAAAATAACATTTAAATGTCTGAAAATAAAAATATCTATTTAATCTTTTTTTTTCCATGGGTCCAGTTGACCCATTTATGTGGAGCAAATGGACTAGGCAAGTCTATCTTCAACGCATTTTTTTATATTTTTTATCAGCTCCTGTTTAAAAAAGTGTAACTTTAAAAACTTTAAACCAGGTCGATTATGTAAATTATATCTGCTAAAGAGCGTTTTAAGGGCAACCTTGTCAAACTTCGGTGAAAGTCTCTAAAAAGGCACCAAATGGGGAAATTATAAGGTTTATTTATTTAAAAAAAAGAATTAAGTAAGTACATATATACTTTAGTATAGGTAATTAATATAAAAGATACATTCGGGAAAAAAAGATAAATCTATTAACATGAATACAATACGTAAGTACTTAAGTGTCTCATTTTGTTTTTATTTACCTCAATTAAAGTTAGATAAGTCCAATAAATCCAAGGGAAATGTAACAATTTTATTATATTGTACATTCTTTTTTAATTTCGATAACTTTCTAAAAATGTCCCTCGGTTTTATGTGCCACCCCCTCCCCCTTCATCTGCATCGTAAAATTTCGAGATTTAGTTATTTCACTTTAATATTTTGCTTTCATACCCGCCGACATGCATTTTAAATTTTGTTATGTAATTTTAATAACTTATTGTGCAATTTCCTTCTGAAAAAGTAGTGGAGAAATTTATTTCACAAAGTAAATATCTTTATATATAAAAATCTTCTGTGCGTGTGTATGTAATTGAACTCCTCCTAAACGACTGGGCCGATTTTGATGAAATTTTGTGTGTGCGTTCCAGTAGATTCGAGAATGGTTTAGATTCACATTTCGTTGAAATTGATTCAGTACTTTTTTAGTAATTAGGCAAAAGCTAATAGTTAGTGATTTTTCGCTAATTAAAAGTGTTGAATAAGTTCGATGAATAAAGTGCGGACGGAATGTCCGAGCGGTCTAAGGCGCCAGATTTAAGCTCAGCTTCTTGAAGAAAGAGATCGCGTGTTCGAACCCCACTCCTTACAAACGTGTATCCTTTAGAATAATATTTCCTGTATTATAATTTTGATTAACCGACTTCAGAAAATCGTTAACTTTTAACTAAAAAGAGAGAAATAAACTTTTCTATCAAAAATTGAACCGACTTAAAAAAGTACTGCAGAGTGAAAAATAATTTCCTTATATAATTGTAATAAGAAATTAAATTAAGAGCGTAGTGTTTATCGTGTGTATTACTATATTTACTTACATTTATTTGATTTACTGGAGTCGGTGCCAAGAAGGACAACGTCTGTCGGGTCCGCTAGTATATATATATATATATATATATATATATATATAACAGTATTTCAAATGATCTAGTTATCTATTCTTGAAAAAATTGCGGGAACACCAGCCTTGCATAAACATGAAGTAGATATGTATAGACACATAATATCATTATTGTATTTACTTGACTAATATTCAAAAAATTGATTATTTAATAAAAGTACTGATCGTATTTTAATAATAAGGCGAAGGAGTTCAAAGAAATTGACATTGTTTCTTAAAAAAGAATCTTGAATTTTCGGTAGCCTATCGCTGCAAAGACAGGGCTTTGATTGAATTGACACACATTGTTTAAGAAGTAGCTATGTAGATGCAATGTTGAAAAAACTAAAACTTTAAAATAATCAACGATTTTTTTTTTTATAAAATAGCCAATGACCCAATTACATCGTGGGTTTATTTACCCCCAACTTTCTTTACGGTTTTTTTCTATAACCTGTGGGGTTGTTGGTTTCTATAACCTATGGGGTGGGGGGTTGATTTAATTCGTTTTCCTTTTTTGTTGCAATATTGTAATTTTTTATAACAAAAATTCCGATGATAATTAAGGGAAAATGTAATTTAAAAAATAAGTTTTTCAGTATAAAAAAATAAAAAATATGATGCATGCAAATAAAACTTTATCGTATTTTAATTAATAATAATCAATTAAAATAAAACTTTTTTAAAAATATTTTAATTGTTCTTAAAGCAACATTAATTTTCTTAAGTTTTTCTTAAATAAAGTTTAAGCAGGTTTAAAAGTATCGTTAAAAAAACTTGCTGAATTTTTAAAATAAGACATTCTAGATTTAGTTTTTTTATAATATTTCTATAGAAATTTTAGGTCTTTTTCAATGAGTTTATACTATTTTTATAGTACAAATAAGATTATAAAACGCTTAATGAAATGCGTGTTGAAAAAATTTATTTTTGATATCATTTTAAAGAAAAATCTTATTTTTAATTTTCCAAAAAACTTATGAACTATATTAATGTATATAAATTAATCTTACTCGCTTGTGTATAATTATTATTAAATATTCGATTTTAATTTAAAGTACAATATAATATTTAAGATTTTAATCAAATGTTTAGCAAACTGTATCAAGTAGATTAAATTTCGTGATAGGTTTTATTTGATATCTAAAAAAGTAATATTAAGTTCCTTCGACAGAGTTTTTATTATTCAATTATTTTAATATTAATAATCTCGATATAGTAAAATACGAAAAAAAGGAAAATACATCAGAACCCGAAATGAATTTGGGAAAAGAAGTTTATAGACTTTTATGCATTAAAACGTTGTGATTTAACAATTTAAAAAAAAATCCAGTTGCTAAAATACATCATTTAAACATAAAAAAACAGACACTTTTTATTTATTATTTTATTTTTCAAAGGTTTTTTCATAGTGGATAAAACCACCGAAATTCTAAAGTACATAAAATTACTTTTCTAAGAGGCCAATTTTTAGAACGCTCTATATTTCCCAAATGTAGGAAATTTACGATGTTCATTTTGAGGATTTATTGTGTAAAATACGCATTAATATCACATTGCAAACTAAAAATATATTAAGGGTGTATTCGAAAAAACACTTTTCCATCTTCAACAGCTCGAAATTTTCCGATACAATTTCAGACCCATTTTTAAACGTAGAAACATGAAATTTGCTGAGAGGATTCTTGAAGAGACGTATGAGGTGCCGAGTGATTTTTTTTACGCTCAATTCATTAGAATTTGAGTTATAAACAATTGTCTTCTCAGTACGACCCCTTTTTTCGTTCTCAAATCTCCCGCTTGGGAAAAATCGGTTCGAAATGCCGTTTTTAATTGCTTTTTTGCAATGTTTTGTGCACTTATCAAAGAATTGACCTCTACGGCACCTTGTGCACTTTCCAAATAAGAGATTTTGAAAGTTTAGTGTATTTGAGAGCAATAATGAGTTCAAAAATAAATCGGAAAATAGGCAGTTTGAATCGAAATATACCCTTAAACGCTAAAATTATGTTAATAGATGCAACTTTTACTTCTGCACATTTAAGCTATTTATGCTACTGATATGTTGCGTTTCATTATACTTGTGTTTCTTTTCATTACTAGAGTAAACATATTTATTATAATAACTCATGTAAGTATATTAAGAATTTGCGTTAAATAAAATAATTTTAAGAATCTGCTAAAACTTGTGATTTAAGTAAACTTTTGTCATGACTTTATCGGCAAGAAAAATATCGTTTTTATATTATATTTATATAAATCTAGGTTATATACAATCAAATGGTAGAGAAAATACGCCCTTTAGTGTTACTTTCGAGTTTAAAGATAATGATTGATACTTTTATGCTATTATGATATAGGTGTTTGTAATAATTAACCATAATTTTAATATACCTTTCGCAAGTACGTATTATCTCAAACACATTTACAAACGTAATTTTATACGCGTATTTTTGATCGCGAAACCACCTCCAAAGTTAAATGTGCTCTTAAATACCAAAAACGATCCAATTAGTATGGATGACTTTTCAGTAGTTTTGTAACGCACCTCTCAACTCCACTATACTTTCCAGAGCCCAGAGGGCGCTGGTTTCTTGCACGGAACATTTTTCTTACCCCCCCAGTGAGATCTGAGTTATCCCGACTGAAAACATGTCGCACCGTTGACATGTAAAATGTTCTACACCTTATCCAAGTTTAATGCTTTCCATGTACGTCTAAAATCTCATCTGTAATCGTGGTATGTTTTGTGTGTGTTTGTTGTGTTTTGTGAAATAAATGTTTTTGTGACGTTAAGTCTTCGATTCTTCAAATAACTGTCACAAAGAGTGTCGCCCAACTCGAGGCATAGAACACCACGTTCTGAAAGTGCAAATAATTCTTCATCATCATATAATCTATAAATAAAATGCTTCTTCTGTCAGTGGGACGTCGATTCTCACTGCATTAGTTTATATATTAAAAAGCTGCATGTGTAAAGCTTCTTACGAATGTCTGATTCAAAACGAAGTACTGGTTACGTCATAGATGTATTTTAGAACAAAAATGTTCTAGCAACAATCGTCGAAAATCTAACATAGAAATGCTGTTTATTCGCCAGAAAATAAAATAAAAATGCAAGCTGTACGTTTGACTGATCTACGATTATTGAATGTTCTTTCATGACTAGTAAATTAAAAAAGAACATAATTCTATATGTTTCGATTTCATAGTAACATTGATTAATTTTATTCTTTGGTGTTGTGAAAGATTTATTTGATTCATTTTCTTTTTGTTTTATGTGATAAAAAAAGGTCATGACATAATTTTATTTTTATTTATTTTATTCTGTTCGAAATATCGTTAAAGATTACTTTTTTTTTTTACTTTTTTTTCATTTCTGTTATTCAAACTGGTACCAGTAAAACGAACGTAACTTAGAAAATTGCTTTATTTTATTATTATTATTGATATGTGTTTAATGATATGGTTTATTTAAATGAATTTATGGGTTATATTAATTGATTTAAAATGTATTTATGTGTATAATAATTGAAACGTGATCACGTTAAATTTTACAAAAAAGGTATTTGAGTGGTAATAACGTAAGTATTTAGTTACATTTGTACTATCAAAACAGGTTTATTGCTTTAGTAAGAAAAATTGATGTTTGAATTTTATTGCAATATTGTTTATATGTTTATTAGTTATCAAAACAGGTGTTGCTTTAGTAAGAAGAATTTTTGTTTAAATTTCACTGCAATATTGTTTATATGTCTTTTTGTTTAACTTTTGGTAAGTCATTTTCCGTACAGGGAACCAAAGTTTGTTTCGATTTGTTTTATAATTTGTTGAGTTTTAAATTAAGTAGGGAAAATGGCATTTTTAGCTAAAGGGAAAAAGGAAGATTTAAAGATTTTGGCTGAGGAATTAGGAGAAACTGTAGACGCGTCGCATAAAATTGTTGATTTACGAACTTTAATAGAGAATAGTCCTAACTATAAAGAAGATTTTGTAAAGGAAATGTTAAATACTATAATAAATACTAGAAAAGAAGAAAAGGCTGAAAAAGAACGTCAGTTAGAACAAGAAAGAGCTTTCGAACTTGCGAAAATGCGAATCGAGAATAAAATTGATTCTAGTGCTTTGAAATTTGAATTGCAAAAATTAGTTCCTAAGTTCGATCCAAATAATGACGATATAAGTATTTTTCTAACATTGTTTGAACGCCAGTTAAAATTTCTAAAATTTCTGGAAAATATTTGGGTCACACATTTAATTGGTTTGGTCCCCAGTGATATTGCTAATTTGATAGCCAGGGAACCCGAAGAATTATCTCAAAATTATGCACATATAAAAACAATGCTTTTGAAAAGATTTTAATTGAGTTCGGAAAAATTTAGACAGTTCTTTAGTAATAACAGGAAAACTCAAGAATGCACGTGGAAAGATTTCTATTTTGAGTTGCAAAATTATTTTAATGGCTGGATTTCAGATCTTAATATTAGTACTTTTGATCAATTACGGGATCTCATGATAGCTGATCAGATCAAAAAAGGGGCTCCGCCTGATTTTCGGGACCATTTTTTGAACCAATGGGGTGATATAATATCTCCAGCAGAACTAGCGGAAAAGTTAGATAGTTACGATAGTGTTCGGGAAGATTCTAGAAAAGAAACATAGCAATATCCCTAAAAACAAATACCCGGTTAAAGATAAAATTTACGACAAGCATGGTAGATTTAAAGATGATACTTTTAAGCCGAAAAGGGAAAATTTTCAAGATAACAATAGAATGCGTTCGGATCCATAGACTCCCTTTAACGTGTTATGGGTGTGGGTATCCTGGGTTCATTCGTTCAAAATGTCCCAAGTGTAATCCTTCGAACAAAAAGGGACCTACAGAAATTAATAGCGTAGTCTTGTATACATGTGTATCAGACTCTGTCCACCTTGCTATTATAGATGTCCACAAAAATGGATTTTATGGAACAGCGTTTACTGACACAGGGGCAAGTAATTCCATTGCGGGTGAAGCTTTGTATAACTTATTAAAATCACAGGGAATCGATTTTAAACCAAAGTCATTACGATGACTTTAGCTAATGGTAGTAAAGTAACTAATGAAGTCTTATATACAGAGGTAACATTTGAAGTAAAAGGAAAATCTTTCAAGTTAGAAGTCCTTGTTTTACCAAAAGCTAAAGGTAATCGTACTTTGTTAGGTATGGATTTCCTACAAAAGGCAGGAATTGCTCTTGATGTAATGAACCGACAGTGGTATTTTCATGACAGCCCTCGTCAAACTTTTGATTTTTATATAAACAATGACTCATTGATTCCGAAGAGCATGCCGACTGTTTTTAATTCATGCGTGTTACGTGACGAAGAAGGAAATCATCTATGTCACTTATTGGAAATTAAGCAAAGTTTAATACCCGTTTACCATCCTCAAGCGAACCCTGTTGAACGGAAAAATCGAGATTTAAAACCCCGACTTGCCATATTAGTAGGAGATGACCATTCCTTCTGGGAAGAACGTTTACCAGCTGTTAGATTCGCAATGAATTCAGCAACATGTGAAACTACTGGTCAAACTGCCACGTATTTGCAGTTCGCGCATGAAATGCGTACACTCGACGATGTAACGCATGATTTAAGGGTTGTAATAAATAACGATAATTTTGTTCCCGAAATTACCCCGTACCTTAAAAATTTTGCAAAATTTTCATCTAGGGTGCACTATTTAATCGAAGAGAAACAGGATAAACGTAAATTCTATGCAGATAAAAAGCGCCGACCAGGTCCAAATTATAGTCCTGGACATCAGGTATGAATGACTTTACATCCACTTAGTAACGCTAAACAAAAACGCAGTGCCAAATTCATGCCGCGCAGAGATGGTCCTTATACCATCCTAACTCAAAGATCCTTAACAAGTTATGAGGTTGTTTATCCGAGTAATCCGGACATTCCGGTAGGTACTTACCACACATCCGCACTCAGTCCATATCAAGGTGCTGACGAGCTGCCCGTACAACCACTACGAAAGCGTGGTAGACCGCCGGAGGTTTCTGGTTCCTCATCGGGACGTTTTCGGAACCAGAGGAGGAGAATGTAACGCACCTCTCAACTCCACTATACTTTCCAGAGCCCAGAGGGCGCTGTTTTCATTGGTTTCTTGCACGGAACATTTTTCTTATCCCCCAGTAAGATCTGAGTTAGCCCGACTGAAAACATGTCGCACCGTTGACATGTAAAATGTTCTACACCTTATCCAAGGTGAATGCTTCCAATGTACGTCTAAAATCTCATCTGTAATCGTGGTATGTTTTGTGTGTGTTTGTTGTGTTTTGTGAAATAAATGTTTTTGTGACGTTAAGTCTTCGATTCTTCAAATAACTGTCACAGTTTATATGATTCCATTTATTAGAGAAGGGGGAATAAAAAATTATTACTTAGGTATGCGCCAGGAAATTTTACAATAGATATAAAGAACATTTAATGCATAAGAAATATGACAGGAAGAAAACTGCTTTATCCAGACTGGGGGAAAAATAGAACATTAACATACTTTTTAACGAGATTAAATTAATTTACAGATCTTATTTTTATTTAAAGTTATTTATAGGAGAATCTATTGCACTAATGTCACATGTTTGCAACTATTTGCTATCTTTTCGCATCCCAAGTATATGGATCAAACGACTGGATGGTTTGCAGGATTATCATATAGTTGGAACACGGACAAATGTCGAAAATATAGAAGTCGTTATATATTTAATTTTATTCAATAATTATTTATTCCAGTTTTTCACGTTCACTGTGTTTGTAACTTTTCTATTTACATTCCGAAGATGACTCGATGAAAAAATGTTGAAACATAATGTATTTTCAATGTTTTATTAATAAAGCAACGTCTTATAAACAAAATAATTATTTATAAGTTTTTAAATCTTCACTGTAGAATATGTACTTTTATTACGATATGGAAATATAGTGGTCATAAGTAGCCCAAACTTTTGTTATTATGAGTTTTTAATGGGGTAATTATAACCGCTTTTAACTTAAAAAAAAAGAGCTATGGTAATTAAAACATTTTAAAAATGTCCTTAGAGGATCAAAATTACTTCCTACATATTATAAACACCACTTTTACAAATAGAAACAAATAAAAAATAACAATGTTGAAAATGTAAAAAGAAGTCATGCTTACCCCTCCTGATCCTATAATGTTATTTTTTCTCAACGAATTAGAAACCTTACGGAGAACTATTTTCTGTACGTTTTGTTACGTATAGGTCAATATGTTTCGAAAAGTAAAAATAAAATATTGAACATTATACGATTTCTCGTATTCTAAATCCTAATACACTTTCTTTAATTTGTTGACTACAAAAATGTTTTCCGGTGCAAATATCTTCTTAAAAGGTTTTCCATTGAGAAAATAGTAAAATGCCTTGAATTAGAAAAAATCACTTCTCATGCTGTAATTAAAAAAATTATTATATTAGTGTATATTAATAAAGAAAAAAGCGAAAAAAGTTAAATTAATTTTTAACATATTCTTCAAGTTGTTAACTAAAAATTAATTGAAATAAATGACGGTGCACTTAATAAGAATTTTTAACCAAAAATGATCACCGTAGTTTTAAAGCTAAGTTCTTAAATGTATATGTTGAAAGATATTATTAACTTTCAACAATATATTTTTAATTTTTTTTTTTTGCATTTAACTATATTAAATAATGTAACGATAGATTTGTGTGCTTTGCTATTTATATACCCTTTGAGGAACATGCAATTGTTTTCTATAATGTTAAATTCCTTCCGAAATTTGAGAGAAATTCATTTCAAAACAAGAAAAATAGTTTTTTTCACCGAATTTAAAAAAGTACGATTTAATTAATATTTTGTGGTGCATAATTCACTGAAGTTAGGTAGTATATAATATAACCCATCACCCCTCAAGTAATTAATTATTAATGAATAGAAAATACTACATTGTTAATAATATAAAAACTAACTTAGCATGATTATAAATAACTTCGACCATACTGACTAATATACTTCGGAAACTAATAATGGAATTTAAATAAATTATTGTAAAATATGCTAGTAGTTATTATTTTATTTACATAACGTGCAGATATTTGAAATTGGCATTATAAATCTTATGACTGAAATCTTTTCTTTACTAATATAGCTCAATTAAATTATTTTAAAATTATATAGAAATAGTTTCATTACAAACCTTGTGTTTAACAGTTAAATTTTACTTTGAAAAGTTTTATTTTTGCTCTGTATTATTTTGAAGTGAAAATAATTATTATTCTAAATGCATCATACCCTAATGGACTAAATGACTTTAAAATTCAATAACTTGCAAAATATTACAGCTATTACGAAAGTTCTAAAAAGAGGATTACACTGTAAAAAAAAGGGTCGATCTACTAAAAAAATTTTAGTGATCCTTGTAATTACTAAAATTTTTTTGTAATCTTACTCGGTTAGAATGACTAGAAAAAAGCTAGCAACGAACACAGTTAATAGTTTTACATTTTTAATAGTTATTACTAAAATTCACTTGGTGTGCCCGTGATAGCCTTGTAGTCATAGCATCGAACTCCAGTTCGATGCTGGCCGCCACTAAATATGCACCGAATGTATGCAATGTAAGTACTTGTTACATAAAGGGATTATGAAAATCCTGTCGTAGCAGTTACCTTGGGTAATGATCTCTAAACTTTCCCTCCCCTTTAGAAACATGTCAAAATAGAGCAGGTAGCAATGTTTGGTGCTGCCATCTATTGCGCCTTTGCCAAAAATCTTCCATTTCAGAAGTTTTTACCCACTGGATGCAGCTCGAAGGAAGCTCCTGCTCTTCGGACACACGTAATGGTTACTAAAAATAATTTTGGATCTATTACTAAAATTTGCTTGGTGGCTCATACTAAAAAGTTTTAAGTTAGTTATACTAAAAATTCTTTTGTTCAGATTACAAGATAAATGTTTGTTTCACTAGCAAAAAAAAGTTTGTAATGGTTACTAAAAATTATGTGGAATACAAATTTACTAAGAAAGTTTTAGTAACCTCTTTAATTTTTTTACAGTGTATGTAAGATGCCGGGAGTTTTTTTAACTGCACTTCTAGAATTTAGTTTAAAATAGCAGTAACAGACTTCGCTGTAAGCTACAGGCGCTCAATTTTGGTCGGTTTTTGACCTCTCTCTTCTCTCAGTATTCATGCGTGGGGAGTTTTAATATATGGAGTGGGTCACTAAAAGCGAAATTGCTTTGGAGACTGTGATATGCGCTTATATATAGCCTCTTTCTATCGTATGACTACTGAGAAAATAGAGATATAAAAAACAGGCCTCGAGTTAGTATCCATTGTTTGCAGCGCTAATGTATTATATCGCTAATATTTTAAACTAAAATGAAGGTTAGTAGTAAGAAAAACTGCTGGCATCTTACATAAACCTCCTGCAAGAATTGTTTTAATAGCTTTCGCCATTTGCAAATTATTGAATTTTAAAATTAGTTAGTACATTTTGGGACATTCGGGATATTTTAAATTTTACAAAAAAGTGAACAAAATCGTTCTTTAAAAATTAAAGGTATGTCAGTAAGAGAACATTTTTACTCACTCAGTTTATATTAGATGAAGTCTATGGATATTTTTTAATAACATACATGATACTTTTTAGAAAAAATAAATTCCTGACATTTTTCAGACCTTTCGCCGCACTAGATCTAAATAAGAAAAAAGAAAAAAAAAACTTTATTAATCCTATTTTCGCTGTTGAAAGTTTTCCTGCTGATCTGTTTAAAATTCTTTTCGCAATACTTTACTTAATTGAACAACATTCACTTAAGTAAATTATTTTTGTAGTTTCATGAAAAAAAAGTTGTTTCTCTTGAAGTACACATCATATCAATTTATCAAGAAAGCGTCTTTTAAGAGAATTTTAGTAAATAAAAAGAAGATTGTGATGTGACGCTATTCAAAAGGCCTTTTTACTTAAATGGAATGGCTTTGAATACTACTGTATCAGCTAATAAAAGAATGTACGTTACTAATACGATTGAAGATAGTTTAGCATTAAAAATTCCTATTTTACATTTATATTACACAAAACAAACTTAATAAGTGGGCGTATATATCTCGAAATTATCTCTCATATTATTTGAATTTCATTTAGATATCTTAAAAAGGAAATTAAGATTTTGGAAAGAAATACTATTTATATTACAAGGAACAAACGTGTCTGAGCTTAACACTGACATAATTTTGTGAGTGGCAGCAGTGGCCATTAAATTTCGCATTTATGAGAAATTTTTAAGTATTAAACATTCATTTTTACTCCACTGGATAAGAGGAAATATGAACTTTCTAATGCAAACAACATCCAAATTTGTTTGAAAATAATATTGCAATTTTCTAAATTTTTATATGTTAAAAAAAAAACTTTCAAGCATGATTTGATTAAATATAATCTTATAGTGTGCACATGATTAGGAAAGATAGGTTCGTTTGCAATTAAGTTAATATAAGTTTCTCACCATGTGTTTCCAGCTTAAATTTTATAATGGAATTAAACATTCATAAATCAATAAAGAAAAAGTAAAATATAGGTAAAAAACAAATGTAAGACATATAGTCAAACTATGCCCTTCAGTCACAGAAACTATTTAAATAAAATGGTTAATTGTAAATATTGAACTTTGGCTACGCATTTTGGAAGAGTTCTAGGTAAAAACATCGTCAAACAGACAACATGTTTTGTCAATCATGATTTGCCCATACCACTTACAGGCATCCACATTTCAATCATGATTTATTGTTCTCATCTGTATTTCTTTATTTTTTTAATTATTTAATCCGAAAATTATTCTGATACAATTAGGCAAAAATTTCTGTTTTGATAACCTGGTTCTAAAAGGTCAAAAATTCTGTAAAAGACATGAAAAAAATTGAAATAATTTAATTATTTTTTAATATTAATAAATTATGTAATTAATATATTTCTCAAACTCTAATTTAACACAATACTGTTATTTTTCTTATAAATAGGATTTTTAACATTGCTATTTGAAATTTCGAAAAATATATATTAAATGTAAAACCTATTACAGTTAGTAAATAAAAAATAAAGATTTCGCCTAAATACTGTAACCTGGGTCGATGTTTATATTATGGTTAAACATCAAATTATCTATATTTTTCACATCTGTATTCATGCTACACATTATTAAAAATATGTATTACTTTTTTTCAAAATAAAAATGTTCACTTAATTTATGACAGGCAGGTTCAGATTTTCTAATACTCAGATCTCTTCAGAAATTCTAAATAAAAATTATTAACACCAGTGGCAACACTGATTGTTATAAATACATCAAGTTATGGGAGTACTCGACTGGAACGCCACGCTCATTCACATTAAACTTGATATCACATTTTGTACTCGTCTATTACATATAACTAAATTTTATTCAACTGTTCATATGTATCAAGTGTTTGATAAGACTGTGCAAGAAATTCGTGAATGTTACACTTTCTATTTTTTTAACTCTTCCAAAAACTGCACTTTACAGCAAAAACCCGCATTAACTTTCTATGTACTGGAGTAATTTCAATAAAAATAATTTTTTGTGACATGCGTCAAATTCAGTGGATGATACGATGTTTACTGATCATAGCACTCCAACCACGTGCATACTGCGAACGTAAATATTGAAAACTTTACCAAATTTAATTATTGCATGATACAACAGAAGTGAGATTGTCTAATAAAAGTTTCATTATATGACACTTTAATTTGCGAATCATTACGATAGTTTTTTACGATCAAACAAAATTGGGTCAGAATACACACTGCATTTTTGATTTAATGGAAGTTTGTAATATCCATGTTTTATAACAATTTTTCACTTTCTTGACGCCTACTATTAAATCTTTTAATTTCTCGTCGCTAACACACATTTGAAACACCTCGTATATTGAAATAAAATTATCAAGCATACATCGTTCCTTTTATTTTTGTCAGCATTTTAACACACATTTGTATTTGTGAAATTTTAAAATATACAAAGAATTCACTTGTGTATTCGTTTTAATAACTGCTAAGAAATAAACTGCATTCCTAAATATATTTTCTGTTCTTTTTTTATACGAAAAGGATTCCCAATACAAATATGTTTTCAAACATTTTTCAATCTTCTCAGCTTGAATGTCTTTTAACATAATGTTTTAATCTTGTATATCTTCAAACTAGTCGTTGGAGGCCACCGTAATACTTACCCATCATGGATATGCATAACATAATATATGAAAACATAACATATGAAAACATAACATATGTAAACAATTTATAAAATGCATTACAGTTCCAAAACAAAATATAAACGTATTTTTAAGTATTTTTAACACATTATCGTGCTCTATTAATGAATTTCTGATGAACCGCCATGAATAAATTGTATGAAACGCCAAACTATTCAAGTAGCACTGAATTATTTAATTGAAAACATCCTTATAACTCTAAAAATAATTATCATATTCACTAACGGTTTCTTGCATCACATTAAGTGTCTTATTTGCAATTAAAAGATATCTTTGAATTGAAATTTGAATAAAATACAGGGTCATGGAAAATCAAAGAACGTGGAAAACAGGATTAAAAATATTTCGACAGCTAATAATCCGATCGACATCGTTTTTTATGCAAAATTTGTCTTAATTTATTGCCTTTTACGTACGCTTCTTAAAATTAAAAAATTCGAAAATTTTTTTATCCCTTTCATCAGAACGAATTTTTCGAGAGTCCGAAAATAATAGTTCCGTATAATCGAGGTTACTGATATTAAATAGGCTTCGTCCCATTTTTACATACTAAGCACATACAAAATTTCAAGTCTCTATTTCAATTTGTTCGGGAGATAGAGCGGTTACAGACAGACAGACACACACACAGACGGACGGACGGCGAATTTTTTTTTTCTAAAAATATGTTTTTCGGAATCTCCAGTGTCCGAAACGTGTAAATCCGTCAAAAAATTTTTTTCGATTTTCAAGACGATTGCAAGACCTATACTACGTATGATGGGTAAGTAAAAATTCTATTTTGTTACTCTATATTAAATACGTGTATTTGTTAAAATATTGAATAATGATAGAATTAAAAAATGTTTCGAATAATAATATAATTTTACCAGCAATACTCATTTTCTATTTATAAAGATAAATCATAATACATTTACATCCATACACTTCTGAACAGAAAATTTATTATTTTCCATTGTTTAAATTTCTTATGAGATGTTATTTTCCAAATAACGTCATAGAGAAATATACATTATTAACAAACTAGTTTCATGTCTAATTATCCATTATATTGAAATTAATTTAAATAATGAAACAGAACTCTTTTCATCTTTATTAAAAAATAGTGTATTTAGTAATTAGTTTCTTGAACAGTAAAACAGTATTTGAGTAATGAACATGTTTTAAATATATTAAAAATCTAATTGCTTTTGTACTTTTTTATTAATTACATTTTTCTTTAATTTGATGATGAGGAAAATCTGATTTGTTTATTATCGATAAACGACGTTTTATTATTTTTTTTTTTACCAACAGACAAAATTTGCTATATATTTAGTTTAGTTTTTAATTGTATCATTTATAAAATCATAATATTTTCTTAGTAGTAAAGTTGTATGAATTTATCACAGACTTTAAAACAAATTTATACATCATACCCTTAACGTATACTTAAACAGTTAGTGCACATACCAATGGTTTCAATACATATACTTCTAAAAACACATATACAAAAAAAGTTTTAAAATATTTTCACCTCATTTATATATTTATGGTTAAAATTATTTATAAAATGATTTCAATAAATATGCTATTAAAATGATGTTCATTGCTTTATATATAGAAAAAATAGAGACTATATTTCACGTTATTCTGCATATTAATGCATTAAAATAATTGAAGTAAAAAAAAATATTATAAAAGTTAAAAATATACAAAAAGATTGCTTAAAAGGTTCTTTTTTATAAAGATGTTAATGCACCCCGAGATCTTTATAAATATTTTTGAGTACCATTTAAGTAATTTTATGCGTGTTTTTTAAACTTTTATAGTAATAAAAAGGTCAAAGTTTACACACGGCATTAGTTTTTAATACAGTGTTTTTATTTTATTAAAAGAAATTAACTCTAAAGAATAAATATCTATATTATAAAGGCCAAACGTATCTGTGCGTAACGCATACGTCATTTTGGGAATGGCTACACTTTCCCCTGCAATTTCGGTTTTACAATTTTTTCTACTGCAAATTTTACACTTCTAAACATCGCATATTTTACATTTTTACACCGTCGTATAGAGAAAAAAAAATGTTCTTTTAAATGCAATTTGTTTAAAAGCTGTATCTGAATTTATTTTTGAGAAATTAATTTCTTTATAGTTTTTAGTATCAATTTTGTAATTGCGGCAACAGAATTAATCCATTTTCTCTTAAAATTGGAAAGAAAAAATAGAAATTAAAAGGCGCAACACTTTCACACGCAATTTCGGTTTTGCAATTTTTGGTACAGCAAATTTTACACTTCTAAACATCGTACATTTTTAATTTTTTACGGTTTGCTCCAAACGGATGTAAAAGAAACTGGGTTTTGTGTGGCAACGAAAAAAAAGTTCTGTCGACGACCAACAGATGGCGCTATTGAGATTTAATGCATCAACAGACGATTTACAAATAAAAGAAATGTTGACGGCTTACAAGTCAGCTTAATTACAATTAATTAATACTACAGTAAATATTCAATGCGCTGTCCATCATTCAGAAGTACATTTGTGAGACGAGGCCTCTCACCGTTCACAGTATACAGTAGCATTTTTTGCGTTATGGCAGACACATTTTGGCAGATGGTATCTTTCACTGCTGCTAGTGATGCCGGTTTGTCGCGGTACACTTTTGACTTCAATAATCCCCACAGCCAAAAATCCCAAGGTGTCAAATCGGGAGAAGCTGAAGGCCATCCATGATTAAAGTAGCGACTGATAATGCGATCCTCTCCCCAAATATTGAGCATAGCAAGTGTTAAACAGGCCGAGCAATATGAGATGGTTCCCCATCTTTCATAAAAGTGACTGTTTGTAGTGTCTGTGGCACTTGCAATTCAGAAATCCGACAGCGCCATCTGTTGGTTGCCAATAAAACTATTTTTAGCCATACAAAACCCGATTTCTTTTCCATCCGTTTGGTGCAAACCGTATCTTGATTCGTTTTCGAATAATTCGTTTGTAAAGATCGTCCTGACTTTTGGATAAGTAAACTTTTAATTATGTATTATTACTGGTTTCAATAAATTAACATATAAACTGAACATTACATTGAGTTTGAGCAAATATATAGACAGAATAAATAAGCTAAAATACTTTGTTAAATCACCATAAAATGAAAAAATTAAACAGGACGCGTTTCGAGCTACAACAATAACAACTCGTCATCAGCTAAAGCAAAACACGTGTCCGTAAGGCACAGACTCGCGATAAATTGATTGCCTTACGGACACGTGTTTTGCTTTAGCTGATGACGAGTTGTTATTGTTGTATCTCGAAACGCGTCTATTTAATTTTTTCATTTTATGGTGATTTAACAAAGTATTTTAGCTTATTTATCAATTTTATCGCCAGTTATTAAGGTGTTTTATTACTATATAGACACAATGTTCCTTTAAACAAAATTAAAATGTTAGACATAGAAAAAAAAAAACAAGAATATGAGAAAAAGTTTTAGAAGGCAATTGTTATCATCTTGACATACATATGCAAAGAAATGACATACAATTACACAAAAAATAATTTTTTATCTATGCTCTTTAAAATTCAATAAATTTGCATGGAATATTCTTTACATATCTACAAAAATTAATTTACCTCCTGTAATTTTGAAATGTTTTCAATAGAAAATTTCAGTATCTCTGATAATTAAACTTCTACATTTTGTGATATTCACCCACACATATTTTTAACCAAAAGAACCATCTGTAATCAATTTAGAACTTCCCGGTTAATCCAGAAAAAAGAAGACTATAATTGTAGCGTTTGATTAATATTAACGCGTAAATGAGGGAGCCCAATTTTATAGACTTCAGAAGTTTTCTTTGGTTTATTTAATAAAAGAACTGTCTGCTATTATAGATTGCAAAGAAGCTAAATAAAATTACTGGTTTCGGGAACATTTGGCGCCCAGACACCTGGAAAAACTGTTTAAAATATTCCTAGATCGAAGGCAAAGATTTTTGTTTTACATTCCGTAAAACATTTCATGTTTTTCCTATTTTATCGCAGAACTAACTGACGAAAAGTTCAACTTTCGAAACTTGTATGCAGTAGGTGCTGGCTACGAAACCAAATACATCCGTCGCACTAATCGTAAGGAGATTTCAATGTTTGTTATAGAAACTTGGATTTTCTTGCATACAAACGGGTTGGGTTCCCATACAACTGCCCCACTCAGGGTAACCCCCCCCCCCACTTAGGACACATATCCACCGTGTTGATAATTAGACTTCATAAAAACAATAATAAAAAACAACCTTTTCCTATTTTATCAAGAAACAGCGAATCTTAGATTATCCATAGTAAAAAATAACTGTTTTATCTGCTGGAGTTGTAAAATGATATTAAAAATATAATAATGAGACAATTGAATATGAGATAACACTTATTAGTTTTAACGCAATCTATTTAATTATTTCGGGTGTAACTCTTTTGCTTAAATTAAAAGTATAAAATCTAATCGTTTATTGTCATCTGTCTGTCTTCAAAATAAACTTTATTCTGCACATTTTACTTTATTAATTACTTACTTTTTAAGGATATTCATCATTTTGCTGCTTTCAAAAATACGGAGAAAATATCCAAAAACAACTAAATATAAATAATGAAGAAATTTCTAAATCTAATTACGTATGGGTTATTTGAGTCTTTTTTTTATCTATAGCATAGAATAAAAATAATTAATGATTTTAAAAATCTGCAAAGCGATTTCAAAAGCGTATCGATTTTCGAAAGAAAAACATTCCCTTCATTTCATAAAACAATAGCTCAAAATAAAAATGCTATGTAAACAGCTGGAATAAAAATTAAATATATCTGCTAGTTTTAATACATTTCATTTGGCATTTTTTCATGAATATTAAAAGAATTACTGTTTTTTTTTTTTTTTTTTTTTTTTCAAAAGATATTCTACAAAAACTCTTTGGAAAACATTAATGAAAGCAATAACAGATTTATTCGCCGAATTAAAGATAAATTAATAGAATATGAGTATGCATAAAAAATGACTTTTAACACATTTTACTCATTTTTATGAGAGAAGTAAAGCATGTCAGTTGAGTAATTTTAGTGATGATCTTATTTTCAGAACAATCGGGAAAATATCCGAAATTAACTAAATAAAAATAGTGAAGAAATTTCCAAAGCTAAACATGTATGAATTATGACAGACTTTTTTATCGTTAGCACAGAACAAAAATAAGTAACGCTCTTATAAATCTGCAAAGATATTTCTGTTCTAAGCTTAACGATTTTCGAGAGGAAAACATTCCTTTTTTCATAAAAAATGGCTCAAAATAAAAATGGTATGTAAACAGCTGGAACAAAACAAAACTTTTTTTATCAGCTAGGTTTAATGTATTTCATTTGGCACTTTTTTCATGCGTAGTAAACGAATTACTGGTTTTTCAGAAAGAAATTCTACAGGCACTCTTTTGAAAACATTAATGAATGCCATAACAATTTTTTCGCCGAACTGAAGATAAATTAATAGAATATTGAATAAATTGAAGATAAATTTATTGAATAGCGATGATGTTATTTTCATAACAATCGAGAAAATATCCGAAAATAACTAAATAAAAATAATGAAGGAATTTCTAAAACTAATCACGCATGAGTTATATGAGAGACTTTTTTTTCGATAGCACAGAACAAAAATAATTAACGCTTTTATAAATCTGCAAAGCAATTTCTGTTAAAAAGCTTATCGATTTTCGAAAGGAAAACATTACCTTCTTTTCATATAACAATGGCCAAAATAAAAATGCTATGTAAACAGCTGGAATAAAACAAAACATTTTTATCTTATCGGCTGCTTTCAATGTACTTTTTTTGACATTTTTTCATGCATAGTAAATGAATTAATGGTTTTTCAGAAAGAAATTCTACAATTATTCTTTTGAAAATATTAATGAATGCCATAACACATTTATTCGCCGAATTGAAGATAAATTAACAGAATATGATTATGCATAAAAAATGGCTTTTAACACATTTTATTCATTCTTTATGAGAGAAGTAAAACATGAGCAATTCCATTTCATCAAGCATCAATACATGTTAGAAGCGTAATTTAAATTTTTATTTTATTTTTTAAATTTATGGTCGAAAAAAATTAATATTATGAAATAGTCTGTTAAATTAGGAAATAGGATATTGTAATTGTTCATAGAAATTTTAGAGTAAAAGTTGCATAAACAATTAAAGTATATGTTTAAAAAGAAATATTTAAAATAAGAACTTATATTGACCAATAAAAAATAAAACTTTTTCTTCATCGTAAGCCCTTAAACAACTAAAGTATCAAAACATTAAGAATATAGAAAATTTTGTAAAAAAAAAAAAAAAAAAAAAAAAAAAAAAAAAAAAAAAAATGCTACAGTAAGATTGGTATACAATCACTAGAAATATGCGTGCACTAATAAAAGAAATGTTTGAAGCAGATTGTTTTTAACTTTGTAATTATACTTTATCAGCCTTTTCCCTATAATTTGTTTTCCCCCAAACAATAACACACTTGCGTGCTGCGTATGCAATAATTATATCAGGCTAAAGGGATAGCATGATTTGTCCTTTTATTGTCAAAAAATAAGGACATAATTAGAGAGATTTTGTATCATCAGTGATTTTACTTCTCATGTTAATAATAAGTTTTCAAAGATAATACTTTTTCAATGATAACTCTCAGTATTAAGTGTCATATTTCGAAGGCAGGATAGTGTGTAGTGAATTGTAGGTGAGCTGTGATTACTCATTTCCTTTTTAACAAAATAAATCTTTATTAAACATATAAAAAACACAATTGTATAAATAACAGAACATATTGTAAATAAAACATATTGAATATTATATTAGATGACCGATCCATGGCCTTTAACAACACGACGCTTCATCGACGAAGTCAGCAAGTAATCGAAAAGCTCTACTAAATTCTTCAGCCCATCTGCAATCTCGCCAAAAGCTTGCCACACAGGACCGGAGGACGCCAAACCGGAGTATGCCAATGTCTCATTCTACTCTCTATTCGCTAAAACTTTGAAATGTTTTTGTCCCATTCCATTCACTCACCACTACAACCTTGAACTGAATTATGAATTCAGAATTATCTTCATTTTTCAGATCAGGAAAATAAACGTCGCTACAAGTGCAATCAATTTCAGTTAGGTGTTATTGGAATTTAAAATAAATTGCTCCAAAGAATTTGGTGGTACTATAATACGAATCTCGACCCTTAGAGCCAGTATCGTGTGCAAACTAATATGGTCATCTTTTTTTTTTTTTTTTTTTTTTTTTTTTTTTTTTTTTTTTTATCAAAGGAAGTATGTGTAAGTATTTTGGAATTTTCCGGTTTATCTAGAAAACTGAAATCTGTAACTGCAGGATTTGGCTAATGTTACGGGGTAAATGAGCGATTTAAATGTTATGGACAGCAGAAATTTTCTTCGCCTTATCTAATATCAGAATTATCTGCGATTAATGACGCCGAAAAAACTATATGAAATTTCAGAACATTTGAATCCCTGATTTACGCAAGACTCCTCGGGTAACTTCTTATGACACTCCTAGATTGAAGACAAACATTTTGTATCTATAGTTTACAATATCTTTCAATTTTTATTTCAATCCCTATTTTATTTATGATTAAGTTTTTTAATATAATCCATAGTCAACAATATCATTTATTTTACTGCAGCAAAAAAAAATAATATTCAAGTAATAATGAGGTAATAAAATATATCACATATTAATTTTAAAGCAATCTACTTAGAAATTTCGGAGCTAACTCTTGGTTGTAAACAAAACGTATAAAATCTAATAATTTATTGTCATCTGTTTGCCATCACATTAAACTTTTTTCTTCCCATTTTATGTTTTTAAATACTTATTTTTTAGGCTACTCATCATTTTGTTGCTTTCAAAAATATCGGGAAAATATCCGAAAACAACTAAATATAAATAATGAAGAAATTTCAAAAGCTAATCACGTATGAGTTATTTGAGGTTTTTTTTTAATCTATAGCACATAACAAAAATAATTAATGATTTTAAAAAGCTGCGAAGTCATTTGTTTTCAAAAGCCTATCGATTTTCGAAAGAAAAACATCCCCTTCGTTTCATAAAACAATGACTCAAAATAGAAATGATATGTAAACAGCTGGAATAAAAATAATATATATCTGCTCGTTTTAATACATTTCATTTGGCATTTTTTCATGCATATTAAATGAATTACTGTTTTATTCAGAAATATATTCTACAAAGACTCTTTTTAAAATATTAATGAAAGCCATAAGTGATTTATTTGCTGAACTGAAGATAAATTAATAGAATATGAATAAAAAATGGTTGGTTGGTTGATTTTTGTCGTCCGATTATCTACGCTAATGGGATATAGGACCATGAGGAGTGCCCTCCGTGGGGGTCTTTCTAAGGGAACCTAACCCGTATTTACGCAAGGTTCGAAGAAAACCACGGAAAACTCCGAACGGTTAGGCAGACAGCCGCGATTGGGTTCGAACCCAGCACCTGCCGTCTACCAGTTGAGAGGTCCGAACCTCTCGGCCACTGGTGGATCCTCATAAAAAAATGGATTTGAACATATTTTATTCATTTTCATGAGAGAAGTAAAACATGAGCAGTTCCATCCCAGCTCAGGCTGAGCATGACAATTCACCATCACAGATTTTTTTCAAAAAAAAAAAAAAAATACAGTAGTTACAACTAAGTAAAACACAAAATATCCCAAAAGGATTTTTTCCAAAAAATTTTTTTTCTCCAGTTACAGCACTTTCAAGTTCGTGATAAATTTGATAATTTTCAGAAAAACTGAAAAACGCTTCATTTTGAAATGAACACAGTACCAAACATATTCAACATATTCAGTCAATTTATTTTTTACAAATAGTTATTAAACTGAATTTTACTTTAGCACAGTTTTTAAAAATATAGTGACATTTTTACTTAATTTTAAAAAAAAAATTAGTTTTTAAGTCCAAAAAATATAATTAACACTGAATTACTGAATTTAAGAATTTTTTTCTCAATGAAAAAATATTTTAAAGCTAAACATTGATGGCAATCCAAAGACCTTTAATGTTAGTTTTAGAGCAAATTTTATTTTAACCCTAAGGTGCATACAACTTTTGTAATTCAATTTTAAATTACGCAAGGGAAATTTCTCAAAAACACCATTTTTAAAAAAATCTGATAATATGCTCAATAGATACCTTATTAGTTTCTAATAAATGCCTTACAGGCAAATCGTGTGTTTTTGCTTAGAAAATTTTATATGATTTTTTGAAAATAACATCTTGTGTGTTTTTTTCAAAAAACCAGAAATCGAAGCTCTTTCCTATTTAACCGAATTTATAAAGTAATTATTATTTCAAATTAAAAAATACAACACTGGTACATAATTATTATTGTTAAATTATAGTTAACCATTTGCTTAAGTTTAAAATTGTATAAAATACAGCCACTAGTAGAATTAGGATTGATCATATGTCATTTATTCCATACTCATAAATGCATCAAATTCACTTACAATGTGTTAAATATTTTGTTATATAGTTTGATATAATATATTAATATACAGATGCTAACATTACAGAAGAATTAGGTACTGAAAATTTCTTGAATTAACTTCAAATCCTTATCATTGAAAGTGTGAAGTCGCGCAGATTGTCCTATTGGAACCGTTTTTTCTATCTTTAGAAGCACATTTTCCAATGGTAATGCACAATCATCTTTTTTTTTCCAAGATTCTTTTGGCCAATGGAAATCTTTAGCTGGACCATGGTAGTGTATGAATGATACTTTAACGTCATCTAGTTCTCGTGATATACCATTTATTTGTCCTATCCACCAATTATTTTCATACATGCATCCAATGAAATCCCCAATTTGGAAATCATGTATTGAATATTGTCTTTTGGGCTGGGCTGGAGGTTTCAACTTTTGTTAATTCATTTTTAATTGTTCGTCCCATATAACCTTCATTATTTTCAATAACTGAATAATGTTTAGATCGTATACCAACAATAGATCTTACATTGGCACTTTCTTTCTCTTTAGTAGCTCTATAAGCTTGAATAATCTTTTTGTCTAGATGTAGTAGAATGATATTTTTTAACAAACAGGAAATTTCAGCAGCATTTGAGACAGAATATCAGATGGCTCTTATTGGCTCATTTTGGAAATTAAATTTCGTTGCATAATGCTTGTATAACCCCCCTATATCATCACATGCACTTTACCATGGCCAGTATCTGAAAAAATCTATTTTTTTAGTTAGTACAACTTCTGTTCTATTTAGTACAACTTCATTATTTTTGTGTAATTCATAAAACTGATATTTGTTTTAAATGTGCTCAGCTTCATCTGATATATACACAGTTGATTCCAGTGTTTGGATTTGGTACAACTTAAATAATTGGTTTTTTATTTTTTTCTATAGCACAAACTGCATGAGCTGAATCATGAGTTATATGGTACGAACAATTAAAAATGAATAAACAAAAGTTGAAACCTCCAGCCGAATAAAAAAAAACAATATTCAATACATGATTTCCAAATTGGTGATTTCATTGGATGCATTTATGAAAATAATTGGTAGATAGGACAAATCAATGATATATCACGAGAACTAGATGATATTAAAGTATCATTCATGCACTCCCATGGTCCAGTTAAAGATTTCCAGTGGCCAAAAGAATCTTGAAAGAAAAAAGATGAATGTGCATTACCATTGGAAAATGTGCTTCTAAAAATAGAAAAACCGGTTCCAATAGGACAATCTGCGCGACTTCACACTTTCGACGATAAGCATTTGAAGTTAATTCAAGAAATTTTCAGTACCTAATTTTTCTGTAATGTATGTATCTGCATATTAATATATTATATCAATACTATGTAACAAAATAATTAAAACTCTGTAGGTGAATTTGATGCATTTATGAGTATGGAATGAAATTACATCGTTAATCCTAATTCTACTAGTGGCAGTATTTTATACAATTTTAAACTTAAGCAAATGGTTAACTATAATTTAACTGTAATAACTATGTACTGTAATAAGTATGTATATAATTATCGGTGACACTATAATACGAAACACAACCCTAACACAACCCTCTTAGGACCCATATCCTTCGGGTTCATAATAAGCCATCATAAATATAATGATAAACACAACTTTTTTCTATTTTATCTAGAAATAACGAATATTATATTATCCATAGTAAAAAAAATGTCGTTTTTCACTCCTGGAACTGTAAAATAATAATAATAAAATATAATAATAAGACAATTACATATGAGACAACCATTATTAATTTTAGCACAAACTATTTAGTAATTTCGGAGCTAACTCTTGAGTTTAAATAAAACATATAAAATCTAATAATTTATTCTCATATGTCTGTCTTCACAATCTGCACATTTTATTTCATTGATTACTTACTTTTTCAATATATTTATCATTTTGATGCTTTCATAACTATTAAGAAAATATTCGAAAACAAATAAATAAAAACAATGAAGAAATTTTTAAAGCCAATCACGTCTGAGTTATTTGAGTCTTTTTCTTTATCGGTAGAACACAGAACAAAAATAATTAATGCTTTTAAAAATCTGCAAAGCGATTTTTGTTCAAATGCATATTGATTTTCGAAAGAAAAACATCCCCTTCTTTTCAGAAACAAAGATTCAAAATAAAAGTATTATCTAAAACTGGAATAAAACAAAACTTTTTTTTATCTGCTGGTTTTAATGCACTTCATTTGGCATTTTTTCAAGCATAGTAAATGAATTACTGGTTTTTCAGAAAGAAATTCTACAAAGACTCCTTTGAAAACTTAATGAAAGCCATAACAGATTTATTCGCCGAATCGAAGATAATTTAATCGAATATGAGCATGCATAAAAAGGCACATAAAAAACACATTTGCACATATGCATAAAAAACACATTTCACTCATTTTTATGAGAGAAGTAAAACACAATAGTTTCGTGATTTTAGTGGTGTTGTTATTTTCTAAATTGAAAACCGAGGAAAACAATCAGTATTAAGAAAAAGTCTGTTAGAATAGAAAATAAGATATTGTGATTGTTTTTGTAGGAATATAAGAGGCAAAATTGCATAAACAATCAAACTATATATTTAAAAAAGAAATATCTATCCCTTTTGGGTCTGACATGATATTGATAGCACACGTATTTTCTTCGAATATTTCATTGCCTTATTTTGTTTCTTTCTACATATAGAAATGATAACATATGGCTATGATTTTTTTTATTATGAATTCATTTTTGTTTCCACATTCAGTAATAACAACAATAAAAATTTACTTGATTCTCGTTATACAGTTAACAATTCTTTTACTTTATACATGCATTTCACACTTCAAATTAAAAATATAATAATATATTGTCATAATTTTGTAAATTTATTGTCATGTACCTACCGTCACAATACACTTTATTCTCCACATTTTCTTTCATTGATTACTTACTTTTTTAAGGATATTTATCATTTTGATGTTTTAAAAACTATCAGTACAATATCCGAATATAACTAAATCTATATTATAAAGGCCAAACGTATCTGTGCGTAACGCACACGTCATTTTCCGAATGGCAACACTTTCACATGCAATTCGGTTTTGCAATTTTCGGTACTGCAAATTTTATACTTCTAAACAGCGCAAAATTTCAATTTTTACACCATCGTATAGAGAAAAATATGTACTTTCAAATGCAATTTGTTTGAAACCTGTATCTCAAGTTATTCTTGACATATTATTTTTTTTTTAAGTTTATAGTACGAATTTTGTAATTGTGGCAACAGAAATACCCTATTTTCTCTTAAAATTGATAAAAATTGAAATATGCGCATGTAAATTGTGAGAAAGGGAAAATGGTAGTGTTTAGATTTTACGTGAAATTCTAAGATCGTGTCAATTTGAAATAATTTTCTTTTTTTTTATACGTATTTATACCAAACAAAAGAGCTTCAATTGATAACTTCAGCTTAATAATTGATCTTTATTATATTTTGCTTTATTATTATATTTTAATAATTTGGAAGACTGAGTTTTATAGAAATAGTACTTTTTTTTTAATTTTAACTTTAAATAATATTTGTTTGAGATTAAGAATGACCGTTGTAAGATACCTAATTTTGTAGGTTTATTATAAATCAATGAAACAGTTCTTTCTTAGCATTTACTTTCGTCGAAATTCGACGGGTTCCACCTTGTATAAATAATGAAGAAATTGCTAAAGCAAATCACGTGTGAGTTATTAAAAAGTCTTTTTTTTATCGGTAACTCAGAACAAAAATAAATAATGCTTTTTAAAATCTGCAAAGAGATTTCTGTTCAAAAGCTTATCGATTTTCGAAAGAAAAACTTTCCCTTCTTTTCATAAAACAATGGCTCTAAATAAAGACGTTATGTAAACAGCTGGAATAAAACCAAAGTTATTTTTTTTATCAGCAGGTTTTAATGTACTTCATTCGGCATTTTTTATGCATAGTAAACGAATTACTGGCTTTTCAGAAAGTAAATTTACAAGCACTGTTTTGAAAACTTTAATGAATACCATAACACATTTAATCGCCGAATTGAAGACAATATAATATCAGTATGCATAAAAAATGGCTTTCAACACACATTATTCATTTTTTAAAAGAGAAGTAAAATGTTGGGTGCATAATTAAAATGATTATGTTGTTTTCTGAATTTATAGCCAAGAAAAAAAATCAATATTATAAAATAGTCTGTTAGATTACGAAATAGGATGCTCATTGTAATTGTTCATACGAATTTTAGAGTCAAAATTGCATAAAGAATTAAATTATATTTTGAAAAAAATATATTCAAAATAAGAACTTATATTGACCCAAAATCAAATACAAATTTTGCTTCAACATATGTCAGTAATTTATTAAAGTATCATAGCATTAAGAATATAGATAATAAAACCGAAGAAAAGCATTCTCTATATAGTAAAAAATTCTCCTTTTGTAAAAAAAAAAAAAAAAAAAAAAAAAAAAAAACATTATTATTATAATTGCTACAGTAAGATTGGTATACAATCACTATAAATATGTACACACTAATACGGATAATGTCTGAATCAGATTGTTTTTTAACCTTGTAATTGCACTTTATGAGCCTTTTGCTTATAATTTTTTCCCGCAAACAATAACACACTTGCATGCAGCGTATGCAACAATTATATCATGCTAAAGGGATAACATGCTTTGTATAATGTCCCTTTATTGTCAAAAAATAAAGACATTGTGATGTAACACATATTCTATTATATATATTTCTATTAAATTTTCAAATGTTAGTTCCCCCCCCCTCTTTTAAAATTTAATTTTAAAAGAAAAGCATTTTAATAGGTATTTTTATTGTGTGTTCGTCCTCAATTGCATATAAAATAATAATAATAAATTGAAAACAAATAACAAATTAGTTTAAAAATATCATTCCATTTCTAGATTTTTCTTTCTTGTTCTTCAGTTGATTAAATATCAAACGACTGTTTTAAATAACTGCTATTTTCATTTCCCAATCATTTCATTTTGTCTTGTATAAAGAACTTAATTTGTTACCGGTTGTGTAATTTCGTTTAGGGTTGCCGGGTGTTGTACGTTCTCGCCACGCGCGATAAATGCTATATTCTTGACAACACTCATTTTTAAAATTTACCCTTTGCTTATCATGTAACGGTCCTTTTTACCTGTAAATTTTTTGCTCGGATTGGGAATCTATTCTATGCCAAAAGACTTTTTTTGGCGTTTGTGAAATGTGAAATTTCTTCCAGTTTTACGTTTTGTCATGGTGAAATAAACATGCGCTCTCTCTGTTGTCAACGATGACGAATCTTTTCTATATAATGTTCGAAAGTTTTTTATGTTAGCGTGCTGAATTCATAATGTTTATAGGTGTTCAGTTTCTTGTGCTTTGAAAAATAAAGAAATAGTCAAGAATATCTCTGAGAACTGATTTTCCTTAATGAAAATGTCTTCATTGTTGGACTCCAGAAAAAAATGTAAATTTCGACCTGGTGTTCATCACAATATAGTACTGCGATCTCGGCCTAACACATAAAAAATGTGCCTTTTATTTCATATTTACCACCACAGACATAATTAGAGAGATTTTGTATTATCAGTGATTTTACCTGTCATGTTAATAATAAATTTCCTAAAGATAATACTCTTTCAATGATAACTCTTAGTATTAGGTGTCATATTTCCAGACCAGGATAGTGCTTTTCAGGATTAATCTATTTCAAATAGGTATTATTGGAATTTATGATAAATTCCTCCTATGAATTCGTTGGCACCATAATACGACTCCCCTCCCATTCCACCTCCTTAGGACCTATATCCATCATAAACACAACATTTTTCTATTTTATCTAGAAATTCTGAATACTATATTATCCATAGTCAAAAATACTGCTTTTCTTTTCTGGAACTGTAAAATAACAATTAAATATAATAATGAGACATTTAAATATGAGACAACCATTATTAATCGTAGCACAATCCATTTAGTAAATTCGGAGCTAATGCTTGTGCTCAAATAAAAGGTATGAAATCTTATAAATTTATTCTCATGTGCTTGTCTTCACAATAAACTTTATTCTGCGCATTTTACTTCATTGATTACTAACTTTTTTAGGATATTTATCATTTTGCAGCTTTCATATCTATCGATAAAATATCCAAAAACAAATAAGTATAAATAATGAAGAAATTTCTAAAGCTAATAACGTATAAGTTATTTCAGAGTTTTTTGTTCATCGATAGCACAGAACAAAAATAAATAATGCTTCTAAAAATCTGCAGAGTGATTTCTGTTCAAAAGCTTATCTATTTTCAAAAGAAAAACATTTCATTCTTTTCATAAAACAATGGCTCAAAATACAAACGTTATGTAAACAGCTGGAATAAAGCAAAACTTTTCTTTTTTATGTGCTGGTTTAAATGCACTTCATTTGGCATTTATTCGTGCATAATAAATGAATTACTGGTTTTTCGGAAAGAAATTCTACAAAAACTCCTCTGGAAACATTAATGAAACCCACAACAGATTTATTTTCCGAATAGTTGATAAATTATTAGAATATGCATAAAAAATGGCTTTCAACATATTTTACAGATTTTTAAGACAGAAGTAAAACATGTAAGTTTCGTAATTTTAATGATATTACTTTCTAAATTTATATACGAGAAAAATAATCAATATTAAAAAATAGTTAGTTAAAATGGAAAATAAAGTCTTGTAATGGCTTAAACAGGAATTTTAGAGTCCAAATTAATAATAATAATAATATAATAATGATACAATAAAATATGAGACAACACTTGTTACTTTTAATGCAATCTATTTAGTAATTTTGGATCAAATTCCTGCAATTAAATAAATTGTAAAAATTTACATCTGCAAATGGTATCTATATTTAAATCTGTATAAAATCTGCATATGTAGCTCTGTTCAAAAGCATATCGATTTTGGAAAGAAAAAAAATTCCTTCTTTTCATAATACAATGGCTCAAAATAAAAATGCTATGTAAACATTTGTAATAAAACTGTCTGACGTAAATAAAACATATAATATTTAATATATTCTTGTCATCTGTCTGCCTTCACAATAATCTGTATTCTGCACAGTTTATTTCATTTATTACTTAGTTTTTCAGGATATTCAACATTTTGCTGTTTTTAGAACTATCGGGAAACATCCGAAAACAGTTTAATATAAGTAATAAATAAATTTCTAAATCTTATCACGTATGACTTAGGTATGAGTTATCTGAGAGTCTTTTTTATCGATAACACAGAATAGAAATAATTAATTCTTAAAAAAAAATCTCCAAAGCGATTTCTGTTCAAAAGCATATCGATTTTCGAAAGATAAACATTCCCTTCTTTTCAGAAAACAATGACTCAAAAATTTTATATAAACAACTAGAATAAAACAAAACTTGTTTTTCTATCTGTTCGTTTCAATGCACTTCATTTGGCATTTCGTTTCATGCATAGTAAATGAATTACTGGTTTTTCAGAAAGAAGTTTTACGAAACATTAATGAAAGCCATAACAGATTTATTCGCCGAATGGAGGATAAATTAATAGAATAAGAATGCAGGGTATGCATAAAAATGGCTTTTAATACATTTTACTTATTTTTTGGAGAAAAGTAAAACGTGTTAATTTCGTAATTTTAGTGATGATGTTATCTTATAAATCTATAAGCGAGAAAAATAATAAATATTATGAAATAGGTTTGTTATAATCGGAAATAATATGTTGTAATTGTTTCATATGAATATTAGTCATAACTGCATAAAAAATTAAAGTATATGTTTGAAAAGAAATTTTTAAGATAGCAAATTATATTGATCAATCATAAATTTAAAAAATGCTACATAGTAGGAACATAATTAATCTATCAAAACATCAAACATATATATATTAAAACCTAAGAAAAAACATTCTGTATATAACGGAACATTTTCTTTAAAAAAAGAAAATATATGCATATATCATAATTGGTACAGTAAGTATGGGATACAATCACTGCGATTTATGTGCACACTAATAAGGAAACTGTGTAAAGCAGATTGTTTTATACCCTTGTGATTACATTTTATCAGTCTTTTCTTTATAATTTTTGTTTAAAAGCTTATCGATTTTCAAAAGAAAAGCATTCCCATCTTTTCATAAAATTAATGGCTCAAAATAAAAATGCTATGTAAAGATATGGAATAAATAATTTTTTTTTTTAATCTGCTGGTTTTAATGCACTTCATTTGGCATTTTTTCATGCATATTATTGTTCTTTTAGAAAGAATTACTACAAATACTCCTTTGAAAACAATAATGAAAGCAATTACACACTTATTCACGGAATTGGTGATAAATTAAAAGAACATCAGTATGCATAAAAAGTGGCTTTTAACCCATCTTACTTATTTTTCTGATATAAGTAAAACATAATGGTTAAGTGATTATAGTGATAATGTTATTTTCTAAATTCATAATTCATTAAAAAAAATCAATATTATGAAAATGTCTTATAGAATAGAAAATAAGATGTTGTAATTGCTTTCATAAGTATGATTATTATTCAAAACTGCATAAAGAATTAAAGTGTGTGTTTGAAAAGAATTATTTAAGACAATAACTTATATTGAACCATAATAAAGAATAAAAATCTGCTTCAAAATAGGACTTTAAATAATTAATGTATGAAAACATCAAGCATATACACAATAAAACTTAAAAAAAAAAAAACATCCTGTATATATCGGAAAATTTCAAGATATTCATCATTTTGCTAGTTTCAGAAGTATCGTAAATATATACAACAACAAATAAATATAAATAATGAAGAAATTTCTAAAGCTAATCACTTATGTGTTACGCGAGAGGTTTTTTTTTTTTTTTTTTTTTTTTTTTTTTTTTTTTTTTATCGGTAGCACAGAACAAAAATAATTAATGCTTTTAAAAATCTGCAACGCGATTTCTGTTAAAAAGCTTATCAATTTTCGAAAAAAAACATACATTAGTTTCTTTTCATAAAACAATTGCTCAAAATAAAAATGGCAGCTGGAAATAAAACAAAAAAATTTTCTTATCTGCTGGTTTTAATGCGCTTCATATGGCATTTTTTTATTCACAGTAAAACAAATTCGGGTTTTTCCAATAGAAATTCTACAAAGGCTAGTTTGAAAACACTGATGAAAGCCATAACAAATTTAGACGCACAATCGAAGATACATTAATAGAATATGAGTATGCATAAAAAATGGCTTTTAATATATTTTACTGAATTTTATGAGAGAAGTAAAACATGTTAGTTAAATAATTTCATTGATGATTTTGTTATTTACAACAACAAAAAAATCAATATTATGAAATAGGTCTGTTAGAAAAGGAAATAAAATATTTTAATTGTTTAAATGTTTAAATGTAATTAATCGAATCGAAATTGATTATTATGATATATAGTAATGAGACAATTAAATATAAGAGAAAATCAGAGCTAACACTTTGGCTGGAATAAAACATATAAAATTTGATAAATTATTGTCACCTGTCTGTCTTCACAATAAACTTTATTCTGAACATTTTAATTCATTCATTACTTAACTTTTCAGGATAATTATCAGTTAGATGCTTTGAGATCTATCTTGAAAACATCCAAAAACAGCTAAATATAAATAATGGAAAAATTTGTAAAGCTAATCACATATAAAATATTTGAGAGTATTTTTTATCGGTATTAATGAACAAAAATAATTAACGCTTTTTAAAATCTTCAAATATATTTCTGTTCAAAAGCCTATCGATTTTCGAAAAAAAAAACCATCCCCTTCTTTTCATAAAACAATTATTCAAAACAAAAATGCTATGTAAACAGCTGGAATAAAACAAAACTTTTTTTTATCTGCTGGTTTTAATACACTTCATTTGGCGTTTTTTCATATATAGTAAATGAATGGCTGATTTTTCAGAAAGAAATTCTACGAAGACTCCTTCGAAAACATTTAAAAAAGCCTTAACATATTTATTTTCCGAATTGAGGATAAATTAATAGAATGTGAGTATGCGTAAAAATTGGCTTTTAACAGATTTCAATCATTTTTATGAGAGAAGTAAAATATGTTAGTTTTGTGATTTTGGTGATGATGTTATTTTCCAAATTTATAAGACAAAAAATAATCAATATTGCGAAATAGTCTGTTAGAATAGGAAATAAGATGTTGTAATTGATTTTATACGAGTATTTGAATCAAAATTATATAAATAATTATAGTATATGTTTGAAAAGGAATATTTATAAGAACTTATATTGACTACAATGAATAAACATTTTGCTTCAACATAGGACCTTAATTAATCACTATAGCAAAACGTTAAGCATATAGACAATGAAATATAAGAAACAACACTCTGTACATACCCCCCAGCACATTTAGGGCCTATATCTTTTGTGCTAACATTTAGCATTTGTAAACACAATCTTTTCCTATTTTATCCAGAAATAACGAATTTTTGATTACCCATAGTGAAAAAAAAATCACTTTTCTCTTCTGGAATTGAAAAGTAATAGTAATAAATACAATAATGAAGCAATTAAAAATGAGACAACACGTAGTAATTTTAGCGCAATATATTTAGTAATTTCAGAGATCTTGGGCATAAATAGAACATATTAAAATATAATAATTTATTGTCATGTGTTTGCCATCGCAATAAAATTTTTCTTTCCATTTTTTGTTATTGATTACTTTTTTTTGGATATTCATCGATTTGTTGCTTGTAGAACTCTTGGTAAATACCCGAAAAACAACAAAATTTTAATAATGAACAAATTTCTAAAGATAATCCCTAATGGGTTATTTGAGAATCTTTTTCGTATCGATAGCACAGAAGAAAAATAATTAATGCCTTTAAAAATCTGCAAAGCGATTTCTTTTCAGAAGCTTATCGAATTTTTAAAGAAAAACAATCACTTCTGTTCATAAACAATGGCTCAAAATAAAAATGCTATGTTAACAGCTAGAATTTAAAAAAATGTCTGCTGGATTTAATACACTACATTTGGCCTTTTTCTTTCATGTATAGTAAATGAATTATTGGTTTCTCAAGAAAAAATTCTAAAAGCATTCCCTTGAAAACATTAATGAAAGCCGTAATAGATTTATTCGCCCAATGGAAGATAAATTAATAGAATATGAGTGTGCATAAAAAATGGCTTTTAACACATTTTACTCATTTTAATGAGAGAGGTAAAACATGTTACTTTCGTAATTTTAATGATGATGTTGTTTTCAAACTTTATAACCAAAAAAAAATTATCAATATTATGAAATAACCTGTTAGAAGAGGAAATGAATTGTTGTAATCGTTTTCATACGAATATTAGAGTCAAAATTGGAAAAGAATTAAAGTATATGTTTTAAAAGAAATATAATATAAGAACTTCTATTGAACTATAAAAAAATAAAAGCTTGAACAAAGAACCTTAATTCATTTATATATCAAAACATTAACAATATACATAACGAAACTTAATAAAAAACATTTTGTATATAATCTCTTACCTTTACGGCCTATATCCTTTATGTTGATAATTAGCCGCCATAAACACAACCTTTTTCTATATAATTTAGAAATAACGAACCTTAGATTATCCATAATAAAAAATATAACTTTTCTGTTGTAGATATATAAAATAACAATAATAAATATAATAATGTGACAACTAAAAATGAGACAACACTTAATAATTTTAGCTCAATCTGTTTAGTAATTTCGAGGCTAATTCTTGGGCTTAAACAAAACATATAAAATCTAATAATTTATTGTCATCTGTCTGTCTTCATAATGAATTTTATTCTCCACAATTTATTTCATAGATTACTTACTTTTTCAGGATATTCGTCATTTTATTACTTTCAGAATTATCGGAAAACATTCGAAAAACAGCTAAATATAAATAATGAAAAAATTCTAAAGCTAATCACGAATGGGTTATTTGAGAATCTTTTTTTTTTTTAATCGATAGTATAAAACAAAAAATATTTATGTTTTCTAAAAATTTGCAAAGCAATTTCTTATTAAAAGCTTATTGATTTTCGAAAAAAAACAATCCCTTCTGTTCATAAAATACTTGTTCAAAATAAAAACGTTATGTAAACAGCAAGAATAAAACAAAGAAATTTTATCTGTGTTTTTAATACACTTCATTTGGCATTTTTTCATGCATAGAAAACAAATTACTGATTTTTCAGGTAAAAAATTCTACTAAGATTCCTTTGAAAACATTAATGAAAACTATAATAGATATATTCGCTGAATGGAAAATAAATTAATAGAATATGAGTGTGCATAAAAAATCTCTTTTAACACATTTTACTCTTTTTTTATGAGAGAAGTAAAACATGTTATTTTCGTAATTTTTTAGTGATTGTTACTTTTTAAATTTTTAACCGAGGAAAACAATCATTATTATGAAATAGTCTGTTAGACTAGAAAATAAGAGGCTGTAACTGTTTTAATATGAATATTAGAGTTAAAATTGCTTAAAGAATTCAATCATGTATTGATTAAGAGATATCTGTCCATTTTGGATATGACGTACTATTGATAGTATATATCAATTCGTCGAATATTATTTTGTCTTAACGATTATTTTTTTTTTACTTTCTACATATAGAGATGATAATATGTGGCTATGCCTGTCTTATTATGACTTCATTTTTGTTTTCAAATTCAGTAATAACAACAATAATAAATGTTTACTTAATCTCTTCAGACCTGAGGTACACAAATTTGTAACTCCATTTTTTCCTCATAAAAACCAATCTGTTCAAATTTTTTGCATTTTTTCTTTACTTCTATACAGCTGACTGTTTTTTGCTTTAAAGCAAAACCAATAAATGTCAGCATTGATGAATATCACATCATAAAATAAATATTATTTTCATCGGCGTTTCGAAAAAACATTCAAGACATTTTGACCAAGAAAGTAAGAATTATTCATGAATATTTAACTTTAATGGCTTACAATAAAAGAATTGTAGGATTTAAGGATCATATACTTGTTTAAAAACCTTAGTTTTGTAATTGTGTAAATTTATATTACTGATAATTAAACTGATGTTTTAAGTGGATTAGTACATTTATATACATACATGTAAACCTAAATTACCAGTTCCCGAAAATTCTAATTTGATAAAATACTCTTTCTGGCTTCTATGGTGTCATTTCGATTATGCAAAAGCAATAAATAAATATTTGTAGACATATTTTATGCTCAGGTCTGAAGAAGTTAGTTCTTTTAATACAGTTAATGATGACGATACTTTATACATGTATTTCACTCTTTAAATTTAAAATATTATAATTTATTGTCATAATCTTATAAATTTATTGCCATGTGCCTGTCTTCACAATTAACTTTATTCTGCACATTTTATTTCATTAAATACTTACTTTTTTCAGGATATTCATAATTTTGCTGCTCTCAAAAATACTGGGAAAAAATCCGAAAACAAAAGAATCTATACAATGAAGAAATTTCTAAGCCTAAACACGTATGAGTTATATGAGAGAATTTCATCACAGAACAAAAATAATTAATGCTTTTAAAAATTTGCAAAGGTATTCTTGTTAAAAAACTTATTGATTTTCGAAAGATAAACATTCCCTTCTTTTCATAAAACAATGGCTCAAAATAAAAACGTTATGTAAACAGCTGGAATAAAACAAAACTTATCTTTTTATCTGCTGGTTTTAATACTTTTCATTTGGCATTTTTTCAGGCATAGTAAGTGAATTACTGGTTTTTTGAAAAAAAAATTCTACAAAGAATCCTTTTGAAAACAACAATAAAAGCCAAAACAGATTTATTCACTGAATGGAAGATAAATAATTAGAATAGGAGTATGCATAAAAAAGGCTTTTAACACGTTTTGCTCAGAGAATTAAAACATATTACTTTCATAATTTTAATGATGATGTTATTTTCTAAATTTATAACCGAAAAAAATATTCAATGTTAATGAAATAGTCTGTTAGAAGAGGAAATAAGTTGTTGTAATTGTTTTCATACGAATAGTAGAGTCAAAATTGCATAAAGAATTAAGTGTATATTTAAATATATATATATATTTATAAGAACTTCTATTAACCTTTGAAAAAAATAACCGTTTCAGCGTAGGACCTTAATTCATTAATATATCAAAACATTAATGATATAGCAACGAAATTTAATAAAAAAATTCCTGAATATACCCTCCTCCTTTACGGCTTATATTCTTCGTGTTCATAAGCTGTCATCAACACAATCTTTTCCCATTTTATCTAGAAATACCAAATCTTAGATTATCTATAATCAAAAATATGACCTTTCTCTTCTGGAGATGTAAAAAAAATAATATATATAATAATGAGACAATTAAAAATGAGACAACACTTGATAATTTTAGCTCAATCTATTTAGTAATTGCAAAGCTAGTGTTAGAGCTTAAACAAAACATGTAAAATATAATAATTTTATTGTCATCTGTCTGTCTTCATAATAAACTTTATTCTTCACATTTCATTCTATTGTTTACTTACTTTTTCAGGATATTCATCATTTTGCTGCCTTACAAAAATATCGGGAAAATATCCGATAAAAAGCTAAATATAAATAATCAAGAAATTTCTAAAGCTAATAACTAAAAATTATTTGAAAATCATTTTTTTATCGATAGCACGGAACAAAAAAATTTAATGGTTTTAAAAATCTGCAAAGCGATTTCTGTTAAAAGCTTATCGAATTTTTAAAGAAAAACAATCCCTTTATGTTCATAAAACAATGGCTCAAAATAAAAATGCTATGTAAACAGCTGGGATTAAACAAAAAATAAAATTATCTGTTGATTTTAATACATTCATTTGCCATTTTTTTATTGTTATTAATATTATTATTTTGTTTCATGCATAGTAAATAAATTACTGGTTTTTCATGAAAACAAATTCTACAAAGATTCCCTTGAAAACATTAATGAAAGCCATAATTGATTTCTTCGCCGAATGGAAGATAAATTAGTAGAATATGAGTGTGCATACAAAATAGGTTTTAACACATTTTTAATCATTTTTATGAAAGAAGTAAAACATGTTATTTTCGTAATTTTTTATTGATGATATTACTTTCTAAATTTTTAAATGAGGAAAACAATTGGTATTATAAAATAGTCTGTTAGAATAGAAAATAAGATGTTGTAACTGTTTTCACCGGAATATTAGAGTTAAAACTGCATTAGGAATTCATTTATGTTATGATAAAGAAATATTTTTCCCTTTTGGATCTGACATACTACTGATAGTACATGTCTGTTCGCCGAATGTTATTTTGTCTTAACAATTATTTTCTTACTTTATACACATAGAAATGGTAGTACATGGCCATGCTTTTCTCATTATGACTTCATTTTTGTTTTCACATTCAGTAATAAAAACAATAATAAATGTTTACTTAATTCTCTTAATACGGTTAATGACTCCGTTACTTTATATATGTATTTCACTCTTTAAATTTAAAATATAATAATTTATTGCCATATATCTTATAAATTTATTGTCATGTGCCTGTATTCACAATCAACTTTATTCTGCATATTTTATTTCATTGAATACTTATTTTTTTTTCAGGATATTCTTCATTTTACTGTTTTTAGAACTATCTGGAAAAGTTTCGAAAAACAACTAAATATAAATCATGAAAGAGATTCTAAAGCTAATCATGTATGAGTATTTGAGAGTCTTTTTTTATCGACAGCACAGAACAAAAATAATTAATTGTTTTAAAAATCTGCAAAACAATTTATTTTTAAAAGTTTATCGATTTTCGAAAGAAAAACATTCCCTTCTTTTAATAAAACAATGGTTAAAAATAAAAATGTTATGTAAACAGATGGAATAAAACAAAACTTTTCTTTTTTTTTATCTGCTGGTTTTAATGAACTTCATTTGCCATTTTTTCATGCATAGTAAATGTATTACTGGTTTTTCATAAAAAAAACTTACAAAGACTCCTTTGAAAACTTAATGAAAGCCATAACAGATTTATTCGCCGAATTAGAAATAAATTAATAAAATAAAAGTATGCATAAAAATGGCTTTTAACACATTTTACTCATTTTTATAAGTGAAGTAAAACATGTTACTTTCGTGATTTTAATGATGATGTTATCTTATAAATCTATAAGCGAGAAAAATAATCAATGTTATGAAATACTCTGTTAGAAGAGGAAATAAATTGTTGCAATAGTTTTCATATGAATATTAGAGTCAAATTGCAAACGAATTAAAGTATATGCTTTAAAAGAAATATGTATAAGGACGTCTATTGACCAATAAAAAACTTTTGCTTCAACATAGGACTTTATTTCATTAATATATCAAAATATTAAGAATATAGACAACGAAATTTACAAAAATACAATACATTCTGTATATACCCTGCAAAACCTTTTCGGCCTATAACTTTCGTGTTGATAATTAGCCGTCATAAACAAAATTTTCCTATTTTATATAGAAATAACGAGTTTTAGATTAGCCATAATAAAAAATATGACTTTTCTCTTATGGACATGTAAAATAATAGGAATAATTATAATAATGAAACAATTAAAAATTGCACAACACTTAATATTTTAGATCAATCTGTTTAGAAATTTCGAAGTAAATTATTGGGCTTAAGCAAAACATAGGAAATCTAATAATTTATTGTCACCTGTCTTCATAAAAAACTTTATTCTCCACATTTCATTTAATTGATTACTTACATTTTCAGGATATTCTTCATTTCGTTGCCTTCAGAACTATCGAAAAATATCCGAAAAACAACTAAATATAAATAATGAGGAATTTCTAAAGCTAATCATGAATGAGTTATTTGAGAATCTTTTTGTTTTTTAATCGATATCATAGAACAAAAATTATTAATGTTTTCTAAAAATCTTCAAAGCGATTTCTTTTCAAAAACTTGTGGAACTTTGAAAGAAAAACAATCCCTTCTGTTCATAAAACAAAGGCTTAAAATAAAAATGCTAAACAGCTGGAATAAAACTAAAAAATATATCTGTTGGATTTAATGCAGTTTATTTGGAATTTTTTTTCATGCACAGTAAATTAATTACTGGTTTTTCAGGAAAAAAATCTACAAAGATCCCATTGAAAATATTAATGAAAGCCATAATAGTTTTATTCGCAGAATGGAAAATAAGTTAAAAGAATACAAGTGTGCATAAAAATGGCTTTTAACACATTTTCTTCATTTTTATGAGAAACGTAAAACGTGTTATTTTCGTAATTTTTTAGTGATGATGTTTCTTTCTAAATTTTTAACCGAGGAAAACAATCAGTATTATGAAATAGTCTGTTAGAATAGAAAATAAGATATTGTGATTTTTTTATAGGAATATAAGAGGCAAAATTGGCCAGAGGCAGAATTAAACTATAAATTTAAAAAAGAAATATCTATCGCTTTTGGATATCACGTACAATTGATAGTACATGTCTGTTCGTCGAATATTATTTGTCGTAGCAATTATTTTGTTAATTTCTCCATATACAAGTAATAATATATGGTTATGCTTTTCCTATTAAGACGTCGTTTTCTCGTTCAGTACTTACAACAATAAGAAATGTTTAATTAATTCTATTAGTACAGTTAGTTTCCGTTACTTTATACATGTATTTCACTTTTTAAATTTAAATTATAATAATTTATTGTCATTATGGTATAAGTTTATTGTCATGTGCATGTCTTCACAATAAACTTTATTCTGCACATTTTATTTCATTGATCCTATACTTTTTTCAAGATATTCATTATTTTGCTGCTTAAAGCACTATCAGTGAAATATCCGAAAATAACTAAATATAAATAATGAAGAAATTTCTGAAGCTAATAACATGTGAGTTATTTTAAAGTATTTTTTATCGTAGCACAGAACAAAAATAATTAATGCCTTTAAAAGTCTGCAAAGTGGTATCTGTTCAAAAGCTTATCGATTTTCGAAAGGAAAACATTCCTTCTGTTCATAAAACAATGGCTTAAAATAAAAATGCTATGTAAACAGATGGAATAAAAAAAAACTTTTCTTCTTTTTATCTGCTGGTTTTAATGCACTTCATTTGTCATTTTTTCATGCATAGTAAATGAATTATTGGTTTTTCAGATAGAAATTCTACAAAGACTCTTTTGAAAATTTAATGAAAGCCATAGCAGATTTATTCGCCGAATTAAAGTTAAATTAATAGAATATGAGTATGCATAAAAATGGTTTAAAACAAATTTTACACATTTTTATGAGAAAAGTAAAACATGTTATTTGCGTAAATTTAGTGATGATGTTATTTATTAGATTTAAAAGAGAGAAAAATTATCAATAATTTGAAATAGTTTGCTAGAATGATTCAATATAGGACCTTAATTACTGTATGAAAACGTTAAGGATTTGACAATAATACCTCAATTTATTTTAGTCATAAAAAATCTCCTCATAGTATTATAAGGAAAGAAAAAAATAGCCTTAACTTAAAGAGATAAAAGACAATGCTATTAAGAGTTTAAAAAATGTTTATAAAATTTGAAATGAATCAAGACCAACACAAATTAGAAAATAATTAAAAAAGTAAAAGGAACAATTACAGACTAAAGATTATAAAATAATAAACTTTTAATGTAAAATTGTTGTTAAAGTTTATATACACAGACTGTAGTCTACACTGCTTAAAATTTGCGAAAGACTAGTCATATAGTTACTAGACTAGTCGACTAGAGTTAAAACTCTTTTTTAACCAACTTATATAATTTATTTTATGAAAAAAAATTCTGGTTAAAAAATATTTTTTAATCTTAGTAAAATTAAGTTCTATGGACGTTTTAGTGTTAAACTAGTTTATTTTTTTTAAACTGGCATGCAGCAATAAAAAAATAATTAAATAAATAAATTTTTTTAAGGTTCTTCTGAATCCAACGTAAGAGCAAAGAAGCTACATGAAAATGAATATGAATACAAACTAGTCAGATGTGTCAAACCAAAAATCTTTCTGGAATTTCATGCAAGATAATACTTCAAAATTCGCTGCTACAGTCCCAAAATTAAATGACAAACTATGAATATCGCGAGGATTCTAAAGGAATGAAATTCCGTGCGTTAGTTTTTAAATTGGACTATTGAAGATATCAGGAAATATGCAACATTAAAATGCCATCTTTTGTGTGATTTACATCAAAACATAATCAGAAAAAATATCTATCAAGGTATACCTGAATCTGAAATTTGATAAAATTTTGTGCATTAGTTTTAGAAATAGAGCTCCAGAAAGAATTTGGAAAATATAGTATAGCAGTGCGATTGACAGCAAAACTTAAACACAACCAGCTCATATCAAGGATTAATATAATCTGAAGTTGGATGTTAAATCCGTTCCGTATTTCTTGAGATAGAGCTATTGTGAAAATCCTGAAAATGCAGCATAGCATCGCAGTCTGTTAAGCGATTTACATCAAAATGTAGGTACCATCAACACATGTCACGGACCAATCGAATCGGAAGTTTGAATAAAGTACGTGCATTAGTTCCTGAGAGAGAGCTTTTGAAAAAATCGTGAAAAATGCAACATAGCAGTGCCATCCATTGAGTGATGTACACTGAAAACTAATCAGCATCAATTTACATCAAGGACTACCGGAATATAAGTTTTTATTAAACTTCGTGCATTAGTTCGTAATCTAGAGCGCCCATAAAATTTATGTCACATACAAACAGACCGACAGATTGAATGTCAGACGTTTTATAAAAACATGTTTATTGGGTTTTCTCATCTCTAAAACGGGAAAAGTCGTCAAAAACCGGAATTTGAAAATTTTCACGAATCAAACTTTTTATTCTTGTAAAAATAGAAGAAAGTAAAAAATGAAACTACTTAAATTTAAATAGTAAAATAAAGTTTTAACTGTAAGGATTAATAACTTACATTTTTTATCACTTTTTTATCAGCATGTAATGTATCATTTTACTATCTGCATTATTTTTTTCACTTAATAATAAGTAAAGAAATAAAAATACTATAAATGATGATTTTTATTATTTTGAGAAGTTTAAATTTTCTAATTCTTTGGTATGTTTTATTGCGTGAGACACGGAAGATTCCACATCAGTCTTTGAGCTAAATTGTACTAAGATTAATATGTTTTTATTTTTTAATAAAAAGCAGTTGACCATAAAATAATTTATGCATTTTATTGTATTAAATATAAAATAATTATTTTTTTGACGTTTTTACTTTTTTCTAGCTTTACAAGGAAAAAGTATTGGATTCGTGAAGATTTTTTTAAACCGTTTTCGAAGGATTTACACGTTTTATCGGTCAGATATTCCAAAAAACATGTTGCTACAAAATGTCTCATTGTGAATCTGTGAGTTTGTTTTTTTGTGATTCTGTCTGTATGTGACATATTTCTAAATTATTTTTAAAATTAGTAATAGTCCAAGATCCCAGATCCCCCAGACGTTACTTATTTTCTCACAAGTAAAATGCATAGAATAAAGTAGTGCCAGTACGTGCTATGAGCGAAGTGATACCTGCTAGCTTGGACCGACGCCCGATTTACGGGTACCAGTTACCAAAGGTAGATAAAAACACTACGAACTTTTCTTAATTTCTTAGTCTTGATTTTTATATATGATGCTCAAGGAACTATTTTAGTACTTTATGTAAGCTCCCAGAGCAATTGCATGGGCCAAACATCTTCCCAGACATACAAAAGAGGCGCGTTCAGCTCAACTTACCGAAGTAATCCATTTTAAGATGATAATAAGAAAATAAGAAAAGTTCGTAGTGTTTTACCTATTTTTGGTACCTGGTACCCGTAAATTGGCCCTCGGTCCAAGCTAGCAGGTATCACTACGCTCATAGCACGTACCAGCCCTACTTTATCCAATACATTTTACTTGTGAGAAAATAAGTAATGTCTGGGGGTCCTGGGATCTTGCTCTATAATAATTATAAAAAGTGTTATTTCTGCAATTAACTTAATAAGTTTAGTAAAATTTAAAGTCTGAAAACGTTCGAAAAAGGTTTTATACAAAGTTAAGTTAGTAAAATTAACAGTTTTGTATTGGAAAATTGACTTTGTTAATGTAAAATATTTATAACACTTTTTTTCAGAATAGTGATACAAAGGACTTTTAGTTAGTACTTCACTTTTGTGCAAATAATAAAAATATATGTATACGTTTGACATTATGTATTATAAGTATTATCGAATAAAATATTTTTCACATCGGGATTATTCAGTCGCAAATGGTTAATTAATTTATTTATGAGGTTTTAATATCGTTATGGAGTATTAAAAAGAAACAAATGCTGAACTTTTAATGTATTTTGTGCAAATAGCTCATTCTTTCGTTATCAAACTGCATGCGATAATGAATGATTTTATAAGTACAGGGTTTGAATTATAGAGAAGGATGGTTGGAATTGCACCCAAAATTTTTATTTTCCGCCCGAAAGAATATCGTTGGTTGAAGTCTCTCCTTCAAAGACTTTTACTAATTTCTGGAAAAAAAGATTGCATTTTTAAATTACGATCAATTCCCAAGAATGCATTGAGAATTTTGTGAGCTTTTTACACCGAAAGGTTGTGGGAATATGCAGTTTTTCCTGATTGCGATTTATATAAATTTTATAATTTTTTTTCTCGATACTGAATCACAACGTTTGTCAAAGGATACCGGAAAATATGTATCTTTTGGTAACAACTCGCAGAAAAAACCTCTGCGAATTTCATCAAAGGATCGCGGAAAAAACGCGCATTTGTCAAAAGATCGTGGAAAAAATGCGAGATTCGTCAAAACAACCCGGGGAAAAACAGCGAATATCACACATGACCTTAGGAAAACATGCATTTCATCAAAAGTTCACAGAAAGTATGTGACGTTTGTCATAGGATCGCAGTAAAAAAGCGCAATTAGTATGAGAGCCACTGAAGAAACGTGAATTTCATCCAAGGATCACGGAAAAACGTGATTTTTATCATATCCCAAAAAAATCACGTATGAAAGATTGCGAAAAACGCGAATTTAAAAGTATGCAGAAAAAAACGCAGGAATCTGAAAGCCGCATCCACATAAATATTTCTGTTTACTATTATAGGTTTAGCTTTTAATCTGAAATAATATACTTTAATAGCATTAGAAAAATTGGATTTAACATGAACCAACTTTGTTATTAACCCATAATATTTGATCGCAAATTTTAAAAAATAGACCGCATAACTTGACTTTGTATCTTTTTAAATAAAAAAAATATTCTGTATAATTATTCTGAGTTTAAATAGCTTATTCTTATTTAAATTGTTTTAACATTATCTGAGTCTGTATTATTGTAAATACTTTAATAGGACGTTTAAATAAAAGTGGGTTTTATTTTATATCTCTCAAACAGCTCCATTTATAATTAGTGGAAGACAGACTATTGTCGTAGGAAAAATTGAATTTCGAGCCCTAAACTATATCCTTGAAGATTTTAAAACCTCAGGAAATTATTAAACTGACGTATAATATTCCGAAAAATTACATTTGAAAAGACATTTTAGATATTATTTGACTGTGTAAAATTTAAAATTGTATTATGGTTCGGAAAAAAGTTAAAAGGGTCCGACACAAAAATCATTTTCTTAAAAAAATATATTCCATTAAAATTTTCTTTATTATTTGATAAAAAATACGTTTAAGTCATTTTTTTGTCATTCGGAATAGGAAATATTAATTGTTTCGTTTTGGTTTGTTTTCAAAATCTAGCTTTCCAGTAATGGTTTCACAGAAATTATTTCTTAAACTTCTTAAAAATGATTTTTAATAAGTTACATTAATTTCTTTTAATTTTTGCTATAAATACTTTTAATTTTTATTTAAATCAACATTTTGAAAAAATGCTGAGTCAAAACTAAAACATATATTTACAATTATGTAAATGAATAAAAATTAAAATTATACAAATAAGGTATTGAGCTATAACGTTTTTAAATGACCAATTTTTTCATAAGTTTTATTTTTTTTTATATGAGAAATTCTATCATGTGGTTTTGTTTACTAATAATATGGTTAACCATTACAAAAAAATTAACTTAATAAATGTATTTTTTTTAATGTGTCCCGGTCCCCTTTAAAATACATAGTTTACTAAAGAGTAATAAAAGCAAAACACCATAGTTAGGTTGTTGCTACATTCAATATTATGTTCAATATAACGACATTATTATGTCGTTATTATCTTGCTCACGGATATATTTTTATTTTCATATATAAATATATGCTTTCAACATTATAAATGTTTAAATGACTTGAAAAAAATCAAACGTGTTTTAAATCATTAAGTTTAGGGTTTCGAAAATTTTACTGAAACTTTTTAAATTCCACCGAAATTGTTTTATTTTATTTTATTTTGTTTCATTTTTATTGATTAGATGGTGGTTAATTTTTATTAAAAATTAATTAAAAAATAAATCGAATATTTTTTTTTTATAATTTACATACTTGTTGTTTATGCTTATAAAACATCTATTCTAAATTTTCAAGTATCCTTAAGTACTATTTTTTTTTCAATGAAAGAAAAATATATTAATTTAAAAAGTAGGTATGTGATACAGAAAAAAAAATCAATCTATCCCGACATTTTTTAAAGAGAAAATATGGTATTTATTTAAGAACCTTATTTAAAATCTTTTATTTTACTTTATTTTTTCAGGATAAAGAATTTTATAATAAAAAAAAGAAAAAAAAACATGTTTTTAAGCAATCTGTGTTTGCATTTATTTATCATCAAATACATATTGCGTTTTTTATTTCTATTTGCTTTTTTAAGGGAAAAGAAAAAAAAAATGTGTTATAGCATCTGGAGAAACGCAGATGTTCTATAAAACATAAAAAATAAAAGTTTTTGCAGTTCATTTTCGATTAACTATACTAGACAGTTTGTGGGAAATGAAACGTACCTCATTTATTTTGAGGTGGAGTTAACATTTTTTAAACTAATTAAAAAAATAATTATCCTTTTTCAAAAACTTTAACAATTGTGGTAATAAAAAACTTTTAAATTGCTTTTAAAATCTCATTTTATTTCCATAAACGTGTCATTCAGTTATAAGAACGTGTATCGAAAAGCATAATGAAAAAATGTTTTTTTTTTATTAAAAAAGATATATATATTTTTAATTTAAGATATTCTTAAGGATATTTTACTAAAAAATAATGAAACGGTCATGGGATTGTTATGAATTGAAACATGTAAATGTATTTTTTGTGTGTATATTTGTGTTTGTAGTGCGTATGTGCGTTTTTAATATATGAAAAAGCATTAAACAGAATCATATTAGATAATTTGAATTAAATACCAATAATTATTTTTTCTTCTTTTATTAGATTTATTTATTTTGGTTTCTGTAGAAATCGATTTACCCGGAAGCACGTGCTACGGTACGTCAGCATGTTTATTTTCTTATCTCACATCACTCTTTTCCTTTAACAGGTGTTAAAACTAGGTGCAATACAATGAAAAATATGCCACATTTAAAACCCGTTTCCTGGATAACTACCCGACCGATTTTAAAGTAATTTGGAATCCATATTCACTAGTTTATGCTCAAGATTTATGGCGGACATTTTTCTTATGAGACTTAAAATTTATTTTAGATCATTCGCAATGTTTTGTAGATTTTTCATTTAAAAAATTGTTTTTCTGAAACTAATTAAAAGTTGAATTCTGAAACTTTCTGACATGTGATCTAATATTAATAATCTACTATCAACAATTATGTTCTAGAAATCTCTCGAGTAATTAATGAAATAATGGGGATTATTGCTGAAATGTGTAAATTTTAGGTGAGAAAAAAAACTTTGCATTTCTAACTTGTGTAAAGTTCTTGCACAGTTTTATGATGCACACGAATAAATGTCTATATAAACACGTGAATAAAATTTAGTTTCGTTTAATAAATTACAGTAAATTTAATGTTAATGGGAGTGGCATTCCAGTCGTAATTTACCTTTATGACTCGATCCCGCGTAAGTAAATTAGAGGTCTTCCTCTTGAAGAGAAAGAATTTTTATAAAAATTATAACAAACATTTTCTGCAATTGTGTTAAATGGAAATAAAGTACCCATGCGAATTCTCGAAACAGTTTATTTTCGCGTGTTAATTTGATTGTTCATCATTCTTTTAAAGTTAATAATCTATAATATCTAAGCTACGATAAAGAACAAGGCCACATAAACTAAATATTGGTGGTAGAAATGTAAAAAGTACAGTCGAAAGAAAAAAAGTGAACATCCCCAACTAACTTTGCAAAAAAATATGTCGAAAAATGTAATTGATATCAAAAGGATGGAGGTAAAGTCTACGTTTAAACGATGCATGTAAAATTTGCTTAGGGGGTCCTCTATATATCAAAACAAACCCTACATTGCTTATATTTTCAGTAGCAGTGCCCAAATCTGGCGGCATAAATAAATTTTACAGCCTTTAAATCGTCTAAAAACAAATTTCCATACAATTTGTACGATAGTTTTCGAGAAACTAATTATTTTATAAAGGGCATATTTTATGTTCTGTGTATAACAATTAAAGTTCGCTACTCGGCTGTGACGAAGAGAGAAAATAAATTTTCTTGACAATATATGAATGAATTTTTAACTATCTTTGTAGATAATGTTTTGTTGTAATTAGTATTCCAGTTACCTTCATTACGATTACAAAGTCATCTTTTTGATCTTACTGTATCCTTTATATGAAAAGTTTATTTTTCTTAAGATAGGATAGATGATAGCTTATAGAGGTCATATAACTGTTTCCATACTTATACGCATTTTTATATTAGGTAGTTTACGATTTTTTTAAACTTTAAGATGGGTCGTGGACCAACAAAATTTGGGACCCGCTGGTTTGAACCAATGTCAGTATTTTTAAGTAGTTGTTTATAACTGAAAAGAATTTGTATATTTTCTTCATTACAGTGATTTGTGATTGAAAAAATAAGATTATCGTTAAAGTATAGTATATATGTTATGCGTATTAGTATACGTTAATACGTTGCAATAAAGAAAACAATTTCCTGTAAAAAAATCCTAGACTAGGCTATTTTTATAAAATAATAGCTCATACGCACCATATGAAAATAATGTCAAATACATTAATCTTTGTATTTTTCAATGGTTCTTTTTTTATCTTATTAACATGTTAAACAATATATCCACCTTTATTCGTATAAAATATGAAATCATAACAACTTTGCAGTACTGAGATTTTTTTAAAAGCAATTTCTTTTTTATTGATACAAAAATACATAATAAATCATTGAAAAGAATCAACAAAAATATGCTTAAATAAACACAAAAGTCTATCAAATTTATTGTACATAAATTATTACTTTTGAAACTATTTACTTTCTTCTGACCGAAAATGAATCGTATAAGGTCATTGTGCCTAAGTGCAAAACTCCCTAAATACGATAATGTTATTTTACTTAAAATCTTAATATAAGAATCATACGTAAATACTGTATAAAGAAGCATTTGATCTTAAAAAAAAAAAGAAACATATTTCTGAATTGAAAACCTTTTCTTTAAAAGAAATTTCCAATCAAATACACATTGCCTACGTAACGCGACGTAAATGCGACAAAAATTCTCGAAAGTTATAACTGTTTTTTGTTTTTAACTTTGAAGATCAAATATCCTTATGAACGTTAAAAAATGTATTGATCCTGTTTAGCGAAACGACGCACAGTGGAGCAGGAAGCCTCCAAAGTTGGCAAAAAATAAAATTTACTTTGAACAAAAAAAGCACATCACGGATTCTTTTGTAGAAGAAAAGTAGTAAAATTTTAAATTTTTACATAAGCTAAATAGTAATTTATTAATTAATTTACAAACCTTTTTCAATATTTTTTGTAGAAAAATGAGTTAAAAACAAGAATTTAAGATAGTTTTATACTAACTAGATATTTATAAATCATCCATAATATCGCATTAAAAAATATAAACATAATTAGTAATTTTAATTATTCTCAAACAAACCTTATAATGAATATTAGCGACTGGTTTTGAAGGATTGGATTAAACTTTCTCAGGCAAAATGTACGTATTACTATAAAGAGAGCAGAAGAAAAACTGTTTCTGTTGTTTTAGTGCTAACACACACTTTTTGTTTTCCTGTTTTTCAGATCTTAAACTCATACATGTCACGTACACTAACGAATATGTAGAACTAGAATTGTATCACCGTTTTACTCTTTATATTTTTGATCGTGCAGAACAAATTCAGACGGAATATGAAGATTGGCACGTTTGCTTTTCATTGACGCTTCTGTTTGTTTTTCAAATCGAGGAAATGAAAGCGATTTGCCAAGCCACTCTTTGTTAATTCTAAAGCATTTCCCTTGTTTCGCCAGGCTTTTGCTCATCGGAATTTACATTAAACTTTAAAACATTTAATCTTCTTTTCATTTAAACTACTTGTTCGTAGTTTCTCCGATTATGGAGCACTTATACCATACAATCACATTATTTTTCAAACGTTTTTTGTTAAAACGTTCCATGATAGTCAGTTTCATTTAAATACATTGTTTTGTGATAAACAATGCATTAAAATTCGTATTTAACAAAGAAAATATTTATAATCATGTTTGGCCCACCCGTACACTAACAAAAATTTAAGGATGATTAGCTATAAAAATGACCATACAATTAAAAAAGTGGCAAAAAGGAGCAAGATTTTCTGGCATATTTGTCCTTTTAAAACTCATACTTAGTAGAAAAAATTATAATTAACACTTAACTCGCCTTAACGCATAACTAAAACCTACAATGTTTGTAGACAATGTTAATTTTTTTTATAAATTTCACCACTATATATTCTAAGCGTCTGTATATCTATAAAAATGGTATTAAAACAAATTGAAAGTTAATGAATTATTGTTACATACTTGTAGTTAAAGGTTCCATAGTCAAAAAAAATTATTTTTAATTATTATAGCGAAATTAACAAACGAATGTTGGAACAAAATTATTGATTTTTTTTTTCACTTCTTATCAAAGCACAATATGCAGTTTAACTTCTTTCTCTAGTGACGATCAAAAAAACTTTGCGCAAATTTTAATACTAGGAAGATGTGTACTGACATCTGCTCTATTAAAGTGACGTATGTCGGTAGTTTAAAATAAAATTTCATTTTTTCGATTTTTTGCCAGTTTTGAAGGCTTTTTGCCCCACTGTGCGACGTTTGCCATTCAGAAGCCTGCATTTTTGCAAACAGATAAGAGATGGAAGCTTCTGATTGGACTGTTCCATTTTGCTAAACAACGAAAAATGTATCTGAATTCAAGGTGTTTTTTGTTTCAGTTGTCTGACCATCTAATCTTCAGAGTTTCCGACCAGTTAGAATTTATAATCGACTACGCATTTGGGAGGTTTTGTTTTCAACTTATTCAGAAATGCAATAGAAAGATAGAGGTAATTGCGTAGGTGAGATGATGGAGATTAGAGGGCTTTGCATATATAACGTTATCATTTTAGGGGAAGGTTTGAAGGTCTGGCACATAGTATCGTTAGGTATTTCTAGGGAGGAGGGGTAGATTTGTCTTTTGATGTCAATATAATTTTTTAACCAATCAAAATTTTCTCTTTTTATTTGTAACGTTATCTTTAGTTCAAAATAATATAATATCTTATTTTAAATCTGTTATCTTTTTTAATAAAAATGCAAAGTTATTATTAAAATGAGTAAATTATTACTAATTCTTTTATTCTGAAACATAGAATATCCCAAGGTATGACATTCCTATTCTTCTTCATAGATGTATGCATGTATAATCACGGTTCTAGAAACCATATGTGAAATATATTTGAAATGAAGCTTGTGTGAACTAATAAATAAAAGAGAAAGAGAAAGAATGTTCTTCACTTGTTTTATTGATGAGAATTTTTATTTGCGTTCCAACTCTCCTCCGTTCAGGGCAACTTCAGCAAGACTTTATAATAGTTGAATGCATTGTGTAACAAAAATCTATTATAAAATACTTTTAAATAGTAACTATTTCTTTTAAGTGCTATTTGACTTCTCTTCATTTGAATCAATAAAACGCGAGGAAAATAAATTTAATCAGTTTTGTATGGCACTCCAGATAAAAGAAATAAATTCTGAAGATCAAAAAAATTTACACTTTGTTAGCAATAACATCACCGAAGATGGATGGGCGTTCTACGGGTGATAGCATATGATATCAGAAGAGAGGCAGGCCGGGAGGCATATTTCAGATGTGTATATTGCTGGGACGATAACTGTTTCTAAACCAATAGGAGAGCGTCATTATCACGGTCAAGTACACGCCCACACAGTTTGATTGACAGGAACTCGTGGACAATTGACGGTGCTAATTATAACGATAATCTGTTGCGGATGAAAGTGAGCTGACTGGCTGAATGGTTAGAGCGTCGAGCTTGAAACCGGAGGATATGGGTTCGAGTCCATCGCGGGCCAAGAGTCCGTTGGTGATTTTTTTTTTTTAATTATTGGAGTCTTTTATTAATAAATAAGACATTTAAAAAAATATATTTCAAATCCTTTTAATATTCTAAATATCGTTCCAAAATGATTTATATATATATTAAGCAAATGGGAAAAAAGTATTCTGCGAAAATATCCGTATAAGCAAAATTCTTACTTTAATTTTTATTTATTTATTTATTTCAGGATCAGAGGAAGTATAATTTCTAATTGAAGTAAATAAAATTCAGTCATTTTGAAAAAAAAATTCTTTCGTACCTTTAATTTTTAATTACCGAGTACAAATTCAAACAATCCGAGTACAAATAAATAATAAACACACACGATCATTTGTCCACGAGTTCCTGTCAATCAAACTGTGTGGGCGTGTACTTGACCGTGATAATGACGGTCTCCTATTGGTTTAGAAACAGTAATCGTCCCAGCAATATACACATCTGAAATATGCGACCGGGAGGGAGTCCAAATTACGAAAAAGTTGATAATGTTATATTTGCTTAGCCTCTAACAAGGTAAGTCTATGTAGTATTTTTCATTTATTGTATTAAAATTATGTTTATAGCAAATGTTATATTTAATTAAGTTGTGCTGAGGCAGCATAATTTAGTTACTTTTAAAAAAACATATACATCAGTTCAAAATTTCACTTGACCAATATTAATAGGGGAAAGTTGGATAAAACCGGGTAGGTAGATTAAACCGGATACCAGACTATATGATTTTATTTGTGACAGTATCAAGCGGAAAATTTTAGAATGACTTCTAAGTGAGCGGCATTCAAGCTCTCAGTTACCAGAAAACGTGTAAACGAGTTTATTTCACAATTGTGAATTTTTAAGATTTCATTTGAAAAAAGTTAAAAATTCGAAGTCTGCAATATTACGTTACCGATCCCAAATACCTAAGGATTTAGTTTAGGTAGGCACAACGTATGATATTCTATCATTTACTTGTTATTATAATGTTTTGTATTGGTTTCTACGAGTTATCTGAACAACGCTAGAGTTACATTTCATCAAAATGGCATGGTGGTCCATCAAAATGGACAAAACCGTGATACAGATAGTAGGACATAACCAGGAAGTTTCCAGTTTTTCTTCATTATCTCAAGGTCTGAGTAGAGATATTAAGCGTTCTTTTTCAGTCTCACCATACGATATAAAGCCTATTCCAGTACAAACGGATCATAGGGCCATCAGGAAATCTTACAAGCTGTTAAGGAAAAAAGGTACACTTATTCGAATCCCCTACAAATTAGAACTCAAACAAGAAGAAAAAGAGATGGAAAAACAATACAAGAAGAACTTCATCAAAACAAAAACAATCCATGATGGCAGAAAAGAAAAGTAGAACAACTGAGGTGAAAAAGAAGAGTCCAACGAAAAAGAACCCCTTGACATCAAATGAGGAGAAATATGAAAGTGAAGTAGGCATCTTTTGCAGCGGCATCTATGAACAATATAAACCTAAGAAAAATTGGATACAGTGCCTTCAGTGCTTAGGGTGGTAACATGAAGCATGCAGCAATGCAAATGAACAAGATCGAATTTTCGTTTGTGATTTTTGTGCCTAACAAAATTTCAACACTTAAAGTATAACTTAACATATTGTTAGTTTTATGTTCGTTTCATATAGATTCACATTCTATAAGTATATTATGTAAATTTTCCTTTAATAAATAGTATTATCGCAAAGTTAAAATGTGCTTTTAATTATTTTTTCCAGTTCCCGGTTTTGTCCGACCAGATCGGAAAAAACCATTGCATTGCACACTTCTAAAGAAAGTGTTATGATCTCAACTAGTATTGTTCGCGACTGAATGTATACTGTTAAGCTCGCAAGGTATGTGTTTATCGTTTTAATACAAATTTTGACTGTTTTGTTCACATGGAGCACAATAATAAAAAGAAAAGCATTAGAGTCACGATTTTATCCGACTTTCCCTTATGTATAATAGAGAACAGTATGTGAATTCTTCTACGCAGCCTGTATATAAAATATAGATTTTAAACACGTCACATGAAATAAATATTTTAACTGAAAAGCGCATACGAAGTTTTAAAACACTTATTATTCAAAAACGGTACTGTAAGCGATTTCTTTCCTGTGTCATTGTAAATGAAAGATATATGCCATAAATGGTCTATTCTGTTGTAATCTATTTGTAGTGAAATTCAGTGATTTAAATAGATTGCATAAATATGAAATAGCATAAACTTAATAAAATACTCTGCAAACGATTTTTTGACAGATACCGTAATGTAGTGTAATAATTTTGAGTGTCCCTGAAAATGAAATATTAAACCCTCATACTTCATACACAATTTCAAACATGTGTGATGACCCTAGCCGACTGTAGTTACCGGAATTAGAGCGTGGCCAGACGGAGAGACGGACAGACAAATCAAATACGTAAACATTTTCAACCTTATTTTAAAGTGTTAAAAAATTCTTTAATGAGATTTTAAATATGATAGAATGTATTGAGAAACTTTCTAATTCACAAAAAATCACAAATTGTAAAATAACACTATTTGCATATTTTAAAAACATAATCGATGTTAGGATAACTAAACGTTTCTCCATTTACAATATCAGGCTTTTCTACTAGAAAAGTGAATTATTTTATTCGCTCATATTTCATTCAAAACAATTTAATTCCAAAAATAAAATCTCTAACTTTCGCTTAAACTACTAGTTTTCAGAACAGCTGTGTTCTGTTTTACGTATTTTTCATTCATAAATAAGCAAGTTAAACTTCTGCATTATTACTTCTTTATATTTATGAACAGGAATAAATACAACGGTATTTTACTTTCGCTCGGGAAATAAAACGGAAATTTTTATCTTTTCTTCTGTAAGAGATGTAATGAAATGCACGCAAACTAAATGTTTTTAGTATAATAAAATAACTTGGCTAGCATAATTGAATTTCAAAATAATTCTCTGCTCTTCATATTAATGTCTTTATTTGACGCTGTAATATTCATTTTTATAGCAAAAGAATGGAAATATTGTGTAAATAAATGTTGCTAATATTTTGAATATTTCAAACCTATGTGGAAGAATATGTTATATTGTATTTTACTCGAAAATGTCACATTTTACTGATGAAAGTGTTAGGAGGTCCACTATCATATGATAAATATAATGCATTAAGATTCGCATTAGGATTGAAGATATGAGGTATAATTTTATATGCTTAAGAATTAAATTATATCAATAATATTAAACATTATTTATGTGCAATTTGAAATTATTATTTTTTAGATTGGCTGTAATAAAACGAATTACTTTTGACTGTCCCTTTAAATAAAATATTAATTATAAATTATTGACTAAAGTAATCAATTTCAATACATATTAATTTGCGTAAACTTACTAAAATACTCTGCAAATGATATTTCCTCATATAGCACGATATAATAAAACATTTTTGAGTACCCGTGCAAGAGAACTATCAATCCAAAATACTTTATGTACAATGGCAAACATGCTTGAGGACTTTAAATAATGTTTAGCAATTATATAAATATACGAGTATATTTAGCGAAGTTAGTGTGTGGACAGATGAAGAGACTGACAAACTAACCGAATGCATAAACGCTTTTCAACTTATTTGTAAAGTGTTAAAAATATTTACTTTAATGTGTTTTTAAATATGACAGAACATATTGAGAAACTTTCTAATTCACTAAAATTAAAAAAATAACATTATTTCCATATTCTAAGAACAAAATCGATGTTGGGTTTTCTACAACAAAACTGAATTGTTTTATTCGCTCATATTTCATTCAAAATAATTTAATTTTAAAAATAAAATCTCTAATTTTCGCTTAAACTACTTGTTTTCTGAACATCTGTGTTCTGTTTTAAGCATTTTTCATTCATAAATAAGCAAGTTAAATTTGCACATTATTACTTCTTTATATTTATGAACAGGAATAAATGCAACGGTATTTTACTTTCGCTCGGAAAATAAAACGGAAATTTTTAGCCTTTTTCCTGTAAGAGATGTAATGAAATGCACGCAAACTAAATGTTTTTAGTATAATAAAATAACTCGGCTAGCATAATTGAATTTCAAAACAATTCTCTGCTTTTCATATTAATGTCTCGATTTGACGCTGTTATATACTTTTTTGTAGTAAAAGAATGAAAGTATTGCGTTAATAAATTTTGTTTATATTGAGAATATTTCAAAACATATGTGGAAGAATATCTTATTTGTATTTTACTGAAAAATGTAACATTTTACAGATGAAAGTGTTAGGAAGTCATTTATTAGAGAAGGAGGTTCCAGCACAGACAATCTCCTCATCGTGTTCATGGCTCAGATTACAGATTAGTAAAAATTCGAATCGCATATTATTCTGCCAATTCATATTTTGATGGAAAACACACAAAAAAAAAAACATTTTAGCGGCTGATGCATATGATTATACTTGTGTTTTCCTGCCTTCAAAAGTATAATAACATGAAAGATTGGAAGCAGGAAACATAATGTCAGAGCTGCCAACTTCAACGCCTATTTAAATCGTGAAAACATGATTGGAACCGAAATTTTTTTTTCAGTAAAATTTATGCCAAATACAGGGAGTTTATAAAGTCTCTGACCCATTTTGATGTTTAATAACTCATAAAATAATAAAGATAGATTAAAATTAATAACATAAATCGTTAGATAGACTCAAAAAAGTTTCACGACTCTTGTCAATGAACTTCCACGTGTGCCTTCTTCGTCGCACGGAGAATATCAAGTCGATAGTCAATTTCACGACAGGTAGCGGCAAGCATGTCGGCATCCACAGAGGCTATTGCGGTTGTATTCCTCGGCCACTCAGATCACCAGATATAACGCCGCTAGACTTTTTCCTTTGGGATTTGTAAAGGACAATGTTTACAGGTAGAGAGTGTCGAACATTGATGACTTCATAGCAAGAATTACAACCGCAATAGCCTTTATGGATGCCGACATACTTGCCGCTACTTGGCGTGAAATTGAATATCGACTTGATATTCTCCGTGCGACGAAGGGAGCACACTTGGAAGTTCATTGACAAGGGTCGTGAAACTTTTTGAGTATATCTAACCATTTATGTTATTAATTTTAATCTCTCTTTATTATTTTATGAGTTAGTAAACATCTAAATGGGTCCGGGACTTTATAAACACCCTGTATATTCAATATTATGTAATACACTCCATATTTTTAATTATCTACTAATATTTCTGTTTCTGATATGTGTATTCGTCTTTAAATAGGCGTCGTAGTTGACAGCCGCCATGTAATGGTAAATCTACGAATCAGCTTCCGCAATCGGTCTTTTAGATGGTTTCCATAAAGATATGATTTGTGAGACCGATTGTCTTTTAATATGTGATGCGAATCGAGATTTAACTAATTCTTGAAATTCTGGAGTGAACTCGTATGAGGTGATTGTGTGTGCTCGACTCCCAGTCTATATCATATGATAAAGGTAATGCTCAAAGATTCTTATTAGGATTGAAGATCACAGATATTACTTTTTTATGATTAAGAATTTAAATTATAACAATAATATTAAATATATAATAAAAAGTATGTTGCCCAGTTAAACTGACGGCATTGAGCTCACAGGCTATGTGCGTTACAGCCTTATATTTTCAAGAGTTAATTCATTTCGAAAAACAAATTAAGTAGAGGAAACAGCTCCCCCCATTCCCCTTTTTTATACTTAATAATTGAACTCCCTAAACTAATCAGGGACATGCTTATCATATAAAAAATGTATATCCAAAATTCAGAGAAAATCAGATAATTCTTAATAAAATTCCATTTATATAATTTAAGAGAAGTTATGTCCCTCTTTTATATTAAACCATTAAACTTCCAAAACTATTTAGAGATTTCAACGAAATCTGATAATTCTGCATGAAAAATCTATTTATATAAATTAAAGGTAGAGGCATTAGTATCCCCGTTCCCCCTACTTATACTTATCTAATGATTATCTAATACTAATCACGGAGGCGCCTCATTAGAATGATCCTCTATCTAAATTTTGAACGAAAACTGATGAATCTGCATTAAAAATCCATTTATATGAACTAAGGGGAGGGGCATGAGCCCCTATTCCCCCTCTTATACATATCGAATGAACTCCAAAAACTAATCAGGGAAGCGTCTTATCAGAATGTACCTATACAAAATTTTCAAGCTAATTGGATATTTTTTTCACGAGTTATCGCGTCACGCACGTACGAACGTACATACAGAGCGGGCGAGCACATAAGCTCTCAGACTATGATAGCCTGTGAGCTGAAAACTGAATGCTGTTACGTTTTTCTTTAATTGTTTATGGCCCTTTTTAATATTTTAAGTGCATGGTACTGAAAACATCAATCAATGAATAAAATTAGCAACAAATTGTTTGCATTTAAATTTTACCGAAATTTAAATTTCAGTAAAATTAATGTAAGTAATCTGAATATAAATTTAACATTAAAAAAATTAAAATTTCAAGGGAAAAAAGGCTTTGTAACAATCTCTTTATGCTTATTAGGTATAAAAGTTACCATGACTCAAATATCTAACAAGGAAATGTATTTTTATTCTCAACAATAAGTAGCGAATACCAATAGTTTTGAGACATTTTAATTCAGACAGTCCAAAATCAATATCAACTATGAAAGATAAGAGTGTTGGGATAAACACTATCCAAACTTGTTATAATTTTAGACCATTTAACTCGGATCACAGTGTCTCCACTGTTTCTTCTATAAGAAATAAAAAAAATATTTGGAAAATAATCTAAACTCTTAATAGAATTCCAGTGATTTTGGTAATCCTTTTTTTAAGTGCGTTCGTAATTATATGTAGCTCCTATAGTTGTCATTCAGTCCGTCCGTCTGTCTTTCCGTCTGCATATAACAACGCAAAAACTACCCAACTGAATCGTTTGAAATTTAAAATATATAATTATTACATAATTTTGTCTAGTCATTTTAAATTTTATGAAAATCGGATGAATCGATGAATTACAGGGACAATCAAAAGTATTCCATTACATTACGGCCAATGTTAAAAATGTTTCAAATACATTTTAACGGGTGTGAAACTCATTCGAGCATAATAAAATTGATATGCATCTATAAAGTACGTATTATAATATACATTTTGCATAATCTGTGGTGCAAAGAACATTTTTTATTAATTTACAAAGCCACACAAAGGTATTTCATTACATAATGGTATAGAAAGAACAATGTTTGGTGCGCATTTTAATTGTAATTAACTATTTACAATTTTATGAGATTGATATTTGAGAGTGATATTTTAAAAACTTCGTTATCGTACGATCGTACCTCATTTGTTATGATTCACGTGCGATTTCAAACTTGTTTTAATTACAAAAAGTACGCATCGGAAAATAAACGATACTCTCAACCTTTGTCTCAATTCCATATTATAAATCGGAATTTTTAATTTATATCAAATTTCAAGCAACGAGACTGAAAATAAGGAGAAGTAGCTTGCCGAAACGAAATATGCTTTAGTAAAATTTGATAGAGATTGTTGTACAGCTGATTCCATCTGAACATTCTCATTATATTTTAATGCTACATAATCGTATCCACCCAATTAACACTCCTTTTAAAATAACCGCGTCAACCAGATAATGGGGTCTATCCGCAGTTGTGGCTGGAGATACTTGATGCTAATTTTCTGTTTATATTTTATCTGAACATTTTTGTCGTGATTAATAGTGTACCCATTTTTACCCTTTTTTTTTTTTTTTTTTTTTTTTTTTTTTTTTTTTTGCTATAAATTATAAATTGGGATTTTTTTTAAGAGATCATATTATACGAATATAAGTAAATTATAACATATAAAAGTATTATAAAGAAGTAAATTATAACATATAAAAGTATTATAAAGAAGTAAATTAAAATGATTTTCTTTTCATTTATTTTATAGACAAAGATCGATATGAATTGTTCATAATTTGACTAATGAAATCACTAGTTTAATTAATTATCCCCACGTAAAGGAATATTTGATTCCTTTCGATGCGAGTACTAAACCTCTGTCAACAATTAAGCTAATATTGTATTGTCTTATTATGCATATATTGCAATATCAAATAAGTAATAAACAATTATTTTTGTTGCTTTGTTTAATCTTTGGGAAGCATCGAACCAGTTCATCAAAGTTATATATAGGTATTACTTTACCTGAGTGATTTGACATCCAAACTAGAACATAAGTATAATAGTTGTGTGGAGTAATTTTTAATATTATTCTACAATCTTTTGAGAAATTTAAACTTTCAAACACTGATGAATGAATCATGATTATTTTTAATTACTATTAGAACCTTATTATCTGGACAATATTTTAAACTATTCTTTAAACTATGCAAACAATTTAGAAATTTTTTGTTGTCATCCATCCAAACGAAAAAGTTAATCGATTCCTTAAATGGAAGAATTAATGCCAACATTCTGTCTTGCCAATTATTAAGAAAATATCAGGAAAATTAACCCCTTGAGGGGCAAAGCACTTCTGCTACTAAAATGTTAAAATGATTGATTGACACCGGTATTTATAAACAATTTCATATAAAAAAGTAAAAGCTTTTCTTCGAGTATATCAAATGAAACAAAAGATGAATCTTAAATTTTGGTGTCAATGTCTCATTTGGGAATTAAAATTAAGTGGTATATAACATATACCAGTGCTCTTCAAGGGGTTAAAATATGATTAAAGCTAGCAATAACCGTTGTAGAATATTGAGGGAAATTCATAATCATCTTCAAACATTTTATCTTCATGAGACACATGTCCTTACATATCGTTTTATTAATAAAAGTGTTTATGATTTCGGCTTGTCCGACTATCTGGATATCTGTCAGCGTTCTAACACGTCATTAAATATACTCTGATTGTCCTGAAATTTTTGGATGTTACTGGCTTTTACCCTAGTACGGATCCTATTTCAAATGAAGTTTCTATCAAAATTAGTTAATTTACAGGAACAGTCAAAATTTTATCGTTACATTACGAGATATGAGAAAAAATCATTTCAAATTAATCTTAAAGATTTTACACCCTGTCAAACATATTAAAATGTGCATGCATTTACAAAATGTACCAACATAGTTATTGTAAAATATGTGGAGAAAAAAATATTTATTATTCATTTACAGAGGCATACAAAAAAATTCCATTATATAATGGTAAAAAGTGGTGGTTATGTGCGACATATTTTAATTATGTTAAACTATTTTATGAAGAATAAAATTAATATGCGTCGCTGAAACTTAATATAAGTTGTACGATATAGTCATGCATAATACGAAGTGCATACCATTTAATAATAAGTAAGCATAAATAAGTTATGCATTTTTATGCTGAACTGTATTGAGTTTATCAAGAAATGTTTGTAAAATATAGCTGAAATTATATACAGGGACAATAAAAGAATTGGATATATGGACGCCTATGCACGATAATTACAGTAATGAGAATGTGATTCCAGTAGTTTTAAGAGTATTTTATTTTAAACTAAATTTTAGCTAAAATACTGGTGTGTAATAATGGTTCTAAGTATACAACAGGGCTAAGCAAAAGCATTCAAGTATGATTCCATCGATTAGTATAAATTGCTGAAAAAGAAATTTCATCCTGCTAGGCATTTTTTTGCTAAACTAATATATATATATATATATATATATCAACTAACACATCAAAATATAGGACTGTTCAAAAAATATTTAAATCTCATCTAATTGCAGTTTTTATGGAGATATTTGCAGCCAATACGGATGGTTCTTAAATGTCTATTGAAAATATTAGACATGTTGCCAAATTAGATTTTGATGTAAAGCCCCAAATGGGAGAAGGCATATGTCATATTAATAGTCTCCGATACTTTGTATATTGGTTAGGGAAAAAATAATAAAAATATAGGAACTACCAATATTTTCTTACAGAAATTACTTTGAATAATATAACGAATTAAAAACTGGTGAATTTCTTTCCAACAAATCACTGGCATTTAACATTTTTCTTTACTGAGTTTTTCCTTGACCACTCGCCACCCTGGTGGTTTTATAGTGGCTCATATTTGTTTTGGGGCACTTTAGCTTTTGAAACTTACTTATGAACACATCATCTAAATATTAATGGATTCATTTTAAAAAATCACATCAACTTTTTTCCATCTCAAATAAAACCTACATATTATATGAAAATTAATTCAAAGAAACTCCAAGAAAATTTCAAGCGATTAAGATAAGTGTTGTGAAACTTCCTGTAATTATTTCGTGAGCTGTCCAGGGGATATATGAAGGTGCCCCATGTGTCAATGATCCCCAGTTCCTCCTATTTATGCATACAAAGTGTTCAAAAATTCGACCGATAACTTAAGAGGGCTGATAGAAAGCATAAAGAGGATAAGAAGTTATCATAGAAATTTGGGGTGCAAATCATGTATTTAGTCACAAATACAGAGGTTTCATAGTAACTAAATTTACGTTGACGATAATCGTTATGAGAAAAATCAAAACATTATGATAAAAATGCAACGCTTTTGTATCTTATTTTGCGTGAAATGTTGCAGCTCCATAAAAAGTTAGGAAAAATGAAGGTGATCATGCAATCGACAATATTGTATAAACAAACAATCCAAAATGTGGAGCGTAAAGTTTATTGCTGCTGGTGCATATAATAGAAAATTTTACGCTACCTATTTTTACTAAAAAAGTGAGAAAGTCTGTTAAAAGTTTTTTTTATATTGTACTTTAGTTTCATGAAAATTATTGTCGCCAACATAAATTGAATTAAGACAAAATACTCAGTATTTTTAATTAACTCTTATATATCGTGTGTTGCCATCATGGCTGTAGCTACAAGTAAATATTAGGAGGAAGCTCCAGACAATGTACAGGGGATCATGTTTATTTCTTTCTCTGGCACATACATGTGACATTTTAAAGTTAGGAGCCAGAAACATCATCGCCAGGGTCCCCGTTCTTTGCACAGAAGTCATGGCCAGCGAGGGAAAAATAAAAAATAAATAAATGTAGCAGATCCAAAAAATCACTCATTGGTAGCTGTAAGTTTATTTATTCAACTGTAGTCATTATAGAGGGAAAAGCTCCTTTTTGCAAACGATCTTTTACCGAAATGTCCAAAAAATATTCCATCATTTACTTCAACCAGCCATACTCATCGACGAAAGAACTCCAGAATCTCTCTCCTTCTCATCTCTAGACTTCCACCTTTAAAACTAAAAAGAAAATTCTAGAACTTTCTGTAATCTCAAACCATCATCCTTTTATGTAAACAGAATTCTTGTCCAGATACGAGACTATTTTACACAGACGATAAATTTATTTAAAAAAAAAAAAAAAATTATTTAACCAATTTATAATCGACTCATAATTTCTTAGGCAGACGATTTTTTATAAATGATTAATTTTAAGAGAAAAAGAAAAAAAACGAATTTATTAATGCACACATCAAAGGTTGACGGCGGAAAAATAAATAAATAGATAAAATAAAATAATGATATTTTTTGAAAGGTATGGTTTTGGAATAAATTTAATAAGATTTTCTTAAAAAGGGTTGATAAAAACATAGAAGAAATCAGTTTTATTTGGAATATTAAGAAATAAAGTTTTAATTAAGAATATTTTTAATTTAGAGCCATCTTTTTAAATTTACGCATACTGGAATAATGTTTTTTTAAGGCAAATTAAGAATTTATATCGTCTGCATACAGATTAACAGATTAGATCTAGAAACAAGATTTTAATTTAATAATTTGAAGTAAGTACGGAACATTATTATAAGAAAATTAAGGTAGTATAAAGGTTAGTTTTGGCGAAATTTTTTTTTAATTTGTAATATTATCCCCCCTCCCAGAAAATTTGTATGAAATTGATAGTTAAATAAAACTACAAGTTCAGACAACAGAAATATAATAATTTAGAAAAGTCAAATTTTGGAATAAAACTGTCAAACCCAGGAAGCCAATAGATGGAAGAAAAGAAAATTAACGCAATATAAAAAATATTAGCGATTAAAATAAAATAGTTAAGAAGAAATTAATCTGAATTAAATTTAGGTAGGAGCATTTCCCTGAAAGAGATACAATACTGTTACAATATCACTTACTATTTGTAAGTGCATAGGAGATAATACATACAATAACAGTAAATAAGTTATAAATATAAATAAGCAAGAGATAAAAAATATAATAAAAACAATAGCAATTCGTTCTCATGGAAGTTTAAATAATTACAATAACTTAATGCATAGGTTATTTTAAATAAAGTTCTTCAAATGAAAAAAGTCTTTCCATTGTGTATAAAAGTCTTTTCCAATGTTCACTGAATACAGTCTCTTTAATTAAATATCTCCAAATCTAGTTTAATCTTTGTTTTTTATGTTATGTTGGATCCAACATCTTTTAACAATCAATCAAATTTTTCTTTCAATAATATATCAATTTTTTAATAATAAATAGCATCAGTCTCAATATCAATAATAAATAATATAGAAACATTTAAATAAAAATAATAACAACAATAATAAGTAGTAGTATAATAAGACTCAAAATTGATAGCAATAATAACAATAATTCTCCATATCCTAATATTTCTCAATAAGAGTATAATTAATACTAAACTTCTTTATAGAAATCATAATAATAATAATAATAGTAAAACAAGACTATAATCAAAAGAAAATATCACTATTTGTTTATTATTGATAGGGAAAATATTGGTTGAGGATAAAAATAATTACATAGCAACTAAATAATTTTCTTATCTTCTAATAGCATAAGAAAGTATTTTTTTGCTAGCCGAAAGTATAAATAAAAAAAAATCATAATAATTCCAAAATCCAAATAAAATTAAATCTAACTATTTAGAAAATGGACTCTCAACCAGTATTTCCTTACAATAATTCCTCTCTGATACTCTTTTACAAAATTGTCAAATTTAGTTATAAGTTTTCAATGCCAAATGTAGAATAATGTTTTATCTACACATGGTTTATAAACTTTAATAATAAAATACAATAGGAATAAAAGGTGTCATTCTTAATTGAGATATGGAAATAAAAATAGTGTGCTTTTTTGAAAAACTTTTTATATCTGTAGTTTTCACAATCACTGAAAATCACATATTAAGTTATAGGTTTGAGTAAAGTCATCAAATTTATAACTATTATCACCTAATATCTGCTGAATAAATAGAGTAATACTAATGTCAAATAAATGAGTAAATATAGTTAGACTTATATACACTTAAAATTAACATCAACATCAATTTGAAAGTCTTTACAATCAAAGTGTACACCTTATGCCTGCATAAGGAGCCCAATTTAATCCCAAAAACTCCCAAAAACAAGTAATATTCTTGTTGCGCACCAAGAACATACCTGCTAATGTTGAAAATTATGGCGATAAAATATTTAAAGAATAAGAATTAAAATTTAATCTACTGTCTTGACTTTAGTTTGATCTAGTGATTGTGATTGTATCTGAGGATTTGTTTGTTTTTTGGGTTGCTCATGAAACAGTTTAAAATCTTCGGGTGAAAAATAGGGTCTTAATTTAGAAACATGCACAATAACGGAATTCTGTCCTGTCTCATAATTAAATTTATCTATTTCATAAGTTACATCAGAAAGTTTATTTATAATTTTATATGGTCCAGAGAAAGTAGGTTCTAATTTTCGAGTGTTAGGGTATTTAAATTCTTCATAAATTACAAAGTCTTGTATTTTTAATGGGCATTCGACAAAATTTCGATCATAGAGCCTTTTACTTTTAAGGTGAAATTCCTGAGTTCGCGCTTTCGCAATTTTGAGGGCTTTGTCTACTGGTGGGTAATAGTTCTGTTTTAAAGGAGATTCATAAGGCAATTGACCATAAAATAAATAGGCAGGTGGGAATTTGGTGATAGAATGGGGCGTATTGTTGTATTCTTCGATGACTTGGTTTAATAATCTAGTCCAAGGTATTTTAGAAGAAGTGGAATTAACTTTACATTTAAGCTTGGTAACTATAGTCTGATTAACGCGCTCTACCTTTCCATTGGTCTGAGGATGATGTGCGGATGTAAAACGCTGTTGAACATGATGATTTCTAAGGAATTTCTTAAATCTTGGAGATCTGAAAGATTTATGCCTGTCACTAAGTATTTTTTGATATGCTTTGATATTGAAAATTTGTTTTAAGCAGTTAGTGTATGTTTCAGTGGTAACATTTTTGGAGGGAAAAGCCCAAACAAACCTAGTTGCATGATCTATTATTATGTGTAAGAATTTTTTTGTTGAGTTGTAATAGTTAAATCCACCAACAGTATCAATAGAAAGATATTCAAAAGGTTGATCTGTGTCTGGCATAGCTTGTAATAAGCCGAATCTTTTCTGTTTTGGTTTTTTATTTTTCTGACAGGTATCGCAATGTTTAACAAATTCTGTAATGTCTATTGTCATATTAGGCCAATAATAGTTGGGAGATATTAAATTAAGCATTTTTTGAATCCCTAAATGTCCAAAATTATCATGAGCAATAGGGAGTAATTTTTTTCTTAATGACATTGGTACAACAATTTTTTTGAATCCCTTTTTCTGAACTATAATAATTCCATTCTCTTTTTTATATTTTTTGTCACAAACATTGTCTTTGTCTTGCATCTCTATAATTTCTTTCCTATCTAGCAAAAAATTTCAAAGTTAATGATTTCTATCAATTACATATTTTTTCAAAATTACTATATTTAGCTGCTAACTTTAACCAGAAATTTTATCTAATAAAACAGAAATTGTAAATATCATAGATATACCTTAATTTGGGATCAACTTTTAATTCTATTATTTTATAGATCATAAACAGATTCAAAAATTTTAATTATAGGTAATTTCTTACTTAAAATCACAAAATTTACTGAAAAAATTAATTATGTTTATCAGTCAAAATTCTAGCAACAGCCTTGCACAGTTCCATCTTTCTTACTGAATTTAAATAAATTATAAGAATCCGGGAACCAAAGCTCACTGTAATCAGAAATTCTAACAAATAAAATGAAAAACATAAATGTTAACTTAATTTTCAGATTAAAAGTCTAGTTGTAGGAATATTATCATGAAAATACTGCATTCTGAGAATAGTTCTTGATAACAAACAAATATCAATAAAATAGAAAGTGTACTTTTTTTAAAAATAACTTTAGCTTCTAAATTCTTTTATACTTCATAATTATTACAAACTTGCCTTTAATCGTGCATAAAAATATCATAATTGTCTTAATAATTAACAGTAATTGTCTAAGAAAATCATACTCTTCAATTTAATCCTTAAGAACAAAAATGTTTCAATCTCTAACACATAATAATGATAATAATAATACTCATAAATAGGTAAGTAAATAAAATTCACAGATAAATAATCAAATAAATAAACCTGACAAACAGAGAATAATTAATTTAAATAAATACATAAAAAGTATACAAATAATAATATTCAAAACACTACGAAAAAAAAAAAAATCTCACCGAAATCCTATGGGTCTCAACTATCTCGAAAAAATATTTTTCTGTTCACCAATTAACAAGAAATGGTCTTGTAATTATTATTTTTTTTTCTTCTTTTTCATCATAAGAGGACTACTTTTTATCGACCAAAGCACTTTACAGGAACAATTCTTCTGTTTTTGTCACTCCAGAAATCATGAGACTATGGCAGTTTTTGTTTAAGAACACATCCAATAATGACGGGCAAATTATTCAGCGGTCCACAGTTTTTATTATCACTTCGTTCCATAGCCAAAACCAAAAAAGGCAGCGCAGGCATAAAACATCCTGTCGGCTCTAGAAAAGACTGTGACATTTTAAAGTTAGGAGCCAGAAACATCATCGCCAGGGTCCCCGTTCTTTGCACAGAAATCATGGCCAGCGAGGGAAAAATAAAAAATAAATAAATGTAGCAGATCCAAAAAATCACTCATTGGTAGCTGTAAGTTTATTTATTCAACTGTAGTCATTATAGAGGTAAAAGCTCCTTTTTGCAAACGATCTTTTACCGAAATGTCCAAAAAATATTCCATCATTTACTTCAACCAGCCATACTCATCGACGAAAGAACTCCAGAATCTCTCTCCTTCTCATCTCTAGACTTCCACCTTTAAAACTAAAAAGAAAATTCTAGAACTTTCTGTAATCTCAAACCATCATCCTTTTATGTAAACAGAATTCTTGTCCAGATACGAGACTATTTTACACAGACGATAAATTTATTTAAAAAAAAAATATTTAACCAATTTATAATCGACTCATAATTTCTTAGGCAGACGATTTTTTATAAATGATTAATTTTAAGAGAAAAAGAAAAGAAACGAATTTATTAATGCACACATCAAAGGTTGACGGCGGAAAAATAAATAAATAGATAAAATAAAATAATGATATTTTTTGAAAGGTATGGTTTTGGAATAAATTTAATAAGATTTTCTTAAAAAGGGTTGATATAAACATAGAAGAAATCAGTTTTATTTGGAATATTAAGAAATAAAGTTTTAATTAAGAATATTTTTAATTTAGAGCCATCTTTTTAAATTTACGCATACTGGAATAATGTTTTTTTAAGGCAAATTAAGAATTTATATCGTCTGCATACAGATTAACAGATTAGATCTAGAAACAAGATTTTAATTTAATAATTTGAAGTAAGTACGGAACATTATTATAAGAAAATTAAGGTAGTATAAAGGTTAGTTTTGGCAAAAAATTTTTTAAATTTGTAATATACATGCACAAAAAAACCACAAAAAATATTATATAGAGAGATGAATCAGTACATATTTACATTGTAGGCAATGTCTCTCTTATTTGTAATAACATAATTTTATGCTAAGAAAAGAATAGGATGCAGAATGTAACAATCGAGTACATACCTAGTGTAAAAATATACATCGTATTAACTTCATAAGGTGGTCTGGTGTAATAACGCCAGACGGGGTAATAACGCCAAGTGCTAATATTGTACATAATTATGAAATAATCTGGTAAATGACACCCATGCGCTCTGCGCAGAAGGGTTTTGAGTCATATAAATCGCAAAAAACAGCTTCAAGTTAATTTTTTCCATTTCTAGGTCTTATTGTTTTTACAAGCAACTAAAATTAACTCTTGATTTAAAATTTGCGAGATACTTTTTTGTGATGTAAAGACTATCTTTTTTTATCTGGAAATATTTTGTTAATTACATAAATTTGTAGCGCATTTCATGTACTTTCAAAATGTTGTTGAAGATTTTGGATATCTTCCCTTGATAATTTGTAATTTAAAATGTACTGCGCAATAACTATACCGGGGTAATAACTCCAATCCTTGTCATTAATACCCCGGTTGATTCCTAACAGTGGCCGAGCTACATCCTAAATACTGATTCAAATAAACACAGTTAAAACTGTGCAATGTTTCTAATAAATCTATTTAAGCGGTCCTTTTTAAGCAAAAAGAAGCTTACGGTCTGATATTCTTTTGCCTCCTCCCACCCTCCCACACCACACCTTTATTTTTCTTACACTTTCCCAAAAAATTGAACATTTTCAATAGCTTAGAATGCAATTTATCGATTTCTAAGTTTGTAGAGGTTGTATTTTTTGAATTGGTCAATCTACATGCCATTATTCCATCTTATTTCATAGTTTTGTTTGCATGGCGTTATTACCCATATATGTGGGTAATAACGCCAAATAGCATTGGTCAAGAAATCATGCCGTTACATTTTATGAATACATATCTGTTAAATTATTTTTTTTATATAGATAGTCAATAAATGTCTGTATCAAATCATATATTTGTTTGAAAAATACAATCTAAAACTCAGCCGTGAAAATAGGTTGAACCTTAACGTGGCGTTATTACCCCAGGATACCTTATATAAAAACAATATATACAACTGTTGGAATACCTGTTTGCACTTTTTATATCAATACTACAACTAGTTCTTGTGTAAAACTATGAAAGGGTCTCAAAACTAAATTAGATTTTTGAACAGGATTTCATTTGGTGACGCGTGAATCTGTCTGAGTGGAGACTCAAAATGTTAAACGACCTTCCCCTCCCCCCCCCCGAAAAAAAATATACCAAGCTAGCTACGGCCCTGGTTACTAATATTGCAGCTATAATGCTTAACATTGCCAATAAAATACATAATGAAAATATACTTAAATCAGATTTCAACATATAGATGACAACACGTGAGCTGTTTAAAAATAAAGATTTCTTTTCTTAGTTGTTGCTACAAGCATTTTTTGTTTTGTTTGGAAACTTGCGAAATATCCTATTTTGTTCTGCTGTACATAAGTAAAATTTACTTCTTCTTAATGCTCATGTGTGTTTAATATTATAGAGTTTTACCAAGATACATTTTTTTTTTCAATTATAGTCAAGTATTTCCGAATATTAACAAAATATTTTTCAGCCGTAAACCATACTTAAAACAAAACATTATTTTTTAAGGATTTTCTCATAATTTATTTTTAAAAATTAAAGTCTAAAAACATTTTAAAATTGATTTTTGTAAAATCAAGCTTTTTAGGGTTAAATATGTGGTTTGTGGCACCATGATTTGTGGTAATTTTTCATACTCCTGGTGAATTCTATCATCGATTTTTCGGTTGAATATTTTGAAGAATCTGTATAATATAAATATACGTATGTATGTAAATATAAACAAATACCTTATGTATAAGGCATAAAAAACACATCTTCATAGGTATAATATTTATGTACATTTTAAAGGTATACGCTTCAAATATGTACCTTTTAAAAGGTAAGGCTTCAAAACTTAAAGATCTAAGAATAAGAAATACATGCATTTCTTAGAAATTATGTTTGCGAAAATTACGTACTGAAACTACAGTGCTGGCAAAAAAATTTCTTTTGAATTCAAAAAGTAATTTATCTTTTTCTATTTCAAAATCTCATCGTAATTTAAAATTTCGCATTGTCATATGTATGCTGTAATTATCCAAGTCACATGTATTTTAGAAACAGCTGAATATAATCTCTTTTTATGAAAGAATACCGAAAAATATCAGTTTCAATTTTGTGAGAAATGCGTATGTCATTATAAAAGGTGAAATCTCATTTTTTTTAAATCTTATAACAAAGGTTTAACGCCGAAATTCTTCTATTTTCTTCGAATTTCGACTCTTTTTGTTTCTTTTTTGGTAGTGCGCATTAGAACTAAATTACATGTCCTTTCATAAGTTTTAAAAACGTATATTAAGATTTTTTTTTAACTATGACTTTGTTTCTTTTTGGTTTATATTTTATCACAATTGTTTACGACTTTGTCCTTTATTTGAGCTCATGTTATGTATGTAACTTATTTATGGTGTAAAAATATGGTGCAAATATACCCATGAATGACTGGGCACTTTCATATTTAGATATGTTGCCGAATGCTTAATAATATATTTGACGGATTTATCTGGATTTTCAAGATTATGATAAGAGATATTTTCCTCAAATAGTCGATTTTAATTATATATATATATATATATATATATATATATATATATATATATATATATATATATATATATATATATATATATATATATATATATATATATATATATATTACTTTTTTAAATTGATGCTTTAGTTCTTTTTGAATAACGGCCAGAACGACCCTATTGATTGATAAAATGAAGCATCAAAATTGAATTATCAAACATATAAAAATCGATCTTCTCAAAATTCATTAAATACTAACTTTTTTGTAAAATTCGACTAATAAAAACTGATAATTTGTTGAACATCCTTTATCTTTCATCTACTTTTAGGGAGAAAAATCAGAAATCAGCTCTTTTTTGCCGCCAGTATCTTTCTGAATTCTCATGATATTTGACTAGATATTTTTTATGTGTTGCTCATCTGTTATCGGACGCGCATGCACTTAAAAAATGATTTCATACAACTACTCATATTTCATAAAATATTCACTATATTTATGTTCCAATTGCACTATTTTATTTCTGTTACATTTTGCCAATTTTTCTGAAACTGACGTTAAATTTGATGGAAAATCTTGCTTGATGTAAATTTAAAACATGCCAAAATTTTTCAATTTTTTTTCAAATAAATTACTATATTTCCAAGAATATACGTGCTTTTCTTACAAAACTGAATGTACATATTTTATGGTATTCATACATTTGTCTTTTAGAGCGATAGATCATTTTGTGCATTTCAGTGTACAGTGTTACCCCATTTTGTTTTTCTTTGATTTTTTGTCGGCCATCTAATTTTCCTCCTTATCAAATGCACGTTGAAACATATGAGGTGAAAAATAATCTTTATAATATTGAATTTACAGAAAAATCCGGCAAATGTTTTTAAATATTCGACATAATGTATAAAATTGAGTGTCCGTTCATTAATGGCTATAAAATGCAAAATCAATTATTTTACGTTTCATTTATTGATATTATAACATTATTAAAACTCATTTAATGTCAAAAAATTCTAACTTTTTTTGTGGAGGGGGAGTATTAGAAATAGATATTACTTTATATGTTTCAAAAACGTAGTAATGTTTAATTTAATATTTTTTGCTAAAAATGAAAACTTTGTCTACTTTAAATTTATTGTTTTATCATAATTGCTATCAAATTTTTTCTTTATTTGAATTCATGCTATATATATAACATATTTACTCTAAGAAAATATAAGTACTTATCTTTCATTACTCTTCCTGATATTATTAATATTTTTTAAATTTATTTATTTATTTGATCTCCAACATTTTTTAGTGTATATTAGAAAAAGATTATTTTGTTTTATATGTTTTCTAAACATAACAATGCACATTTTAAGATTTTATGCCCAAAACTAAATTTTTCTCTGTTCTAAATTCATTCTTAATCATAATTGATGTCTCTTTTTCTTCTTTCTTTGTATTTAAAATGTATATGTATATTATTTTAAAAGAAGAAATATAATCTCTCATTCTAAAGTACTGTTATTATTCTTATTAATACCATTTTATAACAGAACATTCCACGGTAAAATTTCAGATGATTACAAAGTATAACTTTTATGGGGTACATTTTAAATATATACTCTGTATTTATTACTTTTTTACGAAAATAATATTAATTGTCGTTTTTAATTTTTTTATGAGATTCTGTTTACTAGAATACACAAACACACATATGTGTATTCTTTTCAAAATTACAATAATCAATATTATTGAATGTAAAAATGGTGCAGACTATAAACATTATAAAAAGTTATTAAATCTTTTATAGATTTTTAAATCACAAGATATTAAGAAATACACGTTTTACATATAAACATGTCAATAAACAGTTTTATTTTACTTGATAGGTGTAATGAAAAATAAAAACAAATAGTGACATGTTTCAATTCCATCTTGTAAGAACCATAATCTATATTATAAAGGCCAAACGTATCTTTGCGTAACGCATACGTCATTTTGCGCATGGCAACACTTTCCCCTACAATTTCGGTTTTGCAATTTTTGGCTATTATAAATTTTACGCTTCTAAAAATCACACATTTTAAATTTTTACACCGCCGGATAGAGAAAGAAATGCACTTTCAAATGCAATTCGTTTGAAAGTTTTATCTCAATTTATTTTAGAAATATTAATTTTTTTATTGTTTTTAGTGCCAATTTCGTAATTGTAGCAACAAAATCACTCCATTCTCTCATAAATTTGAGGGGGAAAAAGAGAAATTAAAATGCGTAATACTTTCCTATGCAATTTCCGTATTGCAATTTTCGTTACTTTAATTTTACACTTTTAAACATCGTATCTTTTAAATTTTTACACCGTTGTATAGAGAAAAAAATGTCCTTTAAAATGAAATTTGTTTCAAAGCTGTATCTGAATTTATGTTTGAGATATTAATTTTTTTTATAATTTTTAGTACCAATTTTATAATTGTGGCAACATAATCACTCTATTTTCTCTTAACACTGAAAAAAAAATAGACATTATAATGCTCACAAAAATGTCGTTTGTTACGAAATCCGGTGAATTTCGGTTTTATTTCGTTTAATAATTTGGATAATTCACTTTTATAATGTTTTGTTAATTTTAGCTTAAAATAATATTTGACAGTTAGACTGACCAATGTAAGATGCATTTTTTGCTGTAACTAATTTTGTAGATTTATTATAACTCAATGAAACAGTTCTTTCATAAAGATTTTCTTGCGTCGGATTTCGACGGGTTCTACCTCGTAATAATAAAATTAAAATTAAAATACAAACCATTTCACGGTCAATACAAACGGCTCGCGACAATGAGATGTAAATTAAAAACCACGTGCACTATTATAAAAATAATAAATTAAAAATAGACCATGATGAAAATTAATTATCAACTTGGATCTAATTTTGATCATGGTCTATTTTTAACTCTCAGCTTTTTTTTTTATGATTACAACATTGATTATGCCCATCGACCTTCGTAAACACGGCTGCGTATTTAAAACGACAGTGCATATAATTAAGTCTCAACTGTCATTTAAACAAATATATATATTATATATATATACATATATGTATATTCATTTACACAAATAGAAGAATATTTTCGATTAGTTTCTGACGTTCAACAATAACAATAAAATTAAATTAAAAACAATACTTAGTATGCTAAAAATGTAAGAATAATGTAACTGTTCAACAAATTCCAATATTTATGAAAAAATTTATGCTTTTCCGTTGTTTATAAATATGAATCGCTTTATATCGATTATCCATAAGAAAGTAATGTGCGAAACTCATTTCTGAAATCCAATAACATAAATTCTAAATCTGGAAAACATGTTGAAATATCCCCAATGAATACTATTTCCCCCGATAAAGATACTTTGTTTAGAAATTTAAAAGCAAAGGAATAAGATAAAAAATGCTGAGGTATGTAAAAGATTTGACGAAAATTGCCAAAAATTTTCAATTTTACACTTCATGGTTGCTTGGTTTAAAAGCTATGCTTGAAAAATTGACCTGTTACAGAAACAAGTGTTTTATTCTTGAGAGTCGATATCGTTTAAAGATTAACTTGTACTTGAAAATTATAATGCAACCATACTCTGAATATGTAAATTAAAAAAAAAAAACTTAAGTTTCAATTTTCATCTTTCATAACTAAGCTGAAGGAATTACACACACACACACATACACACACACACATATATATATATATATATATATATATATATATATATATATATATATATATATATATATATATATATATATATTATGAAAACTAAACGGATTTCTTGAGTGACAGAAAACAAACTTTTAAAAGTACACAAATAATATACACTCAAAGCAGCAAACATTTGTTCTCTGTTTTCTGTATATTATACAACATTTTTGCATTTTGCAATTTTAATTATTGTTTGCTATCTTTTATATTCTTCCTAAAAGCTTTTATTTGCTATTTTTAAAGCACATTTCTGTTTCTGCAGTGTCACAGATATAAAAAAAATTAAATTTATGATAATTCAAATTCACAATTAACAATTAATGTTAAACAATTCATTTATTTTTGCTTTAAGGAGACAATTTACCTCGAACGTTTTTTATACAATAAATAAAAGCGCGTTTTTTGATGAATACTTTGACATCTATGAACATTCACAATAGCAGTTATTTTAATTTCAACGTTTTTCGTGTGGACATCATAGTTTGGAGATAAAGCAACTCACCAGTTAACAGTTCGGCATTCTAATACCGACACTGGAATTTAATTTGTTTATGTTAATATGGAATTAGAAGAAATTCCATAGTTTTGCTAATTTAAGGGTTTATGTTATTATGGTTCCGTTCATGTGGCATTCATAATAGTTTCTGACATTCAATTTGCTTGTTATTTTAAAAACTATTGCGAATTATTAAAGTTAGATATTTTAAATTTTGTTTAAATATTTTTTTCGTCTTTAGAAATTTAAAATTTTATTTATTTCTCCCGTAAATTTGTCTAATTTCGGGAGTAACTGTATTTAAACTGATTTGCTGATTAACCCCTTAACTGATTTGCCCGTACGCCGTTCGGGCAAGACGCATTTGCTAAATTCATCATTTAAAGCTTTTTGAAACCCCAATTTTTTTTTTTTTTTTAGATAATTTCATACTATTTAAAGGCAGAAATGTTTAGACTAAATGTTACGAATATTTTATTTAAATAATAGTGGTGTCAATCTGTTATTTTCAATTTATTGAATGACAAAGAAATAACTAATTAAGGGGTATATTTTGTCGCTGTGATTCACAAAGGCTTCTCCCGGAAAAAAAGTCCTATTATGTGTTTGTCTGTAGCTGTCAATGGAATACGGGAGGCAAGAATTACGCATGTGATTCTGTCAATACCATAATCAATGCTAGTGAACATGCGGATTGTAGGGTTTTCTTTGGACAGGACTACAGCTATAAAGAATTTACTAACTGAGCTATGAGAATAGATTGCACAAATTATTGCTTTTTAATTGCTTTTGACAAAATAAAATTATTTGTATCTGATTGTCTTGAATTTTTTATGAATTTTTTTTAATTTTTTAATCTAAGGAGGCGACCGAGGGCGGTGTATTTAATTTTTATTTTATTGGTACCAAGATTATTTAAGAAATAGTTGTTTTTAAATCGTGCTTAAAACCTTTTTATAATAGTTTTCTAATTGAAGATATACCATTACATATTAATTTTTCTCTATTTTAATAGACTTCAGTTATTCAATTTTTAAGTCGATAGTCTCTTAATCTTAACTTTAATTTATAATATCAATCGTAATTTTCTTATTAAATTAATCGTAATTTTCTTATACTAATAATATTAATCGTAATTTTTAGAACTTTAAATTTCTCTAATATTTTTCCCTTTTTGTATTAAATAGTTTATATACATTTATATTTTTTCCCAATAGCTCTTTACAACATAATATTACTCAGATATATAGACTGTGCGTGAAGTTGGCAACATCTAGGTAACCTTCAAAGCTGCTGTACGGTTCGCAATTTTGCATTTTTTAATAAATGTGTTAATAAATTCTGGTGTAAGTTAATTATTTCAAACAGATTTAATCCGCACTCTGTTAATAGCTATATCTTATAGAGTTAAGATATAGCACCTTCTGTATGCAAAGTTTGAAACAAATTTCTTATTCACTTAAAGAAAACTTTTTATAGTGAAAAGCATTTTAGTCCAAATTGTATTCCTGTATGACAATTACTTGATTTTACATTGGATTTTAAAATGCACCATTGACTTTTGGGGCAACTATTTCTTTCTTTTTAAGAGAAGATGTGAAACAAAAATAACATCCTTTGATAAAACAAATTCGATTCAGACGTAAACATTATTAATATCTACGACAAAACAGACTGTTATAGGATGTATACAATGTTAGTATCGCGTACTAAATGTTGCAGCAAAATAAGAAATTTAATAAATTAAGTGTATCAAAATAGAGAAAATTTAATATGTAATGGAATACCTGCAGTTATAAAACTACTATAAAAAGGTTTTTTTTAAGCGCATTATAATCTTGATGCCAATAAAATAAAGACAGCGCCCTCGTACGAATTAAATAATTATATATAATCATCAAAAACTCAAGACAATCAGATACAAATAATTTTATTTTGTCAAAAGCAGTTAAAAAGCAATAATTTGTGCTATCTATTAGCATAGTTCAATTAGTAAACTCTTTATAGCTGTAGTCCCGTCCAAAGAAAGCTCTACGACCTACATTCTCACTAGCATTGATTATGGAATTGGCAGGATCACATGTGTAATTCTTGCCTCCGTACGCCATTGACAGCTACAGAGAAGCATATGATATGACATTTTTTCCCCCTGGAAACGCCTTTCTGAATCATAGCGTCAAAATTAATCAGCAAATCATTATAAACACAGTTTATACTGAACATACGTACAAGTGGCTTCATCTATGATTAAATTTTGGAACTAACTATTTTCATTTGACAGAAGAAAACATCGTTTCAATCATGAAAAGCAATTTTAGTTCATATTGAACTCCTTAAAATTGAAGTAAGAGATTTTACATTGAATTTTAAAATGGTTCAGTGACTTTGGGGGACACACTGCATAACCTTTTCATCTCTATTGCTGAGAGTGGCATTCAAAAGTTTCGTGCTGTAGAATATTTAGAGATAAATTCTTTTTTCTTATTTTATAAAACTGTACTTTGATAGACTACTTTAATACTGTCATTAATATATGAATATACAGTAAAACCCAGATAATTCGGATTAATTGGGACCAGACCCAATCCGGATTATCAAAAATCCGGATTATCCAAAGAATTAAAAAAATGAAATATGACAAAACATACATACAGAAAATCATCTTTATGTTAAACTCAAAAGTGCCTGAATTCAATGCTGCATCATTGTAAGTATAAAAAAATTTCTGCAAGTGATATTGTAGAAGTGTTTTGTCACAATAACAAGAAAACAGACTATGACAAAGATCGGAAAACGGTCCTTATTAGACATTGGGTCTTATAGGGACTATTTTATTTGCTTTCTTGCAATGATCTAAGTAAAATTTATTGTTCTGTGAATTTTTATGAAATTTCTAAGTGGTTTAAATAGAAATTTGGGAAAAAATGGAATCTGCAAACTTAGTGATACATTGCTGTTTTTTTGAAAGATAACATGAAAGAGTTTAAATAAGAAAGCTTAAGGTATTCTTCCGAAAAAATTTCAAAAGTTTTTTTCAGAATATGACGATGAAACAAGTTATTGTTATGGAAATTAGCCAATCTCTTCTGAATTTTTTTTAAATGATCAAATTAATCCGGATTATTCGGAGATCCGGATTAACGGGGTCCGAATTAGCGGAGTTCTACTGTACTTTGTTCTTGAGAGAGTTTGTTTTTTCTTATTTAAATTATTCATGATCAATTTCTACTATGTGATTAAAAAATTCACAGTGTTTTTTGTATATCGATTAAAGCGAAATTTAAGCAAATAAATCATATTTCTAAATCTTTTCTATATATTTAATGCAGCTAAACAAAAGCTTAAAGAAAGAAGTTCATTCCTTATACGATATATTGATTGAAACAAAACACTCCCTCGACTCCGTGAAATAAACTACTATCGATCTTCCCGTTTATTCTCCTTTAAAAAAAGTTATTTGTTAACATATAATTTCGTTTATTATATATGCTATTTAACTAAAAAAAAAACATACAGGAATGCATGTTTCCACAGGTTTTTCTTTTTTAGTTAATCAATTTATTAACGAAGATGATAGATTTAGTCATGCATTCATGTGTTAATTTTGTTGAAAAAATAAAATGTCTCATTGCATATTTTGATAAATTAATATCAATTTTAATAACATAATCAGTTATGTTATATTAATCTTAAGGATTAGTAACCTTCTACTGAAACATTGAATAGACACAGACAAATTTCTTTCAAAAAATTAAAAAGTGCTGTTATATGAAATATATGTAGCCATTGTTTCTGCGTTAGTATCTTTTTTTTTTTACCTCTTAAAGATTTTAGGAATATTTGCTATTATTTTTATTTATTTATTTATTTGCATTGTTCATTATTTTTTTATATCTAAGAGAATAAAATTCCTGTGTTCCACAATATTGTTTAAAAAATAACAATAAATAAAGTAACAAATAAATAGATAATTATAAATAAATTGTCCGTAAAACTTGAAAATTCCAGTACCCTTTTTCATTTAAGAAATATATTCTTATACTAATCAAATAAAAAATATGTGTAATTGATCTATCTCCCTTTTATAAGCAGCAAATTTTTAAAATCTTAACCATTAACTCAGAGTGATAAAATCTTTCCCAATATGCAATTCAAAATTCGTTATTCCTCAATAATAATTTAACCAGAACATATTCTAATAATTCATTAAACAAAGAAAATTTCTCTAATTCTTTACATTAATCAAGCTATACTAAAATTATTATTATTATCTTTAATCGTAGGATAGCGAAAATAATAAATTAGCCTTATTAATTAAAACTTTCAAGAATTATAGCAACATCGAAAAATTTGCAATCAACCTTATAAAAATATAAGCGCACAGTAAAATTCACTAAATATATTTAAAATCAATTCCACTCAAGCAAACTTTGTCGTAATAGCTAGAGCGACAGTCTTTCAAACAGGAGGTGGTGCGTCTGAATTCTCTTGAAGATCATATTTTACCCTTGTCGATTAATTCAGAAATTCTTAAATTGTTTAATAGATGGCACCACTAGTCATCTTATTTCACTTTTCGAATCAGCACTTTTGACGAAATTTCTGTCGGTAAACAAGTAAAGAAACAAATTAACACAATTAAACAAAATATTCACTCGGAGCATTTCCCAGTAAACGGTTTCGTCATAAATGAAAAAAAATATGTAGTGAAATCTGAATATTCTTTCTTGAGTGTACATATAATCTCAATCTCAAACATAAAATAATTTGTAAAAGTTAAGTCTGTACGCATGAATATCTAAAACAAATAAACAAACAATAACAACAAAAAGCTATGAGTAATTTTAAATTTAAAATTTACAAATTGCATTATTTAATCTTTTTATTATATATATTTCTTTAAAATATGAGCTAGTATTGGACATCTATCGATGATAAATAGTTTTTGCAGTTAATTTTGATCGTATATTCCAAATTATTATGATGTTATAAATTATCTTCTTCCAATTACTTTTAAGCGGCAATTTATTTGCGTCTTTCTCAAAATTGCCGATTTCATTGCTTTTCCCGTAATAAAACAGACATAAATAGTAATGCCATTTCTAGATAATTTGCTATAAAATTATCGTAAATACGTAGCTTTCAGTACAGAATCATGTACCTAAAGTTCATCGAAATTTCAACAAACTTATCCATTTAATTTTTACGAGCAGAACATTATTTTAATGTTAGGTATTTTGTACAAAATAAAGCTAAAATATTTTAAATTTACATGTGATTTAAACAATTTTTATTACGTATTTCAGTTTTTATGTATTTTTTAAAATCTAAATTAAAATATTAAAAGTAATTTATTTTTAGCATGAGTATGTTTGTTTCTTGCAAAGATTTTCATTAAAACCAATCTATTCAATAATCATTAAGAAGAAAATATTATAGACACTTTTGAATTTCCATAAAAATATGACATTCAGTACTAATTACGAAAGGCTACAAAATGTATGTTTGTTAAAACTTTATACTACTTCCATATATAATAGATATGCTTAATACATATATAAACTCATACATATATGATTTTCTTATTTTTGTGCAGTTTTTTTCACACTACATGTCAACATACTTTATATATATATATACATATATATATAATTTTAAATCTAACAAAAGACCAAAAATAATATATAATATTTTTATTTAAAAATTAGAAATATATATGGAATGTACTGAAACAGGCATATTTTTTTTTAGTGAAAAGTCTTTGTTGTTTTTTTTTTATTTGATAACAAACTGGCGTTTTTTTTTAGTTCCCAGATGTTGAAATGACTTTGTTTCATGAAAATAAAAATCAATTCATTCTGAATCATTTATCCCATAATCGTTATACAATAGATATAAAGATAGGTTTTTTTCGATTACGTCAATATATTCCCTTTACCGATACCAATAAATATATCCCTTTCTGTTATTTATAATTAAAGTCAAATTTGAACATTATGAATAGCTCTAAAAAACTATCTAATTTTTCTGTAGAACCATAGTAAGCATCTGTATAAGGAATAATTTATTTTCAACTTCCGATGAGGAATAATATACTAGGTGCGAATAATAAAATGGTTTTATAACAAAGCATCAAGTACCAGAAAAGTTACTGTTACCGATATTGTCACTACAATGATTGAGACGCTTGTCATACCGGTGAAAATGTAGAAATAAGATGTCTTTGATTGAACTTGATTCTTGGTCAGAACTATTTTGTTATTCATAATTGTCATTATATTACGAGCCAATGGAGATTTAAAAAAGTCGCTCTTGCATTTATTTGCTGCTATTCTACAGAATAATGCTAAGCTTATTGCTGGGATACTTGTAATGTTCAAGTTTGACGTTAATTTTAAATACCAAGAGAAATCCATTTTTTTATATTATAAAAGAATACTCAAGACTCCGCGTAATGAGGAAAAATCAATCTTTATACCTGATTTACTATGGTTATAGGATATATGATTCAGAATAATTTCACTGTATTTTGTTATAAAAACATAAAATCATTTCATAATAGGGAAACGAAAAAAACGCTGACTGTCATTGACAACTGGTAATGAAGCTTTCTTTTTATCATGCTTGTTGCCTTATTTTACTTATTAAAGAAGGTTGAAAAAAATAACCCTCATAGTAAATTAGACAAGAATTGTTATTCTCTAGTTATATAAACAATAGTGGATGATTTAAGAGCAAATAAAATTTACTTTGTATTCTGAAATCTAAAATCTTAGATTGTTTAAAGATTAGATGAGAATTTTAAGATTGCCTGACTTCTTGAAAAACGTAAATGTTTATAGTATAGTGTACGTTATTATCAGAAACGTTATCTGAATCAGAATACGATACTTATCCTATTCTGGTAAATATTCCAGTTAGAGACTTCTTTAAATTCGGCCTTAAAAAAGAGTAAACAATATCAATATTTTTTTTTTAACATTTACCTTAACTTTTTTTAATGCTAAGTTCAATTTAGGCATCGGAAAGCGATATTTCTTGCCACTTCATATAAGCAGTATAAAAGAAGCTCTCAATAACCGATGCTTATTTATTTAAAAGTTTTGAGATTAACGAGCCTTAATGTTAGCAAAAACAAATCTTTTTTATTATGTGCATGTTAATAATAGTATATGTTTATATTATTATTTGATTTATGTTTCAACAATGTTGCAATTAAAATATAAAATAAATTATGTGCTTCAATAAATTTACGCCGTTGATGATTCTTTTCTTCTAAACGTATATTTTTTTCGCTAAATTGAAAATAGGTGTAACTATCCGCCTGATGTATCATCAGTTTCAGAAAATGTCTCGCGCAATTTCCATCATAAACTATAATTTGTAGCTTTACTAAATGACATAATTTTTATTTAAGTATGAAATTTTACGATAACAGTAATTATAAAAAAAACACTAAATATAAATTTTACTTTAAGCAATAACTTTTAAAAGGAATTTTAAGCAAAATCCATTTAATCAATGAAGAATTTGTGATAAATTCAAGATTTCGTTTCCTATCGTTTCGCTTAAGAACATCAAATACCCAAAATATATAATTTTTCATACGAAATAAAATTAAGTTCAGAAATTTTATACTGCTTTATCTCAAAGATACGAAGTTAAAAAATTTTGAAAATGTTCAGAAGTATTAGATATGAAATAATCCATTTATTGTAATTTCTTGGTTATTTTTTTTCAAAGATTAACAAACCTGCATTTATTTTTTTTTAAGTATAAAAAACAAATATGCTTAATAAACATTTTTTTAATTATGTGACTTAATATTGATTCCATACTACGCATCGCAAAAGAAAATATACATATATTTGTTTACAATGTATAAGAATTTTTTGTGCATTATGTTACTTTTTATAAAAATAACGAAATTTTGTAACATTGTATAATTAATTCAAATTCTGCCATATGACTAAATTTTAATTATGTACCACAACAAATTTCTAAAAATGTGAAAAATTAAGAACACATCCTTCTGTTTCCGTATCATTAATCAAAGGGCATCATAGTTGTCAGATGTTATAGACTTTCTAATCATTTTTTAGCCAAACAAAATTGTTTCGATAATAAATGATTAGTTAGATGCTTCTGTACGTAATATAATTATATTTAAAAAGTGTAAATATTAGAATAGTTTTAATGCAGATGCAATCGGGAGCGCCTTTTTGAAACGATTAAAGCATTTATATTAAAATAAATATGTTTAGTAATTTGTTAGCGATGCAAACACAAAACCGCAACTTTAAATGCAAAATTTAAATTAAGTTTAAAAGAGTCTTTTTGTCAACCGCCATGCAAAAATTTAATTCTAAATTATAAAAATCTGAAAAGTTTATTTTAATGTACCATTTTGATTTTTAAGTTTGCATGTAAGTTAGGCTGCTCTTTTTATTTATGCATTATCCTTATGCTAAAACCAAGGCGCTTCTTTAAAACGGAATGTTGTTGGGTCTTTTGGCCCTTTGGATTCTAATTATGACGAACATGATATACGTTTCTATAAATGTTTTTATTAATCGCAATATTAAGTAATTATTAACATTTCATAAACATATCAATCCAGGACATACATTTGCGTTGTGTTTGATTATGTTTTGTTACAATATATAATATAAAAAAAAGTAAGGATAAACATAATTACGTTTTGAGTTGTACCTAAATAACAGGCTTTTCTCTATAACAGAGTTTTTCAGTGCCTTAAGATGAAATCGCTGATATTCTATTTATTGCTTTTAACTTGAGTTTTCAGAACCATGTGTAAACTTGAAACACATACTATACTTTTTAAATATTGTATAGAGACACCAATTAAGACAAACCTTTCACATACATAACCGAAAATAGCTATATACATACCAAGCAGTTATATTAATTTTAATGGCAATGTTTAAGTTAAGGGAACCAAGACTGGGCGCAATCTTAAGGAAATATGCGTGATTTAAGATCCATTCCATCACAAACTATTGGAGCGATTTTTATAATGTTAGGAATCCATATACACTGCATTATGCACAAGATTTATGACTAATATTGTTTTCTGTAAGAAAAACTTTATTTTAAAACAATGGTAATTTAAAAAAAAATCCCATTTTTTTCCAGAAACTAATATTAAGTTTTTAAAAAAATAATCTTATATTTATACTTTTCCATCTATTTTTTTTTTCTTTTTTTACCAAAAAGCTTGAGTACTGTTTATTTATAAGTGTTATATGTATATTCTTTAATTTTATGTATATTATGTATGTAATTATATGAATGTATAATATATAAATAAAAATTATATACACATAGGAATAAATACTCCATGCTTACAAATATACTAGCAAACCTCGCGGCTTTCCTAGCGTAATAGTTGAAATATGCCAGGTGATACTTGTAAGTTTGATTTTTATTATAAGAAATTATACTTTTAGGAATAATTCAAAAATTAACATTTAAGTCATTAAATATTAAGTGCATTTCCCTCCCTTTTAAATGTTTTTTTTATGAAATATTCTTAAAAGTAATTTATATCTGACAAGTAACTACCATGGCAAATATCATGTTTTTAGACCCTTCTGTAGCAGAAAAACCCCACAATATAGAACGTTTTTTCTTAATGTATATTCTTTAATTTTATGTATATTATGTATGTAATTATATGAATGAATAATATATAAATAAAAATTATGTACACATAGGAATAAATACTCCATGCTTACAAATATACTAGCAAACCTCGCGTCTTTCCTAGCGTAATAGTTGAAATATGCCAGGTGATACTTGTAAGTTTGATTTTTATTATAAGAAATTATACTTTTAGGAATAATTCAAAAATTAACATTTAAGTCATTAAATATTAAGTGCATTTCCCTCCCTTTTAAATGTTTTTTATGAAATATTCTTAAAAGTAATTTATATCTGACAAGTAACTACCATAGCAAATACCATGTTTTTAGAACCTTCTGTAGCAGAAAACCCCCACAATATAGAACGTTTTTTCTTATTATTTATTTATTTATTTTTTAACTCCAAGGTGTTTGTGACTTTGACATTAAATAGAGCCTATGTAAGAGTAATGGCCGTCACCATTATTTTTTAAATTGGTTTGGTACTTCTTAAAGATTGCGTGAAAATCGCCTTTTAGAATTCTTTTACAAGCATTTTCAAAAATTTAAATTTCATATTTATTAAGAAATTTCTTAAAGATCATTTTTATCTTACATGTAATTAACATGCCAAATTTTGTGTTTCTAGGCCCTTTAGTAATACAAAACTCGAATTTTTAGAACGTATTTTGCTCCTGCATCCCCTTTGGTGTAGTGACACCGATATAATATATAGCCTATGTTGTTTAATAAGGACTGTCACATTCATTTTAGCATCATCATTTATTAAATACGTTAGTTACTTCTCGCGATATCTCAAAATTAGCAATTTAGAACTTTCTTGAACGCTCTTCGTTCATTTTCAATCTTTTAATTTTCATATTTTTTAGGAAACATACTTAGAGATTATTTATATCTTTTAAATAATTAACGTACCAAATTTCGTGTTTCCAAGTTTTTTATTAACACAAAAATCGCATTTTTAGGACGTGTTTTGCTCCTGCACTCTGTACGGAGGTGTACTAAATTAAAAATAAAAACTAAATTAAAAAAGAAAAAGCAAGTAGACTGTAAATTTAATGGAATGTTTATTTTATTTTTTAAGAGTCACCGCTTGTTGCAGCATTAGAGCTTGTTGCTAAGAGACCGTTTCTCTCAATCCACTGCGTCACACAACACGTGAGCATAGGGTTACACTAAATTGCCGATTGGCGTATAATTGGCGTGGGCTGTGTTTGTCGCCAAGGCGATGTTACAAGATCACAATACAGAAGCGGAACATCCCGCCCGGCGTTGAAATATTTTTATATTTCAAGATACATATGCAATACAAGTAATAACACAACATGATACAGATTATAAGCAAAAATAAATAAATAAAATAAATAAACACAAATAATACATGAAAAATTAATACACAATAAAGCACATTTAAAGTTTAGGATCTATGATGTTGTCCTCAATGGGTAATATACTTATTTTTGAAATAGGTCGTTTAAAATTACCCTTAGCTGTACGAACTTCAACTACCCTGACTTTCCCTTCCGCGCCTGGGAAAACCTTATTAATGCGGCGTAGTGACCAAGTTTATACCTTCAGAAGCTAAAAAGTTCGAAACTTCAACACTCGTAACAAGTCTACGTAAACGTTTTAGTTCTGCTGAAGCCATGACGAAATTTGTAGCATTGTCTCTAAAGATTACAGAGCTTTTCCCACGACGAGCGAAGAATCTTTTTAGAGTTGCTATTATAGCCTTGGATGTCAAATCTGAGACAAAATCCAAGTGCACAGCTTTAGTGACCATACATACAAATATCGCAACATAGATTTTCTGAAAAGTACCCTTTCTTTGACCTTTATATTTTATTTCAAAAGGCCCACTTAAATCTAATCCCACATTTGAAAACGGGAAACTGGGCACTATTCTTTCAGGAGGGAGATCCCTCATCATTTGACTAGCCGTTATAGGTTTAATTTTAAAGCATTGTAAACATTCATGTACAATTTTACGCGCAATATTTCTGCCACCAAGCGGCCAATATTTTTGAAGCACTGTGTTCAAAAGAGCTTGGGGTCCTACATGAAAATCTCGTTTATGATAACATTGAAAATTTATTTTCGTCAAGCGACAGCTCGCCGGAAGTATAATGGGGTGTTTATGGTCAAAATTCAAATTTGATTTTGCTAGTCTTCCTCTCACCCTCAATAAGCTATCTCCATCTAAAAAGGGATTTAAGAATTTTAACTTACTTGCGCGATGAACCGAAGATCTCGCTTGGAGGGCCGAAATTTCATGTTTGAAATACTTTGCCTGGTCATTTTTTATTAAATAAACCTCGGCTCTCGTTAATTCCTCCAGCAACAGAGGGCCGGTAGCAGATGTTGCTTTTTTACATTTATGTATGAATCTGAAAATATAAGCTAAAATTCTAATTAATTTTTGGAAATTATTGCTAAGATTAATTAAATTATCACAGAAATTAGAGTCAGTGTGAATAGCGAATGTCAAGTTGCTGGGAGCTTTAAGCTCACTAGAATAATGTTCATCTTTAATGTCACTTACATTAGAGTCAGTTTTTGGTATTGTGGCCTCTTGATATCAAGTCAGCTGGATTGTGTTCTGACGGAATATGAAACCATGGAAAGTTCTTAGTTTGTTCCTTAATTTGCACAACGCGGTTTCCCACAAACGTTTTCAGGAGATGAGGAGCAGTGTCTATCCAAGCTAAAGCAATAGTTGAATCAGAAAACAAATTGACTGAAGCTATTTGTTTGTCTAATGAATTTAAGACCTTGTTAGTGAGTTTAGCCAGAAGAAGACATGCTGACAGTTCGAGACGTGGCACTGTTATTACTTTGATTGGACACACGCGGGATTTACTACATAATAAGTGACTGATGGTTTCACTAGAATTAGATGTTTGCATGTATATCACTGCGCCATAAGCCTTGGAAGACGCATCTGCGAAACCATTTAGCATCACTGATTGGTTCACAGCTAGGAAGCATCTTGGCACTTCAATGGATTCCAGTTCTTTAAGACTTTCGAGGAAGGTTTCCCATTGTTTGGCAACATGAGAGGGCAGCTTCTCATTCCACTCTATTTTAAGAAGCCATAGCTCCTGCATGAATATTTTTGCTTTAGCAATCACTGGCCCTAAGAGATCGAGAGGGTCATCTTGCAGAACTCCACCCTTACATAATAAATCGTTCAAAGATTTTCCGTTGGTTGACTTGGCACTAGCGTCAAAAACGACGCGTAGTTTTGTGGTTTTACTAGAGGGTCGTAAAACGCCGTGATGTGGTAAGTAATAGCCATCATTAAAGTTCGTGTTTTCTTTTATTTCATGCATGTGATTTAAATCTCTATATTCTTTAATAAATTCTGTGTATAAATTTTTCATAACAGGATCTCGATCTAAACGTTGCCACAGAGAGTTTAATCTTTTCAAAGCAAGATTTTTGGAATTTCCCAAATCGGGTTCTAAAACCTGTGGTTTAAACGGCATCGTGACCACAAACCTACCATCCGGTTTTCTGAAGTGCGTTTTATCGAAGTGATCATTACAGTATTCTAATTCTTCACTGTTACAGGGTTTTAAATTTTGTACTTCTTCAATTTCCCAGAAAGACTTCAAAGTGTCATTAAGTAATTCAAGATTTTTTGTTAAGAAACAATAATTAGTATTATTATTATTTACTGTTTTGTTATAAATACAACCAGATACTAAATATCCAAAAATACTTGATTGCAAATATAAATTATTGCCTAACTTTATTTTTTCTTCATTTAAAAGAGAAAAATACAGTTCAGCACCGATAATTATCTCCACACTGCTTGGAATGTTAAATTTTTTATCCGCTAAACAAATATTTGCTGGAATTTTTAAATCTGATATGTTTATCTTTTTCGAGGGCGTGAAGTCACAGATGTTTGGAACGATTAATAGCTCAATATCATAACTGGTACTATTCATTTTATTTGACAACTTTGATTTGATTCTAGATTTAATGTAAATAGGCAATTTATTTATTCCACTTACAGGAATATTTATTTTCTCTTTTTTCAAGCCTAATATTTGTGCTGCTTTAAATGTACAAAAACAATTCTGAGAGGCGGAATCTAATATTGCCCTGAAAGGAATTTTGATGCCATTTACATCTGTCAAATAAATCATTGCAGTGCTAATTAAAACAGATTTATTATTATCATTTTCATACGAAAAAAATGAATGAGCAGTAGTTTCGTTTTGTGATAAATCTTCCGAAACAAAATTGCTATTTATTGTTTCATGTATTGGAAGATTGTTTATAGGATTGTTTACAGGTGTTGTATAGTTATGTAATGATGAATGATGGCTTGCGCTCTTGCAAACATGACAAGTGCTTTTTGAATTACAATAATTAATGAGGTGGGCTGAACTTAAACTATTGAAGCACAGTTTATTTTTCTTAACAAGGTTAATTCGCTCACTTAACTTCATGTTTTTATATTTAACACAATGATATAACGGGTGGTTTTCGGTTTTACAAATTACGCAACATTTACTTTGAGGTTTGCTTGTTTTTATGAATAAGGATTTTGCAGTGTATTTAGAGGATACGTTAGAACTTATACTATTTAAGATTTGACATCTTCGTTCAAAAAATTCAAAAAATTCATCAAAATTAGGCACTTTATTATCCTTTAACCCATTAACCGCCAAAGCTCCCATTGCGGGAACATCTATTTTTTATTTTTTTTCTAAAAATATTTTAAAGCTATTTGAAAAAAATACATTTTATAGAAAAGTCAAAAGCATAGAGTCTAAAATATATTTTTTTCAAAATAATATTTTTAATTTTTCTATTTTTTGCAGATTTTTGAAAAAAGAGATTTTTCGGTTTTCCGACAATCTCCAGTAAAATTACTAAAAAAGAAAAATAAATAATCTCATTTTTTTCAAGTACAACCACGCTTTAAAGTCAACATTCCAAATAACAACATATTTCAAATTCGGAGTAAATAGCTGCATTTAAAGCAACAATAGAAAGGTTTTCATGGAATGTTCCCACAGCGGGAGCGTTGGCCAGAACCGGTAGCATTCCCTCCCCCTATGTTTGAGAGCGCGCTTTCATAAAGAAAGGTGAAGTGGACGAGAGTTCTATCGAACATTATTATTCCATGAAACTGTAGTCGAGATTGTTCGTGTTTGGTTCTTTAAATTAAATTCCTCTTGGCATTTTTTCTATTTATTAGCACGTCACAAACATATAAAAAACAAACACTAACATTAATATATTTACATAACAAAAGATATGTTGTTTTTCGGAAAGTATAACATTATCCCTGTCATCATGAAAACAGGTATCTACTTTTCGTATTCTAAACATTACGGCAAAGTTGTATGTTTGGCATCTAATTTTGAAGACGAAACTCCATTAAGTCAAGTAAAAAGATGGTGTTCTAAAGAAAAAAAGAAAATTGATTTACCTCAACCGAAAATAATTTCATCATATAATAAGTATATGGGAGGTGTGGATCTCTTAGATCGATTTTTAAGCACCTACAGGCCTCGTATCAAAGGTAAAAAGTGGTGGTGGCCATTTTTTACAAATACTTTAAACATGGCTGTAGTCGCAGCTTGGAGAATACACAAAGAGCTTAAAGGAGATATGTCCCAACTTAATTTCTTAAGACATATAACAACTGGATTAATGAGGTCAGAAATTGAAAAAAATGTGAATTCCAGTACTGGACTTTATGGACCTGTGAATATTAGTGTGCGTTTTGATGGTATAAATCATTTTATAAACAATCCCGATGTAAATTATGTAAAAAAAAAATACTCGAATGAAGTGTGAAAAATGCAAAGTAATGCTGCATCAAAGTTGTTCCCTGTATTTTCATAGAAAATTGTAAAAGAAAATAATTAAAAAGGTAAGCTTTTCTATTTAAAATTTATTTGTTAAAATTATTTGTTCCTTGAAATTTCAAAATCCAAAAGAAATATTGATTTTTTAATTCAGTATGAAATTATTTATACCTGCATATTCAATAAATTAATTGTTTTAAGTCATATTTATGGCATGCAAAAAAGTAATTCATTGCTTTGTAAAAATTTTAAGGGCACAACTTCTTATAATTATTTTATAATTAGCAGAAAAATGAACCGTACCTGACTTCTGCCTGGGGAAAATTTTCCTCCTATTACACGCCAACGCTCCCGCTCCGGGAACATGCTTTATTTAATAAACGGTTACAGTTTTCGAAAAAAATTCAACTGCTCTATAATAGAGACATCCAATGTATATTAAAAAATTCAAAAAGTTATAATTTATTAACTTTGTTTATATAGCGGCGTTTAATGGGTTAATGTTAGTTCGTATTGTTTACGAGTTTCGTTATCTAGTTTATTTAGAATAATATTCAGCAAAATTGCGTTCGAGAAATTATCTCTATCATACTTTAAGATCTTTAAAGCCCTTAAATTTTTCTTCACGTTATCCAATAAAATGCGGAGATCCTTAGCGGATTCCTGTTTAATTACATAAAGATTTAAAATATTCTTTATATGACAATCTACCATAACTCTTTTATTCTCGTATCTTTGTTCTAACGCGTTGAAAAGTGAAACATAATTTTCATCTGGTGTAAGCAAACTCCTCGCTTCACCAGTCAAAGCAGAACGCAAATAAAATAATTTTTCATTATCTTTTAAATTTGAATTATCATTAATAAGCTCATTAAATGTACTTTTAAATACGGACCATTCTTCAATTCTGCCACTAAAAACCGGCAATATGACCCTAGGTAGCTTAATGCTAGATGTTTCAGCTTGGACCTGTTCAATGGATTTTTTTATTTGAATCGGTATTTTCATAATAAGCATTAATAGAGGATTTTAAGCTTACCTCTAGTTTTAGAATATCCTCGTCCAGTTGACTCAATATTTTTTCAGTTTCTTCCAACTTTTCTTCCTCTATTATTCTATAATACTCTAGTTTAAGAGCTTCAAACTTTTCTTCTGTTTTCGACAGTGAGTCCAGGTGGGCTTTCCATTCGGATAAATTAAATGTTTTTCCATCCGTTGCGTTAAATATTCTAGTGACTTGGGCCTTGATATTCCCTCGCCTTCTGTTTAACGATGTTATTTCACTTTCCGACATTATTCATCTTGTTGACGAAATTCGATAAATTCAATATTTAATTCAATAGAAAAGACACTGGCTCGTTCATACCTCCGGGTCGCTAGGACCAAATGTACGGAGGTGTACTAAATTAAAAAGAAAAACTAAATTAAAAAAGAAAAAGCAAGTAGACTGTAAATTTAATGGAATGTTTATTTTATTTTTTAAGAGTCACCGCTTGTTGCAGCATTAGAGCTTGTTGCTAAGAGACCGTTTCTCTCAATCCACTGCGTCACACAACACGTGAGCATAGGGTTACACTAAATTGCCGATTGGCGTATAATTGGCGTGGGCTGTGTTTGTCGCCAAGGCGATGTTACAAGATCACAATACAGAAGCGGAACACACTCCCTTTGGAATAGAGTCATCAACATAACATACAACTTATTTTGATTCCGGGCAAACACCATCCTTTTGGTACAATTAATATAGTAATCGGATCGGTAGTTACAAAGATTACCCCCTAGAAGTAAACAAACTTTATCTCTTTATAATATAGGTATAGATTATAATTTTATATGTTTCATATTTTATACATCTCCTGTACACGTGAAATTAAAATGGAAGATTGCATTATAAACGATAACTTTATAGGCATCTTAAAACACATAAAAAATCACAAAATGTAAATTTACATAATAATACATGTACAGAAAAATATCATTTGAAAAAAAAATCGGAAAATTTAAAATTAAGAAGATTTAAAAACCGAATAATAATAATTATTAAATTTATTTAATATTATTTAACTATTATTAAAGTTATTTAATATAATTATTTAAAAAGTATTCAAAATTATTACTTATCTAGAAGTACCATTAAAGTTGTAAAAATAAAAAAAAATAAAACTAATCCCAAATGCTGCAGATCTCGACAAACGCATCGAAATATTTATCGCCAAAATTAAAATTCTCTCTATAAAATCTGTACAGCATATAAAGCACTTCCCTGACTTACACTAAACATTGAATGAGTGTACTGCCTGTTCTCAGTATACTGCATATTGTTCTATAATGCTCAGTTATAGAAATTTAGAGTAAATTTCTATAACAACCTAAAACCGATTATGGAAAAATTGCCTTTATAAAAATAACTAATTGGTTGAATTCGATGAAAATTACTTTGTTACTAAGATGATTTCTCAGGGTTAGTTTTTTTTTATATTGCTTATGGTTAAGCTGTTCTTTAACAAATCCTATTGTAAAATAATAATCATAATAATAATAATAAAGTAAATAAATAAAGTTCCATTAAAAAAAATGACAAGTATATTTGTCGACGTCTGTTAGTAAGTATACTTTTGTAATAAATAAATTTCTGTGCTTGGTATTAAAAAATAGCCGAGTTGCTGGTTTTTCTTTACCAGAAAGGATCTCCAGGGCAAAGAGGTAATATTATTAAAATTTTTATCATTTTTATTTTTCTAATTTTTAATGTGTTTTTTTTCTCTAATCCTATTACAAATATTGTGGCTGTAAGGTGTGTTTATTGATCTAAAAATATAAAATTTTTCGTTTTTTTTCTTCTTTTCGTATTAAAAATTAATAGTTGTTGTCTGACTCATTTCCTATTTAACTAGGAAACTTACAACATATTTTAATTCCTAATAAAATTCCATTAACTTTAAGACAATTTCTCATTCAGATAAATTTAAAATATTAATCATCAAGGAACTTTTCTTTAATGTAGTTTTAAACTGTTCCACATACATAATAAAATAATATTTAATACGCACTTAAAAAGTTAACTTTTAAACAGTTTACTCGATTTCTCTAATGGTGCATCCTTTGTGATGCCTTTTATCCTTTTTTTCTCTGTAATCCTATTAGAATCATTTGTGATAATTAATGATTTTAAATAGGAAAGGAGAAATTTATTATGACTCATTTTAAATGTCACACATGCAGTTATTTTTTCTTCCATTGTTGAAAAAAAAGGAATTATTTCTAAATTTTATACTGTTGTAGAAATATTTAATTTTATTCCATAGCTAGAATCAAAAGACTTTTTAAGATTTAATAAAAACTAACAAGAACTTTATTTTGATTCTTCTATAAATATCAAATCTTTATTTTCATTAGTTTCTTTCTTATTAAAAATTTATAGATTGGGTCTTATTGATTTCCTGGGTAACTGGGAAACTTACGACATATTTAACTTCTTAATAAAATTTCATTAAATATAATATAATTGCTTATAAAGGTAAATTTAAAACATTCATCATCAAGAAACTTATTTTTAATGAAGTTTTAAATTGTTCTTGATACATAATAAAATAATATTTAATACACACTTAAAAAGTTAACTTTCAAACAATTCACTCGATTTCTCTAATGGTTTATCCTTTGTAATGGATTTACCTTTTTTTCCTTGTAATCCTATTAGAAGTATTGATGGTAGGAATGGGAAAAGAGAATTTTATTATGACTCATTTTAAATGTCAAACATGCACTTATATTTTCTTTCGTCGTTGAAAAAAGTAATTAATTCAAAATTTTGTACTTCTGTAGAAATATTTAATTTGATTTTATTGCCAAAATCAAAAGGTTTTCTCAAATATCATAATTTTCTTTTTTAGGAAAATTATAAATATTTTTATATTACAAAAAAAAGTGTAATTTTAAGCATGAATAAGTCATTTCTTACGAGGAAAATTTTTATTTTGGAAAAAAAAAATGTTAATCGGAGAAAGACACAGGTTTTTTAATATCTTTAATATATCTGCAAACATTGGAAAGGATATGTTCTGTTATTATTAATATTTTTCTAATAAAAATATATATCCTCTTTCCATATCCAGTATATTTATTTTAAACATATATTTTGAAAAAAAATATTTTTAAATATTTTTAAACATTTATTAAATAAATATATTTTTTTAACTGAATACGTTTCTTAGAAGCTTTAAATAAGCACTTCCAAATTTGCACTTTAATCTATTAAATATCGTTTGAATTACGTTCGCTTAATTTTGCTCATTTTAGATAACATGAATATATAGATATTTTTAAACCCTTGACTGCACCGTGGGCCATGTATGACACATCACTATAATTATTATTTTGTTCCATCAATTTGGACAATATGATCGCTATTACCGATTCAGAACAGTCCAAAAAATCAAAAAACACTCATCTTTTCCATGTCAAATGGCTAATTTTGAGAATGAATTAGATTTTTTCATTTTGAAACACACTGTATAAAAAAATTCAAGAGGTTACTAAAAATTTCTTAGTAAATTTGTATTCCACAGAATTTTTTAGTAACCATTACAAACTTTTTTGCAAATGAAACAAACATTTCTTTTGTAAACTGAACAAAAGAATTTTTTGTAAAACTAACTTAAAACTTTTTAGTATGAGCCACCAATCAAATTTTAGTAATAGCTCCAAAATTATTTTTAGTAACCATTACATGTGCCCGAAGGGCAGGAGCTTCCTTCGATCTGCATCCAGTGGGTAAAAAGAGAGACTTCTGAAACGGAAGATTTTCGGTAAAGCCGTAATAGATGGCAGCACCAAACATTGCTACCTACTCTAATTTGACATGTTTTTAAAGGGGAGGTAAAGTTCAGAGATCATTACCCATAGTAACTGCTACGACAGGATTTTCATAATCCCTTTATTTACATTCGGTGCATATTTGGCGGCGGCCAGCATCGAACCCAGGTACTTTCAGCCTGAAATTCGGTGCTATGATCACTAGGCTATCAGGGCCACGCCAAGTGCGTTTTAGTAATCGCTATTAAAAATGTAAAACTATTAACTCTATTCGTTGCTAGCTTTTTTCTAGTAATTCTTACAGATTCCTTGTAACTGAGTAAGATTACTGAAACTTGTTTAGTAATTAGAAGGATTACTAAAATTTTTTTAGTAGATCGACCTTTTTTTTTTACAGTGCAGAATATTTTTCGATCATGCTGTTAAGGCAAATTAACGTTCATTAGGTTACGTTCTGTGTTTGCTATTAAAAAAATTTGCCGAGTTATTAGCTTCTCTTTGTCAAAAAGGCCTCGAGGGTAAAGGACTAATATTATTTGAAATTTTATCACATTTCTTTTATTTAATGTTTGATGTGTTTTCTTTCTCTAATTCTCTTAGAAATATTGTGGCGGAAAATAGAAAAGGGAACTTTTTTTTATTCATATAAAAGTATCAAATGCTTATTTTCTTTTATTCCTTGCTTATTAGAAATTTATGGTTTTTGTATTACTGATTTCTTCGCTAACTAGGAAACTTATGAAACATTTAACTTCTTAATAAAATCTCGTTAAATATAACAAATTTCTTATAAAGTTAAATTTAAAATATTAATCATCAATAAACTTCTCTTTAGTGTAATTTTAAATTGTTGTACATGCATAATAAAATGATATTTAATGCACACTTAAAAAGTTGAAGTTTAAACAGTTCACTCGATTTCTCTAATGGTTTATCCTTTGTAATGTCTTTTATCACTCCCACCCCCCTGTAACCCTATTAGAAGTATTGGTGGTTGGAATGGGAAAAGAATATTTTATTATGAATCATTTTAAATGTCAAACGTATACTTATTTTTTGTTCCGTTGGTGAAAAAAGGTATTATTTCTAAATTTTATACTGCTGCAGAAATATTTAATTTTATTTTATCGCTAAAATCAAAAGATTTTCTCAGATTTCTTATTTTCATTTTAAAGAAATTTATAAGCGTTTTCCTATCCAAAAAAAATTGTGTATTTTTATGCATGAAAGCATTTTAACAGTAATTAGATTAAAAGTAAAATTTTCATTTTGAAAAAAAAAATTACATTCATCGTAATAAGATAAAGGTATTATTATTTTTATATATTGCTCCAAACATTGGAAAAAATACTTTGTTGTTATCAGTGTTTTACTAATAAAAATATATTTCCTCATTTCATACCAAGTATATTTATTGTATACAAATATTTTTTAAAAGATTATATATTTTTATTATTTTTTTAAATATGTATTAAATAATTTTTTAACTGAATACAATTCTTAGAATCTTTAAATAAGCACTTCCAGATTTACACTTTAATCTATCAAACATCGCTTTGAATTATTTTCACTTAATTTATTTTAACCCTTTACTACACAATGTGCCACATGTGCACATCACTATATATTATGATCCATCAATTTGGCCGATATGATCGCTATTACAAATCAAGAGCAGTCCAAAGAATCAAAATAACACTGATCTTGTCCATGTAAGATGGCTGCTTTTGAGAAAAAATTAGATTTTTTCATTTTGAAATAAAACAATTTGCGATCAAGCTGTTAAGGCAAATTTAGGTTTATTACGTTACGTACTGTGTTTGCTATTAAAAAAATTTACCGAGTTACTAGTTTCTCTTTGTCAAAAAAGGCGATGAAGGAAAAGGAATAATGTTATTTGAAATATTGTCAATTTTCTTTTTTTAATGATTAATGTTTTTTTCTTTCTGTAATCCTTTTAGAAATAGTGTGGCTGGAAGGAGTAAAAGGAACTTTTTTTTGATTCATATGAAAATATCAAATGTTTATTTTCTCATAATCATGTCTTATTAGAAATTTATAACTTCTGTTTTACTGTTTTCTTAGCTAACTAGTAAACTTACGAAAAATTTAACTTCCTAATGATATTTTCTTAAATATAGTACCACTTCTTATAAAGTTAAATTTAAAATATTAATCATCAAGAAACTTCTCTTTAATGTAGTTTTAAATTTTTCAACATACATAATAAAATAATATTTAATGCATACTTAAAAAGTTAGAATTTAAACAGTTGACTAGATTTCTCTAATAGTTTAACCTTTGTAATGCTTTTATAATTTTTTCCTCTGTAGTCCTATTAGAAGTATTGGTGGTTCGAATGGGAAAAGAGAATTTTATTATGAATGAGTATTCTGATAGAGCTTGGCGCAATCCAATGGAATACAAAACTAGCAACTTTAAAAGACACCAAATATTGTGTATAAATAACAGACCGGTTTCGATAGCATTTAGCGTACCGTCATCAGTGCAAGTTCAGCACTGATGACGGTACGCTAAATGCTACCGAAACCGGTCTGCTATTTATGCACAATATTTGGTGCTTTTTAACGTTGCTACTTTTGCATTCCAATTTTATTATCACTATCTTTAAATTTCAAACATGTACTTATTTTTTCGTCGTTGAAAAATGAATCATTTCTAAACTTTATACTGGTGCAGAAATATTTAACTTTACTTTATTACCAGAATGAAAAGTTTTTATCACTTCTTCTTTAAAGTAATTTATAAAAATTCCAATTTAAAAAAATTGTGTTTTTTTAAGCATGAAGGCATTTAAACAGTAATTAGATTAAAAGTAAAATTGAAAAAATATAGAAATAAAATTACAGTAATCGTAGAACGAAACAGGTATTATTCCTTTATATGTATATTTCTCCAAACATTGGGAAGAATACTCTTTGTCATTATTAGTGCTTTGCCGATAAAAAATATATTTCGTCATTTCATAGCCAGTACATTCATTATAAATTAATATTTTGAAAAAAAAATTAACATATATTAATTAGGCATTTCCAAAAGTACATTTGAATCTATCAAATAGATTTTGTATTATGTTCAGCTAATTTTATTTATTTCAGATTTATGAATTGTATAAATATATATGTATTTAATTTATGGAGCTTTTTATGGATTCATAAAACTTATGGAGTTCTAATAATCTTTTATAGTTTCTTTATTTCTAATCATTTTTTTAACCTCCAGACCGCTGCTAAAAAATGCTAAAAAAGATTGCTTTTCAACATGATATAAATAATTTAATTACGCATAAAAATATAATCCTTGAAATTATTTTTAAAAGTTCTCTTTGATAAAAATTGTTTTAAATGATGGTCTAGCACTATTTTTTCACTTTACGTGTGTAGATGAGATATAATACCAATATTGTTATACATTAAAATATTCGCATATGTATACGTTTAATAATTACATTTTAGTAAAGTTTTAATTGTAGAATAACGTTGATAAAGAAACATGACAATTTTAGCATAACATTGAAGAAATGGAATTTTTGATTGAATTTACATGGCTGGAACAACCCTTACTTGTTCAGCCATTTACTTGTAAAAGATTTGCACCAGATCCGGAGCTAAAATTTTCAACCCGGATAAAATAAACTTAAGATAATATTTGTCATACCAAGAATGCAGCTTACCTGGAAGGTTTCTATACAGGCATAATTAGAAAAATCTCAAAAAATAAAAATAAAAATACAGACTGTACTTCTGATGTCGCTACACATGTATGTGTTTATATTTAAAAAAAATGGCGGAATATCTACAAAACGTCAATTAAAAAAATATTTTTACTACTAATTGATTATTATTACTATTATATATCTTTATCCTTCCAAAACATGGTTTTCGTATCAGAAATACATACTCGTGTTCATTCAGATAAAAGTTAACATATTCTATAATTTACAATATTTTGCAGATATTTTTTATATATTTTTTTCTATTTTAGTAAAAATGGAGATTTTAAATATTAGCAATTTGTTTGAAAACATCTATGGTCCCGGGCAACGCCAGGCGGATCGGCTTGTGGATTTATAAATCTTGAAACTATTTCATAAATCATGGTTTCATTTATCATACTTTAGTAATATATTCATGCTTAAGTAACATTTTTAGGACTTTTAAGTTACTATAATTAAAAAATAATTAGATGTATAATCATCTTTATCCATTACAGTGTACGCGCAATAAAGTTTCGTTTTCATGATTTTAAAATAGTATCACTATTTGCAACAAATCATTCTCACCAAAATTTTACAGAATGCACGAGACATTCACATTGCGTATACTAATATAAGAAACACGACATGCACAATTTCATAAAAAAGTTTACATTTTTTTATAGTGTGAATTTTTTCACTTATTGCAAGGAAACCTTTATTTGGTGTTGCCCGCGCCAAGCATAGAGAATTAATGCATTTCATAGCCCTAAACATAAAAGTTAGAGAACCGATAAATGTTGTCTGTTAAAATTATATTATATATATATATATATATATATATATATTTACATATTTTACATATTTGTTTTTGTTTTTGTTATTGAATTTTTATTTGTTTATTTCACGTTTTCGCGGGAAGTTTTATTTCATACTTTGATACACTCCCCCCCTTATTTTTTAGAATAAAATATCAATCTTTTTGATAGGTAATTCTTATTTTCACGGAAAATATTTTGAAGCATTTTCCTATGAAAAACATTGACCTCTATATTGAAGTTCGTCTACTGTATATTCAAGAGACTGCTGCACGCAGATTTAAAAGATTTATCAGAGAATTATCTGAATGTCTCAAAATCCCCACTTTCAAACAATTTTTAATATACTTTTGTATGTTTTTTAATAAATTTATTATTTGAACTTAAATATTTTTTTCGTAAAGTTTCGTGACAGTATACCCACATTAATAATAAATATCGATTCCAATCTGCTAAATAGATATAATAATTTTTGTAATTTTCAATAAAAAATTATTCGGAATTCGTAATGCCATTATGTTTCGTAAATATTTATATGACATTCTTAGAGTTTTACGTTTTCCGAAATTTTTGTTACTGACAATCGCAATTTTATTTCGGTTGTTTAGCGTAATATCATAAAATGTTTCCTCCCATATTTTTCTGTGATTTTACCAAAAACGTCTGTGAGGTTTTCAGTGTTTTTTTCACAAATTGTCTTGATTTTATAAAAAGTTTTGTTTTACATGGAAAGAACTTGCAGGTAAAATACTCTACCGTCAAGTTTGAATCCAATGTGAAATAATACCAGTTTCGTACCTATAGCAAGGCGAACGACTATACTGAAAGTTTGAACTGAATCTGAATTGAAATAAAAAAAAACACTATAATTCAATGTTTGCTTGATCGGAGACAGGAGTGAGCGTAGCACTCATAGATAAACGCTGACCAAGGATTATTTAATTTGTACTCTCGAATTTAATTGAATGCTTTTGATTTCACATAAATTCAGAGTAACAGTTATTAAGTTCCTCAAATCTATGTTGGTTTTATTCGTCATTTTTTTGGAAGAAAGTAATCAATAAAGCGGGCAAATGTCGTGTATTATTCTATTAAACGGTACCATTTATATCAAGAGAACTTTTAACTCACTCGCTAATGTTAACCTATGCGCAAATTTTTTACGAATTTCTTTTCGAGACTTGAATATTAATTTTAATCGATTTTTTGCATAGTATAAACTAAGGTCGAACTCTAATATGGCGTGCTTTCTTACTTTTTCGATTTCGGTTTCAGACTCTTTTTAAATCTTGAAGCCGGTCTCGAAAAGTCTTTCTTTTAACTGTAATAAAAATCGAAGAAAAAAACATTTTGGCTATATTAAAGATCAAGCTAAGCTATTGTGTAATAAAAAAAATAGTTTACAAATATTATAATTTAAACTAGCGAGCTACGCCCGCTAGCTGGGCCACTTTTTCCAAACGAACCTCGGTATTAAGCAGTATATAATAAGCAAAAAAATTCATTTAATAAGCAAGTCTTGGTGTTCGAATCCTCAAGCACAAAAAAAAGTAAATTAAAAAGATATGGTCCCGTTAAAAATATGTGATTTCGCACTGTGGGCCACGTGCACTTGAAAAAAAAAGATTGTGGATCGGCGCTATGGTCGCTTCGCGCCCATAGTCCCGTTAAAACTATTTGGTTTTGCACGGTGGGTACTACGCACCCATAAGACATTTTTTCATATTTTTTAGTTCATCAGAAGCAGATTTTTACGCAGATTCTGAATATGTAATCAGTTTTTTTCTACTTTAAAAACTGTCTGCATGATGGTTTAAGAAAAAAACGCGCAAAAAAAAGTTTCGATAGTCCTGTTTTATTTCTAAGTTCAATATTTTAGAGAAAACTACGGTAAATATTCTACGGCAAGTCAAAAAAATTAATGCGGGAAAAACGCAATTAGCGCCGGTAGAAATGGAGGTTTTCGGCTGTTTCTTCTTTTAGCCATAGGGGAAAAATTCATTCCTTCACCGCAAGGTGGCGCAGTGTTCTGCTTCGGAGCTCCGTTTGGGAATTGAGATATTTTTCGTTCCGATTCCCAAGGGGTTTTTAATTCATAACTTTTTTAATTTTGGTTCCACGGTCTCGAAAATGCCCGAAATGACTTCCCCGGAATTTTTCCAATCGAAAGATACCTCTCGCGACTTCCAACTCGCCCGCGTTGCGAAGTGTAATCGGCTTCAAGCAGACAGACAGACAGACAGAGGCGCACGGATTTTATTAGTATAGACTAGCGAGCTACGCCCGCTAGCTGGGCCACTTTTTCCAAACGAACCTCGGTATTAAGCAGTATATAATAAGCAAAAAAATTCATTAAATAAGCAAGTCTTGGTGTTCGAATCCTCAAGCACAAAAAAAGTAAATTAAAGAGCCATGGTCCCGTTAAAAATATGTGATTTCGCACTGTGGGCCACGTGCACTTGAAAAAAAAAGATTGTGGATCGGAACTATGGTCGCTTCGCGCCCATAGTCCCGTTAAAAATATTTGGTTTTGCACGGTGGGCACTACGCTCCCTTAAGACATTTTTCCGTATTTTTTAGTTCATCAGAAGCAGATTTTTACGCAGATTCTGAATATATAATCAGTTTTTTTTCTACTTTAAAAACTGTCTGCATGATGGTTTAAGAAAAAACGCGCAAAAAAACGCAATTAGCGCCGGTAGAAAAAGCGGTTTTCGGCTGTTTCTTCTTTTAGCCAAGGGGAAAAGTTAGGTTCTTCACCGCAAGGTCGCGCAGTGTTCTGCCTCGGAGCGCCGTTTGAGTGCCGTTTCGGATTTGAGATTTTTTTCGTTCCGATTCCCAAGGGGTTTTTAATTCATAACTTTTTTAATTTTGGTCCCACGATCTCGAAAATGCCCGAAATGACTTCCCCGGAATATTTCCAATCGAAAGGCACCTCTCGCGACTTCCAACTCGCCCGCGTTGCGAAGTTTAATCGGCTTCAAGCAGACAGAGGCGCACGGATTTTATTAGTATAGATGAGAAGTTAGAAAACAATACACACATAGGATTAATATTATTAAACGGAAGTTTTCACGTTAGAGTAGAATATGCTCTTTCACGTGAGTGTAGAATATGCTCTTAAAATGAAGATATAAACGTAATTTATTATACTTAGATATTTCTGAAAGACTATTCAAAGATCGTTAAAGAAACCAAACCTGTCTAAAAAAGTAAAATCTTATAATACATAGGAAACAAAAGACATAAAATTACATCTACTAAGACGGAAACTTATCTAAAATGGAATTGCTGGTTTCTAGCGAATTCGTTTTCGTAAGTTGTATTGCTGAACATTTATCATAATATATTGTTAACTACTAAAATGTATTGTAATGATTGTTATAATATTGGACAAGTTCCGTTTCTTTGGACTTATTAATGAAATCCGTTTAGCAGCCTATTTAAGACTGCCCTAAACCTATCTTTAAGTTATTTTCTCAACTGTTTTTATTAAATGACGTTATAATCCCAATTTCTGAATGTAAGTAGACATTTATTATACATTTTAACTACAATGCAGTTACAAATATAAAAGTGTGATATCTGAAGTATAACGGTTAATTTATAAATCTTAAATGGTATATTGCTTCATATTGCACAGCTTTAAAAAAATCTACAAAAAGAAAAAAAAGAAAAATTTATATGATCATTGTCAAAATATGTTGATATGAAACTCAGTTTTAAATCTTTCTTGGACATTTTTTAAGAGTTCTGTACATTTCTATTAATAATACTATGATATACTATGATATGAAACTTCTATATTTCGGTAAAAACGCAGTAGAGCATGGATTTATAACATGCTATCTGTACAAAATATGCAAATTTTTACATTTTGCTATCCCTTTCTTTTTAGTACAACATACATTTTTCGTCTTCAGGAAACATATTCTTGTATTTACGCATCAATACATTTAATCTTTTTCTGAAATTCACAAAAAATTTATCATTACTAGAAACATTGCCCATATAAATTATCGGGAAATGATATAGAAAGATATATACAACACATGTGCAGGAATTTGAGTCACAAATACATATTAAAAATCGATAAATATATTTTAAAAATGTAAAACATGCATAAAAAATTATGTAATAATAAATACAAAATATATATATATATATATATATATATATATATATATATATATATATAATGATAAATTAAAATCCGGCCAGAGTAATTTAGGATATACGATGTTTTTTTTTTTTTTGTAAAAGTGCTTTCATTATTTATAAACTGTCTTTGCTCATCGAAATTTTTGACATAAATTTATAACTGTTTTTTATTACATCCGTGAATACTTTCATACAGCATATACTTACATAAAAAAACGTTTCTGCTAAATACAGACCAATTGTAAACAATGTTTGTCCTTCTGACTTAGATATTTCTAATGAAAATGACAGTATAACCATGGCCAACTAGATCTAACGGCCAATCTATTTGAGAATAAGTCGCAACACTAGTCACAGTAAAAGGCCCGGATGATAATGTAAAGTCTATTTGAGCGTTCTTTTCAAATATCTCGCTCAAATTTTAATATTTTTACAGGACTTTTTTTGCATGGGATAAATAAGGACAATCTACAACCGGTCTAGTTTTTATTTTTTCAATTTTGGTTTCAGATTTTTTTTTTTTTGAATTACTTTACATTAAAATCAAAACCGGTTTAAACCGGTTCTGAAATTGAAATTATCATAATATGAAAAATATTTATGCAAAATAGAAAATATAAAAACTAGGCCGGTTGTAGATTGTCCTTATTTATCCCATGCAAAAAAAGTCCTGTAAAAATATTCAAATTTGAGCGAGATGTTTGAAAAGAACGCTTCCATAGATTTTACATTATCATCCGGGTCTTTTTCAGTGACTATTGTGGGATCTTAATGTATGAAGTCTCCCGCCAGGGGACTCTGATACCTTGGCCAAGTTATTCTGACCAATCGTACAAACCCTGAACCAAAACAATGACCATGTGCATAGAACAGAAATCAGCTTATTCAATTTGGGTAGGGTTTCCGCCACGTGATCCAATGAAATAGTTCAGGGTTTGAAGCTGACCAGCTTCACTTTTTGAGCGATTTTTAGCGAAATGTGCAGGCCGGTAGTATATAGTTGGCTATGGTATAACATGATATATGCTGCAATTAACAATTAAAGGTAAAGGAGTTTCAATCAGTGTCAAATCAGTCCTTGGTATCTGAATGCTATAATTTGGATTTGTTGCGGGTAAAATGAAAGCGTCAATAAAATGGTTTGTGAAAGAGTGCATAATTTGGTCTGGTTCCATTACACATTCCTTTTACTGGATTCATATTTCTTGGTAGCACTCTCTTTTGTGAGTAAAATTATAAGTAAGCATCGCATATGGCGTTTGTTTATGCAAGAACTCAAAAGAATAATCTCTCTGGAGAATTTTATTAGTCAAACCTAACTGAATCTGCACTATAGTATGTCTCCCATCTGCAGGCATTAAACTCCATATCTTGTTGTTTATTGATAATACATCTTTGCCATTTGTTGTTAAAATTAATTTTTGTTCTAGGTGTTCAAAATCGGTAGAGTTTATATGATTTCCATATACATTATTGAATTGCAAAACATTGATAAAGAAATTTCAATTGTAATTCTTTATAAAATTTAATATTTAAACTTTTAGTCCTCAGCGACTGCATATAGTACCTATGGTACAGATTATACAAAATAATACATATTTTGGTATTTTTCCACTACAGAAGCCATGGCGGGTTTTTAAAGCGCGGCAAAATTATTTGGGCATAAAAAAGGGGGAAAACAGCTATGAAAACTGCTTGATGAAAATTTTTGTTTGTTTATGTATATATTTTAATTACAGGTATATCTGATTGTTTTTTGCTTACAAAGTACATCTGTTTTTAAATAATGTTAAATAAATGGCATCTTAAAATTGTAAAAAAAAAAAAATAATAATTATTGAAATATATGCTCATGTCTGTGAAAAGAAGCAGAGGATAAGTTACCAGAAAATATGTTACCAAATTTTCTCAATACTAATCACGGATTTACCTCATCAGAATGATCCCATGTCAAAGATTTGAACGCAATCTAATAATTCTGCATGAAAAAACCCATTTATATAAACTAAGGGGAAGGGTAATAACCCCAGTCCCTCTTATTAAAAGTTATCTAATGACATCCAATACTAATCACGAAGGCGCCTCATCAGTATGATCCTATATCTAAGATTTAAATCAAATCTGATAATTCTGCATGATAAACCTATTTACATAAATTAAGGGGACGGGCATTAGCCCTCGTTCCCATTCTTATTACTTATACAATGAACATCCAGTACTAATCTCGGGGGTGCCTCATCAGAATGGTCCTATATCTATAATTTGAATGAAATCTGATGATTCTATATCAAAAGCCCTTTTATATAAATTAAGGCGAGGCGCATTAGCCCCGTTCCTACTTTTTACACTTATCGAATGAACTCTCAAAACTAATCAGGGAATTGCATATAAGACTATAGATATATAGATCATAATAAGACTATATCGAAAATTTCAAGTAAATTGGATATGTTTATCATGATGTATCGCGTTATAAGTTATGAGTACATGCAAGTACGCACATACATACATACAGAACGTGCGGGTACACAACCTCGTAGGCTTTGATAGCCCGTGAGTTAAAAAATCCAACACATATGTAATATATTTTTAGGGCAAAAAAGATTTCATTAAGATTACAAGACTTGGCGCACTTACTGTCAAAGAAACAAACATTATGAATGTATTACTGCTTATAAAGTTACTTTAATTCCTTTAACTTCATTTATATTTCCTTCAATCTTTGCAAGAAGAAAATATTAGATTCATGAGAGTTTTTGAATTCCGTTTTTTGGCGGTTTTACACGTTTTAGGGCGGTCAGAAATTTCAAAAAACATGTCTTTACAAAATTTCTGTGAGTCTGTTGGTATTTTACAAAAATTCTATCTCAAGAACTAATGCACGGTATTTAATGAAAAAAAAATATATTTATTCTTGTAGTCACTAATGAATATCAAGCTGATTAGTTTTTGATGTAAATTGCTCAACAGATGGTGCTGTTGCTATATTGCATTTTTCACTATTTCCGTAATAGCCCTATTTCAAGAATTAATGCACGGATTTTCATCAAACTTCAGACTCAAATCCATGATATGAACCAGTTTCGTTTGCATTTTGCTGTCAATTTCCCAAGAGGTGGCGCTGCTATTCTGAATTTTTCCCGATTCTAAAAAAAAACTGTATCTGAAAAACCAATTCACGTATTGTCATTAATTTTCAAATTCAGTTATAGCTTGATAAATATTATTCCTGTTCAGATTCTGGCATATATCTCTTAACATGTGACGCTTTTATGTTGCAATTTTCCCAATATCCACAATAGTTTTTTTAAAAAAAACTAATGCAAGGATTTTTATGGCCTTTGAATCCCCACGACGAGAATAGATTGTCATTTAATTTTGGCACTGTGGTAGCGAAGTTTGAAGCATTAACATGCCTGACATAAAAGAAAAAAAATGGGATTGGCGCATCTGACTAAGTGCATTTTGTAAGAGTAGAAAAATGTTACTCTTTATGTATGTATATAGATATATATATAATATGTTTATGGCATAAAAACTTTTATTATTGTGGTCTCAGTATCAGTGAAGCTAAAGAATTTTAATTTGAAGAAAATAAAACAAGTATTACATTAAAAAAAATATTTTTCATATTTTTTTTTTTTAACATTTTTCAGCCGATTTTCAAGACATTTCTGATCTAAATTTAAACTAAAGCGATTTAAATAAGTATCTCCAATCTTTTGCCTCTAGAGACGCTTTACGCCACTCCTCAGGACTAAAATCCAATACATATCTAAAATACTTTTTTTCGAAAAAAAAAAAAAAAAAAGATTTCATTTAGGTTACTCCAAAATATACGAGTTATAAATATTTATTGTGTGTATTTCACACGAAAATATTTTAGTTTCTTTTCTATCCTACGAATTAAGTTTCTTTCGAAAAGTAGATATAATGTAGACACAATCCGGAAACAAAGTTAAGCTTTTTTTAAATATAACTAATATATTATATTGGAGAAAACAAAATGTACTATTAAAATTTATTTTATATAAATCTATTTGACCAAACTGAATTTTCTAAGAATTATTTATTTATTTTAAGGGCAAAAATAGTTTTTCTTTCGTTGTGTTCAATACATTCTCACTTGAATGAAAAAAAAGTCATTTCATTATTTAACACACACACACAGAAAAAATACTTACTTTATTATGCATCTGATTGAAAACGTAAAAAAACCGGGAAATGAATCTAAGAATTTGTTAAAACTGTCAATGCACGACCATTTAATCTCTACTAGACGAGAGTAGCGGTCAGAATTCACTCAGAAAAACTTTTATTATTCTGGACTCATAATCAATGCTTTATTGGTTTATATTATGACGGCTAATTGTCAAGATATAGACTTAAAGGATCGGTGCCCTCCATGAGGGTCTTTTTAAGGGAAAATAACCCGTATTTACGCAAGGAAATCCAATAATTCGAAGAAAAAACACTGAGCGATTAGGCCGACGGGCGCGACCAGGTTATAAACATCTACCAGCAAAACCACTCGGTCACTTGTGGGGCCTCGTAGTCAATGAAACTAAGCAATATTACTTAAAAATAAATAAAACACGTATTACATTTTAAAAAATCTGTTCCATATTTTTCATAATATTTTTCCGCTTTTTAAAAAAAATATTTCTGATCTAAATTTAAACCGAAGCGATTTAAAACAAGTATCTCCAATCTCTTCCCTCTAGAGACAATTTACGCAACGCTTCTGGACTAAAATCCAATACATATCTAAAATACTTTTTTGCGGCACAAAATATTTCATTCAGATTTATTTCTCCAAGGAAGACGTGTTATAAATATTTATTGAGTGTTTTTGACACAAAAACATTTTGTTTCTTTTCTTATCCCTCGAATTAATTTTTCTTACGAAAAATGATTTCTGTACATAATGTAGATGTAATGAAGACGTAAGCTGGAAACCAAGTGAAACTTTTTCTAAATGTAACTTACATATTATATTAAAGGAGACAAAATGTAACATTAAGTTTTATTTTATACAAATCTATTTGGCATAATTAATTTTCCTAAGATTTAAACTTTTTTTAGGAATAGCTTTTTTTCCGTTTTATGCAATACGTTCTCACTTAAAAAAAAAGGTACATATCATTATTTTAACGCATACACTCAAAAGAAAAAAAAAATCATATGAATTATATTTATGGAACTCATTGAAAACGTAAAAAAGCCGGCAAATGAACCCAATAAATTGTCAAAGCCGTTACTGCTCCACCATTTAAGCTCTTTTGTACGAGTGCGTCAGAATTTACTCAGAATATATTTAATTATTCTGGGCTCATAATCACTGGCTTATTTGTTTATTTTTTGATGACCGATTATCAACTGATGAGGGTGCCCTCTGTGGGAATCTTTATAAGGAAGCCTTACTGGTATTTACGCAAGGAAATCCAATGTTCTAAAAAAAACACGGAAAATATCGAGCGATTAGGCCAACGAGAGCCACTGGGTTCGAACACAAGACCTCCTGTTTATCAGCTTCGGTTTCAGAATGTCTCGGCTACTTGTGGGGCCTTATAATCATTGAAGCTAAGCAATACTACTTTAAACGAAAGTAAAAAAAATTAGTTATTAAAAAATCTATTTCAAAGTTTTGATACACTTTTCTGTCCGTATAAAAATATTCCTTATCTAAATTTCAACTGAAGGGATTTATAATAAATATCTCCAATCTCTTGATACAATTTACGCAACTCCTCAGGAATAAAATCCGATACATATCTCAAATACTTTTTCAAAAAAAAAAAAAAAAAAAAAAAAAAAAAAAAAAAGATACGATCCAGATTATTCCAAGGAGTACGTGTTATAAGTATTTATCTTGCGTATAATGACACGAAAACGTTTTCGTTATTTTTCTTATGCCTCGAATTAATTTTTCTTAGGAAAAATGATTTATTACATAATGCAGATATAATATAGACGTAATCTGTAAAAAAAAGTGTAAGTTTTTCTAAATGTAAATAATATATTATTTTGGGAAAGACGAAATGTAATATTAAGTTTTATTTTATATAAATCTATTTGAAAGTGTCAGTTTTTTCTAATATTTAAATATTTTTTTAGGAATAGCCTTTTTATTCGGTTCATTCAATACATCTCCATGTAAATGAAAAAAAATACATATTATTATTTTAACAACACACACACACAAAAATCATACATTATATTTATGTAACTCATTGAAAACGTAAAAGAACAGAGAAATAATACCAAGAAACTGTCAATTCATGACCATTTAAGCTCTTTTGGACTTGTGCAATAATCAGAACTCACCCAGAAAAACATTTATTATACTGGGCTCATAATCTATGGTTTATCAGTTTAATTTATGACGGCCGATTATCAACGTGAGGAATATAGGCCGAAAGGGGAGAGGTGCCTTTGACGGGGGTCTTTCTAATGGAACCTAATCCGTAATTATGCAAGTAAATCCAAGGTTGCAAGAAAACCACAGATAACGAATGATTACGCGGGTTGGCGAGACGGGGTTCAAACACACCTCCCGTCTACCAGCTTTGGAATTAGAACTCCTCGGCCACTGGTGGGGCCTTATAATGTTTTGAGCTAAGCAATATTATTTTAAAGGAAATAAAATAAGTTTTAACTAAATTTAAAAAAAAATCTGTTTCGTATTTATGATACATTTTACCACCATTTAAAAAGGATTTCTGATCTAAATTTAAACTGAATCGATTTAAAACAAGCATCTCCAATGTTTTACCTCCAGAGACATTTTATGTTACTCCTCAGGACTAAAATCCAATATATATCTAAAATAATTTTTTTTGACAAAAAAGAGATTTCATTCAGATTACTCCAAAAAATACGTGTCATAAATATTTATTTTGTGTATTTGACACGAAAACATTAAAACCTTTTTATCCCTCGAATTAATTTTTCTTACAAAAATGATTTCTATTATAATATCAATGCAATGTAGACGTAATGTGGAAACAGGTGAAACTTTTTCTAAGTATAACTAATATATAGTATTCGAGAAGTTGAAATGTAATATTAAGTTTTATTTTATATTCATCTATCTGATATAATTGATTTTTCCTAAAAATTATACTTTTTTGAAATATTTTTTAATACTATTTAATATATTTTCACTTAAATGAAAAAGAATACACATCATTATATTAACACACACACACATACAAGAAAAAAAATCACTTATTATATTTATGCAAGTGATTGAAAGCGTAAAAAAGCCGAGAAATGCATCCAAGAAATTTTCAAAGCTATCCGTGCACGACCATTCATGCTCTATTTGACAAGTGCGGCGGTCAGAATTCGCTCAGAATTTTTTTTTAATATTCTGTGTCCATAATCAATGTTTTATTGGTTTATTTTATGACGGCCCATTATCAACACGAGAGATATTAGACCCAAAGAAAGGGGGTGCCCTCCGTGGGAGGGTCTATCTGAGGAAAACTAGCCCGTATTTATATGTATTTAGAACTGTATTTATTAAATCCAAGGTTCGAAGAAAACAAACAAACAAAAATAAAACTTTGAATGATTAGTTCGCGGGAGCAACCGGGTTAAAAAAGAATACTTTACGTCTACCAGCTTCTGTAACAGAAACTATCGGCTTTAAAGTAAATAAAACAAGTTTTAGATTTAAAAAATCTGTTCCATATTTTTGAAACTTTTTCCACGTTTTAAAAATATTTCTGATCTAAATTTAAACCGAAGAGATTTAAAACAAGTATCTCTAATCTTTTCCCTCCAGAGACATTTTACGCTACTCCTCAGGACTAGAATCCAATACATATCTAAAATACATTTTTGCGGCAAAAAGGATTTCATTCAGATTACTCCAAGGAATACTTGTCATAAATATTTATTTTGTGTATTTGACACGAAAGCATTTCGGTTTATTTTTTATCCCTCGAATTAATTTTTTATACAAAAAATGATTTATTGCACAACGTAGATATAATCTAGACGTAATCTGGAAACAAAGTGAGACTTTTTCTAAATATAACTAATATATTTTATTGGAAAAGAAGATTGTAATATTAAGCTTTATTTTACATAAATGTATTCGACAGAATTGATTTTTTCTGAGATTTATACTTTTTTTTAAGTGATAGCATTTTTTTTTTTTTTGTTTTATTCAATGCATTCTCCCTTGAATGAAGTATATATAGGGTGTTTATAAAACCCCGGTCCCATTTTGATGCTTAATAACTCATAAAATAACGAAGATAGATTAAATTTAATAACATAAATGGTTAGATAGACTCAAAAAAGTTTAATGACCCTTGTCAATGAACTTCCACGTGTGCCCCCTTCGTCGCTCGGAGAATATCAAGTCGATAGTCGATTTCATGCCAGGTATATGCAAGCATGTCGGAATCCACAGGTTATCGACTTGATATTCTCCGTGCGACGAAGGGGGCACACGTGGACGTTCATTGACAAAGTTCATGAAACTTTTTGAGTCTATCCAACCATTTATGTTATTAATTTTAATCTATCTTCATTATTTTATGAGTTATTGAACATCAAAATAGGTCCGATGCTTTATAAACAACCAATATATATATAGATCATTATTTTAACACAAACACACACACAAAAATATACTAATTACGTTTATGCAATTGATTGAAAACGTATAAAAGCCTGAAAATGAACACCATAATATTGTCAGTGCTGTCATTGCTCGGCGATTTAAGCTCTACACTGTAAAAAAAAAAAAATTGTGAAGGTACTAAACATTTTCTAGGAAACTGGGATTCCAAGAACTTTTCATGTAACGATAACAGGAAAAATTCATGTAATCGATTCTGAAACTTGAATTTTTGCTGTTACGTTACAGGAAAATTTCTTGGAATCCCAGTTTCCTAGAAAAGGTTTAGTACCTTTGCAGATTTTTTTTTACAGTGTATTGGACGACTACGGCTGTTATAAATCACTCAAAAAAGCTTTTATTATTTCGGGCTTATAATCAAATATATGTTTGTTTATTTTATGACGGTCGATTATCAACTCGAAGGATATAGACCCAAAGGGGGAGCTATCCAGGGGGGTTCTTTCAAAGAGAACATAACCCGTATTTACGCAAAGAAATTCAAGATTAGATATAACCACAGAAAACTCCGAACGATTAGTCCGACAGGCGTGCCACGGTTCGTACACAACACCTCCCGTCTACGAGCTTCGGAGGCAAAACCACTGGTGGGACCCCATATTCAGTTACGCAAAGCAATATTTTTTTAAAGGAAATAAAGCAAGTTTTGATTTAAAAAATATTTTTCTTATTTTTGATTAACTTTACCGCCATTTATTTATTAATTAATTTTTTTACGAAAATTCTGCAAAACCTGTGCTGTATTTCTTTGTTGCAATAAGCATATTTTATAATTTCATACACTTATAATTTTTCTTTGATTAGGGCTTCATTTTTTGAAATGGTATTTAAAAAAATCGCATGTCAATAAACTTTTGAAACACAATATCAATTATTATAAAATGCAAATTCATTTATTCGAATTAGCTAACTAACAAACTTCCAGACAGACAGTTACTAAACACACTGAATGCGTAACTTTTGAACACTGTTGGAAAGAGTTAAAGAGGTCTGTTTAATAAACATTTCTCTTTTGCCAATTAACAAGGTAGAACCCGTCGATTTCCGAGAAAAGAAAATGTTTAAGAAAGAACTGTTTCATTGAATTATAATAAACCTACAAAATTAGTTACAATCAAAAATGCAACTTATGCTGGCAGGTTTAACTCTTAAGCAAATAAGAGTAAACCTAAAGTTAATAAAATACTATTTCTAAAAAACTGAATTGTGGAAGTCGTTTAAATTAAACTCTAGTCGTATATGTAAACAATAAAATATAATGAAGATCTTTTATTATGACAAAGTTATCAATAATGGCTCTTATGCTTGGAATTTACAAATAAAAAACAGCTAAATGTATTCCACTTTGACTCAATAATAGAATTTTTTTCCCGTGAAATCTAAACCTGACTTTTTCTTTACATCTCAAAATTTACATATGCATCTCTCACACCCGTATATACGTTTTTTTAAAATATGGTATTTTAATTTAATAGTAATTTCTTTTTTTTCAGTTTTTATATGAAACTGGCAACAAAAAGATACAGTAATTTGGGGTTTTTTCCACATTTAATAAAAAAGAAGTGCTTTAGTTGCCACAATTACAGAAAGGTTGCAAAAAACTACAAAAAAAATAATAACTCATACAGAAATAAAGATACAACTTTCAAACAAATTCATTTAAAAGTATATTTTTTTCCCTTTATGACGGTATAAAAATTGAAAATGTACGATGTTTACAGGTTTCAAAATTTGTAGCAGCAACAATTGCAAAACCCAAATATCTATTTAAATTTCAGAGTGTTGCCATCCACAAAATGACATATGCGTTACGCACAGATTCGTTTGGCCTTTATAATATAGATACACAAAAAGAAAAAGAAATTTTTATCCTGAATGTCTTTCACAATTTATCAAACTTTGAAAGAGAAATTTATTGTTCAGGTCAAAAGACGATTAACTATACAGCTGTTATTGATGTCGAAGGTTATGACGAAGGTCTTCAGTCAACATCTGTAAATATCATCAAGGTCAATCATAAATCTACAAAAACTAATTTATTAACTAACTTTGATAAACCATAGATACAGAAATAAAAGTTTAAACAGAAATAAAATTTAAATGTTTGAACCTGAATTAGATAAATATTGGTTATATGTTTAATATACAGTAATATATAATGTATAAAAAACAGTATATATGGTTCAGTTAGTAGCGGAGAGTGGTGTACCTTGGAGATATGCTAAATTTAGCTTTAGTTGTTTAGATCATTAAACAAGAACATTTGCATGATAAGTATTTGTTACCAGAGGTCTCATTTAAGTTCTTAGCATTTGTTTAGAAGCTCAATTAATTGTGCAATTTTTCAAAAACTAAATTCACCTTTCAAAAGTAATTTTTTCTTAGCTATGTCTATGTTATTTTTATACTAAAACGTATTTAATTATTTTAAAATGAAGATTATGTATAATAAAGCAATGCTCTAGCTACTGTACCATGTGCTTTAAATAAAGTTAGGCCTAATCTTTACATCATAATTGGTAGTTTTATTTTTAAGTGTCAAGTGGTGTACCTTGAACCTAATAAAAGTGGTGTACTTTGGACTGGGTCCAAGGTACACTAGGTGTTGTCTAATGGATCTGAATGATACCTCAAGAAGTTAACATTTAGATTTGACTTATCTAATTACAATCTTAGGTAAAAATAAACATAATTACTACTATAAATAATAGTTAATGTTTTTTGTGAATATAGTAAGTGTAAATGTTCTGAAGTTTTATGTCTATTTAGACTTTCTTATTTTAAAAATCTAATAAGCCATGAAATGTATCGAAAATTTATATATGTAGCTTCTGGATTAATAAATGTTGATTTTATATGCTAAAAACAAGTTTTTTTCCCATTCTTATTAATGAGACCAAGGTACACCACTAGTGGTGTACCTCGGTCCTAGTTTCATTTTATTTTTAATTCAAAAAATTTCATTGAAATTATTTACATAAAAATTTAAGACAAATATATATATTATATAACATCACAAAGTTTTATAAAATCTTTTCTTCCTTTAGTTATGGCCATTTTTTTAATAAAAAGTAAAAAAGTCAAAATAGGCCCGAGGTACACCACCTTCCCTAATAGGTATTAATGACACATTGTCTTATTTATGAATTTAAATGAGTGATTTCATGTTTGGTTGCATAAAACACTATTCTCATATGAGTATTTGTTAATATTGAGGTGCATGCATATGCCAAGTAGATGTGTGTATACACTTGTTGATCATATACGGATGATTCTCAAAATAGGGGACTATTTCAAAAATGAAATCTTAAAAAAATTACTGTTAGCAAAATTTCTGAAAAAAATGGGTGTTGTTAATATAGTATTAGGTATACTTTCCATGTAGTCAGCAGAGCTAAATATTTAAAAATTAACATAAAAAATAATTAGTATTTTTTTAGCCATGCTAATGACAAAACAAATTGCATGGAATAAATATATTATGAAATTTTTATTTTCTTCCTGTTTAAATATTTTTTTTCTATATTTATTACCCTTCCTTTTTAGCAAATGGTTTCCATTTTTACATATATACATATAAGGAGAATAAAAAAATTGCCAAAGAACAAACTTTGTTACATGAGCAACATTCTGACACTAATAATGTAAGAAGCTGTCTTAGTGATTTTTCTACAGATTTAATGCATATTTTAAGGATAATAAATGTAATACCTAAATTTATACATAAAATTAAACTTTATAAAGGATACAATATAAGCACTGGTTACATTTATGCACATAGGAGTCTTTAGCATGGACAGAAAAACCATGCTAATGACACTGATATCTGTCCATGCTAATGACAAATTTTAATTTAAATAAGATTATGAGCCATAATATAATCACAATGCAATAGTCCTTTCTGGGGCTTTTTACAACATAAAAGTTCTATGCAAATAAATAAAATAAAAATTTTAACTATAAAATAAACATGAAAATTATTATCCATTCTAATGACATACAATTGATGTACGCCCCTAATATTCAACTTCTATTCTTAAAATACAATACATGCTTCTATTTTCTGGCTGGGATAAAATGGCTCCTCGTTGCCACGGAGAAACTTTATATTTTCAAACTATTGTCATATGTGAAAATGGAATTTTGATTAATAACCAGCTGTTATAGTATGACCTTGTTTTGAAAATCGAATATGGAGGACAAACATTAATTCTTTTTTTATATACTATAATTTTATTTTTAAAAAGAAATTTATTGGATAAATTCTCTCCTTGATTAATATAAAGAAAGAATAACATTTGTTTATTTTATAAACATGATATTAACTCTTGAAAAATGCTAGTATACACAAGGCACAGCTGCTGTGGACATCCATGCTAATGACATTTTGAATCTTTATTCTGTTATTTTAAGGTGTTTTTAACTCAAAAGTGAGTAATTTTTGAGTGCAAATAATGAATAATATTAAGAAAAACATATCTAAATATAAAAACATGACAGAAAACCTCTCAATTTTTTTGTATGCCGAAAGACATAAATTGTCCCCTATTTTGAGAATCACCCATACAGGGCTGTTTAAGATCAACTACTAATATACTGTAATGAACCATATTTAATTAAATATATATATATATATTAATTTTTCAATGAATTTTCAACAGAGAAATTACGCTTGAAATTAAAGAATATTTAATAAGAAATTTAAAACAATGCTAACTGAACGTCAACCAACAGTGTGAAACGGCACACCGGCTTGGACATTTTTCACTTTCAGATTTTTTTTTCTTTACATTTTCTTCTATCTTCAATAGAAGAAAGTTGTCTAATGAAAACTTTTCTTCCATTTTTTGACGGATGTACACGTTTTAAGTGTCAGAGATTCCAAAAAACATTTTTATACAAAATGTCTGCCTGACCATCAGTGTATCCTTCTGTCCGTATGTCACCATTGTACCATCGAAAATTGTATGAAGTTATGCATAGAATTGCACTATTTTCTTGTGTGTTTTTGAATATGGCTTTTTGCCTATCAATGAATTTGAAAATAATATATCAAAGGGTGGCAATGTAATAGCGTTGTCTGTGCCATTTTCATTATTGGAACATCGAAAGGTGTATGAAATTTTGCATATAATTGAACCAATTATTTGGGGTATGTTTTGACTCTGCCCAGCAGCTCTTCTCTGAATTTGAAAAAAAAAATCTCTGTCGGCTTGGCCTATAGGCGGAGGTAGATTTCAAAGAGTGCTCATTTCAACAATAAATAAATAAATAAATAAATAAATAAATTTGATTACAGATAAACCCAAATTGACAACTTTATTTGTCCTCTTTTGAAAAATTTTTAATTTTATTTTTCTGTAAGGACTGGTTTTATCAGAATCATCTTAAGCTAAATTCGGATCAAATGCCTATTTTGACTACCTATTTTGAAATAATTCTGACTTTATTAAAAAAATCAACTAATACGGCGCATTATATAGTTCCTAAATAACAAAAGACTGTCAATTGAATGCTTTTGAGAGCAAAATTGAATTTAAAAATGAGTTATAAAATAACCAATTTTGAATATAACCTCAATTCTTAATCATGATAGCTTCGGGAAATTTTGCGCGAAGTGCCCAATTCGACAGCATTTTAAAAAATATATTCAGCCTGTATCCAAAAACTGACCAATGTGGGACATTATACAGATCCTATATAAGACAACCTGTCAATTGGATGCGTTTGAGAGCAAAACTGAATTAAAAAAATTAGTCAGAAAAAACGCAATTTGTTATTTCAATGCTTCCTTAAATTTTCAATCACAACTTCTCGAAATTCTGTTCAAAATACCCTTTTTGGCAGCCTTTTTTGAAATATTTTCTGTCTTTAACAAAAAATTGACCAGCGCGTCACATTATACAGTTCCAAAATAAGAGGACTTGTAAATTGGACGCGTTTGAGAGTAAAAATGGATTTAAAAATGAGTCAAGAAAAACGCAATTTGTTATTTGAATACTTCTTCAAATTTCCTATCACTGTCACTTCGGATTATCACTTCGGATGATTTGATAAAAAAAATAATAATTTATCGCAATTTATCTTTCATTGTTGCAACCGTTTTCAAATAATACGCACATTTAAACTATGCATTCATATGAGTTAGTGCCAAGTTGTCGTCAAGCTTGATTCTTTTTTTGAAGTCTGTTGGTAATTTTTTTAAAGCATATTTTATTCACAAAAGCCTTGAATAAATATGCAGAAAAATTATTTTAAATTAACAAATATACGAAAAATTGATAACAAAAAGTATATTATTCGGAATAATTTAATCTTATGCATTAGGAATTTTATCTCCAAAACTACAAGAGATAACAGAAAAAGGTCTATGACGCATCACATAAATAAGAAAATATATGTGTGGGTGGTTCAATAATTATTGTCTCTAGTGTATATAAAGTATTTTTTACTGGCGATGGCGGTAACGAAGTAAATGTGTAATATCGAAGTCTTGTATCTTAGATGCCTATATGCTCGATTTCAATATGCATCTGCTAATACACTATATGACCAAAGGTGACCGGCCACTTGCGATTTTAGACATTTTGTAAAATATATAGGAAAAAGGAGAGGAATTAGCCTGAAACTCTAAATGCATAAACATAATAGACAAGTCATACATTTCGGTGAAGAGTTTTTCCCGAAACTTCATAGGGGGGCTAAAGCAAAAAAAGAAAGATTATCTTTTGGATAACCTTGAGAAAACTAATAAAACAAATGCGTTCAAACTACATGGTTTAGTGTAACTATCTGTGTTCATTTTTATGCGGAAAGCATGTATACTCGTAGAGAAATTAAGATTTTCATAAAAACAGCTAAAATGTTTTCTAGTTTTTTGCTCATAATTTATAGAGTTTATAATATAAATTAATGTTCTTTTCCGAAAATATAACAAACAATACTGTACATAATACTCTGTAATCAGAATTAAAAAATCATAAAAATTGTACAAAAAATGAGCAGGTTTATTATATATTTTTTCACTGCGCATGCTTGCCCGCTATCGAAATATCATTTGCATGTTTTGTTAGCTAAATATATAGAGCAATTTCTGTAAAAGATTCAATAACATAGCTTGAAAACTCTGAAAGTGTTCGACGATAGAATAAACTTATAAAATGTTATTCCCAAAATGAATAAAAAAGATGAGGAGTTGTATCCATTTATTTTTTGAATAGTGTCAATATAGAATACACAATAAGGCACATACTACTATATTTGGATACAACCCCTCATTTCTTTCCTTCATTTTGGGAACAAATAATTTTGAGTTTATTCTACGAAAATTTTCAGAATTTTCAAGCTATGTTTTTGAAACTTTCACAAATGATGCTCTATACATTTAGCTAACATAATATGCAAAGTAAATTTGATAGCGTCCACGCATGCGCAAAGAAAAAGTATTTAGTAAACCTGCTCATTTTTCATACAATTTTTATTATTTTTTAATTCTGATTACAGTGTATTTTATACAATGTTATTTGTCATATTTTCGTAAAAGAACATTATTTTATATTAACCTTCCTACCCTGTTCAAATTTTGCTTAATCTTGGTAAAAACATTTCACACCAGAATTACTATTTAAAAATTTTTTAATATATTTAATTGTTTTCTATCTCCGAATCTGGTATTTAACTTTCTTTATGAAAAATGTTGTGGTTCGAATCGTATAAAACTAATTATATTTATGGGTCGATTAGACAAATTCAGGGTAGGAAGGTTAAGAACTCTACAAATTACAAGTAAAAAACCTTAAAAAATCGGGATTGTTTTTATAAAAACCTTAATTTCTCTAGGAGTATACTTTCTATCCGCTTAAAAACGAACACATTTAATTAAATTAAGCCACTGAAACATAATCTACATTTCGAACACTTTTGCTTCATTATTTTTTAAAGGGTTAATCCAAAATATCTTCGTTCGTTTTTAATCTATTGACGGTCCCCTACTGAGTTTCAGGATAGTTCCACATGTATTTTTCTAGATATTTAACAAAATGTATAAAATCGCAAGTGGCCGGTGACCTTTGTCCGCGTAGTGTATGCATCTGATATGTTAACATATTTTTAGAGGGATGGCTGAAGTTTTAAAGACCTGTTTTTAAAGGGTGTTTTAAGAGTTGGGGTTGAGGGTAAAAGTTTGTTTGGTGCTTATGGGGATAGATTTGTGGCAGTGTGTAAGACGTGAATACATCACTATGACCTCGACTGTAATCTGACCGAGATTTTATTCCCTTTGATTATATGTACGAGTTTGGTGGAGATTGGTGGAGAATTATAGAAGTTATCGTGTCCATAAAAAAGTGAGATATACACTGCTCAAAACAATTAAAGGATATTTGAAGTTTTATATAAAATAAAGATATAAACGAAATTTTTTTTTGCCGAAAATAGAAGAAGAGAATCACAAATGCAAATTTTTCTGGTTTTCAAACTGTGGAGCATGCAAATTTTGAGTTCGACTTCAAAAACGTCGCTTCAGCGGCAGCGAATGAAATTTGACTTTCAACTCGATAAAGGAGAATGAAGACAAGGATGATCGGCATTCAATGATTGCTTTGTTTCGATGAGTACGATGTCTCAGCGAGGTCATTTGACAGATTCAGAAGCTTGGAGAATTGTTGGTAGGTTAGAAGGGGGACAAACTCAAGCCGAAGTAGCGCAAGCCATTGGAGTGTCACAAAGTGTCATTTCCAGGATCTGGAACCGTTTTTTGGAGAGTGGATTGCAGGCCGAAGACCAGGGCAAGGTCGTAGACGGGCAACAACGCCCAATGAAGAACGGTATTTAACGTTAACAGCTCGGAGACACCGAAACATGAACGCTACTCTTCTCCAACAACACCTTCGCTCGGCTACAGGCACCACAATTTCAACTCAGACTGTCCAAAACCGGCTCTATGCTGTAGGTCTGTATGCTCGCCGACCGATGGAATGTGTTAGATTAACATCAAGGCATCGTCGCGACCGCGGGGAGTGGGCAGCCGAGCATGTCAACTGGAAGAGAAATAAATGGAGCAATATTCTGTTTTCTGACGAGTCCCGTTTTTCTGTGCATCCGGATAATAGGCGTATTTTCATCTGGAGGGACCGGGGCAGTAGGAATAATCCTGCGTTCGTGCACGGAAGTGTCAGATTTGGCGGTGAAGGAGTGTTGGTGTATGGTGGCATCATTCGAGATGTAGCTCCGACTGGTCGCCGATATAGGGATGAGATCCTCAGACCTATTGTAGTCGCTTACGCTGCAGCAATCGGAGATAACTTCATTTTAATGGACGATAACTGCAGGCCACATCGTTCAAACGTGGTGGAAGATTTCCTTTTCGAGGAAGGAATCGTTCGAATGAAATGGCCAGCGTGTTCTCCAGACATGAATCCAATCGAGCACGTTTGGGACGCTCTAGGAAGACGAGTTTCTGGCCGCCAACAACCCCCACAAATTCTCCAAGAACTGGAAAGAGCTCTTCTGGAAGAGTGGGGCAGAATACCCCAACTCGTCATTAATAGCCTCATTGAGTCCATGCCTTAAAGGTGTTCAATGTTGTTGGCCACCCGTGGAGACCATACTCCCTACTGAAAATGATTTTCTTTGAAGAAAATATCTTTTATTATTCTTTTTTTCTCATATGCACAAATTGTGTTTTTTTCCTTTTGTACACAAATGCGCAATAAAATGCATTTTTTTCTGCCAAACATGTGTAATTTATTCTCATATAACCTACTATGTCTGTCGACCATGTATCAATCAGCTAAAAAGTTTCCCAGATACAAAATCCTCCTAAAACTGCAATATCCTTTAATTGTTTTGAGCAGTGTATATATATGTATATATATTTATATATATATATATAGATAGATAGATAAATAAACTGGTGCGATTGCAATAGGTAGTATTTCTTACGAAATCTACCTAAAGATGCCGTAAAGGAGCGCTGTAACAGCAATTTTTGTGCCAATTTAATTAATAATCTAATTAAGCATGACGTTATTCACAAAACTGAATCATTTGTTTGAGTTTGTTTTTGGTTATTTCCAGCAGGTTCTCCTTCAATATGGAAATATTATGCTTGAACGAGGCACGGTAACAGCGATCTGTATATAATTTTCATTATTGCACTACCAATAAGTGCATGGAGTTATGCATAGAATTTCTATGTAATATTCTGTGTCCAAATTTGCTGTGTATGTATTTGGATGTAGACAGCAATTATTTCATCTTGAATTTCAAAATATTCTGCCAGAAGAGATGACTGTAATAACGATATTTGTGGCTATATTTCTTTAATTTGCCTTCGAAATGTATAAGGATTTATGACTAGAACTGAACGAAACTACTATATATGGCCAGCAAAACACTAAACTTGGAAATATTCCGCAGGAAAATGGGACTGTGATGACGATATTTGTGTAAATTTCTCGGTTTTTCGTAGTTCTGCTGTTTATCAGTGCGCCTTACAGCGACGAGAACTTGCCTCCTTCTATGTCGGTTATTCGCAAAAAATTAATATCAAACAGGAGTACGATAAACTTTCTATTTTAATTTACTATATATCATGCCATTTATGTATATTTATTATCACTTTTAGGAATTTTAAGCTTAGTTAATCGAAAAATATATTTTATACATTTATGGAATTTATAAACAAAATTAATCGAAATAATCATTTTTTACTGTTTTACTTATTTATTTATTTTTGTGATTGCTGTTAATAATTTGATTATTTGCAATGTTATGAAATTTTATTTTTTTTTAATTTTTCATTCTTTCTTATATAAATAGAACACCAACTATCAATTACTTTACGTTAAAACTGTGATAAATAAATTAATCAGAAATATTTTATTTAGAACATATTATGTTTTTTGAATAAAACAAAGTTTCAAATTTAAAAGGTTTTGTTGTGAAAATACACCTTTTCGGATTCACATGGGAATTTTTTTTATCTATTTTCCCTTGAAAAATCTCCCAGTAGAACTGCAAAATAGCTTATCTGACAAAAGAGTAAAAATATTTATAGTTTCGAGAATTGAACTTGAAAGTTAACTTCCATTTCAGTGATTAACTTTTTTGTAGTATCTACATTTATTCAGGCATAAACAGCATCTTCTTCAACGTACTTCTTTTAAAACAGCACGGCTTTTTTGAAAGAAATCATTTTAGCTTGGAACTTAAAAATATAATTAAAAAACGTAGAAATTTTCAACACCTACTGTTTTTAAGTTTAAATAATTTTCTATTAAAAATATTATAAAATGCATTAAATACCAGAAATATTACATGGGAATTTATTTATTATACTGAAAAGGGAGTTTTCATCAGAATGAATGAAGAAAAATTTGTTTATTATATCTGGAGGAATGGAGCTAATTGACTGCTTGCTTCTCTTTACTTTTTAAATGAAAATTTCTCGAAGCATATGTCAATCTATAAGGGTATTATGCTTTTAACTATATTACTTAACTCTTTTGGAAATTTTTAGCTTAGTTTAGCGTAAAAAAATCTATACAAGTATGGAATTCAGTATAAAATTAATCAAAATAAGCAATTTATAATGTTTTAAATATTTATTCATTTTAGTAATTATTGTTCATATTTTGATAACTTGTAATGTCTTGCATTGCAATGACATTGCAATTACTTGCAATGAAATATTATGCTTTGTATTTTCATTTCTTTTTTATTCATAAATATAATTACAGCTGTCAGTTATTGTGCTTCGAAACCGGCATAAATAGAATATTTATGCCGGTAAATATATTTAATAGAAATGTTTTATTTAAAACACACTATGTTTTTGTGAATGAAAGACATTTTAAGTTTAAAACGTTTAGTTTTTGAAAAAACACTTATACAGATTCACTTGGCAATTTTTTAAAATCCTTTTTCCTATGAAAAATTTCTTGATAAAACTGTAAAATACCTTATCTAACACAAAAGTAACAGTATTTATACTTGCGAGAATTGATCTTGAAAGTTACTTCCAATTTCGGGATTTATTTTTTTGTAGTACAGTAAAACCCCGATAATTCGGATTAATTGGGACCAGGCCCAATCCGGATTGTCGAAAATCCGGATTATCCGGAAGATGTCAACAAATGCATAAAATGAAACATATTCACAGAAAATCACCTTAATGCTGAACATATTTAATATTTACAGACAGTATAAATGTTTTCTTTGTTATTATAAAATATGTCATATTGTGCCAGTTTTGCAAACCGCATGGCCACGCATTCTCTTGCGCATTCTCGTTTATTCCTCCTATTTCGATTTTACGCAAGTGATTTGTAGAAGGGTTTTGGTTAGAAGACAAGGAAACGTTCACAAGAGGACTGTTTCCGAGAATACCTATGAACTGGCTGACAAAGATGGGATCGCAAATCCTATCAGTCAGTGTGTCTATAAGGGCTGTTTTACTTTGCTTTCTTCCAATGCTCTGAGCAGGGCCGAAACGAGAGGGGGGGGGGGGGCAGAGAGGGACGTGCCCAAGAGCCCACCAGAGCAGAAGGTGAAGAGGGTGCCAAATTAAGATTTTGTTTGGTGTGTTTGATACAAAGAATGCATATATGTGGAGGGTGGGGAGGGGGTCGCCAAAATCCATGTTTGCCCCGAGCGCGAAAAAGGTTATTTTCGGCTAAAACTTTATTAGGCAAGTGAGCTTTTAATGACATTTCCAAATGGATTAAATAGAAAACTATGAAAACTGGAATTGGCAAAGCTTAAAAGATGTATCATTGTTCCTTTCATACATAACATTAAAGAGTTTAAACAAGAAAGCTTGAGGTATTCTTCCAAGAAGATAAAAAAAAACGACCAAACCGATCCGAATTATCCGGAGATCCGGATTAACGGGGTCCGGATTTGCGAGGTTCTACTGTATCTACATTTATTTAGACGTAAACTGCATTTTCTTCAATGTACTTCTTTTGAAATAGTATGGGATTGTATCTGCAAAAATCATTTCAACTAAGAACTTAAAAATATAATTAAAACGTAGTATTATCATCACCTCTTGTTTTTAAGGTTAATTCATTTTATATTTAAAAAAATGAAAATTCCTTTAACCTCTTAACTGGTTTGTCCGAACACCGTTCGGGCATGACGAATTTGCTTATTGCATCATTTAAAGCTTTTTGACGTCAAGAAAATTATCATACTATTGAAAGCCGGAAATATTTAGACTAAATTTTACGAATATTTTATTTAAATAATACTGGTGTGAATCCACTATTTTCGATATATATAACTGAAAACAATTAACCAGTTAAGGAGTTAATATTTAACAGCAATATTACACAAGAATTCATGCAATAAAATAAAAAGGGAGTCTTAGTTTAAAAAAAAGTCTAGTATTTCTCGATGGAAGAAGATATTTTTTAAAGGATTTTCTTTGTTTTTTAGACGAAAACTTTTGGAATTCGGATGAAGTAATTAAAAAAACGGGGATTCATTTACGCGGATTTTTTTTTTTTTTTACACTTTACGAAATAATGAACTATTGTTTATTAAAAGGGGTATACAAAATTAGAAAGTTAACATGCGTCTTGAAAATATCATCGTTTTTAAGAAGAAACAAATGTCAATCTATAATCATCTTTTAAGACCTTTCTAAGTGTATTTCTTATCACTTTTAGAAATTTTTAGATTAGTTTGGCGAAAAAAAAAATCATGTATACAATTATAGAATTATCCACAAAATTCATCAAAATATGTATTTAATAATGCCTTTTTTCGTGATTACTATTCATATTTTGATGACTTGCAATATTATGAAATTTTGAGTTTTCATATTATTCTTTCTTTTTATGCTTAATTAGAACACCAACTATCATTTACTTTACATTGGAACCAGTATATACATAAATGAAATAGAAATGTTTTATTTAATATATACTATGTTTTTTGGATGAAACAGATTTTGAAGTTTAAAAGGGTTTTTTGTGAAAAACACCAATTCATATTCACGTGGGAAGTTTTTTTAAATCTATTTTCTCCTTAAAAATCTCTTGGTAAAACTGCAAAATAGCTTATCTAACACAAAAGTAATAGTATTTATACTTGCGAGAATTGAACTTGGAAGTTACTTCCATTTGAGCGATTTACTTTTTTGTAGTATCTACATTTATCCAGTCGTAAACAGCATCTTCTTCAACGTACTTATTTTAAAATAGTACGGCTTCTTTTCACAGAAATCATTTTACCCAAGAACTTATATAAATAAAATGTAGTATTTTTCAACACATCTTGTTTTTTAAGTTTAATTCGTTTTCTGTACGAAAGATTTGAAAATATTTGAATTTTAAAACTTAATGAATTTTATTAATAAATTATGCACAATGGAGTCCACGTGTTTAGAATAAATTTTCCGAATTCAAGAATTTTTCATTTAAAAAAGTAAGATAAGGCAATTAAGAAATTAGCTTCTTTCCTCCAGAAATATTTTAAAAAAAATCTTTCCTTTGATTTAAACTTCCTTTTTATTTTATTGCATGAATTCATATGTAATATTGCTGATCAATATTAATTGTTATTTTCATATTTTTCGAATAGCAATTGAAGTGATTTACTTTTTTGTAGTATCTATATTTATTCAAACGTAAGCAGCATCTTCTTCAACGTACTTCTTTTAAAATAGTACTGCTCGTTTTCAAAGAATTCATTTTAGCTTGAAACTTTAAAATATAAATAAAAACATAATAATTTTCAACACCTCTTGTTTTTAAGTTTAATTCATTTTCTGTTAAAAAGATTTTAAAATATACCTTTAATATTAAAGGGCAATATTTCATATTAATTCATGCAATAAATTGTATGGAAGGCTCTGTTAAAAGGATATAAGAATTGTTTTATTATTTCTGGAGAAAAAAGTTAATTAGTTGATTGATTTTCTTTACTGTTAAAATGAACAGCTAGTGTAACATACTATGTTGGCCTATAAGAGTATTATGTCTTTTTAATTATATTTCTTATCGCCTTTAGCAAATTTTAGCTTAGTTTACCGAAAAAACATCTATACAAATAAGGAATTTATCCGTAAAATTAATCAAAATAAGCATTTCATAATGTTTTATGTATTTGAATATTTTTATAATTATTATTTATATTTTGATGACTTGACCTTTGATGACATTTATGAAATTTTATGTTTTCAAAGATAAAAATAACACCAACTATCAGTTACCTTACTTTCAAATTGGTATAAATAAATTAGATAAAAGTATTTTATTTAAAACATACTATGTTTTTTGAATGAAACAGAATTTCAAGTTTAAAAGATTTTGTTTGTGAAAAAACGTCTATTCAGATTCACTTGGGAATTTTTTTAATTCAATTTTTCTTTGAAAAATCTCTTGGTAAATCTTCAAAATACCTTTTCTGACACAAAAGTAGCAGTATTTATACTTGAGAGAATTGAAATTGTAAGTTTCTTTCATTTCACTGATTTAATTTTTTTGTAGTATCTACATTTTTCGGACGTAAACAGCAACTTTTTCAATGTACTTCTTTTAAAATAGTACGGCTTGTTTTCACAGAAATCATTTGAGATAAGAATTTAAAAATATAACTAAAACAATGTAATTTTTAACATCTCTTGTTTTAAAGTTTAATTCATTTTCTAAAAAAGATTTGATAATACATTTAATATTTATCAGCAATATAACATATGAACTCGTACTGTAAATTTAAAAAGAAGTCTTATTTAAAAAAAAAAAACTTCTTGTTTAATATTTCTGGATGAAAGAATCTCTGTGGATCGCAGACAGAGGACAGAGACTAATAGTGTTCGTCAGATGAACGAAACTCTAAAAAACAACAGAAAACAAATTAAAATAAGATTAAAAATATATATAGAGAATAGCAGTATCTGATATTATATACAAAAGACTGACGCCATTGTTCAAACAAAGCAAGCTGTATATTTGTGTTGATTGTTGCCAATCCAAAAAAGATCCATCCAGAAAAATATTTCAAAAAGATAAGTTATTCACTTTTTTCATGAAGCAAGATTTAACTCTCTGCAGCGAGAGGATTAAAAGAAATAAAGTTTTAAACTGTATGTCCATTGTAATGGACCCCGGGTCTGGTAGACTTAAATAATACAATACAGTTTATATATTCCTATAGTTATTGTATTTAACATTCAGAGTCTCAGTAATACTCGCTCTTGACCGGTTTTTTTAATTTTAAGATGAATTAAAATTAATGTGCATATTCATAAAAAAAACAATCGTAACAAAATACTTTTTTTGTTTTATATCACTGTCATAAGAAAATTATCTAATAGCTTTAAAAGGTGGTGGATTATATATTTAAAAATATGAATATGAATAAACGATAAATTTTCTCTTGTGAAAAAATTCTATCATTATGAGATTCTTCAATCTGTTGATATATTTTTTAAATGAACAATTTTATCTGAAATATCGTATTCAAAGAGTATTATAGAGTTTTTTTTAATATTATATAACTTTTTTATACTTGAAAAAGTATTTTACAAAAACGTCAAAATATATTTTTCAGCTATTACAACAAGCTTCCTTTATATATTATTTTTCCCCAAGATTGACCACATTAATTGTTTGTTTTTTATGCGGAGAAAAGGTTTTTAAAGTTATATTTTTACAATATTTTGATTTTTTATTAAAGATATTTATGACTAGATATTCTTCTTTTATTACAGGACTTCTTGTAAGAATAAGACAGTGGACTTTAGTGGACGCCCTGTATTTAGAATAAATTTTACTAATTGTGCTGGTGATGTTTAAAGTTATAAATTCTACATTGTCATTGGGGAATACTTAATCCCAAAATGAAATTTGTACTGAAAATGAATGTTTCATTTATACCCCTGTCTAGTTTTATAACACATTCATAGATTCATCAGTAATTCTGACATAAATAATAAATTAAATCTTAGGCATTCTTATGTGATACTGGTAAACATCGTTTTGGAAATGCATTAATCTTGTTTGACAATCATACAAAACTGAATAAATGTAGAATAGATTTTGATTATTTTAGTATCAAATAGGAATGTTTCTTTCAGAATAACAAATATATCTTTAATATGATATTTTGTGTTATTTTTTATTCATACACAAGTGCTCAGTATTTACAACTTCCAATGTTATATAGATTTAATATTAATAATGTGGATTTTCTTAAATAAATATTTGAAGTTTTTCTATAAAAAACGCATTTTTTTTCTTTGTTTTTGGAACAGCATTTAATGAAGCTAATTAAAATGGATTATTTCAAAACGTTATACAAAAAGAAAACGTATAACGATGTCTAATCGGAACATTGCTTTCCTGTTGAATATAAAAAATCCTTGCCGATTTTGTCTATAGGTGGAAGTATATTTCGAAGTTAACTGATCATTTCAGCAACAAAAAAGAAATGATTTAGATAAACCAAGATTAACAACTTTATAACAACTATATCCAATAAACTTAGTTTATTATATGAAAAAATGGAATTCTAACAGAATATATCTGGTCATGTTACTGATAGGCAAAAAAAAACTGTTGTTTTGGCCCGTAGTCGGAGGTAGATTTCGGAGTTAAGTCCTTATTTCAACAACAAAATATAAAATATGATTAGAGATAAAGCCAATTTAGCAACTTTATTTGGCCGCTTTTGCAGAATTTTTAATTTCATTTATCTGTCAGAGATCGTTTTATCAGAATCATCTCAAGTGAAATTCTTCTAAAATGCCCAGTTTGACAGCATTCTTTAAAAATATTTCCTGACTTTATGAAAAAATCGACTAATACGGCACATATTATGGAAACTAAATAAGAAAAACTGCCAATTTAATTCATTTGAAAGCAGAATGGAATTTTAAAATGATTCATAAATTAAGCAATTTTTATTTGAATACATTCTCAATTCTTCAATCACGACCGCTTCCGGAAATTTTATTGGAAACGCCGATTTTAACTGTTTTTTTAATATATTCTGCTTTTATCAAAACATTGACCATACTGCACATTATATAGTTCCTAAATAAGAGAAACTGTCAATTGACTGCGTTTGAAAGCAAAATTGAATTCAAAAATGAGTCGTAAATTAAGCAATTAATATAATAAGCAGTACATAAAAGCAACAAAAGCAATTAATAAAATAAGCAATAAAGCTATAATTCGAAATAGTTGAATTATTTTCATATGATAGGATTTAGTAAAATGAAAATGTACTTTTGAACGAAGTAGAACTTTTCTGAATACCTCTTTTAACTTGTCTTTCGATTTTTGATAAAATATGAAATGACGCAACAAAAGTCTGCAATGATTATATGTAATTAAAAATAGAACCATTTGGTCTATAGTTTTTGCTTTTTTATACACACATATGCAGTCGAACCAGGTGTAGGGGTTACGTATTTATATGTATTTGAACATCCCTAAAAAGTGTTTTGCTTAGTCCTTTCCGTCCTGATTTTTTTTCTAATTTTGGAAAAAAAAAATTATACTTTTACGCAGACAAAATTAAAAGTAGCTATCGAAATCATAAAAAGTTACATTTTACTAAAATTTATCGAATGTGTTCTTTACACAAACTTAACGAATGTAACTATTTTGCAAGTTTTTTTTATCTAACAATATTCTAAGAAAGAATTTTTAAGACGGCTTGAAAATGTTTTATTACATCCACGTTAAACAAACATAAAAAATTATTAGAAATTTTTTTTATTTTATCACAAACTACTATTTCGGGAAAGTAGTTTCTAATTTAAATTTAAAGAGTGAAATATATGTTTGAGTTAATGGAAACCCCGACAGTTTGCAATTAATTAATAAACTTTTATTATTATTATTGTTATTATTATTATTGTTATTATTATTATTATTATTATTATTATTATTAGATGCTGAAGCACAAGCGAAAGTCATAAAAATGAGTGCATCTATATACGCTATCACTATTATGAGCTGGAATAAAAAAAAAATTATTTTTAAGACAAAATAATACTCAATAAAAAACATGTCTTATAGATAGGACGAAAGAGTCGACGGGATTAAATACACAGAACAGATTTCAACAAAATATATTAATTTGTAGACAAAAATTTTCAAAATTTTAGTTTATTTGGTGTTTGCCAATTATCTACACTAGTGATATAGGCCCTGGGGGGAGTGCCGTTAGTGGGGGACTTTCTAAGGGAACTTAACCCGTATTTACGCAAGGTTCGAAAAAAACCATTAAAACACCAAACGGTTAGGCCGACGGCCGCGATTGGGTTCGAACCCAGCACCTGCCGCCTATCATTTGAGAGGTCTAAACCTCTCGGCCACTGGTGGGGCTGTGTTTGCTGGGAGTGCTTCAATTAAAATGAAGATACATAATAAGGTTCAGATAATAAAAAAAATATCAATTCAAAAATAAAGTATAATTTTGTTTTATATGCATTCTAAAAATTTAAATCGACTATTATGTCTCACATATTTTAATAGAAAAAAAACAATTTTCCAATGTCTTTCTGTCAGTTGTTTCTTATGAGTGTCAAGTTAGATGTAACGTATTTTTATTTGTTATGTTTGAGAAATACTCATTCGTTCCTTTTTCAGACAATAACACTTCTTTTCTGCTAAACAATTCTAGAAAGTTGTTCTTGTTTTGATTTAGTACTAGGTAAGGTGAATTATTTGGCATATTTTCTATCTTTCAGTATGAGGTACATATTTTGTATCATGTAAAATGATTAATGATCATAACAAGGTTTAAGGAATTTCGATTTTTTTTAATGTAGAAAATTCTCTTTTTTGCCTTTATATTAATAAATGTGTTTTTTAGGCTCCATTTCTGAAAATGAAAGTATTTGCGATATGTTAATGAATGCTAAGGTGCTATTCCAATTACTATTATTTTAAAAAAGAAATTTATATACATTTTTCTGAAAGCAAAATGGAAGAAATTTAAAAGAGTGCAGAGAATTTTTATATTCAACATTGTCACAAACACATTTATGTTATGTTACCTTTTTCATTTTATTTTATCATAAATTCCATAACTTTCGTCATGCGACATTAAATAGATACAAACATTGCCTTCAGCGATGCAAATGCTTTGGATTTCAGTACAAATTAAGTGGAGTGTGACAAACACGGAAAAACAAACTGCAAAATTGTAATAAATTCCATTTGCTTAAGCACTCCAATGCTTCAACAACGAAATAAAGCTGCAAATGTTCTGTACAAAAATACCTTTGTAAAGTGCTTTATGATAAAGGAGACAAATACGAATTTTTATTTTAATAAAGAATTTTGATATTAAACAACACTTTGTACACTGTAAAAAAATCAAGAGGTTACTAAAACTTTTTTTAGTAAATTTGTATTCCACAGAATGTTTTAGTAACCATTACAAACTTTTTTTGCAAGTGAAACAAACATTTCTTTTGTAAACTGACCAACAAATTTTTTGTATAATTAACTTAAAACTTTTTAGTATGAGCCGCTAAGCAAATCTTAGTAATATACCCAAAATTATTTTTAGTAACCATTACGTGTGCTCGAAAAGCAGGAGGTTCCTTCGAGCTGCATTTAGTGGGTAAGACAGACTTTTGAAGCTGAAGATTTTCGGCAAAGCCACAATAGATGGCAGCACCAAACATTGCTACCTGCTCTATTTTGACATGTTTCTAAAAGGGGAGGGAAAGTTCAGAGATCATTACCGATGGTAACTGCTACGACAGGATTTTCATAATCCCTTTATTTACATTCGGTGCATATTTGGCCGCGGCCAGCATCGAACCCAGGTACTTTCAGCCTGGAGTTCGGTGCTATGACCACTAGGCTATTACGGCCACACCAAGTGAGTTTTAGTAATAGCTATTAAAAGTGTAAAATTACTAACTCTATTCGTTGCTAGCTTTTTTCTAGTAATTCTTACAGACTCCTTGTAATCGAGTAAGATTACTGAAATTTTTTTAGTAATTACAAGGATTACTAATTTTTTTTTAGTAGACTGACCATTTTTTTACAGTGTAAGCAAATATTAAACATTAACTGAAGTTTCATTGCTGCCGATTCATGTTTAAGAAATATGAATAAAAATAATTCAGAATAAAAATATTTATTAAAAGTAAAATATGTCGGAGCAAATGCACAAAAAAAAATATTATATAATATATAACACGTTGAATTTTTTTCAAACTGAAATGAAAATCCGTAATGAAATATTAATAAGTTTTCTTTTTTAAAAATAGTGATCATGTAAAAAAAAAGTTTCATGAAAAATTATTTGATACAACATATCTATCAACTACAATATAAAAATTCTAATTTATTCTTTTCATCATAATTTTTTTTTATCTCTAGCGCACTTAATCTACGTATTTATTTTAATTCACATGTCTTTAATAGTCTACTAAAAATTATATACCACCAACAAAAAATGTGTAAAGTGCGTTTGTATTTTTCACCGATACAGTTATGCTCTTTTATCTCCTTCAATATAGTATATCATGAATTTCTAACTTTCGTTATACAACATTAAACAAGTGGCAAACGACACCTTCCGCGATGAAAATGCTTTGGATTTCAGTACAAATTAAATGGAGTGTAACAAACAGGGAAAAACAAACTGCAAAATTGTAATAAATTCCATTTGCTTAAGCACTCCGATGTTTCAACAACGAGATAAAGCTGCAAATGTTCTGTACCATACCTTTGCAAAGTACTTTATGATAAACCAGTCAAATGAAAATGGTACTATACAATTTATAGTAACTTACTTCGTTTTATGTAGAAACACTTAATTTACGAATTTTTACTTTAATAAAGAATTTTGATAGTAAATTACACATTATAAGCAAATATTAAACGTTAATTGGAGTTTCATTGCGGCCTATTCGTGTTTTAAGAAAAATAAATAAAGATAATTCAGATTAAAAGATATTTATTAAAAGTGAAATTTGTTGAATTCATTACAGAAAAATAAAATTTATGTATATTGGTGAACGGTTTTCAATGTATGATGAAAATTTATAGTAAAATATCAATAAGTTTTAATTAATTTTCTTTTTAAAAAATAATGATCACGCAAAAAAATGATTCATCGAAACCTAGTTATTACAACTTATATATTAATTGTAATTTAAAAGTCCTCATTTCCCTTTTTTATCAGAAAATGTTTTTATATATAACACACCCAGTCTGCGAATGTAATTTATTTTAATTAACATGTCTGTAATAATCTACAAAAATTTATACATCAAGAACAAGAAGTGTTAAAAGTAAGACAAAGTATTAAAAAATGTTGTATCCAATTTAAAGAAATAAAATCACCTGCGTGCACTTCAGCCATGTATGGGCATTAGGTTTTACAACATATAAAATCATGTCAAAAGACGACTCTTAAAACAATCATATGACTTTTAAGATATCGATGTGCTCAAAAATGAAATATTTGAAAATACAAAAATTTTGACTATATTATTTATACGACGATAATTTTTTATACTAATTAAGAGTGTCCAGCAAATAAAACCCTGATTTCAAAATCAAATTTTTCAAAAACAAAGATCGATAGAATTATGCGGTAAACAGTTTGTTTATAAGGTAAACTGTAAAAGTATTATATACAAGTTTCGAGCAGTAAATATTTTGAAAAGATTGTATTCTGATTGCAAGTAAAAATGCTTGATTTGAGATTTTTCTTGTTTTAGGTTGCTTTCTCAGAACGAGTTTTTCGGCATACAAAACCATATTTTAACGATTTTTGAAATTAAGTTTTTAAAATTTTGAGATCCTAAATATTTAGTTTTGATAGACTACACCAAAAAAGCTCGTTCTTTGATGCTCGTTCTTGATCTACATCAAGAAAAAATTCAAGTCAAGTATTCTTTGTAAACAGAATACAATCTTTTCAAAATATTCACTGATCGAAACTTTTGTATAACTTTTTTATATCTTACCTAATAAACAAACCGTTTACGGCATACTTCTACCGATCTTTGTTTTTGAGAAACTTAATTTTGAAATCCGGGTCTTATTTGCTAAACAGCCTGTATGTAAAATTAAAAACATAAGGTAGAAAAAATAGGCAACTAATGAAGCAGCATTATCATTGTTTTCCACTTTTCATTTTATATATGTCAAAGCCTAACATAAATTTAAGGGAGACCAAATGGTCACCTGCGCCGGCTAGTGATTTAAATTAATAACAATTTAATAAATAAAAAAAAAATCACTTCGCTTGTCAAAATAGGTGTTAAATATGATGAAATATCCTGAAATAAGAACAAATAAGGGCTTTTTTCACGGATTTTATTTAATCCATTAATTTATGTTACATACATAATCATTTTTATATCTATTTAAAATTGCAGACAACAATTCGAAGAAGAAAAACAACAAAAAATTAACTAACGACATTAAAAAAAATATTTTAAATAAAATAATAGTATTTTATAAATTTTATAATTGCTTGTGTGGTAAGAGGTATTCAACTGTAAGTACACAAAATTTGAACCCTCTGACTTATATAGTATTTGTGTTCGTACTCTGCGACAGACAGACAGAGGATTGAAACGAAGAGGGTTTCATCATATGAACGAAACCCTAAAAAATCGTTAATTCTGCATATTTTTTGAAATGTGTATGCTTAATAAAATTTTATCTGTACTCTGTGCAAAAAATAAATAAATAAATATATAAAAAAATAAGATAAAATAAAACTAAAATAAATAAATAAATAAAAATAAAAAAAAAGATAAAATAAAAATAAAATAAAATAAAATAAATAAATAAATAAATAAAAATAAATCTGCAAAACTAGTTTTTATAAAGCTACAGAAGCTCTACAAAAGAATCTATTAATATTACAATAACCTTACAAATAGTTTATCTGTAACCCCAGTTGCTGTTACATAAAAAGTTTTAAATCATCCCAGTTTCCTCAAAAAAATATTTATAACATTATAGTTTTTTTTTTCATTTACAGTGCAAATCTGATGATATATGATATTTCTTGTAGCCATTAACCTTCCTACCCTGTTGAAAAAAATGTAGCAAATTACCATATTTTCTCTTATAGAGAAATAGACCAGAAGACGACTGTACAGACTATAACCTCATCCTGTAGGCGGCTGAAATTACATGATTAGATAGAATGTGTTTAGTATATTATAATGCAACTGGTCTGTAAATTCATCTTGGTGGAATCCCTGCACATCGATTTCAGTGCTTCATTGCCAGATTTATCACTCTATTCAACATCTACCAAATGTATGAAAGCAACGATGATTGAGAGCAGAAAAACCCAATGGTAATATTGATAAACCACTCTTACGAGTAAACCACTGAAATCAGATTTCTAAGTATTTTCCATCAACATCTGATTTGGCAAACCAGTTGCATTTTAATATGGGAATTTGTTTAATCTGAGCTCTTTATTAGATGTTGGTTTGTGCAGCCTTTTAACGGTCTATAAGCCAATAATATTTCCCATTACGCAGTTATAAAAGTAAAAAAAAGTTGCGATATTTTTTACCTAAATATTTTATAGCATCTAATAGTACATGAAATCTTTGAGGACTGGGGACAGGGCTACTGATAATGGTAAATCTACGAGTCAACCAATTAAATCGGGTTTTAAGGTATTTTTTTACAAGTAAAGTATTTTGAGAGAAGAAATACGCAATAAAACCGAAAAACCGTTTAGCAAACTCTTTCAAGAATTCGGAGTGAGGATGTGTCAATATTTTTTCCAACACAAAATTTCCGGGAGGCGTTTTCCTATAGATAATGCTGCTGCCTTTTATATGCAAAGAATGATTAATTTTCTATTGATAATTTTCGTTTGTTATTTTAATGATAAAGTGTTTTGAAGGTGCTGCTAAACGAAACTCTCTGTGCGATCTGCAATCACACTTAGCTACTTATTTTGTCTTTTCTTTAACAGTTTAGGTTCAATGTTAAAAGCTTCATCTGATTGAGAATATTTTTTAGACCATGGTATTGAAAAGCATTGCGTTTTGATGATTTGATATAGTTTTAGTTATTTTCAGGAGCAGATATAGCTTTTTCATGAATCATTTACTATATTTTTATAGACCATCATACATATTTTAATGTTATCTTTAAAATGTTTGTTGTTTATATTAATTTATTAAAAGTATCCAAATTTTCCGATACGCATTAATCGTATTTTAATTTGTACAAAGATTTATACAGAGTCAAGTGATGTAGTACATAAAAAAAAAATTTGATAAAAGCACTATTTTTATATCGTGTGTCAGCACATTAAAAATCTCCGGAATGATTTTATTAATGGCACGGCAGACCGGTTGCATTTTAATGTGGGAATAGAGATTTAACTAATCGAATTTCATCCGTGAACTCGATTAAGTGATTGCTGTGGTGCCGCGTTCCGGTCTACACAAAAAGCGTGACAAAATAACGATGGAATATAACCGCCTGTATAATGGAAGTATCATTCAACCTTTCATAACCTAATATATATATGTATATACACAAATATATATATATGTAAACGGATGTAGGGTGAGCTTAGTTCGCAAGAGACAAACTAATTATATATTAAATCTAAATTCTGTTCACAGTAGTACAAAAGAAAGAAAGTATTTTTATACATTTTTAAGCTATTGCATAGCTTTTATCACGGGCTTTGAGGGCGGTGACCGAATCCAAAAATTCCGTAACGCGAAAATTCGTAACACATCGGTAACGAAAAAACCTAACACTCGGGTAACGTCGTTTCAGCTCGGCAGACTTCGGCATGGTATCGTTCGGTAGACTTCGGTAGACATTGACGCGGTATTTTTCAGATATTTAGAGAATATCAAATCTCAAACTTATGTTTCTTATTTCAGTTACCATAAATCTATAGTTTCAATGATGAAAATTCCTGACAGAATGTGTATAGAAAAAAATCGTCTTAAGATAAAATAAGGTAGGATAATGTAGCTTTTGGTGATTGGAGACCCGCCCAACGGTGAGGATCGAAAAATTTCAAATGCTTATAACTCGCGATCTAAATTTCGCGGCGCGGCCAAATTTTGTTTGGTAATTTATTATAAGAGAGAGTTAATTTTTGGTGACAAGAGACCCCCCACGGTGAGGGTCGAAAAATTTAAAATGCTTAAAACTCGCGATCTAATTTTCGTAGCGCGGCCATATTTTGTTTGGTAATTTATTATGAGACAGTTTTAATTTTTAGTGACAGGAGACCCCCCCCCCCCGGTGAGGGTCGAAAAATTTAAAATGCTTATAACTCGCGATCTAATTTTCGTATCGCGGCCAAATTTTGTTTGGTAATTTATTATATGAGAGTGTTAATTTTTGGTGACAGGAGACCTCCCACGGTGAGGGCCGAAAAATTTAAAAAGCTTATAACTCGAGATCAAAGCGTGGCCAAATTTTGTTTGGTAATTTATTAAGAGACACTGTTACTTTTGGTGACAGGTGATCTCCCACCTTGGGGATCGAAAAATTTAAAATGCTTATAACTCGCGATCTAATTTTCGTAGCGCGGCCATATTTTGTTTGGTAATTTACTATGAGACAGTTTTAATTTTTGGTGACAGGAACCCCCCCACGGTGAGGGTCGAAATATTTAAAATGCTCGCAATCTAATTTTCGTATCGCGGCCAAAATTTGTTCGGTAATTTATTAAGAGAGATTGTTAATTTTTGGTGACAGGAGACCCCCTACGGTGAGGGTCGAAAAATTTAAAATGCTTATAACTCGCGATCAATTTTCGTAGCGTCGCCAAATTTTGTTTGGTAATTTGTTATGAGACATTGTTACTGTCGGTGACAGGACACTCCCCTCGGTGAGGGTCGAAAAATTTAAAATGCTTATAACTCGCGATCTAATTTTCGTATCGCGGCCAATTTTTTTTGGTAATTTATTATGAGAGAGTGTTAATTTTTCGTGCCAGGAGACCCCCCCACGGTGAGGGTCGAAAAATTTAAAATGCTTATAACGCGCGATCAATTTTCGTAGCGCGGCAAATTTTGTTTAGTGATTTTTTTATGAAACGGTGTTAAATTTTGGCGACAGGAGACCTCCCACGGTGAGGGTCGAAAAAGTTAAAATGCTTATGACTCGCGATCAATTTTCGTAGCGCGGCCAAATTTTGTTTAATGATTTTCTATGAAACAGTGTTAAATTTTGGCGACAGGAGACCCCCCCCACGGTGAGGGTCGAAAAATTTAAAATGCTTATAACTCGTGATCTAATTTTCGTAGTGCGGCCAAATTTTGCTTGGCAATTTATTATGAGACAGTGTTACTTTTGGTGACAGGAGACCCCCCCCCCGGGTGAGGGTCAAAAAATTTAAAATGCTTATAACTCGCAATCTAATTTTCGTATCGCGGCCAAATTTTGTTTGGTAATTTATTATATGAGAGTGTTAATTTTTGGTGACAGGAGACCTCCCACGGTGAGGGTCGAAAAAATTAAATGCTTATAACTCGAGATCAAAGCGCGGCCAAATTTTGTTTGGTAATTTATTAAGAGACACTGTTACTTTTGGTGACAGGTGACCTCCACCTTGGGGATCGAAAAATTTAAAATGCTTATAACTCGCGATCTAATTTTCGTAGCGCGGCCATATTTTGTTTGGTAATTTATTATGAGACAGTTTTAATTTTTGGTGACAGGAACCCCCACACGGTGAGGGTCGAAATATTTAAAATGCTCGCAATCTAATTTTTGTATCGCGGCCAAATTTTGTTCGGTAATTTATTATGAGAGATTGTTAATTTTTGGTGACAGGAGACCCCCCCAAGGTGAGGGTCGAAAAATTTAAAATGCTTATAACTCGCGATCAATTTTCGTAGCGTGGCCAAATTTTGTTTGGTAATTTATTATGAGACAGTGTTACTGTCGGTGACAGGACACTCCCCTCGGTGAGGGTCGAAAAATTTAAGATGCTTATAACTCGCGATCTAACTTTCGTATCGCGGCCAAATTTTGTTTGGTAATTTATTATGAGAGAGTGTTAATCTTTCGTGACAGGAGACCCCCCTCACGGTGAGGGTCGAAAAATTTAAAATGCTTATAACTCGCGATCAATTTTCGTAGCGCAGCCAAATTTTGTTTAATGATTTTTTTATGAAACAGTGTTAAATTTTGGCGACAGGAGACCTCCCACTGTGAGGATCGAAAAAGTTAAAATGCTTATGACTCATGATCTAATTTTCGTAGCGCGGTTAAATTTTGTTTGGCAATTTATTATGAGACAGTGTTACTTTTGGTGACAGGAGACCCCCACGGTGAGGGTCGAAAAATTTAAAATGCTTATAATTCGCGATCAATTTTCGTAGCGCGGCCAAATTTTGTTTAATGATTTTTTATGAAACAGTGTTAAATTTTTGCGACAGGAGACCCCCCCCCCCCACGGTGATGGTCGAAAAAGTTAAAATGCTTATAACTCGTGATCTAATTTTCGTAGCCCTGCTAAATTTTGCTTGGCAATTTATTATGAGAGAGTGTTACTTTTGGTGACAGGAGACCCCCCACCGTGAGGGTCGAAAAATTTAAAATGCTTATAACTCGCGATCTAATTTTCGTATCGCGGCCAATTTTTTTTGGTAATTTATTATGAGAGAGTGTTAATTTTTCGTGCCAGGAGACCCCCCACGGTGAGGGTCGAAAAATTTAAGATGCTTATAACTCGCGATCAATTTTCGTAGCGTGGCCAAATTTTGTTTGGTAATTTATTATGAGACAGTGTTACTGTCGGTGACTGGACACTCCCCTCGGTGAGGGTCGAAAAATTTAAGATGCTTATAACTCGCGATCTAACTTTCGTATCGCGGCCAAATTTTGTTTGGTAATTTATTATGAGAGAGTGTTAATTTTTCGTGACAGGAGACCCCCCCCCACGGTGAGGGTCGAAAAATTTAAAATGCTTATAACTCGCGATCAATTTTCGTAGTGCGGCCAAATTTTGTTTAATGATTTTTTATGAAACAGTGTTAAATTTTGGTGACAGGAGACCCCCCCCCCCACGGTGAGGGTCGAAAAAGTTAAAATGCTTATAACTCGTGATCTAATTTTCGTAGCGCGGCCAAATTTTGCTTGGCAATTTATTATGAGATAGTGTTACTTTTGGTGACAGGAGAATCCCCACCGTGAGGGTCGAAAAATTTAAAATGCTTATAACTCGCGATCTAATTATCGTAGCGCGGCCAAATTTTGTTTAATGATTTTTTTATGAATCAGTGTTAAATTTTGGCGACAGGAGACCTCCCACGGTGAGGGTCGAAAAAGTTAAAATGCTTATGACTCATGATCTAATTTTCGTAGCGCGGCTAAATTTTGTTTGGCAATTTATTATGAGACAGTGTTACTTTTGGTGACAGGAGACCCCCACGGTGAGGGTCGAAAAATTTAAAATGCTCATAATTCGCGATCAATTTTCGTAGCGCGGCCAAATTTTGTTTAATGATTTTTTATGAAACAGTGTTAAATTTTTGCGACAGGAGACCCCCCCCCACGGTGAGGGTCGAAAAAGTTAAAATGCTTATAACTCGTGATCTAATTTTCGTAGCCCTGCTAAATTTTGCTTGGCAGTTTATTATGAGACAGTGTTACTTTTGGTGACAGGAGACCCCCCACCGTGAGGGTCGAAAAATTTAAAATGCTTATAACTCGCGATCTAATTTTCGTATCGCGGCCAAATTTTGTTTGGTAATTTATTATGAGAGAGTGTTAATTTTTGGTGACAGGAGACCCCCCACGGTGAGGGTCGAAAAATTTAAAATGCTTATAACTCGTTATCTAATTTTCGTATCGCGGCCAATTTTTTTTGGTAATTTATTATTAGAGAGTGTTAATTTTTCGTGCCAGGAGACCCCCCACGGTGAGGGTCGAAAAATTTAAAATGCTTATAACTCGCGATCAATTTTCGTAGCGCGGCAAATTTTGTTTAGTGATTTTTTTATGAAACGGTGTTAAATTTTGGCGACAGGAGACCTCCCACGGTGAGGGTCGAAAAAGTTAAAATGCTTATGACTCGCGATCAATTTTCGTAGCGCGGCCAAATTTTGTTTAATGATTTTCTATGAAACAGTGTTAAATTTTGGCGACAGGAGACCCCCCCCACGGTGAGGCTCGAAAAATTTAAAATGCTTATAACTCGTGATCTAATTTTCGTTGTGCGGCCAAATTTTGCTTGGCAATTTATTATGAGACAGTGTTACTTTTGGTGACAGGAGACCCCCCCGGGTGAGGGTCAAAAAATTTAAAATGCTTATAACTCGCAATCTAATTTTCGTATCGCGGCCAAATTTTGTTTGGTAATTTATTATATGAGAGTGTTAATTTTTGGTGACAGGAGACCTCCCACGGTGAGGGTCGAAAAAATTAAATGCTTATAACTCGAGATCAAAGCGCGGCCAAATTTTGTTTGGTAATTTATTAAGAGACACTGTTACTTTTGGTGACAGGTGACCTCCACCTTGGGGATCGAAAAATTTAAAATGCTTATAACTCGAGATCTAATTTTCGTAGCGCGGCCATATTTTGTTTGGTAATTTATTATGAGACAGTGTTACTTTTGGTGACAGCAGACCCCCCCCCCCGGGTGAGGGTCAAAAAATTTAAAATGCTTATAACTCGCAATCTAATTTTCGTATCGCGGCCAAATTTTGTTTGGTAATTTATTATATGAGAGTGTTAATTTTTGGTGACAGGAGACCTCCCACGGTGAGGGTCGAAAAAATTAAATGCTTATAACTCGAGATCAAAGCGCGGACAAATTTTGTTTGGTAATTTATTAAGAGACACTGTTACTTTTGGTGACAGGTGACCTCCACCTTGGGGATCGAAAAATTTAAAATGCTTATAACTCGCGATCTAATTTTCGTAGCGCGGCCATATTTTGTTTGGTAATTTATTATGAGACAGTTTTAATTTTTGGTGACAGGAACCCCCACACGGTGAGGGTCGAAATATTTAAAATGCTCGCAATCTAATTTTTGTATCGCGGCCAAATTTTGTTCGGTAATTTATTATGAGAGATTGTTAATTTTTGGTGACAGGAGACCCCCCCAAGGTGAGGGTCGAAAAATTTAAAATGCTTATAACTCGCGATCAATTTTCGTAGCGCGGCCAAATTTTGTTTGGTAATTTATTATGAGACAGTGTTACTGTCGGTGACAGGACACTCCCCTCGGTGAGGGTCGAAAAATTTAAGATGCTTATAACTCGCGATCTAACTTTCGTATCGCGGCCAAATTTTGTTTGGTAATTTATTATGAGAGAGTGTTAATCTTTCGTGACAGGAGACCCCCCTCACGGTGAGGGTCGAAAAATTTAAAATGCTTATAACTCGCGATCAATTTTCGTAGCGCAGCCAAATTTTGTTTAATGATTTTTTTATGAAACAGTGTTAAATTTTGGCGACAGGAGACCTCCCACTGTGAGGATCGAAAAAGTTAAAATGCTTATGACTCATGATCTAATTTTCGTAGCGCGGTTAAATTTTGTTTGGCAATTTATTATGAGACAGTGTTACTTTTGGTGACAGGAGACCCCCACGGTGAGGGTCGAAAAATTTAAAATGCTTATAATTCGCGATCAATTTTCGTAGCGCGGCCAAATTTTGTTTAATGATTTTTTATGAAACAGTGTTAAATTTTTGCGACAGGAGACCCCCCCCCCCACGGTGATGGTCGAAAAAGTTAAAATGCTTATAACTCGTGATCTAATTTTCGTAGCCCTGCTAAATTTTGCTTGGCAATTTATTATGAGACAGTGTTACTTTTGGTGACAGGAGACCCCCCACCGTGAGGGTCGAAAAATTTAAAATGCTTATAACTCGCGATCTAATTTTCGTATCGCGGCCAAATTTTGTTTGGTAATTTATTATGAGAGAGTGTTAATTTTTGGTGACAGAAGACCCCCCACGGTGAGGGTCGAAAAATTTAAAATGCTTATAACTCGCGATCTAATTTTCGTATCGCGGCCAATTTTTTTTGGTAATTTATTATGAGAGAGTGTTAATTTTTCGTGCCAGGAGACCCCCCACGGTGAGGGTCGAAAAATTTAAGATGCTTATAACTCGCGATCAATTTTCGTAGCGTGGCCAAATTTTGTTTGGTAATTTATTATGAGACAGTGTTACTGTCGGTGACTGGACACTCCCCTCGGTGAGGGTCGAAAAATTTAAGATGCTTATAACTCGCGATCTAACTTTCGTATCGCGGCCAAATTTTGTTTGGTAATTTATTATGAGAGAGTGTTAATTTTTCGTGACAGGAGACCCCCCCCACGGTGAGGGTCGAAAAATTTAAAATGCTTATAACTCGCGATCAATTTTCGTAGCGCGGCCAAATTTTGTTTAATGATTTTTTATGAAACAGTGTTAAATTTTGGTGACAGGAGACCCCCCCCCCACGGTGAGGGTCGAAAAAGTTAAAATGCTTATAACTCGTGATCTAATTTTCGTAGCGCGGCCAAATTTTGCTTGGCAATTTATTATGAGACAGTGTTACTTTTGGTGACAGGAGAATCCCCACCGTGAGGGTCGAAAAATTTAAAATGCTTATAACTCGCGATCTAATTATCGTAGCGCGGCCAAATTTTGTTTAATGATTTTTTTATGAATCAGTGTTAAATTTTGGCGACAGGAGACCTCCCACGGTGAGGGTCGAAAAAGTTAAAATGCTTATGACTCATGATCTAATTTTCGTAGCGCGGCTAAATTTTGTTTGGCAATTTATTATGAGACAGTGTTACTTTTGGTGACAGGAGACCCCCACGGTGAGGGTCGAAAAATTTAAAATGCTCATAATTCGCGATCAATTTTCGTAGCGCGGCCAAATTTTGTTTAATGATTTTTTATGAAACAGTGTTAAATTTTTGCGACAGGAGACCCCCCCCACGGTGAGGGTCGAAAAAGTTAAAATGCTTATAACTCGTGATCTAATTTTCGTAGCCTTGCTAAATTTTGCTTGGCAATTTATTATGAGACAGTGTTACTTTTGGTGACAGGAGACCCCCCACCGTGAGGGTCGAAAAATTTAAAATGCTTATAACTCGCGATCTAATTTTCGTATCGCGGCCAAATTTTGTTTGGTAATTTATTATGAGAGAGTGTTAATTTTTGGTGACAGGAGACCCCCCACGGTGAGGGTCGAAAAATTTAAAATGCTTATAACTCGTTATCTAATTTTCGTATCGCGGCCAATTTTTTTTGGTAATTTATTATGAGAGAGTGTTAATTTTTCGTGCCAGGAGACCCCCCACGGTGAGGGTCGAAAAATTTAAAATGCTTATAACTCGCGATCAATTTTCGTAGCGCGGCAAATTTTGTTTAGTGATTTTTTTTATGAAACGGTGTTAAATTTTGGCGACAGGAGACCTCCCACGGTGAGGGTCGAAAAAGTTAAAATGCTTATGACTCGCGATCAATTTTCGTAGCGCGGCCAAATTTTGTTTAATGATTTTCTATGAAACAGTGTTAAATTTTGGCGACAGGAGACCCCCCCCCACGGTGAGGCTCGAAAAATTTAAAATGCTTATAACTCGTGATCTAATTTTCGTTGTGCGGCCAAATTTTGCTTGGCAATTTATTATGAGACAGTGTTACTTTTGGTGACAGGAGACCCCCCCCGGGTGAGGGTCAAAAAATTTAAAATGCTTATAACTCGCAATCTAATTTTCGTATCGCGGCCAAATTTTGTTTGGTAATTTATTATATGAGAGTGTTAATTTTTGGTGACAGGAGACCTCCCACGGTGAGGGTCGAAAAAATTAAATGCTTATAACTCGAGATCAAAGCGCGGCCAAATTTTGTTTGGTAATTTATTAAGAGACACTGTTACATTTGGTGACAGGTGACCTCCACCTTGGGGATCGAAAAATTTAAAATGCTTATAACTCGCGATCTAATTTTCGTAGCGCGGCCATATTTTGTTTGGTAATTTATTATGAGACAGTTTTAATTTTTGGTGACAGGAACCCCCACACGGTGAGGGTCGAAAAATTTAAAATGCTTATAACTCGCGATCAATTTTCGTAGCGTGGCCAAATTTTGTTTGGTAATTTATTATGAGACAGTGTTACTGTCGGTGACAGGACACTCCCCTCGGTGAGAGTCGAAAAATTTAAGATGCTTATAACTCGCGATCTAATTTTCGTATCGCGGCCAAATTTTGTTTGGTAATTTATTATGAGAGAGTGTTAATTTTTCGTGACAGGAGACCCCCCCCCCCCACGGTGAGGGTCGAAAAATTTAAAATGCTTATAACTCGCGATCAATTTTCGTAGCGCAGCCAAATTTTGTTTAATGATTTTTTTATGAAACAGTGTTAAATTTTGGCGACAGGAGACCTCGCACTGTGAGGATCGAAAAAGTTAAAATGCTTATGACTCGTGATCTAATTTTCGTAGCGCGGTTAAATTTTGTTTGGCAATTTATTATGAGACAGTGTTACTTTTGGTGACAGGAGACCCCCACGGTGAGGGTCGAAAAATTTAAAATGCTTATAACTCGCGATCAATTTTCGTAGCGCGGCCAAATTTTGTTTAATGATTTTTTATGAAACAGTGTTAAATTTTGGTGACAGGAGACCTCCCCCCCCACGGTGAGGGTCGAAAAAGTTAAAATGCTTATAACTCGTGATCTAATTTTCGTAGCGCGGCCAAATTTTGCTTGGCAATTTATTATGAGACAGTGTTACTTTTGATGACAGGAGAACCCCCACCGTGAGGGTCGAAAAATTTAAAATGCTTATAACTCGCGATCTAATTATCGTAGCTCGGCCAAATTTTGTTTAATGATTTTTTTATGAATCAGTGTTAAATTTTGGCGACAGGAGACCTCCCACGGTGAGGGTCGAAAAAGTTAAAATGCTTATGACTCATGATCTAATTTTCGTAGCGCGGCTAAATTTTGTTTGGCAATTTATTATGAGACAGTGTTACTTTTGGTGACAGGAGACCCCCACGGTGAGGGTCGAAAAATTTAAAATGCTTATAATTCGCGATCAATTTTCGTAGCGCGGCCAAATTTTGTTTAATGATTTTTTATGAAACAGTGTTAAATTTTTGCGACAGGAGACCCCCCCCCACGGTGAGGGTCGAAAAAGTTAAAATGCTTATAACTCGTGATTTAATTTTCGTAGCCCTGCTAAATTTTGCTTGGCAATTTATTATGAGACAGTGTTACTTTTGGTGACAGGAGACCCCCCACCGTGAGGGTCGAAAAATTTAAAATGCTTATAACTCGCGATCTAATTTTCGTATCGCGGCCAAATTTTGTTTAATGATTTTTTTATGAAACAGTGTTAATTTTTGGTGACAGGAGACCTCCCACGGTGAGGGTCGAAAAAATTAAATGCTTATAACTCGAGATCAAAGCGCGGCCAAATTTTGTTTGGTAATTTATTAAGAGACACTGTTACTTTTGGTGACAGGTGACCTCCACCTTGGGGATCGAAAAATTTAAAATGCTTATAACTCGCGATCTAATTTTCGTAGCGCGGCCATATTTTGTTTGGTAATTTATTATGAGACAGTTTTAATTTTTGGTGACAGGAACCCCCACACGGTGAGGGTCGAAAAATTTAAAATGCTTATAACTCGCGATCAATTTTCGTAGCGTGGCCAAATTTTGTTTGGTAATTTATTATGAGACAGTGTTACTGTCGGAGACAGGACACTCCCCTCGGTGAGAGTCGAAAAATTTAAGATGCTTATAACTCGCGATCTAATTTTCGTATCGCGGCCAAATTTTGTTTGGTAATTTATTATGAGAGAGTGTTAATTTTTCGTGACAGGAGACCCCCCCCCCACGGTGAGGGTCGAAAAATTTAAAATGCTTATAACTCGCGATCAATTTTCGTAGCGCAGCCAAATTTTGTTTAATGATTTTTTTATGAAACAGTGTTAAATTTTGGCGACAGGAGACCTCCCACTGTGAGGATCGAAAAAGTTAAAATGCTTATGACTCGTGATCTAATTTTCGTAGCGCGGCCATATTTTGTTTGGTAATTTATTATGAGACAGTGTTACTTTTGGTGACAGGAGACCCCCCCCCCCGGGTGAGGGTCAAAAAATTTAAAATGCTTATAACTCGCAATCTAATTTTCGTATCGCGGCCAAATTTTGTTTGGTAATTTATTATATGAGAGTGTTAATTTTTGGTGACAGGAGACCTCCCACGGTGAGGGTCGAAAAAATTAAATGCTTATAACTCGAGATCAAAGCGCGGCCAAATTTTGTTTGGTAATTTATTAAGAGACACTGTTACTTTTGGTGACAGGTGACCTCCACCTTGGGGATCGAAAAATTTAAAATGCTTATAACTCGCGATCTAATTTTCGTAGCGCGGCCATATTTTGTTTGGTAATTTATTATGAGACAGTTTTAATTTTTGGTGACAGGAACCCCCACACGGTGAGGGTCGAAATATTTAAAATGCTCGCAATCTAATTTTTGTATCGCGGCCAAATTTTGTTCGGTAATTTATTATGAGAGATTGTTAATTTTTGGTGACAGGAGACCCCCCCAAGGTGAGGGTCGAAAAATTTAAAATGCTTATAACTCGCGATCAATTTTCGTAGCGTGGCCAAATTTTGTTTGGTAATTTATTATGAGACAGTGTTACTGTCGGTGACAGGACACTCCCCTCGGTGAGGGTCGAAAAATTTAAGATGCTTATAACTCGCGATCTAACTTTCGTATCGCGGCCAAATTTTGTTTGGTAATTTATTATGAGAGAGTGTTAATCTTTCGTGACAGGAGACCCCCCTCACGGTGAGGGTCGAAAAATTTAAAATGCTTATAACTCGCGATCAATTTTCGTAGCGCAGCCAAATTTTGTTTAATGATTTTTTTATGAAACAGTGTTAAATTTTGGCGACAGGAGACCTCCCACTGTGAGGATCGAAAAAGTTAAAATGCTTATGACTCATGATCTAATTTTCGTAGCGCGGTTAAATTTTGTTTGGCAATTTATTATGAGACAGTGTTACTTTTGGTGACAGGAGACCCCCACGGTGAGGGTCGAAAAATTTAAAATGCTTATAATTCGCGATCAATTTTCGTAGCGCGGCCAAATTTTGTTTAATGATTTTTTATGAAACAGTGTTAAATTTTTGCGACAGGAGACCCCCCCCCCCACGGTGATGGTCGAAAAAGTTAAAATGCTTATAACTCGTGATCTAATTTTCGTAGCCCTGCTAAATTTTGCTTGGCAATTTATTATGAGACAGTGTTACTTTTGGTGACAGGAGACCCCCCACCGTGAGGGTCGAAAAATTTAAAATGCTTATAACTCGCGATCTAATTTTCGTATCGCGGCCAAATTTTGTTTGGTAATTTATTATGAGAGAGTGTTAATTTTTGGTGACAGGAGACCCCCCACGGTGAGGGTCGAAAAATTTAAAATGCTTATAACTCGCGATCTAATTTTCGTATCGCGGCCAATTTTTTTTGGTAATTTATTATGAGAGAGTGTTAATTTTTCGTGCCAGGAGACCCCCCACGGTGAGGGTCGAAAAATTTAAGATGCTTATAACTCGCGATCAATTTTCGTAGCGTGGCCAAATTTTGTTTGGTAATTTATTATGAGACAGTGTTACTGTCGGTGACTGGACACTCCCCTCGGTGAGGGTCGAAAAATTTAAGATGCTTATAACTCGCGATCTAACTTTCGTATCGCGGCCAAATTTTGTTTGGTAATTTATTATGAGAGAGTGTTAATTTTTCGTGACAGGAGACCCCCCCCCACGGTGAGGGTCGAAAAATTTAAAATGCTTATAACTCGCGATCAATTTTCGTAGCGCGGCCAAATTTTGTTTAATGATTTTTTATGAAACAGTGTTAAATTTTGGTGACAGGAGACCCCCCCCCCCACGGTGAGGGTCGAAAAAGTTAAAATGCTTATAACTCGTGATCTAATTCTCGTAGCGCGGCCAAATTTTGCTTGGCAATTTATTATGAGACAGTGTTACTTTTGGTGACAGGAGAATCCCCACCGTGAGGGTCGAAAAATTTAAAATGCTTATAACTCGCGATCTAATTATCGTAGCGCGGCCAAATTTTGTTTAATGATTTTTTTATGAATCAGTGTTAAATTTTGGCGACAGGAGACCTCCCACGGTGAGGGTCGAAAAAGTTAAAATGCTTATGACTCATGATCTAATTTTCGTAGCGCGGCTAAATTTTGTTTGGCAATTTATTATGAGACAGTGTTACTTTTGGTGACAGGAGACCCCCACGGTGAGGGTCGAAAAATTTAAAATGCTCATAATTCGCGATCAATTTTCGTAGCACGGCCAAATTTTGTTTAATGATTTTTTATGAAACAGTGTTAAATTTTTGCGACAGGAGACCCCCCCCCCCACGGTGAGGGTCGAAAAAGTTAAAATGCTTATAACTCGTGATCTAATTTTCGTAGCCCTGCTAAATTTTGCTTGGCAATTTATTATGAGACAGTGTTACTTTTGGTGACAGGAGACCCCCCACCGTGAGGGTCGAAAAATTTAAAATGCTTATAACTCGCGATCTAATTTTCGTATCGCGGCCAAATTTTGTTTGGTAATTTATTATGAGAGAGTGTTAATTTTTGGTGACAGGAGACCCCCCACGGTGAGGGTCGAAAAATTTAAAATGCTTATAACTCGTTATCTAATTTTCGTATCGCGGCCAATTTTTTTTGGTAATTTATTATGAGAGAGTGTTAATTTTTCGTGCCAGGAGACCCCCCACGGTGAGGGTCGAAAAATTTAAAATGCTTATAACTCGCGATCAATTTTCGTAGCGCGGCAAATTTTGTTTAGTGATTTTTTTATGAAACGGTGTTAAATTTTGGCGACAGGAGACCTCCCACGGTGAGGGTCGAAAAAGTTAAAATGCTTATGACTCGCGATCAATTTTCGTAGCGCGGCCAAATTTTGTTTAATGATTTTCTATGAAACAGTGTTAAATTTTGGCGACAGGAGACCCCCCCCACGGTGAGGCTCGAAAAATTTAAAATGCTTATAACTCGTGATCTAATTTTCGTTGTGCGGCCAAATTTTGCTTGGCAATTTATTATGAGACAGTGTTACTTTTGGTGACAGGAGACCCCCCCCGGGTGAGGGTCAAAAAATTTAAAATGCTTATAACTCGCAATCTAATTTTCGTATCGCGGCCAAATTTTGTTTGGTAATTTATTATATGAGAGTGTTAATTTTTGGTGACAGGAGACCTCCCACGGTGAGGGTCGAAAAAATTAAATGCTTATAACTCGAGATCAAAGCGCGGCCAAATTTTGTTTGGTAATTTATTAAGAGACACTGTTACTTTTGGTGACAGGTGACCTCCACCTTGGGGATCGAAAAATTTAAAATGCTTATAACTCGCGATCTAATTTTCGTAGCGCGGCCATATTTTGTTTGGTAATTTATTATGAGACAGTTTTAATTTTTGGTGACAGGAACCCCCACACGGTGAGGGTCGAAAAATTTAAAATGCTTATAACTCGCGATCAATTTTCGTAGCGTGGCCAAATTTTGTTTGGTAATTTATTATGAGACAGTGTTACTGTCGGTGACATTACACTCCCCTCGGTGAGAGTCGAAAAATTTAAAATGCTTATAACTCGCGATCTAATTTTCGTATCGCGGCCAAATTTTGTTTGGAAATTTATTATGAGAGAGTGTTAATTTTTCGTGACAGGAGACCCCCCCCCACGGTGAGGGTCGAAAAATTTAAAATGCTTATAACTCGCGATCAATTTTCGTAGCGCAGCCAAATTTTGTTTAATGATTTTTTTATGAAACAGTGTTAAATTTTGGCGACAGGAGACCTCCCACTGTGAGGATCGAAAAAGTTAAAATGCTTATGACTCGTGATCTAATTTTCGTAGCGCGGTTAAATTTTGTTTGGCAATTTATTATGAGACAGTGTTACTTTTGGTGACAGGAGACCCCCACGGTGAGGGTCGAAAAATTTAAAATGCTTATAACTCGCGATCAATTTTCGTAGCGCGGCCAAATTTTGTTTAATGATTTTTTATGAAACAGTGTTAAATTTTGGTGACAGGAGACCTCCCCCCCCACGGTGAGGGTCGAAAAAGTTAAAATGCTTATAACTCGTGATCTAATTTTCGTAGCGCGGCCAAATTTTGCTTGGCAATTTATTATGAGACAGTGTTACTTTTGATGACAGGAGAACCCCCACCGTGAGGGTCGAAAAATTTAAAATGCTTATAACTCGCGATCTAATTATCGTAGCTCGGCCAAATTTTGTTTAATGATTTTTTTATGAATCAGTGTTAAATTTTGGCGACAGGAGACCTCCCACGGTGAGGGTCGAAAAAGTTAAAATGCTTATGACTCATGATCTAATTTTCGTAGCGCGGCTAAATTTTGTTTGGCAATTTATTATGAGACAGTGTTACTTTTGGTGACAGGAGACCCCCACGGTGAGGGTCGAAAAATTTAAAATGCTTATAATTCGCGATCAATTTTCGTAGCGCGGCCAAATTTTGTTTAATGATTTTTTATGAAACAGTGTTAAATTTTTGCGACAGGAGACCCCCCCCCCACGGTGAGGGTCGAAAAAGTTAAAATGCTTATAACTCGTGATCTAATTTTCGTAGCCCTGCTAAATTTTGCTTGGCAATTTATTATGAGACAGTGTTACTTTTGGTGACAGGAGACCCCCCCACCGTGAGGGTCGAAAAATTTAAAATGCTTATAACTCGCGATCTAATTTTCGTATCGCGGCCAAATTTTGTTTAATGATTTTTTTATGAAACAGTGTTAAATTTTGGCGACAGGAGACCTCCCACTGTGAGGATCGAAAAAGTTAAAATGCTTATGACTCGTGATCTAATTTTCGTAGCGCGGTTAAATTTTGTTTGGCAATTTATTATGAGACAGTGTTACTTTTGGTGACAGGACACTCCCCTCGGTGAGAGTCGAAAAATTTAAGATGCTTATAACTCGCGATCTAATTTTCGTATCGCGGCCAAATTTTGTTTGGTAATTTATTATGAGAGAGTGTTAATTTTTGGTGACAGGAGACCTCCCACGGTGAGGGTCGAAAAACTTAAATGCTTATAACTCGAGATCAAAGCGCGGCCAAATTTTGTTTGGTAATTTATTAAGAGACACTGTTACTTTTGGTGACAGGTGACCTCCACCTTGGGGATCGAAAAATTTAAAATGCTTATAACTCGCGATCTAATTTTCGTAGCGCGGCCATATTTTGTTTGGTAATTTATTATGAGACAGTTTTAATTTTTGGTGACAGGAACCCCCACACGGTGAGGGTCGAAAAATTTAAAATGCTTATAACTCGCGATCAATTTTCGTAGCGTGGCCAAATTTTGTTTGGTAATTTATTATGAGACAGTGTTACTGTCGGTGACAGGACACTCCCCTCGGTGAGAGTCGAAAAATTTAAGATGCTTATAACTCGCGATCTAATTTTCGTATCGCGGCCAAATTTTGTTTGGTAATTTATTATGAGAGAGTGTTAATTTTTCGTGACAGGAGACCCCCCCCCACGGTGAGGGTCGAAAAATTTAAAATGCTTATAACTCGCGATCAATTTTCGTAGCGCAGCCAAATTTTGTTTAATGATTTTTTTATGAAACAGTGTTAAATTTTGGCGACAGGAGACCTCCCACTGTGAGGATCGAAAAAGTTAAAATGCTTATGACTCGTGATCTAATTTTCGTAGCGCGGTTAAATTTTGTTTGGCAATTTATTATGAGACAGTGTTACTTTTGGTGACAGGAGACCCCCCCGGGTGAGGGTCAAAAAATTTAAAATGCTTATAACTCGCAATCTAATTTTCGTATCGCGGCCAAATTTTGTTTGGTAATTTATTATATGAGAGTGTTAATTTTTGGTGACAGGAGACCTCCCACGGTGAGGGTCGAAAAAATTAAATGCTTATAACTCGAGATCAAAGCGCGGCCAAATTTTGTTTGGTAATTTATTAAGAGACACTGTTACTTTTGGTGACAGGTGACCTCCACCTTGGGGATCGAAAAATTTAAAATGCTTATAACTCGCGATCTAATTTTCGTAGCGCGGCCATATTTTGTTTGGTAATTTATTATGAGACAGTTTTAATTTTTGGTGACAGGAGACCCCCCCCCCCCACGGTGAGGGTCGAAAAATTTAAAATGCTTATAACTCGCGATCAATTTTCGTAGCGCAGCCAAATTTTGTTTAATGATTTTTTTATGAAACAGTGTTAAATTTTGGCGACAGGAGACCTCCCACTGTGAGGATCGAAAAAGTTAAAATGCTTATGACTCGTGATCTAATTTTCGTAGCGCGGTTAAATTTTGTTCGGCAATTTATTATGAGACAGTGTTATTTTGGTGACAGGAGACCCCCACGGTTAGGGTCGAAAAATTTAAAATGCTTATAACTCGCGATCAATTTTCGTAGCGCGGCCAAATTTTGTTTAATGATTTTTTATGAAACAGTGTTAAATTTTGGTGACAGGAGACCCCCCCCCCCCCCACGGTGAGGGTCGAAAAAGTTAAAATGCTTATAACTCCTGATCTAATTTTCGTAGCGCGGCCAAATTTTGTTTAATGATTTTTTATGAAACAGTGTTAAATTTTTGCGACAGGAGACCCCCCCCCCACGGTGAGGGTCGAAAAAGTTAAAATGCTTATAACTCGTGATCTAATTTTCGTAGCCCTGCTAAATTTTGCTTGGCAATTTATTATGAGACAGTGTTACTTTTGGTGACAGGAGACCCCCCACCGTGAGGGTCGAAAAATTTAAAATGCTTATAACTCGCGATCTAATTTTCGTATCGCGGCCAAATTTTGTTTGGTAATTTATTATGAGAGAGTGTTAATTTTTGGTGACAGGAGACCCCCCACGGTGAGGGTCGAAAAATTTAAAATGCTTATAACTCGCGATCAATTTTCGTAGCGCGGCCAAATTTTGTTTAATGATTTTCTATGAAACGGTGTTAAATTTTGGCGACAGGAGACCCCCCCACGGTGAGGGTCGAAAAATTTAAAATGCTTATAACTCGTGATCTAATTTTCGTTGTGCGGCCAAATTTTGCTTGGCAATTTATTATGAGACAGTGTTACTTTTGGTGACAGGAGACCCCCCCCCCGGGTGAGGGTCAAAAAATTTAAAATGCTTATAACTCGCAATCTAATTTTCGTATCGCGGCCAAATTTTGTTTGGTAATTTATTATATGAGAGTGTTAATTTTTGGTGACAGGAGACCTCCCACGGTGAGGGTCGAAAAAATTAAATGCTTATAACTCGAGATCAAAGCGCGGCCAAATTTTGTTTGGTAATTTATTAAGAGACACTGTTACTTTTGGTGACAGGTGACCTCCACCTTGGGGATCGAAAAATTTAAAATGCTTATAACTCGCGATCTAATTTTCGTAGCGCGGCCATATTTTGTTTGGTAATTTATTATGAGACAGTTTTAATTTTTGGTGACAGGAACCCCCACACGGTGAGGGTCGAAATATTTAAAATGCTCGCGATCTAATTTTCGTATCGCGGCCAATTTTTTTTGGTAATTTATTATGAGAGAGTGTTAATTTTTCGTGCCAGGAGACCCCCCACGGTGAGGGTCGAAAAATTTAAGATGCTTATAACTCGCGATCTAACTTTCGTATCGCGGCCAAATTTTGTTTGGTAATTTATTATGAGAGAGTGTTAATTTTTCGTGACAGGAGACCCCCCCCCAACGTGAGGGTCGAAAAATTTAAAATGCTTATAACTCGCGATCAATTTTCGTAGCGCAGCCAAATTTTGTTTAATGATTTTTTTATGAAACAGTGTTAAATTTTGGCGACAGGAGACCTCCCACTGTGAGGATCGAAAAAGTTAAAATGCTTATGACTCATGATCTAATTTTCGTAGCGCGGTTAAATTTTGTTTGGCAATTTATTATGAGACAGTGTTACTTTTGGTGACAGGAGAACCCCCACCGTGAGGGTCGAAAAATTTAAAATGCTTATAACTCGCGATCAATTTTCGTAGCGCGGCCAAATTTTGTTTAATGATTTTTTATGAAACAGTGTTAAATTTTGGTGACAGGAGACCCCCCCCCCCCACGGTGAGGGTCGAAAAAGTTAAAATGCTTATAACTCGTGATCTAATTTTCGTAGCGCGGCCAAATTTTGCTTGGCAATTTATTATGAGACAGTGTTACTTTTGGTGACAGGAGAATCCCCACCGTGAGGGTCGAAAAATTTAAAATGCTTATAACTCGCGATCTAATTATCGTAGCGCGGCCAAATTTTGTTTAATGATTTTTTTATGAATCAGTGTTAAATTTTGGCGACAGGAGACCTCCCACGGTGAGGGTCGAAAAAGTTAAAATGCTTATGACTCATGATCTAATTTTCGTAGCGCGGCTAAATTTTGTTTGGCAATTTATTATGAGACAGTGTTACTTTTGGTGACAGGAGACCCCCACGGTGAGGGTCGAAAAATTTAAAATGCTTATAATTCGCGATCAATTTTCGTAGCGCGGCCAAATTTTGTTTAATGATTTTTTATGAAACAGTGTTAAATTTTTGCGACAGGAGACCCCCCCCCACGGTGAGGGTCGAAAAAGTTAAAATGCTTATAACTCGTGATCTAATTTTCGTAGCCCTGCTAAATTTTGCTTGGCAATTTATTATGAGACAGTGTTACTTTTGGTGACAGGAGACCCCCCACCGTGAGGGTCGAAAAATTTAAAATGCTTATAACTCGCGATCTAATTTTCGTATCGCGGCCAAATTTTGTTTGGTAATTTATTATGAGAGAGTGTTAATTTTTGGTGACAGGAGACCCCCCACGGTGAGGGTCGAAAAATTTAAAATGCTTATAACTCGTTATCTAATTTTCGTATCGCGGCCAATTTTTTTTGGTAATTTATTATGAGAGAGTGTTAATTTTTCGTGCCAGGAGACCCCCCACGGTGAGGGTCGAAAAATTTAAAATGCTTATAACTCGCGATCAATTTTCGTAGCGCGGCAAATTTTGTTTAGTGATTTTTTTATGAAACGGTGTTAAATTTTGGCGACAGGAGACTCCCACGGTGAGGGTCGAAAAAGTTAAAATGCTTATGACTCGCGATCAATTTTCGTAGCGCGGCCAAATTTTGTTTAATGATTTTCTATGAAACAGTGTTAAATTTTGGCGACAGGAGACCCCCCCACGGTGAGGGTCGAAAAATTTAAAATGCTTATAACTCGTGATCTAATTTTCGTTGTGCGGCCAAATTTTGTTTGGCAATTTATTATGAGACAGTGTTACTTTTGGTGACAGGAGACCCCCCCCCCGGGTGAGGGTCAAAAAATTTAAAATGCTTATAACTCGCAATCTAATTTTCGTATCGCGGCCAAATTTTGTTTGGTAATTTATTATATGAGAGTGTTAATTTTTGGTGACAGGAGACCTCCCACGGTGAGGGTCGAAAAAATTAAATGCTTATAACTCGAGATCAAAGCGCGGCCAAATTTTGTTTGGTAATTTATTAAGAGACACTGTTACTTTTGGTGACAGGTGACCTCCACCTTGGGGATCGAAAAATTTAAAATGCTTATAACTCGCGATCTAATTTTCGTAGCGCGGCCATATTTTGTTTGGTAATTTATTATGAGACAGTTTTAATTTTTGGTGACAGGAACCCCCACACGGTGAGGGTCGAAAAATTTAAAATGCTTATATTTCGCGATCAATTTTCGTAGCGTGGCCAAATTTTGTTTGGTAATTTATTATGAGACAGTGTTACTGTCGGTGACAGGACACTCCCCTCGGTGAGAGTCGAAAAATTTAAGATGCTTATAACTCGCGATCTAATTTTCGTATCGCGGCCAAATTTTGTTTGGTAATTTATTATGAGAGAGTGTTAATTTTTCGTGACAGGAGACCCCCCCCCCACGGTGAGGGTCGAAAAATTTAAAATGCTTATAACTCGCGATCAATTTTCGTAGCGCAGCCAAATTTTGTTTAATGATTTTTTTATGAAACAGTGTTAAATTTTGGCGACAGGAGACCTCCCACTGTGAGGATCGAAAAAGTTAAAATGCTTATGACTCATGATCTAATTTTCGTAGCGCGGTTAAATTTTGTTTGGCAATTTATTATGAGACAGTGTTAATTTTGGTGACAGGAGACCCCCACGGTGAGGGTCGAAAAATTTAAAATGCTTATAATTCGCGATCAATTTTCGTAGCGCTGCCAAATTTTGTTTAATGATTTTTTATGAAACAGTGTTAAATTTTTGCGACAGGAGACCCCCTTTCCCACGGTGAGGGTCGAAAAAGTTAAAATGCTTATAACTCGTGATCTAATTTTCGTAGCCCTGCCAAATTTTGCTTGGCAATTTATTATGAGACAGTGTTACTTTTGGTGACAGGAGACCCCCCACCGTGAGGGTCGAAAAATTTAAAATGCTTATAACTCGCGATCTAATTTTCGTATCGCGGCCAAATTTTGTTTGGTAATTTAATATGAGAGAGTGTTAATTTTTGGTGACAGGAGACCCCCCACGGTGAGGGTCGAAAAATTTAAAATGCTTATAACTCGCGATCAATTTTCGCAGCGCGGCCAAATTTTGTTTAATGATTTATTATGAAACAGTGTTAAATTTTGGTGACAGGAGACCCCCCACGATGAGGGTCGAAAAAGATAAAATGCTTATAACTCGTGATCTAATTTTCATAGCGCGGCCAAATTTTGTTTGGTAATTTATTATGAGACAGTGTTACTTTTGGTGACAGGAGACCCCCCCCGGGTGAGGGTCGAAAAATTTAAAATGCTTATAACTCGCAATCTAATTTTCGTGTCTCGGCCAAATTTTGTTTGGTAATTTATTATATGAGAGTGTTAATTTTTGGTGACAGGAGACCGCCCACGGTGAGGGTCGAAAAATGTTAAATGCTTATAACTCGAGATCAAAGCGCGGCCAAATTTTGTTTGGTAATTTATTTACAGACACTGTTACTTTTGGTGACAGGTGACCTCCCACCTTGGGGATCGAAAAATTTAAAATGCTTATAACTCGCGACCAATTTTCGTAGCGCGGCCAAATTTTGTTTAATGATTTTTTATGAAACAGTGTTAAATTTTGGTGACAGGAGACCCCCCCCCCCACGGTGAGGGTCGAAAAAGTTAAAATGCTTATAACTCGTGATCTAATTTTCGTAGCCCGGCCAAATTTTGCTTGGCAATTTATTATGAGACAGTGTTACTCTTGGTGACAGGAGACCCCCCCACCGTGAGGGTCGAAAAATTTAAAATGCTTATAAATCGCGATCTAATTTTCGTATCGCGGCCAAATTTTTTTTGGTAATTTATAGTGAGACAATGTTAATTTTAGTGACAGGAGATCTCCCATGGTGAGGGTCGAAAAATTTAAAACGCTTATAACTCGCGATCTAATTTTCGTAGCGCCGCCAAATTTTGTTTGATAATTTATTAGGAGACAGTGTTACTTTTGGTGACAGGAGACCCCCCCTCCCCACGGTGAAGGTCGCAAAATTTAAAATGCTTATAATTCGTGATCTAATTTTCGTAGCGCGGCCAAATTTCGTTTGGTAATTTTAATAAGACAATGTTAATTTTTGGTGACAGGAGACACCCCACGGTGAGGGTCGAAAAATTTAAAATGCTTATAACTCGCGATCAATTTTCGTAGCGCGGCCAAATTGTGTTTAATTATTTTTTTATGAAACAGTGTTAAATTTTGGCGACAGGAGACCTCCCACGGTGAGGGTCGAAAAAGTTAAAATGCTTATGACTCATGATCTAATTTTCGTAGCGCGGCTAAATTTTGTTTGGCAATTTATTATGAGACAGTGTTACTTTTGGTGACAGGAGACCCCCCACGGTGAGGGTCGAAAAATTTAAAATGCTTATAACTCGCGATCAATTTTCGTAGCGCGGCCAAATTTTGTTTAATGATTTTTTATGAAACAGTGTTAAATTTTGGTGACAGGAGACCCCCCCCCCACGGTGAGGGTCGAAAAAGTTAAAATGCTTATAACTCGTGATCTAATTTTCGTAGCCCGGCCAAATTTTGCTTGGCAATTTATTATGAGACAGTGTTACTTTTGGTGACAGGAGACCCCCCCCCTCCCCACGGTGAAGGTCGCAAAATTTAAAATGCTTATAATTCGTGATCTAATTTTCGTAGCGCGGCCAAATTTCGTTTGGTAATTTTAATAAGACAATGTTAATTTTTGGTGACAGGAGACCCCCACGGTGAGGATCGGAAAATTTATAATGCTTGTAACTCGCGATCTAATTTTCGTAGCGCGGCCAAATTTTGTTTGGCATATCTTTTATCGCGGGTTTTGAGCGCGGCGAAAGAATCTAGAAATTCTGTAACGAGAAAAACCTAACACTCCGGCTAACGTCGCTTGAGTTTGACAGACTTCGGCACGGTATCCTTCGGTAGACTTCGGCAGACATTAAAGCGGTATTTTTCAGATATCTTGAGAATATCAAGTCTCAAACTTATGTTTTTTATTTCAGCTACCATAAACGTATATTTTCAATTATAAAAATTCCTGATTAACCTACATGTGTTTTAAGATAATAAAAATATTCTAAACGATATTAATTTCTCATTTATTCAATAAAAGAGAAAAAAAATGTTTTGTTATCGGTGATCACGCTCAAAAAGTATAACTTGAATTAATATCAAAGACAAAAAAACTGCATAAATAAAAAGTAAATAAATAATTATGATTGCATAAGTTGATAAAAAATGCTATGCAATAGCTTTACCGCGGCTGTCCCCGAGTGCCACACGTCTTTTTTTAGTATAAATTACGCGAAACAGTCTAAAAACATTTATTTAATAGACAAAATATATTTTAAACAACATTATTGTAGATTTAGAAACATTTTATTTCATACGGAAAAACTTACCGGCGCAAATCATCTATATTGATTATATTTTAAGAAGTATGTGATTTGTTGCTGTGGTGCTATTTCTATTCTGACATGTAGTAACATAAGTTTTGCTTGTAAACTGGAAATGAAATATGCTGCATTAAAAAATAAAAAAGTAATCGTTGGGGGCCACCGCAGTACTTACCCATCATGAATATGCACACTATAAAATATGAAAATAAATCATGTGTAAAATATTTATAAAATTTATTGCCATTCCAAAACCAAATTTAAACGTATATTTAAATATTTTTAATATATAGTAATGCTCTATTGCGGAATTGTGGGTACTACTTGATTATACCGACGATACATTTCGAATCAAAATCTCTTGATGATAAAGAAACGCATGTAACGTGTTTAGTACCACGTAAGTATGACATTTACGACAAGCTATTATTACCATTTACTCTTATAGTTTGTTGATAGTTTTTTGGTCGCCGAGTTAATCAAGCAGTACCGAAATGCGCAAAGGAAACATCCTTATAATTTCAAACATAATAGTTATATTAACTAAAAGTTTACTGGTCGGATTAAGCGTCTCATTTTCAAATAAAATATAACTTTGGATTAAAATTTGAATGAAATATCAGAATCATAAAAAATCGAATAAAGTGGAAAATAGGATTACACTTATCTTGTTAACTGCTTATTCAATCGGTTTAGTTATTTATGCAAAATTTGTGTTTTTGTCTTTTACATTCACTCCTTAAAATAAAAATTTCGACAATTTTTATATACCTTTCATCAGAATGATTATTTAGAGATTCCGAAAAAAAAGAATCATTACAGAGGTTACTGGCATTCAGTAGGTTTCTTCGAATTATTAAATATTAAGTACACACCAATTTCAAGTCTCTTTCTCAATTTGTTCGGAAGACAGAGAGTTTGCAGACACACAGATGATTTTTTTTTTTTTATATATAAATATATTTTTTGGAATGTCCAGTGTCTGAAACGTGTAAATCCGTCAAAAACATTTATATATATCTATAAAATATAATATATATATATATATATGTGTGTGTGTACATTTATTTATTTATTTATTTATTCATTCATTCATTCTGGATTGGAGAACAAACACTTTTAGACCGGGCGGCGGCGACACGAATGACTACGTCATCGAATTACGGGATGAAATCATGATGTAGGACAAGCTTATTAGGTGTAGATTAAGGAATGACTGGTCTGCCTCGTCATTTCTTGGTACGATATGAGTAACAGCGGGCGCCAACTCGCCATTTTGGCGTCACTTTCACGTCATCGAGTTACGGGATAAAATTGGTGCCAAATTAAAGCTAAAATAAAGTATTTTAAGAATATTTCGGTCTGCCTGCGCATATCCTGGTACAAACCCTCGGCAGACTGAAATTTATAACAAAAAATGACGTTATAATGCAAAATTCGAGATGACTACGTCATCGAGTTACGGGATGAAATCATGATGTAGGACAATATTATTAGGTGTAGATTAAGGAATGACTGGTCTGCCTCGTCATTTCTTGGTACGATATTAGTAACAGCGGGCGCCAACTCGCCATTTTGGCGTCCCTTTCACGTCATCGAGTTACGGGATAAAATTGGTGCCAAATTAAAGCTAAAATAAAGTATTTTAAGAAGTTTTCGATCTGCCTGCGCATATCCTGGTACAAACCCTAGGCAGACTGAAATTTATAACAAAAAATGACGTTATAATGTAAAATTCAAGATGAGTACGTCATCGAGTTACGGGATGAAATCATGATGTAGGACAAGATTATTAGGTGTAGAATAAGGAATGACTGGTCTGCCTCGTCATTTCTTGGTACGATATGAGTAACAGCGGGCGCCAACTCGCCATTTTGGCGATGTTTTGTTATAAATTTCAGTCTGCCGAGGGTTTGTACCAGGATATGCGCAGGCAGACCAAAATATTCTTAAAATACTTTATTTTAGCTTTAATTTGGCACCAATTTCATCCCGTAACTCGATGACGTGAAAGTGACGCCAAAATGGCGAGTTGGCGCCCTCTGTTTCTCATATCGTACCAAGAAATGACGAGGCAGACCAGTCATTCCTTATTCTACACCTAATAATCTTGTCCTACATCATGATTTCATCCCGTAACTCGATGACGTACTCATCTTGAATTTTACATTATAACGTCATTTTTTGTTATAAATTTCAGTCTGCCGAGGGTTTGTACCAGGATATGCGCAGGCAGACCGAAATATTCTTAAAATACTTTATTTTAGCTTTAATTCGGCACCAATTTCATCCCGTAACTCGATGACGTGAAAGTGACGCCAAAATGGCGAGTTGGCGCCCGCTGTTACTCATATCGTACCAAGAAATGACGAGGCAGACCAGTCATTCCTTAATCTACACCTAATAATCTTGTCCTACATCATGATTTCATCTCGTAACTCGATGACGTACTCATCTTGAATTTTACATTATAACGTCATTTTTTGTTATAAATTTCAGTCTGCCGAGGGTTTGTACCAGGATATGCGCAGGCAGACCAAAATATTCTTAAAATACTTTATTTTAGCTTTAATTTGGCACCAATTTCATCCCGTAACTCGATGACGTGAAAGTGACGCCAAAATGGCGAGTTGGCGCCCTCTGTTTCTCATATCGTACCAAGAAATGACGAGGCAGACCAGTCATTCCTTATTCTACACCTAATAATCTTGTCCTACATCATGATTTCATCCCGTAACTCGATGACGTACTCATCTTGAATTTTACATTATAACGTCATTTTTTGTTATAAATTTCAGTCTGCCGAGGGTTTGTACCAGGATATGCGCTGGCAGACCGAAATATTCTTAAAACACTTTATTTTAGCTTTAATTCGGCACCAATTTCATCCCGTAACTCGATGACGTGAAAGTGACGCCAAAATGGCGTGTTGGCGCCCGCTGTTACTCATATCGTACCAAGAAATGACGAGGCAGACCAGTCATTCCTTAATCTACACCTAATAATCTTGTCCTACATCATGATTTCATCCCGTAACTCGATGACGTAGTCATTTGTGTCGCCGCCGCCCGCTCTATTTTGCTTTTCTTTATAGATTAAAATTTTATTTTATTTCTAGATGATATAATGTTAAACTATTCCTTTATTCTTCAACTCTCACGAGCATAAATTATTTTTCAATATTTTTCATTATTCACAAAAAAACTTATTTTTTGATAAATGAGAAACCATAATAAAATAATTTTGTTATTGTACTGCATGTTAGATATTATCTGTCCAAAAATCAAATCTCCATAAATAAATATACTCACAATTTTTTTGCTTAATAATGCAATATTTATACGACCTCATATGAGGTCCGTATGCCCGAGAGAGTTAATTTCTAGATTTTTACAATTGATTGAAATAGCGTGTCTATTCGAAAGGTGAGTATTTGTGGATATCGAAATAATCAAAGTTATGTAAAATTAAATTAAAAATTAATAACGATAACTTTGAGGCTTTTTGTTTTTTCAGAATAGCATTTTTTTAATTCTATGTACGTGGAGTCAATGCACATTGAACAAAATACACTTTAAAGAAATCTTCGTCTATGCATTAATGTAATAATTCTGCTTTTTAAGTGCAAAATTATGGAATTTTTCTTTTGTTTAAATATTCAAATTAACAACATTGCTACAATTTTTTATATTTTAAACAGTGAGTATTTCACTTTTTACTTAAAATTTTTTAAACTGTATTTTATCATTTGACGGTCTTTTTTTTGCAATATGCGGCTTCAGTAAGCATGCATACCATAAGGGTACTTGAATAAAATTCCTGATTATGTTTCTATGTAAATATTTCGAGATATTTTTCTATCATATCAAAAATTTTAAATGTTTTCTTTTTCTGAAATGTTAACAAAAATGCATAGTATATTATTTGAAACAAAAAATTGTTATTTTTATATTTTGTTCATCTTCTGTCAAATATAATAAATAACACATTAAGATTTTTTTAAAGTTTTAAAAATAATAGCTATAGATTTATTACATTACGAATTTTACTTTGATCGAACATTTTAATTTTATTCAAATATAAGCAAATTAAACATACAGACAAGCTTTTCTTCGAAGTAATTTTACTAACTATATCTGTGATGTAACAGTGAAGAAGATTAATGATCCAAGGAATGTAATTTGGTTATAGAAGTATGAAATATCTCAATCTCTCTCTCTAGAAATATCTCAAACATTCTGTTCTTGGAATTAGATTCACGGAAATCAAGACAACACGGGAGTTCTAAAAGTTGTCATATAATTTAAGTTAAAAAAAAGAAAGAAAGAAATCTGTATGTGATGATTTATTTAAAAGATTCAGGGGAAAAGATATTCCAATTTTAAAGTATGAATTATGCATTTATTTAGATGTGTTTATACTTTAAAAATCATTAGAAAATATAGATATTTCTAACGGCACAATTTATTTTCTATTAAGGGAACACAGTGATTTGAAATTGTTCAATATTTCGATTTTTTTAATAATTAACTGGAAGTTTTTTTAATTGTGAATACTTTGACTCTTCAATTTTACCTATACGACAATTATATCGCGAGAAAATGTAAATTTTGTTTATAGATCCACAGCAATTACATTTTTAAATGAAAACATTAAACTGATTTTTCCCCTTTTTCATATTTTTATAAATTTCTCGTTCAATAAAGACTAACATTTTTTTTGCTAATTTAGATATAGATTTGAATTATTTTTTTACTTGTTTTCCACCACAATCTTGTTACTACGGATAGCGCCAAAATACTTTACTTACGTCCCGATTAGCCTTGGACTGTTAATAGAAAAGAAAAATCTTCTAAGACAAATTGAAACCGGACAAATTTAAAAGAAAAAGTACACAAATTAAAGATATTGAGAGACGATTATCGGTGTATTTAATACTTTTCTGTATGGATTTAACATACGAGTTTATAGTTATCTTTAAAATATATTTAAATTGAGAATTTATTTAATTTTTTTCATTTTTTTAACATACACGAGAGAAAATAAAATCCCATTAAATATAAAATACCATACATCTAAAAACGGCATATGCAATTTTGTGTAATATCTCTGGAAAAAGAAATCGAAGCAGAAGTATTCATATTAATAAAAATTGTAGGAAATTTTTTAAAAGTTAACTAAAAAACAATTAGCAAAATAGTCTATTCTACAAGAGTTTTTTTTTTTATTATAATTTTTGGTACAAAGTATTGTGTCATTACATATATTACAGTATTAGTCAAAACTGAAAAGATAATTTTAAAGCTACTGTGTCCATTTAGATGATAATGATAGAGAAAATTAATACATTTTCTCAATTCTATGAATCGTTTCTAAACAGCATTTATGATTTAGAAATAAAATGTGTTAATTTAATAATTTTCCGATATCTACCTTTAAAATATATTAAAGAGTACTGTTGCTGTATGATTCACGAAAACAGTTAAGATTTAAGTAAGAATGTTAGTCAATGTTATATTGACATGTTTGTATAATTAATATGTTTCTATACAAAATAAACTTAGTTTATTATGTAGTGACAAGCAGATATCTGGAACAAAATGTATCTCGTCATGTTATTGATAGCGAAATGTATGTTATGAAATGGATTGTTTTCATCAAAGTTTAAAAGATTCATTGCTATTGATATTTACACATTCTAAGGATGTAGAGTTTCATATTTCAAAGCAATTGTGTTCTCAGGAATCTGGTAAGACTCCAAATAATTCAAGCTATTTCAAGGTTTATGTGTGCTTTAAATCACATGTTGTTAATTATTAATCGAAGTTCTAGATGAATTTTTAGACTTTTAATCATATGTTTTTGTATAAAATAAACTTAGTTTATCAGATTAAAACATTTAAGTCTAACAAAATATGTCTGGTACAGAATATATCTGGTCATGTTATTGATATGGAAATTTATGTTATGAAACTGATTGATTTCAGCAAAGTTTAAATCATTCATTGCTATGAATCTTTACATATTCAAAGGAAATTTCATATTTCAAAGTAATTGTGTTTGGAGGAAACTGGTAAGATTCCTAATAACTCAAGCTCTTTCTGGATAAGATTGATATATGCATTGAATCATATGATGTATATTACTAATTGAAGCTCTAGATGAATTATTAGACTTTTATTCATATGTTTCTGCATAAAATAAACTTTTAGATGAAAAGTTTATCAGATGAAACATTTAAGTTTAACAGAAAATGTCTGGTACCGGAATATATCTGGTCATGTTATTGATCTGGGAATTTATGTTATGAATGGATTGTTTTCATCAAAGTTTAAATCATTCATTGCTATGAATATTTACATATTCAAAGGATGTAGAGTTTCATATTTCAAAGCAATTGTGTTCGGGGGGAATCTGGTAAGACTACTAATAACTCAAACTGTCCTAATAACTCCGGACGATACCAGGGTATGCAATTTTTCACTAGTTTTTTCACGTGCCATAACAGTCACCAGTGACTGCCACTGAACTTTTCAATTTTGGCCGCGCCCGTCACCGGTGTCTGAGAGTGTAAAATATGTTATAAAACTAAACATATACATAGTATATATTGTTTGTTGTAATTATTGTAATTTATTTAAAATTTATTAAATTTATTTATTAGAGGATTGTATTATTAAATAAGTGGCAGTTTAAATGGAAAATTCAGCGTCAGTCATCAGTGACTGCTGTGGCTCTCAATGTGTTAAAAAGTTAGAGAAAATTATCATTCATCCAGCTATAAAACAGCATTGGATGACGGGACAACGATGACTAGCTTTCACTATTCCATCGATCTACTATATATATTAAAACACATAAAATAAAACCTTCATTTAAATCTTAAAGGTATATGCAAACTCAAAAATAATTTCAATAAACCCAAGTGGAGTGAAAAATTAACCAAACCTAGGAATCGAACCTGGGAATACAACGTAATAAGCTTCGCTCATCTTGCTTATAAATGGCTGATGACTGGTCTGTACACACCTTTAATATTCTAATGCAAGCATTACTTATGTGTATTTGTGTGTTTTTACCAATTATATAGGTTGTACCACGGTACAGATTTGACAATTTGGGAATTTAAGTTCATAATTTTTTAAAGACTTTTGGAAAACGGTTTGTTACAACAGATAGCATAGACATAAAAACATTGCTGCATTGCTTTTATCGTAAGTTATTTATTCAGAGATGTATGCCTTTCTTTAATGTACATAATATATAATGAGAGTAATAATGAGAATGAAATCCTGACTATAAAAACATTAGTTACTTTCGCATTTTATATTCCAGGACACTGATTTCACTATTTTTATATCTATTTTATATGTATGAGATTGTGTATATTTAAATTTGATGCGTTATCACCTCGCTAGAAACCGTATTTAAAATATTTATGATCATATCGTTTTCCATGTATGCGTGATTGTCAACACGCTAGCGTCCAATTATGATTTAGATTGTTTTTTCATTAATTGGATGTATTACATACCATATTTCAAGATATTTATTCACTTTTGTATAAATTTGCGAACTGCTATTTATTACTTTAGTAAGTTTTAGTAATCTATCTTCATCTTTAGTATTTTTTCTTTAACTTTTAAACATTTTGTTACCAAAGAAAAAAAAATTAATTTTTCTGTTTTTAACCAATTATTTAATTAAATATTTTCATTGTTCACTCTTATCTTTTTTTCAAACAACAATCATACATTACTAAAATGCAAACACATTTTCATTTTTTTCTTAAAAAAAATAAAAATTTAGACCCGTTTAATTAAATTGCAGGAAAAACACGACCATTTAAGTTTTGGAATGTTTAAAGTATAAGTTTATGTAAGGTGCCCTAGAGTAATAGCACCACATTAAGGTTTAACCAATATTCATACTAAGTTTTGATTTTTTTTTTCAAACAAATGTAGAATTTGCGGGAACAACTTATTGACTATGTAAAAAAAAAACTAAAAATAGCAGTTATGTATTCTGGATATCATGTAATACATAAAGTGCTCAGCAAAAGTTTAGACAATGATCGATTACGCTTCTATTTTCGGAAGTATGTACCGAATGTTTGTAATTCCTCTGTCATATATTACTTGTGACTTATCCTTTATTTACACACAATAGAATTTGAATTTGATCTTTTACATAAAATATAATGACAAAAAAAATAAAATTAACATTGTGGAAAAAGTATAGACAATTTGTGTATTTACAGAAAAAATAACTACAATTAAAAATCAAGTTGCACCCGCATTGTTTGCAGTTAGTGCAAGAATGTGACTTTTCATCGAAAAGACTAAATGCTGCGTCCTTGGGAGTCTATTTCGTATCAAACATGTTCAAGAGCAGCCCGAACCTCATTAAAAGAAAATTATAGCAAAAATTTGCATAAACATTACGACATGAAGTTACAAAAGTTTTCGATTGGGTCCGGATCAGAACTACAGGCCGGCCAGTTGAGATCAATGGTATTTTCAGAGTTAAACGAAGTTCTTCTTTTGTATGTAACATGAATAGATGCTAAAATCCATAATTTAGATCAGCTAAAGTTTCCCAAATGACTAAAAATTAATCTCCAACGTATGTACGTAGTCTAGTGTTTCTTGGCAACTAATGAATAACTCCACAGATACACGAGCATTAAAGCTAAGTGCGGACCAAATTATTTAAAAGTCACCTTCTTTTTGTCGACTTAATAAAATCCCAGGATCTTTACTTAAGTCATTCCAATAGTATGCCCACTTGTTTGGGCCATTCAAATTTCACTTTTTTTTCGTTACTGAATATTATAGCGTACCATTTGTGTCCATATGACGTATGTTTGCAAGTTAATTGAATTCTCTCCAATTTATAGCGATATTTTAAAGCTGATTGTTTTATAATTTTCATGTAAATTGATTTACCTGTTTCTTTAATTCATCTACGAATCATGTCCGTCGACACAGAAAGTCCTGACTTACTTTTAATGTGATTAGCAATCATTACTTGTGTAAATGTCAGTTTCTGGATCCTTTTATCATCTCATTTTCTCGTCACACAAGATCTTCCAGCTTATGATTTGTTTTGAAGGAGTCATCCTTAGACTATACTTCATAGACTGACCACTTTGGACGATTCAATGCTGCTGAAATTTCTGCAACTTTCTTCTCTTTCCATTTCAACTTTCCTGCTTCACTTACCTCATCTAACTGAATATTTTTAGCTCGTGGCATCTTCACTAACTAATGCAACATCCAGATACTTAAATACTTCAGACATATGACACAAATAACTTAGAAATTTGTATTGTTCCATGAACAGTAGGCAAAAAATCAAACAAGTGTCCAAACTTTTGCACTATACAGATTTTACTTTTTTCAGTAAAATTAAATATTATCTTAAATTATAATCATTATTTTTATCCTACAATGTTTAAAATATATTTAAAAATAAATATAGCCATTTGTAAAATTCAAGTATCCGTATTTTTTATTTAAAGGTTAAAAAACACCAGTGTCTAAACTTTTGTTGAGCACTGTATTCATATTTTTTACATTTAATAATTGATGGAGTTTCATATTTTTGGAGAATTTTGGAACGCAGAGAGAAAAGTAAGTAAATAAAATATATGTAAGAAAGCTTATATATAGTTTTGATTTTTTTAAGCACACGCACTCTTAGTGTAACTATAAAATATTATATATGACCACCTCAGAAGCCAAGGGACACAAGTGAAAAGATTCCGATTTGGAGTAAATTAAGTTTAAAGATAATCGATGCTAAGTTTGAAAATCAATAATGATTGACTGAACTAAAGTAAGAAAATACCGTTGATTTCATTGTGGTCTTTGAACTGTTATTTCAATAATTGCGAAAGAAAATTATAGTACAATTTTCTTTAAATTTATAATTGATTATTATTTGGCAAAAGTGATTTATCTCAAAAATGCAGCACACAATCAGAAAGTCACTTATATTTCTACACCTAAAATAAAAGCATATTCCCTGGTCGTCTATGCTACGTACATAGTTCAATTTTTCAATTTTGTCACTTATACCCTTGACTTCAGGGATCCTCATATATTAGAAATTTATATCACTCTTTTCGTTTAAAAAATGAAAGTTTTACCCTCCCCCCCATCTCCCAGAAAAAAACATGGTTTTTATTTTTTATAATAATACGAAACCTATACTAAAAAACAAAGTCATATCCAAGAGTAATGTTGTTTTGATACTGATGGCGGCAATACCACAACGAAAAATTTCGCTTTTTCGCATAATTTTTAACTTTTTAAAACAGCGCAATTTCATTTTTTACATTCAGAGTACGGAGGGGGAAAGGGGATTTTCTTTTATTTTCAAATACAATTTGTAATAAACTGTATTTAAATTTACTGATCTTTGTGCATTTTAAAGACAGTTTTTAAGCATGAATTCTTTTTAAATCAATCGTTATCACGTAGATTCTTATTACAAATAATTAACACGTTTGTATTTAACACATTATGAAAAGTTCAGCCTTTAATCCCTAATTTTCATTACTGAAATTAAAATTTAATCAATAAAAAATAGATAATAAAGGATATAAAAAACAGAAATTTAATTGATATGTAATATAACTATGCGCTTAAATCACTCAAATTAACAGAATTTAAAGACTCGATTAAGTAGGAAAATCTTGGATGATTTATTTGTCTGTTACCTGTTGGTATGTCGCAAATAGGTTATTATGTGCTTAATTAAAAAAATCAAATAAATAATTAATATTTATTAAATACACACTTAGTCTTTAGTGTTGTTATTGAATTTTCTTAAAAAATATATCATAAATCCTTAAAAAATAAACTTTTAATCTAAAAAAAAATTTCTAGATCCTTGACCATTAAGCCAGGATACACGATTATATTTATTGTGAAAAAAATAAATTAAAGTATCATAAATGTAATTTGTTTATAAAGTTAACTATATTTGAAATGAAGTAAATTATAAAAGTTGATGACGTTGTGTTCATGTAAACCAATAATATATAAACTAAACTCGATCCGAAGTGAATAGTCACTGTAATACTTTTAAATGCTAAATTAACTTGTATATTATTAAGGACACAATTCTAAACTGTGTTTTCGAATGCAGTAACATGCAAAACTATCTTTTAATTTCATTTATCATACGTTTGTAAATAAATTCAAACTACTACTATGTATATCTTTTTGTGTAAAACCACCACGTTACAAATCAACATTTATCAACACCATTTTTTCTTCTATTTTACAAACACAATAATTAATTTAAACTCAAATACTGCATCAGCTAAAATAATTTCGTAAAATTTAAAAATAACATAAAAGCATTTTCATGTACCACTGAACAATTTTTTTAAACAAAAAAACTTTCTTTTTTTTTTTGAGCAAGACTAATCTTTAAATGGTTGTTTAAAATAAATATAATGAATAGACTATCGTTTTTGTTATGGGCGCAAAAAGTAAAGTTTTATACGGAATTACTTAATTTGTTGATATTGTTAATTAAATAAGTTAATCTCTTTTTTAACAAGCTTTTCTTTCTCCGTTTTATTATTGTAATTAATTTAGATTAAATATTTATAAAACATTTAGTTTAGTGTTGTTTTCGTGATTTAAAAAATGTATTTTCGAATAATGTGCATTTAAATTAATTAAATTTGAATTTTAAGATCAAATGATAAATCACTTTTTCTTCTTTTGATATTTGAACGTAAATAAATTAATTTCACTTATTGCTAGTAATACCTGTTGCTTTCATTTTTTTTTCGTAAAATTTCGAATTCTTAAATCGGTTACAAAATATTAACAACCTTGGAGATTCATTTTTGAAAAAATGGTTTATCACTCTATTTCAGTTTTCAGTCAAAAGATGGTTTTCAATAAAATTTTGTGTACTTTTATTTGAAGCATATTTTAACTATCTATACTTGTAAAAGTTTTTTATATAATTATGATTGTACAATTTTCAAACTATAAACTCTTATTAATATATTAACTATTCAATTATAATATACTAAACGTTTTATTGCATTCTAATAAGCTGTGAAAATAATCCCATAAAGTGAGAATAACCTATCAGTTTTATACAGGATAAACATAATGCTGGCATAAGGCTGACTTTGTTTTGTGAATGGCAACATCTTTTGGTCAAATTTAAGTTTTATGTCTTTTATTGCATTTTTTTAAATCTCTAAATACCGCAAAATTTCAATTTTTAAAGTGTTTAATAGAGAAGATTCTTTATTTTTTTCTTTGTTACAAATTCATTTTGTTTCAAAAATACATCGCAATTTCTTTTAAAGCTCTGATGCAATTTATTGTATGTTTATTGTTTTAAAAATAATATGTAAACATGATTTTTTAATAGTTTGTATATATCTTGTAGATTGATGATTACAAATAATAAACCTGCGTGCATTTTTATTTAATGTAAATAAAAAAGTAGCATTTGTTCTCGGCTTCTAGTCCGTAAAGAAATAAAAATTCTATCAATAATTCAAGTAATAAAATGTAAATTTACTCAAGTAATAAATATACATAAAACACAAATTTAAGACATATAATCGAACCACGATTAACGCATCGAAAATTTTAGAATAAAGAAGTCGGAAATTGTACGACAGACTTGACAAATGTGATGCTCTTACGTGTCGATGAATTCGTACTGTAAGTAGTTTTATAAGTATTCAAAACATGACTCTATAGCAGACTACCCTGATTATAAATATTTATTTTGTTTAAACTATTGTAATTGAACGTGATTGAATGCATTGTAATAGTGTTATCCATCTATCATCTAGCTATCTGTATGTGTGTATATACAGGGTGTTCCAAAAGGTCGTTTACAAACTTAACATGCTGATCCGTCATATCATGATGAACAATATTAAATGGGAAACTAAGGGTCCCAAACGTCTTCCAAAAGAGATATGCGCCATTAAAGTTTAGGGTCCAAAAATTCAAATGATTATAAAAAACAGAAAAATTGGTCGATTCGTTTGCGGTTTTCACTAAAACTTTTTTTTATGTCATAATTTTCTTGAAAATAAATTATAAAGATAAATTTCAAAAAATGTCGATAGAGGGCGCTTTAGACTTTGGAGTAACGATAAACTAGTTTTTACCATTATTTTTTGCATCTCATTAAATTTTTTTAGAAGCTTAGACATAAGTTTAATTTTTGAGCTCAAAATTTAAAACGTTGGAAGTGGTTAAGTAGCGCAAACTGAATTGCGGGGGGAGGTTCACATTTCAAATGATTATAAAAAACGGAAAAATTGGTCAATTGATTTGCGATTTTCACTAAAATTATTCTTTATGTCAGTATTATCTTGAAAATAATTTATACAGATAAAATTCAAAAAATGCCGATAGAGGGCGTTTTAGACTTTGGAGTAACGTACGACTATTTTTTTTCCGTTATTTCTTGCATTTCATAATTTTTTTAGAAGCTTAGACATAAACTTAAATTTTGAGATAAAAATCTGAATCGTTGGGAGTGGTTAAGTAGCGCAAGCTGAACTGTGTTCAATGGGGGTGGGGAGGTTCAAATTTCAAATGATTATAAAAAACGGAAAAATTGGTCGGTTTTCGCTAAAACTATTCTTTATATCAATATTTTCTTGAAAATAAATTTTACAGATATCTTTCAAAAAATTCCGTCAGAGGGCGCCTTAAACTTTATAGTAACCAGCAACTATTTTTAACCGTTATTTTTTGTATCTAATAAAATGCTTGTAAAAGTTCAAACTTAAATTTTGTGCTCAAAATCTGCATCGTTGTGAGTAATTAAGCGGAGAAAATTGAACTGCATTCGAGGGGTGGGGAAGGTAACATTTCAACTCCTGAACACAGTTCAGTTTGCGATTCTTAACCCCTCCTATCGATTTAGATTTTGAGCACAAAATTTAAGTCTAAACTTTTGCAAGCACTTAATTAGATTAATTAAAAAAAACGGTTAAAAATAAGTGTTGGTTATTCTAAAGTTTAAAGCGCCCTCTAATGGATTTTTTAAAATTTATTTTTAAAATTTATTTTTAAGGAAATATTGGCATAAACAATAATTTTAGCGAAAACCGACCAATTTTTCCGTTTTTTATAATCATTTGAAATTTGAGCCTCCCCACCCCCATTGAACACAGTTCAGTTTGCGCTACTTTACCACTCCCAAAGATTCAGATTTCCATCTCAAAATTTACGTTTATGTCTAAACTTCTAAAAAAAATGTATGAGATGCAAAAAATAACGGAAAAAAATTATTGTACGTTACTCCAAAGTCTAAAGCGCACTCTATCGGCATTTTTTGAATTTTATCCTTATAAATTATTTTCAAGATAATACTGACATAAAGAATAATTTTAGTGAAAATCGAAAATCAATTGATTAATTTTTCCGTTTTTTATAATCATTTGAAATTTGAACCTCCCCCCGCAATTCAGTTTGCGCTACATAACCACTTCCAACGATTTAAATTTTGAGCTCAAAATTTAAGTTTATCTCTAAGCTTCTAAAAAAATTTAATGAGATGCAAAAAATAATAGTAAAAACTAGTTTATCGTTACTCCAAAGTCTAAAGCGCCCTCTATCGACATTTTTTGAAATTTATCTTTATATTTTATTTTCAAGAAAATACTGGCATAAAGAATAGTTTTAGAGAAAACCGCAAACGAATCGACCAATTTTTCTGTTTTTTATAATCATTTGAATTTTTGGACCCCAAACTTTAATGGCGCATATCTCCTTTGGAAGACGTTTGGGACCCTTAGTTTCCTATTTAATATTGTTCATCATGATATGACAGACCAGCATGTTAAGTTTGTAAACGACCTTTTGGGACACCCTGTATATATACATATAACGATTCATTTTAAAGCAATATGTATGAATAAAACATGAAAAAATAAATTTAAAGAAATATATTCAAAATTTTAAGAACCATTGAAACATGAGAAAAAATTAAACTGAAAATAATCATTTTTTTTTCAAAATTATAAAAACAAAATAAAATGAAGAAAAAAAAATAAAAATAAATCATAATAACATTATTAAAATGGATAGAAAAGAAAAAAACATACTACAGATATACTACAGTTATCTCAAAAATGAAATAGCAAAAAATAGACTGCTGTGATTATAAATTAATTAAATGGATTACATATCTATTGGGAGATGCCTTGAGTAAATTTCTCTCAGTAGATATAAAAGTGAAATTTAATTATTCATTTAATGTAAAACATTATAAAAAAAAATACTAAGTAACATAAAATGTAAGACTAAAACATACAAGTATAGAATTACATTGAATTTAACATATAAATAATTCTTATATTATTAAACAATCAATATAAGCTTATAAATCATACGTTATATCACTATATGGTATGACTGGATGATAATATTACAACTCATAATGGAATTTACTACGAAGAAGTATCAGAAAACTACATTGTAGAAATCTCAATGATAAAACAATAAGATCATGCGCAATGCATCAATTATCTTGGCGCATACTATTTATAGGATTGCTAAAACATGTAGCTACCTTTGTTATATATTAAAAAATATATACCAATAATAAGAAAATTGTTCAAAATGAATAATTCATTCAAAATGAATATTTTTACTGAAAATGAAACTATACGAAAATATAAATTATCAAAATGGACTTAAATTCATAATTCTTTGCGCAATACAGCATAATAATTTGAATGCTAACATAAAACCGTTAATTGTAAAACAATATATATCAATAAAACATAAAAAATAAATTAAAATTAATGTATTTAAAATTTGCAGAATCATAGAAACATGGAAAAAAATTAACATGAAAATAATCAAAATATGTGGAATCAAAGTAGAATCCTCAGGCCAGCGAGGTTTTCGTTAACGTCAACGTGATGCCTCTTGATACCTTGGAGAACGTCTAAGTGGTATTTTAGTTTCCGCCAAGTGTTTTTTTAACATGTTTCTGTTGCAGTACCCATAGCAATTTGTAACCTAGCTTTCAATTCGTCAACTTCGGCAATTAATGTGGCACACAGACTTTGTTTTTAATATAGACTCAAGGAAAAAAGCCAGAGGAGCAATATCTGGAGAGCACGAAGGCCTGAAGTTTGGTGCAACCCTTTCAATCCGCCTGTTCAGAAATTATCCTTTTAAGAAAATCACGTACTAACGAATTTTTAGTGTAGGCTAAAAACAATAAAACTGACCTATACAAAGATTGAACAATATACATTATTTTAAAAACGGCTAATTTGTTATGATTTCTTACAATCAGAGCAAGAGTTGTCGTTCATCTTGTATTTATCTGGAAAATACAAAATCTTTTAGACCGGGAGGCAGCAACACGGGCAATCATCTCATGGAGTTCATGGCTGAAATTTCTGATTTAGTTAATATTTGAATCGCATAATAAAACACTGTCGGTAATAAAGTTATATCTTTGTGAGATATGCATGAAACCTCAATTTTAGCGGTTGACTCGTAGTTTACGATTGTGTTTTATAGCTTCCAGCTTTCAGATGTTTTCTTAACTTTGAGTGCAGTAAATTGAAATTGTAAATTGACCGTTAAAATAAGATTTTCAGGCATTTCCCACCAAGATATGACTTGACAGACCGATTTAGTGATAATATGCGAATAAAGTTTTAACTAATTTTAGAATTTCAGCCGTGAACTTGATGAGGTGATTGTCTGCACTGCTGCCTGACCGGTCTGTTTCATTTCATGACTGCTTCATGAAATCTATAAAAAATAATCAGATTTTTATATCTTAGAATTCCAGATAGTATGTTATGACCGTTAATATATATATTTCTTTCTTATTATATACGAAACTTATTGAAAAATTAAATCTATTGATTTTCTTTTGTTTTGTTTTTACTTTCTATTTATTTCCGTAGTCAACTATCTTTGTACAAATTTCAGATGAATAGATAGTCAAATGTAGAACATGTATGATTTAATGGGAATAAACTTGTAGACAGGAATTCTAAGCACATTTGGTATTTATTAATTAAATACAGTAGGAATGTAGATCAAACGAGATAATTACGCATTGATGTGTATTTCAATGAAGCATAGGTATATAGGTAGAATGTCAGGAGGTAATTGTCAGTTACGCCCATTTGATATTTGACTTGACAATCCTAAATATTTGTAGACGTAATTAGGAGTTGTAGAAATACATAGTTGAAGCGTAAATAGATACTTTTTAGTACCTAATGTAATGTCAGTTTTGAAGAAGTAAAATGAATTATCATTAAAATTTGATGATGATTCAGTCGTCACTTTTATAAGTAAAGGCATACAAAAGTAATTCTTTTAATTTAAAACATAACTTAATAATAACATTTTAATTCAATCTAGCAATTACTTTATACCTTTTACTATATAAATAATAATTCAGATACCAAAACCTTTATTAATTATTTTCATACGTTTATAAAAAAAATAATGGCAACGAAAAAATGTATTACAATATTTTAAATATCGCAGTTTGTTTTCAATTTTTTCATCATTTATATTGTTTTGAGCCTAAATTTCTAACAATATGAAACAAGCTTATTGAATGTAAATATCGCATTTGCATTTAATTATTTTAGCTTTCTTAAAAGATGAAATTGATTTATTGTATGCATAATTAAAAGAAAAAAAATATCTTCAAATCATATCTATTTACTCATATTATCAGATATATGCAATATTAAGGAAATAATTAAGATAGATTTTTTAAATTATAAAATGTACTTTTACAGTTTTAGTAATAATGAAAGTGTATTGTTTTAACCCTTTGTCTACCGAAGGTACTTATAAGTACAATTAAAAATATTTATTATAAAACTCTATTCTATATTGATACTTCAATTAGTTGTAATACTATTTAGAGTGAGTTACAGAGACATTACTTTATTTTTTCCAAAAACATTATTGGTTACACTGAATAAAATTTTTTTAAAGGATGATTTCTTTTGCCTTTGTATCTTTTCAGCTTTCTTAGATCTGAGGGGAAAGGGGGGGTAGGGATTTTCAATTCGGAAATATTTCTATATTTATATTGTAAGAACATACTTGTCTATTTTATAACTCTGAAAATTACCAAGAAAAAAAATTAAATAAAATATTTGAGTGGGGTTATAAATGTTGCACAAAATTCCTGTAAATTCAAATTTAATTAAATCTTCTAAATTCTTCAATCCTTCAAAAATTTATTAAATGATTATGTTCTTAATTTAGTTAAATTAATTTTAAATTTAGTTGTATGTAGTCAGTTTAAATGATTCTCAATTTAGTTAAATCCATTTACGTAAAATGCTTTAAAATTTAAAATTTTAATGAATTCATAGTAAGGTGGTCTGGTGTAATAACGCCAAGTGCTAATATTATGCATAATTATGAAACAATCTGAAAAAATGACACCCATGTGCTCTGCGCAGAAGGGTTTTGAGTCATATAAATCGCAAAAAACAACTTCAAGTTAATTTGTTTAATTTTTAGGTCTTATTGTTTTTACAACCAACTAAAATTGACGCTTGATCTAAAATTTGCGAGATACGTTTTGTGATGTGATGACTATTTTTTTATCCGGAAATTCTTTGCTAATTACATAAATTTGTAGTACATTTCATGGACTTTCAAAATGTTGTTGAAGATTTTGGATATCTTCTCGAGATAATTTGTAATTTAAAATGTACAGTGCAATAACTATAACGGGGTAATAACGCCAATCCTTGGCATTAATACCCCGGTTGATTCCCTACAGTGGCCGAGCTACATCCTAAATACTGATTCAAATAAACACAGTTAAAACTGTGCAATGTTTCCAATAATTCTATTTAAGCGGTCCTTTTTAAGCAAAAAGAAGCTCACGGTCTGATATTCTTTTGCCTCATTCTCCTCCCCCCCCCCACACACACACCACACCTTTATTTTTCTTACAGTTTCACAAAAAAATGAACATTTTCAATAGCTTAGAAAACAATTTGTCAATTTCTAAGTTTGTAGAGTTTGTATTTTTAGAATTGGGCAATCTATATGCAATTAATCCATTTTATTTCATAGTTTTGTTTGCATGGCGTAGTGGGTAATAACGCCAAATAGCATTGGTCAAGAAATCACGCCATTACATTTTATGAATACATATCTGTTAAATTATTTTTTATATAGATAGTCAATGAGTTGCTGTATCAAATCATATATTATTTTGAAAAATACAAACTAAAACTGAGCCGTGAAAATTGGTAGAACCTTAACGTGGCGTTATTACCCCAGGGTACCTTAGTATATAATTCGGTAGATAAAAGGTTAATGGACAGGCATTTGCACATTATTAAGAGACTTTATAAATGTAATAACAAATTCTAAATTGTATACAAAACACATGGAATTTTTTAAAAGAAATTTCTTTACAGCATTTTCTTTAAGAAACATTTTATTCCGTCTAGAAACCTTTTATGCCATTTTTTAAATATCCTTTATGCACGTAAGCTTTTAGTTATAAATAATTATTATTTAAAAATCTACCTTTTTGGGCTCAAGGTACTTTTTAAACCTTTAAAGTATCAAAGAACCATTGTTATTATTATTTTTAAATATTTTGTATCTATACTTGATTTTTGAGGCACATAAAAATTGCGTTTTAGAGGGAAAGTTTCATTTAAATCAGTTTGAGCATTTTTACAGGATCAAAGGTGTAAAATTATCCTTACATCAATTTTCTTAAAATAGGGATAGGTTGGTTGAAGGTGACATTGAGAATACGGTTATCTCAGAAGAAATTTTTTTTAATGTAAATTAATAGTAAAAAGGCATATAAAACTATTAAGATTGATATAACTAGAATTGAAAATAAATTGAATTTAAGTAAATATTCTTTAAAAGTTGAAATGATTTACCATTTTCCTTGAATGATGACACTTGCCATGAGTTCAGATGCAAAATAAAATAACCACCATTAAAAATTCACAGAATAATAAATACGAATTTTTATAAATTTCTGTTTACTTAAAATAGGTATGATAAACCTCTCCGGAAGAATAATGTTCCCATACCATTTTTTTCTGAAGTAACATAGAAAGTTCTACAAAATATTATAACTAGGAAAGTTTCTCTAATTGCCAAACTGGGATTTTGTCGAGAGTGGTGTCGTTGCAAAGCTATTTCCACGGGGATCATAGCTCAATATATCTTGTATGTTGAAGTTTGATGAAGTTTCCCACGAAGCTCGTATGACATGTTTCACAGTTTTCTCTTTTTAGCTCACAAGCTATCAATCTAAGAGCAAGAGCTAAGTCTAAGAGCTTATGTGCCCGCCGGTTTTGTATGTACATACGTATGTATAACTCATAATAAAAACATCCAATTTGCTTCAAATTTTTTTACAGGTTTACAATAATAATCCGGTTTACTGATTAGTTTTGGAAGTTCATTGAATAAATATAAAGAGGTGAACGGAGGGGGGGGGGGCAGATCCATCCTAAAACTAGATAAATGGGTTTTTCATGCAAAATTATCAGATTTCATTCAAATTTTAGATGTTGGCTATATCTGTTGAGGCGTCTATAACTAGTTTTGGGATTTCATTGGTTAAGTATAAATCGGGGGAATGGAGAGGAACATTTCCTTAATTTAGATAAATGTTTTTTGTTACGCAGAATTTGATTCCCCAAAATCATTGAATCCCCAAATGTTTTGTGGATGTTTCACAATTTGCTTCAATTTTTGAATATAGGTGTACAATGCTAAGATACCTCCCTGATTAGTTTTGGGGTTCTTTTGTAAAACATACAGGGAGACATTGTCTATTATCCCCTTAAATTCGATAAATCTGATTTTATGCAGAATTATCCTGTTTTTCAAATTTTGGATATATATTCTTTCTGGTAAGGCGAATTCCTAAATAATATTATAGATGTAATGGTTAAATATAATGAGGGAAACGGGGAATAATTCGTTATAATTGAATAAATAATTTTATATGCTGAATTATCCGAATTGCTTCGAATTTTGGATATAATTTCTTTATAATAAGGCGTATGCCTGATTAGTTTTCGGGATTCAATAAGTATAAAATGGGGGGAAATGGAGAAATATCCGCCGCTAATCGGTGTCATTTTTTCTTGAAAAAGTAAAACTGTAATATACAATTTGTGTGAATAGTTGTGAGCTCAGTGTCATTAGTTTAACTGGGTATTAATATTTTTTATTAATTAATGTTTCTGTTAATTCGGTGTTATCATGGTTTCAATTACTGCAACAATCGAGGGAAAAATGTATTTAAATTTAACTAATGTATTAGTAAAATTTATTAAAAGTATCTTTTAAATAAATATTATTTCACAAATGCCTTCTCTGTTATTCGATTTTTTAAATTAAAAAATTTAACTTTTTGCAGTTAATATTACTAATGCAAAAATTGTTTAGCGTCCAAAATCATAATGTACCTTGAAGAAAGTTTCCTATAAAGGTAGCAATGCATGCATTGAGATTAAATACTACTGCGATCATATTACTCAGGATACACATTAAATTACACAAATCAGAATAATGAAATTTATTATGTTTGTGGAAAAAATAGTGCACTGAAAAAAAACGTTAAATTTAAGGCATAGCAATTTTGCCAGCAGTTTTTGCCGTAAAAATTGCAGTAAAATTAGGTGTAATAAAATTTTTTACATCTAATTTTACGGCAATTTTTACGACGAAAACTACAGGCAACATTGCTGCCAACAGTTTTTGCCTTAAATTTAACTTTTTTTTTTCTTTACAGTATGTAATTACAAGGGAGGTGGTCGACGTTTTCTCTTCGAAGCCTTATATTTAGATATATTTTACCTTTTCTAGTATATACGTATATTGTAGAATGTTTCTGAAAAAACTTAATGTATATATTCATATACATTATATTATTTTCTGTTATACATTTTTTAAATTTATACTATTAGGTCCATCCCGCTCGGATGGACGGTGTACTCCGGATGATATATATCAAGTGTTATGCATATATGATGTCTTATATGCTATGAGTTTAGATTGTTTTACAGTAACTTCTTTCTCGCTATTTAATTTATTCTCAAAATTATCGCAACTATTATATTATTTTTTTAAACATTGAATGTCCTTTATGAAGCCTGCGCATACAAGAAACATATTATGTCCAATTTATTGTTTCTTTTTTTCCAATGTAATTTACGCCACAATAATTTTTTTTTCCAATCCTGAAAATAGTTGTCCTTATGTTGAACACAAATTTAATGAATGCTTATATTCCTGCCAGAAGAGAATCCTTTCTAATATAGGTAGTTGGTATTTTCCTAAAACAAAAATGCATATATTTTTAGTATTTTAAATTCAATTCTTATAAGGGTAAATTTTAAATTCAAGATTCAATGGTCATCCCCCCCCCCCTCCGACGAAAAGTCAAATCCACTCTCTCGATCGCCTGTGTGATAAGTATACCGCACCTTGACTCTGCACTGTACCTATTGCGTTGACATATTTGTTTAATAAGTAGTCTAAATGTTTTACGAGGTTACATCATTAAAACTACATAGATCATATATAAACAAAAAATGAAAAAAAAGCATAATGTTACCATATGCAGATATTGTTGGGTTAACCAAAAGTAATTATGATTTAAGCTGAATGAATATTGTTTTTTGAGAAGAATAAAATTGTATTCCTTACCCAATATCTTTACACATATCATTAATAAAGTTACACTAACTGTGATAGGCCACATTAATGAAATATTTGAGTGATCTACCTCACACTGTGGTTCATCTCTCCAAGTAAGGACCCTATTAGATTTTTTTTAAATTAAGTCTTTATTAATGGAGTGTTTTTTATTCGATATTATCTTTTAAATAGCTTTATTTACGTAGGATTTCATAATTCTAGATATTCTAATAAATAATTTATATATAAAGTACTACGAAATATTCCCTTATGAAAATTTTTAAGCAAAATATTTGTTGCATATATTATTGTTATTTTTTATTATTTTGTTATTTCTCTAGAACACAAAAAATGCAATATCGCTATTTTATTTTTCTTTAGTATGTCTGGGTTACCGTCGATAATTGCATTACGAAGATTTCTCGTAAAATAAATATTTATGTTTTTTTTTACACTTATTCCTTACTAGATATAAAGGGAAACATGAGGGCATTGGCAACAAACAATGTAATTCTTTTTCTAGGAGACGAGAATATCTCTCAGAGTGTTTTTTGAGGCAAAAAATTTCCCATGCGTTAGGCAGTAATGCATGAATAAATCTGAGTTATATCTTTATGATTTTTTTTCCTACCTGACAGTATTTTCTGATCATAAAGTACGATACAGATTGCTTTGTCAGAAGTTAGTTTTACACATATATTATTTTTACTCAATGCAAAAAGCTGTTGAATGAATTAACATTTTTCAACGCATTTTAATGTAAATGTTTTTAAAATATTTTCCATTATCATAATTACATAATCATATTTTTATGACAAATAGCAGGACAGAAAAAAAAATTAAAACTTTTTTTAAAAAATGAATACGCACGTAGTATAGAAAAGTACGGATCTAGATCCTGCAAGCACAATCTCAATTTTTTCTGCCAAGTCTTAAGAAATGAATGTAAAAGAAAGTACGTCTGTCAGATCGCTATCTTCTTAAATTGAAGGAATGAAAGCTTTTGTTTGTGTGCAAGACTGTCTAAAGAAAGAAGGACGTGACAAAAATGAAAACTGAACATCCATTTTTTAATTTTACAAATACTTGAATGAATCTGAATGTGGTACTTGAAACGTACCACAATCAGAAACAAAGATCTCTTTGTATATCGTGCTTGATTGAGATAAATTTGTGTTTTATCAAGTTGATTTAAAAAGAATTGGTTTGTTATCAAATTTTGTTTATGTAATATATACAGAAAATATCAACGAAAAGTAACAGAAGATATTTTTTTTTGGTCAGATTTGAAAAGATATTGTGGGTTTTCAATTTTGTCACGTATTTATAGTGATGATAAAATCAAAAAATATACAGTGGTTGGAAGAAATACATCATATCGCCCTATTTTTTATTTTAAAAATAAAATCCCGTAAGGGTGTTGTCTGAAATGATATTTAAACTTCTGCGTTTTTCTAAACGGTTAAACCAATATCAATCTTCGTGTAAGTAAGAGATGAATAATTGAACATGTGATGTTACGAAACAAAAAATGTTAAAATTTAGGCATCCGAGTTGCAGTCTTATATGCGGACCTTCGCAGACTGGTAAAAGCACATTAGTAAAAAAAATTTTGAAGAATAACATGTATGATGTCAATTTTAGGAAAGTAATATGGTGTTACAGTTATCCTGCCAAGTGGTTTTCGAAATACCAAAGATTTTGTTTTGTGCGCGGTTTACCGGAAGAATATGAAGACGGATCTCTCATTGTTCTCGATGATTTAATGCAGTCTCTAAATGAAAAAGTAGCAGACCTGTTCACTGCAGCCTCTCATCATTGCAATGTGAGTGTTATTCTCATTTTACAAAATTTGTTTTACCGTTGCAAAGTTATGCGGGACATTAGTTTGAACGCCCAATATTTGATACTGTTTAAGAATCGCCGTGACGTAGCCCAAGTCAATTGTTTGGCTCGGCAGTTATATCCCCAAAATTCACGTTTTTTCATAGATGCCTATATAAAAGCCACATCCAAACCTTACAAGTATCTAGTTGTTGATCTGCATCCTCGCACGCCGGAAGAGTTGCGAGTAAGAGAAGGACCTTTTCCGGATACTAACGGTATGCACTGGGTGTTTTTGCCGAAATAAGAATGAAGAAATTAAAACAAAATTATCATTTTTTAAATATTTTGTCACGGTCTTCCCCTGCACAGAAAAGAGCACTGTTAAGAACGGCAAATAAAGGACAGATATTATCTTTGTGCGAAATTTGTTTAAATGTGTTGTCAGGCAATGTGCCCGTTTCCGTGAAAAAACTGCGAAAGTATCGTAATGTGTTAAGAAGGGTAGCAAAAAAATCTACTAAACTTGCCCATAAGAAGAAAATATTCATAAACCAAAGCGGCGGTTTTTTGCCGATAGTATTGCGCGCAATTGGTCCCGTTCTCGCGGGCTTGTTGGGACAAGTTCTCGGGAATTGAATGATATCAGCAATAAAATAATTTTTTCTCCCCCCTCACCCGTTTTATAAACATCTTAGATGGCTAGGAGAGTGGCTCTCATCCCCGAAGAACTCGTGTCTTCTTATCATTTACAAAAGCCGGAAATAAGAGTAGAAGATGAGATAGAAAATTTATTAGAACAAGGAAAATTGACAGACGATATGAAATTAAAACTTTTAAGCCAATTGATCACACGGTATCATAAAACTGTGAAGGAACCTGCGGAACCTGTATGTGTCAGTTTTGCGAACGAAGAGGAGGAGGAGAAGGAGAGAAAAAATACCGCAAACCCAAGAAGAAACGGCTGTAAAAGGGAAAGTAGAAGACGACCCGGTTGTCAAAGATATTTTGGTATCTGTCCCCAAGAGTTTTGCTAAATATGTACCAGCGATTGTGAAAAAATTGAATGCTCGCGGATATGCGTGGAACGAAGAGGGTGAATTAACGAAAAACAACGATCCTTTTAAAAACATACGTATCGTGGATTTTTTCTTATATCTCTTCAGAAATGTGAAAGAGCAACCTGATCTGCGGGAGTTTCCCGTATATTTGAATACAATTCCGGAGATAAATATTCCTCGGGGATGGATCGGAAATAAAAAATTGCTAAAAATTTTGTCTTTTGATGCTGGCACTCCATCGTTTTCTTCGACACCTAGGAAAAGTCGAGAAGAAAGGGATTCCGTGTCGTTTGTTAAGGAAAAAAGACAAAGAACTCGAAGCGAAAGTCCAAAATCTCGGTCGATTTATTAAACGCCCGTGAAATGGGGAGCAAAAACCATAACACCCGAAAAGTGGAAAACTTACTGAAAAATGTTTATTATAACATCGATCATCCTGCGTCTTTTTCGGGTGTGTTAAAACTTTCAAAAGCGACCAAAGTTCCGATTAAAAAAACTAAAGATTGGCTAGCGACTCAGGACGTATACACACTTCATAAACCGCTGAGGTACAAATTTCCCCGGCGCAAAGTCCTGTCTTACGGGATTGGGGATCTTGTTCAGTGCGATTTGGTAGATGTTTCGAAATTTGCTAAATACAACAGGGGTGTTAAATATCTCTTAACGGTTATAGACGTTTTTAGTAAATTTGGTTACGCAATTCCTTTAAAGAACAAAACTGCCGCAAGTGTTCTGTCTGCTTTTAAGACACTATTTAAAAAGTTAGGAAGAGTGAAACTTGTTAATACTGATAAAGGCAGAGAATTCATAAATCATCGACTTAAGAACTTCTTTATAAGAAAAGGCGTAAATCATTACGTCACGGAGAGCGAATATAAAGCAAGCGTGGTGGAGCGCTTCAACCGAACACTAAAAAATAAGCTTTATCGCATTTTCACATATCGAAATTCGTTTAAATATTTGGATATTTTAGACTCTGTTTTACGAAGTTATAATAATAGTGTGCATTCGAGCACGGGGTTTGCCCCCTCTCAGGTGACGCCCCAAGACCAGGGTGTCATATTTGAAAGATTATACGGGTACCAACCAATGGTGTCGCACGATTTTCGTGTCGGTGATCGAGTGAGAATTTCAAAAGCTAACAAGGTTTTTCGACGAGGTTATCTACCCAACTGGACGGAGGAAGTGATTGAAATATATAAATGTTTTTCCAAAACTCCACCCACATTCTTGCTGCAGGATTTAAAGGGAAATGTTCTAAAAGGACGTTTCTACGCTCACGAACTACAAAAAGTATTTAAAACGTCGAAGGATTATTGGAGAATCGAGAAAATTTTACGCAGTCGAGGAAAAGGAACTAATAAAGAGTATTTTGTAAAATGGAAGGGATATGCGGATTCTTATAACTCGTGGATTAAAAAAAAACATTTAAAAAATTATGGACGAGATGACTTCTGATTTTTATATTACTTTGCCTAGCAATAGTAGTATGGAACATTTTCCAGAAAATACACAATCTTGTTTTCGCACAAAACTGTCAGCCCCATTAGTGCTAGTCGGCAATGATTGGGAAGTGGGTCTTACGGAGATTTTCATTCCCAAAACGTGGTACAATGTCGACGGCCATAATAGCGCCCACAGCGTGACTTTAGATGTCGAAGAATGGGTTCCCCGCAGACCGAGCGAATATACTATCGATGTTCTTCTGGAAAATAATATGAATGTGTTAGACTTTTGTGACAAAGTTAACGACGGAATTTCTAGACATTTGAAGAACAATGGCGTAAAGTTTCAACCTCAAAAAGACAAAGTAACAGTAGAACTATCCCCAGGCTACAAAGTCCATATTTTAAAAGAGTTTTCTCCCAAACTGCTCGTTATGTTTCATAATCCCGGACAAAATTTGATCGTAACCGATACCAAGACTTTAAAATACAAACCCCATACAGGATCGCGCACGAGAGAAAAGATTAATATCATCAATCATCACATAATGAGTCTCCAAGAATTTCTCCTACCAACAAATCCGATAAAGCCTCGCGAAGAATATTTAAGAACAGGCCGAACATTATCGGACGTGCTGAATGAGAATATCCGTTTGCTTGATTTGGAAGATAAAATAAAATTTTCGTACTCCCCCGAGAAAAGAGAAATGTATTTCGACATGTCTAAAGGTATTAATATTTACTTTGACAAAGCAACAGCACCGACATTAATGCAAAAATTGGGTGTGAAAGGAGAACGAGGTCATTTTTCTGATAAGCATACTTTACAAGTGGACCCGAAAATAGAAGTGAAACCGGGAGAAACTATGAAAGTGGTTATACCCGTTCGCATTGAAGATTCGAAAAAGGTGCGGAAAAAAATCGATTTTAACTTACCTCCCGGCCTGTACAAAACGAGCGAGAGTTTATTTTCGGCTTTTGAGCATGTGAGTTTATCTCTCTTACCGAATTGGAAAGTTTTGATGCGTGTATTGCCAAACAACGAATTAAGTTTAAGTAAAGGACTGGCGGATATGCTAGGTTTTAAGGAGACCGATTTTATAGAAGGAATACATATGAGCAAATATCCTCTTGCGCTAGATGCTGGAATAACCGAAATATATGTTTATAGTGATTTGGTGTCTTCTCACCATGTGGGCGACACGTTCGCACCTCTCTTTCGGGTCGTGCCCGCGCGATCCGAGAGTTCTCATGAAATTGTTAAACAGTATGACAGACCTTTATATTTTCCATTGAAAAATAAATTCTTTGAAACCATTCTAATTGAATTGAGAACGGGGTTTGGGGAAACGATAACATTCACTTCGGGCAAAACACATGTAGTTCTTTCCTTCCGACGAAAAAAACTATAAAATTGATGACAGTTTATGAAAAGCGATCATTCGGATATAGGTTAAGGAGAGTGGAGGTGCCGGTTAACAGTAGCATTAATAATAATAATAATAATAATAATAATAATAATGTATTTATACGAAAAAGACTGTCAGTATTATTATTGTATGCAAGCAGGAAGAGGAAATACTGGCACTTATTTTCAAGGAATTCGATATCAGCGCAGCGGCGGATTTTTTCAAAATATTTTTCGATCGGCTGCTCCTTTAATGATAAGAGCCGGTAAATATTTCGGAAAAAAATTATTGAGAGCAGGCAGTAATGTCATGTCGGATATCGCATCGGGAAGTTCGCTGAAAGATTCGGCCCGCACTAGATTTCGCGAGGCAACTAAAAACATAAAAGAAGATTTGTTTCAAAAATTAGGGCAGCAAAGCGGTGAAGGTATAAAGAAAAAACGTAGAAAAAAATCGTCGCAGTTGACATTCCAGCGAGGACGGAATAACAGCAAGGGGAAAAAGCGGAAGAAAAGCAGGCCGGCTCTCCAGACGGCATCTAAACGTCGTAAAGTTTCATACCATCGTGACATATTTTCGTAAAATATATATGTATATAATAATTAAATGAAATGGATTCGAATGCGGAAATATGTTTAAAAAGCGAACTGGATTTGTTTTCCGCACAACCCATCCAGCTGGCGGTAGATGATTCGTGTTTTGTGGAAATTCATCCGGTGGCTTCCCTCAGTGAAAAGTCCCCCATAGAATTTTACGTTAGCGGGAGTGGCGAGTATTATTTAGATCTGGCATACAAGATCTTAAATTTAAAAGTTAAAATTGTGAAAATAAATGGGACCGATATCGGAGAATCGGATCACGTTGCTCCAATCTGTTATTTTTTAAACACTATGTTTTCTGAATGCGGTATTTATTTGAATGGGAAACAGGTTGCGTCCCAAGCTAATCATGCTTATCGTAGTTATCTGGAAAGCCTCTTGTTTTATTCTAAATCGGCCCAAGAGACTTTGCTCGGTGCTGCTCTGTTTTCGAAAGATACAGCTTCGCAACATGACGTCGTCCCGGGTGCGGGTGGCAATGCCGGGTTTAATAGCCGACAGACGGTGTGCAAGCTTAGTAAAGTCGTAGATTTAATAGGGCCGCTTCATTTCGATATGGCTGCACAGTCAAAACTTTTAATTAACGGAGTGAGCGTACGCGTGAAACTCGAAAAACACAAGAGTGTATTTGCACTGTTATCTGCGACTGATAATTATAAATTTGTGATTCAATCTGCAAGTCTTTTTATTCGGAAAGTCAAAGTAAGTCCTTCGATAATTCTCGCTCACGAAAAAACACTTGAGACATCGGTAATAAAATATCCCATCCGAAGAGTCGAAATAAAAAGCTTTGCGCTTCCGTCGGGGTTACAATCCGTGTCGATTCGTAATGCTTTTAAAGGTCAGGCCCCCGCGAGATTAATTATGGGGTTCGTCTCAAATTCAAGTTTTAATGGATCAATTAACAGAAATCCGTTTAATTTTCGACACTATAATTTAAATTATTTGTGTATTTTAAAAGGGGGCGTTATGATCCCTAGTAAGCCATTTGCACCGGATTTTGGATCAAAACTGTACGCCAGGTCGTACCTCTCTCTTTTCAGTGACCTGGGCCGTTATCATTGTTCGCAGAATATAAATATCTCATATTCGGAGTACGACGGTGGGTACGCACTGTTTGCATTCGATTTGACTCCGGACTATGAAGGTGCGGGTGATCATGTTAGCGTTGCTAAAAACGAAAATCTAACAATAGATTTAAAATTTTCTGTTGCTTTGCCAGAGACCGTGAGTTTAATTATTTATTGTGAGTTTAGAAACACAATTGAAATTGATAAAGGTCGGAATATTTATTCAGATTTTTAACAAGACAAAAATGTATGCGTCCCATTTGTGCCGCCTAGCTTGTGGGGATACATTTATTAAAAAAAATTTGGAGGGGTTTTCCCCTGTGATGGATTACCTGAACATAAAGCGGATTTTTTATATTTTATGTCAATTTAGATCTTAACATTTGCCTGGAAGTCACTGGACTGCAATCGCTTTTAAGAAAAACATTGCATTTTACTTTGATAGCTATGGACGTCCTCCTTTGCAAAAATATTTTTTTAAATTTATGAGTGAAAATTCCCAAATCATCAGATACAACACATCATGTTTTCAAAGCTCCAAAACCATAACTTGCGGTTTATTTTGCTTATATTTCTTACATCGATTTAGTCGGGATTTACCGATTAATCATTTGGATGCAAAACATATCGACAAGAATGAAATATTCATCCGGCAGTTTTCGAACCAAAAATTGTCGCTGGCGAGGTGTTGCCACAATTTTCGAGTTTTGAAACAAACATGCAGGGCTCTTTTAAATATGAAAAACACAAACAATTTCTTTTAATTGACGTACGAAAATGGAACGGTATGGTTATCTAATCGTGGACGCTTCATCAGAAGACACCTTTAAGGATTTTCACGTGAATTTGTACACGAATATTATCGCCTGTGTGACCAGTGCAAAGGCGAAAAAATTGCAACAAACGAAAGAATTGTTTACTTTAAAATTTTAAAAAATTCTGATATTGTGCAATTACTACATGCAGAAGAAGATGATTACGGATTCGGCTATTGTTTTCTCAAGCGGGCCTCTGTGAATGAACCATTCAAAATTACGGATTCGTCTGAGAAATTTTACACTCATGTATTACATTGTGTAACGACCGCTAAAAACTATTTTAACGGAGGTGAATGTTTTAATGCGAATGTGAAAATTGGATATTTCCGAGTTTTGACAGATGATGATGTTGTCAAAAACTTACACCTGCCCTGTTATAAATAATAACTGTTGTCTCTCCTCTTTCAATTTGAAAAAAAACACTTATGAAAAATATAATGTTTAACCTATTATTCTGTTTGTTTCAACTATTTTAACCTCTAAAAAGGTAATGTTTCTGAATCTCCATGTAAAAATGTATGTTTTTTTTTTTCAATTTAATATCAATAAAAAGTAATTTGAACGGAAAGAATCGTGTGTGTGTGACTTTTTTCTAATTTAAAAAAAGTGTTTGTTTCTATTCTTATGCATAAATATTTCGAAGAAATTTTAATTGAAAAAATGTAAAACATTTAAAAAGACTACTTAAAAAAATATATACACATACCTTTTTCTTGGAATAATGCTGCGAACACATTCCCTTTCACACGACCCTCGGTTTTGGGATGTTCTTAAAAAAAATACTTATTATTATTATATATACATACTTTTTCTCTACAAATCTGGACATGTTTTAAGCGAAAAAGAACATGAAAATGTTTTATTACAGTATTAATAATTGCTTATATTTTTTCTTTTTTTATAAAATGCGAGTGTCTGGGGAAATATAAATATAAAAAAAATTAAATATACAGGGTAATTCATAAAAGATGGGCAGAACTTTAAGGGGTTATAGTACACTTAAAGACAAATAATATTAAATAGGAGACTAAGGGTCCCAGACGTATTCCCAAGGAGATAGGGGGCATTAAAGTTTAGGGTCCGAAATTTCAAATGATTATAAAAAATGGAAAAATTGGTCGATTCGTTTGCGGTTTTTGCAAAAAATTTTCTTTATGCCAGTATTTTCTTGAAATAAAATTTTAAAGTTCAATTTCAAAAAATGCCGATAGGGGGCGCTTTAGACTTTGGAGTAACAAACAACTATTTTTAACGTTATTTTTTGTATTTTTTTAAATGATTTCGAAAGCTTAGACTTAAACTTAAATTTTGATCTAAAAATCTGAGTCCTAACGAGTAGTTAAGTAGCGTAAACTGAAATTTGAAATTTGAAACCCTTCTCCCCCCAGAACAAAAATCAGTTATTCCCGATCTTTGTGTCGTAGATTAGGCTCTAACTACTGCCGCGTTTTGCTAAAATTATTCTTTATTTCAGTATTTTCTTGAAAATAAATTTTAATGAAAAGATTCAAAAAATTCCGGTAGAGGGCGCTTTAGACTTTGGAGTAACGAACAACTGTTTTATACCGTTATTTTTTGTGTCTCATTAAATGCTTTCTAAAGCTTAGACTTAAACTTAAATTTTCAGCTCAAAATCTGAATCGCTGAGCGTGGTTCAGTAGCGAGGGGAGGGGGTTCAAATTTCAACTTCTGAACATAGTTCAGTTTGCACTACTTAACCATGCCCAACGATTCTGTGCTGTGATACGAGGCAAAAATACAACTTTCGTCAAGGACTGCATAGTCGGAATTCACTCATAAAGGCACTGGCACAGTTGGAAACGTCGCTCATGCAAACGTTAAAGCTCCATTCCTGACGCTAGTCACCGGGTGAAGAAGGAGACAGAAAGTATGCAAATGTCAAATGGGGAAGAAGAAGAATACGTATGCAAAATTTTGACACGATTCAGGCATAAAAACCACTGAACGGTGAGTCAAGTGTAAGTCGCTGTAGTAATGAATCGGAAGATGGTGCCCTTCACGAATAAGGAAAAGGCTGAGATGCATTTAATTTACGGAGCGGCAGATGGAAATGGTGCAGAGGCACAACGAATGTACGGAGAGCGATTTCCCAACAGGCGGTTGCCTAACCGCAAAACTTTCGAGCGCTTGCACAGACAGTTGTGTGAGACGGGATCATTTCTCGCTTCCCGGTCGAATGCAGGTCGTGCAAAAAAGGACGAATCAGTAGTTGTTGCAAAAGCCATTCTGGATGTAGTAGCGGCGCAGCCAAGTACAAGTACACGAACAGTGGCTAGGCAGGTGGATACCTCACAGTCCATGACTTGGAGGGTACTGAAGGATGAACATTTGCTCCCGTTTCATGTGCAACGAGTCCAGAAACTGTCTCCAGGGGATTATCCAAATCGTATTGAATTCGCCCGCTGGTTTCTGCAGCAGAACGCGCTAAATCCACATTTTGGACGAACTGTGCTTTTCACCGATGAATGTACCTTCACACGTGAAGGTACATTTAACACACACAATGCACATGTATGGGCGGATGTCAATCCACATGCTACGTATCCACATGCTCATCAGAGACGCTTTTCCATCAATGTTTGGGCAGGAATCCTCGGAGACCACCTAATCGGACCGTACCTTCTTCCTGAACGCCTCAACGGTAAAATATACCTCACATTTCTGCAACATGTGCTGCCAGACCTGTTAAACGTTGTTCCTCCACGCATCCGGCGGGTCATGTGGTTCTAGCACGATGGAGCGCCTGCCCATTACGTACGAGACATCCGCAAATATCTGGACATCCCATTTCCGAACAGATGGATTGGTCGAGGTGGTCCTGTTGCTTGGCCTGCTCGCTCGCCAGATCTTTCACCCCTCGATTTCTTTTTTTGGGGACAATTGAAGGCTCTTATGTATGAGACACCCATTGAATTCCCCGAGGAACTGGTCGCCAGACTTTCCGCCGCTGTAGGGGAAGTGCTCGAAAAGCCTGATGTTTTCGCGAATGTTCGCCGTTCCATTCTTCGCCGTTGTTCTGCGTGCATAACCTCTGGTGGTCACAATTTTGAACATTTATTGTAATTACATGTTACTAAATATGCTTTGGTAACATAATCCTAATTTGTGTCTTTTTACCTCGTATCACAGCACACAATGTGTGGACATGGTAAACTGAACTGTGCTCAGGAGTAGAAATTTCAAACCCCTCTCCCCAGAAACTTAACCACGTCTAACGATTCAGATTTTGGGCTGAAAATTTAAGTCTAAGCTTTAGAAAGCATTTAATGAGACACAAAAAATAACGGTATAAAATAGTTGTTCGTTACTCCAAAGTCTAAAGCGCCCTCTATCGGAATTTTTTGAAAATTTTCTTTAAAATTTATTTTCAAGAAAATACTGACATAAAGAATAATTTTAGCAAAACGCGGCAGTAGTTAGAGCCTAATCTACGACACAAAGATCGGGAATAACTGATTTTTGCTCTGGGGGGAGAAGGGTTTCAAATTTCAAATTTCAGTTTACGCTACTTAACTACTCGTTAGGACTCAGATTTTTAGATCAAAATTTAAGTTTAAGTCTAAGCTTTCGAAATCATTTAAAGAAATACAAAAAATAACGTTAAAAATAGTTGTTTGTTACTCCAAAGTCTAAAGCGCCCCCTATCGGCATTTTTTTAAATTGAACTTTAAAATTTTATTTCAAGAAAATACTGCCATAAAGAAAATTTTTTGCAAAAACCGCAAACGAATCGACCAATTTTTCCATTTTTTATAATCATTTGAAATTTCGGACCCTAAACTTTAATGCCCCCTATCTCCTTGGGAATACGTCTGGGACCCAAGTCTCCTATTTAATATTATTTGCCTTTAAGTGTACTATAACCCCTTAAAGTTCTGCCCATCTTTTATGAATCACCCTGTATAATAATTTTTTAATTTTAAAAAATAACGTAATACTGAAAAATTAATAGTTTCCTTTATTTCCTTCATGAAGTGTAAAAGAAGAGAAAAAATATATGTATTGGAAAATTAAAAAAATATTACAACTGTATTTTTAAAAAAAGGATACCCATATTTTTTTCGGAAACTATTCTTAAAAAATCCCATTAGCTGGAAATGAAAAAAAATGCATTGAAAAAAACACACACATTAAATTAAGTCTTACATGTATTTATGGCGACAATTTTTAAGTAATATAACTTCACTTTCCAATAAAAGTGGACTTACCTTTTTCTTTATTATTATTATTAAAATCTAAAGAAAGAGAATTATTTGATATTATGAGAGAAAAAAATTACAGATAATATTTAAAATAAAGAAAAATAGAAAAAACAATGTTACTACGTCATAATTAGATAATATTTAAAAATAAAGACAACTAGAAAAAACTGTGTTACTGCATCATAATTTTTAAATAATATGACTTCGCTTTCCAATAAAAATGGTCTTACCTTTTTATTATTATTAAAAATCTAAAAAAGAGAGTTATTTTATATTATGGAAGAAATAAATTATAGATAATATTTAAAATAAAGAAAATACAATAAAAACAGTGTTATCGTATATATGAATAAATATTTACCATTCTTCCGTCCACGGTATGTTTTCTCTTTTGGCGATGGGATAGCGGTACTTTTCGTCAGAACTTTACCGTTTGAACTATAGCGGCCCGGAAATGAAGTTAGACGCTTTAAACTGATATCTTAAACACAGTTTTGCACCTTACTTCAACATCGGGCCCTTTCTTTTTTTTTTTCGGTCTCTTTTTTTACTTTTCTATTTCCTGTTTTTAATGAAAATAAATACAAAAAACAAAGTATACATACAAATATACAATATTGTTCCCACAGTGCAACATGTTTTTCCTGAAGAAATACACTTTGAAAATACATCCATTTTTTATATATTAATGCAAAATAAAAACATATAATGACATATAAAACAACATTGCATATAAAACACACCACTACACGATAAAAAATAATTGGGTGATAGAAGGTCAAAAAGAAGATACATATAAATACACATAAGTAGGATATTATAACACAAATTTAAGTACACATAAATGTATTTTTAGTACATAAATTCTATTACATCACTAACTTCCTCATACCAGGATTTAAATAACTTGGTACCCCCAAAACATGAAAAACACCCAAATCCTGGGTCACAACAATAATGAGCAAAATGCCCATATTTTTTGAAACAGTCATCAGTCTCCAAAATATCAAAGATGGGTCTTTTTTTACATCGACTACACCACTTATGCGTGTTGAATAGTTTTTCGAACAGCTGGTCAGGAGTTCCTCTAAATATCATGTGCTTCGTTTCAACCTAATGGCTCACCGTCGGGTAGTACTCGCTGTTAACATAACATTGTGCACACATAGCCGGGTATTTTTCATTTCCAGATTTTCTGAGGGAGACTATATTTTTTTCTATCAAATGTTTGCAAACTAGAGGCTCACTCCCAAAGTATTTGTGCACCCAGGAGCTGCCCTTTATAATAGAAAAAAACCACCTCGGAAAAGGACGGCTGTATTTTATGCTCTTTTCGAAGCCAAAATAGTCGTCAGCTTCTTTAGAAAATAAAGGAATCTCGATTGGTGGAAAGTCTATTAGGTTTGGATAGTCCTTAATTAAATCCCTTTTAATCGAGGCTGGTAACTGCAATTCTTTAATGTGATGTGGAAACTGTGTTGCATTGACAATCACCTTTTTACAAAGGTGTTGTAATTTTTTTACAGCATTTCCACCTGTAACAAAAAATATATGTATATATACTTGATAGAAAAAACTTTTTTTTATTTTTTAGGTTTTTCTTTATTCGAAATCTTCGGGCCAAACTCTGGAAAGCCTTTCACCTTCGTAGCACATAGTGCACGCCCGGGGGTCTTGACAGCATTCGTGTGGGAAAGTGCCGTACCTTTTGTGGCACTCATTAGGCGTATATATGCTATACAGGGGCGATTGTTTACAAGAGTGGCACCAAGCAGTGGGATCCTTAAACAAAATCTGGAAAAGGGTGTCGGAGGGACCCCTGTAACAATAATGATAATAGTACTTAGAGATTTTCCCCTCTTCTTCTAAGCAGTGGCCGCACACATGCAGATATTTCCTCCCTTTTTTAGGGTTCTTCGGGAATTTTACAAATAGCCTACTAACAAAATGAATAACTTCATCGAGTGTAATAAAGTCTTTTTCGATCCATGGATTAAAGAAAATCGTACCAAAAATTTTTTGGAGTAAATCACCCCGTATTCTATTTTAAATTCTATGAGAGCGCACCACTCCCCTTCGGGGTCATATGGTTGGATTATTACGGGTTTAAATTCGAGGAGGTCAACATAATTTTTTTTAATAAGGGTCTTTAAAGTATCAGGAAGTTCGAGTCTATTTGCATCGCGTCAGTGAGGCAACACATTTATTATGTGTTTCAAACATATACTTTTTAAGCTCTGTACGCTGGCTGGAAAAAGAAAGGAAAAAATACATTGTTTTTTGTTTCATCTTTAAAAAAGACACACATTAACCTCCTCAGCCCTGATGACGCTTGGAGTTGACACTAAAAAAACATCCATTAAATTAATTCAAATGCTTTAAGAATCATTAAAAACTTTTATAGTAATTTTTAAACAAGGTTTTTTTTTTTTTTTTTTTTTTTTTTTTTTTTTTTTTTTTTTTTTTACTGTCTCGTAAAATTCGTCTCAGGACTGCGGAGGGTAAATTTTATCAAATAAAAAAAAAAATTACATCATTTCAAAGTAGCGTAATGACCATAACTAAATGACTGTATCCCGTCATCACCCAAATATTTTTTATCGTAGTACGAGCAGAGAGCGCTTTTATTATGTAAATACGTATATAACGTATGATGTTTTGATCCTATAAAACATTGTTTATTTTTAAAACGCACGTCATTCAACAAGGTACTTTTATAAGTATCAAAATTATATGTTTTAACAACGGCTTTTTACATCCCTTTCGCCGTTTTTTTACATCGATCCCCACCATAAGATAAAGCATACTGTTTAGCTTTTAGGCCGACGAATTCTACTACTGGATCGGTGCTTTCAAATTTTAGTAAACCTAATTTATTTTTATTTTCAGTGCTGTATAGCACGTGGTGTGGAGGAAAGTTACTGGTATCTATAATATGTGCAAATTTCTCTTTCAAATCTCGAAAAATGTCCTCGGTTTTTACGTGAAGGTACAAAGAATCTGTGTCAACATAAAAAAGATGTACGTCTTTTTTGTATATTTTTTTGAAATTATTGTAGTAAAGTTCATACATGTGAAGCTTACTCAACTCTAAAATGCAAAACCCCGCATAAATGGGTTTGTTTAAAATGAGTTGTGGAATGTGCATTTTGAATAGAGTCAAATTTTCATTCACCGGTTCGAAAAAATCTAGTAAGGGACTCGCGAGATGTTTTTCACATGTCTTCTCATTTAAAGCGGCCAAAATTCGCTGCTTCTTTCTGACGTTCAACATTAATCGCCCATAAAATGAATTAACTAATCTCTTGTAAAAAGTTTTTGCGAAGTCGTCGGGGGCTCTTTTTCTTTTTTCATGCAAAAACTCAATTTAAGGTTTTAGCCAAGGAGATTGTTTAAATGCTAATATTCTATGAATATGCTTTAATTTCATTCCTAAATTTAAATAACATTGTAAATTACGATAATGTACGATATAGTTTGTTTTCGGATAAAAGTTGGGCGTTAATTTCCGACTCGGAAGCGTATGTTTTAACCCGAATTTATCGCATAGTTTTTTCGAATATTCGGACAGCATCTCGTATTTTATAATTAAATGATTGGGAGCCGGAGGGAGGTCATTTGTAAAATCATGGATACCTACCGGGCATTCTAGGTCGCATTCGATAAAAAATCCCACGTCCGATTCCGCCCCGTAATCATACACATTAAAATTTTTAACCGCTTCTTTTTCAAGCCAAGTAAAATTTCCTTCTGGCAAGTATTGTTGCATAGAGTGACCATATAGATTTATTGCGTCCAACGGTAGAATAAAACTATTCCGTATTGCCTTATTATAAGTTTCCGGTACAAGGGGATTATTTGCACAAACGTACCGTTCCCCCAAAAGACAGATACCCCCTCTAATTTGGCTCTCAAACCACAAATAATCATCGACATTATGCAATAATTCTAATTCTATTTTCGTAAATTTTAACCCTGCATTCCATGTAAGTTGGGCAGAAGTGAGAAAGTGTACCGGGTCTAACTGGAAATTCTCCATGGTCATCCTACAAAACGATGTGAATACCTCTGCCAGCAGCACGACATCTAAATTTGTGTATAATTCTAAATATTCCCCTAAGTTACGGCAGCCGAAAGCTTCGTAAACCAATTTGGCATGTTTGTACTCTTCCTGACTGAAGGAGGAGTTCGTCAAAACGTTAAAGAAAGATTCAATAGGGGGTAGATGAGGGGTTTTTAATTTTTCGATATCAGTTAAGAAAGAATATGGAAAAACACCTTTACGTTTCAATAGGGGATGTAACATTTCGTTTTCAAAAAAACTATTAAATATTTTAAAATCGTGATCAGAATTTCGCAAATTGTCTACTAGCTTCTCCAAAGACAAAAAATTGATAACTATCTAGAAATTTCAAATTGTCTAACGTGAACATTAAAAATTTCTCCGTGGTACATGGGATGATTTTCATATCGTTTGCGTAATTTTGAGGTATGTTTTTTAGTATAAATTGGGTGTCGTAGTTTTTGGAATTATGTATTATTACCGGAATGAAGTATCTAGCCCTGTAATTTAAGTTGCACGCTTGGTGAACTAAACCCCGGATAACGCCGGAATTATGGCAATGGTCAACACATTTGACGTCACCGCTTTTAAAACGGACACCACAGATGTGACAAATTCCCGGATTGAAACCACGCTCCTCTTTAGGAGTTTCATTTAAATGCATTTTTCTGATAAAATTATCGCTAACCTCCTGTAACGTAGCTAAAAATTCTCCAATGGCATTCGATCCTACAAAATATTCATGAAATACAATCTCGTCCGAGGGTCCTATGACTAAAAGAGTGTAGCTGATCGCCTCATGCAACTCTAGAGACGCCGAATAACTTACAGAAGGGTCAGGAAGGACAGTGTCGATTTTTTTCGTCAATGCCTCGAAATCGGCATATATCGCATACTGATGATACAAGCATTTACTAAGGTCGGTAAATTTAATGTATTTATTTTCTGGAATGCATAATTTTTGCGGTTTATTGGAAATACACAAAGTTTTGTGCCTCTCGAGTGCCTCCCGTTTTGTAAGCCCGCAAAGACATTTTTTACAGAAAAAACGCTCATTATTCCCCCTATTCATAAGGGCGTTAAATCTTTTTATCAAAAAGTAATGTCTCCTGAATAATAAAAGGTCGATTTCTAAAAATGACGGATTCTGTTCGCTGAAATAATACGCGCATTTTAGCTTCGTATCCGAAAACATTTATGCGCAAACGATTCGCTTTTTCGAAAGATTTAATTTGACATACTCGAGCAGGAAATGATAATTTTTTTGTATCAAAATTCCTAAGTTTTTTTTATACGACGCTGCCCGGCACACATTTGATTTAATCGGGTAAACTGCGGCGGCCACGCAATACAAGAAGCAGCGTTCGTCCTCGCACTGTATATTTATTAACGCTTTTTTATTTTTCAATCGTTGCGGTAAAATCGCATTTTTACAACCCCCTCTGCGCGCACGGTAGTTTCCGATATTTACACCCAAGAAAGAAATACGTTTAATAACCCACCCAGACCCATTGTGAGTGAAACACTCAACTGATCTTAATATTCTACTGAAATATCTGTCGATAGCTTCCAGTATTTGGAAGCGAGAAAGTATCCTTTCTGCATGAGAACAGAAATAAAATTGTTGTACCACTTCCCCTTGGCTATCATCCCACTTTGTAAAAATTATTGAAATGCAAATAATAATTCTAAGTCTTAAACTGATAAACCTATTTAAAATATTATATATTTCTTCCCGTGCATCACGATACAAAGTGTGCGGATCCACATAATTTACTACAGCTCGGTACGATCTCGCGTATCCCCGAAAGGACGAAGCACGAGCTAAAAATTGCATTATTTACGGTTAACATGCATTAAGAAACTTGCACATATTTTTTTCATTTAACTGTTTACTACATGTAATTTGTAATCAAAAAATTTAAAAATACATTGTGCGGACTATTTTAAACTAGTGTCTAAGCTAATTACGGATAATGTTATGTCCAGTTTTAATTATTCGCCACATTTTTTTACGTGGTCAACTACCGCATCGACCCCTTTTTGGAATAAACCCAACTGGCTCAAACTAATGTTGAACCGATTTTTTACCTCAAAACGCTCCTGCCCGTACCTAGCGATATTTAAATACCACGAATTTTTAAAAGTTTTCAATTCGAGGTAAAGCCCTTCCCCCACATTGACACACAGGGGAATTAAATTATTAAATTTTTTAATGGACGGGGGAGCCAAGTCGATGTCGACTTTAGGTTTCTTTAGCTCAGGTTCATGTCTATCACCGTCCTCCGCAAGGGTGTTGAAGAAGCGGCTCTTTTTACTTGTCATCGATCCTAAATAATTAAATTAAAAACTGTAAAAAATTATTTTTAAAAAAAGGAACTCACACATGCGTTCTACCTAAAAAATTAAAGAAGGAGAGGGAGACAATTAAAATTCTTACCAGAAGCTCCGGCATTCATCATTAATCCAAAAATGTATGGCACAAATGTATATTAATATACCAATGTTAGTTACGACAAATAAGGTATTAAATTATTTCGGATGACTGGCAGCTTACGCTTCTGCGGAAAATATAAGCGAATAATCTTTCAGAGTCCCTTATTTATAACGCTCATTTATTGATTTATCCTGCATAGTTTCATCTGTCTTCTTTTCAAATCTTTAAACAAACACGTACAATAACAACCACAATAGTAAAATCGTGATAAACGACCGGTGTATCTTATCCCATTTCAGTTTCTATAAGAAACAATTTCAATGAAAACGTATTCATTCAAACTTGCATGCTCTGAGCTATCTATTATCACATTTTTCATAATTGCTTCTTTTCAGAATTGATTTCAGGACGCGTATAATTTTCCGAATCATTTAAAAAAAATTTTCCCCTCCCGATTTTACAAATAAAGAGGTTCTCGACCCATACAGTAAGATGATTTTCTATTCTGAAAATCACGTTCATATCGCATACTAACTTTATTCGTTTTCTCGTTTTCATAATAAAGCGTTATATACTTTCCATTTATGTTCTTCAAAGTACCCGTTTTTTGTAGTTTTTTTTGTTTTGTGGAGACGAAACGAATCTTTATTTCCCCCCATATACGTTCACGTGTCTCATAAACTGATGAATGTAAATCAATACTAGAACACGAAAAGTTTAAAAAAACATCCACCCGCATTTTATCAAATTCTATAGATACTTAGCTGGAAAGAATGTAATGCATTTTCCACAAAAGTTACTTATTTTTCTTCCATCCTATTAGTTTTTTTAAACATTTTAACAAAAAGAAAGTCTTTAGAATTTTACTTTATGTTGAAACAAACGTCATCTGAGGTACAGTTTATATAATTGTATATTTCTATAAAATAGAGACCCCTGCTCGCAATTCCGCTTTTCCCCAAAAAAATGTATACAATAATAAGGATCTTGTTCAGCCGCATATACATATTATTCCTTAAATGAAAGGATTTTTTAAACCAAACATTCATATTTGATTCTTTTAATTCATTTGAGTATCGCACTCGATTTGTTTCAGAATAACTCAACAACTATTGATAATCTCCATTCAGTTTTTTTCTTTTACATACATCGAAATATAGCAATTGCATTTCAGAACAATAAATTTTAAATTAAACAAAAGTAGTAAAAAATCCTTTAAATATACTAGCGTTTTCCTTTTTTTTAAAAAAACGAGCCTTATTATCACTCGACTTTACATAAAAAACAATGACGATCATCCGTTATCCTTCCATTTGAATGACAAGCACTTTCCGGACATTTATCGATGTTTTAATGTGTCACGTTTTTAATTTCTTCGTCTAATAAACAAAATTCAATAGAACGCAAATTTCTTTCAAGCTTTCAATTCAAGTATTTGTAAAATTAAAAAACGGATGTTCAGTTTTCATTTTTTTCACGTCCTTCTTTCTTTAGACAGTCTTGCACACAAACAAAAGCTTTCATTCCTTCAATTTAAGAAGATAGCGATCTGACAGACGTACTTTCTTTTACATTCATTTCTTAAGACTTGGCAGAAAAATTGAGATTGTGCTTGCAGAATCTAGATCCTTACTTTTCTATACTACTCGCACTTTTAATGTTTTGCAGCAGTATTTTTAAATATAAATGATAAATAAATTTGTTAAAAACCAGTTATATGAAAAAATTCAAAACTTATTGGATTTTATACAGCCTGTAAACGGCGTATATCCAGCGCTAACCCTGAGGAGTTATAAAACTTCGTTTCAAACAGTGTTTCATCGTTTGTGTTTTTTTATTCTATTACAGCGTTAGCAGTACATACTACATATCACGAAATTTTTCTTTAAAATTATTGAATTCATACCAGAAAAATCTGCATAACAGTTTTGTTTGATTTTATTAAAAGATAATTTTTTCATCTTATAAAGCAGAAATTAAAATTTGTGAGGGAATTATTTCTTTCGTGAATTTTTTTTTTTTTTTTTTTTTTTTTTTTTTTTTTTTTTTGTGCTTTTTCGAAAACATAAAAAATGCGATATCGTTATTTTACTTTTGTTTAGTATGATTGGATTATCCTCGATAATTGCATTACTAAGGATTCTCGTAAAATAAATATTTATTCTTTTTCTACACTATTTTATTCCTTTCTAAATATAAAGGGAAACTTGAGGGCATTGGACACAAACAATAAATATCTTTTTCTAAGAGATAAGAATATCTCTAGAGTGTTTTTTGAATCATGAAATTTCTCAAGCTTAAGGATAGAGTGCACGGATAAATTTGTGTTATAAATTCGCGCCTTTTTTTACATGACAGTATTTTATGATGATTATACAAAGGGTGAGTCATAAATATCGAAACAATAGGCTAATTCCTGAAATATTGCCACTAGACAAATACTTCCAGTTGTAAAATTTCATAAAAAAGGTGAAATTTTACATAAGGTATGTTGTAATTCCATGGGGGGTCTATTTCAAAACATACGAAAATTAAATTTTTATACGGTCCCCGTAGGATAAAAATTTCAATTAGGAAAAGTTTTCTTATCCAGTCCTGAATGAGACACAAAAATTGCATCTTCATATATTCAAAACTCGCTGAATTATAGCCATTAAAATAATTTATCAGGTTTTAAGGGATTAGACGCAAATTGAAATGTGCGTGATTGAAAAAACAATGTTACTTTAACAATTCTAGGAAATGTGTAAAAAATCTATATATGGAGTTAGAATTTCTTTTTCTTTTTTTGTGATGGTTAGCTATACAATTTGATTAAAAAAGAAAAAAAAAACGCTTTTTAAAATTTCACGTACAATTTATAAAAAATTCATAGGTTAGTTCTGGTTTAAAGGAGATAATGAAAAATCGTTAAAATTAAACCATTAAAATTAAAACATTATTTATAGGATTTCGGTTTCTTTCCATTTATTTAAAGATGAAAATCTGAATTTAGTTTTGTATCAAGTTTTTTTTTCAATATTTATTAAAAAATTATTTAAAATATTTATTGAAAAAATAATAAAACTTTTTAAAATATCATATTTTCAAAAGTAAATATTTTTTTCAAATTTGGCGAAACAAAACCAAGGTAAAATAATCCAAAATGACAAGTTTTAAATTCTTTTTTCTTTAACAATTCTTAACTTTTAACAATTTAAAGACAAGAAATAGTGGGTAAAAAATTCATTATGCAGAAAAACGAATTGTACTGTTTAAATGTTCGTCAGTTATTTAAAAGAATGTGTTTTCTAAGATGAAGATTAAGACTTTTTTTTTTTTTTTAGTTTAGCTGTCGCAAATTCATGCTTTTCATCGTCTTGGGAAGGCTGTTAAAAAATTTATATTGTGGACCCACGCCCGGCCAGGACCGAGACGTTACTTTTTTCTGAAGGCTCGCCTGGCTGAGCCTAATGTATTTTTCATAGCGGAGGTCCGAGGTCTGCACTGGACGAAAGTTACAATCTTGTGTCGGACAATCTGTATTAAAATCACTGTCTCTGACTGACCTTATGAAATTGCTATTATTAAATTGCTTTTTTTGCGTAAGATGTGATAATGCTAGATAATCTAATAAATATTTTATGTATAAAGTACTATGAAATATTTGCCTTATGAAAATTTGTAAGCGATATATTTATTACACATATTATTGTTATTTTTGTTATTTTTTTAAAACACAAAAAATGCAATATAGCTGTTTTATTTTTCTTTAGTTTGATTGGGTTATCGTCGATAATTGCATTACGAATGTTTATCGTAAAATAAATATATGTATATTTTTTCTACACTATTTTAGTCTTTTCTAGATATAAAAGAGAAACATGAGGTCATGGGTCATAAATAATGTAATTCTTTTTCTAAGAGGTTTTTGAAGCATAGGAAATTCCTCAAGCGTAAGGCAATAATGCATGAATAAATATGTGTTATAATTTTATGATTTTTTCTACATAACAGTATTTTATGATCATGATATACAATAATGATAGTTTCGTCAGAAGTTAGTTTTATAGAATTATTATTTTTACCCAATGCAAAAACCTGTAGATTGAATTAACAGGTTTCTATACATTTTAATATAAATGTATTTAAAAATATTTTTTTTTTCCATTATCATAATTATATTATCATATTTTTATGCCTAATAGCAGAATAAAAAAGAACTAAGCCTTTTCTTTTTATGAATATGCACTTTTTAATGTTTGCAGCAGTACATTTAAAGAAAAATCTTTGATAAATATAACTGTTGAAATCCAATTCTTTAAAAAAATTCAAAACTTATTTACCAAGTAACGGTAAAAATAATAATAATAATAATAATAATAATAATAAGGATTTTACGCTGCCTGTAAGCGACGTATATCCAGTGCTCATTCTGACGAGTTCAAAACTCCGTTTTGAATAATGTTTGGTCGTTTGTGTTATTTTTTTTCTATTACTAAACAGCATTGGCAGTGCATAATACATCACACAAAGTTTTTATTCAAATTATTGAATTCATACCGGAAAAATCTGTATGACAGTTTGTTTGATTTTTTTTTAAGAATAATATCCCATCGTATAAAGCAAAAATAAAAATTTGTGAGGAAAATATTTCTCTCGTGTATTTTTTTTTGTTTGTTTGTTTGCGATTTTTCTAAGACATAAAAAAGCAATATCATTATTTTACTTTTTTTAGTGTGATTGCGTTATCGTCAATAATTGCATTACCAAGGTTTCTCGTATAATATATACCTATGTATTTTCTACATTATCTTATTCCATTCTAGATAAGAGAAACATGAGGGCATTGGTAACAAACAATATAATTCTTTTTCTAGGAGATAAGAATTTTTCTGTTGTGTTTTTTGAAGTAGGGAATTTCTCAAGCATAAGGCAATAATGCATGAATAAATCTGTGTTATAACTTTATGATTTTTGTCTACATGACTGTATTTTATGATCATGATATACGATAGAGTTTGCTTCGCAGAATTAAGTTAACAGACGTATTATTTTTACTCAAGGCAAAAAGCCGTTGATTGAATTAAGATATTTCTATGCATTTTAATATAAATGTTTTTTTTATATTTTTTCTTTCATCATATTTTTATACCTAATAGCATAATAAAAAAGAACTAAAACTTTTTTTTTAGATGAATATGCACTTTTTAATGTTTTTCAGCAATATTTATAAAGAAAATTTTTTGATAACTATAATTGTTAAAATTCACTTACTAAAAAAAAAAAAAAAAAAAAAAAAAATTAAATATGTTAAGGTAAAACAAAATAAGGATTTTACGCAGCCTGTAAACGACGCATATCCAGCGCTCACTCTGATGTGTTATAAAAATCCCTTTTTTAATAATATTTGAGCGTTTGTGTTATTTTTGGCTATTACTGCACACCGTTGGCAGTGCATAGTACATCACACGAAAGTTTTATTTAAATTATAGAATTCATACCAGAAAAAAATGTATAAAAGTTTCGTTTGATTTTATTAAAAGAATATTTTGCCATCTTATAAAGCAAAAATAAAAATTTATGAGGGGAAGATTTATTTCGTGTATTTTTTTATTTATTATTTTTTTTTCTGACTTTTCCAAGACGTAAAAAAACGATAACGTTATTTTACTTTTCTTTAGTATGATTGGGTTATCGCCAATAATTGCATTACCAAGGTTTCTCATAAAATAAATAAATATGTTTTTTTACATTATTTTGTTCCTTTGTAGATATAAAGGTAAACATGGGGGCATTGGCAACAGCAATAGAAATCTTTTTCTATGAGATGAGTTTTTCTCTGCAATGTTTTTTGAAGCAGGACATTTCTCAAGCATAAGGCAATAATGCATGAATAAATATGTGTTATAACTTTATGCCTTTTTTTACATGACAGTATTTTATGATACGATACAGATTGCATCGTCAAAACTTTGTTTTATGGAAATATAAGTTTTACTCAGTGCAAAAAAGTTGTTGATAGAATTAACATATTTCTGTTAATAGAATAAATATCTAAAAGGCATTTATATTACAATTATCACAATTAAATCAGCTTATTTCTTATGCCTAGTAGCAGAATTAAAAAATATATATACTAAAACTGTTTTTTAAGATGAGTATGCACTTTTTAATGTTTTGCACTTGTATTTTTAAAGAAAAATATTTGATAAAAATAATTATTGAAATTCTGTTATTTAAAAAATTCAAAACCTATTTTTAATAAGTAAAGGTAAAACAAAATAAGTATTTTGAGCAAACTGTACACAACGTATATACAGCGTTCCGAGCGAAGGGTTAAATACTTCGTTTTAAACAATGTTTGACCATTTATCTAATTTTTTGTTTATTACTAGATAGCGTTGCAAGTGATAATGCATCTTGCGAGTTTTTTATATAGAAAATTATTTAATTCATACCAGAAAAAATTATACAGCAGTTTTAATTGATTTTATTTAAAGAATAATTTGCCGTCTTATAAAGCAACAATAAAAAATTGCAAGCAGTGTTCTCGCTGACATTTGACCAACGTTAGTAATTTGGCTAATTAAAAATGAAAAACATTCGCCCAATGAGAAAAGTATTAGCAAAATACATTTGCCATGTTGCGCACACTCAAAAAAAAAAAAATTAATTCTTTAATGTATTCCCTTTTTTTCAATATGTTCTAAAACAACCCAAGTTTTTATAACTGTGGCAGCGATTGTTCTTAATCTAATTTCAACTAATCCGCTACAAACATTTTAAAAAAATGTATACATTAAATATATATGCATATGTACGGAAAGCGAAAAAGAAAAAAAAGAGAAAGCAAAAATTGAGCACTAGCAATTTGGCGAATCTAATCGCTTGTTTACTCGCCAAATGAAGAATTTAGTCGCAATTTGGCGCATTGGCGAGCGACAGCGAGAACACTGGTTGCAATCAAAATATTTCTATCATGTGCGTTTTTTACTTACCCATCATACGTATAGGGTAAGTCTTGCAATCGTTTTGAAAATCGAAAAAAGAATTTTGACGGATTTACCCGTTTCAGATATTGCTGATTCCGAAAAACATATTTTTAGAAAAAAAATGTTGCCGTCCGCTCGTCTGTGTGTCTGCCTGTAACCGCACTATCTCCCGAACAAATTGAGATAGAGACTTGAAATTTTGTATGTACTTAGTATATAAGAATGGGTCGAAGCCTATTTAATATCAGTAACCTAGCTTATCAGGAACTATTTTCGTAAACTTCGTTCTGATGAAAGGTATATAAAAATTTTCGAAAGTTTTTATTTTAAGGACTGTACGTAAAAGGCAATAAAATAACACAAATTTTGCATAAAAAAACGAGGTCGATCGGGTTATTAGTTATCGAGATATGTGTAATCCTGTTTTCCAAATTTTTCGATTTTTCATGACCCTGTATTTCATTCAAATTTCAATTCACAGGTATGTTTTTATTGGAAATGAGACGCTTAATCCAACACAGTAAATTTTTAGTTAATATGATTATTATTTTTTGAGTCATAAGGATGTTTCTTTTACGCAATTCGGTACTACTCGAGTATTTTGGCGTTTTATATAATTAGTCAAAATTGGCTCATCAGCAATTCATTAATGGAGCATTATTGCATGTTAAAACTATTTATTTATGCGTTTAAATTTTATTTTGGAGTTGCCATAAACACGCGTTTTATTTTCATTTTTTATATTATGATGGGTATGTATAAGCCCCGCAACGACTAGTTTTGTTTGTGATATTTTTCAAATATAAAATCTGTGGTATCGCTATTTTTCATTAGTATGGTTGGGTTGGGATGAATAATTACTTTAGCAAAATTTCTCGTAAAAAATATATATTTTTTTACACTATCACATTCCTTTTCAGATATAAAGGGAAAAATGAGGGCATTGGCAACAAACAACAGAATTCTTTTTCTAAGATATGAAAATTTCTCTTGCATGTTTTTTTTTTCTCTGAAGCAGGAGTTTTCAAGCATAAGATGATAATGCAAGAATAAATCTGTGTTATAACATTATGATTTTTTTTTCTGCAGACAGTATTTTATGGTGATGATATACGATACGGATTACATCGTCAAAAGTTTATTTTATAGAAATATTATTTTTACTATTTATACCGAAACTATTAATTTAGCATTTTTAGTATAACTAATTTTTCAATTAATTTTCAGCAGTGGAATTACGCTTGAAATTATTGAATATTTAATAAGTGACTATCGCATTGCTAACAAGTCGTAGAACAAAAATTGTGAAAAAAAAATGCCCGTGCCGGAGATCGAACCCGGAACCTTTGGAATAGCACTCCAAGTGCTCTACCATTTAAGCTATGAGAGCGATGCCCATCATGTCATTTCTCACTTACATTTTGTTGGTAAGGCTGCAACTGCAGCACAAGATGCTAACGTTTACCTGAGCACATAATCCTGTGACGTAACATGAGACACAAATAACATAGCATCGGTGAATATAACATTTTAATTGTAATTAATTTTCAGCAGTGGAATTACGCTTGATATTATTGAATATTAATATTAATATGTGACTATCACATTGCTAACAAGTCGTAGAACCAACATAGTGAAAAAAATGTCCAATGTCATATTCTATTACTAAACAGCGTTGTCAGTGCATAATGCATCTCAAGAAATTTTTATTTGAAATTATTTTTTTCATAGAAGAAAAATTTGTATAATTGTTTTCTTTGATTTTATTTAAAGATTAATTTTGCATCTCTATAAAGTAAAATTAAAAATTTGTAAGGGAAATATTTCTTTCGTGTATGTTTTTTTTGCTAAAATACAAAAAAAGGAGATATCCTTATTTTTTTTTAGTATGATTGGGTTATTGTCCATAATTGCATTACCAAGGTCTCTCGTAAAATAAATAAATATGTTTTTTTTCTGCACTATTTTGTTCCTTTCTAGATATAAAGGGAAACATGAGGGCATTGGCAAAAAACAATAGAAATCTTTTTTCTAGAAGATAAGAATATTTCTGTTGTGTTTTTTGAAGCAGGAAATTTCTCAAGCGTAAGACAATAATGCATGAATAAATCTGTGTTATAACTTTATGATTTTTTTGACATGACAGTATTTTATGATGAAGATATATGATACAGAGTGCATCGTCAAAAATTTTTTTAATTTGTTTTATAGACGTATTTATTCTACAATTTATATAGAAACTATTAATTTAGGCTCAAAATATATGGATCTAAAACATTAAAACCTCTTAACCTTTGCAGCAACTGAACCCGGTTTTGGGATAACTAAATTTAATACCAAACGGCAATAATAATATTTTTATAAAATTTTGCTTATACAATAAAACTTGAATTAAGGATTTAAAAATGTCTAAAAAATTTGTTTGTGATTTCTGGTGTCAGTTGATAATTTCACATTTTACTATCAGATTTTTACCCGTGCCGGAAAGGGTTAAAACATCAAACTTTGAACCCTTAACATAAATTAAAGCAATCACAAATTTAAGAGTTCTAAACAAGTAAATAATCTAAAATTTCTCAAAATTTTGTATTGTGAAAAATTTAAGCGAATACTTATAAATATTTCTTACTTTCTTGATCACGCTGTCTTGAAGGCATTTGGCAAACTTTGATGAAACAAAACATTTATTTTATGAGCAAATCAACTTCGATGTTGCCATTTATTTGTTTAATTTGAGCACAAAAAAAATCAACTATTAAGATGACATTTGAAAATGTTTCTTAATGCACACATCTGACATAATTTTTTTTTTATAAGGAAAAAAACAGACAAAAAGGACGTTGGAACCGAAGAGGGCAAAATGAGAAATAAAATTGAATTAATTATTTGATAGTGTCATTCTTTTAGCAATTAGTATTTAAATTGCTTTATATATGTAAGATGTAATAATACTAGATATTACAATATATGTTCTAAATATCTAGTACTAAGAAATATTATCCTTATGAAAATTTGTAAGTGAATTATTTCTTTCACGTATACTTTCTTTTATTTTGTAAATTTTATAAAACATAAAAAATGCAATATCGCGATTTTATTTTTCTATAGTATGATTGGGTTACCGTCGATAATTGCATTACCAAAGTTTCTCTTAAAATAAATATTTATGTTTTTTTCTACACTGTCTTATTCCTTTCTAGATATAAATAAAAGCATAGGGGTATTCGCAACAAACAATAGAACTCTTTTTATAGGAGATAAGTTTTTCTCTAAAATGTTTTTTGAAGCAGGAAATTTCTCAAGCATAAGACAATAATGCATGTGTAATTTGTGTAAGTCTGTGGTATAACTTTATAATTTTTTTTCTACATGACAGTATTTTAGGATCATGATATACGATACAGATTACTTCGTCAGAAGTTAGCTTTATAGAATTATTATTTTTACTCAATGCAAAAACTGTATATTGAATTAACATATTTCTATACATTATAATATAAATGTTTTTAAAAATATTTTTTTTTTTCATTTTCATAATTATATTATTATGTTTTTATGCCTAATAGCAGAATAAAAAAAACTAAAACTTTTTTTCTATGAATATGCACTTTTTAATGATTTGCAGCAGTATTTTTAATGAAAAATCCTTGATAAATAATTGTTGAAATTCTCTTATTTAAAAAAAAATCAAAACTTATTTTTAATAAGTAACGATAAAACAAAATAAGGCTTTTAAGCAATCTGTACACGACATATATCCAGGAATCTTTCTGATGGGTTAAAAAATCGTTTTAAACAATGTTTGATCGTTTGTTATTTATTTTCTATAACTAAACAGCGTTGGCAGTGCATAATGCATCTCACGAAATTTTTATTTAAAATTATTGAATTCACACCAGAAAAATTTGTATAACAGTTTTGTTTGATTTCATTAGAAGAATATTTTGACAACTTATAAAACAAAAATAAAAATTTTTGAGGGAAATATTTCTTTATGTATTTATATATTTTTTTTATTTTTATTTTTTGTGATTTTTATAAAACATAAAAAATGCGATATAGTTACTCTGTTTTTCTTTAGTATGCTAGCATTATCGTCGATAATTGCATTACGAAGGTTTTTCATAAAATAAATATTTATGTTTTTTCCACATTATCTTATTCCTTTCTAGATATAAAAGGGAAACATGAGGGCATTGGTAAGAAACAATGTAATTCTTTTTCCAGGAGATGAGAATTTCTCTGGAGTGTTTTTAACAGCAGAAAATTTCACTAGCATAAGGCAATAATGCATGAATAAATCTGTGTTATAATTTTAAAATTTTTCTACATGACAGTATTTTATGATAACGATGTGAAATACAGTTTGCATCATCACAAGTTTGTTTTATAGAAATGTTATTCTTATTTCAATGCAAAAAAGCTGCTGTTAGGATTAACATATTTCGACTCATTTTGATATAAATGTTTTTAGATAATTTTTACATTTTTATAATTACGCCATCATATTTTTATACATAATTGCACAATAAAACGAACTACAACACCTTTACACCTTTTTAGACAAATATTCACTGTTTAAAGTTTTCAAGTAGCATTTTTGAAGAGATATCTTTCATAAATGTAGTTGTTGATATTCAGTTAATTAAAAGAAAAATTAACTTAGTTTCGAAAAGTTGTGGTAAAAAAAAATAAAGATTTTATGCTGCTTGTACACCACGTATATCCAGTGCTCTAGGCGAAGGGTTAAATAACTTTATTTTAAACATTGTTTGAGTGTTTATGTAATTTTTTTCTAGTACTAAACAGCGTTGTCAATGTTAATGCATCTTACAAAATATTTATTTAAGAGTTATTGAATTCACACCAGAAAAATTGTTTAACTCTTTTGAATTATTTTATTAAAATAATTTTTACATATCTTATAAAGCAAAAATTAAAATTACTAAAGAAAATATTTCTTTTATGTTTTTTGTGATTTTTTTTAAACTTCGAAGTTGCCCTATCATTTTTTTTTTCTTTAGTATGATTGCGTTACCGTCGATAATGGCACTGCCAAGGTTTCTCGTGTAATAAATATTTATGTTTTTTTTTCTACACTATATTATTCTTTCTAGATATAAAGGGAAACGTGAAGGCGTTGGCAACAAACAACAAACAGTACAATTATTTTTCTAGGAAATGGGAATTTCTCTGGGGTGTTTTTTGATGATGATACTCGATACAGATTGCATTGTGAAAAGTTTGTTTTATAGAAATATTTACTTAATGCAAAAAAACTTGATAGGATTAACATATTTTGATTAATTATGATATAAATATTTTAGGTACTTTTTCCAGGTAAATTATGTCTCTTGTTATAATTGATATGTATAATTGTTGAAATTCAGTCACTTAAAAGATTGAAATTTTATTTTAAATAAGTAACAGTAAAACAAAATACGGGTTTTACACAGCCTGTATACGACATGTATACAGCGTTCCCGGCGAAGCATGATATTAATTTTTTTAATAATGTTTGATCGTTTATGATAATTGTTTTTTATTGCTACATATCGTTGATAATGATAATGCATTTTATGAAACTTTTGAAGCAAGAAATTTCTCAAGCGTAAGGTAATACTGCATAAATAAATCTGTGTTATAACTTTATGATTTTTTTCTGTATGATAGTATTTTATGATGATAATACTCGATACAGATTGCATTGTGAAAAGTTTGTTTTATAGAAATATTATTTTTACTTAATGCAAAAAAGCTGTTGATAGGATTAACATATTTTGATTAATTATGATATAAATATCTTTAGGTACTCTTTGCATTTTCATAATTATACAATCATACTTTTTATACATAATTGCACAAAAAAAAAGAATTAAATCTGCCTTTTCTTAGACAAATATGCACTTTTAATGTGTTGCACCAATCTTTTTAAACATATATAATTGATAAATTATATCTCTTGTTATAATTGATATATATAATTGTTGAAATTCAATTATTTAAAAGATTGAAATTTTATTATAAATAAGTAACAGTAAAACAAAATACGGATTTTACACAGCCTGTACACGACATGTATACAGCGTTCCCGGCGAAGGATGATAGAAATTTTTTTAATAATGTTTGATCTTTTATGATAATTGTTTTTTATTGCTACATATCGTTGACAATGATAATGCATTTTATGAAACTTTCATTTGAATTTATTCAATTCATACCATAAAAAAATTTACAAAAGTTTTGTTTACTTAAATTTATAGAATAATTTGTTATCTTATACAGTAAAAAAAAGTAAATGATTTTTTATGAAAAACAAATTATTTATTGTGATTTTTCTAGCCCATAAAAGTTGCAGTATCGCTTTTTTATTTTTCTTTAGTATGAGGGGGTTTTCTGTCGATAATTGCATTACCAAGGTTTCTCATAAAATAATTTTTTATGTTTTTCCTACACAATCATATTCCTTTCTACATATAAAGGGAAACATGAGGGCATTGGCAACAAACAATAGAAATTTTTTTCTAGGAGATGAGAATTTCTCTGGAGTGTTTTTCGAGGCAGGAAAATTTTCAAGCATAAGGCAATAATGCATGAATAAATCTGCGTTATAACTACATGATGTTTACAACATGGCAGAATTTTATGATGATGATATACGATACAGATTGCATCGTCAAAAGTTTGTTTCATAGAAATATCATTTTTACTCAAAGCAAAGAAGCTGTTGATAGAGTTAAAATATTTCTATTACTTTTAAGAGAAATGCTTATTAGATATTTTTCGATTTTGTATAATTATACAATGATATTTTTTATACTTTATAGCACAACGAAAAAGGAACTAGAACTTTTTTTCGGAGGGGGGGGGGGGGTGCGAATATGCATCCTTTTAAATTTTGCAATAGTATTTTTAAAGAGAAATCTGTGACAAATATAATTGTTGTATTCCGATTATTTAAAAAATTCGAATGTTATTTTCTTAAAGTAATTGTAAAACAAAATAAGGATTTTAAGAAGTACGTACACGAAGTATCGGAGTTGCCAGTAGGCTACTTTTTTAATACTTTTTTCATATTTCATGATTGGCACCACTTTTTTGAAACGGTAAATTACCTTTTGTTTTCTCCTTAATTATCATGTCATTGAATGAGAAACATTTTATCATTTGTAAAAAGTGCTGCCAGTCAAGGATCTGAATTTAAAAAAAGTAGCCCATCTGACAACATTGCAAAATATGTCCAGCGGTCCCAGCGAATAAAACATTTCATTAGTAAACAGCAGGATCTTATTTCAATTCTCGGATCTAGAAATTGATATATAAATATTTCGATGGATTTAAAAAAAAAAAATGTATTTCTATTTTTGGCAATTGTGAGGTTAATAATAATAATATTTTATCTTTGACATTCATAATATTTTATTTAATTATTTAATTAAATTTTCTTTCTATTTTTAAAACTATTGCGATTTAATAATGATTCAGCAATTTTATATAACCACCTTTTTTTCGTTTTTAGTAATTGAAGATTTTATTTATAACTCTGTTTTTTTTTTCTCAAAAAAAAAATTGGAATTTTGAGTTCTATTTAAATAATTGGATTTGAACGAAAATTTATGGATTTAAATGCATATATTTCATATATATATATTTTAATTTATACATATATATATATAAATATATTTATATTTAAATATTTCCTATTTGATTAAAATAAATGACTTCTTTTATAACTATTTTAAATTAAATTTATTGTTTCTATGATTTATGTAAGACTTTAAAAACTATAAATTAACAATTTATATTCATTATTAAAGGATAAATTGATTTGAAAGAAATATTAAACGAAACCTTCTGTGCGATCTGCGATTACACTTAACCAGATGATTACTGCCAATGGTAGTGTAAAAAATGTATCAGCCTCTTATCTTCTGATTTTATTTTCAAGAAGTTCATAGTGAGATTTGCCTGTGAGAACAGCGGAATGTGAATGTGCTGATGAGAATGAGTACGTACATACTCAATTCATTCATGTATTCTTCCGCGTTCTATGAGTTATTTCTTCCATACACGGTTCGTAAATTTAAAATATACTTCTTAACCCTTTCGGTTCTGGTGTACTATTAATAGTACATGTATTTTAATGGAGTATTATTTTGTTTTAAGAAATACTTTGCTACTATTTACATGTAAAAAAAGGTTAGTATATGTCTATGCATTTACTATATAACTTCATTTATGTTTACGCATTTAGTAATAATAACTATTATTATTATTTGTTTTATACTTTTTGCGCCATTTGCGATTCTTTTATTTTAAACATATATTTCATTCTTTAAATTTACAATAAAAGCTACTGTCATGAAAGAGTCATGTGTAATAAAGCGCAAAAAGTATTAGAAATTTGTAACATAAGTTAAATATTTTTGTAATACCATATTTTCTAAACGTCTCAAAAAATTGTTCCTTAGGTCATATGAATATGAATTGAATAGTACACAAAACAATAGCATTCATTATCGTTCAGACAGTGAAATATTCATTAAACAATAATTAATCTATTTGGATAGCTAGCGTTAGTGTTATCAACGTAAAAGTAATTTTTTCTAAAAACTGAAAAAAAATTCGGACCCGAAAGGGTTAGTATAGGTTTTCGGCGTTTCCCTAAAACAGAAATATATATTCTTTTGGTATTTTAAATTCAATTCTTATAAATCTTAATTTTAAATTCAAGATTCAATGGTCAATCCCGCAATGGTCAATCGTTCAGATTAATCGTTCAGTTTCGTCGGATTCAATGGTCAATCGTTCAGACAGTGAAATATTCCTTAAATACTAGTAATCTATTTGTATAGCTTGTTGCTAATGTTATTAACGTAAAAGTATTTTTTCTAAAAACTGAAAAAAAAATTGAGACCCAAAACCATTAAATATAGCAAACACGTTCTCTAAATAATTTATATTCATATCTCTAATATGCGAAAAGTGTAACTAGAGATTATATTAATATTATTTTACAGTCTTACCTATCAGTTTGGATTGTCACTCATATTTGAAAATATCATGTGCTTATTTCTGAAACAATTCTACTTAAAATAACGAATACGCAGAAGTTCTCACTTAAGCAGTACTCACTTAAGTATCAGTTAAGTAGATTTTTTCTAACGGTGCACCGTTTTGTATATGAAAGTGAAATATCGAAAGAATCGGAATATGATGCTAATTTTGGTATCTGAAATGAAAATTACATCTCTTATTCTTTTAGTAAGAGACACCTCCTGAATTTATTTTTTTATATACATTATTAGAACATACAATTTCCATTGAAATATCAGTTTACATTTTTGATTTCTGGGACTGTTTAGTAATTAATGTTTAAATTGTGTATCATATATAAATATTTTTGTTTCGTTAGATCAGGTACGGGGAACCTGTATAACCTGTATTCCCTTTATTAAATTTTAAATATTTTTCTGTATCAAAGTTGCTTTACGCACAACTTTTAAAAGCTACTTAGCTCTATGCAAATATAAATGATTATTATTAAAATTTTAGTATTGTGGAATTAAAAAAAGTACATTTTTCTTTTTTTCAAAAAAAAAAAAATAAAAATAAAAATAAATAAATAAATAAATAAATAAAAAAATCCGTATATAAATGTACATAAATATTTATATCTCACGTTGTTGACCCAAACACTTAAACAGGTAATTAATTCTTTTTATTACTTATTATATGGCATATCTTATTCCTATTATTGATCGATGTAAGGAACTTCTCACTTGCACTGAAAATGCTTCATTAGTTCACGTCATAATGAAGTAGGATAATTACCGAAGATCTAAAATGGATCTTTAGAAGCACTTATGAATATTTTATTGGGAAAAATCCCTTATTTACACAAAAATTGAGCCAACTGTTGTGATAATAACATTTCATGACGGATAAATGTATTTATATATATATTTTTTTGAATATTGTTTTAATTATATAATAAGGCTAAAAAAATTGCATCGTAGTATTTTTTCGGTGGAATCACTTGAAAAACAGTCTTTTGTAAAGGTGAGTTATCGATACATTCAGATTTTTTAAATCGTGAAAAATTGCTTACTGGGTCCATTGTTTTCCATTTTAAACCAAAATTTTACAAACCCAGAAATACAGGATAGAACTATTTTTTTTTTTCAGATTGTATTGTTTTACTTGTGCGAGTTCACCAATGAAATAGATTGATAGAAAATAACATTTGATATGATGAGTTTTGAAACTTATATCTTCATATGTAAAGCTGAATATAATTTCAGTGGTGTCATAAATTAATATCATACTCTCCGAATCATTTTTCTTCACAATTTCGATTAACCACATTGCCTAAAATTATTTTAAATATCTTTACTTTCCTTATCAAATAAGTCGGCTTGGGCGTAAAATTTCACCGGTGTTGAAAATTACTTAGTAAAGGAGTCTTAGACAACAAAATTGGCAATAAATGCGATATTTTATCCTTTTAATAAATCTTTCACATTCCGTGAGAAAAGTTCACAACAATGGGATTTATTTAATTCAATGCTATGTAATAATAAAAAGAATATTGCCCAGTTAAACTGATGACATTCAGCTCACATGCTACGTATAGTAATAGGCACATTACAGCCTTACATTTTCAATAGTTAATTTCCTTCGAAAAACAAACTAAGGGGGAAGCGCAAGTACCCCCTTTTACTTAATAAAGAATACCCACAGTTTATTAGAGAGGCATCTTATCACTATGAACCTGCATCCGAAAATTGAAACAAATTGGTTAATTCTGCAAGAAAGAAAATCCCACCGATCCCTCATTTATACTTATCCAATGAATTTGAAAAAACAATCATGGAAGTGCCTTATCAGAATGAACCTATATTAAAAATTTGAAGCAAATCCGTAAATTCTGCGTAAAAAATCCATTAACCTAAATTAAGGAAGACGGGTTACCTCCTATTTCCCCCCTTTTAGACTTATCCAATGAACTCGCAAAACAAATCATGGAGGAGCGCTCATCAGAATAATCCTATGTCTGAAATTTCAATGAAATCTGATAAATCTAGATGAAAAACCCATTTATCGAAATAAAGTGTGGACGGATTAGCCCCGTTCCCCTCTTTATACTTATCCAATGAACTCCCAAAACTAATCATAGCGGGGCCCTCATAAGAATGATCCTATGACAAAAATTTGAATGAAATCTGAAAATTCAGCATGAAAAACCCATTTATTTAAATCAAGGGGAGGGTAATGAGACCCCCGTTTCCTCTATTCATATTCATCCAATGAACACCCGATACTAGACATGGAGGCGGCTCATTAGAATGATCCTTAAGACAACCTTATATCTAAACCTATCCTTATATCTAAATTTTGAACGAAAGCTGATAAACCAGGATGAAAAATCCTTTTAAAAAAATTAAAGGGACGGGCATTAGCCACCGTTATCCCTCTTATACATATCAAATAAACTCCAAAAACTAATCAGGGAAGCGCCTTATCAGAATATACATTTATTCTAAATTTCAAGAGAATCGAATAATAGAGAAATATTTTATCATGAGTTATCACGTTACGCACGTATATACATATAGAATAGACGGGGACATATGCTATCAGGCTTTGATAGCCTGTGAGCTAACAATAAATATCTTTGCGTTAAATGGGAGAAGTGTTGTGTTGTGAAGATGGATCTTAAAAACGTTTTGCATTCAACAACCTCAGACCGAACGCTACTGAACTTTGATCTGATGCATTTCATTTAACTGTGACCGATTATATTCAGTTACGTCGAGTTACATTGAGTTACGGTTACGTCGGCCAACTAATGAGTCCTCCAGTGAACTTCGATGGTAAAATATGTATATGAATTCCATTTTTTTAAGATTGACATTTTGGCGAAAATAACTGCAACAATGTCCGACACTGCCAATCTTGTTTTTATGTTGTAATTTTAACAGATTCAACAATGTAACTAACACCATCAGAAATTGTGTATGAATGACAATGTAAAAGTAAAAAAAATATTTCCTTCATTATGTTTAGCATCTTGAATCAACATCTGTAAAAAGAAAGTTCACAAATGTTTAGATCATACTAAAGTAATGGTAGTGCAATTAGATTAATAACCATATCACTTTAATTGAAAGCATGTAATGAGGTTTGTAGGGACTTTGTCGCAGCCTTTATTTAAAGAAATTTTTAATCTTTAATAAAACTTATAATTCAAAATATACAATTATAAATTTTATTTGCAATTATTTTAGAAATATATATATATATATATTTTTTTATTTAGAATAAGTTAGAAATGGAAAAATCTGTCAGTAGGAAACTCTTCCACTGATTAGAGATTTCGGGATCAAAAACCACGACGACTTGAAACAAATTCTGTAAAAAATAATTGATATAGTCGTTTAAAAATATTCAAAAAATTCAAATTCTTTCACGCTCCCTTAAAGTGAGTGATTTACAGATTTTGAAAACTAAATTAAATTATTATTATTAAAAGTAAATTTTCAGAGTCTTCTGTATTTTTAAAGATGACACTTTTCAGAATGTATTGTTTTGCTAATCACTGGAGTTAGCTCCAGAGATTTAGCTGCAGATAAACAGAGATTCTAAGTTCTCTAATTTTACATAAGGCGGATAATGGATTACCCGTAGATTCTCTGTAATTTTAAAGAAGACTTTTAATAGTGTATGACACAGGTGACAATTATCGAGAGACAGTGTTATATATATGTGGAAGCGATTCTTTCTCCCACTGCTAAGTAGCAGCGTGTCTCGTAGTTTCTCCATGTCACTACTCTGAAACGGAGGCTCTCAGTAAGGCAGACGATTCAAGAAGCAGCTATTAATTCCGACGCAGCCAGACGAAATGACGCAGAAAATAACTGAACTGAAGATAACATTTTGGTGGAATGTTTTTGTTTTGGTTGTTGTAAGAAGAATGTAAGATTAAGACGACTTCCCGCTTAACATGTAATTAGTTAACTAGAGTTTATAATTGTTTAAATTGTAAATAGATTTTCGTAAATATTTCCTTTTTAAATAATATAATATTTGAATATAAGTTTTTTAAAAGATTAAACGGTGTCAGACTCCATTACGTGTCTTTGAGTTAATGATGATTTTGAAAGAACTTTAAGAAAAATTCCACAAAAATGGTATTCAGAAGTGGAATAGACGAACGACCACTGAGATGGAAATATTTTTTAAATATTCTGGAAGCCGATATTTTTCAGAAATGTGACGGAATGCTAAGCCCACAAAGCTAATTGAGAAGAGGTAAAATTTTACGACGAATGTGCTATCACAGTGTGAAGCTGAACATCTGATTATGAAGTGAGTTTATTATTTTATTTTTCTTTTCAACAATGTCAAAATTAGTAGATTTAAAGGAATTAGAAATTTCATTGAAAACAGAAAAATCATCTAGTATTAAGACATTGCATAAATTATTTTTTGGAGAAATCGGTGACAGAAATAACAGACGTAGAATTCGGAATTTTACTGGGCTTGCGTTTGAAGTAGTTTCCGATGAATATCAATCAAAATTGAAAGAAATCAAAGATAATTTTTCTGTCAACGATTTGATAACCATTTACAAAGTTTTGTGTATAAATAATTCGGGAACTTTTGATGAAATTGCTGCCAGAATAATTTCTAGTTTATGTGATTTTAGTATTTTGAAAATTAATATCTTGTTCGATGAAGGTACTCTTAGTGATGACGAGAGTGCTGACGAATTTAATGTTGATTTAAGTACAACTAAAAATATTTCAAAAGTTTTCGAAGATTATTGCATCAAAGAAAATATTAAACATTCCCGATTACCACTGGATTACCCAGGTCTAACGGCCAAGTCGAGCGTCTAAATTCTGTCATAATATCTGTTCTGTCTAAATTATCTGTCGATAATCCTAAAAAATGGTATACACATGTAAGCGACGTTCAACAGGTGATAAATTCGACTTTTCAGAGAAGTATAAGCACAACCCTTTTTAATTGATGTTTGGTACTAAAATGAAACTATAAAATAACATTGAGATTACTAGCCTTCTGAATGCTGAAATACAATCTGATTTTACTAAAAATCGCGAAGATATGAGAAAAAATGCTAAAAAACAAATTTTAAAAGTCCAAGAAGAGAACCGTAATACTTACACGCTTAGACGAAATAAATGTAACAAATTTAAGCTTAATGATGTGGTTGCTATAGAACGCACTCAACAAAGTCCAGGTTTGATGTTAAAACCAAAATATTTAGGTCCACACAAAGTCATAAAAACAAAATAAAATATGACACCTACGATGTAAAGAAACTTGGATTTAATGAAGGTCCCATGGTCACCAGTACTTGCGCAGAGTACATGAAGCCGTGGACGGACGAAGCTTGACATAGAAAAAAAAAATAATTTCACCGATTGTGACTCTATCCCGACAATGACGCACCACTGGACTGACAACTAAAAGAATTTTAACTTAATTATTCCCTAAAAGACGTAAGAAAATGAAGACGAAAATACATGAAGATGAAAAGACGTAAGGAAAAAGAAGACGAAATGACGTAAGAAAAGAAAAGACGAAAAGACGTACGACGAAAAGATGTAAGGAAACTGGAAGAAGAATCAGACGAAAAGAGAAATACGTGAAGAGAAAGGAAAATAATTCGATTTTTTTAACGAAATTCTTTAGACTTTCATTATGATGACTTCTTTTTTTTCAATTAAGACTTTGGATGCTGCTGTTTTTTTCTTTATCTTTAAAGGTGATCCAACTGCTGCTACTTCCAAACGGCCATACATTCGAGGACGAAGGCCTAGTCAGGAAGGCCGTTGTGGGAGCGATTCTTTCTCTCATTGCCAAGTAGCAACGTGTCTCGTAGTTTTTCCATGTCATTACTCTGAAACGGAGGCTCTCAGTAAGGCAGACGATTTAAGAAGCAGCTGTTAATTCCTACTCAGCCAGACGAAATGCCGCAGAAAAGAATTGAACTGAAGATAATGTTTTGATGGAATGTTTTTGTTTTGGTTGTTTTAAGAAGCATGTAAGATTAAGACGACTTCCCGTATAAGATGTAATTAATTAACTAGAGTTTATGATTGTTTAAATTAAAAATAAATTTTTGTAAATATTTCCTTTGTAAATAATTTAATATTTAAATATAAGTTTTTTAAAAGTTTAAACGGTGTCAGACTTCATTACATGTCTATGAGTTAATGATGATTTTGAAAGAACTTTAAGAAGAATTCCACATATGTATAGTTGATGTCTGACTCATTCCTAGACTTTAAAGGTAGACCAGAACCAATAAAATCAACCACCATTCTTAGGAACTTTCTGAATACATTGCTCAAAACAATTAAAGGATATTGCAGTTTTAGGTGGATTTTGTATCCGGGAAACTTTTTAGCTGATTGATACATGGTCGACAGACATAGTAGGTTATATGAGAATAAATTACACATGTTTGGCAGAAAAAAATGCATTTTATTGGGCATTTGTGTACAAAAGGAAAAAAACACAATTTGTGCATATGAGAAAAAAGGAATAAGAAAAGGTGTTTTCTTCAAAGAAAATCATTTTCAGTAGGGGGTATGGTTTCCACGGGTAGCCAGCAACGTTGAACACCGTTGAGGCATGGACTCAATGAGGCTATTAATGACGAGTTAGGGTATTCTGCCCCACTCTTCCAGAAGAGCTCTTTCCAGTTCTTGGAGAGTTTGTGGGAGTTCTTGGCGGCCAGAAACTCGTCTTCCTAGAGCGTCCCAAACGTGCTCGATTGGACATGCTGGCCATTCCATTCGAACGATTCCTTCCTCGAAAAGGAAATCACCCACCAGGTTTGCACGATGTGGCCTGCAGTTATCGTCCATTAAAACGAAGTTATCTCCGATTGCTGCAGCGTAAGGGACTACAATAGGTCTGAGGATCTCATCCCTATATCGGCGACCAGTCAGAGCTCCATCTCGAATGATGTAGAGGTCAGTGCACCCGTCAATGGAGATGCCACCATACATTAACACTCCTCCACCGCCATATCTGACACTTTCGTGCACGAACGCAGGATTATTCCTACTGCCACGGTCCCTCCAGATGAAAATACGCCTATTATCCGGATGCACAGAAAAACGGGACTCGTCAGAAAACAGAATTTGCTCCATTCATTTCTCCTACAGTTGACATACTCGGTTGCCCACTCCCTGCGGTCGCGACGATGCCTTGATGTTAATCTAACACATACCATCGGTCGGCGAGCATACAGACCTACAGCATGGAACCGGTTTCGGACAGCCTGAGTTGAAATTGTGGTGCCTGTAGCCGACCGAAGGTGTTGTTGGAGAAGAGTAGCGTTCATGTTTCGGTGTCTCCGAGCTGTTAATGCTAAATACCGATCTTCATTGGGCGTTGCTGCCCGTCTACGACCTTGCCCTGGTCTTTGGCCTGCACATCCACTCTCCAAAAAACGGTTCCAGATCCTGGAAATGACACTTTGTGATACTCCAATGGCTTGTGCTACTTCGGCTTGAGTTTGGCCCTCTTCTAACCTACCAACAATTCTCCAAGCTTCTGAATCTGTCAAATGACTTCGCTGAGACATCGTACTCATCGAAACAAAGTAATCACAGAATGCCGATCATCCCTGTTTTCATTCTCTTTTATTCAGTTGAAAGTCAAATTTCATTTGCTGCCGCTGAAGCGACGTTTTTGACGTCGAACTCAAAATTTGCATATTCCACAGTTTGAAAACCAGAAAAATTTGCATTTGTGATTCTCTTCATCTATTTTCGGCAAAAAAATTTCGTTTATATCTTTATTTTACATAAAACTTCAAATATCCTTTCCAGCAAACACTGAGCTATCGGTAAGCAATCGGACGATAGCCGCTTGCCACTGCCAGCGGTATTGAACCGATACCGGTTGCTGCTATCGGTTCCGTATCTTTTTTGATACGCCGCGCGAATGCCGCCCGATTCATGAGGCACGCAGCCGGTCCAGTATCGGCAAAAAACTATGCCGATAGGTAACCACATGAATACCGACTGAAGCCCGGCACAAGCAAAAAAAATCTCTGGTGGCGCCATCTTTTAAACACTCTAGCAACTATTTTGAGAGCCAATGAACATACTTCAGTGCGGGAACAGGCGGGGTTTGATCTCGCAACCCCTAGCTCAGAAGGCGAAAGCCTTAACCACTATACAAGTCAGACCTGTTTAGGGGTAGGATTATGTGTGGTAATAAGGGTGTGGCTTTTCAGTAAGTGCCACGTAAATGGCGAGGGTTGTTGACGTAAATGACAGATTGGAAAATTGTAATATCAAAGTGTTTTTATTTTATTTATGTATTCCTTTATTTGTAATTGTCTTATGCGCCTGATTTTAAATATTAAGTTAATATTTAAATTAATAAATTAGGAAATTAATTAAAGCGAACGAATTATTTTTCTTATAAATGTTAGAGTCCTTAAATAGCACATTTAAAAAATTAAAAATAATATATTTTTTTCAGAAGTATTGTTAAATAAATATCAAAAACTATAACATAATTACATGCTTTGTGTTAATTTCTAAAGTGTATTGTTTTAACGTAGGAAAACTTATTTTAAATAATAATCAATTGGTAATAATTAACTTTTAAATAGAATAAAAAATTATGTTATGCCATTTGATGATTTAAAGTAGTATTTATGATTTGCGACTATGTTGCAATGTTATGTTGTTGATTATGTATATTTATTAAGTAAAAAATAAAATAAAAGTAACATATATATATATATATATATTATATTATTATTATATAAATTATATTTTTTTACGAATTATAAAGTTACTAAATGTAATAATAAAGTAAATAATAAAGTAAAAAAAATTAAGAAATATATACCGGGTGTCCTGAAAAGGACTGAACGATTTTAAAAATCAATAACTTGCAAACTTTAACAGATATTTAAAAAATTCTTGCACGAGAATCATCACAAAGGTCAAAAGTTTTTTTCCCGCGATTCTGGATTTTAGTTCGAATTATAAACAATAGATGGCGCTGAGAGCGCTAGGTGCGGTGTTGAGATGGATATTGACGTCATTTGGTACTGTAGCAAAATAAGGAGTTTAAAGCTGTGGAGTGGGTCTCGTTTGACAATGCAATCTTGCTCTTAGGGCCCGATTTTGAACTTTTGTTTATTTGTTTTTATTGAACAACATACATTTGACCTGTGCACTCGACATAAAGCCCGATTTTGGACTCAGTCGGTATAATTTCAATGAAATGTGTTGTTGTCATAGAAATAATAAATCCTTTTACATAATAGCAGCGATTGGAAACTGGAAATGAATTTAACGAGCAGCATACGAGTTTTGCAGATGATTTTACATTTAAAAAAGCCGTATTTTTTCGGATTAAATTACTTTTTATCATCTAATTTAAAGAATACTTTGTGCATCATATTTTAAAATAAAGTGAAACGATTTAGAATTTTTTTTGTTGTTGTTGTTAAAAATTAATCAATTTTGCTATTTTAAAAAATTTGTTATATTCTAAGAAATGCTAGTTTGTTTTACAGAAGTTCTTTAGTAGAGTTTTATGTATGTTGTAAAAAAATTATGGAAATGGTTTATTCTTTAGAACAAAGAATATTCATAGTATTAACATTGAAAATTTGGTGCAATAGCTGTTGCACTCTTTTGTAAAAATACCCAAATACAAAATTTATTACGATTATGTATATTAAATTCATGATAATAGGGAAATAATAATACCTCCACCTTAAATGAGCTATAATCATAATGACAACCTAGAATCATCACCTATCGCTGGATATCATTGAATTAGTCACGCAGAATAGATTTTAATAGAATGAAGAAAACATTTATTAATGTCCTTTTAAGCTTTGATTCGCTTTTCATAAACTTTAAATGAGTAACGAAAATTCTGCAACGAGTATATATATTATGATTCAAAGCATTCTGTTGGGTAGTTTCTGCGTTATTATGTGCGGACAGATAAAAGAACATTCCAGATGACGAATATAGGAGCTACATATATAATTATCCTCACAGAACATAATGTAATGGCATAGTTCTGAGTGTCTGTGTAAATGAATAATGAATTATGTATAGTTTGTTTACAATACCCAACATCACGGCATAATAAATCTTATTAACATATATCACTTACAGACCAATTCAATTATTTCAACGCAAGTTAGAGTTTGGAAAGACAGACAGGCAGACGGCTAACTAAAAAGAAATCATAAAAATTTCTAACTATGTTGGAAAGCGTTAAAAACACATGTTAAGTTGAAATTTGACATTTAGCAATTTATTTAAATAGACGGAATCATATTTGAACTCTTTTGTATAGCCCTGTACTTTTCCTACTATCTTTAAATACACGCGATTTATCTAGCTAAAATCTATTTAAAATCGAAACATGCTTTAAACTAATGAAATCACACTTCCAGAGATTACCATCCAGAGCCGGCTATTAATACAATTTTTGAGTGCCTCTGTATATCATTTCATTTCTATTCTTTAAACATATCGTAATATACTTAAAGCTGTTCAACGTAAAAAAAAAATGCATAATTCATTTACAAACCACCTAATATATTTACTTACACACTTAGTAAGGAGTGCGAATTCTTTTGTGTAGCCCTGTTTATGATTTGCACCAATTATATACACAGCGTAACATGCAAAAATGTACTGAAACTTTAAAAAGATCATATCAAAACTTAAAACTTCAAGCAATTATCGTTAGCGTACAACATTTTTGATGCAACATAGTTTCCGAAATCTTTTGTGCGTCCCGTGTAAATATTTCATATTTTCTATTACATAGTAAGAAATTCGTAGTAAACCTAAGTAACTTATAACAATTTTATTATATGTGTAACAAAATTAAAATATGCCGCAAAGTATGTTTCCTTCTATACCGTTATGTTACATAATTATTTTGTGTGGCCCTGTAAATGAATAATAACTATTCTTTGTGCAGCATATTCTACTTGTATTTCAATTTAATTCATAAATGCATGTTAATTTCATTATGTTCGGACGGGTGTAATATCATCAAAAAGCACTTGAAACGTTTTCCCCGTCGGCCATAATGTAATGGAATACTTTTGATTGTCCCTGTATTGGAGATACACATCCGATATTCATAAAATTTGAAATAACTGGATAAAATTCTTCAATAAATATGTATTTAAAATTTCAAACGATTCGACAAAGTAATTTTTGCACTGATATATATGTGGACAGACATACGGACGGACGCACCAGAGACGAGTATAGGTGATATGCATTTATATAATTACTAATGTATCTAAAAAACAGCTAAATTTAAAAGCGCATGCCGAAATTCAAAACGCATTTCCAGCAGTTATTACTTAAAGACAGTACAGTAACCGGTTTCTTTTTGTGTGCCCCTGTAAATGAACATTAAATGCTTTAAATACCAAATACTCTATTCTATCATAATCATCTTATACTGAAATTCAGTGATTTATATCAGTTTCAATACATTTGAAATAGTGTATTTCAGTAATATACACTGCGAGTGATTTTCCCCCATAGACTATGATGTGATGCAATCTTTTGGGTGTACCTGTAAATTAACTGTTAATCCCACATACTTAAAATACAATACAGGGCATGACTAGGTGATATAAAAAAAGGTTTAAAAGATTCCCAGATAAATAAATAGATAAATAAGATATCCTGTTCTCAAAATACTTACATTATTGGAATGTAAAAAAAAAAAAAATAATAATAAAATAAAATAAAAGTCGGTAATTCGAACGTTGTTGTTTCACGCATTTTGATTTCAAAGCAGTCGTACCCATGAAAATAATATTTTTCTCTATTATTGCGCTGACGGACTCCAGCAAAATCAAAATTATATGGATTGCATTCAAAATCGGACGATAAAAGCAAAAGTTCATTTTTGAATAAGATCCACTCCATAGCTTTAACCTCCCTATTTTGCTTCAGTGCCAAATGACGTCAATATCCGTCTCAATACAGCACCTAGCGCTCTCAGCGCCATCTATTGTTTGTAATTCGAACTAAAATCCAGAATCGCAGGAAAAAAACTTTTGACCTTTTAGATGACTCTAGTGCAAGAATTTTCTAAATATCTGTAAAAGTTTGCAAGTTATTGATTTTTAAAATCGTTCAGTCCTTTTCAGGACACCCGGTATTTAAAACGTAAAATAACTAATTTAATAAAAAAACAATTTGGTAATTAATCACTTTTAATTAGAATGAGAATTCAAAGTCATTTCATGATTTAATGCGTTATTTTTTTTATTATGTAGCAAGATTAATTCCGAATGATTGTTGCAATGATAATTTTTAAATCTTAAAATAAAATAGCAATATTAATTTATTTTTCGTTTGTGAAATAATATTTTAGAAAAAAAAAATCTGATTTTTTTATGTTAAAAAATTGGTAGATTTCTTTTATATGTTTTACCTTGTAAAATAATTTCAAGCACTTTTTAGTAATTAATGTTAAAATAAAATAAGAAAATGAATTATTGCTTTGAAAATGAATAGTTAAATAGAAAATAAATTCAATTACCTTACAAATTATTTTTGATTAAGTTCCTAATAGTGAATAACAATTTAAAGGAGAGAATTTAAAAATTCTTTTTTGATTAAAATAATTGTAAGTCATTTTAAAAATTACTTCAAAAACAAAACAATATTTTAAAATAAATAAATGTAGGTTATTTTAAACATATTTTCTGTTTATCACTGTCAGAATTTTTAATGAAATACATGAAATATACATTTCTTATCAAAACTCAAACTCAAATAAAATTGAGAACAAAAATTGGTTAAGATTAAATATTCTGAATTCGGACCGATGTTGGCAAATCTGATCGGTCCACTATCAGAACTCAGATATCGGTCCTGCGTCACTTGCCTGTATAAGTCGCTAGCCGATATATAACCAAAAGTGGACCGATTACCGTAACCGGCTGTCAAAAACGCAGATTCTTAAGTTTCAGTTGCCAACCTGCTACCGACACTTAACCGACACTGACGGCTCCGGACCTATAGTATGCCGAAAGTTATGTGCTTGCTGGGTTTAATTGTTTTGAGCAGTGTATTTTATACTATTCGTGAGTCTATTATTTTGACATGCACATTTCACATTTTTTTGTAAATTTTTTAGTTATTTGGTATACAAAATTTTGTTTGAAACGCAAAATTTTATGTAAAGTGTTTGTTCAACTAATTATTCCATTGTAAAATTCACTGAGTACGCCAGAGATGAACTGAAAGGAAAAGCTGCTGTCAACAAGATATCACAAAAATAATACTGAAATTCCACATTAAACTGAATTATTACTCCCAAATTACAGAAAAAAGTTGGCATGATATCTGTTTATATTTTAAATATTAAATTCCGGGTATTTTTTACATAGAATGCCCTTAGCCAGACAGGAAAAGAAGTGGTCCTTTTCTACAAATCTCTGCCTATAATATTTATGAAATACATGTTCAAATAGAACCAATCTATAACGATACTTACGTACATTTATCAGTTTTAGAATATGGTTCATATTCTGCTTTCATATTTATGAATAGGGAATTCAAAACCATTCAAACTCTAGCCTGATCATAAAAGGGCTTCATTGTTGTCTGGATTCTTGTGCATCAATACTGAATTCCAAAGCATGTCTACATACCGCCATAATTTACGATAAATATGGCACAACACATTATTTATACAGAATGTTTGAAAGAGTGTATATTCAAATATTACGTAATAAATCAGACTTTAAGGATTTTTTTTGTAAAATATGTCCATGATTTGGAATAGTATAACCAGAAAAAAAAATTATATTAATATATTTAGTTTTTGTATCAGTATTATAATTTTTGGCATAAAAAATATAGTTTCAAGAATACAGGGTGGGCCGAATAAATGTGGCCTGGTAAAGTGGATGCGATTAGACATGAAGGTTTAACACGCAAACCACGTGATCAGAACCGGTTCAGATCTTAGTGCGTTCTATGTCCGAGTAAATATGATCAGTGTAAATTTGAAGATCCTTGTGGATAGTGGCTGGAAAAAATACAATAAAAATGTGAACACCAGCACTCTGTTCTCCTTATCACTTATATTTCCCCGCATTGAACAATGCCTTTAAAAGAATATCCAAGTTAAAAAATTTAATATTATTCTCTATACTCATTGTGAAATGTTGGGTTAATCCGTCAATTAAAGAGTATCTCAAACAGTTTAAGAAAAGAGCATGCACGAGTAAATTTTGATACATTCGCTTGTAATCCCTGACATAGAAAATGGCGAATGTTGAGCGAAAAGAATTATTGCTTTCTCTCAGATATAAAAGTCGTTAGAACAATGCCATTTTTTTCCCTTTTAGAATAATTGAAAGACTGCGTCTACTTTCTGCTATTACCTGAAGATTTGTGAGAGTTAAGGCACAGACTTGTAGAAGCTATTACATCTATTAAAGCCGGTTTTTTAACTTAAATGTATGAAGAATATCATTTCAGGTTGAATGTGTGCTTATAACCAAAGATGCACGTATTGAACAATTGTAGAAAAAAACTAAATTTGTTTACAGAATGCGAATTTGTAACAGATGTGTATTTTATGTTTTTTAGTGTAAATCCTTGAAACATATTTAGAATTGTCATCAGTATTACCTCCAAAAATGTACGCTGCGGTATGTTATTGTAAACAAACCTTGCATGATTTTATATTTTGAACATGGATTAGTACGATTTCGCATTTTTTAATAGATATTTTCAAACAATTTTGCTGTCAGCATGCCCGTTCACTACAAGACGGAAGGGGTAATGAAAATGTAACCTAATGTAATTAAATATTTCATATTTCACATTCTAATGTACGGTACTTAGATCTAATGGTAGGGATCACGCGCATCCTCCTTCTCTGTGATGACGTCAGCTGGACACCAACATTTCTTTCCTAGGTGCTTGAATAACGTTGTTTCTGCTGTCCTTTTACTAGCAGGAGCAATTCTTTTCAATAAGGCGCTCCAATATTTCCCCTTTAATGGTAAATATATTTTTCACATAATTTGTATTTTCAGGGAATTGAATATTTATATTACTATATGCATATACACTACATGGCCAAAGATGACCGTCCGCTTGCGATTTTGGAAATTTTGTTAAATATTTAGAAAAATACTTGAGGAATTATCCTGAAACTCTAAGCGTGTAAATATAATAGCACAGGTCATATGTTTCTGTAAGGATTTTTTTTCCCGAAACTCTATATGGGACCTTCAAAAAATTGAAAAAGAACGAATAACTTTTGAAAAACCCTGTCAAACTAATTTAGCAAAAACGCTATAATTGTAGATTATGATTAAGAAGTTTTTTGTAATATATTGTGTTTATTTTTTGTGGGTAACATGTAAACCATGTAATTAAGGTTTTTTTTTATAAAAACAGTTCTAAATTTATGCAATTTTTTTGCTTATACTTTGCAGATTTCTTAATATAAAATAATATTCTTTTCAGAAAATATGACAAACAACATTGTACACAATACCCTGGCATCAGAATTAAAAAATAAAAAAAATCTATGAAAAATGAGTAGGTTTAGTAAATAATTTTTCATTGCGCATGCGTCAACGATATTAAAATTTCATTTGCATATTTTGTTAACTAAATGTGTAGAGCAACATCTGTTAAAGTTTCAAAAACATAGTTTGAAAATTCTGAAATTGATAATCTATAGAATCAACTCAAAACCCGTTATTCTCAAACGGAAGCAAAAAATCAGGGGTTTTATCCAAATATAGTAGTACGTGCCATATTGTGTATTCTTTATTGGCATTATTCAATGAATATATGGATATAACCCCTCATCTTTTTGCTTCACTTTCGGAATAGCGGATTTTGAGCCGATTCTATAGGCGATCATTTTGAGAAATCAAACCAAGAAATGCAAATTTCGAGTTTACGTAAGACACAATCATGATTGACGTCGTTACTCTAGGGTAAAGAAAAGTCCTTCCGGCAATGCCGGGAGGAAGAGTTAGCTTTCATATACTTATATATTTATTTATTTATTTTAAAGTAAGTTACATTGTTCAAAAATACTAAGCTCAAATTAGTGGAAATAATCTTATAAAATTAGTGATTTTATAAGATTGAATACTAGTTTTTGCCAAGACTGAAAATAATAGAAATTTTTAGAAATTAGTCATCTTTTATTCAACTGGTTTTATTTTAAGCGATTTAGAGAGTCACCAAATTCCACGATATCATGAAGTGTATGCCATTTTAAAGCAACATGGTGGATTGTTCAGATCAGACCGTTTCAAAATGTCAGTCATAAGCAAAATTAAAAGTGCTATAACTCAATCATTTTTTAAGATATAGACAAAATAAAAAGTGTTCTGGAATCGTTGTTTTAAGTTTTAACACGTTCAAGAAAAATATTTTTCAATTTTTAATTTTTTCGCATTTAATTTTAAATTTTAAATTTTTAAAAAAATTTAAAATGGCCAACATTTTGAAACAAAATGGTGGATGATGCTGGCCAACGAACTCGGTCAAGAAATTTGTATGTACTATGTACATACCAAGTTTCATTGAAATCGGTTCATAAATACGCTTGTTATCACGTGACAAAAATCAGATCGTTTCAAAATGTCAGCCATAATAAAAATTCAAAGTGCTACAACTCAATCATTTTTTAAGATATAGACAAAATAAAAAGTGTTCTGGAATCTTTGTTTTAAGATCTAACACGTAAAAGAAAAATATTTTTCAACTTTTAATTTTTTCGCATTTAATTTTAAATTTTTAAAATTTTTTAAAAATTTAAAATGGTTGCCATTTTGAAACAAAATGGCGGATGATGCTGACAAACGAACTCGGTCGAGACATTTGTATGTACTATGTACATACTAAGTTTCATTCAAATCGGTTCATAAAAGCGTTAGTTATCGCATGACAAAAATCAGATATATATATATATATATATATGGTTATATATATATATATATATATATATATATATACATATGGTTATATATATATATATGTCAACATTGTAACGGAGGGTGGTTTTGGGGTCTCGGGGTCATGATCGGTAAAAATATACCAAAAATTTCCGGAAGTGTTTTCCTCCGGACGGCTGCAATAGGTAGCTTTTTACTTTTTGTAATGAAAGCTACCTAAAAGACACTGCAAAATGCGAGCTGCGTATGTTGCATTCTGCCATTCCAAACAAGATGCCTCTTTTAGAGAAAGAACGTGGGGAAATCGTAAAGATTTATTATATGAATGGACATTGCGTGTTTACCGCCGCAACCATCGATTAGGGCGAGGTCCGTGCGCTTTTAAAGCTGTACGGGACTTGATTCTAAAATTTGAAGAAACTGGTTGCGCATACGATCGACCTCGGTCTGGACGACCTTCCGTTCCTGTGGAAGCTTTTGCAGAAGTTCATCAAACTATAAGCACAGTTCGTCCCGCAACTGCACACGGTGTTTAGCGTGTTCTCAATATGCCAGATTTAACTGTACGCAAAATTCTGCGCTCTGTTATAAACATGTTTCCGTATCGATTCCAGCGTGTCCAGATGTTAGAAATAAGAGACTATCAATTACGGCTGGATTTTGCAAATCAATTCCTTATCCGGTATGATGAAGATAACAGCTGGTCTTTACGCATTCTGTGGACAAATGATGCGCATTTTCCGTTAACTGGTAACGTGAATTCAAAAAATTGTGTGCACTGGTCAGAGAATAATCCACATGATGTGCTTGCCCTACCATAACACGCGCAAAAAGTGACCGTGTGGTGTGGTATAACGAGTACGTTCATCCTCGGCCCTTACTTTTTTGAAGAGGTTATTGCCGGTAATCTGCAAACGTGTAGAGTAACGAGTGATCACTATCTTGACATGTTAACTCGTTACGCGATTACCGCATTGCAACGGCAAAATGCTATATCTGAAGTTCTGTCGATGCAAGATGGTCCTCCTCCACATGTCGAATCTTCTGTCAAACGTGTCTTAAGTCAATAGTTTGGTGACCGAGTTATCTCTCGTCATATTCCGTTTCCATGGCCACCAAGATCTCCTGATTTGACACCAATGGATTTCTGGCTGTGGAGATATCTGAAATCCAATGTGTATCAGTTTCGTCTTCAAACTGTTCCGATTTGAAAGATGCCATCAGAACTGCGATTCAAGAAATTCCTATTGCCATGGCACGTACTGTTGTTCTATCCACCCTCTCCGCATGCAAAGTCTCATCGTGTGTGAAGGAGGTCATGTAGAAAATTTGTGAAACACAATAAAATGCTTTATTTTATGCTGCTTCTCTCTCCTTATCGATTGTCCTCACTTTTAGCCTATCTACCGCCGATTATTTTCATGCTGCAGTTGCCATTCCGACGCTATATGGGGTTTTTCACAATTGAGATCACATTCCAATACAAAATACTGGGTGTTGCCATTTGATTCTTTCGAAATTTTTTCACTGTAACCGTAACTGTTTCAGTGACACAGTTGTTTTCCATATCATTCTTGAGCGCATACTTCAAAATATCTTTCCCAAAATTTCACTCAGTTTCTGTGAATGGTATGATAGTTAGGAGCCCAAACGTCGGGATAGTTTCTTTTTATAATCGCCCTGTATATATATATATATATACAATATATGTGTATTAATGTAAACTTACTTAATGCTTTTAATTTGAAAAATATCATAAACTAAAATGTGCATTTATTGCTTAAAACTAAAGCAGCATACATTTAATTTTAAATAATAAAACATTGCTACAAGGAAAAATTTAATGACAACTTTAGTACGTCAAAAGATTATTTATGCTTTTTCGAGAATATTTTAAAAGCATTTTGACAGACTTATAGAACATTTAGTAGAAAAAATGGATGATTTATTACATAAATACTATATTATATGGCAGAATGATTTTAGAGTGGACCTTTTTATGTGAGAGGATTTTAATATTAACGATTCTTTGCTAGTTTAATTTGTTTTAAGCAAATACGCGATCTTCTAAACCAAGTAGGTAAACAAAAGGAAGAAAAAAAACATGCACATTTTCATTTTTGTATTATGATATACTACCTCAGGTTAATAAACCCCGGTGGAACTGAAAAGTGGATAACACACGGCTTTATGCTATTTTCACTGGAAAGAAGAATTTCAATACTTCTCTAACAAATATCATTGCTTTATTTGAGACGCATCTTAGAGAAAAGGCCTTCGAAATATCTTCAGGAAACCAATTCGAACGTTTTCTTTTTAACACGAATTGGTGCTGACTTTCTGAAAAAGCACCGCTTATTGGTGATATTCGTTCTTTAAAACTATTCTTAAATAAAAAAGGCAACTTTATGATAGATATTTTCATTTACTTTTTGTGTGAAATATATGAAACTAGTAGGTGTTGTAGTTCTTAAGTTATCTAATCACATTTAATCTCCCCCCCCCCAATTTTTTTTAACACAGTAGAATTTTTAACACATTTTTTAGAAAATAGTGTCAAAGTGGGCGTTTTGAACAACATTTCCGCGAGAGAAAAAATAACCATTCAAACTTGGGTTAAAAACGAGTTTCTCATATGATCTAAAGCTTTATAATTTAATAGGTAAGTTATTAATGAAGAAATGAAAAACTCAGTTCGATTCCATAGTAAGGCTTACCAATTTTATATCTTTCCGTTAAAAAATAAATTTCGAAATGTGTCAAAGCATTTTGTGTTTGTTGAGCAGTGAGAACAGCCTTAAGTGCGTTATTTTGTTGTTTGCAGTTTTCTAGCGTCAGATCAATTGCGCATGACTTAAAGTTTTAAATCTTCATTTTCTTTCGTTCAAATATTATGAATTAATACATATTTTCTCATTGTCACATTTACAACTGTTTGTTTCTTCTAACTTTATTTCTTCATTATTTAAAGAAATTTCAACTTTACCTCTATCATTATTTGTTGACAAAAGTTCTTCCACTTCTTTATGAACATTGCGTTTTTCTGATTGTATTCTCCAATCATCATTAAACACGTCAAGATTTAAAACTACACTATATGCAAGCAAATTTAAATGGGGAATAGCATCTGGTTTAAGAGTAAATTTCTTGAGATAATTTCATAATTCATTCTTAATCATATTAAATTAATTTCATAAATCATCTCGCAAATAATCATTTTCATCAGAATGGGCCGAAAACACTCTTGAAACATGCACAGAAAATTAATGGGCTAGTCCACACTTATTATTCCATTTAGATCTGATTTCTTTGTTCTTTTGAAATCTATTGAATTTAATATTTGATTCCTTCTGCTATATATCGTGATGACTACAATTAGCTATATCACAGCAAACCACGACTACCGAGTAAAAAATTTATTCACACAGAAAAAAATAGAAGAATACATTGATCTCGAATTAGAGATCTGCAAGGAACCGGGCTTTCCAAGTTTCTACTCGGCGAAATGAATATTGAAACGGGATGAGCCGGGCCAGAGAATTAAGACAATTTTTTCAACGAACCAGGTCGAGTCGATAAACAAAATAAATAGGTCAGCCGTGAGACCAGCAAAAAAATTTAGCGGGCCTATTGGATCAATATAAAAGTTTAAGCACCGCCGATAAAATATTAGCAATTTTCAAAGGATATATCTTTCGCGAATATAAGCATAAAAGTATGTTACGGCCTGCTCCTTGAATTATGATAATATTATCGGGGGGGGGGTCTCGGGCCTATCTTTTAATTTTAACAACTAGTCGGGGCAAAATAACATTTGTTCGACCCAGGCCTAAAAGGTCCGGCCCGTGCAGGCCTCTATCTCGAATAGAAGAATGAGAGCGACCGAAGAAGTGCTTGCGCTCTGTTGTCCAGATGACTTCAGAGTAGGGAAAATGCTACTGCGCATCCATTGGTGATACATACCGTTTATTCTAGATACCGAGTTCTGATGAATTGTTTTAAAGAAAACCCAAATAATAGAAAAAATGCGACCTCTCGCAGCAATGTATCAACATATATTCAATGATAGATAACTGACATACGTAACCGCTGTATACAATCATTAAAATTTTATCATACACTTTGCTTTATTAAATCTCAGAAATCTTTTTATTAACACTAGATAATAAAAATTTATATTAGATATTGCTTTTAAATATTGGTTTAGATATATATTAATTATTAAAGATTTAGCATACCCTTTGCTTTATTAAATATCAGAAATATTTTTATTAACACTAGACATAACATTATATGCACTGTATTTATATATATATATATATATATATAAGTAAAGACATCGTAATAATTGATAATATTTTCATAATAAGCTGGGATGATTTTTAAAGAAGATGCGAAGTTTAAATCTAGAAATAAATAAATAAATAAATAAATATTAAAAAAAGAAAACGAAAAAAAAAAAAAAACAAGAAACATTTTTAAATCAGCAATATTTCTGTAAAGAAGTAAATAATGATTAAAATAAATAAATAAATATATAAAATTAAAAAGTACTCAAAAATGCCGTTACATCAGGATAAGTTCCCGGAAGAAGTGGATGCATTTACATATTTCTATTTAAAAATATTAAACCAGCGTGAAAAAAAAATAAAAAACCATGGACATTGAGAAAATAATGTATATTTGGAATAGTAAATATTACTATTTTTCAATGCAGAAAATTACATTATGATCGAAAAAGTAGCCGAAACAGGAGTATGGTCATTTCAAAATACGAAAACAAATAAAATATGCAAATTTCCATGTTTTTTATTTTTTTTATTGAAGTTTCATAAAATGTCCATGGAGGTAAGCACAGCAGCAACAGCAGCAGCATGCAGATTTGCTATATTCAGGAAATGCGATATTGCACTAAATATTTTGCCTTAAAAAAAAGAGTATAAGATCCAAACATTCGTCTGCATCGGTTTTTATTAAATTTTTAGGCCTGACACCATTTATATATACATACAAACATATATGTGTATAGTTCTCGCTTTGAGGAAAAGAATCCAAGAAAGAACGGGAAACTCTTTCAAGAAACCTTGAGAGAGTTTTATCTGATTTTCTGTGGCATTTTATTGTACGTATGTGTGCATTTGAATATTGTAAAACGTTTGAAGCCTCATTTAGACCTTTACATGAGATAGATTATCTTACCCATCGTCGACTTAATCAAACACACAGGCGCCCAGGAAATATTTTTATTTCTTAATATAGATTAGAGATCTACGCGAGCCGGGATAGGACCGGGCGGAGCTTGGGCTTTACTTTTCGGGAGTATCGGACCGGGCCTAAATTATTTCTTCCGTACGCCTAACTTATTTTTTCCATTTCATTCTTTCTAGTCTTCACGTGCCAAAATAATCAATTCCAATTGAATTATCATGTACGAAAATCCTTTTCTCGACGTGGCCAAGTCTGTTCAAAAATCAGTAAAATTTGGCTTGGTCCAAAAATTTTTGCAAAAATGAATATACTAAGTCATCATTATTCTACAATTATACATTAGAATTTGTTTTTAAAGAATCGTAGATTTCTAGGATTATTTAAATAAATTAATCACATAAACAAATCTGCCTATGACGGAATTTTCTTTTAAACTGGAAATTGAAAATTTCTTTTAAACTGTTCATCCATACAAAATGAATGCTAAAAAAAATATATTAAACATTTACATCTTCTAAAAAGGGAGCGTATTTTTTTTCTTTCCAATGCGATTCCATCTTAGAAGATTTTACTTTTACCATATACCATTTCTATGTCTCCATTAAATGGAAAATTGATTAGTAATGCTAATGATAACTGAAACATTTACATACAATAAACAAAGGTTCATTAAATGCATATACGTCACAGTCTACGGCACTTCTGCATAAATAGAGAATATAAATATGAAAAAAAAAAGACAAAGATAAGTTGGGTTTTGGTCAGAACTCTTCCGTAAGAGTAACGATTAATCAATGTTCTGTAGAAATTCACTCAGGCTGATCTGGGTTTGGGCTGAAATTTTAACTTTTTATTGAGTCGGGCCAAGCTCAGAACTTGTTTGTAGCTATTATATCGGATTCATGCCAAAATTTTATCTTTAACCTCCTGACTGCCACTGGCTGATTTTTTCGCACAGTAACCTACAGGTTTCACTGCATCATAAGCAATATTTAAATTAACATAATTCTACAAATAAAACCCAGTTTTGAAAAATTAAGTTAGGATTAATACTTTCAAAGATTATACACCTATACATAATAACATATTTTGTATCAGGTTGGAAAAAAATCTTTTTTTAATATTTTTAATAAATTAAAGAGAAAACAACATTATAATTTTACCTTTTTGCCGGGCAGTCAGGGGGTTAATAACGAGCCGGACCGATTCAATTTTTTTTCTATTTATCGGGCCGGACTTGGGCCTGCAAAATTCGACTCGTGCAGATCTGTAGTATAGATATGTATAAAAAAATTTAACATTTTCGAAAATTATTTAAATTAAAAGAATTTTCTAATGGAATAATAAAAAAAGAATAAATGTGAAATAAATTTATCTGTGTTTGTATAATTTTATTATTATACATTTTATTTGAATTCTTATCAAATATTATATAAAAGTTATATTTAAACTGCCTGAGAAAGTATTTCAGGGCTTAGTTTTTTTTATGATGTTTTAATTTGAAAATCCATTATAAAATGTGTACGGAAAATAATTTTCTTCTTCGTTCAACTGTGCGTTAAAATTATGATTATATTATTGTGTTAATGATTGTTTAAATCTGAGATAGAAAAGATTATTTCCTGATGTTCATATTATTTATGATGAATAAAAGATTTTTTAATGAATGAACCGATTTTCGATTAAGGGTTGAGAAAATGAAAATTCTACGGGTTCCAAATGTATATTTTCCCAATAAAAATACGTTTCTTATTTGAAGATTTTAAATAACTCTTTAAAAAGGCTCATTTTTTAATTCATATTTGGACAGGTGTTGAAGAATAAATTTTGAATGGCATTAAAGAAGTATAAAAGTAAATTTAGCTCTTGAAAAAATGCTCTTTGAAAGCATTCAATATTTGTCTTGAATATGACGTATTATGATGGGCATTATTGTTTGACAAAATATCATCTGATGCAATTATTTGTCACCAGTACTGAAGTCGATTATGGATAATTTACATTATAATATCTGGAAGAAAGCGCGAACTAGTGAAAAATAGGTGATAAAAGATTAAAAATTCTGTAAGTGACATGAAAAAAATAGTTATTATTTGAAAGTTTTATACAAAAATATTTATCAATTAGGTGGCTAGCAGATAATTTCTTTTTTTAGTTAAATATTACTATACAGGCAAGTGTTCTCTAATATTATATTCAGATGCTGAACATATATGAAGCAGTAATTCAAATATTAATCAGTGTATTTCTCTGTCAATTGAGCAAAATCATCATACACTATGGTTAATAAATTTCTCCGGAATTACTGAACCGATTTCAAAAGTTATGCAACAAAATTGAGGATGGCTTTTAAATGCTATATTGGGTCTTCCCATGATTGAAAAATGAATGTTGCTAAAAATGCAGAACATTGCAGACGCCGAAATTTCTTAGGAAAATATTTTCTATGATATGTTATAATCCATGGTATTATATATTGTTAATATTGAGTTAGATGTTGAATAAATTTAACTTTTGAAAGATTATTCTATATATACAAAATTTCTTTATGTTTCTACATCAAAAATTACACGTGATTTTTCGTTTCCTTCTAATACGAATTACGATTAGAAAATCTTTTTTGAATTTTTATGTCTGATTAAGACTTAAATTGTTAGAAAAATGTCCACGATTAATAATCTTTAATATAATTTAAAAAATGGCAATTATGGAATTTTTAATTTTACAAATAGGCAAAAATACGTAATTAAACAATGCAGATGCTATATTTCCGAAGATAAATTATTAAAACAAAATATTAGAATTTTTATTCCTAATTCGTTAATTAACTTGAACCCTCGAAATTGTTTTTTTTAAAGAATAGTTAGTAACCACTAAACTATCATGTAAAGTTCAAATATAGGAGGGATTTTTATTAAGACATTTTCTTTTTTCAGTTCATTAACACAATACAGGCTCTTTTATTACATCCTAATGCTGACACACATATGAAGCAATAATTCAAATATTAATGAGCGCTTTTCCCTATCACTTGAGCAAAATCCTGGTACCCTATGATTAATAAATTCCATGCATGCTTCGAATTCTTGTTGACATTCTTTATACTCATTATTTATTTATACAGTGAAATTCTTTTGCCCTAATATTAAAATTCGTGGTCGAGAGCTTTTATAATAATGGACAAAAATATGAAATTATACAAATATGCTTGAGTTCGAATTATATATGTTTTGTCTATATTTCATGTATTCATCTATTTTCAAATTTCTACAAATTACGCTTCTAAATATTATTCGAGGTCTAATAAATGAAAACATGAATGTTACTAAAAACGCAGAACATCATAGAAGCCGAAATTTCTTAGAAAAACAATTTCTAATGTTATATTCCGAGGTATTAATTTTTGCTAATTTTCAGTTAGGTGTTGAATGCATTTAACTTTCCAAAGAATATTCTATATACAGCTCATATTCAAAATATTAGAATAATTGAGAAAAAGTAATAAGAAAAAATTATTTGTCATTTATTTATTTTTTATACTAAGTAAATGCAATTAAATTTCTTATAAATTAAATCTGGAATGTTTAGATAAGATTTTAACATTTATAAAATATAAAATACAGCACAATAAATTAGGTATACAGCTTCCTTAAACACACCAGAATATTAGAATAAAATTTAGATTGGTTCAAAATATTAGAATATTTTATTTTACGCAACAATATTACCTTATGAATATGAAGTAAATGGTAGTTAATATTTTGTAGCATCCCCTTTAGCTTTCATAACAGCGTACAATCGATCTTGCATACTATATACAAGGTGTTTACAAACATTTCTATCAATATTAGCCCAAATAGACTTTATACGTGCCACTAACACAGTTTTACTTGAAGGAGGATTTTCTTGAAGTTTTTTCTTCATTATACACCATAAGTTTTCGATGGGATTAAGATCTGGTGAATTTGGTGGCCAAGGAAGTACCTTAATGTTGCGTTGGCGGAACCAATTCTTAGTTACACCGAGGTATGCGGGGACGCTAAATCTTGTTGAAAGATGAAATCATCTTCAAATAAATCTTCTGATGATGGAATTATGTAATATTCTAAAATTTCTTGATATATCAGAGAGTTAACCTTTTCGTAGACGATGCATAACTTTCCAGGTCCTTCTGCACTCATACAACCCCAAACCATGACACTAGCTGCAAATTTTACGGAACGTTTAAGGCATTCTTTATCAAATGCTTCTTGCTTCATTCTCCAAACTCGAATACCTTGATTACCATATGAAACACAAAACATACTTTCATCACTAAATAATATATTTTTCCAATCTTCATTTCTCCATAAACGTCTTGATTTACACCAATTCAATCTTATAAGCTTTTGTCTTGCAGTCATGAGAGGTTTTGTTTTCGGTACACGAGATTCAAATTTAAATTTTGGAGACGTCTTAATGTTGTCGATGTAGAAACTTCAACTCCTTCTTCTTTCCATTTTCGGTGCAAGAATCGCACACTTTTAAAACGGTTTTTCTTAACTATACGCTTCAGTTTCCTGTCATCTCTAGCAGATGTTTTTGGTTTTCGGCCACCATTTCGGCGATTATTTTGAAATTTTCCAATTTTTGAATATTGTGTTAGTATTTTACTAACGCTCGATTGCTAACAATGTAAATAATTTGCTATAAAACATTGATTTTTACCGTGCCGATACAAATCAACCATACGAAGTTTAGTAGATTCAGGAATATCACTCACACGGCCCATTTTAAGACGAAAAAGAAACAAACTGCAAAAAAGAATACTGATTTTAATTAAAATAGTCTGAATTTAATCAATGATGCCACCAGTTAAGAATTGGTAATAATTAAAGGAGAATTAATGTGAAATATTCTAATATTTTGAACCACTTGAATAAATATTCTAATATTTTGACTTTTCAAAATAATTTTTTTTGCAATTAATCTTTTCAAAAATGATATTAAATTTAAGATAACAAGTAAGTTTAATCAACAATAAGTTCTTAATAAAAATATCGTTTGCATATTTTCATTAAAATACATTAAATTACCAAACGATATTTTCAATTTCTAAAAAAAAGGCAATTATTCTAATATTTTGAATATGAGCTGTACATGAACTTTCTTTATATTTTTTTTATCAAAAAGTGCACGTGATTTCGTCTCCTTTTAATATGGATTACGCTTATTATTATTATTTTACAATCTTTATGTATGACTAAAACTCAAATACATTATTTGCAAAATCTCACGACTGATAAGCTTTAATATTTTTTTTTTAGAAATAGCAGTTTTGAAAATTGTAATGGTACTAATAAGCAAAAATACGCATCTAAACAATGCAGAAGCTATATTTCAGAAGTTAAATTATTAAAGCAAAATAATTAGAATTTTTATTTCTAATTCATTAATTTATTGTTTTCTTTAGAAGAATAATCACTAATAATCAAAATACTATAAAAAGTTCATTTAAACGAGGGAGTTTTTATAAACATACATTTTTTTTCTACTTCCTTTTCAAAATACAGACAAATGTTCTCTTTTATTATACCCAAATACTGAACATATAGGCAGCAGTAATTCAAATATTAATCAGCGTTTTTCCCTATCACTGGAGCAAAAGCCTCATACACTCTGATTAATAAATTCCATGCATGCTTTGAATTTTTGTTGACATTCCTGATACTCATTATTTATCTCTATATTAAAATTCTTTAGCCCTAATATTAAAATGCGTGGTGTAGAGAAATTTACTAATAATGAACTAAAATATGAAATCTATATAAAAAGAGTCTTATACAAATCTATACAAAGAGAGTCTTGAGTCCGAATTATATATGTTGTGCCTATAGTTCTTTCATTAATTATTTTTTCAAATTTCTACAAATTACGGTGCTAAATAATATATTCGGTCTTCTAATGAATTAACCACATCGGGAATTGGACGTCAAATGTAGCAAACGAGGTTCGTTTGTACTATAAGTTTGTTTTTAAAATATTCAGATCTTCCTAGAATAGTATACAGTACTTCAGATACAGTTTAAGCATCCGAAATATTTTGTATATCCTTGTAAATACTATCTGTTTTTTTCTTATACAGGAAGTAAACTTTAGTAAACCTCAGCAATGTATATCAATTTCATAAAAAATTGAAATGATTTAATAAGATTAAAACGCACTTCAAACAATATTTCCTCCTATACCATTATGTAATGGAATAGTTTTGTGTGGTACTGTAAATTAATAAACATATTCTTTGCACCACAGATTGCACAGAATGTATATTTTAGTACACACTTCATAGATGTTTATAAATTTTGTTATGTTCGAAAGAGTATAACATCAACAAAATGCGCTTGAAATCATTCTTTCTCATTGGCCGTTTAGCGGATGTTTGCGTATTATTGAATAAGTAACGCATTTAAACAACCACATAAACATTTAATAACACACTTCACAAGACTCACAAATAATAAATACACCAAGAAAAAGAATAATAAAAAGGTGAATGAAGGAAAGTCAATTAAATGAAGTGTAGTTTATTTCAGTTATTAGTCTTTTAGGAAATCTTACTTGTCTACCTGATCTGGTAGTTGGTGGTCCTGATTTTATTGGCTGGCTATCTGCTGGAACACTTTTAGTTTCAAAATTATCTGCATTATTTGGTAAATCATTGAACAAAAATGCAGGTTTAACTCTGTCAAGTGAGACACAACTTTTCTTCCCATCAGGGCCGGCGCCAGGGGTGAGGCAAGTGAGGCGGCCGCCTCAGGGCGCACCGTAAAAGGGCGGCATTTGTCTCACATATTTGCACAGGTAAGATAAACCAAAATATGAGCAAATACACCAACTTATGACCATTCATAAAAATTTGAAAAAAAGTTTTGTTTTGACAGTAAAAATGAAGATCCGATAACCCCGTCCCCTCGAGAAAAGCTGTTTTACCATGTTTTGGGGGGACAGGAGGGGGGGGGCATTTTTACTCTGGTGGAGAATTCAATTTTTTTCTTTAGCTAAACTGTATAGTATTGTTTTCTATGTATTTTTAATTCGGAATCGAATGACACTTCCGCAAGTCGATTCGGTTATACTTTACAAAGTTAAACAGGTTTTATGAATAAAAAATTATGAATATCCGAATATTTTGACAATTTTACTAACGTTTGAAGAAATTTGATGATCTTGATTTTGATTATTTCTGTTTTGAGGACGTTGAAAAAACTTAATGCTTGATCTTGATCTTATTTGATATGATATAAAGAACAAGTTTGTAAATGTGACAAAGCTGTGCTCAGTAAACATAACTTTCAACATTGTATATTTATAAATCCTACCTTAACTTATAAAGAATGATCGTATGGATTTGCAAATGATGTTACTTGATCCAAAATTTTAAAATACTTAACAACTGATGTCCACTTTACCTAATTAAAAGAAATTGAAGTATCCCTATTCCTCGATCTACCCCCCCCCCCCCCGCAAACACACACGCACACAGAAAAAAGCAAGGTAAAGCTTTATTTTTTGGGGGGACTCATCGGATTTTCATGTCTTGCGGCAAAACGATGTTCTTCTTCAAATTTTCACGAATGGCCTTCAGTTATTGTAAAAAACTATTTTACCTGAATAAAGGAAAATGTTTACCATTTTATTCGTATTATCTATTTCAGACTGACATATTTAATTTTGTCTCCCGCGAATTTTCAATGCGATTTTTTGCATTATTTCGCTTTTCATGCTGATTTTTTTTATTTTTTTATTTTTTATTTTTTTATTCGGAAGTGAATTCCTGTTAGAATGCTTTTATTCTCATAGTAGTAAATTTTGTGCACTGCGATTTTTAAAACGTTTTATATTTCCTATCTCGATTTTTCGACATTAGTAAAACAAAATGTATTTTAATATTTAAGATTAATATTTAAAAAAATTTCTTTTCGGTAAAATTTACTTACATAGAGCGGTTTTTGGAATTTTTCTGTCATTTCACTGCATTTTTTAAAGCATTTGTAAGATTAGTTCGGTTTTAAACTTTTAGCTTAATATAACGAATTTTATTTACTGTTGTTTAAAAAAAAATTATGATATTTTTAGAGTTTTTTCTCATTCTTTTCGGAGCTATTTTTTGACATTTGGGAAAGAGTTTCGGTTACTGTCTTCTAGGGAAAATATATTCAGTTTTGTTCTGTAATTTTTTTAAAACTATTTTTAAATAAATATTATCGTTTTTCCGAGTTTTGTTGTGACTCTGGAAGGAATTCTATGTAAAACATTTAGCTGAATATATTATAATTTCTCTTTCACGATTTCTATGTACTTAGTTATTTTATATGCCATTTTCAATGCGATCGTTACAGATTATTATTATTATTATTATTATTATTATTATTATTATTTATTTAGTTAGTTAGTTTTGCATTCTGCTGTGAGTTTTTGACATTCATTGCACACACTTCTATTTCGAAATTTTAACCTAAATATAGGAAATTTTGTTCTCCGTGATTTTGTAATTGTTTGCGATTTTCAATGATATGTGTAAGTATTTTTTGCGATCCGTGATCTTTTGACACTAATAAAAAGATTATTATTCAAACATTTATCCTAATATTGTATTAATGTGTTCTGGGTTAATACCACCACATTAAGGTTCAACCTTTTTTTTACGGCTTAATTTAAGCTTTATTTTCCTAACAGATATCGGATTTGATGTACAGTAGAAGATCTATATAACGCAAACCTAAAAACGCAAGGTTGTGCGTTATATAGAATTTTGCGTTATATGGATCACATATCACGCGTCATAAAATTTACCTCATAAATATAGACAAATATGTCTGAAACACATGAAAATACATTAGAATTACCTTTATACTGCATTCCTTATCCAGATTATAAATTTTTCTATTATTGCGATCATTCAACATTTTGTTAAACATATGTTTTAAAAATGGTCCAGATACATCTGGACCCAATTTATTCATTATATTGCTCATTTTCAAAAACATTTATTGTAATAATATTTTTTTTCCTTTAAAAGTTCTAAATTAAGGAGGTAAAATTGTACTAATGCATTAAATTTAGTTTTCAGACAGTAGCAGTTTTTTACAGTCTTAAAATTCAGGTGCTCCTTCATGGCAAAATTCATTGTTTACATCTGAAAGGTTGTGCGTTATATGGAGAATTGTGTTATATGGAATTGCGTTATAAAGATCTTCTACTGTAACAAGTTATTGACTATATATACAAGAAAGAATATTTTAGCAGATATGCATTCATAAAATGTGTTGGCGGGATTTCTTGACCAGTGTTATTTGGAGTTATTACATGCAAATGAACTATAAATTATGACAGAACAATGATATAGGTAAATTATTTAATTATAAAGATACAAACTCTACAGCACTAAAATTTACAAATTTTTCATCCTTGACATTAATTGCGATATTAGGGTGCAGTAATAATCATTTGATATTTCATTCATCTGACATGAAAAAAATTAGGAGCACTTGGGAAATTCAAATTTCTCTTTATCATTTTTGGTTTTCAACAGTGACAAAAATGTTATCTCGTGCCAAAATAAAAAATAAAACCTCTTCGTAGCACTGTAAAGAATCGACCAGAGTAATAATGCAAAGGATAACATTATTACCCCAGTACACTGATTGCACATTATATTTTAAACTTCAAACTAATTCGCGAACACATTCAAAAATTTCCACAACGTTTTGAAAGTAAATTCGTAAATTCCTCGTAAATTTCAGATCAGGCGTTGACTCTAACGTGCTCTTTTGAGTGATAATGTTTACAAATTGAACTAATTAACTTTTAGCGGTTGTTTGTGATTTACATGACATAGAGCCTTTCTATGCAGAACCCGTAAGTGCCATCTCTTGGATTCCTACATAACTACGCGTAATATAAGAACATGACCTTATTACTCCAGGACATCAATTTTCAGCAATGAGTAATATATACATATATATATATCCTTTTTTTTGTATTTCGAGTCAATTTTTTGCATTCAAGAAATAATTCCTCTTAGAATATTTTATTCCACTGTAGTAAAGAATGTCCCCTGCGATATTTGACGATTTTTGTGTTTCCGGGGATTTTTCCATATATTAATAAAATAATCAGCTTTTACTATTTTAGCTCAATGTAGTAAATTTTGTCCTTTTTTTTCAATAAAATTTATTCGGAATTCACAAAGCTATTTTTAAATTCTTCTAGTGATTTTTGGATTTTCTCCTGTTTTACGGTGATTTTTTTACTTCTTAGATTCATAACTAATTATGTTTCTAACTTTTTAGCATGATACATGAACATTCGTCCTCCTCATTTTTTTAATTTTTGGTAATTCGGATTACGGTTTTTGCCCACTAGAGTGGATTTTGTCCTGGCAATTTTTTTTTCTTCATTTCGTACCGATTTTTTTTTTATATTCGTGTTAGTAAAAAGGATTCGGTTTCAAACTTTTCACTAATGTTGTAAATTTTGTTCAGTAAGTTTTTTTTTTTTTTTTTTTTTTTTTTTTTTTTTTTTTTTAAGTTACTTTCAACGCGATTCTTAGCATATTTTTGTGCAATGCCTCTTTTTTTTTACATTTGTAAAAAATATTCAGTTTGAAAGCCTAATTAAAATACATTTTATCCTAATTAAAGCCTAATTAATTTTAGCCTAATTAAAGTAAATTTTATCCTACGTGGTTTTCAATATTTTGCGATTTTAAATGCGATTTTCAATACAATTTGTATCTTTCTTTTGCGTTTCCCGACAATTTTTCGACGTTAATAAAACGAAGTCGGCTTCAAACATTTATCCTAAATCCATTCTTTTTTGCTTTCGCAATTTTTTTTTTCTTACATTTAGAAACGATTTTCTGTTGTGTACTATTGTTAGTAAGGTTTAGACTACTGTTATAAATTTTGTCAAACTTTGTTACAATTTTCAGCGTAATACATTAAATTTATTTCTCATCGATTTTTGAATTTTTCGCGACTTTTAAAACAATTTTCAACATGAGTTTTTGACATTCGTAAAAGGAATTTTGTTACTAACTTCACCTATGACTTTATTTGTAAAAAAAAATACCTTTTAGAATAGTTTAAATAGCTGTAGTAAATTTTCTCTTTTTGCAATTTTTTAATCTTTAGCGATGTTTACTGTTTTTAATAGGTTCGAAGGAGTTTTTCAACATTATTAAAAAATAATCCGGTTTTAATTTTTTAATCTAATGTACTAAAATTTATCCCCCTTTCAGTTAAATATATTGAAAATTCGCTTAGCAGGTTTCGAATTTTTGTGACTTCTTCATGATCTTTTTTTTTTCCCCAGCTCTGTAGCGGTTTTTTGACTTTGCAAAAGAAATCCTATTTTAATCTTTCATAAATGTTACTGTTTGCAATTTTTGAAATTTTAACGATTCTTTACATACTGTTTTTAGTACTCTTTTTATTTTCTTTCCCTATTCGCTGCCATTTTTCCGAATTAATAAAATAAATCCTGTTTCTTTCTTCCAGTTACTTATAGTACATTTTGTTCTCTCTGCTGTAACGTTTAATAAGAATTTATGGAACGATTTCTTTTTAAATTTTTCACTATTTTATTGCTATTTTGCGTTTCGTACTATGTTTTGATGGGGCCCAGACACGCAGCGCCCATCAGGTCAGTTGCAAGAATAAATTAAATTATTTTAGCAAATGAAAATGTAATTGATTTCTATATTGATTTATAGAGTGATATAAAAAACGATTTTCATAAACAAAATCAAGGGGAATCAATTATTGAATTAAATATTTCATTATCACTGTAGAAAAAAAACGGACGATTTTATGGAAATACTATGGTAATCTAGACGCCAGTATAAATTACTTTTTTAACGGGAAAATTCCCGTAAATTCCAGGAAAATACCAAACAATTTCGGCAATTTATGGAAATTTTTCCGTTAATAAACAGTAAATTGTAGGCGTCTAGATTACCACTAGTATTTCCGTAAAATGTCCGTTTTTTTATAGTGTAGTGATATTTTTTGAAAACAGTATTATTACTGTAAAATTAAGTCTTCATGTTTCATCATGTGTCAAGTTAAATTTAAAATGATAGTGTAATTTTCTCTATATGTCAAAAGTTTTTATTTAATATTAATAATATATTGTGACGTTTGCTCTAGTAAGTTTATTTATTTATTTATTTTTATTCTTTCTCTTTATAATATTGATTTCGATATTATAATGTATGATTTCACCAATGCCAAATCAAGAGAAATTACTCACTTCTTGAACTTATGTTTTATTTTTATGTAGTAGCTATTTTCTTATTATTACCAATATGCGATTTTGTTTTGAATATACGATTTTAAAAAGGTAAATAACTTATACTATATCATTGTTTTTCAGATTGAGATTTTTAAATAAATTTTATATGCTATGTGATTGATTATAAATGTTTGACATATTTTGTTTCTGTAATATTTATTTTAAAAGACTTCTTTGCTTGTTGTGACGGGATTTTTTTTTCTAATATTCATAACGTTCATGATTTTTCGAAAGGAAAAACAAGGCAAAAAAGATTGTGAAGAGTTAATGTTAGTCTTTATATGAGACTTTCTGTCTTTTTTTAAAAATACTAGTAGAATATGATTTATTAATTTAATTCCAAGTTATCTGTTGTTATTTTTAAAAATAAAATAAATAACGCAGTTTGAATATTTTAAATTCTTCAAATATAAATACATTTTATATTATATTCATGCAAATAAATTATAGTTATTATATTAATTTATTTTTGAAAAAGTTTGAATAGTGGTAAAAAAAAGATGACGTCATAGGGGCGGCAAAATAAGGCTCGCCTCAGGCGGCGAAATGTCTAGCGCCGGCCCTGCTTCCCATTTACAATGATGGTTATGTTCTTATCATTTCTTGATATAACTTCATGAGGGCCAGAATAAGGTTGAGATAAAGATTGAAGGATTTTATCTAATCGGAGAAACACATGCGTGCAATCCTTCAATTTAGGATGAACACAAATTTTTGAGTACCCGTGAGTAGATGTAAATATAGGTTTTAAACTATTCATGCTTTCTTTCAATTGTTGAATGAAATTATTGTCACAGGATACCAAAGATGGGATTTCTGAGCACATTTCAGCTGGTAGTGTGAGTGAAATTCCATAAACTAATTCAGCACTTGAAACTTTTATATCAGGTTTTACAGCAGCTCTTTTCCCAAGTAGAACTGCAAGCAAAATCTCGGTCCACTTATTATGTTCGTGAGCTTTTAAGTTGCTCTTTAATACTCTGTGAAACCGCTCAAATAAACCATTTGCTTGAGGATGAAATGATGTCGTTCGTATGCGATTTGTACTCAAAAATATTGTCAGTTCTTTGAATAGATTTGATTCAAATTGTCTGCCTTGGTCGGTTGTAATTATGATTGGACAACCGAATCTAGATATCCATCCATCAAAAATGGCACGACAAACTGATTCTGCAGTTATATCTTTTGAAGGTACCACTTCTGGCTATCTTGTAAATCGATCTATCATTGTTAAACAGTATACATTTCCATGGTAAGTTAGCCGAAATATAATTAAATTTTGTGTGACTTTCTGTTATGGGCTTAGATTCGCTAATTCAAATGAATGTTCACACATGGCGAACCACAAACTAACATCGTTAAAGTTATATGGTGGTATACGAACGGCGTTAACTTCTGACATTTAAAAAAAATGAAATATTACTCACTCATTACGGAATTCTTTCAATTTGCGTTAGTCTATAGGTCACCATTTTAGCGGGTGTTTGCGTATTATTGAATAAGTAACGCATTTAAAACAACCACATAAACATTTAATAACACACTTCACAAGACTCACAAATAATAAATACACCAAGAAAAAGAATAATGAAAAGGTAAAGATAACATCGGTTGTTGCTATGCAGTTGTTGTTGCCATGTGGCTGGTATAAATTCTTTTCTTTCAAAAATAGCGTTTCCTTCATCAATGGAGTGATAATTAAAAACGAAACACGCGCGCGAGAATAAATTAGAGAAATACTATAGCAGTAATGGAGAGGGATATCTGTAGTTGAACTATTCATCTAATTTTCATAAATTTTGGAATGATTCCACAAAATTATGGTACAATTATATATATTAAAATTCGAACGATTCGGTTGGGTAGTGTTTGCGTTGTTACATGCAGACAGACAGACAGACAAACTGAACGAGGACTATAGGTGCTACGTATTTATATAATTTCGAGCTCACTTTAAAAAATAATTGAAACGTTTATTTCTGATGCAGTAATTAATTTGAAACTTTGAAACTGTTTTCTTTAAAACAATTGTTAGTAATCAATAAATTACCATGAAAAATTTAAATAAAGGAGGGAGTTTTGATTAACAGACATTATCTTTCTTTTTTTCAGTTCATTCAAATATTAATCAGCGATTTTCCCTATCACTTGAGGAAAACCCTCATACACTATGATTAATAAATTTCATGCATACTTTGAGAATGCGCGGGGTAGATGATTATAATGAACTAAAATATGAAATTATACAAATATGCTTAACATATTCGTGTCTGAATTTGTTTTAAATTAAAAAAAATATCTTTTATCTTTTAACATGAACACTAGCTATCCAAACATATAATTAGTGTTTAACGAAAATTTCATTGTTTGAAAGATATTGAATGTTGTTGTTTTGTGTACTATATGCAATTCATATTCATATGACAAGAGGCTAAGGAATAATTTTAGGAGATGTTTAGAAAACCTTGTATTTCAATAAGATTCGACTGATATTACAAATTTCTAATAATTTTTGCGCTTATTTACACATGATTCTTTCAGAAAAGTAACTCTTATTTTAAATTTAAACAGTGAAATATATATTTAAAATGTAAGAATCGCAGATGCCGCAAAGAGAATTTGGAAAATAATAATTATTATTATTATAGCTAAATGTTTTAACGTCAATGGCATGATATAGTTACTGCTGAAACATGAACTAACATTATTACATGTAAAAGTATTTCTTAATACAAAATAATACTCCATTAAAAGACATGTACTAGTGCACGAGACCCGAAAGCGTTAAGTCCGTGAAATGCCTGAAATATGTTTTGTCTATCATTCATTAATGATCTTTTCAAATTTTTACAAATTACGCTTCTAAGTACTATATGAGATCTTCTAATAAATGAAATAAATAAATGTTACTAAAAAGGCAGAACATTGCAGAAGCCGAAATTTCTTAGGAAAATATTTTCTATAGCATGTTATATTCCGAGGTATTAATTATTGTTAATATTCAGTTAGATGTTGAATACATTAAACTTTCCAAAGAACATTCTATACACATAAACTTTTTTTATGTTTTTATATGAAAAATTGTGAGTGATTTCGTCTCCTATTAATACGAATTACAATTAAAAAATCTTTTTTACAATTTTTATGTATGATTAAGACTTAAGTACATTATTAGCAAAATTTCAACGTCTGATAAGCTTTAATACAATTTTTAAAAATGGCAGTTATGAAAATTTTAATTTTACTAATAAGTAAAAATTCGTATCTAAACAATGCAGAAGCTACATTTAATAAAATAAAACATAAAAACAAAATAATTATAATTTTTATTTTTTATTCATTAATTAACTTGAATTCTCGAAATTGGTCTCTTTAAAAGAATAATTAGTAATCAATAAACTACTATGAAAATTTTAAATGAAGGAGAGAGTTTTTATTAAGATACATTTTCTTTTTTCTAGTTCATTTACAAAATAAAGACACGCGTTCTCTTTTATTATATTCACATGCAGAACATATATGAAGCAGTAATTCAAATATTAACCAGCGCTTTTCCCTATCACTTGAGCAAAATTCTCATACACTGATTAATTAATTCCATGCATGCTTTGAATTTTTGTCGACATTCCTGATACTCATTATTTATCTCTTCAGTATAATTATTTTAGCCCTAATATTAAAATACGTGGTGTAGAGAACTTTTACTAATAATGAAATATGAAATCCATACAAATATGCTTCAGTTTGAATTATGTATGTTTTGTTTCTATTTCATGTATTCATGATATTTTCAAATTTCTACAAATTACGCTTCTAAATACTATGTGAGAGGTCGTCTAATAAATGAAAAAAAAATGAATGTTACTAAAAAGAAAGAACATTGCAGAAACCCCAATTTCTTAGGAAAATAATTTCTATACTATGTTATATTCCAAAATCTTAATTATTGTTAATTTTCAGTTAGATGTTGAATGTATTAAACTTTCGAAAGAACATTCTATATACATAAACTTTCTTTGTGTTTTTATATCAAAAAGTACACGTGATTTCGTCTCATTATAAAATAGATTACGATTATTATTATTATTATTTACGATCTTTATGTATGATTAAAACTTAAATATATTATCAGCAAAATTTCCACGATTGATAAGACCACGAATTTAGCTTTAAAAAATAGCAGTTATGAAAATTTTTCTTTTACTAATAAGCAAAAATACGTATTTAAACAACGCAGAAGCTATTTTTCAGAAGATAAATTATTAAAACAAAATAATTAGATTTTTTATTTCTAATTCATTAATTAACTTGAACTCTTGAAATTGTTTTCCTTAATAAATAATTCATAATCGATATACTACAATGTAAAGTTCAAATAAATTAGAGCGTTTTTATTAACATACATTTTCTTTTTTCTAGCTCATATACAAAATAAAGACAAGCGTTCTCTTTTATTATACCCAAACGCTAAATATGTATGAAGCAGTAATTCAAATATTAATCAGCGCTTTTCCCTATCACTTGAGCGAAATCCTCATACACTCTGATTAATAAATTCCATGAATTCTTGTTCACATTCCTGATACTCATTATTTATCTCTATAGTAAAATTATTTTAGCTCTAATATTAAAATGCGTGGTGTAGAGAATTTTTACTAATAATGAACTAATATATGAAATTATACGAATAGGCTTGAGTTCGAACTATATATGTTTAGTCTATATTTCATGTATTCATGATATTTTTAAATTTCTACCAATTACGCTTCTAAATACTATATGAGGTCTTATAATAAATAAAAATTTGAATGTTACTAAAAAGACAGAACATCGCAGAAGCCAAAATTTCCTAGAAAAGTATTCTTTATAGTATGTTATATTCTAAGTTATATTTAATTGACAGTTGGATGTTCAATACATTGAACTTTTCAAAGAATATTCTATATACATAAACTTTATTTATGTTTTTAATAATTAATAATATTTTTAATTAAAGTGCACGTGATTTCGTACCCGTTTCATATGGATTACTATTAAAAAACTTTTTCACAATGTTTATATATGATTAAGTTTAAAATACACTATTAGCAAAATTTCCATGATTGATAAGCTTTAATATAATTTTAAAAATAGCTGTTCTCAATATTTTATTTTTACTAATAAGCGAAAATACATATCTAAACAATGCAGAAGCTATATTTAAGAAGATAAATTATGAAAACAAAATAGTTGGAATTTTATTTTTAATTTGTTATTAACTCGAACTCTTCAAATTGTTTTCATTAAGAAAAATAATTAGTAATATATAAACTACCATGTAAAGTTAAAATAAAGAAGGGAGTTCCTATTAACATACATTTTTTTTCTATTTCACTTACAAAAAATGACAAGCGTTCTCTTTTATTTTACCCAAATGCTGAACACATATGAAGCAGTAATTCAAATATTAATCAGCGCTTTTCCCTATCACTTGAGCAAAACCCTCATACACTATGAATAATAAATTCTATGCATGCTTTGAATTCTCTTTGACATTCCTGATACTCATTATTTATCTCTATAGTGAAATTCTTTTAGCCCTAACATTAAAATGCGTGTTGTAGAGAACTTTTACTAATAATGAAATGAAATATGAAATCTATGCAAAATATGCTTGAGGCCAAATTACATATGTTTTGCCAATAATTTATTCAGCATTGATTTTTTCAAATTTCCACAAATTGAACTTTTAAATGCTATATGAGGTCTTCTAATAATTGAAAAATTATTGTTATTAAAAAGACAAAGCATCACAGAAGCCGAAATTTCTTAGGAAAATATTTTCTATAGTATGTTATATTTCTAGGTATTAATTGTTGTTAATTTTCAGCTAGATGTTGAATGCATTAAACTTTCCAAAGTATATTCTATATACAGAAACTTTCTTTATGTTTTATGTCAAAAAGTGCACATGATTTCGTCTCCTTTTAATATGGATTGCAATCAAAATATTTTTTTTACAATTTTTATGTCTGACTAAGGCTTAAATTCATTATTAAAAAAATTTCCACGACCGATCAGTTTTAATTAAAAAAAATGGCAGTTATAAAAATTTTAATTTTTCTATTAAGCGAAAATACGTATTTAAACAATGCAGATGCTACATTTCTGGAGATAAATTATTAAAACAAAATAATTGAAATTTTTGTTTCGTATTAGTTTATTATCTTGAACTCTCGAAATTGTTTTCCTTAAGAGATTAATTAGTAATGAATAAACTACCATGAAATGTTCAAATAATAGAGGGAGTTTTTATTAACAGACATTTCCTTTTTTCTAGTTCATTTACAAAATAAAGACAAGCGTTCTCTTTTATTATACTCAAATGCTGAACACATATGCAGCAGTAATTCAAATATTAATCAGCGCATTTCGCTATCACTTAAGTACAATCCTCATACACTCTGATTAATGAATTCCATGCATGCTTTGAATTCTTGTTGACATTCTTGATATTCATTATTTATCTCTATAGTTGAATTCTTTTAGCCCTAATATTAAAATGCGTGGTGGAGAGAATTTTTACTAATAATGAACTAAAATACTAAATCGATACAAGTATGCTTAAGTTCGAAAATTATATATGTTTATTATATTTCTTGTCTAATGCATTCGAATATATTCGAATTATGTATGTTAATTTGTAAATTAGTGATATTTTCAAATATCTAAATATATAACGCTTCTAAATATTATATGCGCTCTTCTAATGAATGAAAAAATGAATATTAAAAAAGCAAAACATCACAGTACCTGAAATTTCGAACGAAAATAATTTCTGTAATATGTTATAATTTGAGGCATTATTTGTTGTTAATTTTAAAATAATAATATATAAAATTAATTAAAATATTTTTTAGAAAAAAAAGTTAATTAAAAAATATATGTTTGAATAATATCTATGCACGTAAAACTTTCCTTTTTCTTCAATAGAAAAAGTATTGTAATTGATTTTTTTCGATGGATTTGCTCGTTTAATTGGTTAATCGTTCCCAAAAACATATTTTTGCAAAATGTCTGTCTTCCTGTGTGTCTCTTTTGTATTATCTAAGGGTTTTTTAATCTACGCGTAGAAATGAACTAATTATTTTTGCATGCTTTTAGCTTTGGCACATAAATTCTCCTTTAATTTAGAAATATTCCGCCAGAAGAGAACGCTTTGACAGCGCTTTGAGTATCATTTTCATTACTGTACTAACAAAAATTATATGAAGTTTTGCATGGAATCGTACTATATGTATTTGGCTATTGCTAGCAGGTCCTTCTTCAACTTTAAAATACACCCAAAGGTCTAGTTGTAATACGAATATTTGCGTTATTTTCATTACTGTGCCGTCGAAAAGTGTATAAAGTGAAGCATAGAAATAGACCAAATTTTTCTATATATTTTTGGTAGGGCCAGCAGATCTCCTTTGTTTGGATATACTAATTCAGTTTGGATATACCAATTCAACAACACAATACAAATCTTTCAAAAGTATCTATATTTTTTTCCTTTCTGCACGACAGCATGTCATTTTTGTAAAGATTGAAACTAAGTTTGCGATAACGGAATATCTCCGTTATTTCCTTCCATTTTCGCCCGTTTCGTTATTTTCAGTAAATATTATCAAAATTTCTGTTTATTAACGGAAAATGCTCATTTGTCAAGAAAAAAGATTTTTTTGTGAAATTCAGGAAATAATATCTGTCGTACGTGAATATTCATTTACTTCTACGAAGAGTAATACCAACATAGAGAAAAATATCCAAGCCGGGATCGAACCCGAAACCCTTGGAGCAGCGCTTCAAGTGTTATACTATTTAAGCTACGAGGACAATGCCCAGCTCAGCATTTTTCACTTCACATATTGGTTAAGCTGCAAATCTCAGCACTATATCCGCCTCCATGAACACACAATTCTGTGGCGTAACATGAGACTCAAGGGAACCAGCATCGATAAATCACATATATTTTTGATATTAATCAATTTCTCAAAAAATTTTGAACAGTTAAATTGCGCTTGAAATTCTAGATACGTGAATATTCATTTACTTCTAATAAGCGTAATACCAACTTAGTGAAAAATGTCCAGTGAACTGTATGCTCATAAAGACGGATCTAGTGCTGCTACTTGCAGATTAATCAACGTGTGAAATGAAAACTTCTGAGCTGGGCATCTTCCTCGTAGCTTAAATGGTACAGCACTTGGAGCGCTATTCCAAGGGTTCCGGGTTCGATCCCCCGTTTGAACATTGATTATTAAGTTGATATTACGCTTAGTAGAAGTAAATGAATATTTACGTATCTAGAATTTCAAGCGTAATTTTACTGCTGGAAATTAATTGATAAATTTATTAATATCAAAAATATATGTAGTATCTGTCAGTTTCAGATTTTTATAACAATGTGACTTCATTATCACCAATTATAAAAGTTCAAATTTCTCGTACTAGGAGAGGATTGGTTGTATAACATTTTATGGCGCAAAATCCTAAAAGAAACATGTTGCGAAAAGGGTAGGGGTGACAATGACCAAAGGCTGAAAAGGCTTTGAATGGAAACTGCGGTACCGAAATATGATATAATATTGTACCTTCCATGTCAAATAATAATTTTATGTAATTTGTCTTGTTATATTATTTACCCTGTCTTTCAAAATGTACTTAACTTTAAATCTCATGCTATTTTTATGCTATTATCAAAAGCAATATCTATTATGTCGATAAAATTCGAAAATAAACACATTAACACATTTAACATTTCTCACTCTGAATTTTTACTGGGCATTTTAAAAATATCATGATAATATATTTTCTTCTATTCATTTTTACTATTCATAATGTAATTTTAGACAGAAGACGTAGAAAACGAAATAAATTATGAAAATGATTTTTTTTAATTAATAGAAAGACCTAATACACACCTAACTTTATGGAGTGATTCATGCCATTTAGATTTTCTCCAAAAAATTACCAGTTACTATTTATCTTGTTAAAAAAACAAATCCAGAATATTTTGTTCCAAATTTGAGTGGTTCATATTTATGGACCCCCAAAAGTCATCATGTCGTGCGAAAAATTGAGCGTTTTTTAAGACATGGAAATTGCTACGATTCACAGCTCTTTGCACATACAACTTGTCACAAAACTCTTTTAATATCTGGAACGTAATAGGGTTGAACTTTATATAATATATGGAAAACCCGTGACAAGTTATTGCGCAAGGTCATAAAAGGTCATAGAAAGATTCACTTGTGTCGATTTTTTCTATTTTTAATCCTCAATAACAGCTTGCGCGTTCCAGTTGCCATGGAAAAAGAAGGGGCATTTGAAAGCCATGCACTACCACTTTTAATAAATGTACATTTAGTTAAGGCAAGTTTGACGCGCTTTTAGTTACAGAGTGCCAAAATCTGAAAAATTCCACATTTAACCTATATTTAAACTGTCATAATTTCTCACGGCAACGATATTTTGAAATAATTTTTCTCCATTGTTTAATTCTATTATTACACATTTAAAAAAATAAACACAATGAAGCAAGTTGCTTTTAAAAAATTATTTTTTTAACCTTCCTACCCTGTTGTAATTTTACTCAAACTTGATTAAAAAAAACCACAGCAGAATTGTTATTTAAATCCATTTAACATACCTATTTAACTTAACTCTTTGTGTTATATATTCAATTTACTGTATGAAAAATTTTCTGGTTTGAATCAAATGAAACGCACTATAGGACTGGGTCGATTAGACCCATTCAGGGTAGGAAAGTTAAAGCCTTATTGTTAAGATTTGGAAAGCTTTAGTACAAATGTGATGATTATATGGGTATATTTGATGTTTCTTCTTTTTATGCATTTAACATCTTACACAAAACAGAAACATTTTTATTGATTATACTTATTAAAAGTTTGTCCCTAGCATTATTTGTCATTACCATGTCCCAGAGTAATTCATTTAATTTTCCCCTATATGTTATTTTTATATGGAAATTCTATTAGATTGTATAGTTTCACATCTTCTTGCGAGCAGTAGCATCTATTTTTGATTAATTATGCAAGAACCATTTTAATTTATGAATTTCGTTCCAAAATTAAAGTTTGTGTACTTAACATGTGCCATCAGTTTATATCAACGTGATTGTTGATCTCGACCCAGCGTATTCACAGATGTAGATCCCTATGATTTTGAACATTACTAAAATATAAAAATGAGAGTGGAAGTAAGACATTTTGCAACCGTGTGTGACTTTCAACGTTAAGTCGTAGAATGTCCTTGACAGATTTCGAGAAAATGAATTTAGGCGTGCTTTCCAGTAGTAGAAAACGAAATGGAATCACTGTATATTTTTGAAAAGTGACTATTTTTAGGGGGTGGCAGGACAAAATAGGTAATTGTGTACAAAATTTGCATTTTGCAGAACGGGACCTTTTTGATAGCACCTCGTAAAGCTGTTTAATAGAGAAAATTGCAAAGAAGTATTTAAGCCGATTCTTAAAAATTATAGAATTTATTGAATACATAAAAAATCATTCAATTTTTATTAATCATGTTGCCAGGAATGAGGCGTATTGTAATTTAATGTAAAATGTTCGTTTTTAAAGTACTACACTTGTGATAAATATAAATTTTGAATATAATAATTCCATTGCTGTTGTACTTGCGTGTACTATCTAGTTGCTATAACACTATTTTGTAAAAATAATGTGTTAAATGTTCTAGTTCAGGTAAAAAAATAAGTTCAGATTAAATTTTAGATATCTATAAAGTTCAGTTTACTAATATATGGTGTTGATATGCTCTATATAAAACACAATTACTTATGTTTGAAGGCTTTTTTTAATTGCAGTTATTATGTTCTGAAACTAAATTTTACTTGTTATGTTATTCTGACGGGTTTTGTCATAAAATCTTAATTAAGATTCAATGATTCAATTTTAATTTTGTCATAATATTTGTAATATTATGTTAGTAAATACATTTGATAATATCAATTTTCTGTTACAAATTTACTCATGAACAATTAGTTACGCAACATATTCCAACAATTTAGAGCGACATACACGCTCAACCAAACGTCTTTCATCAATTCAAGACGGCATCATAGATTATGAAACCGTTTGATACATATTCAGATATTAAACATAGTTCAAGTTATACATGTGTCACAAAATCTAGTAGCAATTCCGCTTCTGGTCAGTTATTCTAAACGTGATTTTATCAGAGGGCATTCCATATCATTTACTTACAGATAAATTTATGATTTTGCAAATTACGATTTTACGGAATATTTCAATACTATTTAATAAAGTATATAGTGTACAGTACAGACAGTGAAAATGAATAAACTTATAGCTATATTTAATAAGTACTAATATATTTTATTAAAGGCAAATAGTCGTAAATTGAAAATTCTCAATCCCAAAAATAAAACACATTTTAAAACATTTTTTGTCACCAAAATGACAACACATTAACGTATTGGGAATTAGGAAATTTCATATACAAAAAAGGTTTTTCCTGTTATGATTACGTTCTTAACCCTTCACTGCATGGTGTGCCATATATGGAACATACCGATAAAACCCTTCTATTTTCCTGAGAATCTTAAATTTAGGTTATCTGAGCTTTGTGGCATATGTAAAACATTGAAACAAAATGTTTTGTACCAGTTTTTCTCACTTGAGGGCAGTACCTCACTAGTTATTAGGCTTTTATTTAAAAAAAAAATTCAGTCTGCATCGTACACAACAGTTCAATTTGCTTCAATTTTTTCAACCCAAAATATTGAAAGTATCGCAAGATAACATTTTAGACATTCGAGCATGTCGTATATTTGTAATTAAGGTTGCTTAAACTAAAATATTTCAGTACATCAGCTTGAAATCTTGTTTTTGTGTTTGTGCCAGATATGGAACATAGAGCATAATGATAAAAAAAACATTCTAATAAAAAATGGAGTACAAAGGGCTAATGCAAGTTTAAATCAATGCAATATTATTTGCATCTGATAATGATGATCAGTCATTTGGCGTTTCTGATGATAGTTAGGATGATTCAACATAAATTCCAGCTAAAAGTAACTGAAAATGCTATTTCTTCATTTGAATCAGATGTTGACTGCAACAAATGTGATCCAAGAAATTTATTCAACTGCCACAGGAAATAAATTTTCGTAATTAATATTAAAGTAATTTAAAATTTCATTAAAAGTACTATATAAAAGTTAAATCAACAAGTGAAATTCAACAATATTGAAGTCAGACGTTTTTCCGCTGGCTGGACATTGTTATGTACCGGGAGTGTATATGGGGGTGAGATGAGATTGAATTTCTAAACTAAAGTTATCAGTGTATTTACATGTATATGTTCTATGTTCCCGCCTCCCTGACACTCTGAATTCAACACTGAATGTATATAATTTGAAGCATCAATTTAGAGAAACATTGTTTATTCTTTCAGATTCTGCAGATATCAATGCTGGACCAGTGTTGATGAAGACAAATATCTGAAGCGCAAATAAAAAAATAGAGGCAGCAATTCCTTAAGTTTTGCAATTATGGCTCTGGAGACTCCCTATCAATTTTTTGCCCTTTTTTTAAACCAAAATTTTTGAATCTTATTTCAGAAGAGAGACCTAGATACAGCATAGGAAAGTATTTTTCTAAATCTTTACGAGTTTCCATTATGGATATTTATTGGAGTGATGTTTTAGGTAACCAAACAATTAAAGTGACAATCTCTGTCATTGAATTTGAAAAAAAAATCGACAATTTTCACATTTTATAATACTAAAGATATTCCCAAAGGCATGAAGGGCCATGATAATTTTTTTGAATTAAGGTCTCTAATAGAGTGTATCAGGGCAGTGGAATACATTATATACCACCTGATTTGAATCAAGATTCACAGCATAAGCTTTTAATAAAATTTTATATTTCTAACTTAGGAGGAAAAAAAGTTTCACAATTGATTTCTTAGTTTTAATTTTTTTTCGAATATTCTCGTGTGAATTCAACATTATAGAAAAATAATTTCTTACCCCTCATAGGGTTAAATACCTCCAACACAATTTTAATCCATATTACCCTATTTTTGTATATATAACATATACCAGCATTGTGAGCTTCATGCCACATTTGGTACAAAAATGAAAATATCTCATTGTGTGCTTTGGGACACATATGGCACATACCACAAAAATCCATATTAAAAAAATATATATGAAGTCAGAATTTTTTTTATCATTTTTCCTGTGTTTGTGACTACCAAACACAGGAACTATCAAAATATTTTTTTTTCGTGCAGAAAGGAAAAATCATGCAGTGAAGGGTTAATATATTACAAATGTATTCTTATTTATAAATGTTCAGTTCGTTTTCAAAAACGTTCTGATTGAGCTTACAGTGCAATAATCAGTTTCCCCAAATTGGAATATCATTTTTTTAATGTAGTAACTTATCTGTTAAGCATTTTGATAATCAGAAAACTTGTTTAATTCTTTGCAATTGAGAGGTGATTCTCAATCACCACTATTGTCCCACGTAAGTGAGTGCTCCAAAGGGTGCTTGGGACATTCTTTTAATTTAATTTAATTTGCTTTATGTAATGGCCGAATAACCTGTGATAAAAAATGGCGAAATAAACTGTAATATATTAAGTGGTTTCCAAAGCATTTGGCGTCCTGATTCACGATGGACACCTGACTATGGTAGTGGGTAGACAGTCACCTATCCAGTACAAAGGGTTAGACAAAGAACTTACAATATTAACAGCATTAAAATTTATATGAAAATTAACATTGTTTTGTTACAATTGCATACACAATTTCAGTTGTGCAGCAGAAAATGTTTGCTTGTGAATCTGATAAACCGATTTTCTGGCTGCAGAGAATCTATTAATGGGTTATGTAAGATACTGAAAAACGTATATGAAAATACGGGCAGTTAATAAAAATAAGTTTTCGTAAATTCTGTGTTGGAAAATCCATTATGTAGTGGAATACTTTTGTGAGACCCTGTCAATTAATAATAAATATTCTTTGCATCACACGTTGTACAAAATGTATATTTTAGTATATACTTCATAAATTTATCTCAATTCTATTATATTTGGAAGAGAATAACATCATTAAAATATAATTGAAGTTATTTTTTATGGACCGTAATGTGATGGAATCCTTTTGATTGTCTCCGTAATTAAATTATGCATTCGATTTTCATAAAATTTCAAATGTCTTAATCACTCAATTTGAAATGACTGAAAATTATGCAACAATTATATATTTTAAGCCTCAAACGATTTGGTTGAGTAGTTTTAACTTTGTTATATGCGAACAGACACATGGACGGCGGAAAGACTTAACGACGACTATAGAGATTACGTATTTATATAATTACGAACGCACCTAAAAATATTTATATTTTAATGTAATAATAACTTTGTGTGTCCCTGTAAATACTATCTGCTATCTATTGTACAGGAAATAACTTGTAGTAATCCTGAGCAACGAATACCAATTTCATAAAATATGAAATAGTTTAATACAATAAAACGCGCACCAAGCAAAGTTCTCCCTAGATCATTGTGTAATGGAATACTTTGTGTGGCTCTGTAAATCAATAGCAAGTATTTTTTACACCAAAGATTGTACAGAATGTATATGATAGTACACATTTCATAGATAAATATCAATTTAATTGTGTTCGAAAGAATGTAATACCATTGAAATGCACTTGAAACTTTTTCCCCATTCACCTTAATACATCAGAATATTTTGATTGACTTTATACTCGAACTATGCATCCCACTATCATAAAATTTGAAATGATTTAACAAAATGGTATAATTATTATATTATATGTCTTAAATTTGGAACGATTCGGGTGGGTAATTTTTGGCTTTTTATATGCGGACTGAAAGACGGACGGACTGAGCGACAACTATACGTGCTTCATTTTTGCATAAGTATTGAAACACCTAAAATGGGTTAATCAATGTATTACAAATTATTGTTAGTATATTAAGTAATTCTTATAATATGATACACTAATTTTATATTTTTCGGCCTTTTTTTCCATTCAGTTTAAAAGGAGATAAGACCATGATACATAAATAACATATAATACGCGGTTTATAACAGGGGTGTAAAATCACTAACTTTTATTAGATTTCTTCGTCTATATTTTATAAGCTTTCTTGTAAGAATTTATACGAAAAGTAACCATTAAATTTAGTGGTGAAAGACTGCCCGCTGACACCCATATTTTAATCCCCTGATTTATGAACTTTTCAAGGTCTGTTTTTTAAATGCGTTATGTATGAATTTGCATTCATTTCTACTATTAAAATATTACGTTGCAGAAAATTTTTGTTGTTAATTCGGCTTTGAAAAATTTTGCCACCGAGCTATAGTCTGACATTTATTTTATAGTACCGGATTTATGCGAGGTATTTGAGAATATCTCTGATATTGTTTGATTATAAGAGTAAATTTGCATTAAAATATGATTCTCTAAACAATGAACAATCATGTTGCGATGATATGAAATAAATCCATCTCATGCATTCATAAGGTAATACGCGTTGTATTATATTAAAGTAATGTTCTTGTATAATGTTAGCAGAAATGTTTTATATAAGTTTCACAGCCGTATATCATTACCAGATTACATATAGAAATTAAGTACCTGAGAGGCAGAAAATATTCATAAATACATTCATCTCTTATCGTATCCAAACGTATGTAATCTGTATTGTTTGTGATAGAAATTATGTAACTATATGGCAACTTGGTAGCTGAATTAAGTTAATTGCTATGTTAAAATCATTAACATAATTGTCTGAATTCAGTTTAATTATCCTAATATGCAATTTCATTAAATAGAACTTTTACATAACTATGCTCAAATATTAACATCGGTATTCTAATAAATTATTAAAATTCAATTAAATTCGCAAATTGCATCAGTATTACTACTTTAAAATACTGTTACTAAATACGGAAAATCTGCTTCTTTTCCGAAAATGCAATATTTTGGGAATTCCGGATATTCCTGTGCAGATTGAGTATAAAATAGTAATTTCACAATAATGATTTATTTAAAAGAACGATTTAGGTTTTTTTGTTATGTAAATTATGCAAATACATTGCACCCACAGTCGCCGTTCCGACCGTCTGTCGAATAAAATAACGCAAAGCTACCCAACCTCATCATTTGGCATTTTAAATGTATATTGATGCACAATTCTTTAGAGTTATTTCAAATTTTATAATAATGGGATGCATAGTTCAATTGGATAATCAAAAAATATTCCATTACATTGCGAGCAGTGGGAAATATAGTTTCAAGTGTATTTTAATGATGTTATACTCTTTCGAATATAACAAAATCGATACACATCTTTGAAGTATATACTAAAATATACAATCTGTGGTGCTTAGAATCTTTGTTATCAATTTAAATGGACATACAAAAGAATTCCTTTGTATAATGTCATAGGGGGAAACATTGTATAGGCCACGTTTCAAATATATTACGTTATTTTACATTTTATGAAATTGATATACATTTCTGAGGTTTAATATAAGTTACTTTCTGTATAATACATTATAGATACTATAATGTACCTGAAGTACTGCACAATTTTACACCAACACTGTTAAAACTAATGGTGACACATTGCACCTTTTAAGGGTGAAAGGCTTGTCTCACTGGTGACACCTCTAAAGGAATCAAAATGGCACCTTCAACTGTGGTGAAAAGATGACACCCTTAATCCAGAGTGTTCAATAATAAAAAATTAAAAAATATACAAACCGACTTTTGTACCTCGTTGGGTTCGAACCCACAACGTCCGATTACAAGCTCAGTGCTCTAACCACTCGGCCATCAAGCTCACCTTTAAAGCCTCCCTGAAATGTTCAAATGGCCTGAAATTCAAATGTTGCTTTATTATAATAAAGCTCGCCAAAAGTTAGTCGAGCGAAGTTCTAAACGAAATTGGGATAGCGTATAGCGGTGATAGTCATCATAGGAAAAAATTGCTGCGTTGATCCACCAGTGATAGCGAGTTGAAGGGCAAGGATACATGTAACAGAACATGCGCAAATGACTAAGGGGAGAAAATTGTCCAACGGTATGCATTGCGCGGCACCCTAATTATCGTGAAACACTCAATGACACCCCAAACACATTTTCAAGCCAGCGGGTGTCAAATAGTAACACCTTTTCACCCCTGGGCGCGAAATGCAACCGGTTTGTCACCTTTATTTTTAACAGTGAAGTTCTGAATATATTTAAAACTTAGTTATGGTACGAACGCCTCTCATTTGCTTCATTTAAAGTGTAATTTTTCGACTTCTTTGAACTTGTAAAAAAGTCAGAGTTTTAATTAATATAATGGAATTTTAAAATAATACTCATACAGGGTCTGTAACCCTCAATGAAATCCGAGAATTTTAGGTGTTTTAGTATCAGATATATTTTTAAGTACTGATAGATATATCTGAAGACAGATTTTTTTTTTCATTAAGGAGTCTCAAGAGTCTTACTTTTTACCTCGTTGTGCAATTTAGCAACTTGTCACATTTAACTTTTTTTTACACTCCCTATAACTTATAAATGCATACAAATTTTAATACAGACAACTTAATATCTCTTATATTTAAAATATTTTTTTTAATATTCTACATTGAAATTTTATTTTATTTTTGATAAAAGTAATTTTTTTTAATTTGGATCCACTGCGCGCAAGAATTATTGGTTAAAGCGCCCCCAAAATATTGATAATGATGCTAATATATCTTGGACTTATACTTCATTTGAAAGCAATTTATTTGTTTATTAATTTAATTTAAATATAAATTTAAATTTTAAATTTTTTTAAAATATATATATTTTTGAAAAATTACCAATTTTAAATAACTAATGCAATGAGAATGTTAAGTTTGAAGTATAAGTTATTCGTTAATTTAAAATGAAGATATTTACCAAGTTTGATCCAAATTGCATTGTTAGTTATTTTGAAATGTTGCACGCAATCAAAGAACAATTTTAAATTTTTTTTAAAAATTAAACATAAAAATATAATAAAATTCCAATCTAGAAAATAAAAAAAATTATTTGAAATAGAAAGAATACAAAGTTGTCTATATTATAAATATTATGCATTTATGTTTCATAGGGACTGAGAAATATAATGAAATGTAACATATTGCTAAATTGTACCATCAGGTTAAAAAGTAAGACTCTTCATACTCTTTAAATAAAAATAAAAAATTCTTTACGAAAACTTCAGTTAAAGTTTTTTGAAGATGTTTGAATCCTACGAAATTTGTTTTGTGTCTAACAGACTTGTAAGAAATTTTGGTGTTAATTGTTGAAGCCTAGAATTGTTTCCATTTAATTTATTGCAGTAAATTAGTACTATCTGGTTGATAGATTACAGCTCGATGATATGTTTCTGCATTTACATTTAAAAACTACTCATATTTGGCAACCGCAACACTTTCTTCTATCCTATACATAATAATGCCTAAACATTCGCTATCACAGTGCCAACATTTAATAAAAATCTTTGCCTATTATGAGGACTTTAAACATATAAAATTCCATGTATTACTTCCTGAAATATGACGATAGTTAAAATCGTGTAAGTTTAATACACCAGAGTCGTTTAATGGACGATTAGCACCAAAATCTATTAAGCAGCATGTTGTACCAACATCAAATTGAATCCTATGCTATGTGAAAATTCGCGAATTAGTTATGGAGAAGAAAACGCTATTGTAGAAATTTTATTGTAGAAAATTGCAGCACAGCAATACTACTTATTGAAAGATTTACACCAAAAAATAATTAGCAACGATTTTTATGAGGGTGTACCTCAATTTTAAATTTTGATGAAAATTCGTGAGTTTGTTCTTGAGGTTCAGATATTGCGATTATCGTGATAAATTCAGTATACCAGTGCTATCAGTTTTATGCCAAGACATAAACATCTCTAAATAGCATGAAATTGGGCTATTTTTATGTATTGTTGGGCCTATTTTTTATGTATTGCGTTCCATTGGAATGCTATCTACCTATAAATAACCTAGTTCTTTGACAATCATTCGGATGACAATATTCTGTACGAAAAAAGAAATAAAACCGACGATTTACCAAAGTACCTAAAACTACGAAAGACGATCCGAACGGCGACGTATGTTAATTTACTAGTAGTATAGAAAAGGACTGTAATAGTGGTGATTATTAATAAGAAGCCGAGAACTCTGATAGAGGAAGATTAATTATGAAAATTCCTAAAAATATGAAAAGGAATTTTACCGAGTTCTATACGAACATTGCAAAACAAAAAATGTTTATATACGAGTTTACTAATAACTTTTTAGGAAACTGAAATACTTAAAGTTTTTTATGTATCTTCAACAAAAAACAATTATGTAGCAGATTCATGTTTGCACTGCAAAAAAATGTATTGTTACTAAGAATTTTTTAGGAAAGTAAAATTCCTAGAACATTTTATATGCCTACAACATAAGAAAAATCGCGGGCATAATCACGCTTACAATGTAAATTTGAAATATTAATGTTTTTTGATCTGCTAATTTACAGCGTAAATTCTTACAGAATAAAAAAAAAAAATTAATGTTATTATTAATTTTCTAGAAAATGTTGATGCCTGGAACTTTTAATGAAACTGCAAAATAAATAAATAAATAAATAAAAATCGTGCAACAGTTTCGAGTTACACTGTAAACAGAATTCTAATGTTACAAAGAATTTTCATGAAAAATCAGACGCCTAGAACTTTTTATGTATCTGCAACAATAACAACAATAAAATATATGTAGTCCATTAATGATTGCACTTGTAGTGTTACTAAGAATTTTCTAGGAAAATGAGGCGCCTAGATCTTTAAATTATATGCAATAAAAAATCATGTACAATCTTAAAACGAAATAGTGGATTTGGCTTCTCAGGTAAGAGCTTTAATTTACAGGATCGTGGATGAGTTGTTTATTAAACGTTTTATTCGTGTTGATTTAAACTGCTAATTTAAATTACTCGTTTTGATTGAAATTGCTGAAAAACAACTCGTCCTTTTGAATTATATCAACCCTTTCCGAGAAGTTGACTTACAAATCGTGAGATGGATGGATTTCGGCTCAACTTCGGATGTTTTTTGGCTGATGTTTTATGAGCGTTGCAGATTCACATTTACACAGAAAAGAAAAATTACAACGACTTTTTGGAAAATGATATTTTCAAAGACTCAAATTTTAAAGATTTATAAATAAATTCTATATTTAAATTAATAATAATAATAAACATCGTTTTCATAACGAGTCATATATTACGTACGTCATGCATTAAACAATAATATTCCTAGACCAATGATAAAAAACGGTATATTAAACATACACAACTTTTACTGTTTAAAATGTGCATTTTTAATTGATGGAGTTAATCAAACTGACTTCTGGACGCCTCCTATTAAGTACGATATGGATTAAACAATTATATTCCTAGACCCATCACAAACAAATTTTAAATGAATTTTCAGTTTTACAATTTTCGGAACTGCAAATTTGTAAGCTTCCAAATATCGCCCATTTTAAATTTTTCACCGTCGCATAGAGAAAAAAATGCACCTAGATTAATATATTCCTAGACCAATGATAAAAAAAAACAGATTGATCATACACAACTTTAACTGTTTAAAATATGAAGTTTTAATTGATAAAGTTAATTAAACTGACTTATGAACTCCTCCTATTACGTACGACATGGATTAAACATTAATATTCCTAGACCCACCAGAAACAAATTTTAAATTAAATTTCAGTATTACAATTTTCGGAATTGCAAATTTTTAAACTTTTCAAATATCGCCCATTGTAAAGTTTTACACCGTTGCTAAGGGAAAAAATACACTTTTTAATGAAATTTGTTTGAAAACTCTATCATAATTTGTTTTTAAATTATTATTTTTTTTTTAAAGTTTTTAATACGCTTTTTGTCGTTGTAGCAACAGAAGTATTCCTTTTTTGGACATTAAACTTGAACCAATTAGTAAACGAATAAAATTAAATAAGTTGCGGAATTTAAGCTAAAAAAAATATTGAAATATACTTTAGATTTCCCAATTCTCTACCGAAAATAAAAAAATATTTTTTTCCCCAAATAATTAAAAAAAATTTAATGCTACTCAGAACTTTCTAGAAAATTGAAAAACCTATAACTTTTTTGTAATAGCCAAAAAAAAAAAAAAAAAAAAATCATATTGCAGATTTACGTAAAAACTGTGAAAAATAAAATTGTAATGATTCTAAGAATTTTCTTGAAAATTAAGATGCCTAGAACTTTTTATGTAACAACAAAAACAACAAAAATAATTTCAAAAAATTATCCCATGTTACCGATAAAAAGTTAGTAAACATACAGATTTCAGTGGATTCCATAGAACTATCTTTTCAAATTTACATTGTTTTTACTTTACAGTGTACAAATAAAATTTTATCAAGCTTAAAGTTTAGTAACAGATTTTTGTAACTTTAAAAAGAAGTAGTTTTGTAGATATACATCTCTTTTTTCACAAGCAGTTAGATGTTTTTACAATATTCAAGAAAGACATACTTCAGTAAATTTTGTCATACTTGTTTTCGATACATAGAATCATTTTCAGTACCACGGAACAATATTGTAAGAAAATATTTTTATCAATACTATTTACAACGCTACTTCGATACAACTAAAAACACTATTTTTACAACATTTTTTAGATAGCAATACTTTTGCAACATATATTAAGAGCACATTTCAAGGTAGTAACACTTTGGCAAAGTTTTATCAACACAATGATACGGCACAATATGTTTTGTATATGAAGTTTTGTGATTCACAACACATTAATTTGTTGTTAATTAGATGACAAAATGTGTTCTAAAATGTGTTTATTTTTGTTCGTTGAGAATTTGCAATGTGAATGATATTCCATTAATATTGAATTTTAAATGCAAACGTATAATTAAATCGAAAATTTAAAGTGTTCTGAGATATTAGGAATTTAAATGTATACATAGATATTGAGAATGTCTGGCTTAGAAACTGTCTGTAATTTAATATCATGAATACAATGTATCATTACAAGAGTAAACAGAAAGAAAAAAAACACGTGAACAATTTAATCAATTTGATTATACTGCTTTGAACTATTTTCCCAGTTTCTTCATACATAAATACATTCTCAGACACTGAAATTTAGAAATTAATTTTCAAACAAGCGTCATGTTTTTGAAGTTATTAAATTAAACTGGATGAAATTGTAAACAGTTTGAAATGTTAAGGAGCAAATTGCGAAAATTGAATATGAGTTCTACTTTAATGAAGTTACGACGAAAACCTGTTTAAATTTTATAGCTAACTTTTCGGTGACTTCATTAAAAGAATTCGTTTTAAATACATATTACTATTTGGTGTTTCGTATATTTTAAATTATTAAACATTATTTAAAATGTGATATTATTTTTTCAAAAACAATCTACTTCGTTTTACATAAAATATATTTGAGCCCCGCCAGTGGCCGAGATGTTCTGCTTCCGAAACGTGTAGACGGCATCTACTGGGTTCGAACTCAATCGAGGCTGTCGGCCTAACCGTTCGCAGTTTCTGTAGTTTTCTTAAAATCTTGGATTACCTTGTGTAAATACGGGTTACGTTCCCTTCGAAAGACCTCCCACGAAGGACACCCTCCGTCTTTGGGGTCTATATCTAATTGGCCGCCATAAACACAAACAAAAAAACAAACAAAAAATAAATATAAAATATATTTGAGGAGTTGTCTTTTACGTTTTTATGTGTTCACTCCTATAAGAATTTAAGAAAATTGAGAACTATAAGATTGATAAAAAATACATCTTTGATAATCGCAGTTTGCCTCTTCATGGTTTCATCTAAGTTCAATCAGTGTTCTTTAATGTTGAAAATGGCAGAGTTAACATGAAAAAAAAGTGTTTTTATAGTTTTTGCATTCCACAATGCATCGCTTCTTCTTTATTTTATTTTATTTTGTGCGTAGCCTTACTATCACTGAATTTTGATGGAGCGCAAAATTTCCCGTCGATCCCTATTAAAAAAACTGTAGAAAATCTGTAGGTATTTGCCCCAAAAATCTGTTGGAAATCTGTCGGTATTTGGCCCATACTGTAGATATTGTTAACAATATTTTAAAAAATTCCACAGATACTTTTAATGTAAAGCTAAATATGCAAAATTTCTTCAAATTTCTGTAAAATAACTGAAGAAAGTGGCGATTTCTACAGATTATTTTAATATTACTTTTAGTGGGGTTATTCCCTTATATTTTTTAAAATTCCACAGATACTTTTAACGTAAAGCTAAATATGCAAAATTTCTTCAAATTTCTGTAAAATAGCTGAAGAAAGTGGCGATTTCTACAGATTATTTTAAGATTACTTTTAGTGGGGTTATTCCCTAATAGTCTAATAGCCGACAGTACAAAAACCTATGTTATCGAGCACAATAAAAATAAACCCTTTATGTTTTTGGAAGAATAGTATTAAGGGAATCTAATGATCCATGTCTGCTGGAAGTGAAGGGATGCATAAGCCAAAAATAAATACCATTAGTGGCTCACTCGTAGGTTTATCATTGTGTTTTCCTGCTCCCAGTTTTCTATGTTTTCATACATCTGATTGTAAAACAAACATAATGGTAAACCTACAAATCAACTACTGTTGTATTAATTTTGGCTTATGCCCACTTCATTTCAGGTAGACATATCTCATTAGATTTCCCTATCACTACTCTACCAAAAGGGGTTTTTTCTTGTGCTCGATGACAGATTTTTGTGCTGTCGGATCTTGAGCTATTATATCTTCCTGGCCTTATATTTACTTTTTCCTACGTAGATAAATATACAGTATGACCATGTTTAAATAACGATGTATTTCAGTAGGTTTTATTTACTCATTTATGAAAACTTGCAGAAAGAAAGTGTTATTTATGTATATTTAAATTTGGTGAATTATCTTTCATCACTATTTAGTCACTTGTAGACAATCTTTGTATTAATTAAAGTTTCAACTTTAATTATTCATGTGTAAAAATTTATTTAGCATTTTTCTGGAATTTAATTACATGGTTTTTACAAGTTCTTCATATTCATGTTTCTATTTTAGTTTTAATAATAAAATTTCAGCACAGATTAAAAAAACTACAATGGAGCATAAAATAACTAAAATGGAATTGAGCATTATCAACTCTCAATTTTCTCATTTATATAAAATGTTTCAGTTTGTTTCATAGGAACGTTTCCTTTATGAACTTTAAGCTATAACACATTATGACATTTTTTAGGCTAATAAATAAAGTTATTTTGTAAGGAAACATTAATCTTTCCTTTTTGTTTGTGTGATTAAAATTCATGAATGTATAACCTAATAGTTTTCCGCCATTAGAACCAATAATAATTTATATTATGCAAATTAGATGAAGATAAAATGGAATGTTACAAAAAATATCGTAGATTTCATTGCTCATACAAAAATTCAGCGTTTCTCAGTATATGCGAAATATGTATTTCTCTTTATAATCTTAACAGTAATATTTTGTGTATCATCTATCAGACTAACATGACTTTGCTTAACGTTATTAATATCACGGAAATTTTTTTGATGGGCATTGTAATATTTTAGGTGCGTTCCTAATTATGTAAATACGTAGCATCCATAGTTTTCGTTCAGCCCGTCCGTCTGTCCGCCCGCATATGACAACGCAAAAACTACCCAACCGAATCGTTTGAAATTTAAAATATATAATTATTACATAATGTTGTCAATGCATTTCAAATTTTATGAACTTCGGATGCATAGTTCGATTACAGGGAGAATCAAAAGTATTCCGTTAAATTACGTTCAATGGGGAAAATTTTTTTCAAGTGCATTTTAATGGTGTTACGCTCATTCGAACATATTAAAATTGATATTCATCTCTAAAGTACATATTACAATATACATTTTGCGTAATCTGTGATGCAAAGAATATTTGTTATTGATTTACAAGGCCACACAAAAGTATTCCATTACATAATGGTATAGGGAGAACATTGTTTGGTGCGCATATTAATTGTAATTAACTATTTACAATTTTATGAGATTGATATATGAGAGTGATAATTTTAAAACTTCTTTATCGTACGAACGCACTTCATTTTCTGCGCTTCACGTGCAATTTGCAACTTGTTTATTGATGTAGTTGAAAGTATTTCCTACACTGTAAAAAAAATCTGTAAAGGTACTAAACACTTTCTAGGAAACTGGGATTCCAAGAACTTTTCTTGTAACGATAACAGGAAAAATTTATGTAATCGATTCTGAAACTTGAATTTTTGCTGTTACCGTTACAGGAAAATTTCTTGGAATCCCAGTTTCCAAGAAAAAGTTTAGTACCTTTGCAGATTTATTTTACAGTGTATATTAACTATAGTATTCGGTTTGATATATCGGAGACTGCAATAATTAGCAGAATAATGATGAACCTGCAGAGACCTATTTTTAAATGTGGGTTCCCTAAGCACAGATGCTTATAATTTGCTTGAGTAAAAATGAATAATAATGAAATTAAGAAGTGTATTTACTATGATAACTATTATTAACTTTAATTATTACTTTAACATGCTAATTGCAAATATCGAATTAGATAACCATATTTTTAAATAATTATTTCGTATTAATGAAATTTAAATTAATGTATGTCTTATAGTAAATTGCGCCAAACTGGTTATCGTTTTCTTTACCATACCATGATTTTCGAATGATAAAGTATGCAGCAATTAACATGTTCTCTGCATTTATATATATATATATATATATATATATATATTGTGATTTCGTTTTAGTTATATCTTTAATATATACATATATTGTGATTTCATTTTAGTTATAACTTTAGTATATACATATTTAAATAATATCAACGATATTTACTAAAAATACTGTGTGACTCTATTACCTACGAACTATGATCGTCAACTCCCGAAAAATCGGATGAGAACAGGTGCAACATTAAGTAAGAATTAAAAGTACAATATGTTTAAAAAATAATAAAATTAAAAGAAAATACTTTATTACAATATAATAATTTAAAATGCATGTTTCAGACAAATTATGCGATTCTTAAAAAAAAATTCAATACGAACACAATCGAATCTAGAATGAAATGTTGTATAACTACATCAGATTTTAGACCAATAATTAAAAAAAAAAAAAAAAAAACATCAGAATTAAGGGCCCCCGTATTTTCTGGGGTGCTGTTTCTCCTGCGTTGAATATCTTCCTCAAATCAGACACTCTGCACTGTTTTAGTTGCATGTAACTCAGTATGAGATTTGCTCATTTTTGTATTTAAATGCTGAGTCATTCTAATCTTCCCTTGAAACATGTTGTATACGTTGTAATTTTTTAATATTATGTCATATACAAATAAAAAAACTTAGGAGCTATTTGTCAACACACACTTACATAGCTGCCAAGTTTAAGTTAAAAACACATTCTCTGGCAGCAATCTAAAGCAAGTAAAATGTCAAATTAAAGAATTCTTTGCAATCAGAACACAATCTTTTCAAAATATTTACCGTTCGAAACTTTTGTATAAGATTTTTACAGCTTAGCTGATAAACAAACCGTTTACTGCATAATTCTATTGATCTTTGTTTTTGAGAAATTTAATTTTGAAATCAGGGTATTATTTGCTGGACACCCTGTATGTATATATATAGATAGATATACATATCTATGTGGAACATCTGACGTAATTATGTAGAATCATGTCGATGGAATGTAAAATCTGTTGTCAATCATACCACTTAGTAAGAAAATTCCATCAGGAATACTCGTAGATTTGCAGTTGTGTGGCACCGGGTAGTAAAACAACAAATAAATCCTTTTATTATGTTTCTCACTTAAAGTAATCAGAAACTTCGGATATTTTTAATCGCGTTTATTCATATTTCACTTCATAGGCAAATAATTCCACTAACGTCATGAGTTGTCATCATCACAAGTAAAATATGTTATTTAACATCCAGATAAATTCTTCTCACTAGTTGACAGTCGTTTTATTAGCACAAAAACAAACGAGGAAATATCACTCCTAAGCCAATGTATGAAAGTTTTATCAGACTCTGCGAAAGAATACAGGATTTTATAACTGAGATCTAAGTTGCGAATTACAGATTTTGAAATAGTGATATCAACCAATGCGAAAATTTTACCCCGCGAAAAAGAAAAAGAGTTCTCTCAGACTGTCGGAGAGTTATCTAATGAAATCCTGTCTAGCGTCACTTGAAAGGGTGAATGATTTTTTATGATGAATGATGAAAAATGTTTTTTTATGGCGAATGAGTGTTTAGAACGTAAATATAAGTATATTATGCATCACATAAAAGAATAAATTTAAGTAATGAGATTTAAGAAAAAAAGTTTTTTTGAAACTTTTTTAGAAAAAAAGTAAAAAAGAGCAAACGATGATTGAAGGTATGGAATCAAAATAAGTATGTTAAAATATTTTAAAAAGAAAGGCAAAAATTTAATTATCATGAAAATTTGGAAATAATTGATTTTGAATTGGACGATTTTTTATAATCATTATATATACACATATATATTATTGAATCCAAGTTATGGAACGTTTCGAATATGTTAAAACCTTTTCATAAATACAATGCACACACACATATGAATATATATATATATATATATTACATATATATACCTTTATCTATAATGATAAATTCATTATGAAAAAATGTAGCACTACTGGGGCTAAAAAGAAGCTCATAAATAAATCTCATCAATTATATTTTATATATAAAAAATGCAAGTATAGAAATTCAAGGAATACAGTGCATATCTATATGTTAAACAATTAACTATGAAAAATTCAATAAACAAATCATTAAACAAAAACAAGATACAAGCAAGAAAAGGCGATCTGTTCTCATCAGAGGGAGAACAGACAATTCTAATCATCCCCCCTTTTAAAAAAGTTAAAGTTGTTGCAAGTTTTTGAACACCACCAAATCTGCATTCAAAATTAATATTTTACGTACAAAAAATGCCAAACTTTATAAGAAAACCAACTGAAAACAATTTAATCAACACAAAATAATAAATTTAAAACTATATTTAAATTCTTGAAAAACAAAAAATCAACAGAAAATATAAAATAGCCTTTATAATATTAAAATTATCAAGTAAAATGAATGCAGCGTTTGACAGGCGTCCTCGCTGACCTGCAACAACAACAAAAAAAAAGATTAAGAACATAAATACCTGTTAAAAACTACTTTGCCTGTAAAACTCCAAAATATCAAAATACTCGCTTCTGTATCCGTTGGCATATCTATCCAAACCAAATCTGCATGCTTACTTCAATTAAAAACATCCAACTAAAATAGTTCTATAAAAGACTTTAGAAAATAGCTATGATATAGAATGTACAGGAATCATGCGGTCATTAAAAAATTTACACCGACAAACCACAACGTTGCCTTTTATTTTTTAAAACATTTCTTAAGTAGTATTTTAAAAAATCAATGGGATAGTTATTATTGTAAAAAAGATTAGCTATAAATTTAAAAACTTTCTTATAAAATATCTTTAATTACTACAAATTTTACAAAAACGAATTAATTGATTAATCATACTATTTATGTAAATTTCTTGCGCAAATTAGAATACCAATGCGGCATACTTCTGGTAAAAAAGTAAAACATATTTATTTTATCATATAAATTTTAATTCAATTTATTTTCCGAAATATTTAAAGTAATATCCAAAAAATCTACATTATAATCATCACTGCTTGTTTTATTCAATTTTAAACATTTCGCATAAATTTCCTCATACTCATACTAAAATCAAAATTGAAAATCAAAATATCATCAATATACCTAAAGATTTTTAAAGATTTATTATAATTCCCTGTATATTTGTACTAAAAATAAAATAAAAATAAATTAGCTGCAGTACTAGAATAAATTGTTCTCACCCCTATTCTACAAATCTTATTATATGCATTACTATTGAACTTAACATAATTATTATAAAAACAAAAATGACATCAAATGACATAAAAAAAATCTCGATTAATTTTCGACTTATTTTCTAAAAAAATAAATCTAAAATATTCATTAAGACATTATATAAGTGATCAATAGGTATATTGGTGAATAAGTTTTAAAAATCGAATGCCTCCATTTTATGAGTAGTGAAATTAAGATTGTCCATTACTTTAAAACTATTATCTATTGACCAAAAATAACTAGAATTTTTAAATTTAACTTTCAAAAAACTGTATATTCTTTTCAATAATTTTTGTAAACCAATATTAATTTTTTTTATTAACACTATTAGTGGTATTAAAAATATATCTAAATTTGATAGGAGTTAAGAGAAATTTAAGGGTCAAAATTATAAATGGCATACAGTTATGATTAGAAACATCAAAATTATATGAAAACAGATTTTTACATTTCTTCGTGTATGAAAAGAATTATTTGACAATAAGATTTTTTTTTCAATGAAAATTTTAGAATAAGAATTTATATTATTTAATTCATAATTTACTTTTTCTATATAAAATTTCTTTCAAATTATAGCATAATTATTGGCAGCCTTATCTACTCTTACTACTACAAAATTCTTAGGAAAATTATTTATAAAATTAATATCTTTTTTATAAAAAGTCTTATATTCAAATGTATTCAAATTAAAAAAATATATATTTTAAAATTCCTGGAATTGATTGATTTAAATTCCTTGAAGGAATATTTTATATGATAGTTATTTTCTAAATTCTTTATGGGATATTTGGATAAGATGTGCCAATAGATACTCCAATGGATACCGTTTTGTTAACTTGGAGTTTTGATGGCAAAGGATTTTTTAACAGAATTAATGTACTCCTAATCTTTTTATTTTATTTTATTTTATTTTATTTTATTTTGCAGGTAAGGGAGGACTCCTGTCAAACACTCCATTCATTTTACTTGAAAATTTTTGTATTATAAAGGCTGTGTTATATTTTTTGAGTTTATATATATTTTTAAATTTAATTATTTCGTGTTGATTAATTTGTTTTTAGTTTGTTTTCTTATTATATTTGGCATTTTTTGTTCTTAATATATTATTTTTGAATTCATGTTTGGCAGGTTTTGAGAAACCTACAAAAATTTAAGCTTTTTTAAAAAGGGGGGTGGGGTTAGAATTGTCTGTCCTCCCTCTGATGAGAACAGACCGCCTTTTCTTCTCTGTCTCTTGTTTTTGTTTAACGATTTGTTTATTGAATTGTTCATAGTTTATTGTTTAACATATAGATATGCACTCTATTTATTGAATTTCTATACTTGATTTTTTTTATATATGAAATATATATATACATATATATATATACCGGTGTGGAAAATTTAAGGACGAGTTCCAAAATGCCAATTTTCAAGGGATTTTCAAGCGATAATTTTCACGCGAATATTCAAAAGGAAGTAATATAATTCGAAGAATTACTATCTCTGCATAACAGCTAGTCCATATAACATCGCATTCAGGTCACACATGGTCACAAGAGTCACAGTCACTACGGCGAAAAAAAAATAGGAAATTACGAAATCCCATACGTCTCTTTTATGAGTCTCAAATGATTACTATATGTGACTCCACTGACAGGTCATTGCGACTGCTGCTTTGTGTCGAGTCACCTGGTGACTTTACAATAGTCGTTTTATTGAAACTCTCATATGTCTGAATCAATTTCAAAGTATCTGTGAATGTTGCATTATGATAAATTACCAAACAATGTTACATTAAAGTCTCATGGTGACTTTCTGTCACAAGACTTTGACAAATGCCGACAAATACCCTACACTGAAGTAACAAGAGTAAAATGTGGTGAAAAGTCATCATGTGACTTTAATGGGACATTATTTGGTAATTTATCACAAAACAACGTTCACAATGACTCTGAAATTGATTCTTCCGATGAGAGGTCACACGAGACTCTCAATAAAACGACATTGTAAAGTCACCTAATGACCCACCACAAAACAGCTGTAGCAATGATCTGTGAGTGGAGTCACATATAGTAGTCATTTGATAGTGACAGATTCGGCTAGGTGGGAAGGCCTACCAAATGGTTTTAGCCTATACAAGTCCCACCCAGTTTGAGAGAGACATATGGAATTTCCTATTTTTTGTTTTGCCGTAGTGACTGTGACTCTTCTGACCATGTATTACCTGAATGAGTTGTTATATGGACCAGCTGTAATGCAGGGTACGTATAATATTATTATAATACTCGTAGTAATAATTCGAATATATTCGAAAAATATTCGAATTATATTGCTTCCTTTTGAATATTCGCGTAAACATTATCCCTGAAAATCCCTTGAAAATGGGCATTTTGGGACTCATCCTTAAATTTTGCACACCAGTGTACAAATACATAAATATATAATTCAAATTACGGAACGTTTCGAATATGTTGAAAAAATGTTTAACTCACTTATTCGTAAAAATGAAAAAAAAATCGGTTTAGTCTTTAATCTAGGTAAAACGGTCTGTTTGTAAAGAAAACCCAAAATAGTTCTTCGGCTACAAACTTTTATGTAATTCAGTATTAGAAATTGTTATGGACTAAGTTTGTCTAATATGTATTTCTTTTCTTTTATATCAGCTTTTGACTGCGAATATTTAACATTTTGTTCTGTCAAACTTGACATAACTAGAACTGGGTACAAGTAAAATCTATAACAATATCAAAACTTAGGAAAATGTTCTTAAATCTTAATAACCTTCCACCATTTTGTCTTTTTATTTTTTATATAAAAATATATTCTGTTACGAGATCATTGACTAAATTTTATCAACTATTGAATCCAATGTTATAATCATTAATCGAATTTTTTTCATATGTTATAAATTTGTACATTATTATTATTATTATATTATCTTTGATTCAATTTAATTTTAAGTAAAAAGCGTAATGAGATTTTATATATTTTAGCTGTCAGTACTTAAGACAAGATTAATATATAAATATTGCATATTTTATTTAACTTATAAAATAATTAAATATTTAAAAACTGGTAAATATTTGCATTATAATACATACTTCTGTGTTTCTCGAATTTCCAAACATTTGTTTCTATTTATAACCGTATGTTTTAAAATAATATATACCTTTTTAAGCATCGAAAAGTTATTATTAGCTTTTATCTGCCTTTCTGATTTCTTTATGTTTTTATCAGCAAGCATAAATGGATTTTTTAATTTCCGGTTATATGCGCAATCAAAAAATTATCTTAACTGGCGTAATCTGAAATCGATTAATGGAATTCGCTTTTACAATAATAACTGCCATCAAAAATGCAATTACATCAAACATTTTATTTTTAAAACATTGTGCAGTAAAAATAATTTTTTTTTCATATATTTGGTTATTTTAATGTGTTTTTGTAAGTGCTCACTATGCAAGTAATAAGGCATGAAAACTTGTAATTCCTTTACTTCTTAGCTATCTTGAATGCCGGAAAACTTTCAAAGGTACATCTTTTTTGAATTACATCTTTTATAAAAGAAAGTTCTAAATACTTTTATAAATAAGTAATAACGGAATTATTAGAAAGAAATGATTTTATATAATTTTTTTTTACTTAATTGATCCAAGAATTCACACTGTTATTTATGTACCATGATTTATACATTAACACTGAATGTATAAATTATACTACCATGCTAAAATAAATTTTAAGCTTTCAAAAACTGGAGAATATGCGATTAAAAAAAACTTATGGTAAATAGTTGCTGTCTAGTGGTGATGGCAGTATCCATGCTTTATCCATGCATTAAATTTACTTATGTTACAATAATTGTTATTTTATAAACCTCTGAACAGAATTTTTTATAAATTGTGATAAAGAACTTGGATGATTGTGATTAAGCGATTATAAATGCATAGTTATTTCAGAGTCTATAATTGTTTAAACAAAAATAATTTATATTTATGTGGCTTCCGGTAATAACGACGTAAGGCACATTTTTAAGAACATTGAGATAATTTAGAAAAATGTAACTTTAAAAGAGTACTTTCATCTGCCATAGTACTGAAAAATGATAATCGAATACTTCCCATCATATGTATAAACTTCATAGGTATAAATTTTCATTTAAAAATTGAAAAAAAAAACTCATTGGTTCTCAATTAATAAAAACCATTTTTATATAACTATTTTGGCAATAAAAGGAGGTTCTTATATCCTAATTGAATGTAGCGAAAATTATTAAGTTCTAATCTATTTTATAAAAGTAATGATAAAAAGACATTTGAAAACTTTAAACGTTAATTACTCAAAATATTAAAAATGTGTCTTACCTGGTTATTACCGGAAGCCACAGATTTATGCTCATAGTACATTTTCAATATGCTGGATATATCCTTATACAATATATAAAATTTATCGATTTTAACCTAGCGTCATAGGAGTTCGGTCTGCGAGACCCGGAACATTTTATTTTGCTTGAATCTCGGTAATTGCCAGTGCAATGTTACCAGTCTTCTCAGTAGTTGGAGATATTGAGTTATTCTAATCGTCGCATGCAACACCTTAGTCATGCGTAAGCCACAGTAGCAGTTACACGTGCGGAAAGTTGAAAAAAGATAATTGAGACCCACCCCCCACAGTTAGTGTAACAACGTCGTGCCATGTTGTGAAGACCTGATTAAACATAGTGCGAAATTAAATAACATATGTGTCAATAAACCAGTTCAAAATTACACTACTTTTTGCTCTGATAACGATGCGCTGTTTGTCCCGGAACTAGGCTGGAATTATGCCACACTTAAGAGTCATTCAAATGAAAAGTCCCTAATATAATCCTATGGAAAAAATTTATAACGATATTCAATTGAATTTAAATATTTTTAATTGATCTTTTATTTTTATTTTTATTCGTTTATTTGTTTATTTATTTTGCATTGGATATCTGAGATAGATCTGTATGCAGGCTGTTTTTAGCTTTTTTGCTTTTGTTTCAGATATTATTTTTTATTCGGACGTTTTTATTTTGCGAACCAGTTTTGAAAGCCTCTCATAAAACATATCTGCAACCAAAATGGAAAAACTAAAAAATGGCTAGTATTCTGGTGTATATCAGTTATATAATGCAAAAAAAAAAAAATCATTTAAAAATATTGAAGATCAGCCGAGATATATTTATAAATTTCTTCGATATGATTAACATGTTCAAACGGGTCTTTTAATTTGACTGGAGTCCCTTAAGTATCAACTCACAGACTTACGATATAAAATAGGAGTAAACGGTATTTGAATAGGTTAGAGTGAATCGGATTACAGTGAATCGCGATGAACGACAACTCGAAAGCAGTCGTAAGTTTAAGCAGGTGTGGATGCTAGCGCAACCGCTGCAAATGAAACAACGGTATGTCATTGGCTAACTGCAAAATATCTTACGCCGTGGCACCACAATACGATGTTACAATCGATCGCAGGAATGCCCATTCTTCAATCAAGCACAAGTTTTAAGATAGCGAGGCTCCATAACCCCAGCCCTAGTATGTAATAATTAAAAATATCCTGGTGCTTAAAGAGTTGTCTTATCTGTCTCGTTTTCAATTCGATATAATCTGGAACTGCAATAGTAATAGCATTTAATCGATCGATAACAGTCCATCATCTGAAAAACATGGCCACAAAGCCTTATTGTTGGTCTTAAAATGCAGCATGAACTCAATATTTTAGCTGTTATGTTTTATTGCTTTGTCATTCTTTACATAATTATGCAAATCTGTGCCTCTAAATGTTAATTTAAATCTGTAGTTCAGTTAATTTTATATATAATTGTAAGCAAAGTATTTCTATATAATTACTATTTATCGAAATATAACCATTTGAATATCTAGTCAGTGTTACAATCTACATACATACATTGGATACATTCCAGGTACATTTTATATAATTATGCAAATTTGAAAGATTCGCATGCTGCTCTGCGTAAGAATTTGTTTATTTAAATGCATCTCTGTCAATAAAGTTATTCTAGTTTCAAACATTGTGATTTTCTGCTTTTATATTGTTAATTGTGTTATATTATTCGTAATAAATAGATATACATGTAATTTCTTCAATTAACAACCGGCTTTCGCTTACATTCATATGCGTTTAGAAAAGATTTTCTGAATTGTAATGATTAACTCAGCTGAAAACAGTATAATTGTGCCCGAAGTATTTATGTAAGTTAACAAACCACTAATTAAGAGACTCAGAATTATATCTGTTTAAATAATTGGCTCATTCAACAATAATTAAATTAAGAATACATATGGATAATCAATAGCCACATTCTATATCCTTATATTTATTAATTAAAAAATTACCGCATTTACTCTTGTATTCTGCGTGGATTTTATGTAAAAAAATCTCGTAAAAATCCAATTTTATTTGCTTAAAAGTCCTGAAGCTCTTTATATTTACAATAAACGCTACCCTGTTAAATTCGAAGCTAAATTTATGCAACGTGAATGATGGTTATGACGATTATTTCGTGTGCAAAGTTATATTAAAAGATTCGAAATTTTTTTTATAATATTGTAGTAAATTCTAAACATTTTGAAGGGAGTATCAAATCAGCTGCGGCAAGAAAATGTTTAATGAAACGCAAAGGCCTGTTCAAGTAGCAGAGAATATAATGTTATTATTCTAACGGTATTAATTCATCATTTAGGATCCATGTATACAACATTGTCTTTTTGGAAAGGAACCATTGTTGTATCGTCCTTATTGCTATTTATAAATATAAAATTTCTTTTACGGAGCTACAAAAATGAAACTGCAGGTATTGCTGTGTACATTTTGTACATCATTGATATAAGTAATAAAGTAGGTACAAAAATTTCCAATGGTTACATGAGTACTTCCGTTGTAAAAATGCAGATAAAGGAAATGTTACTGAGCAATTTTGAAAGTAAAATTTCCGACAGTTTAATTTTAACTGGGATATTAAATTTATTATAATAATTCTCATACATCTTGATAACATTGTTATCCCCATCACTGTGATGTCAATATAACTAGCTCACACATTACTGATTTATTAATAGATTGATTTGCAAAAGTAGTACTAAAAGTTACGACAACCATATTTATTTATTTATTTATTTAAAGAAGTTTATTTTTCATACTAAGTGAGCAACTAAGTTTTAACGCTATTTTTTCTTTTCTTTTTTTCTGTTATAGCTTGGACATCTGTTAACAATAAACTGTCGTAATACCAATACATGTAGCAACGCAAAAACATCTTTTCTAACAAGAAAGAAGTCGAATTTTGCGGCTAATAAACAACGTTGGCTGTACGTTTTGCTTTTCTACTTTAATCTGAAAAAAAAATCGCAGCTGAAGGACACCGTTTGTTAGGGAATCTTATGGCGAATATGCCCCATCGGAAATTACATATGAAGATTTGTTTAATTTTTAGAATTGGTGATTTTTCCTAAAAACCAAAAGAATTGAGGATGCTAATCTGCAAGCATTATTGGAGAAAAAAAAACAGATTAAAAATCGAAAATCCATTATCAAAATTTTGCTTTTGAGTCAGAGAAGAGAGAGTTTGCAGATTCGAATTGTTATTGACTGTGGACAGTGGATATATTTTGGAGAATTCTAAATGTAACAAATTGTGGCTTTCTACTTCGGAAGCATCAACATGGAAATTGCGCAGCCAAATCGCTTCGGAAAAAAAGACAATGCCCAGTGTTTGGTGAGCACCAGAAAGGAATTGAGTGCTATGAGCTGCTAAAAACGACCGAAATTGGCAATGGATCTACCGAAAATAACTAATTAATTTGACTCATGCATTGCTCGAACAACGGCCAGAATGGTACATGAGACATACAAGTGGTATTGCCGCAAGGCAAAATTCCCTGCCATCAAAATTCCATCGTTCAGGATATCACTAAATCGCTGAAATAGTATCTATTACATTAAATTGTGAGCAATTTTGTAATTATTTTTTATGTATTTTAAACAGGCGTAATATTTTTGTTCACTTTAAACTTTCAAGTGTTTAATACGCATACTCATTATTAGAGTATTTTTAAACTATAATTAAATATTTCTTTTGGATTATATAAGAAGAAATTGCAAGTTAAACTAGTATAGGAATTATGAATGATTAAATTAATGGACTCTAGCATTAAGTAAGTTGTTTATAATTTAAAAAAGAGATTGTCACATGAATAGTTTTTTAAACACAAAAAATCTCATTTAGAGGAAGGAGCTGTAATTTATTATTCACTTTTTTCACATTTTTTGAAATAGAATCATCTTTAAATTTGTATAAATTACAAATAGTTTCTTAAAATTTTTTCATTTATTTTTGACAAAAAATATTATTTGTAACCTATTATTTGTAAACATACATTTATTTCTAAAGATTTTGAATATAGCGAATAAAAATTAAAGCTGATCTCGATATGTCGTTTATGAGTTATATTTTAGAAAATACCCACATTAAAAAATATTATGAAACGCGTTTATTCTTTTAGAAATGCGTTTATCTTTTCTGAATAAAGAAACCTTCTTTACCAGCGAGAATTTTAAATAAAAGTAGTTAGTTCATAAAGCAATTATCTTTTGAAACTAAATGACACATTAATTCGACCACAATAGATAAATAGAGAGGCACCAATTTCAGGCATTTTAGCAATTAGGGAAATTTTGACCTAACTACCATTATGTACGTCACAGGCAGATTCTCAAACCATTATTTTCTGAAACATATTGTTTTAATAAGCAGAATCAGCAATTTACTGTTGCTATACTTTATGTTTTTGTTGGAACACATTTTTATTTATGCATACTTGTTAGAAATAATTGCGTTTATTTTACTGAAAGTATGTTTATATGAAATATCTGTCCTTAAATGGTCCTGTCTTTACTATTTAATAAAATTAACATATTAATTGTTTTTCTGATTATACTAAAAATTCTGTTTTAATTAATGAAATGCTTATTTTTTATTAACTAAAAGGCTTGAAAATATCATATATATATATTTATTTAATGCATTAAGCTTTTCGAAAGATCTGAGTTTTTCTTTCCAGGCACAAAAACATTGTACTCCTACTATGAAAACAGCAGCATAACTGAAATGAAGATACGACGAAAGGACACAAGCTGAAGAAACAGCCAACAGGAAAGAAGAAATGAAAGACGACAGCCATTTAAAGCCATAACCTGATTTTTAAACGTATACTAATCTTATAAATTTCCAGCAAATTCTGGTAATGGAATATCAGGGAATTTGAAATTTATATTTGAATCATCTAAGTTTGAATTACTAACATGACATACAATTTTAATATTATTATTATTAGAGTAAAATTTTTCTTAGCTTTACCTCTATTTTTTCTGCCTCCTATTCTATTTCGGCAAATGTTGCTAGATGATCATTAAGCTACGAATCTTCTTCCACATTTAAAAAAAAATACGTGTGGCATTCGGGGACTGCCGAGGTAAAGCTATTGCATAGCATTTTTTATCAACTTATGCAATTATAATTATTTATTTATTTTTTATTTATGCAGTTTTTTTGGCCTTTGATAGTAATTCAAGTTTTTTCTTTTTCTTTGATATTAATTCAAGTTACACTTTTTGAGCGTGATGACTGATAAGAAAACACATTTTTTTCTTTTATTGAATAAATGAGAAATCTGCCGAAGTCTGCCGAACTGAAACGACGTTAGCCGGTGTGTTAGGTTTTTTTTTCTCGTTACGGAATTTCTAGATTCGTTCGCCGCTCTCAAAGCCCGCGATAAAAGCTATGCAATAGCTTAATATATTTTACATTTAAATAGTCTAGATTCGAGACAATACTATAAATATTTAACTATGTATTCCCAAATGTCTTTTTGCCTTCATCGTATAAAAAACATTTGTATTCTCGTCAGTTGTTTTGTATAGGCTCCCCTCGGCCGGTTTAACGTTGTTAATTTGTTTTGTTTGTTTTTATCATTCATTTTGTAACTCAATATCTATAGTTAAAAACACTTCGAGAATAACCAGTTCTTAACTCCGTGCGAATAGACCAAATTATATTCGAATATGAATTGTAACGATTAATGTATTCAAATATAAATGCAAAAATAGTCAAATAATGCAAAAAATGTTTGTTTTAAAAAGTTCATTTTATATACAAATATAAAAAAAAACTTGAATCAGGTCTGACACCATAGTCAGTTACTACGCATATTGCTGCTAGATTGTACACAATACCATCGAATCAAAGGTATAATATGCATGATTCTTTTACATATTACTAATAATAATGATTTTAGATAACAAAATAGCTTAATAAATCAAATTTTATGTAATAAGAATAATCGATCTTCAAACATCATAAAAAAATGACCGAGACGAGACAATTGCCAAACGGCAAAATACAAAGTTTCGTGGAATGTTCAAGGCGATCCGTTCTATTGAATGAGTGTCAAGAAAAGCCGAAACAAAGAGATTCTTTTAAAACTAGTTTGAAGATTTACATTTTTTTATGTGTGCACTGTACAAATAAAAGTTTAGTAATCATACAGATTTTGGAACTTTTTTTACAGCTTAGCCATGTCCTGCTGAAGTGTTGAGTGAAGGTGTCTTGAAATGGTTCCATTAGGTTCACATTATAGTGTTTAAACATCTTTACGGAAGATATATACATGCGAGCGTTTCACTGTAAGAACTTTCTGTTTTATTCCATGTTTTAGTCATAAAGGATAGATATAATAGACAGATAAGCAGACAGGTCCATCTGACAGCAACAAAACTTTTATCTTCCGGAACTTTTTTCTTGAATTAAACATCCCCCTTAATGTTATCTACAAATTAAAATATCATTTTACTTATTATTTAGTATTTGACTCTATATGACAAATATATGATAAAAAAATTGAAATGACCCATTTTAAAAGCGCAAAATCTGCTTTATCCACTTCCACAATAACCCAAGTCTGATTTTACATATCATTTCGTACATATAATGTGTTTGCAGACTTGGTTTCGTGAGAGTAATTAAAATACATTTTAAGCGCTTTAAAACTGACTATCTCATTTTTTTTTCAAAATGGACTTGGCCTACTACGGCAGCGAGTCCCTTATTTTCTACTAAATTTTACTTATTATAAATTTTAACATTTCTATTTATTTATAAAAAGCGGTTTTCTTTATGAGTTTGTCTTTTACGCATAACATCTGAACATGATTCTCTAGTATTTGTTCGTAATTGTATAGATTGTCATTGTTTGTTGATAAAAACATATTTTTAGTAATGTATGATGTAGAGATGATTATGATGTAAGATATCATCATTTTTCACGCATTACAGTAATATACTTATTATTTCTTACTTATATTTGTGCATATTATTTCTTTGAATCAACACATCGTTTTTTTAAGATTTTTTAACTAGATTTTTGTATTGTAAAAATTTGACTTTGTACAAAATACAAACAAATGTTTTTTGGAAGACTTTTTTCTTTATTCCACCAAACTGTTTGAAAATAATTATCTAGTACACTTTATTTTTCTTTTTTGTCGAAAATAATCGATATCATTATTATAATTATAATCTCCCGCACAAATGGACTCAGTAGGGTTTTTATTCGTTAAAAGACAACATTTTTATTATCAAACATAGTCATTAAAAACAACATTTAGAAATATTTTATCTAAATGTTAAGTATGCAACTAAATCACAGTATTTTTTCTTTTGTAGTTGGTTTTTATGCACAAAGATTCTTCAATAACTTTTAAATCATGATCATTATTCTTTTATATAATGCAAAGATTTTTTAAGGTAATACTTGTATATTATTACTTACCCATCATACGTAGTATAGGGCAAGTCTTGCAATCGTTTTGAAAATCGAAAAAAAAAATTGACGGATTTAGACGTTTCAGATAGTAGAGATTCTGAAAAACATATTTTTAGAAAAAAAAAAATGCCGTCCGTCTGTCTGCCTGTCTGTGTGTCTCTAAACGCTCTATCTCACGAAGAAATTAATATAGAGAATTGAAATTTTGTATGTACTTAGTATGTGACAATAGGACGAAGTCTATTTAATATCAGTAACCTTGATTATCCGGAATTATTTTTTCGGACTCTCGAAAAATTCGTTCTGATGTAAAAGCTTAAAGATTTTTTTAAGGAATGGATGTAAAAGGCAATAAAAAAACACATACTTTTCTTAAAGTACAAAGTCGATCGGGTAATTAGTAGCCGAGATATTTTTTATACTTTTTCCCGATTTTTCATGACCCTGTATTTCATTCAAATTTCAAATCAGAGATATATTTTAATTGAAAATGAAACGCTTAATCCAACGCAGTAAATTGTTAGTTAACATGATTATTATTTTTGGAGTTATAGTGATGTTTCTTTTACGTAGTTCGGTACTACTTGAGTAGTTTGGCATTTTATATAATTTGTCGAAATGTGTTAATCAGGAATTTATAAATAGAGCATTACTATGTATGTTAACAATATTTAAATATACGTTAAAATTTTGCTTTGGAATTGCAATGCACTGTATAAACAGATTTCACATTTTTTTTTCATATATTATATTATGCATATCCAGGATGGGTAAGTATTACGATGGCCTCCAACGACTAGTTTTTGAATGGTTGCTATAATTATAAAGGGTTTTTTTAATAATAATAAAATAGTGTTTATTGATCATTTTTTAGAGACAAATATATTTTTTATTCGCAATGTATGCAATAATATAAAATTTAAACCGCAAATTATGAACTAAGTTTGTAAAATATAGAAAAGATTTTGTAAATCAAAGTTTAAAATTTTATAGATTACATGTTATGAGTAAAACAAATAATATATTGATGTCGCCAATGCATAATCACTAATTTTCGCTTGCACAAAATCCCACAATTTATATATGTACACAGTTAAAGTGAAAAAATTTTCTTTTACTTGCACTCATTTAAATGTTTTTATTTCAGTTCCTGATTTTTTGTGTTTTTTTTTTTTTTTCAATAATCGCCACGTATTTTTTATTTGTTGTTGCAATGTACCAGATGATCCAAAAGTCAGATCGAGATTTAAAAATATATAATTCGAAAAAGAATCAAGATATAAAGATACGGTTTTCACCAAACAGATGAAAAAGAAACCGGGTTTTGTGTAACAACGAAAAAAAAGTTTTGTTGGCGACCAACAATTGGCGCTATAGTGTTTTATTGCATCTAAAATGATTTATAAACGAAAAAATGTTGACCACTTACAATTCAGCTTAATTACAGTTAATTAGCACTGCAGCAAATGTTCAATGTGCAGTCCATCATTCATAAGTGCAGCTGTGAGACTAGGCACCACACTTGTTATTCGATACAAAATTAAAACTTTGTTGATAATTTAATAAATTATTACATGAGACATCGATTTAAATGACATATCATTAAATTGCGCGCATAAATCACTGAAATTATCAGATTAAAAAAAGGCTGGTATAAGTAGCTAAATGAAAGTCAATTTTTTTGCTATTAATTCTGAAATTCAGGTAATAGGAATATATTGTGTAGAATAATTTTAAATTCTTTATTTAAATACATAATTGATATTTTCCACATAAACATCTTTTATCAATTTTAGTTAGTAATTTATCAATCATTAGTGAAATTTAAAAATGCATTGCAATTTTCAATACGTTTTCACCTAGACTCTACAGTCTACATTCTGTAGTCTTGTTAATTCGAGTTGGATGCTCTTAGAATAATTTATATATATATATATATATATATATATATGTATATATGTATATATTATCTGTACATGAATATCATATATTTTACTGTATAAAAATCGTTGTAGAAGACCTTATTGCTGAAATTTTTCACCAATTTTACACGTTCTTTTATAACATATCATAATTTAACACCTCACATTAAAAAAATAAGATATTGCAATTTTAATCATAAAAATATTTTATAAACGTATTTTTTTCTATATTCTAACATTTGTGAATGAATCTTATCAGTTTTTTTATAAAATGAATAAACATTCATTCTATATTTTTTTTTTAATTTATTAATTGCAACTAATAAGTCATGAGTAATTAGTAAATAATTATAAAATAATGTTATTATCTAAGTCGAAAACAAAACAAAGAGAAAACATCCCTAAACAAATTAATCATAATATTTGAAATCTGTAAATTTTATAATTTTAGATAATACTAAAATTCTTTTAATACGGAGTTAACATTTTAGCTTAGAATCACATCTTTTAATCTGAATGTATAAGCAGAAAAGAAAATGAGACATTCAAAAATCAATTTTGCATGCTTATCTTATGATTGTAATAAATATGTCTTAGAATCACAAAAGTACCGATAAATGATTATCTGCATTATCAATTTTTAAATAAAATAGCAATTTCAATTTTAATTAAATGTGAAGTATATATTTACATTGTGTTTAAACTTAACAATGAATCGATGTCAGTATAATGGAAATATTTATGAAATTCCATTAACAGAAACCTTTAATCGATTGAATCAAACACATTTCCAGGTGCGAGCAGTATAAAATACACAATTCAGTTTAAATTGTGTTTCGATAAACTGATAGCAATTTTACAGTTCATTTGTATTTTTTGATCTGTTGCATTTATGGAAGATGCAATTATATTAAAAACGGTACGTGCTGAATAACTTTCTTTGTTAAATTTTATGTATGGATTTAGTTGTCAGCCCCATCTACAAACACATATTTCAAAGAAATTTTGAATTTTCAACATCAATATCCAATCTTCTTCTATGTTGTTATTTTTGACCTGTCAATAAACTTCAAATGAATTTAAAAAAATCCATTTGAAATTCTTCAATGTTGTTTTACTGTAATGATAAACAGATTTTTTATATACAGTGTGGCCGCAGAAGTTCGTTGTCAGCTCAATAATTTCGGAACGGCAACAACAATAGTCATAAATGTGAAGGTATTTTAAAGTAAACACGCGCTACTAAATGAAACTGCCTACGGCACCTCCTGGTGACGTACTGCAGATTTAAAATTTCTATATTGAAAAGGATGTAGGAGAAACAAGTTGGAAATTCTCCGTCATGTGTAGCATATGCGGGGCGTTCTTACTATAAAGAAGTTTTAAACATATCCAGATCTTTGTGTAATAATCTGCAATTCTTCGGATGCAGTAGAGCATCCGAAATATTTTGTGTATCCCTGTAAATAATGTCTGTTCTCTATTGTACAGAAAGTGACTCGTAGCAAAGTTAAATAACGTATATTGATTTCATAAAATGTGAAATAGATTAATATTATTAAAACGCCCCCTATTAATGTTTCCTCTATACCATTCTGTTATGGAATTGCTTTGTGACCCTGTAAATTAATAAGAAATATTCTTTGCACCATATATCGTGCATAATCTACATTTCAATATGTAACTCATAGATGCATGTCACTTTTAATATGTTCGAAAAATTGTAACACCGCTAAAATGCACTTGAAACTATTTTTCTCCCATTAATCGCAATTTAACGGAATAATTTTGTTTGTCCTTGTAATTAACCTACGCTTTCAATTTTGATAAAAATTGAAACAACTTGACTGAATTAAGTAACAATTGTATATTTTCAATTTCAAATAATTAGGTCGGGTAGTTTTTGCTGTGTTATATGCGGATAATCGGACAGACGACGGACGCAATGAATGATGACTGTAGGTTATACGCATTTATATAATTACGAACGCACCTAGAACGCGATCAACTGATTTGTTATGCATTCTCTATTTAGTACAAAAGGACACCTTGAGGACATTAATTTGAAGAATATAGCGGTTAAAACACACGTTAGATTTTTCGTGTTTCATTGCGACGTGACAAAACAATCTCAGAAAGAAAATAAACAATTTGTTATAACAACACACCTTTATCTGGAATGTTTAAATCTCTCACCGTCACATTTGAAAGCACTTTGCGCGAAATGTTATCATTTTAAATTCCGTTCAAAGTGTCGTTATATTTCTATTTTTTGTACTCGTAAACAAGATGAAGATATTCCTGATGTCAAAAAATTAAAACGTAACAATTATTATAAATCGGTATGAAATTATCTAAAATAAAACGCTGAAAATCCTTAAATCGTTAAATTTCTTTAAATAACTAATGCACTAACGCTCAATATCTAATGAAATTCAATTAAAAATTTACACAATTTTCACTTTTTTTAAATAACGGACTTTTTCATTTAAATTACAAACAATAAATGTATGTGTGATTTAAATATGTTAATATCAGAAGGCTGTTATTTAAAATTCTATCAATCTAAATAATGAAAATTCCTTTATTTTAAAGTATTAAAAATTTTCATTATTTTATTTTCTATCTGGAGTTTCTTTTCTTTTTTTTATCAGGATGAATAAAGAAGACAAATTTTAAATATTTTAATTTCCGGAAATTATGATAAACAGGAAAAAATCTCTTTATATGCATAATCCGGAATCGATATTGCTTCGGGTCAAATTAAATGTATAAAGGAATTCACTTTAAACGTTAAAGCAAAATAGAATAGAATAGAAGGATTAAATGCATTTCAATGAATATAAAGATATACGATTAAAAAAAAGAAATGCTTTTTTCAGTAAATGTATAATAAATAATGTATTTCAGAATCATTCAGTGGTTGTAGTTTCAATTATAAATCGATAAACGCGTAAGCCTTTGAAAACACGTAAAACAATTTCATTGACACTTAAAGACATTAAGAATTTTACAAAACTTAAATCTTTTATGATTGTTTCAAATTGTATATTGTGTTATAGTTCATTTTTGTTTTATTAAATTAAAGTGCTTAAAACAAAACTATCTTGCCTATTTTAATGGTATCTGTAACAACCCTGCTTCAAACTATTAATACAAATAATAATAGCAATGAAAATAAAAAATTACAACTCAGATCAAGGTAAAGTTGAACAATAAAATGACCGAAGTACATTCCAACATTTTTTTACTTAGAATATCTTAAGTAGACGTTTCTTTTTAATAGATAAATTGAAACAAAAAGACAAAAATAAAATGTTTCATTTTGAAATTTTCTACGTAGCTTTTTGATACTTAATTGGTTGTATACAGGGTGAGTCATAAATATCGAAACAATAGGCTATTTCCTTAAATATTGCCCCTAGACCCATACTTCCAATTGCAAAGTTTCATCAAAAAAAGGTAAATTTTTTGATAAGATAAGTTGCAACTCCATGGGGAGTCTATTTTTAAAAATACGAAAATTAAATTTTTATACGACCCCCAGAGAATAAAACTTCCAATTAGAAAATTTTTCCTTATCCTCTTCTGAATCGAACAAAAAAAAAATCATCTCGATATCTGCAAATCCCTGGATGATATTAAAATCCAAAATTTTTCAAAATTCGTGACTTACACCACTTTAGCATACATCTGAGTGCAGCGATATCAGTTCATTTGAAATACAGTTTAGGGATCGACCATTATTTACGCATTGTTAAACGTAGACCCAAGACAATACTTTAAATTTTAAATATAAAATAAAAGCGTATAGCTTTTTGCTTTAAACTTCCTTGACATATGCTAGATGTCTGCAATATCTCGAGCTTGGCGTCAGACTCGTAATTGGCACGACCCATTGGCCGGACCGTCTTATTAAACACTTATTAAAAGTGTTATTAAATTAAGTAATATTAATTAAACTCTCATTAACCGTGTCTTTAAAACTTATTGCCGCAGGCAATAAATTTAGTAAAAATAGTAATAGCGATAATGTCCCTTCTATTAACTGGATCATATGGAATATATTTTAATGTTATTGTACATTTTAATGTTAATGGAAATATATTTTAATAAATTAATTAGAATTTTTTTCAAAAATCTAGTTTGTACTATTCAGCTTCAAAATTTATGTGGTTTTAAGCATATTTTTACTTTTTCTATCTTTACAAGAGAAAAGTATTGGATTCATGATAATTTTGAATTCCGGTTTTCGACGGATTCACACGTTTTAGGGCTCAGAGATACCGAAAAACATGTTTTTACAAAATGTCTGTCTGTGAGTCACTGCTTCTGTATCTTTGTATATGATATACATTTTGTGAGCGCGCTATCTCAAGAACTAATACACAAAATTTAATAAAAAATTATATTTACTTAGTTCTTGATATACATTGATGCTGATTAGTTTTTGGTGTGAATCGCTTAACAGGTGACCCTACTGTAAAGGTGTTTGTGCGATTTCCGCGATCGCTGTATCTCCAGAATGCAAGGAATATCATCAACTTCAGATTCAGTTATTCCTTGACATGAATTGATGTTATTTATATTTTGTTGTATATGTCTCCACGAGAGGCGCTGCAACACTGAATTTGTTACGATTTCTGCAATAGCTCTACTTTAAGAACTAATGCAGGATTTTCCATAAAAAGTCAGATGCAGTTACTTCTTGACATGAATTGGTTTTGTTTACGTTTTTGTATCAATCATCTTTCGGATGGCGTTTTCATAATGAATTTTGTATAGTTTACACGATTTCAGTGATATCTTGTACTAATCCACGGAATTTCGTATCTTTAGAGTCCTCCGATTGCTACATCTGAGTAATTTATTTATTCCAAACGGCATTAAAAAAAATATTTATTCAAATGTTAAAGTCGAAGAGTATAACGTTTCCGTTGCGTATTTTTTTATGCTAAGCTCCCACTAATATTTCATTCTAAGTGTATTTAATTGATCAAGGTTTAATGCGTTCGAACCAAACATCATTTAAGAAATTCAATTGAATAATTTCAACTTAAAACGTTTAAATGAAATATGCCGAAGATTCATTAAACACCTGTTCTTGTTTTAAAAAGATAACTGATTCGCAAGTTAAACAAAATTTAAAATGTATTTGTATTTGAACTGAAAACTGTATGTTAAACTCTAAAAAATGGGAAAAAAAAAAAAAAAAAAAAAAAAAAAAAAACGCAGCGACCTTTGAGTCCGCTTACAGCGGTTAACACGTTGGGGATTGTATAAAACAAAAAAGTCGAAAAAAACAACGGAAAACTTCGAACGGTTAGGCCGATGGTTGCGATTGGGTTCGAACCCAGTACCTACCGTCTGCCAGTTTGGAGGCCCGTAATTAGAGGCATCTTTAGTGGCAATTTTAACAAGAAAAATATGAAGTTGACAGGGATAAAACAATGAAAAAAATTGAAGTCGGCGTGATAAAAAAAAATTAAGTTTAAATAAGCTAACTCATTTAAATAGTAATTAAAGAAGGCGAAAATGGCAAAACTTATACAAAATCTGAAATCGAAACTACACAAGGAGTTAATCACCTAGACACTTTTAAGAAAGCATTTAAACGTTAGGAGCCAATCTTTGTTTAAAACTAAATGCACTTTTCTTCATCAGATGTTTTTATTTAAGTATTTCTCATTTTTAAACTTACATCATAAGTCAGTAACCGTTCGTTACTGTAACAATTCAATAGTTTTTTAACACCTCAATAAAAAAAAAAAAAATTGCCGAAAGATATTTTCACTTCAGAAAATTTACTTTTAAAAATATGATTTGTTCACAAAAAATTGCATCTTTTTTTAAATTGCTATTTTAAATATTTTTACTTTTTAAAAATATTATTTAAAATGCTGAATCAAACTAAAATTAAACATTTTCATTTAATTAAAAGAAAAAAATTCAACGCGACAAGTAATATTTTGAGTTATGACAATTTTAGTTTACTATAAATTTTTTGAAAAAAAAAATTATTAAGAAAGCTTATGATGTGATAGTGCTTACAAATTATGTGGTTAACCATCACAATACATTCAAAATTCAAACTCTATAAATAAATAAATAAAATAAATGTTTCCTGGACAACATACAGCAACATTGTTTCTTCAATTACACGCATTTCAATTTGTGTCTGATCCCTTGAAACCTCACGATTTATTAAAATTGTCATAACTCTCTGAGTTTTGGAGATATCAAGATGGAATTTTTTTGTTCAATTCAGGAATAGACAAGGAAAATTTTTCTAATTGGAAGTTTTATCCTCTGGGGGCCGTATAAAAATTTAATTTTTGTATTTTTTAAAATAGACCCCCCATGGAGTTGCAACTTATCTTATCAAAAAATTTACCTTTTTTGGTGAAACTTTGCAATTGGAAGTATGGGTCTAGGGGCAATATTTAAGGAGATAGCCTATTGTTTCGATATTTATGACTCACCCTGTATAAACGCACTTCAGCTTATTAGTAAAATTTATTTCAGATAATAATTTAGAGTAAAAATAATTTTTTTTAGATAAAATAACATTCATGGCTGAATCAGATCATGAATCTAAATCGGTGTTTTAGTGAAACATAAAAAACATGCAGGTTCAGTAATTCAAAAATTATTGGATTCAGCAAGCTAACTTGAACTAAGTTAAAAGCAAAAATTATTACTTATCAGCGTAAAAAACAATTTATTAAAGATTAAAAAGTCCTCTGATAAGTAATAATTTGGCTTTTAACTTATAATGTTTACAGCGTAAGTCCAAGATTTCATTTTAACTTGAACTATTTTTTAAAGAAGAAATACATTGGAGATTTAACAGCACATTTTTTTTATAAATGCCATTTGAACATACCATTTAAGGCAAGTCGATTAGGAAAAAAGGAAAACTTGAAAAAAGAAAAGACTAAGATAGCAGTCTGTGTATTCTATGAATAATATGACAATGATCCATGCTGAAATAAATCGGAAATTTTATTTACAGCATCAACAAATATAAAGATTCATTAATGCATTTCGGACGTCTCTTAATAATTCCAAATGTGATTGGGAGTTCTTCTGGTATCACAAATTGCTACTCTGTTTCCTTGATAAGAATTTTTTAACGATATCATTGAATTTCACTGTATAAGATTTGACTTAAAATTTATAACAAAGTGTTTTTAATTTAATAAATTTATGAACGATAGTTTCTTATATATCACAAAATGATTGTAGCAACTTCGAATTTTTATTAACCGGTGTTCCACGTTGGTCCACAGAAAATTAAATGCATTCCTTAACTCTTTCCAGCACAGTCAAAATCTGTAGTAAAATGAAAAATAATCGATTGACACCGGAATTTACAGACGAATATTTTACATATCTTGAATTCCTTAATTTAAGCTTTTAATGTAAAAGCGAAATTTTACTGAAATATTATTGATGCCGTTTGCAAGTTTGGAATAAAATTTAGGTATTTCAGGGGGACCGGACACAGTGTGCCGAAAAGGGTTAAGGTACCATTGGTCCGTGCACAATTGGCCAAAAAAGCCCCAAAATGATCGAACAGTTCGGTAGAATCATGCTCAAATTCAAAACATTCTTTCATTACAAAAAGTAAAAAGCTATCTTTTGCAGCCGTCCGGAGGAAAGTACTTAGGAGGAAAACATTTTGGTATATTTTCACCGACCATGACCCCCAGACCCCAAAACCACCCACCGTTCAAATGTTGATATATATATATATATATATATATATATATATATATATATATATATATATATATATATATATATATATATATATATATATATATATATATATATATATATATATATATATATATATATATATATATACATATATATATATATATATTTGAATGAAACTGGATATGTGGATAGTACATACAAATGTCTCGATTGAGTTCGTAGGCCAGCATCATCAGCCATCTTGTTTCAAAATAACGGCATTTAAATTTTTAAATTTTTTTAAATTTAAAATTAAATTAAAAAAATAAAAGTTGAAAATATTTTTTGTGTGTTAGAACTTAAAACAACGATTCCAGAACATTTTTTATTTAATCTATATCTTAAAAAATGACTGACTTATAGTACTTTCAATTTCTAGCATGGCTGACATTTTGAAACGATCAGATATTTGTCACGTTATAACACACATATTTATGAATCGATTTGGTTGTAACTGGGTGTAAACATAGTACATAATAAGGCCTAGACCGAGTTTGGTTGCCAGTTCCATTCGCTTTATTGTTTCAAAATGGCGTCCATTTAATTTTGACGTGACAACGTCTTGTAAATTGGTTTGCCGGGAGACACTTCAAGAAACTGCGTTACGTTACGTTACGCTCCGCTCACGATACGCGCTCACTTTTCTCTTAACTTTTTCCGGTCACTTGTGGGACCATTTTCTGAACGTGAATGTGAATTCGCTGCAAGGAAGGGGCGGTGCTTAATAGGAATTTTAGATAGTATCAAACTAAGACGAAATACGTTATGTATTAGTTATTAGTATAAAGTACAAAGAAAATAAGTGTAGTTTATTTCGTAATTCGGTGGTATATTATGGAAAACTAATGATATGTGATTAGTGAAAGCCATTTTACTTTAGTTATATTCTGCTCATTGAAAAATTCTTTAATATGCTGTTTACAAAATTCAACATTTGACATCAATAAACATGAAGTAAAATGTGTTTAACAAACACAGTGTATTGCAAGTTATTGTATGTATATTTGTATATAAATACGTATGTATGTGTAAAGGTAAAAATAAAATTTTGTTAATATGAAATTCAGTGCGAGATTCTTTGTATAAATTAATGTTTTAAATATAATTCTTTGTATAAATAAATGTTTTAAATTGTTACTATTATTTCATCCTTCTTCCTACTATACCAATGAATATTCACATTAAAATTATTTTACAACTCAAAGTCGTTGTCACGTAAAACTTTCGCCCGTATACCGACTTTACAGGCAACCTATTTTTGTTTTCAAAAAAATTTAAAATTAGGTACAAAAAAGTGAGAAACAGAAAAAGATTTTTCTTTGATGCAATTGAGGATGCAAAAATGGGTGAGTTATAGCACTTTTCATTTTTAATGTTGCTCACATTTTGAAATGATCTGATTTTCGTCACGTGATAATACGCGTACACCGATACACCGATTTGGTTGTATTTTGGTGCGTACATAATACGTACTTGTGTCTGGACCGAGTTCGTTTGCCAGTTTCCATTCGCGAACTTGTTTCAAAATGGGGGAATACTAAATTTCTTTAAAAAATTTAAATTTTAAATTTAGGTGCAAGAAATAAAAAAAGATTTTTTGATATGACTTGATACGAAGATTCCAGAGCATGTTTTGTTTCATCTATATCTTAAAAAATTCGCTGGGTTATAGCACTTTCAATTTCCAATGTGGATGTTATTTTGAAACGGTCTGAAATTCGTTACGCGATAATGCACATATTCATAAACTGATTTGGATACAACTCCTATGTGTACAGAGTACATACCAATGTCTTGACCCAGTTCACTGACAAACTTCATTCGCCATCTTGTTTAAAAATGACGGCCATTTAATTTTGTCAAAAATCTTTTAAATGTATAATAAAGTACAAAAAAAAAAAAAAAAAAAAAAAAAAAAATAGAATTTGAAAAAAGGTTTTTTTTAAAGAGTTTGATCTTAATAATGAATTCCGGACTATTTTTTGCTTCGTCTTTACCTTAAAAAACACTTGAAATATTGCAGTTGGAATTTCTAATGTGGGTGAAATTTTTTTAAAAATCAATTTACCCGCGACATCACTCGTATATATTAATCATTTTCGATGTGAGTGTGCATATGCACATGAATTAAGATAAAGATCAAGATCATTGGTTTGTTTTATCCATCATGTTGTTTTAAAATGGTATACACTTCATGATATGATGGAATTTGGTGACTCTATAAATCGCTTAAAATAAAAACAAGCTTGAATAAAAGATGACTAATTTGAAAAAATTTCCATTATATTCATTATTGACAAAAACTAGTATTTAATATTACATAATCGGATTCAACTAATTAGAACTTCGTATGTTTGAATAACATAACTTAATTTAAAATAAAAAAGTAGATAAATAAGGTATATGAAAGCTACTTCTTTCTCTCGGTACTGCCGAAAGGACTTTTTTGCCATTTCTAACCATTTACCAACCGTTTTCGAAATTTATCATTTCTTACAGAAGGGCTTTGAAACACCAACCCTCTGACACTTTTTGGAGTCTTTGATAACACTCTTAACAGTTTCACCCAAACTTGAAAAGTGTTTATGCATTCGGTTTGTCTGTCCGTCAGTCGGTCAGTCCGTCTGCCGGAATGGCCGTCTGGCCATCTGTCCGCGCTCTAACTCCCGTAAATATACTCGTATTTCTATGAAATTTACATATGTTACTGGTGTTTACCCTAGCACGAACCCTATTGAAAATGAAGTTTCTACTACGATTATTTTATTTTCAGGGATAGTCAAAAGTTTTCTGACACGTTACAGTCTACACTGTAAAAAAAGGGTCGATCTACTAAAAAAACTTTAGCGATCCTTGTAATTACTAAAAAATTTTTAGTAATCTTAGTCGGTTACAAGAAAATTTGTAAGAATTACTAGAAAAAAGTTAGCAACGAAGTGAGTTAATAGTTTTATACTTTTAATAACTATTACTAAAACTCACTTGGTGTGGCCTTGATAGCATAGTGGTTATAGTAACGGATTCCAGACTAAAAGGTCCTGGGTTCGATACTGGCCACTGCCAAATACGCCCCGAATGTATGTTGTGTAAGTATTCGTTAGTAAAGGGATTATGAAAATCCTGTCGGAGCAGTTAGCAATGTTTGGTGCTGCCATCTGTTGCAGTTTTGCCGAAAATCTTTCGCTTCAGAAGTCTGGATGCAGCGCGAAGGAACCTTCTGCCCTTCGGGCCCTCGTAATGGTTATTAAAAATATTTTGGAGCTATTACTAAAATTTGCTTGGTGGCTCATACTAAAAATGTTTAAGTTAGTTATACAAAAAATTCTTTTGTTCAGTTTACAAAAGAAATGCTTGTTTCACTTGCAAAAAAAAGTTTGTAATGGTTACTAAAAAATTCTGTGGAATACAAATTTACTAAAAAATTTTTAGTAACCTCTTGAATTTTTTTTTACAGTGTATGGGAAAAATTAGTTTCAAACGAATTTTAAAGGTGTTATACCTTGTCAAACACATTCAAATTTATAAACACTTTCCAACAAAGTTGAAAAGTGTTTATGCGTTCGGTTTGTCTCTACGTCTGGCCGGATGCCCGTTTGTCTGCGTTCTAACTCTCTTAAATATACTCGGATTGCTATGAAATTTTTATATGTTATGAATGTTTACCCTAGCACGAACCCTATTGAAAATGAAGTTTCTCCTACGATTAGTTTATTTACAAGGATAGTCAAACGTTTTCCGATACATTACGGCTATGGAAAAAAAATAATTTAAATGAATTTTAAAGGTGTAACACCCTGTCAAACATATTCAAATTTATTAACACTTTCCAACAAAACTGAAAAGTGTTTCTGGATTCAGTTTGTCTGATCATCTATCAGTCTGGCCGGATGGCCGTCTGTCCGCGCTCCAACTCCCGTAAATATACTCGGATTGCTATGAAATTTTTATATGTTATTGATGTTTACCCTAGCACAAACCTTATTGAAAATGAAGTTTTTTTTTATGATTAGTTTATTTACAAGGATAGTCAAAAGTTTTCCGACACATTACAGTCTATGGTAAAAAATCATTTCAATTGAATTTTAAAGATGTTACACACTGTCAAACGTATTTAAAATTACATGAATTCGCAAAGTGCGCTAAAATATGTCTTCTGTAAAATATGCAGTGAAAATAATAGTTACTATTCATTTACAGGGCAACCCAAAAGAATTCTATTACATAACGGTAAAAAGGGGAATAGTGTGCGGCATATTTTCAATATATTAAACTGTTTCATGTATAATAAAATTAACATATTCCACTGAACACACTTCCAAATCTATTACACTATAATGCACGGGGGAATTGTTTGCGATATATTTTAACTATGTTAAGCGATTCCGAGTATCATAAAACTGATATATGTCGCTTAATACTTAACGCATAATATGAAGTGCATAGCATTTTTACGGCCACACAAAGTATTTCAAATCTTATATTCATATCCGAAATTTTGTATATTATCGATGATATCTGATGGATGTATGAAATGTATTTTCAATTATGATATGTGTTTTTAAGTTTTACTAAATGTCTGCAGATTATATGGTGTGTATAAATATAGGATGTTTATAAATTCCAGGACCCATTTTGATGTTTAATAACTCATAAAGTAATAGAGATAGATTAAAATTAGTAACATAAATGATTATATAGACTCAAAAAGTCGTATGACCCTTGTCAGTGAACTTGTCCCCTTCGTCGCACGGATAATATCAGGTCGATAGTCAAATTCACGCCAGGTAGCAGCAAGTACGTCGGAATCCACAGAGGCTATTGCAGTTGTAATGCTGGCTTTTAAGTCATTAATATTCAACACTCTCCTCCTGTAAACTTTGTCCTTTACAAATCACCAAAGGAAAAAGTCCAGCAGCGTTATATCAGGTGATCTGAGTGGCCAAGGAATTGGATCTCCTCGCCCAATTCATCTTCCTGGAAAATGGTCATTCAAAGAAGAACGAACGATGGTACCCCAATGAGGTGGTACACCATTTTGTTGCAAAAATACATGAGGCTGAAGCTCTCCTAGTTGTGGAATTACGAAGTTTTCCAACATGTTTAAGTATACGACTGCAATAGCCTCTTTGGATGCCGACATGCTTGCCGGAACCTGGCGTGAAATTGACTATCGACTTGATATTTCCGTGCGACGAAGGTAGCACACGTGGAAGTTTATTGACATGAGTCATGAAATTTTTTGAGCCTATCTAACCATTTATGTTATTAATTTCAATCTATCTTTATTATTTTATGAGTTATTAAACATCAAAATGGGTCCGTGACTTTAGAAATACCCTGTATTACAGTTGATAAACAGGGTTACACAAAAGAACACATGAATGTTACTGAATGTGAAGGTAATTGAGTTAGAAGTGGTTTTTTAATAAATTATGCATTTTTACGTTAAACTGTTTTGAGTTCATTAAGAAGTGTTTGTAGAATATAGGTAAAATGATGTACAGGTTCACGAAGGAATTGGCTACAAAGTCACCCATAAATGATAAATTCTGGAAATGTGATTGAAGTTGTTTTAAAACTGTTTTCTAAACTAAATTTTAACAAAATACAGGCTTGTAATAAAGGTAGTAGGTAAATTACAGGGCTGAGCATAAGTATTCAAGTATTTTCCGTCTTTCAGAATAAAATGCTGAAAGAGAAATTTCAACCAATTAGGCATTTTCTTTCTAAGATGAATTTTCCTATTATATCGTATATATATATATCAACCGACGGATAAAATACAGGGCTGTTCAAAAGTACTGGAATGCTTATTTGGCTATGGATGAACAGTAGCATGCTATATCCCTAAATAACAAAATTTTGTTAAAGATATCAGGAAGTGTTGGAAAGTGTTTCATTAGCTATGCTTAACGCGTGATTTTTCTTACTGGTTTTAATGATTCAAGTTGCTAGATATTTTTTTATAAAAGTCCACCATAAAAGATGTGTATTTAAAATACATATTATTTAAAATAGGTATTTTTAACTAAGAACCTTCTTATGAATTAGTACAATTGTTTGAAAAAAAAAGGCGGCCAAACTAACTATCCTTCCACTTGCTATAATGTTGCAATATTCCTGTATGCTTGATTATTTGTGAATAATAACGTCGTTGAATGTTCAAAACTAAGTGAGGCGTTACCGTTCTTAGTGAAAAGTTGAAAAAATATGTCTGCCAATATCATTCCCAAATGGTTGCTACAAATCGCCATCAATTAATGAATGATCACTATTATAAGTGAAAAATAAATCACGATATTTTTTTAGAATTAAATGTTGTTTGTTTTCATATACATTAAACTATTCATAAATCAAATATTTTCAGAGCAAACATATATGTTCAAAAGTGCTTTTAACATTATCTAAACATATTTCATACAATTAATAAAAACATAAATAGCTTTGCATAGAACTTAAATATATTTTACATTTACACCACGCTTTTATCATTTATGATTAAATCCACCTATTATTAAATATTGTTTCAAAATTTAAAAGGTACAGTTCATTATTTTAATATATTCTGTTAATAATATTATATTTTAACAATTCTATTCGTCTTTTGAAATCAGTTATAAATTTTCTTTAAAATATTTTATGAGTTAGTCTTTTAAAATTGAATATTTTCCATTGTATTTTTATATCTTGATCGATCGAAGACGTCTGGGAAAACTGGGTAAATTTAATTGAAATCTTTGAGAAATAATGATTTTTATTATCAAAAAGTTCATTATTAACATTTTAATAACTTTCGTTTGTTTTAAAATCAATATGATAAGAGAAGATTTAAATATTTATTACTTATTGTATTGCTTTTGGAAAATAATATGCTTGATTATGTTGTTGTTTAAATTTATTTAAATCGCTTTAAAAATTAATATGTAACTTCGTAAATTTAAAATGTATTTCACAAAAAATTATACATCTGAATAAATAAAGAAATTTCTTGTACATTACTTTAAAAAAAAAAAATGCTTGCTAGGAAGTATTTTTCCATTATATAATTTTATTAATATCTGTCATTAAAAATCTGTATTATTATTGTATAAAAAAGTGGATCCCTTAAAATGTAATATATCCCCAATAGCCAAACAATATTGGACGAATATTGGCTACATTTTGGAACAATATTGGAACATTGGCACAATATTGGCATGAAATATTGCTCCATTATTGAGGTGTTTACATTTCGCCCATATTTAGCCAATGTTTGCAACCAATATTATGCCAATATTTAGATTTCATTGGAAATATTGCCAATAAAACGCCATTATTGGTTAAATATTGAAATTTCATTGGAAATTATATTGGTACGAAAATATTGGCTGCAAATTTTGGCTAAATAAGAGCAAAAATAAACATCCCAATAATGGAGCAATATTGACGTTTTATTGGCAATATTTCCAATAGATGAAATATTGGCGCAACGTTGGACTAATATCTGTTTGCTACTATGGATGTTAATTAAAACATTTTACGGATTTAAAAAAAAATCATCTTTCACATTATTTGTTAAAATTTAATATTAAATATCATTCTTTATTTTACTGTAAAGAATTTTATTATTGTTTTATAAATGAACTTTCTTGGAACGGTTCTTTTGTTACACAAAAAAAATATGGTAGACCAGGGCACACTGTTTGTTTCTAAAATGTTGCTAAATACATTTCTTTTTAACTCATTTCGCTGGTGTTTGTATTTATACAAGAAGGGATCGTTTGAGTACAGATTGACATACTTAACTTCAGTTCTGTGACATTTTAAACATTACGGAAACTGAATTTAAAGATTCATGTTGTATGTGAAAATTGCTCCTTGACCGGGGCGCTCGTAAACAGACCTTTAGATATACGAAGATATTGTACGGCAATGAAGGCACAAATATTTGGAAAACTATATCTGCTTTGTTAACCAATAGGCTACACGTTACTGAAATTAAAATATGAGTACGTTTAGTTTAACAAAAACAATCATAATCATCATTGTTACAGCTGATATATACAAAGTAAGTAGAATAGCCTTTGATATATTTTGTATGAGCCCACCTCTTACATTTTGTGTATTTCACCCATTCCGTTGTTTTAGAATTACTCTAAGATCCTAAACAATAAATAGAGACGCTTTCATTGAATTTTTTAACTGGATAATTGTTAAAAACAACTTTTTTTTAATCGTCCTTATATTTTCTATAAGATTTTTTAGAGTAATGTTTTTCTTTATATTTTAGAAAATAGGCCTATTTTAATAACGATTTTAAAAGGTATTTAACAAATTGTTGAATATTTTTGTTTGTTGCAAAATTCGGAAAAATCATGATCCTCCTAGAATCATGTTGGAATATTAATACATAGAAAGTTGATGCTAGTACTCTGTTAAAAAAATTGTTTATTCACGGAAAACTACTGGCTACAAAGTTGCCAGACATTTACCATTCCGTTAGAATAATTTCCGTTTTGGAAAATAAAAGAAAGGAAAACTCCATTTGAAGAAGCGGTAACTTTCCGTTATAATGGTTGATTTTTAATGGTAATAATTTCATGATTTAGAGACATGGTTCCTTGACCACTCGGCCACGGATATTGCTTGATGAAACATGTAAATAGCCACTAGATGTATAACAGTAGCTGATTCAACCTTTAAATACCCCAATAAAAAGAAAATGATTGGAAAATGTTTACCAGCAGATCGCCACTTATAGAAAAAGTCCTTCCGGCAATGCCGGGAGGAAGAGGTAGCTTTCATATACTTATAAATTTATTTATTTATTTTAAAGTAAGTTACATTGTTCAAAAATACTAAGCTCAAATTGGTGGAAATAATCTTATAAAATTAGAGATTTTATAAGATTGAATACTAGTTTTTGTCAAGACTGAATATTAATAGGAATTTTTAGAAATTAGTCATCTTTTATTCAACCTGGTTTTATTTTAAGCGATTTAGAGAGTCGCCAAATTCTACGATATCATAAAGTGTATGCCATTTTAAAGCAACATGATGGATCGTTCAGATCAGACCGTTTCAGAATGTCAGCCATAAGCAAAATTCAAAGTGCTGTAACTCAATCATTTTTCAAGATATAGACAAAATAAAAAGTGTTCTGGAATCGTTGTTTTAAGTTTTAACACGCAAAAGAAAAATATTTTTCAACTTTTAATTTTTTCGCATTTAATTTTAAATTTTAAATTTTTTAAAAATTTTAAAATGGCCACAATTTTGAAACAAAATGGTGGATGATGCTGGCCAACGAACTCGGTCGAGACATTTGTATGTACAATGTACATACCAAGTTTCATTGAAATCGGTTCATAAATGCGCGTGTTATCACGTGACAAAAATTAGATCGTTTCAAAATGTCAGCCATAAGAAAAATTCAAAGTGCTATAACTCAATCATTTTGTAAGATATAGACAAAATAAAAAGTGTTCTGGAATTGTTGTTTTAAGTTCTAACACGTAAAAGGAAAATATTTTTCAAATTTTGATTTTTTCACATTTAATTTTAAATTTTAATTTTTTTTTAAATTTAAAATGGCCGCGATTTTGAAACAAAATGGCGGATGATGCTGACCAACGAACTCGGTCGAGACATTTGTATTTACTATGCACATACCAAGTTTCATTCAAATCGGTTCATAAATACGTTAGTTATCGCATGACAAAAATCAGATATATATATATATATATATATATATATTACAAATTTAAAATTTTTTCGCCAAAACTAACCTTTATACTATCTTAATTTTTTTATAATGATATTCCGTACTTACTTCAAATTATTAAATTAAAATCTTGTTTCTAAATCTAATCTGTTAATCCTTATGCAGACGATATAAATTCTTAATTTGCCTTAAAAAACATTATTCCAGTATGCGTAAATTTAAAAAGATGGCTCTAAATTAAAAATATTCTTAATTAAAACTTTATTTCTTAATATTCCAAATAAAACTGATTTCTTCTATGTTTTTATCAACCCTTTTTAAGAAAGTCTTATTAAATTTATTCCAAAACCATACCTTTCAAAAAATATCATTATTTTATTATATCTATTTATTTATTTTTCCTACTTCAAGCTTTGATGTGTGCATATTAATAAATTCATTTCTTTTCTTTTTCTCTTAAAATTAATCATTTATAAAAATCGTCTGCCTAAGATATTTAAAATTCTGAGTCAATTATAAATTGGTTAAATAATATTTTTTTTTAAATAATTTTATCGTTTGTGGAAAATAATCTCGTAGCTGGACAAGAATTCTGTTTACATAAAAGAATGATGGTTTGAGGTTACAGAATGTTCCAGAACTTTCTTTTTAGTTTAAAAAGGTGGAAGTCTCGAGATGAAAAAGAAGATTTCTTGGGTTGCTTCTTCGATGAGGACAGCTCGCTGAAATAATGATGGAATTTTTGCAAAAGGAGCTTTTCCTTCCTCATTATTACGAATTCAATAAATGAATTTACAGCAGCCCATGACTAATTATTGGATCTTCTACATTTATTTATTTATTTTGTTTTTTCCCTCGCTTGCCATGACTGTGTGTTTCTTTTTAACCAGTGGAAATAATTCGAGTTCTCCTTAAATCGTCACATATATATATGTCAACATTTGAACGGAGGGTGGTTTTGGGGTCTGGGGGTCATGATCGGTGAAAATATACCAAAATTTTCCCGAAGTGCTTTCCTCCGGACGGCTGCAATAGGTAGCTTTTTACTTTTTGTAATGAAAGCTACCTAAAAATACATATATATTCTTTCCAGTCTTCTTAAAGCCGATCAAATTAGCGTTTTTTTTTAAGTTTATAGTATCTTCCCTAGTGTTATAAAACAATGTTATCATTAAAATGGCAGAATAAAATATAAAAAGTTACAAATGTCTATGCAGTTCGTATAAATTTGGTTCTCATAAAAATATTTTTAATAAGAATTTAAAAAAATGTTTGCGTTATCTATTGAAGAGGACGGTGAAGAAAGTCGATATATTTATGAACAAATGCAGGCACTAAGCGATAATATACTTTAGAAAACAAATTGCAGTATCGCCCTAAATTAACGCCTCTAGACATCTTTATATGGGTTATGTTAAAGATCAAATAAACAGAGATCCAACAAAAGTCATAGAACAGCTTAAATCATCGACACCAATCGTGATAATGTCAATATCAATAGATTAATCCAAGCAAGATACAGTTGTGGTTTCAGACTCTCAACATTGAAACTCCTTGGCGCAAAAACATTTTGTAAGCTGTGTGAACTAATAAAACCTTTTTTAAATTCTATTTTGATTTATATTTTTTGTTGCTCTAAGATTTTTCTTGAAATGAGACGAACGATTGTACGCATTTATGAATCAAGATGTAAAAAAAGAGAATTATTATGGTATTTATGTTCGATTTGTCCATTAAATATTATTGTTTTGTGTAAATGGATGTTTTCTCAAGAATAATACTTAAAATTAAGACGAGATATACCAAAAAAAAAAAAAAAAAAAAAAAAAAAAAAAAAAAAAAAAAAAAAGCCTAGAGAATTTACTTCCAAGCTAAGAGGTTTAAATTAATAATGATTCTTGTATATTTTACAAAACTATCGTGAATTTCGAACAGAGTCTTTATTTCGTTATTTTCTGAGACGGCCAAAATATTTAGAACATCATCATTTTATTTTCTTTAATCTCATGTGAAAATCCTAAAATTTTGAAATAAAAAACATTTGATGTCAAAACGTTATTCAATGTTTTCTTTATCTCTTCCCTCTGTTAAACAATCTGTATTTGAAGATGGTAAAGGGGGGTAAGATGCGCAATCATAATCAAATTGATCTTTAACGTTCCAAATACCTTTGCGTTTTTTGTAAAGAGCTTCCTTTATCAATTAAAATATCTATAAGTATTGGATCTTTTCAAATAGTTATTTAACAGATGATGCAGAAGCATTCAGTATCTTCAATTATATGATTCATTCATTTTTATGTCATGTAAAGACGCATTTGCTCATTATATATTATCTTACCTAGCTGTTAAAAATATGTGGATGCTTAAGTCTGGAGTAAAACACACCGTACATTTATTCTTATATTTCTTAAATTTAAGTGAGTCATACTGTTATGCAAGAGAGATGAGACGTGCTCAGCCCAAGCCTGGGCCCGACACGAGCTCGGGCGCATTTTTTCTGAAACCGGAAAATTTTATTTATTCATGTGTAGAAAAGACTGAAAGAACTATATCCACTTAAAACTGCCTACTTATTCCGTTTCATGTCTTTTCAATTCATTTTTATCAAAATGACGGTGAACTGAATGCTTCATTATTTTTTTTAGTATTTCATTTCTGTTTCAAATGAAAATTTGTGATAATTACAGATTATGTCTACGAAATTTCTGGCGACGATCTATTTATATGACGCCAATCAAAACAAAAACAACAATCAATTTGCTTTCAGTTGGCTTTTCTTTAACAGAAGGTATTTTTAATGGAATCGTTTATTTATCTATTATTTAGTTACATAATGCCAAGATAAAATTTCTTCTGTTTTTGGTAGACGAAAATTAGCTGGAGGTTTGAAAATTATTTAATCCTCGATTGCGCATGAATTATAGACGTTTTTCATATGAAAATAGCTGTAGTGATTATTATATGTATCTGTCATTATAAACTCTGCTGATGCTGGGACGCTGTTCCTTTTCGAAGTCATTTTCCTCCTTAAGCACATATGATTACATTGTTATTCCAATAGAAAGCAGTCGATCAGTGTTTTCTCTTTTTCTATAAAAGCATTGGACTTTTAAAATAACAATATCGATTTTTTAAATTTACGTTCATTTTCAGGTACCTGTCAATCATAGAAGGTTGTTATGAGAAAGGAATCGATTATAAAGAAAGATATACACTTTTTATAGAAGACTGAAGAACGTTGTTTGATTCGCCAGCTTACAAATAGTAATTTCTGCAAATTTTATGCATATATTCATTAAACACAAACACGTCAATCAATTTTGTTTGTTAAAGGAGAAAAAATATGAGAGTCCTTTTAAGTAAAAAGTATATTTTTATTTTATATGGATTTTGATAAGATTGAATTTGAATTTTCATTTAAAAAATATTTCTATGTAAAAAATTTTTGAAAATGAGATATCACTTTTGAAACAATTTTTAAATACTATACAATTTTGCTTTGTATATTTTTGGTACCGGGCTTTGGCGGGCCCGGGCTCTGGTGATAAAAAATCTGGTGGGCTCGGGCGTTCTCGGACTTAAAATTGTCTCACCCGGGTCTCGTAAAATGAGCCCGAACTCATCTCTATTTTGCTTTGCTACTCTAGAGCGAAAGCTAAGTTCCCGTGTTGGTCATCCCTTGTCATCCTTGTTATGCAATGCATGTTTAAATTTAAAAATACTATATACCTACACCAAAAACTACAATCATTTCTTTCCAAATATGCAACATATTCCATATTTCGGAAAAACTTCATTCAATCATACTTTTATTTTTGATTCATTAATTCGAAATTTAGTATGTAATTTGACACCCTAAAACGCTATCCAATATTAGAAGATTAATGGAAGCCATTTGTCTATAATATATTATGATTTACTATTGAATATATAATCATTTGTTTCATAACTGATTATTCATTGTCTGCAGACAAACACTCAGTTGACTAAAGTAATGTGGATAGTATTTAATCATTTAAATTACTAACAATCCTATTTACTACAATACAATTCAGTAATAGTGCTGAGATAACCATTTAACTTATTGCAATATTATGAAAGATTCAAAATAACAAGTTCAGAAAAATGACGAATTTGCAGATTTTATTATGTAAAGTAAATTTAAGCTATAATATAATGTGTTACTTTTAAGTTAAATAATTTCTTTAGTTTGTATCGATAGATGTTTTAATTCACATCATAAAAAATATGTAATTTGAATTTTTAAATAAAAAGGGAACTAAATGAATATTTACAAAATTATTCGTTATGATTGCAATTTTTGAATCCCTATTTTCATATAAAAATATTAATAATTTTTATTTAAATATATTTAAAGCTTATTTCCAAAACTCATGTTTATAAAACTGTATATAAAATGACGATAACCATGCGCTCTGTGGACACATCTAGAAGCTGGAAAGTACTTTTTTTAAATAACGAATGAGTAGTCAAGAAGTCAATTAATTATAGCTTGAAATTAAAATAAAGTAATATAACTTTTAACTTAATCATTCAATACATGAGTATTTTGTAATATATATTTTGCTTATATACTTTTGTTATAAAAAAATAAGAATTAAAGTTATTTTTACATTATTTAAGTAACAGAAAATACTACGCTGCTACATTCAAAACTAAATAAAGTGAGGTGTTCTTTTATTTAACTTCTGTTTAAATGTATGTATAAGCACGTGTGTATGTTTAGAACTAAATAATGCTAAACGAATGTATGTCACAAATTCTTCAAAGCAACGAGGATGTCTATAACGAAATTAAAAAATCTAAATGTCTGTTGATTTCCAAAATGTTTCCCTTTCATTAACGCTATTAAATGAATCACCTTCTTTAGATAAACGTATTTAAAATGAACAGTTCATTAGGTAATTATCACAACGAAGTAAAAGACAATTTACATTGCCCTGAAGAGATAAACATGTAGATATATAATATTGAAATGCTAGGGTTTAAGAATAATTAACTTTAGCATAATTTATGACTACAATTTACGGTATAAAAGAGCAGAATTTTACAATGCAGATTCATAAATAAATGACATTTTATTTTATTTTAAGAAGAGTATTTAGTAAAAATTTCTAAATTTACACACAACTTATGGTCCGTACTAAAAAAAGCACTTTATCTAAAAATAAATTACTGAGACGTTTTTATTTTATTCCTAGCATGAGTCGCACAGTGTGTATTTTGCAAATCTAGCGGGAAAAAAGTCCAATTAATGACTTGTAGTAATTTAACTTTTAAACATTTCAAATAACATCTAATACTTTGGAGTAAAAAAGTAAGTGATAGCAGCCTAACTCTACAACATCACTATCAAAAATTAGCTCAAAAACTAAATTTTCTTTTAATGTTATTAGAATGGCTATCGATGTAGTTGTAAATGCCATGAATATTTTTGACTGAGAACACCTTTATTTTGTAAATATTTTTTATGGTAGCATGAAATTATACGTTAAAACAATGTAGATACTATGTCTTTTATAGTTCCAATGGTTATTTAAAAAAAATTAAGTCAATATAAGCATTATTAGACAATTTAATCTCATAAGATATATATTAAAAAGATGCCAAAAATTTTGTCAACGCCGATCCATTATAATGTATATATATGTGACGATTTAAGGAGAACTCGAATTATTTCCACTGGTTAAAAAAAAACACGCAGTCATGGCAAGCGAGGGAAAAAACAAAAATAATAAATAAATGTAGAAGATCCAATAATTAGTCATGGGCTGCTGTAAATTCATTTATTAAATTCGTGATAATGAGGAAGGAAAAGCTCCTTTTTGCAAAAATTCCATCATTATTTCAGCGAGCTGTCCTCATCGAAGAAGCAACCCAAGAAATCTTTAGAATCTTCCTTTCATCTCGAGACTTCCCCCTTTTAAACTGAAAAGAAAGTTCTGGAACATTCGGTAACCTCAAACCATCATTCTTTTATGTAAACAGAATTCTTGTCCAGCTACGCGATTATTTTAAACAGACGATAAATTTATTTTAAAAAAATATTATTTAACCAATTTATAATTGAATCGGGATTTTAAAATATCTTAGGCAGACGATTTTTATACACATGATTAATTTCAAGAGAAAAAGAAAAGAAATGAATTTATTAATATGCAAATTATCGTTGACGGCGGAAAAATAAATAAATAGATAAAATAAAATAATGATATTTTTTAAAGGTATGGGTTTGGAATAAATTTAATAAGAATTTCTTAAAAAGGGTTGATAAAAACATAGAAGAAATCAGTTTTATTTGGAATATTAAGAAATAAAGTTTTAATTAAGAATATTTTTAATTTAGAGCCATCTTTTTAAATTTACGCATACTGGATTAATGTTTTTTAAGGCAAATTAAGAATTTATATCGTCTGCATAAGGATTAACAGATTAGATTTAGAAACAAGATTTTAATTTAATAATTTGAAGTAAGTACGAAATATTATTATAAGAAAATTAAGATAGTATAAAGGTTAGTTTTGGCGAAAAATTTTTAAATTTGTAATATTATTCCCCCTCCCCAAGACTTTGTATGAAATTGATAGTTAAATAAAACTACAAGTTCAGACAACAGAAATATAATAATTTAGAAAAGTTAAATTTTGGAATAAAACTGTCAAACTCAGGAAGCCAAGAGATGGAAGAAAAGAAAATTAACGCAATATAAAAAATATTAGCGATTAAAATAAAATAGTTAAGAGAAAATAATTCTGAATTAAATTTAGGTAGGAGCATTTCCCTGAAAGAAATACAATAATGTCACAACATCACTTACCATTTGTAAGTGCATAGGAGATAATACATATAATAACAGTAAATAAGTTATGAATATTAATAAGCAAGAGATAAAAATATAATAAAAACAATAAAAGTTCGTTCTCATGGAAGTTTAAATAACTACGATGACTTAATGCATAGTTTATTTTAAATAAGTCCTTTAAATGAAAAAAGTCTTTCAAGAATATATAAAAGAGTCTTTTTCAATGTCCAGTGAATACAGTCTCTTTAATTAAATATCTCCAAATCTAGTTTAAGCTTTGTTTTATATGTTATGTTGGATCCAACATCTTTCAGTAATATATCAATTTTTCAATAATAAATAGCATCACTCTCAATATCAATAATAAATAATATAGAAAAATTTAAATAATAACAATAACAACAATAATAAGTAATAGTATAATAAGATTCCATATCCTAATATTTTTCAATAAGAGTATAATTAATACTAAACTTCATTATAGAAATCATAATAATAATAATAATAGTAAAACAAGAGTATAATCAAAAGAAAATATCACTATTTGTTTATTATTGATAGGGAAAATATTGGTTGAGGATAAAAATAATTACATAGCAACTAAATAATTTTCTTATCTTCTAATAGCATAAGAAAGTATTTTTTGCTAGCCGAAAGCATAAATAAAAAAAATCATAATAATTCCAAAATCCAAATTAAATTAAATCTAACTATTTAGAAAATGGACTCTCAACCAGTATTTCCTTACAATAATTCCTCTCTGATACTCTTTTACAAAATTGTCAAATTTGGTTATAAGTTTTCAATGCCAAATGTAGAATAATGTTTTATCCACACATGGTTTATAAACTTTAATAATAAAATACAATAGGAATGAAAGTTGTCATTCTTAATTGAGAAATGGAAATAAAAATACTTTGCTTTTTTGAAAAACTTTTAATCTGTAGTTTTCACAATCACTGAAAATCACATATTATGTTATAGGTTTGAGTAGAATCCTTAGATTTTATAACTGTTATAACATAAATATCTGCTGAATAAATAGAATAATATTAATGTCAAATACATGAGTAAATATAATTAGACTTAAACACCCTTAAAATTAATTTATCAACATCAATTTGAAAGCTTTTACAATCAAAGTGTTCACCTTATGCCTGCATAAGGTGTCCAATTTAACCCCAAAAACTCCCATAAACAAGTAATATTCTTGTAGGCCTCCAAGAACATACCTGCTGATGTTGAAAATTATGGGTTTTTTATGGTAAATGGTTTTAATGGTTTAATGGTTTAATGGTATTTGGTAAATGGTTATGGTACAAGTTTTTTATGGTATTTTTTATGGTTGTTTATGGTAAATTTAATCTATAGTCTTGACTTTAGTTTGATCTAGTGATTGTATCTGAGGTTTTGTTTGTTTTTTGGGTTGCTCATGAAACAGTTTAAAATCTTCGGGTGAAAAATAGGGTCTTAATTTAGAAACATGCACAATAACGGAATTCTGTCCTGTCTCATAATTAAATTTATCTATTTCATAAGTTACATCAGAAAGTTTATTTATAATTTTATATGGTCCAGAGAAAGTAGGTTCTAATTTTCGAGTGTCAGGGTATTTAAATTCTTCATAAATTACAGAGTCTTGTATTTTTAATGGGCATTCGACAAAATGTCGATCATAGAGTCTTTTACTTTTAAGGTGAAATTCATGAGTTCGCGCTTTCGCAATTTTGAGGGCTTTGTCTACTGATGGGTAATAGTTTTGTTTTAAAGGAGATTCATAAGGCAATTGACCATAAAATAAATAGGCAGGTGGAAATTTGGTGATAGAATGGGGCGTATTGTTGTATTCTTCGATGACTTGGTTTAATAATCTAGTCCAAGGTATTTTAGAAGAAGTGGAATTAACTTTACATTTAAGCCTTGTAACTATAGTCTGATTAACTCGCTCTACTTTTCCATTGGTCTGAGGATGATGTGCAGATGTAAAACGCTGTTGAACATGATGATTTCTAAGGAATTTCTTAAACCTTGGAGATCTGAAAGATTTATGCCTGTCACTAAGTATTTTTTGAGGTGCTTTGATATTGAAAATTTGTTTTAAACAGTTAGTGTATGTTTCAGTGGTAACATTTTTGGAGGGAAAAGCCCAAACAAATCTAGTTGCATGATCTATTATTATGTGTAAGAATTTTTTTGTTGAGTTGTAATAGTTAAATCCACCAACAGTATCAATAGAAAGACATTCAAAAGGTTGATCTGTTGCTGGCATAGCTTGTAATAAGCCGAATCTTTTCTGTTTTGGTTTTTTATTTTTCTGACAGGTATCGCAATGTTTAACAAATTCGGTAATGTCTATTGTCATATTAGGCCAATAATAGTTGGGAGATATTAAATTAAGCATTTTTTGAATTCCTAAATGTCCAAAATTATCATGAGCAATATGGAGTAATTTTCTTCTTAATGACATTGGTACAACAATTTTTTTTGAATCCCTTTTTCTGAACTATAATAATTCCATTCTCTTTTTTATATTTTTTGTCACAAACATTGTCTTTGTCTTGCATCTCTATAATTTCTTTCCTATCTAGCAATAAACTAATATGTTGATTAAAATGACAAACAGGATTTCGTGACAACATGTCTGCTTCGACATTTGTTGAACCCTTTTCATATTTTATCTCATAATCAAACATACTAAGTTTGAGTGACCATCTAAAAAGCCTACCTCTTAAGTTTTTAACACTCTTTAACCATACTAGAGATGCGTGGTCCGTATGAATTGTAAACTTGACACCATGAAAGTAATGATAGAATTTGTCAAGAGTATCTATAATAGCTAAACATTCTAATTCAGTTATGAAATAATTTTGTTCATAACTCTTCAAAATTCTAGAATGATAAGCAATAGGATGTAAGAAATTATCTTTATCAGGTTGTTTTAGAACGGCACCTACTGCTATCTGAGAGGCATCTACAAACATATGTAAAGGTAATTTAGGATCATAAATTTTCAGGATGGGTTTCGCAATTAAAGAATTTTTTAATTTTTCAAAAGACTCCTGGCACTCTGAGTTCCATTCCCATATTGTATCTTTTTTAAGTAATCGATTTAGAGGATATCTAATTTCAGCATATTTATTTATGAATTTATGGTAAACATTAATGGAACCTAGAAATCGTTGTAACTCTTTCACATTGGAAGGAGGTTTTAAATTTTTGATGGTTTCAATATTGGCATTTGCTGGTGTTATAGTTCCATTAGTGATTTCATAACCTAAGAAATTTATTTTATTTTGGCCTAATTTACATTTAGAAAGTTTAAGTTTAATGTTTTCTTGTTTGCAAATGTCAAAAATTTGAGCTAAATGGTTTAAATGTTCTTCTAATGAGGAAGAGAAAATTATAATATCATCAAAATAGTGGCACGCAAAGTCGATTTTATATTTATTAAGGATTCTTCGAATGGTTCTGTTGAATATGGGAGGGCCCGTTTTTATGCCAAAAGGGAGCACGAGCCACTCAAAAAGTCCAAAATTGGTTGCAAATGCTAATTTTTCTGTATCGGATGGATGTATTGGTATGTGCCAGTAGCCAGAGGCTAAATCCAAAGTTGAAAAATACTGAGCACTACTCAATTTATCTAAAATTCCCTCGATACGGGGCAAGGGTTCTGCATCATTTTTAATTATTGCGTTTAATTTTCTATAGTCTATACATAATCGCGTTTTTTTACCTTCCTCTCTTTTCATAACTAGTGTAACAGGGGCAGAATAGGGGCTATTACTTTCCTTTATCAGTCCGGCTGCTAACAATGATTGAATTTGGTTTTTTATTTCTATTTCTTCTAGAGGAGATGTTCGGTAGGGCCTCAAAGATATAGGTAGGTTTGAGTTTAGTATAACGCGTTGTGGTTCAATATTAATCCTACCCACATCATATTTATGCTTTGCAAAAATATCACTATAAATATGAACTAATTCCCTTAAATTTACATCTTGAATTAAATTTATTTCCCCAGTTAAATCTGAATCCGAATTATCGCGAAAATTTTGAAGAGTCATGGAACCTCTATAATCAGGATGCACATTAATTGCGTGATCATATTCAACACAGTCTTCATTTTTCATAATATTTCCACAAGTAGATTGTAACTCTATATCATGATTATTTACATTCAGTGTTTCATTATCATAATTATCTATTGCTACAGTATTACCAGTATTTAATTTCATATCTTTTTTATATTCGGAGGTTACAAATTCATTAGATTGATCCCTGTTTTGTTGTACTTGGTCCATATTTACTGTATTGAAATGAAGGGATCTCTCATTATGTATGGATATACTGTTAGTTATAATTTTCCTTCCCTGCCTTACAATACAATTTTTACAATCTATGGTTAATTTAAATTTAGAACATTCTTTTAAACCCAAAATAGCGTAATCCAAATTTGTATTGCATACTAAAAAGTTAACATATTTTTTTAATTTTACCCACTTTTAGAAGAACACTACATTTTTTATTTATATGTAAAAATCCTTTTGCCTGACCAATGGTAACTGAGGGTATAGTCTCAATTTTAGCATTAAGTTTTTTAACAAATTTAAGTGGCAATATTGCAATAGTTGAGCCAGTATCTACAACACATGGCAAATTATAATTATTTGTACATCCATACACAATTAATTGCCAAACATTATGAGAATTATTTTGTGAGCTATTTGGAAGAGTATCAGAGGATGGCAACTCATTCCTAAAAATACATTCTCTTTCCCAATGAAAAGCATTACTGACACCCCTATTTGTGCATATCCTACAAGGTCTTGAAGGGTATGAATTTTGAATATAATTATTTTGACAAACTCTAGGTCTTTGAAACTGAGATTGTCTTTGGGGAATCCAATTCCTAGGTGTATTATTATTGGGCCTAACTGGCTGAATCCAGGGCCTAGTTGATTGAAAAGGTTGAAAATTTTGTCTAGCTGATGGTTGATTTATTACTTGGTTTGAAACTAGTGGGGTGGAAACTTCCACGAATTGTTTGACAACCCGGTACCATTCTGTGGTACTACTAGGAGGATTTATAATAATACTGTTTTTGAATTCTGGTTTTAAACCATCAGTTAAACCTTGTAATAGTATATTTTCACTAAGATGTAATTTCCTACCAATTTCCACTTTCTTACGAAAATAAGTTTCTAAATTGTCTAAATTATCTAATTTCAGGTTTGAAAAATCAGAAAAACTCGGGATGTCTAATTGAATGAATCTTTCTATCAAAATTTTCTTAATTTGTTCATAATCCGTACAATTTAAGCAGTCATTGATGTAAATTTTTTGCGCTTCACCTTTCAAATATTGCGCAATAGAATTAAATTTCCATTCTAGATTTTTCTGTTCCCTATCACATGTTTTATCAAAATAAGTTAACCAAGACAAAATGTTCATACCAGAACTTGGGTCAAACGGTACGAACTTAGGATCTTCCATAATTTTTTTATTCTTACTCATTAGAATAAATGAAGCACTTCTATTTTCTTTATTAAATCCTGATCGTAAAATCATTCGCAATAAATTTCAAAGTTAATAATTTCTATCAATTACATATTTTTTTCAAAATTACTATATTTAGATGCTAATTTTAACCAGAAATTTTATCTAATAAAACAGAAATTGTAAATATCATAGATATACCTTAAATTGGGATCAACTTTTAATTCTATTATTTTATAGATCATAAACATATTCAAAAATTTTAATTATAGGTAATTCCTTACTTAAAATCACAAAATTTACAAAAAAATTAATCATATTTATCAGTCAAAATTCTAGCAACAGCCTTGCACAGTTCCATAGTCTTACTGAATTTAAATAAATTATAAGAATCCGGGAACCAAAGCTCACTGTAACCAGAAATTCTAACAAATAAAATGAAAAACATAAATGTTAACTTAATTTTCAACTCAAATGTCTAGTTGTAGGAACATTATCATGAAAATACTGCATTCTGAGAATAGTTCTTGATAACAAACAAATATCAATAAAATAGAAAATGTACTTTTTAAAAGTAAACTTGAGCTACTAAGTTTTTTATATAATTCCTTATTATTACAAAATTGCCTTTAATCGTGCATAAAAATGTCATAATAGTCTTAATAAGTAACAGTAAATATCTTAAGAACATCATACTCCTCAATTAAATCCTTAAGAATAAAATATTTCAATCTACAACACATAATAATGATAATAATAATGCTCATAAATTGGTAAGTAAGTAAGATTCACAGATAAATAATCAAATAAATAAATAAATTAGTAAATTAATAAATTAACTTCAAATTACTCTCATCAATAAAATAATAAATAAATAAATAAATAAATAATTAATAAATACTTTCCATCAATCATAAATAGAATTGAAATAATAATCAAAACATTTAATAAAATAAACTTACAGTTCAAGAACAATCTTCAATAAAATCCAATCTTCATTAAATTCCTCATCGAATACCTTTCACATACTCACCACTTTGAAATCTTTAACTTTCAAAAATTTGTTATTATGACCATGATTATCTTGAGTCATCAGTTACACATAAACAGCAAAAAGGTGGAATATCAGGCCTCAGGAATTCACGAGATATTTAGAAGAAATCTTTCAAACCACTCGGACAGAAAGCTGTTTAACATTAAAATCTCCTCTGTTACATTCACTCGAGGAATCAAAAGATAATGGCAATTCTTGCTTAATAACACTTTCAACCATGGCGGGAGAAATTTTCGAAGTTCCATATTTTTGTCATCACTTCGTTTCAGTAGATTCGTTAGATTCATTTCAAAATCCTAAACAGGCACTAGCACAGGCATTACTTATCCTGTCGACTTTTCGATTAGTTGTGACGATTTAAGGAGAACTCGAATTATTTCCACTGGTTAAAAAGAAACACGCAGTCATGGCAAGCGAGGGAAAAAACAAAAATAATAAATAAATGTAGAAGATCCAATAATTAGTCATGGGCTGCTGTAAATTCATTTATTAAATTCGTGATAATGAGGAAGGAAAAGCTCCTTTTTGCAAAAATTCCATCATTATTTCAGCGAGCTGTCCTCATCGAAGAAGCAACCCAAGAAATCTTTAGAATCTTCCTTTCATCTCGAGACTTCCCCCTTTTAAACTGAAAAGAAAGTTCTGGAACATTCGGTAACCTCAAACCATCATTCTTTTATGTAAACAGAATTCTTGTCCAGCTACGCGATTATTTTAAACAGACGATAAATTTATTTTAAAAAAATATTATTTAACCAATTTATAATTGAATCGGGATTTTAAAATATCTTAGGCAGACGATTTTTATACACATGATTAATTTCAAGAGAAAAAGAAAAGAAATGAATTTATTAATATGCAAATTATCGTTGACGGCGGAAAAATAAATAAATAGATAAAATAAAATAATGATATTTTTTAAAGGTATGGGTTTGGAATAAATTTAATAAGAATTTCTTAAAAAGGGTTGATAAAAACATAGAAGAAATCAGTTTTATTTGGAATATTAAGAAATAAAGTTTTAATTAAGAATATTTTTAATTTAGAGCCATCTTTTTAAATTTACGCATACTGGATTAATGTTTTTTAAGGCAAATTAAGAATTTATATCGTCTGCATAAGGATTAACAGATTAGATTTAGAAACAAGATTTTAATTTAATAATTTGAAGTAAGTACGAAATATTATTATAAGAAAATTAAGATAGTATAAAGGTTAGTTTTGGCGAAAAATTTTTAAATTTGTAATATATATATATATATATATATATATATATATATATATATATATATATATATATACGTATTATAATTACGTATGCATATAGATATAAAAAGAATCAATTTCAGCTGCAACTATCGGGTGTCACAAAAATGACTGGTGGATTTTAAAATTTAATAACTTGCAAACGGTGACAGCTATTTAAAAAAAAATTACAGGAGTTTTATGTATAATGTCAGGAGTTTTTTTTACTGTGTTTTTTCATTTTAGTTCGAATTTGAAACAATAGATGGCGCTGGCGGTGATTGAAGGCCAGGTGATCAGTGCTAAGTAAGGTCACTTTCGACGTCGATCTGGCTTTCAATCGCCGTCAGCGCCATCTATTGTTTCAAATTCGAACTAAAATAAAAAATTACGGTTAAAAAACTCCTACATTATACATAACCCTCCTGCAAAATTTTTATAAATAGCTGTCACCGTTTGCAAGTTATTGAATTTTAAAATCCATCAGTCATTTTTGGGACACCCGATTTTAACAACTCTTGAAGATAAGTATTTTTTTTTCAGGAATAAATTTTATGTAATTTTGCATTACATGTGGCTAAAAAATAAATATATCGAGTTTTAAGTATTATAAATTATGACATTAAAGTCTCAGTACAACTACAGAGTGGCTGAAATTCGCCGTGAAGTTTTAACATTTATATTTTCTTACAAATAATGACAGAATAGCAAACGACAATAAATGACAGTGATTCATTTTATGATAACACTGGTATCTAAAGCAGTAAGTATTTAATCAATTATATTTTTTAATACAGAAAACTCTTATTGTTGAAAATAAATATATACTATATTTTTAAAAATATACACGAATAAAATAAACTACGCAAAAGCCAATGTATAGGAATGAGAAAACACCTTTTTATTATAATTATGGTGATGGAATGACAATGCATAAATTGTACGATAAAACATATAAAGATATATTTTTTCCATGATACATAATCGTTTTATCTCCAGTAAGATCGATTTTATATTGGTATTTTTCAAAATTGGAATTTTTATCCGCTAGATTCGCAAATTCTTACACTTTGTGTCCCCGCTACGCTGATCTTCTCTTCCAGACGAACTTTTGATTATTTTTACAATAAGTTTTATTATAGAACGACAGAACCATATGCAATTTACAGAAACTTTTTCTGAAAATTCATCTAACTTATAATGTACTCATCAAAATCAGTCCATTAGAAGTTAATATAATGACTAATATTTCATAATATTTTTAGGTGATTATAGAAAATTACTCTAACATAACTCACTAATATTATAACTGAATATTGTAGTGCAATAAGAAATGTACTAAAAACAACCCTTAAAAGTTGTCTAACATATAATGGAAGTTTCATAAAAATGCGGCTATCAAAATAACAGAACAAACGAATATTTACATTAAAATATTTTTTCAAGTGCTCCATTTAAACAGAAGACAGGAAAACGTAATTGATTCTTAGTAGCAGTAAATTGCAGTAAACATTTTCATTTTTGATTCAGGGAAAATTTAAGTTATAACTCAATATTTTTTTTTAATTGAAAAAATAGTAAATTTAACAGTTTTGTATGCTTATGGTTTAATAATATTAATAAATAATAATAAAGAGAAAAAACCTCTGTTCCAAATTACGCCAATTTTCTGCAGACTCTAGTATGGAATAAGACGGATAAATTTAACCCTTCTTTTTTTTAAGGCTCATTATATGCCTTACAACGTCAATTGATTTACGCTAATCACCAGTTGAATCGATTATTTATTTTACCTTTTTAATTAGTACTTATGTAACAAACTAGGCCTATACATTTCCAGTTTTTCTGATTTCATGATCATGTCTTACAGCTAGACGGACATATGTCTGTCATGGAGATAGTATTCCTGTTCGACTTCCGGAATAGTATTGTAATATTCAATATTAACAACATTTTAAACATTATAAATAGACCTCGTAGCCATACACAATTACAATATCCACATTACATGCATTTAAAATACACGGCTGACAGAAATGCTATATGCGCACCACTTTGGCGCGATTTGAACAAAATGACAATTTTATGCCTCACATTGTAACCCACATAATGTTGTTTTGTTACTAATAAACAATTTATTTATTTTTATTTTCTATTTTAAAATTATATAAAATGTTTTGTTCTATCATTATTAAATAAACTTTTTTATTTATTAATATTTCCTTTTTAAAATAATGTAAACTAATTAAAAAAATAACAACATATATGTATGGTAACTGGTATTTGAAATCAAAGGTTCAGTCAAATTGGCATCAGAAAAATATCGCACAAATGTGATGCGTATATGACATCTGGGCCAAAAATATATATGTAACTGATATTTTAAAACAAAGTTTTTGCCAAATTAGCCTCAAAAAAATATCGTGCCAATGTGGTGCGCATATGTGCCACATACCTTTCACACATTTCAATAAAAATGCAAGACAACAAGGGTAGAATTCCCTATCCAACTCTGATTAGCACGATTGACGAAAAAATACAAAATGGGGTCAAGATGTCGTTTTAGCATCTTACCAAATTTTTTCCAGATGTCACAAAAACATCATTTTAAAATTTTTATAACATGTATTTTTATGCTATAAAAGTTGCATTTGTATTCTGTTAAAACCATAAAAGTAAATAAACATTAACAACAATATCCAGGTTATGATATCAGTTAAACTAACGCAATTTCGCGCTTATTTGTTACTCTGGTCGTATATGACATTAGTGTTCATAAATCTCAATATGAATAATCGTAAGTTCTCTTAAACAGCTTTTATTTAATCTTATTTAAATAAAATTACTAACAGTACTTTTTTTCTCTGTTCATATTTTTTTCTAATTTAATATAGCCGTTTCAATTATTTAATCAAAAATAGCACTATATATTATTGCAGAGCTGATAAATACTTACAAATAAAAAGGAACTGAAAAAAAAAAATCCAGACCCTTTTTTTTATAACTTTTTGCTTTCTAAAAAAGAACTACAAGAGGTTAAAAACTATATATATTACAAATATTAACTAAATTATGAGCTTATATTAAAGAAGAAACCAGATATTTATTTAATTTCTTAAACGTACTTTATTTAAGAAATAATTCTGATTTTTAAAATTTATTTAATTTTTTTTTTCAATTTCTTTCCACACTTTCATCTTTTAATTTATGTCTACACTAATAAATTATTTGTGTCTATTTAAAACATTCGTTACTTCTAAATATAACGTTGTAAAAAAATAAACTTTGAATAAAACATTACATAATTCGATACACATTTTAGATAAAAAATAAAAATAAAATAAATAAACTTAAAATCTTTTTCGTGTATCAATTAGCGTTCAGAATTTTTTAGCAGATAATTTTAAATGTTTTGTAATAATATGTTTTTTCTCCTTCCAAGCTGTCTCCTTCTTTGTCATGGGGTAAAACTTTGTTTAATTAATGTATATTAATATACCTATATATATAAAAAAATTGTCTTCTTAATGAAATATACACGTTTCTATGTTACAAAATTCGTGAGCCAAAACTATATTGACACGAAATAAAATTCATGTACCAAGTGTACATTATAAAATATATATCAGAAGTTAATAAAAAAACCATAATTAATATTCTTACTTAAAAAAATAAGATCATTGAATAAACCAGCAAGATTTCAGAAATTACCATCGATAGCATTATAGATACATGAATCATATATATGATTTACAGATATGTATACATTTCAGATAATAACATAGTTACAAAATATTAAAACAGACTAAAATTTCTGTTGGAAAATTTAAGTCTTTAGATGCTCAAAGGATATTTTACAACAAATAAAAAATTATGTATGCTCATCTCTTATCATATTTCTACATTTATAAATTATTTGTGTTCATTTGATGAGTACATTCTCTTTTACAATAACAAGTAGGGAAAATAAAATATAATTAAAACATTATTTGTTTCACTACGCGTTTTATAAAGAAAAACTTTTCAATGTATCAATTAATGTTCCATTTGTTTAGCTGAATATTTTAATGATCTGTGATAATATGATTTTCTACTCTCCTTCCTAAATCCTTGTCATGATGTAAGACTATGTTCAACTAAATTTAAGTAAACAAATCTTTTTAAAATGTTCCTGCCTTTACTGCACAATGTACCATATCTCATACACACCTATAAACTTTATAATTTTTAATTTGTGCATGTATTTGGATAGTGTGATGTATGTCCTTATCAGGAACAATCCAAAAAATGAAATAACTTTTAATTTGTTCATATCAGATGGTTATTAAAACCGTTAACTTTAGATACAATTTTAAAATTATTTTTCTTAAAAAGAAAAAAAAGATTAAGCAATTAAGTGAAGATTTTCATTCATTATTTAAATGGATATTTAAAAATATATTAATGGCTATCAAAGAATACTGGATATATGTAGGATGAAAGAATATGGTTGTTATGTTTCTTTTTTCAATATATTACTCTCCTGTATCTTCTTTCCAAATACTTTTTCTGTCTCCTGATATATGTTTTCATCGATTACAGGAGCCCGATTCCTTGTTGTTAAAATTCCTGCATCCTGAAGCACAGATAGAGCTTTTAATGCAATTTATCTATATCATATACCAGGTCTAAGTGTGGTGAACGCTGTTTTAAAAAGATATAAATGCTTGAAAGTATATACTTTTGAAGACCCTGATTGAAATTCTGGTTCAGACGAAATATCTTTTTCAAAGTTCCCACGTTTTGAATCTTTTGACAATATCTGTATTTTAGAGTAGAATAATAATTCACAACTCGTCTCGCAGTTACCCCCATGTCCTATTTCCTCCCTCATTTTCGTGGGTATTAGTTGCGTTTTCATTGGCTTCTGCTGCACATTCTCTACTCCTTCCATTATTGTTGTCATGACGTGCTATCGTGCGTCATCCAACTATGTGACCCTGAACTCTTTGAAAAACGGAATAAACATAATAAAGAAAAAAAAAGAGAAGATGACAAATGAATCAAACAATATTTTGTCTCACGGCTAAAAGGCTAAACAAATCACCTCGTTTAAGGTAGGCATAAGAAATAAGTAATATACAGATGGAGTACAAAATAATACAAACACCTGTGAAAAAGTATGACGTATTTCACACCTGAAGTACAGCCGAGCCACCTGTAACAGATGTCTGACGCATAGTGAACATAAAAAGGAAGGTATCAGTTTCTCAAAAGCAGTCACTTGCGTTGCATACATCTATCGAACTGTCTGTGATAAGCTGAAATGTCAGAGGTCCAAGGAGGTCCATTCAGAGATCCAAAGAGGAATGATCGTTGGAGCGCGTTTAGGTGAGACATCAGTTACGGAAACAGCTAACCGTTTGGTGTTTGCAAAGAGTACGGTATCAACCGTTATGGCAGTGTACACGAAAGAGAATATGACGACGTCTTCAAAGCACAACAATGGCCGAAATTCCAAGGTTGCTGTTAGGGATAGACGAGTGTTGAAGCACATAGTAACCCGAAAGCACAAAAAATCATTATCCGAGATAGCATCCGAAATGAACAGTCATCTCCAGAACCCCGTTTCAACAAAAACTATCAAAAGGAAACTTCATGCTACGAGCATTTATGGCAGAGTGGTGATTCGAAAACCCTTGGTGAGAGCAACTAATGCTTTTAAGCGACGCCAGTGGGGCAGAAACCACAAAGGCGTATCCTCACAGCAGTGGCAACATGTAATATGATCAGATGAATCGTCATTCACCCTATTCCAGACGACTGGACACGTTTATGTCTCCAGAATGCCCAAAAGAGCGTTTAATCTTGAATGCCTCATGTCGTCTTTAAAGTATGATGGGGGCTTCATTATGGTATGAGGTTCAATAACTTGGTGCGGTCTTGGGCGACTTGTTACTCTACATGGGAAAATCAAATCCAATTACCATTCTATGAGATCATCTGCACGCTTTTGTCCAGACTATATTCCCTGGAGAACGTTTGTTTTTTCTAGATGACAACGCCCCTATCCACACTGCAAGGTGTGTTCAAGCTTGGTTCGAAGAGCATGGCGATTAAGTTAAACATCTTTCCTGGTCATTTCATTCTCCGGATTCGAACATTATTGAACATTTATGAGAATATTTGGAGTCTTTACTTCGTTCCCGATTTCCTCTTCCATCCAGCCTTTCGGAATTAGAGACCGTACTACGTAATATGCCATTAAATATTTTCCATGATCTTTATGCATCTATTCCCTGTCGCATTAAATCTATACTTTGGTCAAAGGGTAGTTCAACCCTTATTAATAAAGGTTTTCCATTATTTCACAGGTTTTCGTATTATTTTGTCCTGCATCTGTATAATCAAAGGTTTTTTTAAATACGTAATAAATAACAAAAGAATAAAAGAATAATTAATAAAAAAGTAATTTAACAAATTACAACGACTATTTGGAAAATGATATTTTCAAAGAAATTCTATATTTAAAATCATAACAATAATAAACATCATTTTTAGGACGATTATATTACGTACGCCGTTAGCCCAATGATAAAAAACAATAGCTTATAGATAGGCAACTTTAATTATTTAAAATGTGCATTTTTATTTGATGGAGTTAATCAGACTGACTTCTAAACGCCTCATATTACGTACGACTTGGATTAAACATTATTATTCCTAGACCCATCACAAACAAATTTAAAATAAAATTTCAGTTTCATAATTTTCGGAACTGCAAATTTTTAAACTTCTTAATATCGCACATTAAAAATTTTTAGACCGTTGCTTAGAGAAACAATTCCACTTTTTAATGAAATTTTCTTGAAAACTCTATAACAATTTGTTTTTAAATTATTATTTTTTTAAAGTTTGTATTAATCTTTTTGTCATCGTGACAACAGAAATAATCAGCTTTTAAACATTAAACTGGACCAACCAGAAAACGAATAAAATAAAATTAGTTATGTGGATTTACAATTTTTGGAACTGCAAATTTTTAAACTTCTTAAAATCGCACATTTAAAATTTTTAGACCGTTGCTTAGAGAAAAAAATGCACTTTGTAATGAATTTAGCTTGAAAACTCTATAACAATGTGTTTTTAAATTATTTTTTTTAAGTTTTTATTGCTCTTTTTGTCATCGTGACAACAGAAGTAATCCGCTTTTAAACATTAAACTGGACCAACCAGAAAACGAATAAAATAAAATTAGTTGTGGGATTCAACCGATAAAAAGATTCATATATACTTTGTTTTTTTCCAAATTCTCTATTGAGAACAACAACTATTTTCCAAATAGTTAAAAAATCATATAGGGGGAACTGGGGGACATTGATACAGCTTTTTTCAAAAAAAATTTTGGTGTCTAGAAAGCAGAAATTTCAAGTTATTTTTCTATGTGATGTCAGCAAAACCTGTGTTGTGTGTTACAAAAATGTACAATCGTTGTTTTATATATTATTTTTGCATGTAATTTTTAAAAAATCGAAAAAAGTAATTGGTATCAAAGTGCCCCATCTCCAGGGCAGATTGATACACTTTGAAACGTCTGGGAAAAATGGAGACAAAATAACGCCAATGCATATTTTTCACAGAAAAATAGTTAGCAAACCATTTTATATATATTTATAGACATTAAAATCGCACACAATTTATTTGTAAGCGATATTAAAGCAATCAAAATGAAATGTATAATGACCTGATGTTCTGGCTGTCCCTTGTCTGTTTGTTGGCTGTGATAACTTCGTCATATCTGGCACTTTAACCCCAAAATTATCTTCTTTCTTAGTAAAGGTGAAAGAATTACCAGGTTTTCTGTTTATAAATTGGTTTACAAACAGAAAATAAAGGATAATTATATTAAAAATTATGTTTATAATATAATTATCATGTACTGTTCTGCAGCTTGTTTCTCTTACTTGACATTTCTCATGTCGATAATACTTTTTTCTCTGGAGAATCGATATAAATTTGAGATTTGCCAGGATGCCGTCCATTTCTTTTGTTAATTCTACTAGCACTAGATATTGTGTAAGTTTGTACGTCTTCTGTTTGCAAAAATACTATAAAATATTCTAATAAAAAGAAATTAGAGCTATTTCACTTCAATAAAAATTAATAGTAGAACTTTTTGACGAAAAATGGTTGAATTAAGGAGTGTATGGCAAAAATAAAAATAAAAGGTAATGAAAAAATGAACTAGAAAAGGATTTAGATTGTATCAATGTGCCCCGACAAAGACTGTATCATTGTGCCCCATGAAGCCATTTTAAATAAAATGAGTCGCAAATCCAATACATCATAATTCTAACAATAAAAAAATCTAACAATAAAGAATGAGGAACTGATAAAGATTAGCCTTACTTGCCAGGGAGGGTATTCTTTTCGGTTGAAAATACTAGAACAGTTGTATAATACCATTTCAATTGTACAACTCAAATTTACTTTTGACCTACAAAAACAATTAATTATCCATCCCATTCCATCAAACTATTGAATCATTCCAAAACTTTCTGTATGTTGTTAATTTCACTAGTATCACCTTTTGGAGCTGTTGTGAAACTTCCCGTAATGACCCTGTGTGCTGTACAGGGGGTGTATCAATGTGCTCCAAGTATCAATGTACCCCAGTTCCCCCTACTAAGCAAGACATTTCCAGTAAATTCAGCTAAAATAAATTTACCATTTTACATTTTTGCTAAAATAGTTAAAAAATCAGCATTTGAGCTTCAGTCATTTGCGGCAAATGAAAACTTGTTCAAAAAAAAAAAAAAAAAAAAAAAAAAAAAACAAGTTTTTGTGTGAATTTAGTGCCACTAGTGACTACGTTTCCGCAGTACCCATCATCGAAAATCAGGAAAAAATCTTAATATGCATAACCTTCTTCTTTTGAATCATGAGAGATAGAGGACAAAAAATGGGTACCCAACTTAGCACTAATCGTTTGCAACGCTATCTATCAATGCTAATTGAAATTAAAATCGAGAATTCTTGTAAAAAACAACTTCCTATCAGGAATTTTTAATAGCCATATGCAATTTATTTACAGTACATACAGAGTACATTACAATAACGAAATATTTTATATGAATAAAGTTGTATTTTAAGGTATGGATAACTCTATTTCAATAGCTTAATGTCATTATGTCGATGGCTGATTAAAATTATGCGCTTTGATAAAGAAGTATCACAGATCACACAAGTTTATTTGTAATATGTGCCACAGAGCACCATTCCCTGGCCATCTCTGTTTCCCTGATATAGAAAAAAAGACATTGCTATCTAGAGACGCTGCTTTAAGTGCTTCTGCTTATGACTAAATGGACCAATTTACAGTTTATGTTCGTTTTAATTTTCCAAGCTACATTAAACAAAATAATATTTCTCAATTGCATCTAATGGTATTTTTTTCTTTTTCTTACTTCGCTCGCAGTTCAATTGCAGTGGATACGTATGATTTTATATGCCTGTTAATCCATCATAGATACATGGCTTTAAATGTGTTAATTGTAAGAAAAGTAATTGAGTAAGTAAAATTTAAATCAAAGGTAATTAAAACGCATTTGGTCAAACTTTGTTTAGCTGTTGAATGAATCGTCAATTAACTTTCCTACATATGGTTACAAGAAAAAATGGTAAATAATGGGTTTGGTGCTGTAAAGTATATTATTTGTGACTGAGGACTGCAACCTACAAGCTTGACAATTTCTTTAAAGAATAAATGCGATGTTTACTACCGGTTATTTCTACTTGAATGACGTTTACCAGCCTCCAAAAACCAGTCTTTTTTTAAAAATAAAAAAAGAAAAGTGTCCAATTAAACTGATGACTCACTGACTATTCATTCTAATTTTACATTGATCTCTCATTTCATTAAATAAAGCCCTTCCGAAAATAAATAACTTTATATTAACCATCACAGGTAATCCCTCCTCTTCCCTTTTGTACGTAACTAGTAAACCTCCAAATTTAATTAGCGAAGTGTCTTATTAGAATGGAAATCTCCTTAATCGAAACTACGGAGGGAACTAGCCCCCATTATCCCCTTTATACTTAACCAATTAACCTCCAAATCTAATCAAGTACGCTCTTAACAGAATAAACTGGCATTTAAATTGTAGCAAATCGAGTAATTCTGCTTGAAAAACCCATTAATCTTAATAAAGGAATAATAGTTTTCTTTCCCGCTTATACTTAGCCAATGAAGTTCAAAATCTAGTCAAAGGAGATCCTTATAACTATAAACCGATATACCTAATTGGTTCAAATCAAATAATTCTGCAATAAAAACATATTTATATAAATTTAGGGAAAGGGAGGGGAGGGGTCTTTCCACCTTCTGCATACATCAAGAAACAAATAGCATTTAAATCTAATCAAGGAAGCTTCTTATCAAAATAAACTTGTACATTAAATTTTAGGCATATCGAATAGTTCTGTAGGAAAACACATTTATGTAAATTAAGGAAGGAATTAGACCACCATTCCGAGAATTCTTCTCCTTATACTTAAACAATGAGTTCCAAAATTAATCGGGGAACACCTTATCAGAAAGAACATAAAAAAAATATATGCAAATCAGATTTTTGTATCAAGGGTAATCGTGTTATGTACATGCGTACATCTATACAAATATTCAAAATCAGCAGTTATATTAGCTCACAGGCTTTTATAGCCTGTGAACTTGTGTGAATTTTATATACTTCAAATATTAGGTATGAATTTCATATATTTTTGTTTGGGCCAGATTAATATAGTGCACTGTAAATACTTATTATAAAAATTATTATTATTATTAATTACTTTTTTACGTAGAAAAGTGTATTTCTAAATTATGTTTTAATGAAACATCATTCTTGTATGCGTGAGATATGGGGAGACGTTTGTATTACGTGTGCAATAAAATATATTGTTTGAAATAAAAAATGTAAAAAAAAACCCATAGAAACTAAAATAATATAAGAACTTTTTTTTGCTGGGACATGTTGACTAGTTTGCATACTCGATCGCTTTTAATTTTCAATTCACCATGCTACTATTGCAGAGTCATATTTGTTCTAATAAGAGTAATATTTAGAGTTGAATCATCTTCAAGAATGTGCAATTTCTGGATGAGCGGTCTAAGCCATACAGGTACAAGTAATAATAATAATAATAATAGTAATAATAAAAATAACAATAGCAATTATAATAATAATATTAATAATCATGAATATGATGATAATAATACTAATAATAAAATAAAATAAATTTAAAATTAAAAATAAACCATAAGGTAAAAGTTAGTAATACAAATCACGGATTATACTTTACATTTAATAAATGTATAACTATGTGGAAAAATTTATGATTTTTAAAGTAAAAATAAATACAATGTATTTAAAAGTTATTCTGAAAATAGTCATTTAATGCTCTGTCAACTGTAAAAAGAAATATAATTCAAGTAAACAATAAGTCCATGTTCATTTAAACAATTGCGACAAAGTATATAACGAATTTTTAATGATAAAGTATCCATTTAAATGAATTATCTGCAACTATTACTACGTAAAATCCATCCTTTGAATGGCACATTAATAGACAGAATCTTATCAACTGGAAAATAATCATTGCAGTAAGAATGTATGACTTCCGTTTAGTGAAATATTTTGCTATATTGTAAACTCCATTCGTTTCATACTAAGTGAAAGAGGGTTTCGAAAATATATTTTGTAAAGTTAACTGAAGCGTATAACATTATATTATTTTTCATGCTGTTAAACACTAATAAACGAAAGATAGAAAACCGTTAAGCAAGTTTAAATAAACAAGGAAATACAATTATATCTAATTAAACATTCCTCATATTGAAACAAATATGTGTCTCCCAGATTATAGCGGCATGATCTCACGACGAACTGAAAATTAAAAAAAAGTCGATATACAAACTAATCAACATATCGGCGCAAAGAATCTAAAAGAGTTCATAGATTATTTTAATTTCTATGTTATTCATATGTTTTTATTTATACATATGCCTACACATAAGCAAACACATGCATGTGCTTTCGGAAACGCATATTATGTTTCGGAGACGCATTATATGCCCGCAAATAAATGTACTATTTTCCAGTTACTTTTAATAATCGTTCAGTAATTGTTCCAATTATTATTTTTTTCAACGTTGATTAAATGCACGATGTTAAATTGTAAATTTTATTAAATTTGAGAAATTTGAATAATTTTGCACAAACAGTGTCATTCAAAATAGCGAAACCACAGAAAGATCGAATGACTCAGTAGATTTTATTTCATTTTCTCTTTGAGATTCAAAACAACTGTTAAATATAAAACATTGTTATATCCAATTCATTAAGTAATTTTATTCTATAACATTGCGTACACTGTTAAAAATAAAGGTGACAAACCAGTTGCATTTGGCGCCCAGGGGTGAAAAGGAGTTACCATTTGACACCCGCGAGCTTGAAAATGTGTTTGAGGTGCCGTTTGATCCCGCACTGGGTGATTCACGTTAATTAGGGTACTGCGCAATGTTGGAAGATTTTCACCCCTTAGTCATTTGCGCATGGTCTGTGACGTGTGTCCTTCCCCTTCAACTCCTGTCACTGGGGGATCAAAAACAGCAATTTCTCCCTACGATGGCTATCACTGCACGTGCGCTATCCCAATTTTCTTTAGAACTTCAAACGGCTAACTTTTTGCGAGCCTTTTCTATAAAGCAACCTTTGAATTTCAAGACATTTCAACATTTCAAGGAGATATTGCTCGATGGTCGAACGGTTAGCGCGTTGAGCTTGCATTCAGACTTTATGAGTTCGAATCCCTCGCGGGCCAACGTCGTTTTTATAATTTCTTTTTATATTTTGGTACTCTGGATGAGGACTCTTTTCATTTTAATTAAAGGTGTCATTCTGTCTCCTGTAGGGGTGTCATCAATGAGACAAGCCTTTCACCCCTAAATAGTGCAATGTGTCATCTGTAGTTTTCAGAGTGTAACGCAATAAAAGTTTCAAAAAAATTAAAAGGAATACTCTTATAACCTTTTCTGCATAGTACAAAAAGTATAATTTTTATTACTATTATGTGACACATTATAAGTTTTAACATGACTCTTTTATATTACAATTGTAAATATTATAATCCTATATAATACTAAATTTTATTAAAATGTGTAGCTAACATTTTTGCTTTTAAAAATCATACATTTTAATCTGAATATAAACGTAAAAAAGAAAATGTGATATTCAAAAATTAATTTTGTATTCTTGTCATATGATTGTAATAAGAATGTTTTCAGAATCACAAAAGTACAGATAAATGAATCTGCAGTGTCAATTTTTAAATATAATATCAATTTCAATTTTAATTAAATATGATGTATAAATTTCCTTTGTGTTTAAATTAAACAGTGAATCGATGTGATAATGGAACAATTTATGCAATCCTATCCTATCCATATAATATATGCAAATCCCTTTAATCGATTGAAGTAAGCGTATATTTAGATATGTGCTGTGTATAATATATATTTCAGTTTAAATTCTACTCTAGTAAACTGATAGTATTTTTTTAAGTTCGATCGTATTTTTTGAGATGATATTTTAATGGAAGATGCAGTTACATTAAAAACTGTACGTGCTCAATAACATACCTTTTTATTAAATTGTATGTATTGATTCGGTTATGAGTCCCACCCACAAAGATATATTCCGAAGAAATTTTAAGCACCCGATATTCTTCTACATTCTCATTTTTCGCGTATCAATAAATCTCAAAAGAATTAGATAAAAATAAGTTTTCCAATCATAATTCTTCAAGGTAGTATTCCTCTAATGATAAATAGATTTTTATTAAACAGTGTATCCACTGAAGTTCATTGTCAGCTCATTAATTTCAGAACAGCAAGAGCAATAGTCATAGAAGTGAAGTCTAAGAGGTATTTTAAAGTAGACACTCGCTACTAAATGAAACAGCTTACCTTACATCCTGGTCGCATACTGCAGCTTCAACATTCATAAATTGAAAAAGGAAGGGTGTAGGAGAAACAAGTTGTAAATTCCACGTCAAGAGTAGCAAATAACGTACGTTCGTACTATAAAGATTTTTTTAAATACTCAGATCTTAGTGTAATAATACATGTTGTATCTAAATTCTTGGGCAAAATTATAAGGGGTGACAATACACATCAAGACAAATAATATTAAATAGGAAATTAAGGGTCCCAAACGTTTTCTGAGGGAGATATGTGCCATAAAAGTTTAGGATCCAAGCATTCAAATAAACATTAAAAAAAAACGGAAACATTCGTTGATTGATTTGCGGATTTCACTGAAACTATACTTCATGCTAGTATTCTCTTGAAAATAAATTATAAAAATAGATTTCAAAAAATGCCGATAGAGGACACTTTAGACGAGGAGTAACAAAAGGAGATTTTAAGTAACGAAAAACTATTTTTTGTCATTATTTTTTCCATTTCATTAAAATTTTTCGGATGCTTAGACTTAAACTTATATTTTACACTCAAAATCTGAATAAATGGGAGTGGTTAAGTAGAGCAAACTAAACAGTGTTCAGAGGTTCAAATTTCAAATGATTATAAAAGACGGAAAATTGGTTGATTTGTTTGAGGTTTTCGCTAAAACTACTCCTTAAATCAGTATTTTCTTGAAATAAATTTTAAAGATAAATTAAAAAAAAACGCCGATAGTGGGAGCCTTAGACTTTGGAGTAACGTACAATTATTTTTAACCGTTATTTGTTTAATCTCATTAAATGATTGCAAAAACTTAGACTTAAATATTGTGCTCAATATCTGAATAGTTTGAAGTGGTTAAATAGTCAAACTGATTAGTGTTCAGAAAGGGGGGGAGGTACAAATTTCAAATGATTATAAAAAACGGAAAAAATGATCGATTCGTTTGAGGTTTTCTCTAAAACCATTATTTATCTCGGTATTTCCTTAAAAATAAATTTTAAAGATAAATTTCAAAAAATTCCTTAGAGGGCGCCTTAGACATTGGAGTGGCGTACAACAATTTTTAACCGTTTTTTTTAATCTCATTAAATGCTTGGAAAAGCTTAGGCTTAAATTTTGAACTCAAAATCTGAATCGTTGGAAGTAATTAAGTTGCACAAAATTGAACTTTGTTCGAGGGGGGGGGGGTTAAATTTCAACTCTTGAACACAGTTCAATTTGAGCTTCTTAACCCCTCCCAACGATTCAGAATTTGAGCTCGAAATTTAAGTCTAAGCTTTTGCAAGTATATAATTAGATACAAAATATAGCGGTTAAAAATAGCCATTGGTTACTCTTAAGTCTAAAGCGCCCTCTAACGAAATTTTTTGAAATTTATTTTTAAAATTTATGTTCAATAAAATACTGACATAAAGAATAGTTTTAGCGAAAACCGCAAACGAATCGACTAATTTTTTCTTTTTTTAGAATCATTTGAAATTTTAACCTCCCCTCCCCCTCGAAAACAGTTCCCTGTACGCTACTTAACCCCTCCCAGTGACTCATATTTTGAGCTCAAAATGTAAGTTTATGTCTAATGTTCTAAAAAAATTTAATGATATGAAAAAAATAACCGTAAAGAATATTTGTTCATAACTCCAAAGTCTAAAGCGCCCTCTATCGGCATTTTTTGAAATTTAACATTATAATTTATTTTCAAGAAAATAATGATTTATAGAGTAATTTTATAGAAAACCGCAAACGAATCGACCATTTTTTCCGTTTTTTATAATAATTTGAAATCTAAACCGTTAAACACAGTTCAATTTGCGCTATTTAACCATTCTCAACTATTCAGATTTTGAGCTCAAAATTTAAGTTTAAGTCTAAGCTTCCGAAAACATGCAATGATTTGCAAAAAGTAACGACAAAAAATAATTGTTTGCTACTCCAAAGTCTGAAACGCCCTGCATCAGTATTTTTAAAAATTTATTTTTATAATTTATTTTCAAGAAAATATTGACATAAAGAATAATTTTAGTGAAAACCGCAAATCGATCGACAAAATTTTCCGTTTTTTATGCTTATTTGAAATTTTGGACCCAAAATTTTAACGGCGCCTATCTCCTTCGGAATACGTTTGGAACCCTTAGTTTTCTATTCAATATTGTTTGTCTTGATGTGTACAATCACCACTTAAAGTTTTGCCCACGATTTTAGATTTACCCTGTAAACAATTCTTCGGATACAGTAGAGCACCCGAAATAGTTTGTGTATCCCTGCAAATAATGTCTGCTCTCTATTATACAGGAAGTAACTTGTAGTAAAGTTAAGTAACATATATTGATTTCATAAAATGTGAAATAGTTTAATATTATTAAAAAGCGCCCAAACAATGTTTTCCCATACATAATTGTATAATGAAATATTTTTGTAGTCCTGTAAATTAATAATTAAATAAATATAATTAATAATAAATTCAAAATTTCCTTATATTTGTATTTTTTGTACTGTTAAACGAGATAGAGTTAAGTGAGGTTTAGGAGGTATAATAATGTAATCACGCCCTACTGAATGAAGTCGTCTACGAAGCATCCTGTTGGGATATTGGGCAGTAAACATATCTGTCTTGAAAACGGAAGGACGTAGCAGAAAAAAGTGATAAGGTGTTCTGGTGTAATAACGCCAGGCGGGGTAATAACGCCAAGTGCTAATATTTTGCAGAATTATGAAATAATCCGGTAAATGACACCCATGTTCTTTGCTCAGAAGGGTTTTGAGTCATATAAATTGCAAAAAATAGCTTAAAGTTAATTTGTTCCATTTGTTAGTCTTTTTGCTTTTACAAACAACTAAAATTAACGCTTGATCTAAAATTTGCGAGATACGTTTTGTGATGGGAAGACTATATTTTTTATCCGGAAATACTTTGTCTATTACATAAATTTGTAGTGAATTTCATGTACTTTGAAAATGTTTTAGAAGATTTTGGATACCTTTTCGAGATAATTTGTAGTTTAAAATGTATAAAATAATGCGCAATAAGGATACTGGGGTAATAACGCCAGTCCTGGGCATTATTACCCTAGTTGATTTTCAACAGTCGCAGAACTACATCCAAAAGGGATTTAATTATTAGTATATGACAGTATTATTACCATTGTTGAAATGGTAAGATTAAGGGGAGGAGGTCCAATATCCCAAACTAATCTCTCTATTTTTTTAATACTATAGTGTAAAAAATAATTTTAAACTCGTTTAAATAAAACTATATCAAATTGTTTTCTATATTCTAATTCGAACATCTTCAAAATCAGGTTTTTCTATTAAATTTGCACTGGATTGTTCAATTAAGTTCTAAATTTTAACTATTCGCTTTTTCAGCGTTCGGTTTTTCAAAATTTAACAAATTTAAACTTTAGCCGATGCGACAGAAATTATAACGTAACTAATCTGAAGCGGTTTGTGAGACCACAAGATTGAAAGATGAATAAAAGGCGGGAATAACACATAGGATTGTGTTTTAGTACTAAAATTTTTGTGCAAGATTAATACTTAATATTTACCTATTTAAAAGTCTCTGGTGAAAGTACTAAAGTTCCAAATGAAACAAAATTTCGGTAGTGTAGTTAAACTGAAAAATACAAGTTAAACTATAAAAATTAAGAGAAAAAAGTGGTATGTGAGTCCGGTAAACTTAATTAAAGTTTAAAAGGCGATCAATGATTAAAAATCATGGAATGCTGTTACTGCACTAAACTTTTTGTACAGACTTAATTCTTATTAAATTTAATCTGTTCAAATATTTCTAACAGTAGTACGAAGACTCCAAACGAAAGAGAATTTCAGTTATAGTTATAGTTAAACTGGAAAACACAAGTTAAACTCTAAAATTTGGAGAGGGGGAAAACAGCGTTCAGTGAGATTGCTAACAGAAGTTAAAGGTTAAGTTTTTTGCTAATATAGAGATAATGATATATAACCACATAAATCATGTATAAAATTTAACACGAGATCTCACTGGGATAATATTTTTTACCAAAAATCTTATTTAATTAATTAAAAATTTATTAAATTATGTTTTATATAACGTCGACCATTTAACTTTCAGTTTAAAGAATCCGCAGTAATGTGGAGTTATGGGTTAAAAATTTACAAGAATATTTACATATTCTTGAGTAGTTATTTATAAGAATTCTTCATAGTTATTTACAAGAATACTATAATAGTATTAACAAAAATATTTTTACCATATAACTCTAGTTATTATGAAATTTCACATGATTAAAATATTACATTATAAATGGTTAAAAACATGCAATGTTTCTTATAATTATATTTAAGCAAAAGGAGGGACTTTTTAAGCCAAGAGAGGCACAGATGTTATATTCTGTTTAAGCTTCCCTTTACTCCTTTTTCTTTCACTTTCACAAAAAATTGAATATTTTCTATCGCATAGAATGCATACAAGGGAGCATAAACACTGATTTAGAGAAACGGAGTTAAAACCGTGCAATGTTTCTAATAATTCTATTTAAACGGTCCTTTTTAAGCAAAAATTAGCTTAGAATCTGATATTCTTTTGCCTCCTCCCCTCCCCACCACTACACCCTTTTTAGGTGCTTTCGTAATTATGTAAATACGTAGCACCTATTGTTGTCGCTCAGTCCGTCCGTCTGTCTGTCCGTCTGTCTGTCTGTCTGTCTGTCCGCATATAACAACGCAAAAACTACCCAACCGAATCGTTTGAAATTTAAAATACATAATTATTACATAATTTTGTCGAGTCATTTCAAATTTTATGAAAATCGGATGCATAGATCAAATACAGAGGCAATCAAAAGTATTTCGTTACATTACGGTCAATGGGGAAAAAAGTTTCAAATGCATTTTAATCGTTTTAAATTTAAAATACATAGTTATTACATAATTTTGTCGAGTTATTTCAAATTTTTTGATAATCGGGTACATAGATCAATTACAGGGGCAATCTAAAGTATTAAATTACATTATAGTCAATGTGGAAAAAGTTTCAAATGTATTTTATACGTTTGAAATTTAAAATACATAGTTATTACATTATTTTGTCGAGTTATTTCAAATTTTATGAAAATCGGATGCATAGATCAATTACAGGGACAATCAAAAGTATTCCGTTACATTACGGTCAATGGGAGAAAATGTTTCAAATGCATTTTAATGGTGTTGCACTCATTCGAACTTAATAAAATTTATATGCAACTATAAAGTACATATTATAATATACATTTTACATAATTTGTGATGCAAAGAACATTTGTTATTGATTTACAAGGCCACACAAAAGTATTCCATTACATAATGGTATAGGGAGAACATAGTTTGATGAGCGTTTTAATTGTAATTCACTATTTACAATTTTATGAGATTGATATATGAGAGTAATATTTTTAAAACTTCGTTATCGTACGAACGCACCTCGTTTTCTACGCTTCACGTGCAATTTCCAACTTGTTTTTCTTACATTTTCACAAAAAATTGAACATTTTGAATAGTTTAAAATGCAATTTGTCAATTTCTAGAGCTGTATAGTTTGTATTTTTAGAATTGGGCAATCTACATATCATTATTACATCTTATTTTATAGTTTTTTTTTCCATGGATTTATTACCCATATAGGTGAGTAATAACGCCAAATAGCATATTGGTCAAGAAATCGCGCCTTTTCATTTTATGAATACACATGTATAAAATAATTTTTTCTTATATAGATAGTCAATGTGTTGCTGTATCAGATCCTATATTTGTTTGGAAAATACAATCTAAAACTAAGCCGTGAAAATTGGTAGAACCTTAACGTGGCGTTATTACCCCAGGATACCTTATATAAATTTGTTGCGCATCGACAATTTAGTACGAAAAGACACCTTGTGGATATTAATGAGAATAAAAAGAATGCGAAAAGCGGTTAAAACGCGCATTTGATTTTTCGTGGTTTCCTAGACTGTGACGTGACAAAACAATCTTAGAAAGAAAATTCCGTATTTACTCATGTATAATGCGCACCTCATACTTTACATTTAAAATGGCAATTTTTTTCTATCTACAGAGCTCAGCAAAAGTTTAGACAATAAACGATTACGCTTCTATGTTCAGAAGTACGTAACAAATTTTATTTAAGTCTTCTGTACTTGTGGCTCATTGTTTTTGCACGAACAAAAAATTTGAAACTATACCTTTAGATTATATACATTGAAAATAAAAAAAGAAGAAAAAACCACACGGAATTACCATTGGGGCAAATGTACACAAAATCTGAATATTTACAAAAAAATTACCTCAAATCAAAATCGAGTTCCACTCATATTGTCTGATATTAGAGCAAGAATGTGATTTTCCATCGAAGAAACTAAATCCTGCATCATTTGGGAATCCGTTTTGTACCAAACACGTGCAACAGCAGCTCAAAGTTCATTAACATAAAGTGTAGCAAAAATTTGTTTCAACGTTACAGATTATGATGGCACAAAGGTTTTCGATTGATTCCATATCAGGGCTTACACGCCGGCCTATTTAGATCAGTAGTATTTTGAGAGTTAAATTTTATTATTTTGTATGTAACATCAATAGACGCATTATCTTGCTAAAATACATACTTTGGGCCAGCTAAAAGTTCCACAAATGACAGTAAATTGTTCTCCAATGAATGTATGTAGTGTTGCGCTGCTTTGCAACCATTGAATAACTCCAGAGATAGTCGAAAATTAAACCAAATTGAGGACCAAATCATTAAACAGTCACCTACTTGTTGTCGACTAAAGTAAGTCCCAGGCTCTGTACGCAAGTCGTCGCAATACTATGCGCACCCGTTTGGTCCATTCAATTTTTTCTTTGTTACTGTATATCATAATGTACTGCTTGGGTCCATATAGGATATGTCTAAGATTCTAGCCAATTCCTAGACAGATTTCGAAGTTGGTTGCATTATCATTTTCATGCAAATTGTGCATTTTTATCATGCATTTTCATGCTTTATCATTCTCCTTTCTTTAATTCATCTACGAATCATATCCGTTGACACAGAAAGTCATAGCTTATTTTTAATGTTATTAGAAACCACCATTTGTGTAAATGCCAGTTTATGGATAATTCTGTCATCTGATTTTCTTGTCACACAATGTCTTCCAGATTTATGTTTTGTTTTGAAGGTGCCCCTTTTAGACTATACTTCATAGACAGACCTCTTTGGACGATTCAGTGTAACTGAAATTTCTGCAACAGTCTTCTTTTTTCATTTAAGCTTAACTACTTCAATTACCTCACCCGATTGACAAATTCTAGCTGGCGTCATCTTCACTAACTGATGCCATAGCAAGGTATGCTTAAATACTTCAGACATACAACATCATGACTTTGAAATTTGCATTTTTCTGTGAACAGTTGTTAAAAATGAAAAAAGTGTCTAAACTTTTGCAATATGCGAATTTCACCTTTTCAGTTAAATTAAATATTATGCTACATTAAAATAATTATTTTCTTCCTATAATGTTTAAAATATATTTAAAAATAAATGTAGCCATTTGTATAACTTAAGATCTTGTATTTTTTATTTAAAGCTTTAATGACACTAGTGTCTAAACTTTTGCTGATCATTATGGTATATAACATGCACCATAAATTACCTATGCATGTGAATGAATGACCTAATGTCTTTCTCTAAAAAAGTCTAAAACAAGTTGGAAATTGCACGTAAAGCGTAGCAAATGAGGTGCGTTCGTTGATAACGAAGTTTTAAAATATTCAGATCTTGCTGATACAGTATAGTGGTCGAAATCTTTGTGTTCCTGTAAATATTCAGGGAGTAATTTTTATTATACTTCATTAACGTATATCTTATTCATAAAATGTGAAGTAGTTTAATATGATTAAAGCACGCCCCCCCCCCCAAACAATGTTTCCCCGTATAACATTATTTAGTGGAATACATTTGTGTGGCCCTGTAATTTAATAATAAATATTTTTTGCATCACAGATTATACAAAATGTATTTTTAGTACATATTTCATAGATTCATGTCAATTTTGTTACATTCAAATGAGTGTAACACCATTAAAATGCATTTAAAACTTTTTTCCCCATTGACCGTAATGTAACGGAATACTTTTGATTGTCCCTGTAATTGATCAATGCATCCGATTTCCATAACATTTGAAATGACTCGACAAAATTATGTGATAAATATACGTTTTAAATTTCAAACGATTAAAATGCATTTGAAACTTTTTTCCCCATTGACCGTAATGTAAAGGAATCCTTTTGATTGTCCCTGTAATTGATCTATCCATACGATTTTCATAAAATTTAAAATGACTCGACATAATTATGTAATAAATATATGTTTTAAATTTCAAACGATTAAAATGCATTTGAAACTTTTTTCCCCATTGACCGTAATGTAACGGAATCCTTTTGATTGACCCTGTAATTGATCTATCCATCCGATGTTCATAAAATTTGAAATGACTCGACAAAATTATGTAATAATTATGTATTTTAAATTTCAAACGATTCGGTTGGGTAGTTTTTGCGTTGTTATATGCGGACGGACAGACAGACAGACAGACGGACAGACAGACAGACAGACGGACAGACAGACAGACGGACAGACAGACAGACGGACGGACTGAGCGACAACAATAGGTGCTACGTATTTACATAATTACGAACGCACCTAAAAAGATACAAAAATCATTTTGTGGTGCTTTACGTCAGCGTTAATCACATTGTTGAATAAAAAAGAACATAGAGTAAAATAAAAATGCAGCAATATTTGTATTAAGTAAGGTTTTTTCAATTTTAATTTCTTCTTTGAATACATTTCTTGATTCATATGTATATCGTTTGATTACATCCAGCAGTGAAAACTTTTTCCGTGTATAACGCGCACCTTGGGTTTTTACCCTATTTAAAAAATGCGCTTTATACACGAATAAGTACAGTAAACAGCTTGTAACAACAATACACCTTTAATTGAAAAGTTTAAACTTTTCACCACCTCATTTCGATGCACATCTGTCCAAAAAATTATCATTTTAAATTCCGTTCAACATTTGGATTTTTTTTTCAAAACTCCTAAACGAGATGTAGTTATTCTTGATCGCCAAAAAATTACAACATAACTATTATAATAAATCAGTAACAAAACATATTAAACAAAAAGATGAATTTCAATAAATAGTTAAATTTCTTTAAATAGCTAATATGCTAAATCTCTGAAATATATTATAATGGATTCATTTGAAAATTCATACAAATTTTAATTTAAATACTGGACTTAATTATGTAAATGTAAAAAAAAAAAAATGGATGCCTGATTTAAATAGGTTAGTATTAAAACTGTGTTATATAAATTCAAAATCTAAAAAAATAAAATAAAATTCATTTATTTTAAGTTGTTAAATAAAACTTTTTTTACTTTTGTGCAATCGGGGTTTCATTTTTTTTTCATCAGCAAGAATAAAGAAGAAAACTTTAAATATTTTAATTTTGGGAAGTTATGATAATAAGGAAAAAATGCCTTATAGGCATAATCCGGAATCGATTTTAAGAAAATTTACTTTTAAAAGAGCCATTGCTTCAGGTCAAATTAAATGTGCAAAGAAATTCACTTTAAACGTTTAAGTAAAATAGAATAGAATGATAGAATTGAGTAAATGTATTTGATGAATATAAATTTATACAATAATATAAACTTTATACAATAACTTTTTTTACTAGATATGTAATAGCTAATGAACTTCAGAATCATTTAGTTGTTTCAGTTTCAATAGTAAATTGATAAACGCGTATAAATATATATTTTTAAGAATACGCAAAACAATTTCATTTATTCTTAAAGACATTAAGTACGGATTTAACAAATTTAAATCTTGTAAGATTCTTTGAACATAAATGTTATTTTTAAAATAAGGAACTTAAATATTTAAATTACCAGCTACATATATATAAATATTCCTCGTTTAATAATTTGGTTTTTGTGTGCTGGTAGCCCCAAATACGTATTATTTTGCTATTTCATGGCTAATACGTGGATGAAACCGCACACTTCATTTGTAGTTCCAGAGCATTTGGGGCCTGATGATTCTGCTCTGGGTACTACAAATTACATTTGCATCCATTTTATTTATTTATTTATTCAGATATACTCGTTTTACTATTTTTATTTATTACAATTCAATTCAATTCAAATTCTTCGTTTTGCTTTATTGTTTTATTGAAAAAATCCATTGGTGAATCTAGTCTACTTTTAATGGTATTATATATATATATATATATATATATATATATATTATATATATATATGTATGTATGTGTGTGGGCTGTTTAATAGCCTCTGCTTATCAACCAGGAGAAGACCCTTTAATTGCCTTCTAGGAGGACTTAAAGGAATCGACTGGGAGCAGAGACTTAATGTCCAATCCGCACCTTCCATCGGTACAGCCTGTTAGTACTCTTGTCTAGTGCAAGGGGAACGAACGCGGATGGGCTTCCTCCAACCCGCTTGGCCAGCGTGGAGGGATTTGGCCACAACCCCCCTTATTTTACCATGAATTCACAAAACAAATCACGGCCCTCAGTTCCCGGTAGTCTGCATGTTCCTGGTTACGGCAGCGATCAGACAGACATGAAGACAGAGGGTGCTAAGAATCACCGGGCTCGGCTTGGCTGCCATAAGTTGATGACCTTGGCTACGTATAATGGACGATCCCTATCTTCTGAAAACCGTTTACAGGAACTTGAAGAAGAGTTAGATAAGATCAACTGGGACATTTTAGGATTATGTGAAGTAAGAAGAAAAGGCGAAGAAAAGATTGATCTTGCCAGCGGACATGTTTTATACTACAGAGGTACAGAAGATGGAAGAACAAGTGGTGTAGGATTTCTGATTCATAAAAGGTGGAAGAATCACATTGTAGAATATGATAGTGCATCAGATAGAGTTGCAAGATTAGTAATACAAGTGTCCAAAAGATACAAGCTGCAAATTACCCAAGTTTATGCACCAACAATAAGTTATTCTGATGAAGAAATTAATGATTTTTATGAAGAAGTAGCTTCAATTCATCAAAAGGGAAATTGCTACATAAAATTAATAATGGGAGACTGGAATGCTAGAATTGGAGAGAAGAAGAAGGGTGAATTATCTGTAGGAAATCATGGATATGGTATGCGAGATGAAAGAGGAAACAGATTGATTGAGTTTGCAGAATGTGAACAGATGTATATCATGAATTCATTTTTCAAGAAAAAGCCACAAAGAAAATGGACATGGCGTTGTGCAAATGGCTCAACAAGTGAAATCGACTACATCTTGACCAACAAAAAGTATCTTATTCAGGACTGCAGCGTTCTCAATAACTTCAATACAGGAAGCGATCACAGATTGGTTAGATGCAAACTGCTGTTAAATACTAAAGTGGAAAGAATGAAGCTTTTGCTACACTCAAAGAAATCAATCGATATTATAAACCTCCAGAAACATAAAGAAGAATTTCATTTGGAACTTCAAAACCGTTTCCAAGTACTTCAATCAACTTTAGAAGAAGAGCAAGATGTTACAATAGTGAACAAGAAGCTAACCAATACTCTACAAGAAATTGCTAAGAAGATAGCCGGTGATGCACAAGTAAAACAAACAAAGAAAATAACAGAAGAAACAAGAAGATTGATGAAAAAACGCAGAGAATTTAAAATGAAGAAAAATGATCCTAAATCAAGAGTTGAATATGCTGAATTATGTAAAACAGTAAGAAAATGCGTTACAGAAGATATTAGAAAATTTAACTGTGATCTTGTTAAAAAAGTTCTGGAAGATAACAAAAGTTTAAAATCAGCTAAGCGCAAGTTATGTGTTGGAAGAAAAGGCATTTTTGCACTGAAGAGAGCAGATGGAACAATCACCAAAATCAGCAACGAAATAGTACACATTGTTGAGAAATTCTATAATGATCTATATAAATGTGAAGATCAGAGGGAAATCAACGTACACGATCAACGAGAAATCTTAACAGAAACTGAAGAGATAATCCCAGTGATGACAGATGAAGTTTTACAAGCTATTCGATTTATGAAAAAAGGTAAATGCCCTGGAGAAGATGGAATTACAATTGACCTTATCAAAGAAGCAGGAGAAGAATTTGCAAAAAGGCTATCCTTACTGTTTTCCAAATGTCTCAAAAAGTCAGATGTACCAGAAGATTGGAATAATGCTGTGATGATACTACTTTACAAGAAAGGAGAGAAGGAAAACATTAAAAATTACCGTCCGATCAGCTTATTGTCCGTGATTTATAAAATTTTCACCAAAGTTTTAACGACAAGACTTGAATCAGCTCTGGACTCGGCTCAACCTAGAGAACAAGCAGGATTCCGAAGTGGATTCAGCACAATGGATCATATCCAAACAGTAAGGGAACTCATAGAAAAGCATAAAGAATATAATTTACCTCTCTGCCTTGCCTTTATTGATTACGAAAAAGCTTTTGATTCCGTCTACACATCAGCAGTAGTAGATTCTCTGGAGGACATTGGTATAGACAAACCTTACATCAATATCATAAAGAAGATTTACAAGAAAGCAACAGCAACCATCCGTTTAGATAAAGGAAAAGCGAAGATCAAGCTCGGAAGAGGAGTAAGACAAGGAGACACCATTTCACCCAAGCTTTTTAATGCTGTCTTAGAAAATATCTTCAAGAAGCTGGATTGGGAAAACAAAGGGATTAGAATAAATGGAGAATTTTAAAGTCATCTCCGCTTCGCTGACGACATTGTAATTTTCAGTAACAGTCCTGAAGAATTGGAAATTATGCTAAAAGATCTTGCAGAAGCTAGCATCAATGTGGGATTAAAAATAAATTTAGAAAAGACTAAGGTGATGTTTAATTCATTTACATCAAAAAAGAAAATTGTCTACAAGAACACTGAGATTAAAGAAGTGCAAAGTTATGTGTACCTAGGACAGGAAATATCATCGGATAATAGTATCATGAATGAAATCAATAGAAGAATAAGAAATGGGTGGAGTGCTTTCGGGAAGAACAGTATTATTCTGAAGAGTAATATGCCTCTTTGTTTGAAAAGAAAAGTTTTTAATCAATGTATTTTACCTGCATTAACCTACGGAGCAGAAACATGGACACTAACAAAACGGATGATACAAAGATTACAAACAGCACAGAGAAGCATGGAAAGATGTATGCTAGGCATAACTAGAAGAGACAGAAAGAGGATAACCTGGATAAGAAATCAAACAAAAGTTTTTGACATCCTTGAAAGAATCAAGCAGCTAAAATGGAAATGGGCTGGGCACATTGCAAGAAGACAAGACAATAGATGGAGCACAAATATACTACAGTGGTATCCTAGAGATGTAAAACGACCAAGAAGACGACCACAAGTAAGATGGAGAGACGAAATTAGAAAAGTGGCTGGTGTAAATTGGATGACGAAAGCATTAGGCAGAAAACATTGGAAAAATCTGGGGGAGACCTACATCCAGCAGTGGATCGAAAACGGTTGATGATGATGATGATGTATGTGTGTGTGTGTGTGTGTGTGTGTGTGCGTGTGTGTGTGTATATGTATGTACATGTAATTTAAGTATGTTAGTATTAGAAGGCTATTATTTAACATTCAAACAATCCAAAATAATGAAAATCCATTTATTTTAAGTCACTAAAAAACTTTCATTATTTTCTAGTGCCTATTGGGAGTTTAATTTTATTTTTCATCAACAGGAATAAAGAAGGCAAATTTTAAATATTTTAATTTCCGTAATGTATGATAAACAGGAAAAAAACTCTTATACGCATTATTCGAAATCGATGAAAGAAAATTTACTTTTAAAAGAGTTATTGCTTTGATTCAAATTATATGGGCAAAGGACTTCACTTTAAATGTAAAAGCAAAATAGAAGACAGGAATAGAATAAATTAAATGTATTTTAATGAATAAAAACTTATACAATTAAAAAAAAAATTTTAACTAGATATATAATAAATTACGTATTTCAGAATCATTTAGTTTCAATAGTAAATTGATAAACACGTAGATTTTTTTTTAAGAATACGTAAAACAATTTCCTTTATTCTTAAAGATATTAAGTACGGATTTAACAAATTTAAATCTTGTATGATTCTTTGAACAGAAATGTTATTTTTTTAAATAACGGACTTAAATGTTTAAATTTAAAGCTAAAAACTATATATTCAATTTAAATATGTTACTATTAGACGGCTATTATTTAACATTCAAATGCTCTAAAGTTAATAAAAATCTTTTTTTTGTGCCTATCGGTAATTTAATTTTAATATTTTAAATAAATATTTTATTTAAATATGTATTTAGATATTTTAATTTCCGGAAAATATGAGAAACAGAAAACAATCGCTTATATACATAATCCAGAATCGATTTTGCTTCGGATCAATTTAAACGTTCAAACGAATACACTTTAAATGTTAAAGAAAAATAGAATTGTAAAATAGAATTAATTAAATGTATTTCCATAAATATTAATATATACAATAAAAAAATATGCGTTTTTGTAGTAAATGCATTACAAATAACGTATTTCGGAATCATTCAGTGGTTGCAGTTTCAAATGTAAATTGATAAATGCGTAGATCTTTCAAAATACGTGAAACAATTTCATTGGTACTTAAAGACATTAAGGACGGATATTACAAAATTTAAATGTTATATAATTTTTTCCAAGTGTAACAGGTATTAAATTTAATTTCAGATTTATTACATAATAGTATTTAAAATAAAATGATTTTGTTTATTTTTAATGCTATTTGTAACAACCCTACTTTCAAATAATCATATTAATAATATCAATGAAAACGTTAAATTCCAACCCATATTGGGATAAATCTCTACACCGTTAAAACACAGGTTGCATATGGCAATCCTAGGGGTGATCTGTGATTTTGATGCGTGATTAAGGGTGGCTTGTCTCGTGAGCGACTCCCGTAGCGGAGCCAGAATTGCACTCCTATGGCACCCCATGACATCGCCACGGCACCCCATAGGGCGCGATTGGGTGCAATTGGGATGTCATGGGGTGCCCATGGGTGCAATTTTGGCTCCCCTAGGAGGGAGGTTACTCACGAGACAAGCGTTTTACCCCTAGGAGTGCTTTATGCAACCTGTGGTTTTAACAGTGTACAATGACCAAAGTACATAAAAGACTTTTGTGAGGAGGGGAATAAAAGCCTAAACTACAAAATTTTTATTTTCAAGATAGATTGAAAAAAAAGCTAAAAATGTAATGTTTCATTTAAAAATGCAAAAATTTTCTTCGTAGTTTTCTGATACTTAATTGGTTGTACATACCCGCATTTCAGCTTATTAATAAAATACATTTAAGATAATTATATAGAGATTTCTTTTAATAAAATATCATTCAAGACTGAATCAGCTCGTGAATCTAAATCAGTATTTTAGTGTTGCATCTAAGATTATGCTGGATATAGTAGGCTAATTTCAAATATTTTTAAGAGTAATTTCACTGGACATTTAGCGGTACTTATTTTCGTTTGAATGTCATTTGAACATAGAATTTAAGGCAATTTTTTAGTAATGAGAATAAACTAACGGAAAGAAAAGAAAAGAAAAGAAAAGAAGTAAGTAAAAAGAGGAAAAAGAATAAAAGAAAACTGCGATCGAATGACTTTTTTCCAGGCCGGAATAAATTGGAAATCATAAGAAAAATATTTTATCTTATATAAACAAAATATATCCCATGAAATGTAAAAGATGTTAATTAAAACGTTTTCCTGATTTAAAAAAAAATCATGTTTCACATTATTCGTTAAAACAAATAATAATTATCATCTATTGATTTTTTTTATGAACAAATTTTTATTTTAATTTAAGAGTGTACCTTTCTGTGAACGGTTTAAAGTGCGTAGAGAAAGTTATTTAACTTAAAGTACTGCTTTTTTTAAAAGAAGTAAAAATAGGGTAGATCGAGTTATCTTTTGCATATTATTTTTTTCTAAAATTTTTCTATTTTCTTCCGTTTTACTCATTGCACTGGCATTGGTATTTATATAACAAGTGACCTTAGAGCATAGTTTGATATCATAAAATTTGGTTCTGTGCCAATTTAAACATTATGAAAATCGAATTTATAGATATATGTCGCATGTGTAAAAGTACTTGATTACTGAGTCACGTGTATACAGAAGTGTGGATCGACGAAGCATTTTAAAACAATATAAATATTTAGAACCTGTTTAGTTAAGTATTAGGTTACAAGCTACTGAAATTAAAAATAAGTATGCTTAGTTTAACACAAATCATCAACATCATTATTGTTACAGGTGATGTAGACAAAGTAAGTGGAATCTGTTCTGATATATCTCGCATGAGCCCACCTTTTATTTTTTGTTTAAGAACCCTAAACAATAAACAGACGCGAATTCGCTAAATTCCTCATGTGCAAAATTTTTAAAAAGTTTCATTTTTAATTTCAGTTGATTATTAACCGACTTCCAAAAAGGAGAGGAGGTTATCAATTCAACACGTATGTATTCGTTTTTATGTATGTTCACCGATTACTCTGAAACTATGAAACCGATTTCTATTATCTTTATTTCAAATGAAAGATAATGCTTTCAAATTGGTACCACTTTAGTTACATTGAAATTGATTTAGTACTTTTTTAGTAATTAGGCAAAAACTAATAAAATTAGTGATTTCTCGCAAATTAAAAATGTTCAATAAGTTCGCTAAACGTAGGGCTGACAGAATGGCCGAGCGCTCTAAGGTGCCAGATTTAAGCTCTGGTTTAAGAAATCGTGGGTTCGAACCCCACTCCTGACATACATGTATACAATAACATTTTCCGTTTATAATTTTTACATTTATATTTTACAAATTAAATACTAATTATGCTATTAAGAATAATTTATATTTAACCCTTTGACGGTTAAAGCACTTCTATTCATAAAATACTAAAATGATTGAGTGACGCCGAAATTTAAAAACAAATTTATTTCATAATATATAAATGATTTTTTTACGTTCTTTGAAAAATTAAAATTTTTATTTAAAAATTCCGGTGTCAGTATGGCATTTCGCAATTCAAATTAAGTGGTATTCTGGGCGCATATGCGCGCTTATAACCCCGAAAGGGATAACAGCACATCAGATATAATTTTATCAGTGAAAAGTACTAAAATAATAGACTTGGGAAAAGTGACATCACGTTGAAAAAGCTCGCCGGATGGATTGCAGTCAGGATAGCCGAGCGGTCTAAGGCGTGTATTTTAATCTCTGGTTCTAGCAAGAGATTATGAGTTCGAACCCCACTGCTGACATACGTGTATACAAAGTTTTTACTGTTTTAATTTTTTTATCCGACTTAAAAATGGAGAGGATGTTATCATCAATTCGACGCGTAAGTGCTTTTTTTTCTTATGAATGTTCACCGATTACACCAAAACTGTCCAACCGATTAAACTAGTATTTGTTTTAAATGAAAGAGGTTACTCTCGAATTGGTACCACTTTCATTTCATCGAAATTGGTTAAGTAATTTTTTAATAATTAGGCAAAAACTAATAAAATTAATGATTTATCGCAAATTAAATGTAACATGGACGTTGAATAAGTTCGCTTTACGGAATACAGTCAGGATGGCTGAGCGGTTTAAGGCGCCTGATTTAAAATCTGGCTCAAGATAAAAAGCCTGGGTTCGAACCCGTTTCGAATCCCACTCCTGGCTGTGTACAATATTTTTTTCCGTATTATAATTTTGTATACGTATATTTTACAAATTAAATAACACTACCTATTAACCGACTTCAAAAAACGAGGGGGAGGTTAAGAATTCGACGCATATGTATTTTTCTATATATGCTCACCGATTACTCCAAAACTATCCATCCGATTAATGTGGTTTGTAATTTATTGAACGAGGTTGTTTCTGAATTGGTACACTTCCGTTTTATTAAAATTGGTTCCGTACTTTTATAGTAACTAATCAAAAACTAATAAATTTAGTGATTTCATGAAATGAATATTGATTGTTGTAAGCGTTTTCTCAATCATAAGCTAATAGGAAAAAAGCTAAAAAGTGAAAATAAACATTTTTTCCAAAAATAGAATCGACTTGAAAAACTACTGCAAAGTAAAAAATATTTTTTACAGAATAATTAATAAGAAATTAAACAAAGAGCATTGTATTTAGCATGCGTTTTGTTATATTTATTAAATTGATTTTTTGGAGTCGGTGACAACAAAGCCAAGTTAAATGTAATTATTCAATATTATGAACTTAGCTTTAATTTTGAACTTCGCTCGGCTGGCACCGACTCCAAAAAATCAATTTAATATACATAAATCTAACAAAACGCATGGTAAATGTAATGCTCTTTGATTAATTTCTTATTAATTATTCTGTGAAAAAATATTTTTTACTTTGCAGTAGTTTTTGAAGTCGGTTCTATTTTTGGTAAAAAAGTTTATCTAAAGTAAATAGCGCTATTCTGTAAATGCAAACAATGTTCTATATTGCATTACATAGCTAGTTCTCCTACAGTTTGAGTAGTGGCACTATCTATCGTATCGTTTGTGAAATAAAGCAAGTGTGCAAACTTGTCCCAGTAAACCCTGATTTATAAACTAGTAATGAATATCGAAAGGTAAACGCAGTTGTTGTGATACACAAGTAGAACGAATGGTAAATTGATAATAAGTATGGAAAATTTTAGCTTGGCGTTATCAGAACCATTTTTAAAAATCAAATAACGAAACTCAGTAGTTTAAAAATACCAAATCTTTCAACTCGTAACCAGAGAAAAATTGACCGTCACATATTGATATACGTATGATGCTTTTAATTTATCGATGGCTAGTTTTCTTTTTAACTTTCAGTAACTGACTGCACTTATGTACTACTGGCTAAAATTTGCATTTTACAACATAGTTGAAAAGTGTTTGACTTCAGTTTGTCTGTCAGTTACATCACCTGCATCTTTGCCTACGCTTTAATTAACATAAATATACTCAGATTTTCGAGGAACCTATATGTGTTAATGATATTTACCGTGGCATGTTTGGTACTAAATATGCGTGTATAAGTAATAATTCACATAGTAGACAGTCAAAGAAATTCCACTACATTAAGGTCAATGGGAAAAATCTTTCAATGGCAAGATAATTAGATTAGGGCGTTAATCGCATTTATAGATTACTTGCGAAGATACACAAAATAAACCTGTTACAATACTGTATTTGAACAATAATTTTTCGAAGTGCGTCTAGAATTTCAATAATTTTAAATCTAAGAATTTTAAATCTAACTATTTTTACCAAATTTATGAATTGGACAAATACACCATAAATTATACTGAAAATATGTACAAAAATAAATGCATATTACTAAATTATGCACTTATAAAAAGAATATATTTAAAATACACTTACAAATTTATGAACGTTTCATTCGCTTCTGCAAACGTCGTCAGGAGACAATAGAAAGATGTTAAATATGCATTTAACATACTTCTATTGTATTCTGACGACATTCGCAGAAGCGAAAGAAACATTAATACATTTTTAAGTGTATTTTAAATGTATTCCTTTTATAAGTGCACCATTTAGTAATCTGTATACATTTTGGTACATAATTGTATTTTTTTTTACCTTTTACTGGTTTTGAACGTTTTCTAAAGCTAATGTTATTTTCGCGATTCGAGAAGGTGGAGTTATGTCACTGACATATATTAATAGATGAGCTTTCCTCATTTAAATAAGCAGTTAAATTGAAATGTTTAATTATTATATGAATGAATTCTTTTTTTATTCTAATTTCGTTCTTTTAATAATATATTGATTTTTCTTAATATTTGGCAAATATTATAAAATAATACTATCATTAAAATATTATATTAAAAAATAAAATGTTAGAAATGTCATTTATATCGATGCAGTTTATATCGATATATTTTTGATAAGAATGATTCTAATGAAAAAAAAATTGCATTATCTAGTTGAGTGTGTGTGCGGGGGCATAGTGAGGCTATGCATTTATGACGAATGAAGGCACTTTGAAATGAAAAACTTAAGAAAAAAGGTTGTCCTGTACCCGTGGCTTAATACAATTACATTTTATTTTATGGGGCTACAAACAGAGATCGACGAAAGAACCACAGAACAGCTGAAAACATCGATAAAAATGCGATTATCTCAATTACAATAGACTAATGAAAGCAGAATATAGCCAATTTAGATCACAGTTTTCTTTTGGTTGTCTTCTGAGATGGCTTACATTTTTAGAACGTCATCATTTTATTTTCTTTAACCTCATGTAAAAATCAAGAAATTTTGAAATAAACATTTTTTTTCTTCAAAGGGTATTTAATATTTTCTTTATGTTTTCTCTGTGAAGCAATCTGTATATGAAGTCCTTAGATGATAAAAGTGGTTAAAGAAACAAATATCATTTTTTGAATATGACCTTTAACGCTCCAAATATCTGCATTTTTTGCAAAATACCTCTTTTATTAATTCAAATATCTATCGAAATTAGATTTCATTTTCAAATAGTAATTTTATAAATAAACCATTTGCTATCTTCAATCATATGATTCCCTTATTTTTAAGGCTCATAACACACTTATGTTCTTTACGTATTTTTCAGCACGCGCTTACCAATCCATTTAACGATTGTGAGTGCCTAAGCCTGAAGAGGATTGTTTTATTTATATGTTTTTTAAATTTAAGCAAATTATGATGCTATGCATTCCATCTAAAGTTAAAAATCTACAGGGTGTTTATAAAGTCTCGGACTCATTTTGATGTTTATTACCTCATAAAAAAGTTTCATGACACTTTTTCAATGAACTTCCACGTGTACCCCCTTTGTCGCACTAAGAATATCAAGTCGATAATCAATGAATACCGACATGTTTGCCGCTACCTGGAGTGAAATTGATTATCGACTTAATATTTCCCATGCGACGAAGAGGGCACACGTGGAAGTTCATTGACTAGGGTCATGAAACTTTTGAGTCTATCTAACCATTTATGTTATTAATTTTAATATATCTTAATTATTTTAAGAGTTATTAAACATTAAAATGGGTCCGAGACTTTATAAACACCCTGTATATATTTACATTCAAAGATACTATCATTTCCTTCCAAATGTACAAAATTAATGAAATTTTACAATAACTTCATTCAATCATAGTTTTATTTCTGACTGGTTCATTAAATCGAAATTAGGCATGTAATTTGACACTCTAAAACTATATTCAATCTTGTAAGATTGATGCTAGCCATTTCTATATAATATGTTATGAATTACTATTGAATGCATAATTATTTGTTTCATAACTGATAACTCATAGTGTACAGACAAATACGCAGTTGACAAATGTCATATGGATAACATTTAATCATTTAGATTAATAACAACCATGTTTGCCGTAATACAATTTGAGCGTTAGTTGCGCTGAGTTCATCGCTTAACTTATTGCAATATTATGAAATATTCAAAATGACAAGTTCTTAAAATGAATATTTTACAGATTTTTTGGTGTAGAAAAGATTTTCTTTCAGTTTGCATTCATAGATGTTTTCAGCACACATCATAAAGTAAAGAATGTAATTTGAATATTAAATAGATTACGAAGAAATTAAAGATTTACGATATCAATCGGTATGATTTTAACATTTAGCTCCTATATAATCATATAAAGCTATTAAATTTTTCATGTAAATATCTTAGAAACATATTTTTAAAACTCACGTTTAACATGCACGTTTATGACGATGACAATGCGCATTGCGGGCATGATACAAACACATCCAGGAATTAGGTTTTTTTTTTTTTTTTTTTTTTTTGCAAAAATATTTTAATTATATTTTAGTAACGAATGAGTAGTCAAATAGAACTTTAATTAATAGTGAAAACAAAATAACGTAAATTTTTTATCAACAATTAATTACTTAATACGGGAACACTTCGTGATATAATTGTTTGCTTATATACATTTATTACAAAGAAATAAAAATAAAAGTTTGTAAAAACTAGCTTTACTTTTTTACAAGAAAAAGAAGATTCACTGATCTGAATGTAATTCTCGGGGCGGTGATCATCTTTTAATATTTGTTTTTATTTCTTCATAGACGACACATAACACGTAAAACAGTACACAAACATAAAATTATAACAAATCAGCGCTTTTTTACATAATTCTAGTTGCACACACCACCAGCACAAGACATGAATTCACTGCTCACAGCCAACTTCGAATTTCGAACATAACTTGGGATAGAAGTTTTAAATAGAACTTCTTTTTTAAATAGAACTAATGTTGCCAGATTTTTTTTGGAGCGAAAAGTGCTACAGCTACATTTTTCATTTAGCAGAGATCAGGTCACGTGACGCAAGACATTCTTTCTTTTTTTTTTTCCTTTTTTTCTGGAATGGATAGACGCGTGTTACAAATTATTTTTACACTACTTAAGTAACAACTAATATATTCCGTTCTCTTCGACAATAAAAATAACGTCCGATTTTGTTTATTTTACTTCAATTTATATATATATACAAGTGCATGCGCATGTATAGAGCTAAATAATGTTGAAAGATTGTACGTCGCAAATTTCTTCAAGCATCAAGGATGTCCGTAAAAAAATGTAAAAAATAAATGTCTGTTGATTCCCTAAATGTTTCCCTTTCATTAACGCTATTAACTAAATCACCATCTTTGGAGAGATAATAAACGCATTTAAAACAAACAGTTCATTAGGTAATTATCACAACGAAGTAAACGACAATTTAAATTACCCTGAAGAGATAAACATGTAGATATATAATTTTCAAATTGAAGGGCTTAGGAATATTTAACGTTCGCATAATTTATTACTACCATTTATGGTATAAAGAAGTGGAATTTTACAATGCATGTTTATAATTAAGCGAAAATTTTGAATAAAAAGAGCATTTATTCAAAATTCCTGAAAGTACATTCAATTTATGGTATGTACTAAAAAAAAGACTTTATCCAGAAATAAGTGCTTAAAAGATTTTATTTTCTTATGATGTTTTGTAGGGTGAGGCGAGTTTTCTAACAATTACTATAGTTATGCTAATACGCAAGACCTTCCAAAATTCAATTTCGCCATTTTTTTTACAACGGATCTTTTCAGCCAAAAAAATTGAAGAATTTTCCAGCACAGTCACCATTGACATTGAGACTTTTGTCGTAATCATTTTAAAGAAATCTACACTCTAGTAAAACTCGTTTCCCTAGGATGCAAGAAATTGTTACACAGCCTAGTCCACATAAACTTTGTTTTGGAAGAAAACTATTAAAATACAGAAACCTAATCCTGCAGATATATTGGACATCAAACTGTAGATGTGCTATGAGAGATCCGTCTTTACTGAGAATGGCCTCTTTTTTAATTAATTTATAGTTTAGTGCCGTATTAGGAATTTACTAATTTGTAGCAAATACATAAATTTCAAAAATTATTTCAATGCAAATTGGAGCAAGGGAAATAGTTCATTTGTATAAAAAAGACCAATACGCTTTTGTGCAGAGAACAAACAGAATTTTTCATTTTTCTTGAGATCTTTTAAGAATTCGCAGAAAAAAGTATTTTCTAGGAGCAGGGAAATATTTGTTGAAAATGAGGAGCAATGAAATGTTTAAAGACAAATTTTTTAACATTAAATTCAATATTACATTCAATGCTATAATGCTAAAATGATGTCATCTATTTTGAAATTAATCTTCAAGGGTATTCTTGAAAAAAAATAATCATTGAACGCTAAGTTTTCCGTTATGGCTTCGATTGCAGTGTTAAGCGATGGAACATATTCAATGAAATTAATAAGTAACATGGAAAAAATAATGTAGACTATTTTGAAACATGACATATTGGTAAATTTATAACATATGTCGCTGAATTGCATACAAAGACGATATAGACACTTCAGCAGTAATCTACACTTTAGTATCTACACAAATAAACACATGGTTCTCTCTATGTCAGTTGTCCGAATTTTATTAGACAAAATGATTGATCACAATCTTCACTTTATCTAAATCCTTCCTACATTTCCATCTAGATGATTTTAAGAGCTAAGGTAAATGCTGCAATTTATCTCTTAAAATAACTCTTATCCAGTCGGAATGTTACCCAAGCTTCGTCTTTCGTAATTGATATACAGTGAGTTTGAAAAAAAAAAGAAACTTTAAACTTCCATTATTGATGTTCAATATTTTGGTATGTATGTTATTTTCTAACTTTTGATTTATAAGATAATATAGTTAAATATTTATAACAGAATTTTATATTATTTAATTTTAAAACTGTGTACATCGGTGTGTTCGTCAAATATTTCTTTATAATACTACTTATTTTCATATATTTGTGTGCAGTTGTTTTCTTAATTTTAACAAAGAAAGAACCTCGGTCACAAAAATCTCAATGTCAGCGGTGGTGACAGTGGGAGTTACTTTTTTTAGAATAGAGCGATACTGATTTTTTAAACATTTTCTTACAGCGTAACGAGATCTACCCTGTTGACTGAAGATGGCTTAGATTTATTTCATTGGTTTTATATTCTACTGTTTTAAATATCTTTAACGCAAGATATTTATATGCGAGCGTTTCACTGTAGAAACCTTTCAGTTTTTACGCCATGTTTTAGTCATAAGGACTGCATACCATAAAGAGATTAGCAGACAGGTCCATTTGTCAGGAGCCAAAACTATTACCTACCAGAATTTTTTTCTTGAATTAAGCCTCATTATTAATGTTACCTGCAAACTGAAAAACATTTTGCCTATTATTTATTATTTCAGGAGCTCACAACTACAGTAGTCTAAGTCCATTTTGAAAGAAAAAATGAAATGACCCATTTTGAAGGTGCGTAAAAACTGTTTTATCATATGCCACAGTAACACAAGTCTGTGTTTACATATCTTATTTTATATGTTATCTATTTACAGGCTTGGTTCCTGTGAGAGGGATTAAAATATATTTTATGCTCCATAAAAAAGACTATCTCATTAAAATAGACTTGGTCTATTCAGGTTGTGAATCCCTCATTTGCTGCTAAATTTTACTTAATATAAATTGAAATGTTTTATCTTATTTATGAAAAGTAGATATTTTTTGTTGTATGAGTTTGTATTTTACACATATCTAAATAGGAACCTCAAGTATTTGTTAGTAATTGTATAGTTAATCACACTTATTTTGCTAAAAACCATAGTTTCAGCAACGTATGGTATAGCGAGACAAATTATCATAAATGTGTCATATAAATATGCTGCGTAATTTATATTATTTACACAATGCAAAAATTTTGTCTTATTGCTTTTACTTTTTGTCAAATGAGAGTACTTATTGAATTTATGAAAAACAATTCTTGCTGTAACACGAAAATCTACTTATTATTTATTATTTATTTTTATCTTTTAGTTTGTATTTGAAGCAACACATCGATTTTTCATGATTGTTTAACTTAAATTTTGCATTGTAAAAATTTCCCTTTGCACAAAATAAAAACACATTATTTAAAATATATTTTGGGAGACTTTTAACTTTATTGAACCAAACTGTTTGAAAATAATTGTCTAGTAGATTTTGTTTTTCTTTTTTGTCGAAAATAATCAACATCTTTATTATAATTAATATCTCCCACACAAATGAACTCAATAGATTTTTTTCACTAAGAGAAAACATTTTTATTATAGAACTTAGTCATTAAAAACCACTTTTAGAAATAATTAATCTAAATGTTAAATATGCAACAATATCACAGTAAATTTTTTTATTTGTTTTTATGCAAATTTTTTCAATAACATCTAAATCATGGATCATTTTTTTCTATAATAGCTTAGATATTTTAAAAGATATTTTAATATTATTTTTAAATGTTATTATATTATAAAATGTTTTTTAAATAATAAAGTAGTGTTTATTTAACTTTTTTAGAGACAATTATTCATTAAATGACAGCATTTTAATTATCAAACATAGTCATTAAAAACCGCATTCGGAAAGTTTTTATCTAAATGTATAACTATATCACAGTACTTTTTTATACTTGTTTTAATGCATAAAGATTTTGAAAGAACGTTTAAATATTTGTCTTTATCCTTTTCTATATTAGCTAAGATATTTTTAAATATATTTTAAATAAATTCTTGTCTGCCGTTTTTTAAATGGTACTGTAGTTTCAAAATGTTTTTAAGTAATAAAATAGTATTTATTTAGCTACAAGCTTTTTTACAAACAAAATATTCTCGTTGCCAATGGCTTATCACTAATTGTCGCTTTCACAAAATCCCATAATTTATGTATGTATAAAAGTAAAGGAAAAAAAATGTTCTTTCAGATGCAGTTCGTTTGAATACTGCTGTTTCAATTCTGTGATTTTTTTTTTTATTGTCAAGTATCTTTGTTTTTGTTGTTATGTATAACTCTCGTATTATTAAATATATGTTGTTTGTTCTGTCTAAATATTTTGTTATATCTATCTATGAGTCGGTTTCTCATCAAAATCGCCTCCCCAGATTAGCATATGGTACTCCCGCCAAGAATCTAGGAAAGTCTCACGGATTCGACAGCTTATACATTGTAGATTATTTTTTGGTCGCTGGGGCGAATCAAGTGAATAACCAAGCGAAATCACCGATTGGTTTCTTGATCTGTTTTAGTTTCTGTCGCTGCGAACGGATTCCAGGCGCTAGACCTCAGACAGAGTGACATTCGATGTCAGTGTTTGAACTTGAACGATTGCGCGGTCATAGTAGTGTCACATGAGGAGATCTGACCTGTATGATTCCTGTTCATCTATCACAGAGTTCATAACGGAGGACGAAGGCTTGCCGCTTCGTGGTGCCAGATACTTTTATGTGTATCTCTATCGAAAGAAGCAAAAAGTTAACTTATTTGTATTTAATACAATATGAATAATTGTTTCAAGCTGTTATTTGATGCAAAATTAACACTTTGTGGATAATTTAACAAAATAATTTAAATGAAACATCGGTTTAAGTGAAAATTACGCACTTAAATCACTTCAATTATCAGATTAAAAGAGGCTGGTATAAGTAAGCTAAACAATTGTGACTTCTATGACTATTTATTTATTTGTGGAAAAACAGACGACTGACTTATTTGCTCGACATGAAAGGCCTGCGTATAAGCCATCGTCAATACATAGGGACGAGATAGCGCAAGGAAATTTTACAACACGGAGGTAATTACAGCCGGAAGCTGCACACAAACAGTTTGTACAATTGAGCCTGCCGGATCCGAAACCACAACATCCTACGCTCGCAAGCGTTTAGTAGCTTGTGCCTAGGCTACTCGGCCACGGAAGTCCCTTGTTTGGCTATTGATTTCTGACATTCGGTTAAAAAGAACATATTGTTTGCAATAAATTTGAATTCATTAATTTAATAAATAATTAATATTTTCCATATAAACTGATGTTGTCGAATTTAGTGGATAATTTATAAATATTTATTATAAGGTAAAAGGGAATTGCAATTTTCAATAAGTCTTCACATAGACTCTACATTATTGTTATTAAGAGTTGTATTAGTTGGAATAATATATATATATATATATATATATATATATATATATATATGTGTGTGTGTGTGTGTGTGTGTGTGTGTGTGTGTGTGTGTGTGTGTGCGTGTGTGTGTGTTTAATAAGTAATAAAAAATCGTTGTAAAATGTCTTATTACTTAATCCTTTTATTACATTTGTACATTCTTTCACAACATATTATAATTAAACACAACACATTGAAAAATTATGATATTGTAAATTTTAACCAGAAAAGTATTTAAAAAAATGTGTACTTTAACATTTGCACATGTAACTTATCGAATTAAAAATGAATAAACTCTCATTTTATAAACAATTACAACTAATACATCCTGAATCAAAAATTATAAAATAAAACTACTACCTAAATCAGTTCACAAAAACAAAACAAACAAACAAACAACAACAAGAAAAAAAATCCTTAAACAAGTCAATCATAATAATTCGAATCTGTATATATCATAATACTAAAACTTGTTCAAATGCGATGCTAATACTTTAGCTCATTATAATCTGAATATAAAAGCAGAAAAGAAAATGAGATAATCAAAAATCAATTTAATATGCATATCGTATGATTGTAATAAAAAAAATCCCCAGAATCACAAAAGTATTGATAAATAAAGATATTCATTATAAGTTTTTAAATAGAATATCAATTTCAATTTTATCCAAATGTTAAATATAGATTTACACTTTGTTTAAACTTAACAATGAATCGAAGTTAGTATAAAGGAAATATTTATGCAACCCCATTAACAGAAAACTTTAATCAAATGAAGTAAACACATTTTAGGCTTGTGCAGCAAAGAATACATATTTCAGTAATTTATATTTGGTACTGTTATAGAACAGAATATAAATTCTAATATATGTTCTATTTCATAAGGATATTCATTTGAAAATCCACAAATATTTTATTTTTTATCTGATAGACTTAAATATTTAAATTGCAAAACAAAAAATGGATGTGCGATTTAAATACCGTTTGTTCCAGAACTTCGTGTACAAACTTTGAGGGGTAATAGAGAACGTCCTTTGGGAACCAGAATTATGTAGGAAAGCATGAGCGGAAACGTCTTGTTAACCCCTTTATAGATAACGGTTTGTATATGAAACTACAAAATTTTTATTACAAAATGAACATTGGCACCAGAATTTTAATATGATTTTTCCATTTATAATGTATATGAAATGTCTGGCTTTTCTTCTTTGCAAATACATTTTTCCGCAATTTTTGACGTAATTCATATTTTTCCACATTTTAGCAATGGAAATGTTTTGTCCGCGAAAAGCTCAAAGAAACACAGAGACACAGTTATGACACAATGCGGAAAGCAATGTAGAACGCTTTATTACACAGAAAAAATACAAGAAATAATTTAATTTTAAATTAAGTTTAATATTATGTTTCTTCAAAATCAAGTATCTTAGTAGCTATAAGAAATTGCTAAAATGTGGAAAAATATGGATGACATCAGAAATCGCGGAAAAATATATTTGAAAAGAAGCGAAAAAAGTACATTTCACATGCATAATAATTGGAAAAATCATATTAATATTCTGGGATCCATGTTCATTTTGTATTAAAAAATTTGCCGTTTCATAGACATATCAATGACATATCAATATATTAAAGTTTGATCTTATCGACAGTCAAAATTCAATCTTTTCAAGATATTGGTAATTCTAATCTTGGACATGGCATTTCATGCCACATTTATTTATTTCGCTTCTTGTGTTATGATTGTCTATAACATTAGACATGTCGTCATGTGTCACAACTCTTAAATCTTTAAGAATTGCGCCTCGATCAGACACTCCCATTGAGTCACAAGTTCTGGCTAGGGCAAGACGACGGGTTGTTCGTGATATACTTATAGTATTTATGATTGATTGCAACGACACTAAAGGTTTATCACTCAGATAGTGACACAGTTGTTCATCAACAAGATTTCGATGAAACAGTAATGATAGTTTTTCCCTTTTATACCGTTTTCTGAAACTTTCTTATTCTTTTTCAAGCCTGCTCGTTCATTTACTCAGTTTCTGTGTTTTTGGCCGTGTTTCCGAGTGTATCAATTGGGTCTATCGACAACTTCATTGAAGCTCTTTGATCCTCAAGAAACTGTCTTTCAATTCTGGAATTTGTAAATCCCGTGGGCATTTACATCCTTCTAGAGATGCACACTTGTAAGACAAATTTTCAAACATACGTTTTTTTCCCTTCCAATAAGGAAATTTTCAATTTTGACTTTGTCTGTTCTTTAGCGTCAAACTTCAGTATATTCTTGTATTTATCATTATATGAACCATTCATTTGAGCTATTCTTTGCCTAGAAACCTTTGGAACTGAGGCAGCCTGCTAAATTGCTTCAAACATTTCAGCCCATAATCCGTTAATATCCCAAAGGTGGGTCCGATTTTTAATTACATTTCGATTCATTTCTCACACACAAAAAAGTACATTGTGTCTTCATAAGTTGTTAGAACGTCAGTTTTTAATTCTGTAGGATACCAAAAAATGGGATGAGACAAATCCCGCATACTGAGCCTTAATTGTGATAATTCTGTGTAATATTTTCCATGCACACGTTTAGTTCAACACATTAAAAATTAAATTTTTGTAAACACTTTCAGATGTATTATTTTTCAATAAAATATAGAAGCTAAAATGGAATATCATCATTACGAACTTATCACGAGCAGAGCATTAAACAAACAGTAACATTAGAGCAAAGGAACAGAAAATCTAACTTATTAGAGGAATTTCCCTCAGATCGCTTTGAATTCGATTGTTTTGTGATATTTGCGTACATTAATGCAATGTACTTGAAAGTTTAAGTAATAAAAGTCAGACCAGACGATATATATTAATTACTTTAAATTTTTACACTTATGTTTGTCGTATGATTTTCCGAATTTTCCGCGCCGGCGAGAAGAGAAAATTCATAAGACAAAAATCCCTGAGAACAGAAAATTTACATAATGTTTGGTGACTTTGACATTTTTAGATGCCAAAAAAGAAACTGGAAGATAATTATTGATTATTCTAAAGTTTTCCCCCTATGTTTCTATTTTATTTTTTCAACTTTTCCGTGCTAGCGGGAATAGTAAATCTTAAACTAAAAAAATCACTAAAATGTGAAAAATTGCAGCATTTTCGATAAATTTCCGATATTTAAACTACAAAGTGGAAGCAGAAGATATTTTTTATTTACTTTAATAATTTGAACTTATATTCCTTATGTAATCTATCAACTTTTCCGCTCTAGGGCGAAAAAAAAAATCTGTAATTAAAAATATTGCTGAAATGTGAAAATTTACAACATTTTCGGCTAAAATTGCATATTTTGACACAAAAGTGAAACCCGAAGATATTTATTGATTGTTGTGAAATTTTGTGAGTATGTTAGTGATACCACTACACAACTTTTCCACGCTAGGGAGAACAGAATTTCGAAAAAAGTGTTTTTTACGCCCGTCCTATTGTACAACAAGCATGGAACTCCATACCAAAAGTGACATTTGGCACTTGTATGACACAATGCATGCACGTATGCAGGCTTGCATTCGAAATTCTGGAGGTTATAACGACTATTAATGTAACGGCATTTTACCTTTGAGATGCATTTTATTAACCTTAAATTAACCTGTGATCTCGAAAATCTAATCAATTAAACATGTTAACTAGACAAATGCACTGTCCAAATTTCATTACTCTACAATAAGTTTTTCTTGGTGTTGGGATTTTTTTCCGTCAGTGTATATTGATATTTTATTCATATACTGATATATTGACAAATTATATTGATATTTATAATATTATGAAATTATATATACATACTTTTACGTTATTTAAGTGAGTGGTGGAGGAAGGGTACGAAACGACAAATAGGGGCATTCCGGAATGTAAAACCTTAGAAGAAAGGTTGGACTATAGCCCTCATTTACCACCACTAGATTTCCTCTTTTGAGGTTACGTTAATGACCAAACATACAAAAATGGACAAAAAATCATAGAAGAGATAAAAACATTGATAAAAATATTATAATATCGGTTTTAAGAGATTAACGTAAGCCGTCTTAATTTTGTTTTGAGAAAGCCAATGTTTTTAGAACATTATCATTCTATTTTCTCCAACCTTATGTGAATATCCTGAAATTTTAAAATAAAAATTTTTACACTCAAAAATTACACTTTCAATTCTGGAATTTGTAAATACCATGGGCATTTACATCCTTCTAGAGATGCACACTTGTAAGACAAATTTTCAAACATACGTTTTTTTCCCTTCCAATAAGGAAATTTTCAATTTTGACTTTGTCTGTTCTTTAGCGTCAAACTTCAGTATATTCTTGTATTTATCATTATATGAACCATTCATTTGAGCTATTCTTTGCCTTGAAACCTTTGGAACTGAGGCAGCCTGCTAAATTGCTTCAAACATTTCAGCCCATAATCCGTTAATATCCCAAAGGTGGGTCCGATTTTTAATTACATTTCGATTCATTTCTCACACACAAAAAAGTACATTGTGTCTTCATAAGTTGTTAGAACGTCAGTTTTTAATTCTGTAGGATACCAAAAAATGGGAAGAGACAAATCCCGCATACTGAGCCTTAATTGTAATAATTCTGTGTAATATTTTCCATGCACACGTTTAGTTCAACACATTAAAAATTAAATTTTTGTAAACACTTTCAGATGTATTATTTTTCAATAAAATATAGAAGCTAAAATGGAATATCATCATTACGAACTTATCACGAGTAGAGCATTAAACAAACAGTAACATTAGAGCAAAGGAACAGAAAGTCTAACTTATTAGAGGAATTTCCCTCAGATCGCTTTGAATTCGATTGTTTTGTGATTTTTGCGTACATTAATGCAATGTATTTGAAAGTTTATAATATTATGAAATTATATATACATACTTTTACGTTATTTAAGTGAGTGGTGGAGGAAGGGTACGAAACAACAAATAGGGGCATTCCGGAATGTAAAACCTTAGAAGAAAGGTTGGACTATAGCCCTCATTTACCACCACTAGATTTCCTCTTTTGAGGTTACGTTAATGACCAAACATACAAAAATGGACAAAAAATCATAGAAGAGATAAAAACATCGATAAAAATATTATAATATCGATTTTAAGAGATTAACGTAAGCCGTCTTAATTTCGTTTTGAGAAAGCCAATGTTTTTAAAACATTATCATTCTATTTTCTCCAACCTTATGTGAATATCCTGAAATTTTGAAATAAAAATTTTTACACTCAAAAAATTATCAAAAAGTGCGCCAAAACTCTTCTTTTATCTCTTTTATGTGAAGCAATCTGTATATGAAAAGCTTAGATGATAAAATTTCTAAAAGACGCAATCATCATTTCTAGAAAATGAACTTTAAAGTTCCAAGTATCTGCGTTTTTTACCAAATGCCTTTTTTATCAATTAAAATGCCTAGTAGCATTATATTGTTTCAAATAGTATTTTAACAGATGATACAGAAACGTTCCGTATTTTCAATCATAGGATTCACACATTTTTATGTCACATAACATAATTATGTTATTTATATACTTTTTGGTCCGTGCTTACCAAACCATTAAAAAATTGTGTAGGTGCCGAGGTCTGGAACAAAAGACACTGTATGTTTTGTTTATACATTTTAAGTAAAAAAAATAAGTAAATTATGTTTTTATGCATTGCATGTTTAAATTAAAAATATATTTATCAACGCAAAAGATATCATCGTTTCCTTCAATTATACAACTTTGACACAATTTGAGAACAACTTCATTCAGTCAGAATTTTGTTTTTGACTGGTTCATTAAATCGAAATTTAGCATACAATTTGACATTCTAAATCACTATCAATTCTTGTAAGATTGATGCAAGCCATTTAAACACATGTTATGAATTAATATTAAATATATAATTATTTGGTTCATAACTGATTACTCAAAGTCTGCAGACAAATACTTAGTTGACTAATGTCATGTGGATAGTATTTAATCATTTAGATTAATAACAAATCCGCTTACTACACTACAATTTCAGAGTTACTCGTGGTGTTTACCAGTTATATTATGGCAGTATTACGAAACATTCAAAATGATTAGTTCAGAAAAATGAATAATTTACAGATTTTATGGCGTAGAACAGTTTTGAAATTTATTATATTATATTATTTTTTAAGTTAAATAATGTCTTTCAGTTTGTCTTTTTTGTTATTTTAAGTGTACATCATAAAGAAAAGAATATTATTTGATTATTTAAATAAAACGGGAAGTTGTTAAAGGTTTACGAAAACATTCGGTGTGATTTTCACATTTAATTTCCATATTCAGGATAAAGTATGAAAGTTTTCTTGTATATATATTATAAGCTTATTTCTAAAATTTACGTTAATAAATCTGCCTTATAAAATGACAGTGACAATGCGTACTGCGGACATTATGCACACAGTGGAACTTATTACAATTTTTTTTTATACTGAATGAGTTGGCAAATACAACTTTAATTTACAGTTAAAATAAACTAATATAATATTTTATCAACACTTAATTACTGAATATTGTAGCATTTTCTAATATATTTATTTGTTTACATACTTTCGTTATAAAAATAAAAATAAAAGTTATTTTTACACTACTTAGGTAACAGAAAATATTTTATGTTATTTTTGAAAATGAAAATGACGTTAGATTTTCTTTTAATTTATTTCTGTTTATGTATCAGTACGTGTGAATGTGTAGAACTAAATAATGTTAAAAGAATGTACGTCACGAATTCTTTCAATCATCAAGAATGTCCATAACGAAATTTAAAAATCTAAATGTCTGTTGATTTCCTAAATGTTTCCCTTTCATTAACGCTTTTAACTAAATCACCTTCTTTAGAGAGATAATAAACGCATTTAAAACGAACAGTTCATTAGGTAATTAACCCAACGAAGTAAACGACAATTTAAATTGCCTTGAAGAGATAAACTTGTAGATATATTATATTGAAATTCTAGGGATTAGGTATATTTACTGTTTGCATAATTTATGACTGCCATTTACGATGTAAAGAAGGAAAAATTTGTGATACACGAAATTAATAAACGAGAATTTTTCATTTTTGGAGCAGCATTTACCTAACATTTCTAAATTTAATACAATTTATGGTATATACTAAATAAAGGAATTTATCCCAAAATAAATAATTTAAAAGTTGTTAATTCCTTATCATGATTTGTGTGTGTGTGGGGGGGGGGGGGTATGGCGTGTTTTCTTTCAAAATTCTATAGTGATCTTATTATGATAGACGTTCCGAAATTAAGTTTCGCCATTCTCTTACACGGGAGCTTTGCTGTCAAAATAATTGCTGAATTTTCTAACATAGTGGCCACTGACATTCAGACATTTATCGTAGTTTGTATCTGAAAAGATAAAAAGGTAAATTGAATCATCTTTTTAAAAATAATTTTGTTTTGTGTAACCAATAATGTTGGAACAAAATAAAGTAATGTATCTGTAATTCATTCTAAACAGTATTACAACTAAATGACGTATCAAAAGAATTTTACAATAAGAAATTTTTATGGTACTTATAAGTACTGTCGGTAGACAAAGGGTTAAATTTGTAAAATTTTGAAAAACAGAACGTGAGAAAGAAGACGGTTAAAATTTAGAACTCAATTGAACAATCAAGTGGGAATTTAATGGAATAGTTTTGAAAAATTTGGGATTAGAATATCAAAAACATTTTAATATTACTTTATTTATAAGAGTTTCAATTTTTTCTTACATCAGTATTTTTATTTTTTATTTATTTTTTTTAAGATCAGTATTGGGTACCGATCCCCCCTTTTAATCTACCCATTTTAACAATGTTCATATACAAAATATAAAAAATAACATACTCATATACAAAATGTAAAAAATAAACTCACTTCGGATGTAGTTTCGCCACTGTAAGAAACCAACCGGGTAATAACACCAAGGAATAAGCTAGGCATAACTAGAAATGGTTGAAAAATGATATTAATACAAAGTCAAGCTAGACTTTGGAACGACATTAGGTTAATTTGATATTACAGTAAACATAGAAATATGTTTTTGTGTTCAAAGAATACAAGAAATTAGATAGAGTATAAACATGTTACAATGATATCACAGCATTCTTTAACGCCGTCGAAGGCAACCTTTGATATAAAAGAGCAGCAAAAATGCTGCTTGAGTTAATTACATGACCAAAGTACTAGCTTCCCAACAATGAAATAATTTAAGTAAGACTTACATCAAGCAAAATATTAAAAACTGCTGCTGATGATGTTATGCTAATGTGTATATGTATGTAAGGTACACAAGTGAATGAAACACTTGTGATTATATTTTTGATGGAAATATATATAAAAAATAGATAAATTTCATTAGTTAGTTGAATAATATACACACACACACGCACACACACACACACACACACACACACATATATATATATATATATATATATATATATATATATATATATATATATATATATAAACTAAATAACTTCTTTGATTTCGAAAAAAGAACTACAAGAGGATTAAAAAAAATAAAAATGTTAACTAAATTGCAAGCTTATATTAAAGAAAAAAACCAGAATTTTACTTAATTTGTTAAACGTATTTCATTTAAGAAATAACTCTGAGCTATTTAATTAAACTTTCCACACGTTCATCTTTTAATTTATTTTTACACTAATGAATTATTTGTGTTTATTTAGTAAGTTCATTGCTTCTTAATATAACATTGTTAAAAATAAAATTTGAATAAAACATTTTTTACTTTCATACACATTTTAGATAAAAAAGTTTAAAAGCATTTTCATGTATCAATTAGCGTTCAGATTTTTTTTATCAAAAGATTTTAAATGTACGGTAATAATGTGATTTTTCTCACTCTGGATTTATTCCTTGTAATGAGGTAGGGCTATGTTTATTAAACTCTTGAACCAAATCTATATTAACAAGAAATAAAAGTCACATATCAAGTATATATTGTAAAACGTATACCATAGTTTAAAAAACTATAATCGATCTTAATTAGAAATTGAATTAAGATGCCTAAATAAACAAGCAATATTTCAGAAATTACCCTCTTAAGCAATATAGATACTTTAAATATATGTATGATTTACAGATCTGTATATATTCCAGAAAATGTGGAAAAGGGACATTGTAGACACAATATGTTAAAACAGTCTAAAATTTCTATTGGGAAATTTCCATCTTGAGATGTTCAAAGGATATCGCACAATCAAGTAAACATTATGCATGCTTATCTGTTCATTTATTTCTACACTGATAAACTATTTGTGTTTATTTCATAAGTATATTGTCTCTTAGAATAACATATTTAAGAAGATAAAAAAACCATTTATAGCTTCACGAAAAAATTAAAAGCTTTTCCATGCATTAATTAGAGTTAAATTTTTTTAGTGGGATATTTTAAATTGCTCTTTAATAATGCTATTTACTACTCTCCTTCCTAAATCCTTGTTATGACGTAAGAGAATGTTTAAATATTGTTAATTTAAAAAAAATGTTCTTTTCTTTACTGCACAATGAGTCATATGTGGTGCATACCTAAAAACTTTACCATTTCCTATTTTAATTATTATTAAAATGTAACTATAATTATCCCCGGCCTGGACATTTTTTCACTATGTTGGTTTTACGACTTGTAAACAATGTGATAGTCACACATTAAATATTTATAATTTCCCTGCATTTAGATAATATGATCTTTGCCCCTTGCCAGTAAGAATCTACAGAATACAATAGCATTTATTTTGTTCAAGTCAAATGGCTGCAGAAAAACAAAATCTTCTGGGGAAAAAAGAAATCGATCAAGCTGTTAATGTAAGATTTACTTTCATTATTTTAAATGAATATTTAAAAAATATTCAAATGTATATATTAATGGATATAAAAAAGGTGAATATATGGAGATCACAGAATATGGTTGTAATATTTTCTTTCTCCAAGATATTCCACATCCTCTATCTTCTTTCCAAATATCTTTTTCTGTCCCCTGAACTTGCTTTAATCGATGACGAGATCCTTATTTTCTGTTTCACAATTTCTGCATCTAAAGCACATATGAAGCTCTTAAAGCAGTTTATCTATATTAAGTATTAACCCATTTTAGGCCAAGCACAGAAATTTTATAAAATGTAGCATTATTTTTATTGAAATATGCTTAAATTACATACATTAAGACACAAAAAAAGATTCGTGCATGAAAAATAATATTTTATATAAGAAATAATATTTTATATAATAATATAAAATATTTCTTATAATGAATAATATGAATATGAATGATATTTTTATGACTTTTGTTTTATTCTTATTTCATATACAGAATTTGCAACTTTAATCTATTTTAAAAACATATAATTCATTTCAATTGGAATAATAATATATTTTAAAAAAGTCGAATTTGTCAAAGGCGTTTCAAATTAAAACTCTAGCGTATTTTGAAAATTTTTTAAGAGAAAGTGTTTACTCCAATTGAATTACTAATATTTTATGGATGTCTACAAAAGCCTTAAAAAATAGAAGAAAAATAAAATTCTTGAAAAAAATGTGTCAGAGTGTTAAAAAAAAATATTTATCGAAATGTTTCGTATACGAACCTTTGGCCAAAAATGGGTTAATGTAGCGTAAACTATTTGAAAAATTCATATATGCTTGAGAGTGTCTGTTTTTGAACACTCTGGTTTTTCATGCAAAATTATCAGTTTTTAATTTAGATATAGGATCATTCTGATGATGCGCCGCCATGATTAGCATTAGGTTTTCATTGGCTATGTATAATGAGGAGGGAATGAGAGGCGAATTCCCCTCAATTTAATTTATATAAATGGGTTTTTCATGCAGAATTATCAGTTTTCATTCAAAATTTAGATATAGGATCATTCTGATGAGGCCCTTTAGTTATTAGTATTAAATTTTCATTGGATAAGTATAAAGGTGGGAACTGGGGCTAATACGTAATATTTATAAATGGGTTTTTCATGCAGAATTATCAGTTTTTGTCCAAGATTTAGATATATTGATCATTCTGATGAGGCGCCTCCGTGATTAGTATTAGATTTTCATTGGATAAGAATAAGAGGGTGAACGGGGTGCTAATGTTCCTCCTCTTAATTTATAGAAATGGGTAATTCATGCAGTTTTAACAGATTTCGTCCAAATTTTAGGCATAGGATGTGTGAAGAATGATAAGTGATGAAGGCGCTTCCATGATAAATTTGCGAATTCATTGGATAAATCTAAAAGGGAAGAAAATGGGAGGTACCCCCCTTAATTTAGATTAATGCGTTTTTTACGCAGAACTTACCGATTTGCTTTAAATTTTCGATATAGGTTCATTCTTATAAGGCTGTTGTCTGCAATTTTTTAGATGAAGGATTGGTGGGACTACCCCTCTTAATTTAGGTAAATGTTTTTTTTTTGTTTTTTTTTCTTGCAGAATTAACAGATATGCTTAAATTTTTAGATAGAGGTTCATAGTGATATGATGTTTCCCTAATTAGCTGAAGGGTTCTTTTGTTAAGTGTAAAGGGGGTACAGACGATCACCCCCCCCCCTTAAATTTGATGAATGGGTTTTTATGCAGAATTATCCAATTTGTTTTAATTTTGCATGTAGATTCTTTCTGATAAGGCGAATCTCTCGATGGTTTTAGGACTTTAATGATTAAGTATAAAAGAAGGGATGACTCCTCTTGATATTATATAAATGGGTTCTTATTAAGAATTATCCAATTTGCTCTGAAATTTGGCTATCGATTTTTATAAGATAAAGCATATCCCTGACTAGTTTAAGAGGTTCAATGATTAAGTATAAAAAGGGGTAATGGGGGGAGCTATCCCTCCATCTTAATTTGCTTTTCGAAAATAATTAACCCTTGAAAATATAAAGTTGTAATATACAATTAGTATGCGTAGTCTGTGAGCTCAATGCCATCAGTTTAACTGGGAAATATTCTATGTATTTATTTTTTAATAACTTGGGAAATAGTAGTTGCGTTGTATAGACTTTGTGATGTTCGCCGCTGTCTCTGTTATTACGTAAGCGATGATTTGATTTTTATTTTCTCAGTGGGAAACATTCAAAGATATTTCTTTGGGTCATGGATATCCGCTTTTTTTTCACAAAATTCTTTCCATTTAGATTTTTTTTTCTTAATAGGAAACCTGAAATTTGCTCTTAAAAAAGGAGAATGTTTAAAAAAGTTTTAAAATCAAAAAAGTGTTAAAATTATAAAAAGGGTGAACGCAAATTATCAGATATGGAAAGATATCAGATATCAGATATATAATCTGAATCTAAAGAAAGACGACGTAGGAATGATCTTCTTTTAAATCAAGGAAACGTGGTTTAATTATACAGCTCATCTATTACGAAATATGCGACGATTACGAAAAAAAAAACAATATATCGTTCAACCGATTAATTGTAGACCATGTTTGTTTTTTAAAAAATATATACAATTTATTTAATAAGTCTTAAATTTTAGTCTTCGAAAAAGTCATTTTCGAAATAATTGTTAAAATGTTTCAATTTCGAGCTTTTTTTTTTGTATTGTATCACATTTTGTACGACTGAAAAAAAAGAAATAAAATATATTTTTTAAATATGATGTGTTTAAATGCAGTTGAATAAATCCATTGAATATTTTACATAATCTTAAAATAATCAAATGATAAAAAATGCACTTGTTATTGAGTGTTACTTTGAACTTCAATTTCTTTAATTAGCACTTTGATTAATGATTTCGAAATAAAAAAGTATAAAATTTAAAGATTTACTTGCCTATCTTTTAACTGAATAAAAAAGAGGTTTAGTGATTAATTGATTTAAAATTAATCGAATTAAAAAGAGTTAAAAATTAAACGACTCTTAGTTTCTTGAATTTCATTATGTAACGATGCCTTTCCAAACTCATTTTTTCTATTACTACATGTTCTGGATAAGGGCGAAGATTAAATAAATTATGTGGTTAACTAAAAAAGTTTGTAACATGCATAATGTAAAATTTAAAAGACAATGTCAGGCATTTTTACTTTTCATTTATTTTTTTTTCTCCGTGATTGAAATAAAAGTTTATGGTGTCATAAAAGAAATAAAAAGAAAAAGTTAACTGAAATAATAATGGAACTAAACAATACTATTAAATGAGATAAAACATATCTCTTGCAATGCGGTATTTAAAAAGAAAGCTATAAATTCCAATTTGTCAAAATTGAAAAAATATAATTATGAAGATATGACAATAATAAATGCAGTAAAACAATAGATCTGAAAAAATTGAAGAATGGCTAAAAGAGCATATTCTGGATCTTAAATACAATAACCAAAATTAGGTCCTATCAAGAGTAAACATAAAAAAAACCCGTAAATACAGAATCAGTGAAACTGGAAAAAATAGTCAGTTTTGAAAATCACCACAATAGGTTAAAGAGAGAAACAATAAAGATCATTTTAAAAAAAAGGCATGCAATGGCATCACACACTCTGTTATCGATAGTCGCTGGCGATCATTTATAGAGGAAAGGGAAAATTTGAGGGGAAGAGAGGAAATAAGAGGGAAGACCAAACAGTTTCGAGCTGAACTGCATTTCAGAGGTGCCTCACCATTGCCGAGAAGTTCTGTTCTCGAAACTGGTAGATTGCAAGTGCTGGGTTTGATTCCCATCGCGACCTTCGGCCTAATCATTCTGAGTTTTCCATGGTTTTCTTTGAACCTTGGATTTCTTTGCGTAAATAAGGGTTAGGATCCCTTAAAAAGACCCCCATGGAAGGCATCGTCCTTTTTGGGCCTATATCCCACGTGTGTATAATCGGCCGTCATAAAATAAACCAAACCATTTCCGAGGAAATGCCATTACTTAAATTGAGAACGCTTCTGTAATAGGAGAGTGAAAAAAAGACTTAATATTGTACTCTTAAAGCAATAGGAACACTGCATTCAAAAAAAGACTCTAGGTTAGAATAATAGTGAACTGCATCTTTAAGTATATGAGCTTAAGAACTGTATTTATATACATTTGATGAGAAATGATAAATTTTATTTTGGAATGAATATTTTAATGTATTATTTTTAATAGTGAATGTAAGAAATTTCTCAACGAGAAATTAAATATATCTTTTTCAAATATATCTTTATCCGATTCAGGAAAATCGTTGAATTTCGGTTTTTAATGGATTTACAGGTTTTTGGAATTTAAAGATTCAAAAAAAAAAAAAAAAAAAAAAAAAAAAAAAAAAAACATAACTTAAAAATGTCTGTTTGTGAATGTGCAATTATGTGAGTCTCTGACAATGTCTGTTTATATGTAAATGACATAATTATTATAGGCGCTCTTTCTCAAAAACTAATCTCATAAAATAATTCACGGAATTTAGTAAATATTTATATTCAGGTAGTCCTTGAAATAATTTGATGCTGATTAGTTTTAGGTGTAAATCATTAAAAAAGTGGCGTTGCTATGTTGCATTTATTACGATGTACGCAAAAACTATATCTCATGTACTAATGTACGGATTTCCATCAAATTTCAGATTCAGTTAGTCCTTCACAAGAATTGATGCTGTTTTTATTTTTGTGTTAATCGCTCAACAGGTGACGCTGCTATGATGCAAATTTCACAATTCTTGCAATTGCTTTATCTCTTTAATAAAAATTTCTAAGAAATAACGCAGATAATTGAAAAAGGTGTGGAAAATCAATAGTAAAGATATTTCTATTTAGAAAGTGTATTTTTTAAATATTTTGTAGGATTTTCTATGATAAAAAATGTTATAAATTTAAGTATATATGTTTTAAGTAATGAACAAATATTGAGCTTTTATTTCAGTTTTAAGGATTGTGCAATAAATTAGGCTAAACATAGCCTAGTGCTAAAATTTAGAAAGTAGCTACGTGGGAATGATTTACTCAATCAGTGTGTAAGGGAGGGTCGTTCAAACCTTTATTATTTAACTGTCTATTTTTTTAAATTACATACTGTACATAATGAAGGGTTAATGGTTATATTTCTAAAATAATGTAAATCTATTCTTCAATATATATATATTATTTTAGAGCTACAGTAAATTGACTGATAGAAAGGAAGATGCTCAAAGTTGATTAACGGATGATGTAAAAAACTGCTACAGAAACAAGAATAATTTTAATGAAATATAAATAGAACATTGATGGGAACTATTATTTTATTCAGATAGAGCAGTGTTGTTCAAAGCTTCATTATTTAGGTGTTTTTTTTATATACTGTACATAATGAAGGGTTACGGATTATATTTCTAAAAAAATGTATATCTATTCCCAAATAGATTTATATTATTTTAGAGCCACAGTAAAAGAAATAATAGAAAGAAAGAGGCTTAAAATTGATGAAAGTACGATATGAAATATTGCTATAGAAGCAAGAAAATATTTAATGAAATGTAAATTAGAAAACTTTTTATTTTAAAATGTATCCATGGCAGGTAAATAAAAATAATGTAAAAGACTGGAGAAGATGAAAGCAGCAACAGCTTTAAGAAAAACAAAGGGTCCATGCTTCTTCAAAAGAAAATAACATTGTTAAAAAGACTTTAGGAAACTATATAGATAACGTTCACCAAGTTGAACAGAATGAGATTAAGCCAAACTATGTGGAAAGTAGTATTTCCAGATCAGTGTTCCCAGCCTCCCATATATGGATAGCTTTGATCCATTACTTTGTCATGATTAAAATCAATCATGTTTCTAAATTCATAGATATGTCGCAATTATCCTGCGACAAATATTACGAGGGACTACAAAAACCAGTTTAAAATTACTGTACAATATTTCCAAAGAAGTATCAGTTTATTATTTATTACGATATCCACGCATATAATACAAAGATCTCGAAGTCAGTTTAACAATTCTAGAAGCATTTCAATTAATTTAAAGAGTATTATTTAGTATCTTCTATTGAAAACATCAGGACTGAGGATGTTATATTTGAAAACTATATACATAAGCATTAAAAAAGGATTTATAAAACTTTATTCAAAGTTCAATATTAAAAAATATATATATATTAAAAATTGGTCAATCATTTGCAGTTTCCCCTCTATACATACAAGAAGACAGTTAGAGTTATATAAATAGATAGAAAGATTTTTATAGATATATTCCTAATATATTAATGCACTTTCGAAAAAATCATTTACGCATAAACTTTTGAAGTTTAATATGTGAAATGATTCCTGTTATAAATCTTCTTTCACAATTACGTTATTCTAAAATATCACATGCATTGTATTTTAATCATTAATTGAACCGAATTCTCTAAGATTAAATTTATAAATGTTAGTGAATTTATCTTCAACCGTGTTACTTAATATTGCATATTAACTACGGAATAAACTTTAGTCTCGTTATTTTAGAAAATAATGTCAATAGTTTAAAGCAGTTGGAATTATTAAATTTTAAATAATAGCCTAATATTTTTCCGTTCCATTTAATAATAACGTGTAACAAATTTATCGCTTCATTAGGATACAATCTCCGTATTGTTTCATATTAAATAAAGACGTATAGGACATTGTACTGCAATCCTAAAGTTTTATTTACTTACTGATGTGTATACAGAGCATTTAATAAAATACTGGAAAAACTTTAACAGAAATCAGAGCACATAAAAAGTAACACTTTTTGCATAAAAAAGCAGTGTTTATAATTAAAAGTTTTCATTAAAAAACGCACATTATACTGCTTTAATATGATAAGGAATTTATTCAAACTTAAAAAAAATGCGCAAATTTAAAAATTAACTAAAATAATGTATTGCTATGTATTTAAATAGAGCACATAACTTTTGATAGCGCTATTAATTAAAAGAAAATACATGAATGAATATTTCAAACATACAGCAAATTTATTTTAAGCCCCCACATTAGGCACAGAAAAAGATCCGAATGATGATGTAAAGTATATGGGGGCGTTTTTTTCATATATTTAGCTCAAATTTTAACATTTTTACCTGTTTGTTTTGCATAGGATAGCTGAGGATGATCTACAACTGATCTTGATTTTACTTTTTTGATTTTGCTTATATATTTTTTATATTATTATAGTTTCAATTTCAGAATTGGTTTAAACCGGTTTTGAGATTTAAAGTATTTTTTTTTAATCTGAAACCAAAATTGAAAAAGTAAAAACTAGGCCAGTTGTGGATCGTCCTCAGCTATCCTATGCCAAAAAAAAAAAAAAAAAAAAAAAAAAAAAAAAAAAAAAAAAAAAAAATCATGTAAAAATATTAAATTTTGAGCGAGATATTTGAAAAGAACGCCCCATAGACTTTACATTACCATCTTGTCTTTTTCTATGCCGAATGTGGAGCCTTAAGGGTCCATGAAACATCTCGCTAGGTAAAATAAAGAAGTTTTTCGAAATAATTAACATAATGTGTTTTACTTAAAAATAGAGATAGGAAATTTTATTTCTTTAACTTATATAGCCATCAGAAAAAATACAGTTTTATACATAAATTTGTTTTAATGAACTAATCGATTTTTTGCATATTTTTTTCAAAAATCTTTCTTTTTTGTAAACTTAAAAAAAGAACTGTTAAATATAGGATCTGAAAATTCTTTATGGTATCAGAAAGCATATTATTTGAGAATGATAAAAAGCGGTTTTCATTTTGGCTTAAAACAAATAATATTACTAATAATTTATTAAAAAACTTTGGAAATTCAAAGAAAAATTATAATATGCTTTTCATTGTTTAAAAAAATCACTCTGACCTAAATTTTAGATATCTTTAAAGAAACAAGTTAGTTATACAATTGCGAAATTTTCAATTGTATACCTAAAGTAAAATTTTTAAAAAATTATACAAAAGCGTAAAAAGAGCATTTCTAAAAAAGGCAACTATATGTATATAAATATATGTATGTATACACGTAAAGTATAAAATATGTTTTTTAAACCTTACAGCAACATAGTATTTTAGATCCATAATGATTCAGCATCATGACCTTTGAGCTTTATTTTTTATGCTAATAGTTAAAAACTTGGAAATTTGAAACATTTAATGTTCTAAGTGCACTTAATCTATAATTAGAGAAGGTTACAGTAGAGCAAGAGATTATAAAAGTCGATCAATCTCAAAAATTCCGAGGGGAAAATTCTAACTCAAAATTAGTGGATTACTACTCACTTGATAATGTCCTCTTCATTCCTTTCCAGAACCTATGAAATTCATTTTAAAAAGATGTAATTTTCTTCGAACCTTTGATTTTCTTGCATAAATACGGATTAGGTTCTCTTAGAAAGACCCCCAAGGAGATCACTCTCCTTTTGGAAACTATACCCTCATGCTGATAATTATCCGTCATAAACACAACCAATCAACCAATCCTTTAAAAATTGATATGGAGTCCGGTGGATTCCATTTTATTATCCATAAATCATTTTATTTAAAATAGAAAATTCAACTTTCTGCCAAGACGAGGCGAGCTCAGGAATGCTTACTGTTAAAAATCTGTACTTTTTGCAGCACAGTCACCCCAACGCTTTTATAGAAAGCAATTACTTGAATATATTATGAAACATTTTCATTGGTTCGATCAGAGAAATTTATATAAGCGATAGTCTGACTTCACAGAAAAAGCTACAGATTTTTAACAATGTGTCAAAAATTTCTAGTCATATTATCTATCTTAAACCAGCTTACTAGGACCCTCAATATGATAGGATAATTTAATTAACCGTAGGCAGCATCCTTCCTAAATCAATGGAATCAATTTACGATCACAATTTGTACAACTACTAAAAAAATATCTTATTGTATTATCATTTTAAAATAACCCATTATCATTGTATTATCATTGTAAAACAACTCAATTTTCGGATACATGCAACCTACTTTGTGAAACGTAAAAAAAAATGACAGACAATACAGCACTTTTACAAAATTTATTGTACTGTCTCTCACGTTTATTAAAATATTTTTATGAAAGAGTATTTAAATGCTCAGATTGAAAGATTATCTTGATTCCCTGCAGGGTTCTAATTAAGTATACTAAAAAGATATTAACCTTCCTACCCTGTTCAAATTTTACTCAATCTTGATAAAAATATTTCACACCAGAATTGTTATTTAAAATATTTTAATGTATTTAATTGACTTATTTATCTGAATCGTTTATTTGACATTTTTTATGAAAAAGTTCTGGTTCGAATTGTATGAAGCAAATTACAGTTGTGAGTCAATTAGACCCATTCAGGTTAGGAAGGTTAATAGGCCAATCTTTTTGTATTAAATGTTAAGCACAGGAAATCAGACCTTGTTATTTTAATAATAGAAAAATGCTTTAATGCACTTGCATTGTTGCACTAGCATAATAGGAATACATGATTGTCGGTCATGGATACCACAAAAATGCAATGAGGTAATAATGTAAAAACAGGTAATAACGCCAAGTGATAACATTTCTTGCCGTTGTAAAAGAATGTGGGAAAAAGCTGTATGGGTTCTGTACTAAAGGGCACTGAATCAATTGAATCACAATCAACCACTAAAAGTTCCTATGGGTAGATGTTACCGCTGGAAGAAGCACATAAAATTTAATAAATTATCTAAAATTTACGAGGGAAGAACTGTGATGCGTAAACTATAAATTTATTGGGAAGTAATTTCTTTATTATATGTTTTATAGTGTATTAGATATACTTTTAAAAGTTTCCGGAGATTTTGGATATGTTCACCAAGGTAGCTTATAGTTTCAAATATACATATTAATTCGTTCAGTAAGTATACCGACGTAATAATGCTATTAACTGGCTTCATAAATTTGATTGATTATTTTCAGAGATGGGACTACATGCGAAGAAGGTTTCTTTTTCTTTTTTTTTTAAGTTTTTATTTTTCACACAAAAGAGCATTATTGTCATAGTTGTAAACCAAAAAGTATTTAAAGAAATTGTATGTTTTCAATGCTGCTAATTTTTTTCTATCAGAAAAATGAACTATCAAATGTTTATTATTGTATCCATATATTGTAATTAACGGTAGGAACTTTCAGTTTGTCAATTTTTGAAGGCTGTGGATTTTGCATCTGTCGAATTGGACAACTTATCTACCAAAGATAAAACCTTAACGTTGCGTTATTATAACAGGACATCTTATGTACACTTTTCTGGCATAATCACAGTTGTTATTCTACAGTACTCATTTCAAAGAAGCATTCAGAGTACCTTGATGGAACAAAAAAATTTCACGACAAGCTTTCGTAGCAGCTAGATTATCTTTTGACGAGATCCACAGTAAACCTCAAATTTCCTAATAACGCCACATTATGTGTTGCCAATATGCAATAACTGCCACATAATTAACATACCTTTTCTTGTTTCCATAAACAATTATATAAAATTTTGAAATAATTTTCTTTCTTTAATTGCAAGACGCAGATCTACAAAAATTATAAGTGTTTGAAAACTGTTAGAAATTGTATATTAATTCTTATCTTTTTAAGAAGTTTATTCCAGAAATGATATTTTTCCCTTTTGCTTACAGTGTGCTCATCATATTGATTAAAATATGTTACATTGATGTATATAATCTTTTGAAATTGATAATGGCATAAATAAAGTAAATCGAGGTTATTCGAATTATTAATATTTGCAAGGGAGTACAAGTTGGTTTAAAGATGTGTTTCGTTCTACTCAATATAAAAAGATTAATACTCACGATTAATGATATAAATACTCACGTATATATTTTGAATATTTGGGTGCTTTTTTATCATATTTTCTTATCTCTTCTTATCTTAGGTTCCATTAACTATTTGGGATGACAGGTCATGATTTATGTCGAGACTAAATTCGATTGGTGTATGAAAAAATAACACTGGATTTAATTATGTATAAAAAATACAGATATATTAGCTTTTATAACATTAATTCGTTTAAGGCCAAAGGGAAATGAAACAAAACAGACATGTAACTTTTTTATTATGGTATTAAATATAAAGCAAACAATGATAAAAGAACATAAAATATTTTTAAAAAATCAATAAGTTTTTTAAGCAAGATAAAACTAAGTGTAAAATCTTAGTACTCGATTTTTTTTAATAAATTTTAACTCCTACTATAAATTAAAGTATATTTGACTAAAAAATAACAGTTTAGAACAATATTTTCTCAAATAGATTCATAAAAAAATTATGATAATGTACTTACTTCCATAATCTATTCATAAATAATTTACAACTGACACCAAATCACAAAAAAATGACTACCAACTTAACCAACTTACTACCAATATTAGTATACCCTCCTCAAAAATTAAGAATCTTGGACAGATATTGTTTTTATAGAAGGCGTAAAAAAATAACTGTACTCAAATGAGCACAGCAGCCTTAAATGGGCTAAATATGTTTTTGCTTTTTAAATTTAAAAACTGTTTTAGAAGCAATATGAATCAATGTAATACTTAAATTTCATTAAAATTGGGATAAATAAGAGTTTTATTAATCATTCTTTAAACTATCTAAAATTAACTCCGCTTCACATTTATTTCTCATTCTAATGTTATGATAAAGTATTGCTTTTTGCAAGTAAAGCTACGTAATGTCCTAATTTGAAGCTAATATCAAACAGAAGTCTCAAATTAGAAGTACAAATTTAGTCTTTTCCTTTTTCGAATATTCACTTAGCTAAACAGCTTTTGACAAATTGTTATATTTGCAAGAGAAAAGATTTTCTTAGAGAATAACTGTCATTGGATCTTTAAAATAATATAAAAATAAATGTTTTTTTTCAGTTTTTGGTATAGTGTGTAAAGTTTAATTTATAAGAAAATATTTATGAACAATAAAGATTTTTAAAATAAATTTAGATTAAAAAAAAAATTGCACAGTCAAACCCTTTTGTAGTGTACCCGGTATACAATAAACTAACTCAGGACTATAAGAAACGAAAGTTTGGGTACCAGTGTTTTCCTATTGTTTTTAATGCTAATTTATCTCTTTGTAGCAAACCTCCGGAATTATAAGAATCGGCCATAACAATTTTTTTTTTGCCAACAATTCATTTTTTTTAATCTTCTCTCCAAATGTGAAAACAGAACTTTAACTATTAATTCATAAGAAAACGTATGCTGACCAGTGAAACGTGGTGTAAATCAACGATGTGTATGTTTATTAAAAGGAAAAAACAACGACAGTCTTTTTTTTTTTTTTTTTTTTTTACTTTGCAGTTGTGATCCTGCCCACAGTCAGTCATTCCTCATTCCTCATCACAGCTCGAAATGTCTGATAATGAAATTGTAGCAATCTCGATCAGTATAAAGCGAGTTACTAGAAGAAAGTAACTGGCTTCGATTTTTACTTGACGCTAACGTTCTCGCTTCCTGAGCTCGAGATCCCCAGATCAAACACAACCGGCTCCAATCTCCTCATTGGTGACTCCGGTCAAACACGCAACTCTTATCAACATCCAGCGCACATCAATCAACTCACCTCATCATCAACAGATGGCAGTACCAAAACACAAATCTTTCAACGCAAAGCCTGTCTACCACGCATCACACTATGCGTACGACAGCATTCATTCACATATTATACTGCCATCACAGTGCATATTAATATTATACTGCCATCACGAGCCATGATGTCATCAGGCTTCCTCCTTATCATTGTGATATGAATCCAATTGAATTGGCTTGGGCTGCTATTAACCTTTCCACTGCCGCGACCATATATAACCGTTCACTAGGCTGCAAGTTTAACTGCAATTGAAGCTTTATTTAAATTAATATAATTCTACAAATATAATCCAGTTTTAAGATATTAAGTTATAATTGATAACTTCAAGGCTTATAAGCTTATACGTAACAAAAAAAGAAAAAAAAATATACCATGATAGAAAATCCGTCTTTTATCAACATTTAAAATAAATTGCAGAGAAAAAAACATTACAATTTTGTCCTTTTGCTCGGCGGTCAAGGGGTTAAGCGTTATTTTAGAGTGATTACAAAAGTTTAGTATTACCAAATCCGAACTTAATTTACAAACTCTTACAAAACTTACAGTGGAAGCAATTGGAAACATTACAGCACACGAATGGCAGAAATATTGTAAAAAAGTAGAAAGAATTGAAAACGAATATTGGGAAAATGACGGAATTGTAGAACAAAAAGTTGATAATATTTCTTTCACAGTCAGCTCAGACTCTGAAAGTGAGACTGAATTGAACGAAGATATTTTTGGAAATAACGACTCATCAGATTCGAAATTTGCAGGATTTTACATGCAAATTACGCGATTCACAAAAAAAAAAAAAAAAAAAAAAAAAAAAAAGCTACGGAAAGTATTGATGTAGAAAATTGTATTTTATAATCTTAGATATTTATTTATCCTGCACAATCCAAAAAATTAACATTAATATCAATTTTGAGTTAAATAAGCCTTTGAATCCAAAAACTAAGTGATGGAAAAACCCGGTTAGGCCGCTTAAAGGGTTATGTGGCATTGAATATTTGTAATACTAAAATTCAACCAATAATAAGTATTAAAAATGATTTTCCTGATTAGTATAAATATGTATTGGCATGATAGAAAATAAGGCTGCAACAATTTTTAAACATGCCAGCTTTCGTATAGCGGCCAGTCCTAAGCCTGGATAAAATGTGAAGGGAAATTGTTATTTCAATATGATTATATAAAAATTTTATGCATGGATAGAGGAAAAAACTTTTTTTTTTTACTTGGGATAATTAAATATTAAGTCTAAGGGCATGCAAAGAGAGAGAATGCGCCCGAGGCAAAGGTTGAATTTGGCTCCCCCGACCCCAAATTTTTCTTGTGATAGGCTAAAAAATGACTTTAGTAGTATAAATTTGGCGCCCCCTTTCGTACGGTGCTGATTAAGTCAAAAGTGAAATAAAAATTTTACATCAGGGGCTAGCTCCTCCCCTTTTTCAAATGCATTTCTCCTCCTCAGAACTTTCTTTCTGCTATTAGAATCAAAAATAAACTAAAGAAAATATCAAAGTTAACAATCTAAACTACATTTTTGGTAGCAATACCGTAGAAAAAGAAAAACAAACAAACTAATGTTCTCAGCAGTCATTTGTAATTTTTATATTCCCCCCCCCACCCTACTTGTCTTTGTCAAGTGTGTTTTTTAATTTATTTTATTTTTTATATTAATCGTTTTGAAAAACGCCGTCTGGACAATGATTTACACATGAATCTATTTTTTAATACTTCCCCTTCCTTATATGTTTTTTTCTCTCATACAGTAAAATATAAATTAAGAAAAGATCAAAACTGGAGATTTGATCAGAATTTTTAGATGTGACACAGCAGAAAAAAAAAATTACTGCCATTCTGAAACAGCAAGTCGCCCCCCCCTGCCATTGTGATGTGTATTTCTTATTTAACTTATTATATATATATATATATATATTATCCATTTTTTTTTGGAAAAACGCCTTTTGGACTGTGCACAGACAGCTATTTTTTACTATTTGTCTCCCTTCCATTTTCTTCTATCCAATGAGCAGAAAATAAATGAAGAAAAAATCAAAACTGCAGTTCTGAATGACATTTAATGTATTTTAAAAATATTAAATTTTAAGATAATATAAGTTAAAAATTTAAAATGTGCCATTAACCTTTAGAAAAGTACAAAATTTAATTATTATTAAAATGAAACATGTGCTTAAAGCTGTTCCTAAATCCAAAAGACTTCATCACATAAGTTTTGACTTATTTTTTTTTCAGAGGTTTGTTTTCATGAAACTAGTAGGTGTTGTTCAGAAACTACCTAATCCTACTCATTTTCCCGTTTTTTTTTCCTTAAAAAAGATTTTTTAGAAAATAGTGTCAAAGTGAGAGTTTTGAACCAAATTTCTGCTCGAAAAATGAATGACGACTTAAAGAGGGAGAGAAATACGTGTTACTCACGTGATCAAAATCGTTTATAATTCAATAGGTTATTTATTGATCAAAAAATGGAAAACAATTCGATTCTAAATTTCTTCCATAGCCATACTTTCCAAATTTTATATCTCTCCATTGAAAAATGACTTTCTAAATATGTCAAAACGTTTTGCGTTTGTTCAGCAGAGCAGAGCAGTTCAGAATTGCCATAATAAAGTAAATTAGTATTGCATATGTATTTCATTATGGAATTGCTATTACAACTCGAGATATAATTCATTTATCGGGAATTTGGTGTTGTTGCGATGAGAAATTTATTTTTTTAAGAAATTAATTAAATTGTATGTATATATTACTTCACTTTGCAGATTCCATCCATTTTTGAAATAACATTTTTGTATTTTTTTTGTATTTTTTTTTTTTTTTTTTGAATACTAGTTCATCCTTGGTAAGTTCAGAAAAGCAAAAAACAAAATTTAACTTTTTATTGTTCTGCGTAATTATTTCTTTAATTATTTAAAAAAATAGTATTTAACAAGTTTTTACCTCAGAGGCTATTAATGCCTGAGAGCTTATGTGCCCGTCCGTTCTGTATGTACGTATCTGCGTAAAGCGATAACTCATGATAAAAATGTTCAATGCACTTGAAAATTTGCATATATGTATATTCTGATAATGTCCTTCCCTGATTAGTTTTGAAATTCATTTGATATGTATGAGAGGGGGAAGAGGGCCTCATGCCCCTCCCCTTAATTTACATAAATGGGTTTTTCATGCGGAATTATCAATTTTCGCTCAAAATTTGGATAAAGGATCATTCTGATGATGTACCTCCGTAATTAGTATTAGGTGTTCACTTGGTAAGTATAGAGAGGGGGAACGGGGGCTAATGGATCTTCCCTTCACTGATATAAATGGGTTTTTCATGCAGAATTATCAGTTTTTATTTATATCATAAAGCATATTCCTGATTAGTTTAAGGATTTCAATGATTAAGTATAAAACGGGGAAATTGAGGGAGCTGTCCTCCCCACCCTTAATTTATTTTTTGAGCGGAATTAACCCTTGAAAATATAAGGCAGCAATGTACAATTAGTATGCGTAGCCTGTGAGCCCAATGCCATCAGTTTAACTGGGCAATATTCTTTTTATTAATAAAATATACTGAAAGCAAAATATTTATCTTTATTATCGTAATAATATAAAAGTAACAATTTATATAAAAGTTAAGAATAAGTTTTAATGTTTAATGTAACTGTAGAATAACGACAATTTAGAAGTATATGCCTTTTTTGCAAAAAAATTTGGACCAAGCCAAATTTCACTGGTTTTTGAACAGACTTGGTTTCGTCGAGGAAATTATATTCATACAGGATGACTCAAGCGGGGCTGAATATTTTGATCCGTGAAGACTAGAAAAAGTGAAATCAATAGTGGCTTCGTACGGAAAAAATAAGTTAGGCCCGGTCCGATACTTCATGAAAAAAGTAAAGCCAGGAACCGGCCCTGCCCAAATGCTGTTAATGAAAATCAGGCCGTGGCCCGGCGTTCATTCTCCCAGATTAAATAATTTCCCTTTTAAGTCAATAAGATACAAATTAACAGCGCCAAAAGGTCGCACACCTGGGAAATATGGCAACTTACGCGTTTCTCTTTTACGGCGCAGCGTAGGAACGAAAATTCAACTCTCCAGTATGAAAGAAATGGAATCGTCTTACGCTACGTCACGTATGATTGACAGGTCTCTTTTCCTGCTGGGACTATAATACCGCTCGTCAGAGGTCCGTAATACATCATTCTCCCTGAGGAGATACTCTTGTAGCGATCTCGATCAGTATAAAGCGGGTTACTAGTAAAAAGTAACTGGCTTGGCCTTTTGCTTGACGCTAACATTCTCGCTTCCTGATCACGAGATTCCCATATCAAATACAACCGGCGCCAATCTCCTCAAAATCATATATGGAAATCTGACTGTTGAAGAGATAGTGGAAGAAATCAAAATGAACCATTCTGAAATTGATGATTCTGCATCTCAAGCTGATGAAGAGGGGCACATAAAAGGCGAAATCCCCACCATCTCCGATGCTACAGAAGCAATCATTGAAATTAATCAGTTCTTTGTTTACACACAAACAGTGGGAGATAAAGTGTTCGAGTGATTCGATGTATTTTACAAACATGTTTTTGAAACCGGTATCACATAAGAAGAAGATAACCGATTTTTTCTGTGTCACAACGGTTAACAAGAATTAAAGTTAAAATGAATTTATTTCCCTTTCTCTATATTTTCTGCTAATTTGATTAGTTTTATATCAGTTTAACGTAATCTACTATAGCCAAATTAATTCATTAATGATACGTTTTAATAGATTTTATCATTTTTTAAGACATCATTAATGAATGCTTATAGCAACTAGACATGAGTTGTACATTTTGTAACGCTAAAATTTTTCTTAATGGTTCGGATACGGCGAACACTTGAAGTTATACTGGGGTTCAACTGTATTTATTAATATATTTTAAATATATTTTAAAAGCAGTATATAATTTTCATCTGAGTAAAAATAACTTTCGCGCGACAGTATTGAAATTATTTGCACTGTAAAAAATACATGCAGTATAAAACTAACAGCTGGTGAGTCAGTATACAACAGTAAAATTAACAATAATAAATAGTAAAATTAGCAAATAATGTAGAATTAAACAGTAATATATCGTTTAATTCATCCATGCGATTGTTTATATTATTATTACTTATTTAATTGTTTTAAACTGACTACACAGAATCCAGTATTATAAAGTAAAATCATTTTTTTTTCTTCTTTTCTTTAATGCGTTATTGGTTTTATGTTATTGTTCTTTTTTTCCGAATTACTTTTTCATCAGTCTGTATCCCAAAATTTTTGTTATTCGATTTAAATGGGAGTAATAAATTATTTTTTACGTTCTTCTCGAGTTTTTTAAAGTACATTTTCAAAAGTTATTTCACATTCTTTTGCTCATGCATAATTTATATATAAAATTTTGAAAATAATGAAAAAATGTAATCTTAAAATTTATGTACAAAAATCCGAAGTTTTGCTTTTTCTTTGGATATTATTTTTATGTACACAAATCAAATTCAGTATAGTCATAAATCATGATTTGTCATTCCAAATAGTTAAAGGGATTTATAATGTCCCATGTGTTCAAAATACTTTTTCCGCAAGTATGAACGGTGGTTAAAAAAAATATTAGTAAAATAAAAAATGAAATAATGTTTGGTATTATCTGCTGGATTTATTCTAACCAGAATAAGAATTACAATAAATGTACAGACCTAAATTTCTATATCTATTATTATGCGGTATAAAAACACTTTCGAAATTCAAGCAAACATTTCACCTATTTAAAATTATTGAAATATATTAATATAAATATTTATATATCCTTTTTGTATAGATATATTAAAAAGATCTTTTTATTTTAAAATGTTCTCTAGTCTTATTATAGGCACTCTTAAAGTTATGGATCTGTGAAATATCTGCAGATTGAGAAAACGTGTAATAAAACATTAATCGAATAATAATGTCTGCATTATTGGTCCATTTAAAGAACTTATCTATCATTTACACTTCAAATTTTAAATTGTTTCGAGTAAATAAGTTCAATTTTCAGTTTTCTATTTAATGGGAAGTGCATATTTGATTTATTGTAAGAATTTTCGATTTAGTTTATGACATAGCTTTAAAAATTAAAAAAAACTAGTATATTATGAATTGTTATAGAATTTGAAATAATATGCTGTTGACCAGTTTCTAACTGTATGGACAATATACTAATCGTATCAAGATAGTAATTGTTATCTCTACAACTCTAATTTTTACTATTAAATATCTTTTGATAAAACTTAAAATTTTAATTTAAAATGTTACTCACATTTAGTACCTTAGTACTCATATTGCTGCGATAAAATCACAACACCTACGGTGAGAAAAAATACTTAATTCAAAGCAGTAAAACGTATATGAAAAAAAAAAAAAAAAAACAACATTTTAATTTTTCTATCTTCGAATAAGAAAAAAGACTGTTGCCACAAAATACATCAAAATTTTGTTTTTCTCAATTTCTTTTTACATGAGACAATCACATACGAGCGTGCAAATAAAACAAAGTATTAAAATGTCAATTCAACTCAATGTTTCTTTTCTCTTTTTCCCTTTTTTCTACACCGTTCATTGCTGGTCGCGTGATTCCCTAACACTAACTATAAAAATTTAAAACCTTATTATTCGTTTTAAATGAACGTTTTCAAAACTATTTCCTGAATGAATTGAAAAAAAAATAATTAGCCGTAGAGAATGTTAAACATCAATGGCAATCCAGGTAATAGTTTCAATTTTCTAAGTGAAGGGCATAAGATTGTTGTTAACTCTCAAACCATTTGGAGTAAGTTAAGAATTTTCTCTCTAATAGCGGTTTAATTATTAGAATTACAATACAAAATATTTAAACGTATATTTGAAGAGCAAGGCTTTTCTTATTCTAATTCATTGAAAAGTTTATCAGCCACACAAATTAAATTGAAATTTTTTTATTTTTTTTTCAAAAATTATTAACTTTTTTCAAAATTATCCGAATTGTTTTTATTTTTATTCCTATATGTTTTTTAAATAATTATGTTGTTGTCATAAAAATAGAGTCTAATTCCTGTGTAATATCATTAAATTTTTTTTACCAAATTCATAAGCTGTATTTTTATTTAATAGACGAAAAAGTAAATATTCTTATGAAATCTGCAATTTTTATATTATTTTTACAATACTTAAAAAATAATTAAATAATTTATTTTTGGTTATATTAAGGTAATTGGATATAATTATTAACAATTTTAATCTTTAACTTTGCAAAAATGAAAACAATGAATTAAATAATTAAATTTTTATGTGACATTTTAATAACATTTATTTATCAATTAGTAGTTTTAAATTTTAATATTGAAAAACAAAATCATATTTATTAACATTTTGTAATAATAAATGGCAGTTTTATACTTTAACATTAAAAAATTGGAAAAAAAAATAATTTTAATATTACAAAGATTTAATATATATATGTATATGTGTGTATGTGTGTGTGTGTTTATATATTTATGTATTTATCATACATTTAATGACATTTTGCAATAATAAGTAGCATTATTTTATACTTTAACATTAAAGAAAGAAAATAATAACTAAATCCTTAATTTGTATGCTTAATAAATCACAGGTTAAGTCACATTTCAATGACATTTTGCATAATAATTAGCTGTTTTAAATTTTAACATTTTAAAATGAAAGAAAAAATAAATTAAACCACTTATTTTAAAATGAAAAAAAAAGTTAAACCACTTATCTGTATGTTTAAATTACAGTTTATTATATTTTTTCATAAAAATTAACAGTTTCAAACTTAAAACATAAAAAAATATGAAAAAATTCGGAATTAAACTACCTATGTTTATGTCATATTTTAATTACATTTTAGATCTATTAGTTTTAAACTTTAACTACTCAAAGACGAAAAAGATCTTGAACGCATGCACACACACCTTAAAATATTAAGAATGATATTTTGAGACACAAAGAAAGATAACTCTCTTTTTGAAGCTAAAATTCTTTTACTTTTTATTCACATTACTAGAAAATAGTATTGAGTTACTGACAACGTGGTATCCACTGTTTGATGGGATATTGCTTCCGCTGTATTTCGAAGAATTCCTAAAATCTCTCTTGTACTAGTAACAAATAAAATGCCTATTCAGGAATGCATTTTTCTTTTACGAATTTTTTCTCTCCTGCAATACGTCATTCGTATACTAAATTTTTATTCCCGTTTATAAAGTCTTATATAAGTGGCTGCCAGTCCCGAAATGTCATTGGTATGTAGGGAAATGGTATTCCTAGTTTCATAACGATAGAAAACCAATAGAACGGTCCTTCAGTTTTCAGAGATTCTGTCTCGTTTAAGTCGTAATTGTTTCTTTTTTTTAAATCTTTTTACTTAATACAAAAAAGGTAGATGGTTCAAAATTTCGAGAATCTTGGCTGAATATAAGAAACATAAAATGCTTAGATTTTTAATGCAGTATTTATGCATACAAAAATGTATGTCGACATTAAAAAATGAAATTTCGAATACGCTAACTCATTTTGAATGATAATGATATTTTAGATTTAATGTACTGTGGTAAATAAAAAATATGTAAAATAGTCTATATAAAAATGATATTCAGTATGTATGTAATTTTATATTTGTGCAGGGTGTCTCACAAACATAGCGGAAAATTTTTAAGATCATGAAGTTTTAACGTAATACGTATTGAGTAATGTATTGCATACCATGTCCATAAACGTCAAAATAAAGATCTAGCGGAGGTAAAAGAATGGAATAAATACAGAAGAGCGATTAACAGGAAACATGTATTAAACGCCATGAGTAGAAATGGCCTACACTGTAAAAAAAAAAAATTCTGTAAAGGTACTAAACATTTTCTAGGAAACTGGGATTCCAAGAACTTTTCATGTAATGGTAACAGGAAAAACCCATGTAACCGATTCTAAAACTTGAATTTTTGCTGTTACCGTTACAGGAAAAGTTCTAGGAATCCCAGTTTCCAAGAAAAAGTTTAGTACCTTTAGAGAATTTTTTTTACAGCGTACGAGATAAATAAAGTTCATGATGTTCAACATATGCTCATTGTTTGCACTATCATATGCCAAACATGCTTGACACAGGCAGAGCATTCATTGCCGGATACGGTCAACCACACTGAAACATCGGGTGTTTCATTGCATGTAGAAGCGATACAGAGTCAGAGTTGCTTTGATATACATTGCAGATTCAACAGGCCCGTGGGCATGCAGCGTGGAGGCTTTCCACAGAAATAAATCAAGACTGGATAAATCAGCGAGTGCTCGTGCAGAACACTACCTGGCGGTGAACTATGACGCTCCCGGTATGTGCTTCTATGCAACATTCAATCCGGATTTTTTTTAAAATCTTTTTAAAAAATTTATTTTTTTTAAATATAAATATTTTTGCTTCAGTGTTTTTAAAACATTCATTAGAATATGCTAAATAAAACTCTGCATGTATTTTTAGTTGTGTGTGTTTTTACATTCAATGGGATTTTTTTGTCTCTCATGTACATTAAAAAATGAACTAAATTTATCAAACTCTCAATTAAAATATATAAAAAAATAGCTATAAACTTGAATTTAAAACCCATTCACAGAAATATTAAATACACCGTGGAGAACAAATAAAAAAAAATCAAACAATTGATCTATATTACCAAAAAAGGCTTAGTATTATTCTAATAAACAAGCTGTATTATTATGAAGAGAGAGAAAGATCATTTAAAGTTCTCATTTGTAAAGGTAATTGCGCTGGATCTATTAAAAAAATTACAATATCTCACGGTACAGTACTCGTATAGGCAAAAATGATATTGAGGAATCTTTCTGTCCATATCAAAAAAGAATATTGATATTATAAACAATTTCAAGATACTGCGTCCTATTAAGCCAATCATTTGCAACAGCATATAATGTAAATACGAGAATTAACACATTCATCGCGACAGAAAACACTATGTAATATGTGGCGCTTAGTATTTTTTATATGCGTTTTATCATCCTGAACATTTGCAGAATGTTTTTTGAAAACAGCTGCATGGTGCTACCGCTATTTACTTCCACTAATAAAAGTCAATTTAACACATGTTGATAGAATATTTTGTTAGCTTACAAAATATTTTTTAAAAGAAATGCAGCCATTTTTTTAAGGAAAAATAATGTTTCACAGTTTAGCAAATTCAAAAAATGCACAGAACGTAAATTATATTACCAGAAATATCTCTATATAAAACTAAATAAACATCGTAACCAATGTAGAAGAGAGCTTGATAGAAAAAAATGAATAATAGATTCGCAAAACTGATATAGAAAGCAAATTTCACAAATATTTAATGGTCAAGAAACTTAATAAAATAAACATGAAATATGTGCAACAAGTTATTTCACGGTCGCATGGAAGCCTAATCTCGGACACCACATTAAAAAAAAACATTAACAGTAATCACAACGTAAAATAAATAAGCCAGTCTGACAATTATCTACACCTTGAACTCATATATAATTGTACAAAAATTCCAAAATTTGTGTACATTGAAGTATGGAAATATTTGAAAAGTAGACGCGCTATCTAAAAAAATTTTAAACTAGATTGAAAATGAGGGCACTTAACAAATAGAATTACCACGTCGAAAACTCAGCTTGCCCTTTAGAATAATAGTGCAGTCTTGCAGATCAATCCAGTAACTGCTCGTGTTTAAATAGTATTAGTTCAATGTTTATAATACAATTTTGTAATTCTACTTTTCAACATAAATATCTGTAACCTGTTATAAAAAATAAAGAATCTTACAGTTAATTTAGGTTTTATTTGCCTTACTGTAGAATGTGCTTCGTCAAATCATATTGGCCATAAAACAGAATAAAAGTAAATAATAAAAATAAAAAAAACAAATAAACTGCTCAAAACAATTAGAGGAGCACATGGTTTTAACCAAATTACACAAATTCTTACACCTATAAGCAATGTAAAATAAACCATCACAATTTAAAGCCTAGCAGGAAACAGAACAAGAAAAGTTCAAATGCAATTCACCGCTTTAACTGGGTAATTAGGTTTCTCAGCTTATTATTTTTAAAAAATAGTGACTTGAAAGTGTCTGAATAACGTGGTTTACCAGAATCCAAGGCATGGCGTATTATACTCAGACTTGAATCCTGGAAAACACAACCAAGTGTAACGGACTCTGTTAAAGTAGCCGTTAGTGTATGTGGTGTTTTGCCGTTAGCAAGACTGTGGAAACGATTGCAAGAAACATAGAATGTTAAACGTCAACCAGAGCAAGGTCGGTCACGCGCTACTACAGCACTGATGACCAGTTCTGTTAACATCTCGTCGAAAAAAAACAATTCTATTCAGGTGGAAAGACAGTTATTTTTGCAAAGCAAAATAGTACGGAATAGGCTTCATCAGGAAATCTCTATCCACGCCAATGGTCTGCATTCCGTTGACTTCAAAGCAAACTACGGCCTTTTTTGCGTTTTTTATATATTGCGCATTGATATGCCTGTACTATCCATTTTATGCCAATATATGGCTGTCTAGCACGGTTTCATTAACTTCTTTGCTTGCTGCCCTATTTTTTTTAGCAGTATAATTTCGATTTCGTAGCATATTAAAAGTTTAAATTCACAGAATAGAGTTATTTGAGTGTGTGTGTCTGACTGGCAATCCTGCATTTCTAGAACAAATTTGGGGTTTTCCAACAGATGCCAACTACAGAGTTCTTCAGTTATGCTTGCTCTTGTCTTCTAATATCACAGAAATTACCTAATAGATACGATAAAAAGAGCGGTTTACATTACATGAGTGTCGGAATGTTTTATGGCGTAGTAAAATATATCAAAATATTAATTTTTGAGTGAAGGGAGGGTTTAATTATGAAACTCATATTAATATATGTAAGATTTAATTATGTAGCATGGTTTATTCCAATTATGGCGTCTTTGATCAAATCAATAAACTCTCTAACATTTATTATTTTGTTTAATGTGAACACATCAGATATAAAAGCGAAATTCACAGATCAAGAAACACAAGTACTTTACACATTGAAAATTTGAAAAAAAGTATTCTTTATTTTTCCATTATTATAAGTAATTAAATCAAAAATTATTAAAACTCAACACTGATTATCACATTAAAATACTGATTAAAACTCAATCAATGTTTATATTATTCAGCTTTCTATTATTATTTGAAAATTTCAATTAATTAATGTTTTGCGTGCGCGTTCTTTCCACAGTATTTTTTCAATCTTCTCTATTCCAAAACTCGGAAACAATGAGGATGAAACCGGGAACACCGGACAAATCTAATAGCATATTATACAAATTAAAGGCATCGCTCTAAATGAGCATAAGTTACTTCCATTAGACTAGGTGTTTATTTGCTTACAACAAGGAAACCCTTCAAAGCTGCTCTACTGTTCAGCACGAAGTGGTGTAGATTTTACATCATAAAATTATCGGATGGCCCTTGGGGACTCGAGCTTAATACTTGAATGAAATTAAATATTGCATTGATTGAAGTTATTGTGCAATAAAAAAAGTTGGTAATTAGGAAGGAAAATTTTAAAATAAAAAAAATTAGTTGGCAAAAAGACATTTAGCGAATAAGCTAGCTGAAACTGTTTTGTAGAAGAATCTTTATTGTCAACAGTACGGGCAGATTATGTGATTTAGATCATGCTCATTTGAAACAGCAATATTGTATAACTTATATGTGTTTTTTGTAAATATCATCCAAAATTGTTAATGTAAGAGAATAAGGTTCGAAATGCGTTTCAGATATAGTAAGTATTACCTTTACGAAAAAAAAAATTAAAAAAAAATGAAAAAGAATGAAAATAAATGGACTCGTAAACTTGTCAAAACACAAAAAAATCATCGTGGTGAATTGGAAATGACACTATACCGAATAAATCCTTTATAATAAAAATTGCACCATGAATTAAAATTCAGAGATTAAAGTAATCAATTTCATAAAATAGTGTGCTTTATTTTACTTGAGAGTCATTAAGTGTTTTAATTAATAAGCGTATTCATTATTTTAGCCAAATCATTTTATCTGTACAAATTAACCTATACAAAACAAAACTAGTATTTGTAGACTAAATTATTGTAAATTACGATAGAAAAAATTTCAAAAGCATTACATTTCATAAAGTTTATAATATTAAATCTAACTGTCAGCAAAGCTGGGTTTTTTTTTTTTTTTCGATTTTTAGATGTTTGCTGAAAATGTAATAACGCTTACTTCCTGAATAATAAACATTGTAAGTTTGTGAAAAGCTTGTTTCATGACTGAAGAAAACATGTTTTATTCTTTTCGCTTCGATTCATTTTATGTTTTTCTCATGTAATGCGCACAGAGGTTATTTTACGCTGACTGATTTTTTCCATTCTTATACTATTTGTTGCGATATCTTGTTACAATAAACCTGTTATATATATATTTGTATTGCAAAAGCAAACTATTTTGGATCTATATTATCGTAAAATAATAATTACTCGTAATGAGAGATATTTTGATTCAATAATTTTTGGGAATTAAATTTTAACTTCTCACGTAATCAGTTATTGAATCATAAATAAAATTATTAAATAACTAATAGTCCGGGTGCTACGCATCAGAAAACTGCAAATCGTGATAAGAATATACCGCTTGGTGAGTATATACTTTATGATAATACAATGAATATTAGAGGGGGAGGCATCTCGTAAAGTCGTCGGAATTCAAGATGGCGACCGTTATTCAAAATGGCGTCATTTTCTGAATTTTCTTAATATGCGTATTATGAATGTGCATTTCACGTCGATTTCGATGTTTCAAAGTCAAATTTTCGTTTTTGACACCTTCCAACATTATTTAAAAGTGTATGAATTCAATTTATCTGTCTGTTTGTCTGTCTGTCCGCCTGTCCTTCCATGCTCTAGGTCGCTTAAATATACCCAGATTGCCATGTAAATTTTATATGTTATATGAAGTTTATAATTACATATTCTGTGTAAAAAATAAAGCATATAGCTTTTATGGTCCATTTACAGGGCACTCAAAGTATTTATGAATTGTCTAGCCGTTAGTCTGGCCCTACTATTTTTTGATTAAATTTACTCGGATTTCCGTGTAATTTATATATGTGCTATCTCTATATGTAACTGAAAGAAATGGTATGCTGCAAAATGTTCTAAATCGAAAATATAGAGTGTTGAATTTATAGTTCGTTTACAGGCACACTCAAAATAATTCTCTTACATTTTGGTCTATTGGCGAAAATACTTTTTAGAGTGTTTTACTGATGTTAAACTGTTTGAAACATATTGAAATTAAAAGATATCACTGAAGTGCAGTACGAGAGACTTGCTGTACAGTATGGTGAGCGTAGAATTTTTAGTTCATTTACAAGCTTTCAAAAAAGAATACGTTTACAGTGCTGTCCATAACCATAATGTTGGGTATGTGCTTTTTAATTTATAATATGCTTTTTTAAACTTTGCCAAATAGGAACGAATTGCAAAATGCCATGTGATTATTTTTTGGTTTGAAATGCAATTTATAAATGCACATTGTAATTACGATGATTAATCACCAACCAAAATGAGATTAATCAAAAGTGATCCAAAATTTCAATTTGAATTTATTTTCCTTTCTTTTTGTTTCGATTCCTAACTCTTCTCGCAAACTCATTTCTTTCTGATCACCCTAATTATGTACGTTAATTATCAATCTATCTAAAAGATCTGTTTGATGCAGATATTAATTTACCAGACGTACATCGTGCATTTTTATCGGGACATTTTGTGAAGAAAAACAAACAAACTCTTCTCAGCTATGGTCATATAACAAGCGCATGAACAAAAAAAAAAAAAAACCGCTGTTCTCAGAGGAAAAAGAGATGCAGTATTGCAGGATCCATCGACATTTATACGTTGGATGGTATCTGGACCAGAAATCTGTATTTCATATAAGAGTTTGAGTCTAACATTCAAGCAAACCCCAAGATAGAAATCGATACCATCATGAACAATATCACTTATTTCAAATTAAATTTTTCTATAACGTGCTATGGTTCAAGCACTCTATAGCGTACTAAAGGAATTAGGGAACCCATTTTTAGAAGATGGTGAGGACTTGCTTGTAATCGAAAGCAGAGTTATTGTTCATAAGGATATTAATGAACCAATTTATTCAGCTGAGTCAACTGGTATTGATCAATTCCACAGATTCATTAAGGGACGCCCAGTAACACAATTTTCATCAATAATTCAACCTTTAAGAAAAACAAAATTCCAATGTTTAGTACTCCGGCGAAAAACATAAACAATAAAAATACAGTTTTGAAGGTTTTAAAAACAGACGTCCAGTTGTTTTCCAGGCTTTTAATAGTTATACAGAATCGTCAGTTAGACTTGCAATTTTTTTTGCAACAATATGAATATCAACCATTTCTATCTGCATTTTCTAGTAACAGGGAATTTAGACCTAGCCATAAGAGTGATTTACCACATATTTTAGAGGAAACTGTTGGGAAAAATGGCAAAGTTTTTCCAGGGACATGTGATGCTTTAATGTATGTTGAGCCAGTTCTTACTAACATTTTAAAGCCTCAACAAACTTCAAACACATTTAATGATTACTACATTAACACATTTTATCCTCACTTACGCAACGACATTGAGAGTTTTATATGTCAAATAATAGGTTTGGGATAGATATATTACACCAAGTTTTAAAGGAGAAACAAGAGAGAAGAGGGGTGCGGGGACCAGATGACAAGTGCAACCACATGTTAGATTTCTTAAAAATTTGCAAATAACAAGGAAGAGATTTTTAATCAACTTCGGACGCCAGCAATAAATACCATAAAAATACACAAGCTTTAATATAACCACTTCAGGAGAAGAAGTTAAATTGGGAATAAGTTAAATTTGCTGCTGTAAATTCCTTAATTGGAATGCCTTGCACTGGTCACGAAGAAGCTGATTCAAGAATAATACTGTATTTCAAAGACATGGTTGAAAAAGGACTGAAAAATATTGTTATACGCTCTATATACACTGATGTATTAGTTTTAGCTATTGCATATTATTTTATCATTTCAGATAAATTCCTAGAAAATATTTGAGTTGCATTCGTAACAGGGAAAAAGTACAAATTTATTCCTGCTCATACCATAGTTGCAGCAGTTGGACGAGAAAAGGCTTTACTAGAATTGCATGCTTTCATGGAATGCGACTGCATTCCGGGTTCCACAGGAAGACCAAAAAGGCAAATAGGAAAACGTGGATTCCATTTAAAGAAACTACTGCTGCATTTTTATACCTATCAAAACCACAAACTTCCATTCCTGAAAATCTTTTACATCTTTTAGAAATTTTTGTAGTATCGTTGTACTGTTCAACAAGCAATAGCATAAGTGTCTATAATGCAAGATAGGAATAGTTTATGGCGAAAAATCGTTCTTTTGAACATCATCCGCCAACCAAGGGTGCACTTCAACAATATATTTTACGCAGTGCTTTCCAACTTGGACACATTTGGGGACAAGCAGATCAGCGTGAAATACGTCCACCCTCTCCAAACAAATGGGAATGGTGGTTGGATAATTTATCATTGAAAAATAATGGTTGGAGTTGCCAGAGATTTCAGAGTCTTATGAAGAATTAATAAAATGTAAATGTAAAATATGTAAAAATGAATGTGTCTGTAGAAAAGTTGGACTTTCTTGCACATTATTGTGCAATTCCAAAAACGAATGTGAAAAATATGATTATACCAAGTGAAGTTTCTATATTCTACAGCTTTATATGTAACATTATTATTTTAATATATTGTGTAAGTAATGTGTTGATAAAATAGTATTTTTATTATTTATACATTCCTTTAATTTTTCTACTGTAAATGACAAAAAATATTTTAATAATTGTCCTATTTTCATTTTAGGTACATTTTTAGTGTTATAAAGAAAATTTTTGAGTTATAAAAAATGGAAATTAAACATCAGAAATAGGCTTGTAAGCTCAATATAAAAGGAATAAAACTGCAGAAGATTTTAGATAACAGTCGTCATTTTGAATTTCTATAAATTTATACGATGCCTCAAATTCTTATATGTATTTTATAAATATACGATAGATATTCACTATTCCGGATATCCTTATCATAAAATGAAGTTTTGTCCCTCCTAGCATCTCCACTAATAATACTTGAATTAGACGTGATCTTTATAAAATTTATATACAAATTACAAAAGCATATTTTCTTGTTTTAGTGTGTCACTTTTAAATAAACGATAAATTTGCACACCTTATTACTTAGTAAGTATTTGGTAGTTCATTGCAGTATTAACATTGATGAAGATCAAATTGAATGGGTTTTAAAGAGTATAACATCATTAAAACACATTGCAAACGATTTCGCCGCATACACAATATTGTAATGTTATTTTTTAGCACCGTGTAAACGGACTATAAAATCTATACACTTTATATTTTACTCCAAACATGTTATTACAAACTTTATACAACATATAAAATTTGCCTGGCTATTTGATTACATTTAAGCGAGCTAGAGCATGGAAAATCAAATTCTTACACTATTTTATATAATGTTGGAAAGAGTTAAAAACGAAAATTTGACTTTAAAAATATCGAAATCGACGTGAAATGCAAATTTATATTGCGCATATTAGCAGAATTCAGAAAAAAAAGGCCATTTTGAATAACGGCCGCCATCTTGAATTCCGACGACTTTACGAGATGCCTCCCCCTCTAATATCCATTGTATTATCATAAAGTACGTACTCACCAAGTGGTATATTCTTATCACGATTTGCAGTTTTCGCCTTATTTTTGTCGCGTAGCACTCGGACTATAAAGAGATATTTTAAAAATAATTTTAAATTTTAAAAATCAAGACTGAATGATAAATTTCATTTACGTTACAAAACAACCAAATAACCATAATTCATAAATTCTAACAAAAAAAAACACTATAGACTAATGCCTTTAGCTGCATAACTGCAGAACTAACCGCGTATGTATATACATATGTAAAAATATTTTGTATAAATGTTTTCCATACAAGCACTATACAGTGGTGGTCAAAAGTTTCTGGTCAGTTAGTTTCTTTGATTTATTTACCAGAAGTTTTCAGCGAAGAAGAAGCACAATTGTTTCAAAATTTAGGAATATGTAAATGTCCTCTGACCACGTGCTCATTTTGATTAGATACAAAGGATACTTCATGGAAAGGAGCATAATTCGAAATTCGTGTGCGCAAAAGTTTCCGGCCATTCATCATTCCTTTGTTTTCTCTATCGTAAAGGGTTTTTTGGTCGTGTTTATGAATGAATCAAAGTGAATAGTATATTTTCAATAGAAAAATGAAAAGTTTAACAATTATTGTTCGTAAATGACTGATCAGGTTGACTCTAAAGCGCCAATTTTCTCGAGATATTGCGGCAAAATTATCGATCGGTAAAATAGACTATAAACGATATTAAAAAATTATATAAAGATGTTATGACCTTCAGGACTTTCTGATGTTCGGATGACCCCAGAAAATGATTATTTTTGTAGAGGGAATTATCAGGGGAAAAACAGTTGATGACTCGCATTAAAATTCCTTTGCAATATACCGCAATTTACGGAATGTAAATAATGCTTAAACAAGTCAGTCTGTCGTATCAAGATACTGACGTGATGCATAACTTTATGAAAGAGTCGGTGTTAAAAAAATTTCTGAGGAAAAAATAAATTCCAACGTAGCTAACTGGCATTTCCCAAGAAACATAATGTCTGGTGAAGTGAAAACTGAAAAAAAAAAATATATTTTTCCATCAATCGTATTTAAAACTTTTTTAGGAGTGATGACAGACACTACGTCCGATGACCTCACTACAAAAGATATGATTCGACACATGTTTTTTTTTACAATGAAGCATGGCGGAAAACACGTTATAATGTGGGGAGTAATTTATTCAAAAAGTATTGGTCCGTTATTTGAAATCATCCTCAAAATGAATGTTGTGATGTATAAGGATATCCTGCGAGAGTATTTTCTGCCTTATTAGAGGAAAAATTATGGTCGCAACTAATTGTTTTAACATGATAACGACTTAATAAATGTATGAAAGTTCGACAAGCAATGGCATTTGCACAAAACATTTCCGCTTTTGAAATGGCCAGTCCAAAGAACCGACATTAATCCAACAGAAAATCTTCAGAAATAAGTTGGTAAACGCGTTCGGAACTATAATTTTTCCAACTCAGCTAAAATTTCCAAAAAATGCAAGAAGTGCGAAAGAAAACGTACAATGCCTTTTGGCCGGTCGATCTTCAAACGTTGGTTGGTTCAATGTTACATTTCTGCGTCGCAGTACTTATTACTAAGATATGGTGATAAAATACTATTTGTAATTGTTTTTGATCACCGTTATTTTCTATTACAATACCATTTTTTTCTAAACTTTCGAAGGTGACCGGAAACTTTTGAGCACATGCGTTTTACTTTGCACTTAATTTTCTCAATTAAATGTATTGATATTTATATGTTATTCCATAAATAAGTTCCTAACTATTATGTCAATAAAATGTATAAGTATCATTTTGAAATTCCTCTTCAAATGCGTATACATACAAATTAATTACAAAAATTTTGCTGGCCAGAAACTTTTGACCGCCACTGTACATACATGCAACTATTACTATTTTGTACTGGAAGAACATAATTGTGAAAGATCATGTTAGTATAAATGGCGCTCCGCGCCATATACACTACAAATCGATCTCACAGAGGATGAGATAGAGAGAGAGAGAGAGAGAACATAATTGTGTAAATCACGTTTGTACTATGGACAAAATTATTGTGTTTGCTTTAAAAACAGACACCAAATTTGAGTACAAAATTACTTTTGTGTGTTTGTTTTTATTTAAAGTTATTACAGTATAAGAATTTGCAGTTTCTTTACATTTTCGTAATTATTTTGAATCACTGATATAGGAAAGTGTTTCAAGCAAACGTGAAAATTTTCATGCGGTGTTATAAGATGAGATGAAATGAAAAGTTGTATTGTTAGAGCAAAATACAACTTACAAATGAAATTTCGCAAGAAATTCAAAATTGCTACATTGTACCGAAGTAGGAATGAATGCACTTTTTTATTATTTTTTAATACATTTTTTTTATTATTGGCTAATATTTGTAGCTTATCACATGATTAAAAATTTGGGAAAATTATCACATCATTAAAAAATCTCACTTCTTAGTCAATGATATATCTAATAATCCTTATTTTACAGGCATTTGGAAATCTTTAATTATTATTTTTGATTTTTGGCCCCCTAGAGGGGTGAGAGGTTGTGATTTCGAAGCTGGTAGACGGGAAGTGCTGGGTTCGAACCCAATCAGCCTAACCGTTCGAAATTTTCCGTGGTTTTTGTGTGAGCTTTGGCTAAACTTACGTAAATACGGGTTAATTTCCCTTAGAAACATCCCCACGGTGGGCTCTCCCTGGGGTCTATATTCCTCATACAGATAATCGGCTGTCATAAATAACAATTTTTTTTAGTTTAGATTGTTCATTCTCCAGTAGATGTCTCTACTTAACTTTGTTTACTTCTAACACGCTCCTTCTCTCTGTACATATACGGATAATTATACAGATAGCAGTATTTATGTTGCGAGAAAATGTATCGATAAACTTCTTTCTCTCGGCAAGATCATTTTTGCTATTTGTCCAAGGCGCCCTATAGAGCGCCCTCTCTTTCAGTCATTGAATTTTGGGAGAGGTTAATGTTCGTCCTATGAATTTAACGTCATTTTTAATATTTTGAAATTAAGACAATTTATTTTTTATCGGCTACCTGTATTTAAAATTTCCTATACATTAATAAACACATTTGCCTGGAAAGCGGTGCGTTTTGTATATTTCAGCGACAGCTTTATTAGCTAGTATTGATGCTGCGGTTATTTCTTTTCTTTTGCGGTTTCGCTTTTAAAAATTGTATAAACAGGAAAACCTTTTAAAATTATAGTTCCTTCACTCTTATTTTCTTATCCCATAATAAAATGCACTAAACAGCAGTAATGCCTTAAAATGTCAACGCATGCTTTAATGAACTAGAAGATTTTTTGAGTAATCACAAAAATAACATTTCATTGTGTTTATTTATGTACAGGGTGATCAGAAAGTCAGTATACATTTAATAAATTAATAATTCACTGAATAATGTAGGTAGAGAGGTAAAAATTGACGCACATGCTTGGAATGACATGGGGTTTTATTTAACAAAAAATAAATAAAAAGTTCAAAAAATGGCCGACAGATGGCGCTGCACAGCAAAACGTCAGTGACGCTGCCTGAGAATAGTGTATAAAAGGCGCTGTAAATGAGACAGAGAATCAGATGCACCAGCAATCGCAGCATGTTGACGTTACCAGAGAAGGCATTGTTAGTGAAGCTCTACTATCAGAAAGGGGAATCTGCTACTGCAGCTTTATGATCCTATCGCCATACGAAGGGTACTCGAACGGGTAAAGGTCCTATGACAATTGCAGCTGTGAAGAGAATGATGTCGAAGTTCGAAGCCACAGGTTGTTTAGACGATGGATCCCGTAGTGCCGACCGACCACAAGTGCTAATGTTGCTCAGACTGTTCAGGACGAAATGGAGGTTGTAGCGGGTTCGTCTACGCATGGAGAAGTGAGTGCTCGTGATGTTGCACGTCGCACTGGCATTCCATACAGTACTGTTTGGGCAGCACTAAGGCGTACCCTCCGATACTATCCGTTCAAAATCCAGCGGCATCATGAACTGCTACCCGGCGATTTTGAGCAGCGAAGAGCATTTGCGGTGTGGGCGTTTCAAAAGATGGCGGAAGAAGACGATTGGTTGTCTAACGTGTTATGGACCGACGAAGCCCATTTCACACTCCGAGGGTCTGTCAGCACCCACAACTGCAGAATTTGGGCTACCGAAAATTCCAGAACTTTCGTGCAAACTCCATTGCACGACGAGAAAGTCACTGTGTGGTGTGGATTTACCACATCTACCGTTATCGGGCCTTTTTTCTTCCAGGAAAGTCGTGATTCTGGTTTTGTAACTGTTTCCGTGACGGGTGAGAGATACGCCGATATGTTACAAAATCATATCATCCCTAGCCTGGCTGATAAACATCTGCTGGAAACTACGATTTTTATACAGGATGGCGCTCCACCCCATATTCATAGACGTGTGAAAGATCTCTTGCACACTTCGTTTGGTGATGATCTCGTGCTGAGCCGCCATTTTCCTCATGCGTGGCCTCCCAGGTCCCCAGATCTCACTCCGTGTGATTTTTGGCTCTGGGGTTACATGAAGTCGAAAGTCTACCGCGATCGACCGACATCAATAGGGATGCTAAAAGACAACATCCTACGGCAATTTCGCAACATAACTTCAGATATGCTGTACAGTGCTGTGCACAACATTGTCCCTCGACTACAGCTATTGTTGAGGAATGACGGTGGACATGTTGAGCATTTGGTCTGAAGAACATCGTCTTTGCTTTGTCGTAATTTGTTATGCTAATTAATGATTTTCTTATCACATGAAGCGCCATCTGTCGGCCATTTTTTGAACTTTTTATTTATTTTTTGTTAAACAAAACCCCATGTCATTCCAAGCATGTGTGTCAATTTTTACCTCTCTACCTACATTATTCAGTGAATTATTAATTTATCAAATGTATACTGACTTTCTGATCACCCTGTACATGCTCAAAAAATTCTCACTTTTTTAACTGCGTGACACTGTAATGTAGAGTATTGCATGTGACTGCGCGTCTTATTATTTGCGCTATATTAGTAAAATATTACTTATATAACACTAAATCATCTCTTCTTGTTGTAATATAGTATACGTCATTTCCACCAGAATGTTATAAAAATGACATTCAATTATAGATCATGTTAAAACAAGTTAACACAAATCTAGGGAACCAATTCCAGAAGAAACTATTGCAGGTTGTCTTGCTGATACGAATACATTTACAAACATAAAATTTTTAAAATTTTACTTAATATTTTAGGAAAAATATTTCTGCGAATTAAAATGTAATTTAATGCAAATTCAAATGTTTGATAAGTTAATTAAGACATTATTTCGCCTAAAATTCAATTATTTTTAGCGCAATTTATTGGAAAGTTCAGCATACAATTCATAATGCTCTAGTAGAAAATGTTTAAAATCATTTATTAAAAGCATAGGTCTAGAGAACATCCTTTTGTACTTTAAATTGTTGATACGTTTGAAAATCCGTAACATGACATTGATGTATTGCTTCCATTGAATTTATAACAAAACAATCTGATAAGTCAGAAATTAGTTTTATAAAGTGCAAAGAATTTCAATAAAAAGGATACAAGGATTAGGAAAATAAATTTATGAAACAAGTATTTTTTCTGACCGTAAAAAAACACAAATAGATGAATCGAAAAGACAATAAAAAGAATACTGCCCAGTTAAACTGATGGCATTGAGCTCACAGGCTACAAATACTAATTGTACATTAAAGCCTTATATTTTCAAGGGTTAATTCCGTTCGAAAAAAAAATTAAGAAGGGGAAACAGCTCTCCCCTTTCCTCTTTTTTTATACTTAATCATTGAACCTCCTATACTATCAAAGACATGCTTTATCATATAAAAAATCTATATCCAAAATTCAGAGCAAATTAGATAATTCTTAATAAAAACCCATTTAGCATTTATATAATTTAAAAGGAGTTATCCCCTTCTTTTATACTTAACCATTAAACTTCCAAAACTATTCAGAGATTTGAACGAAATCTGAAAATTCTGCTTGAAAAACCTATTTATATAAATTAAGAGGGGGGGGAGGCATTAGAACCCCTGTTGCCCCTATTTATACTTATTCAATGAACACCTAATATCAGTCACGGAATCGCCTCATCAGAATGATCCTAATCTAAATTTTGAACGAAAACTTAATTCTGCATGAAAATCCCATTTATATCAACTAACGGGGGGGGGCATTAGAACCCCTGTTCCCCCTATTTATACTTATTCAATGAATACCTAATAACAGCCACGGAATCGCCTCATCAGAATGATCCTAATCTAAATTTTGAACGAAAACTTAATTCTGCATGAAAATCTCATTTATATCAACTAACGGGGGGGGGTGCATTAGAACCCCCTGTTCCCCCTATTTATACTTATTTAATGAACACCTAATAACAGTCACGGAATCGCCTCATCAGAATGATCCTAATCTAAATTTTGAACGAAAACTTAATTCTGCATGAAAATCCCATTTATATCAACTAACGGGGGGGGGGGCATTAGAACCCCTCTTCCCCCTATTTATACTTATTCAATGAACACCTAATAACAGTCACGGAATCGCCTCATCAGAATGATCCTAATCTAAATTTTGAACGAAAACTTAATTCTGCATGAAAATCCCATTTATATCAACTAACGGGTGGGGGGGATTAGAACCCTTGTTCCCCCTATTTATACTTATTCAATGAACACCTAATAACAGTCACGGAATCGCCTCATCAGAATGATCCTAATCTAAATTTTGAAAACTTAATTCTGCATGAAAATCCCATTTATATCAACTAACGGGGGACATGAGCCCCCCGTTCCCCCTCTTATACATATCGAATGAACTTCAAAAACTAATCAGGGAAGCGCCTTGTTAGGATATACCTACATACAAAATTTTAAGAGGATCGGATATTTTTATCATGAGTTATCGCGTTACGCACATACGCACATACATACAGAACGGGCGGGCACATAAGCTCTCAGGCTATGATAGCCTGTGAGCTAAAAAGGCTAATTAAGAGATTTCTGACAGAAGTTGATGTATTGTTTATTCCCTTTAGATCCATGAAAATTATTTCTCACCAAAAAAGTTTATTAAATATTTGTAGAAATACGTAATATATTTACATTGTTTACCATGCTTGTATGCCATATCTAGATGTTTCTTTCATGGGCATTAAAAGAGTTGTCTATGTCAATCAGTTTAGCAAATTTGTAATTGCAATTATGTGCCACTTAATTGCAAATAAATTGTATGTAACTAAATAGAGTTATAATTACATGCCGTTTTCTTTTAGAGCTGTGACTGGAACCGCTCTACATTGTATTACATTACGAAATATCTGTGCGTGGAAGTGGATAATTAGTTACATGCAGTTAAATTATAACTATATTACAGACTTCGTTACAGATTTCGTACAGACTCAGGTTTTCGAGGGTTGTTTGTAAAGCTAACTTCTATGTTCATATATTTAAGGATAGGAGGTTGATCGTTCTGTGTGATAAAAGGGATAAAAAACTTTTCGCATACTGAATATTAAAAATACTTCTGGCTTAACTGAATACATTGTTTAAAGAATCTTAACTTCCGTCTTTTTAGGCTCCTTGTGGCTTTTAGGATGCTATAAAAGTTTCGAAGTAGATATGCTGCCCTTCGTTTCAGTTTGTAAATCAATCACAATATTAGCTCAAATGACATCAAAGCCTGAGAGCTTATGTGCCCGCCCTATTTGTATGTATGTGTATACGTATGTATGTGTGCATGTAACGCGAAAACTGATGATAAAAATATGAGATTTACTTGAAATTTTGAGTACAGTTTTATTCTGATAAGGCGCTTCACTTCTTTCGATAAATATAGAGGGGGGAACGGGGGCTGATAGCCCTGACCTTAATTTATATAAATGGGTTTTTCATGCGGATGAAACAGATTTCAATAAAGTTTTAGATATAAGATCCTTATGATGAGGCGTTTCCATGATCAGTTTTGGGAGTTCATTGAATTAGTATAAGGATGGGGGAACGGGGGCTAATCTCCCCCTTAATTTAGGTATATGGGTTTCTCGTGCAGAAATATCAAAAAATATATATTTCATTCTATGTATTTATAAAAATATAACAAGTATAATAATTTGAGGCATAGAAGTCATATATGCACCACATTGGCGTGATTTTTTGCTGACTCCGATTCATCGAAAACTTTGTTTTCAAATACCTGTTACATATATATATTTACTTATATTTTATTGTTTTAAAAATGAGATAATGATAAATAAAAAAGAAGTTTAAATAACAATTATCAATCAAAACTAATTATATCCTTTTAAAAAAGAATAAAATAAGAAAATAAATAGTTTATTACTAAATAAACAACAAAAGTCTAAATTAACATGTGAGGCATAAATTTGCCTTTCTGTTGCAGTCGTGCAAATGTAGTACGTACATGGCATCTGATCCTATTTTACAAACAAATTAATCATGAATGCTATTAGTTTAAACTAATACTTCGTAAAAAGATTATGTTTTCTTAAACTGTCTGTATTATGCCATGACCTAGTTTTAAGATACCTCAATATTTGCAAAATGGTGCTAGAATCTCTGGAAAAATCCTTAATTTGCTTCTGAATGAACATAGGAGAACAATCTCCAGAAATATCTAAATCAGCTTTGTCGTCCTTGATGAGAGTTCAACACTACGTGCTTTTTCTACTTTTCTGTTTTTGAAAAATAATTTAAAAATCACTCTGCATGTTGAAAATAACTTGGTGTTAAAATTATTTAGCTTTAAGTGCTCTCATGTGTGTAACATGTGAAATAGACACACTCATAGCTCAATACCAATGTCAGAAATCTCACTGATTACAAAGATGTGTTTTGATAATTATCAAAGGTATTTTTCCTTATATAAGTTGTTTTAAACAGTATTCAGGTTACACACATTGATATTGTCAATTCTATTTTTTATTGGTACTGCATCCTTCGTACTAAAATTTGCCTTTTTTTATTAGGATAGGGTTTTTGTTGTATTATAAATAAGGTTTTGAGTTGTTAGCTTTTATAAGTTCATATTGAAAATTTTGGTAGGAAATGATATGTGTCTGTGTATTTTTATTTACTTTTTTTAATATTTTGATTAAAAACATATACATACATTTTATAAATTATTTAGTACTTTTCGGCTGAAATTCAGTTTCCATCATTAGGAAATATTTCTTTTAAATAACAAATTACAGGCTGAAAATACGAATAAAATTTTGCAAAATGTATAATTTTAATTTGTAACATCTGTGTTATTATTATTTTGTTGTATTTTAACTAGGGCTGTGAGCTGTGACTTCTATAAATTTCATAATGTGCATTATGAGAGAAAATAATAAATTTCTGTTTATTTACTTATTTATTTTTGCTTTTTTAAATATTATAATTTAAATATTATATGCATATACATTTCATTTAAATTTCCCAGTTTTTTCTTGCTGAAATTTTATGCCCGTCGTTAGGGAATATATATTTTTAAATGATGAATATTTTCTGCGATGGCCACCAAGTTGCAGGCCGAAAAAATGAAGGAAATTAAATAAAATGTATAATTTTAATGTTTAACATCTATATTATTATTATTATATTTCAATTTAATTAAGTCTGTAAGCTGTAAGGTTTATAAAGCTCATATTGCATATCTAAAGAGAAAATAACATGCTGCTGTTTATTTTCTTCCCTTTTTAAATATTAGAATTTTAAACAGCTCTTATTTACAAAAAATGAAAGATTATACCTTGAAAAGTTACAAGTGGACAACACATATAACTGTTTAAAGGCCACATGATTAATTTTATACATATTTCATTCCGTTGAAAGTCATTTGTATACAAAGTGATTTTACTATCCAAATAACATTTTGAACAACATAAGAAGATAGAAAATAAAATATCTTTTCCTCAGAATGACATGTAATTTATTGAAACAAGAAGTCTAAAGTAGCAGAAGATAAATAAAATATTTACTGCATCTGATGCTTAAATTCGATTAAATTCGGTTTTTTTGTACTTTAATGCATCTCTAATATTTACCTTAGAACTGAAAGAAATATGAATTTCCTATCACCATGAAAATATGCATTAAATAATATTTAATTTTAGAAAACAAATTTAAAAAATATTTTAAAAATATGAAATATTGCATTCCGTTGAAGAAGAACATGACCCTCTTTACCTTCGATGATTTAGAAAAAATGCAACATATTATATGATGGAAAAAAATTGTTATGGACTTCCATTAGGGTTAAAAGATATTGAAAATATATTTTGTTATTGTTTAAATGTGGTTTAACATTAATGCGATTTGTGATTTTACATGTTCTCAAAAGCATAATACCCGATTAAAAATATATAAAATGATGATTGAAATGTCAATGATTTTTAGATATACGTAATATATTTTTTAAGAGCTTTGCGAATATTTTTAGACAATGAAGAATTTTAAACAACTAGAAACCATTAAATAAATATCGTGTAGAACAGATTATTTTACTGAAATTTAATTTTTATTAATAATTTTTTAAATCTCTAAAATTTTTAGAAATATGAATTTTTTTCTTCGATTTTTCATCCAGATTCATTTAAATATATTACATAAAAATTTGCATCGATTTTTAGATGTACGCGAATTTACATTTAATGTATTCTTTTTTTTCGCGTGTATATTAAAAAATAAGAGAAACGCAACAAACTCTGAATTTAAATCTTTTTTTTTTCAAAATAACTATTAAAAATGTTATATCTATATAAATAAATATTAAATTCAGAGCCGTAAGTACCACTTTTTCTAGATTCAATAAAATATAAATTTAGTTTCTAAAGAGAAAAAGGATCGATGAATTTTATCTAAGACCTATTTTTCGTTTACGAAATACCATTTTGTTTAATAATAAATATTCTCTGACGATGCCCGAGAAATTGTAAACCTAAAATACGAAGAAAACTAAATAAAATGTATATTTTTAAACGTATAACATGTATGTTATTATTATTTAGTTGCAGTTTAATTAGGTCTGTGACTTTATAAAGTTAATATTGTGTATTCTGAGAGAAATAAATACATTTAATTTTTTTTAATATTATGATTTTAAACCAAAACAGCTACTAATAACATTGAAAATGTACAGATTGAACACGACAGTTTAAAAGCCATATGACTACATTTATACATTTACTGATTCAGTTCAAAGCAATTTGTATATAAAATGGGGATTTTATTAACCGGATAACATATTACAGAGCTTAAGAAGATGGAAAATAAAATACCTTTTCCATGGAATGACATGTAATTTGTTGAAACAAGAAGTAGTTCTAAAGTAGCTGAAGATAAGAAAAATAAGTAATGCAACTGATTTTTAAATTTGATACGTTTAGTTTTTCAGTGCACTTTAATGTATCACTAATATTCTTCTTAGTAATAAAAGATAATACAAATTTACGTTTGTCATGTAAATCGCATGAAGTAATCTTTAGTTATGTAAAGGCCTAAAAATATTTTTAAAAGCATAAAATCTTGCGCTGTATTGAACAGAAATATAATCCTCAATATCTTTGATGGTTGAGAAAATATGCATCCTTTTATATAATGGAAAATAAATTTCTGTAGACTTCTAGTAGGATTACAAGAAACAGAAAGCATATTTTGTATTTAAGTGAAATTAAACATTCATGCGTTTTGTTGTATTACTTTCTACGAAATGCATAATATCCGATTAAAGTAATATAAAACAATGAAAGTAATTTCAGTCATGTGCAGATTTACAAAAACGTGTTGTTTAAGAGCTTTGCGACTGTTGTTATTCAAAGGAGAATTTTAAAGAAGTCGATGCTATTAAAATTTAATTAAATTTTTGAGTGAAGATAATTTAAATCTTCAGCTTATTGTTATTTATGTTATTACTTACTGTTAATTTATGTTTTCGAAAAAATTTTAATAGTACGAATATAATTACGAAATAGGAAACCATAGGTCCGAAACGTTTTCCAAAAGACATAGCCGCCATTAATATTTAGCATCCAAAATTTCAAATAAACATAAAAAACGGAAAAATTGGTCGATTGATTTGCGGTTTTTACCAAAACTTTTTTATGTCGGTATTGTTTTGAAAATAAATTATAAAGATAAATTTCAACAAATGCCGATAGAGGGCGCTTTAGATTTTGGAGTATCGAACAATTAATTTTTGCTGTTAAACTTAAATAAGACTTAAACTGTAAGACTTCAGCTAAAAATCTGAATTTTAGATTTTTAGCTTTTCAGCTAAAAATCTGAATAGCTGTGAGTGATTAAGTAGCACAAACTGAACTGTGTTCTGATTGTTCATATTTCAAATAATTATAAAAAACGGAAAAATTGGTTGATTCGTTTGTGATTTTCACTAAAACTAAATCAGTATTTTCTTAAAAATAAATTTTAAAAATAATTTTCACAAAATGCCGATATAGGGAACCTTAGACTTTGGAGTAGCTTACACTATTTTTAAACATTATTTTTTTAAAATCTCATTAAATGCTTTCAAATGCTTAGACTGAAATTTTGAGCTCTAATTCTGAATCGTCGGGCGTGTTTAGGTACCTCAAAATTGAATTCAAGGAGGGGGTAAGGGTAAATTTCAACTCCTGAACACACTTCAGTTTGGGCTTCTTAACGCCTCCCAACGATTCAGAATTTGAGCTTAAAATTTAAGTTTAAATCTAAGCTTCCGAAGATATTTAATAAGCTTTTGCAAGGATTTAATTAGTTACAAAAAATATTGGTTAAAATAAGTTGTTGATTACTCTGAAGCTTAAGGCGCCTCTAATGGAATTTTTGAAATTTCTCTTTAAAATTAATTTTCAAGAAGATACTCACTTAAAGTATAGTTTTATTTTAAACCGCAAACGAATCGACCAATTTTTTCGTTTTCTATAATTATTTGAAATTTGAACCTTCCCCCTCTCACCTTGAATACAGTTCAGTTTGCGCTACTTAACTATTCCCTACTTTTCAGATTTTGAGCTCAAAATTAAAATTTAAGTCAAAGCTTCCGAGAACATTCAATGAGATGCCAAAAAATAACAGCAAAAAATCGTTCGTTGCGCCAAAGTCAAAACTGCCCTCTATCGGATTTTTTTTGAAATTTTTCTTTATAATTTATTTTTAAGAAAATAAAGAATAGTTTTAGTGAAATTCGCAAATCAATCAACCAATTTTTCCGTTTTTTATGATTATTTGAAGTTTTGGACCCTAAACTTCAATAGCGGCTATCTAATTCGGAAAACGTTTGGGACCCTTGGTTTCCCATTTAATATTGTTTGTCTTCATGTAAACTATCACCCTTCTTTTTTGTAAGAACAATTTAGAATCACCCTGTATTTTACAACAAGATGTTGTTTAAAATTTAAAAACTTTCATTTGATTTTCATTTTTATTTTCAGGCATAATATACTTTTAATGACGTTGCAGCTTTTAATATTTAGATGTTGAAAACTTGCTTAACATTGTTAGTCAATTTTTGTGAATTAAGTAAAGTAACATTTTTAAATAAACTTACGGTAGGAGGTATTCTTTCTATATACATTTTGTAGGAACTTTACAGTCTTTTTACACTAAGAAAAAAATATATATATGCACACAATTATCAGAAAAATATTAAAAATATAATGTCATATGTGTAAAATAAACTAAACTCCTTTAAAAATTATATTAACCGTAATGTTTGAATATAAGAATTTCTCCATGATACAAGAAAAGAAAATGATTTATGAACATGGTACGACGAGGTTAACTAGAAGATAGGGATATTATAAACAAAAATAAATTTGAACCTAATGAATATAAAAAATAACTAGTATTTTTATGCAAAAATTCAGATAAATTACAAAGATTAGTTTGTTTTCCTATTACATAAAATCTCCTCAAAATGTATATCGATTTATAAACGAGCATATATATGTAAAGAATAATTGCAGGCAACATTTATGTGAAATAACGAATAATGTGGAAGCAGATCTTCATGATTAAATATGTAGCTAACAACATTTATCCTTATGTCAGAAATGTTATCTATTAAAGTATGCACTATAACAAAATTAGATTTCTCGATTCGCAAATAAATTTTAGACTGAATTTGCATAGAAATTAAATCTTAAGTAAGAGGAACGCATTAATGTAATATTCATATCTGAAATTTCGCTTTATTGAAGAAACCATTTTAAATATTCGGCCTAACATTTATTGGAAGATGTATTTTAAGGAAGTCCATGAAACATAAATTTTCAAATTAAAAAAAAAGCATAGCATGATTTTTTTCTTCTTAGAATTAATTAAAACTATGTTTCTATCTTAATTTTAAGAAGAAATAGTAATTTTTTCGTTTTAGCGTGTTTTCAAAGTATAGCTTTCGAACAATGGTTGTCATAGAAACAATTTCATGTGAAAATGCGTTTTCTATAAAGAGGGTTTCACCATTTTTCCTATTTAAATTGTTATAAGTCAATAATCGTTAAAAATAAATAGTTCAAACTTGGAACATGTCTTTTTCAATTGTTTTAATTTTAATTCAGTAAATGTGAAAAAAAAACTTTTGAAAATAAGATTTTTTATAAATTACATAAGGTTTTCTTTTCACAGAAAATATTTTTAATTTTTATTTAAATTAATATTTTGGAAAAACCTAAATAAAAATATTCAAAAATAATTTTTGGACTGCATTAAGACTTAAAATATCATAACGGTGTTCTAAATAAACACGTTATAATGTTGTTAAATGTAATTTAAGAAAATAACAATGTACAAATATATTGAAAAAAAAATCAGTTAATAACTTTCATTTTTTTTTAAATTGCCTAAATGTATATAAATTTATAAACTTGCATATTTATGTACAGAATAGTTGCAGACAATATTTGAGTAAAATTTCGAATAAGCTGGAAGACGATCTTCATGATTAAATATGTAGCTAGCAATGTTAATCCTTACAACATCTTAGAAATGTTTTCTATAAAAGCATGCACTACACCAAAATTAGATTTCTCGATTATGAAATAAACTTTAAACTGAATTTGCATAGAAATTAAATCTTAAGCAGGCGGAACGCATTAATGTAACATTTAAGTCTGAAATTTCGTTGTATTAAAGAAATCATTTTAAATATTCAACCTAACAATTTTCGAATATGTTCGGGAATCAAAAATCTTCAAATTTTCAAAAAAAAAAAAAAAAAAAACTTTTATTGCATTTTTTTCTTTTTAGAAGTAGTTTAAACTATGTTTCTATCTTAATTGGAAGAAGAAATAGTAATTTTTTCATTTTAGCGTGTTTACAAAGTATAACTTTCAAACAGTGGTTGTCATAGAAACAATTTCAGGTGAAAATGCGTTTTTCATAAAGAGGCGTTTCACTATTTCTCCTATTTAAATAGTTAAAAGTCAAGAATTGTTAAAAATAAATAGTTCAAACTTGCAATATGTCTTTTTCGATTTGTTTAATTTTGATTCGGTAAATTCGGTAAATTCGGTAAAAAAGAATCTTTTGAAAATATGATTTCTTATAAGTTACATATATATTTTTTCACATTAATTTTTTTAATTTTTTATATTAATATTTTTTGAAAATGCTGAATCAAAAGAAAAACTGATATGTTCTTTTTATTTAAATGAAAAAAAAAAGAAAAAAAAACAGAAATTTTACATTTATTATCTCGATATATAATCCTTTTAAATTACACCCCTTTTTAAAAAATTTAAATTTTATTTTTAAGTAAAATTATGAAAAGTTTATCACGTGATTTTGTTTAAAAATAGTATGGCTAACCATCACGAACAATTTCAGAATTTTATCTCAATAAATAAAAAAATACTCAAAAATATTTCCCGGTAACCTTTAAGACTTTAAAAATCATTAAGGTGTTTTGAATAAACACGACATAATGCTGTTAAATGGTTTTAAAAAATAATTTATAGTACAATTATATTGCAAAAAAAGAAAAAAAATACAATTATTAACTTTTTAAAAGAAAAAAATCACACAAAAATATTTAAAAGGTTGCTCAAATTTATATATTCGAATATAATTAATTTTTGGTGAGTGAGATAGTTTTTAAGTAATATTTTAATACCTAAGTAATAATTCAATAAACTTAATTTATACGGAAATTATTTGTAAAAATTATACACGGCGGTTAACTAGAAGTAATGAATGATATTATAAAAAATAATAAATTTGTATATAAAAATATTCTTAAATGGAATGCAGATAAATTATAAAGATTAGTTTGTTTTATCACATGAAATCTCAATAATATATATATATATTTATGAACTAGCATATTTAAGCATATAATAATTGCAGAAAATATTTGAGTGAAATCTATACATATAATAACAGTAACTAATAACAACAGTAGGACCCGGTGTGTCTGTACATTGAAGATAATTGACAAAAATGGAGTCAGGGCGATAAAAGAAAACCAATGAAACACAAAAAATTTTTTTTTGAATTTTTTGTCTGTCTGTCTGTCTGTTTGTTCGAGGTTATCTTCGTAACTACTGAATGGATTTTTATGCGGTTTTCACTAATGAAGAATGCACACTCCCGGGCAGTGTATAGGCTTTGTTTCATCAAAATCGGACAACAGACAAAAAAGTAACAAAAAGAAACAAAAGAAACTATTAGGTGCGCTGCTCACGTTTTTTAGTACATAACGTTTTTTAGTACATATAAAATCCAATAGATGTCACTGTGCGATTTTAAAACGCGCTATCGTTATGTTTTCGCCAGTCTACTTAAGTATGAGAAAGTTTCAAGCTGGCTGTCGTTCCATGTGGTTTAGTCGGTAGAACGTCAGTGCGCCATACTGATGGCCCGGGTTCGATTCCCAGCATGGAATTTTTTTTCACTATGTTGGCATTAACGCCTATAAGCAATTAAAAGAATTTGAAATATTGTATTCAAGGCGAATTTTCTCTCTGGGAAAATTTCCTTGCATTAATATGTCAGTGTAATTTTTTTTTCGATTTAATTTTTTTTTTCGAAACTTTGTTTTTCTTAAAAAATTACAGTAAATATTTGATATTTCCCAACGTTTTTTGAATGATCGACTTGCTTTTTTTTTTTTTTTAATGTATGTCTGAACCTTATCTAACTACTTCTTCAAGATTTCTTTAGATAAACCGACCAGCGTAGCGGGCGAAGGCCGCTAGTTCCAAATAAACTAGAAGCAGGATCTTTATGATCAAATACGTAGCTCACGATTTAAATCCTTACAGCATGCTAGAAATGTTTTGTATTAAATTACGCAATACACCTACATTAGATTTCTCGATTATGCAATAAACATTATTCTGAATTTACATAGAAATTAAATAAGTAGGCGGAACACATTAACCTAATATTCATATCAGAAATTCCAACTTTATTCAAGAAATCGTTCTTAATATTCGGCAAATTGCATTTTAGATGATGTATTTTAAAAGGGTCCGAGACACAAAAATTATTGAATTTTATAAAAACCTGCATTGTGTTTTTTTTTTCTTCTTAAAATGGAGTTTAAATTATGTTTCAATCTTATTCGAAACATGAATTTTTTTTTTCTCGTTTTAGTATGTTTTCAAAATTTAGCTTTCACACAATGGTTCTCATAGACTTAAACTAGTATAAAAAATAGTTTTTTCTTCATGTTTAACTTTTTCACCATTTCTCCTGTTTAAAATGTTTTAAGTTTTAAGCAGTTAAAATAAATAGTTAAAGGTTAGAGCATGTCTTTTTCAACTGTTTTACTCTAACTTCGGTTAAGAAAATTTGACAATAAAATATTTACTTTTGAAAATATGATTTTTTATGTTTAATTTTTACTTCAAATATTTTAAATTTTTATTCACAGAAATATTTTTGAAATGCTGAATCAAAAATAAAGCTTACCTGTTTTTGATTTTTTAAATGAGAAAAAAAAAATGCAATTTTACAACAAATATCCCGAGTTATAAATTACACCTTTTTTTAAATATTTTAATTAAAAAGATAATAAAATTATGAGTTTTATCACTTAATTTTGTTTTCAAATAATATAGCGAATCATCACGAAAAATTTCAAAATTTTTATACAAAAAGTAAAAATTATTTAAAAGTATACCCTGGACAACCTTAAGAATTTAAAGATATTTACATTGTTTTCAAGAAATGCGATATAATGTTGTTAAAATTTATTAAAAAAATTATTGTACAAATACATTACAAAAAAAAAAAAAAAAAAAAAAAAAAAAAAAAAATGCAATTAATAATTTTTTCTGAAAAATCACTCACATTTTTCTTAATGCTCAATTTTATATTTTAGAGTCTAATTAATTGATGGTGAGTAAAGTAATATTTTAATTAATTTCATTTATGGAAATAATTTATGAAAATTTTACGCAATTGTTTACTAGAAGCAATAGATGATATTATAAAAAATAATATATTCATATTTTATGATTACATAAAATATATCAAGCATTCCTTGCATAAAAATTCAGATAAATTACAAAGATTAATTTGTTTATTGTATGAAAGCTTCATAAAAAATATATAAATTTATAAACAAGCATATTTATGTACAGAATAATTTCAGGAAGCATTTGAGTGAAATAAGCTGCAAGCAGATCTTTATGATAAAATATGTAGCTCACAATGTAATTCCTTACAACAAGCTGGAAATATTTTCTATTAAAGTACGCACTACACCAAAATTAGATTTCTCGATTATGAAATAAACTTTAGTCTGAATTTGCATAGAAATTAAATCTTAAGTAGGCGGAACGCATTAACGCAATATTCATGCCAGAAATATTCGCTATGGTATATTCAAGAAATTATTTTTGATATTTGGATAATAGTTTTTGAAAAATGTATTTAAAGACTCCAAAATATATGCTGTGTTCTATAGTAACAGGTTATAATGTTTTTAAAAATGTAATTTTTTAAAAAATATTTAAAAAATGTATTGCTAAAAATACGCTTAAAAACTTTGCACTTTTGCACGTATTTGTACATAAAATAATTGTACATAAAAACACTGCAATTTTTATTACATGAAAATTGTGATAAATTAGGAAGATGAATTTGTTTTATTACATAAAATCTAAAAAAATATATGTACATTTATAAACTATAAAATTTATGCACAGAATAATTGCAGGAAACATTTGAGTGAAATTACAAGCTGGAAGCAGGTCTTTATGATCAAATATGTAGCTCACAATGTAATCCTTACAACATGCTGGAAATGTTTTCTATTAAAGTACCGAACGCACCAAAATTATATTACGTGATTATGGAATAAACTTTAGTCTGAATTTGCATAGAAATTAAATCAGAAATAGGCGGAAATCATTAACGAAATATTCATGTCAGAAATGTTCGCTATTCAAGAAATCATTTTGATATTTGGTCCATAGTTTTCCGAAGATTTATTTTAAGGTTTTTAAATAATTACTATTCTGACTAGCGATATTCGTTATAGTGATGTTAAATGTTATTTTAAAAAATAAGTTATTATAAAAATATATTGCGAAACAAATCTAATAAAAAACTTTTCTTCAAAATATTTGTACATAAAATAATTGTATGTAAAAATTGTTGTACATAGAAACATAACAAATATTGTTACATGAAAATTTACATAAATTGCAAAGATTAGTTTGTTTTATTACACGAAATGTCCATAAAATATACACAATTTTATAAACTACCATATTTATGCACAGAATAATTTCTGGTAACATTTGAGTGAAATTCCAAATAAGATATAAATAAAATCCCATAAGCAGATCTTTATTATCAAATATGTAGCTAACAATGTAAATCCTTACAATAAGCTGAAAATATTTTCTATTAAAGTACGCACCACACCAAAATTAGGTTTCTCGATTATGAAATAAACTTTAGTCTGAATTTGCATAGAAATTAAATCTTAAGTAGGTGGAACGCATTAACGCAACATTCATGTCAGAAATGTTCGCTATGGTTTATTCAAGAAATCATTTTTGATATTTGGCTCACAGTTTTTAAAGATTTTAAAATAATTAAAGTGTTCTGAAGTAACCTGGTATACTGTTGTTAAATGCTATTTAAATATATATATATATATATATATATATATATTTAAATATATACCGGGTGTCCTGAAAAGGACTGAACGATTTTAAAAATCAATAACTTGCAAACTTTTACAGATATTTAAAAAATTCTTGCACGAAAATCTTCTAAAAGGTCAAAAGTTTTTTTCCTGCGATTCTGGATTTTAGTTCGAATTACAAACAATAGATGGCGCTGAGAGCGCTAGGTGCTGTGTTTAGATGGATATTGACGTCACTTTGTACTGAAGCAAAATAAGGAGATTAATGCTGTGGAGTGGGTCTCATTTGACAATGTAATCTTGATCTAAGTGTCCTATTTTGAACTTTTGTTTATTTGTTTTTATTGAACAACATACATTTGACCTGTGTACTCGACATGAAGCCCGATTTTGGACTCAGTCGGTATGATTGCAATGAAATGTGTTGTTGTCATGGAAATATTAAATCCTTTTGTATAATAGCAGTGATTGAAACGGCATGAATTTAACGAGCAGCATACGAGTTTTGCAGACGATTTTACATTTAAGAAAGCTGTATTTTCTCCGATTAAATTACTTTTTATCATCTAATTTAAAGAATATTTTGTGCATCATATTTTAAAACAAAGTGAAACGATTTAGTAGTTTTTTTTTGTTGTTGTTGTTAAAAATTAACCAATTTTGCTATTTTTAAAATTTTGTTATATTCTAAGAAATGCTAGTTCTTTTAAAAAAGTTCTTTAGTAGTATGTTGTAAAAAATTGCGGAAATGGTTTATTCTTTAGAACAAAGAATATTTATAGTATAAACATTGAAAACTTGGTGCAATAGCTGTTGCACTCTTTTGAAAAAACACCTAAATACAAAATTTATTACGATTATGTATATTAAATTCATGGTAATATGGAAATAATACTACCTCCATCTTAAATGAGCCATAATCATTATGACAACCTAAAATCATAACCTATCATTGGATACCATTGAATTAGTCATGCATGATAGGTTTTAATAGAATAAAGAAAACATTTACTAATATCCTTTTAAGCTTTGATTCGCTTTTCATAAAACTTCAAATGAGTAACGAAAATTCTGCAGCGAGAATATATATTTTAATTCAAAGCATTCTGTTGGGTAGTTTTTGCGCTATTATGTGCGGACAGATAAAAGAACATTCCAGATGACGAATAAAGGTGCTTCATATATAATTATCCTCACAGAACATAATGTAATGGAATAATTTTGAATGTCCGTGTAAATGAATCATTAATTATGTATAGTTTGTTTACAATAACCAACACGGCATAATAAATCTCATTAACATATATCACTTACAGGCAATTCAATTATTTCAACGCAAGTTAGAGTTTGAAAAGACAGACAGGCAGACGGCTAACTAAATAGAAATCATAAATACTTTCAACTATGTTGGAAAGCGTTAAAAACACATGGTAAGTTGAAATTTGGCATTTACCAATTTATTTAAATAGACAAAACTCTTTTGTATAGCCCTGTAGTTTACCTACTATCTTTAAATACACGCCATTATTTAGCTAAAATCTATTTAAAACCGAAAAATGCTTTAAACTAATGAAATCACACTTCCAGAGATTACCATCCAGAGCCGACTATTGATCCAATTTTTGAGTGGCTCTGTATATCATTTCATTTCTGTTCTTTAAACAAATCGTAATATACTTAAAGGTGTTCAACGTAAAAAATGCATAACTCATTTACAAACCACCTTTAATATATTTACTCACACACTTAGTAAGGCGTGCGAATTCTTTTGTGAAGTCCTGTATATGATTTGCATCAATTATATACACAGCGTAACATGCAAAAATTTAGTGAAACTTAAAAAAAAAAATCATATCAAAACTAAAAACTTGCAATTATCGTTAGCGTACAGCATTTTTGATGCAGCATAGTTTCCGAAATCTTTTGTGTGTCCCTGTAAATACTTCGTATTTTCTATTACATCATAAGTAACTTGTAGTAAACCTAAGCAACTTATAACAATTTTATTATATGTGTAACAAAATTAAAATATGCCGCAAAGTATGTTCCCTTCTATACCGTTATTTTACATAATTATTTTCTGTGGCCCTGTAAATGAATAATAAATATTCTTTGTGCAGCATATTCTACAACATTTGTATTTAAATTTAATTCATGAATGCATATTAATTTCATTATGTTCGGACGGGTGTAATATCAGCAAAAAGCACTTGAAAATTTTTCTTCCGTCGGCCATAATGTAACGGAATACTTCTGACTGTCCCTGTATTGGAAATACACATCCGATTTTCATAAAATTTGAAATAACTGGACAAAATTCTTCAACAAATATATATTTAAAATTTCAAACGATTCGACAGAGTAATTTTTGCACTGTTATATGCGGACAGACAGACGGACGGACGGACCAGAGACGAGTATAGGTGATACCCATTTATATAATTACTAACGTATCTAAAAAACAGTTAAATTTAAAAGCGCATGCCGAAATTGAAAACGCATTTCCAGCAATTATTACTTAAAGACAGTACAGTAACCGATTTCTTTTTGTGTGCCCCTGTAAATGAAAGTTAAATTCTATAAATACCAAATATCCTATTCTATCATAATCATCTTATACTGAAATTCAGTGATTTATATCAGTTTCAATACCTTTGAAATAGTGTATTTCATTAAAATACACTGCAAGAGATTTTCTCCTATAGACTATGATGTGATACAATCTTTTGGATGTACCTGTAAATGAACTCTTAATCCCACATACTTAATATATAATACAGGACATGACTAGGTGACGTAAAAAAGGTTTAAAAGATACCCAGATAACTAAATAGATAAATAAGATATCCTGTTCTCAAAAGTACTTACATTCTTGGAACGTAAAAAAATAAAAATAAAAGTCGGTAATTCGAACGTTGCTGTTTTACGCATTTCGATTTCAAAGGAGTCGTACCCATGAAAATAATATTTTTCTCTATTATCGCGCTGACGCCAACAAAATCAAAATTGTATGGATTGCATTCAAAAACGGACGGTAAAAGCAAAAGTTCATTTTCGAATAGGATCCACTCCACAGCCTTAACCTCTTTATTTAGCTTCAGTGCCAAGTGACGTCAATATCTGTCTCAACACAGCACCTAGCGTTCTCAGCGCCATCTATTGCTTGTAATTTGAACTAAAATCCAGAATCGCAGGAAAAAAACTTTTGACCTTTTAGATGACTTTCGTGCAAGAATTTTTTAAATATCTGTAAAAGTTTGCAAGTTATTGATTTTTAAAATCGTTCAGTCCTTTTCAGTACACCCGGTATATATTGCGAAAGAAATACAGTTAAAAACTTTGCTACAAAATAATTTAAAAACTGGTTAAATTTATATTTCTAAACGTAAGTAATTGGTGGTTAGTGAAGAGCGTATGAAAAATAATTTAATTGTAAATACATTTGTATAAAGCTATATATATTTTATTATTTACTGACGATAGATTTAAATGTTATAGAATGTACAGGGTGATTATAATTAATGTTTAAGTTTCAAAACGCTCTAAAAAAGCAGCCATTGATTATAATGACGTCAAAATTCAATGGTGTATTATTAAAAAATGGGGAAGCATATGAACCAAGACAAAAATGCAAACTTTAATGACAGATGGCGCTGTAAGCGTTAGAAGATATAAATTCAAATACTTAGTTTGCGCATGGCCATTTCAGGTGTTAGAAAAAACGTTGGGTAAACACTCTACAAAGAAATTATTTTTTCAAAACTTAGTACCCTTATCTAATATTTAAACATAAATTTTCATAATTCTTTAATCAATTATAAAAACAGTGTTTTAAGTAATTTACCTGAATATGACATTTTTTACCCTAATAATCGTAAAAGACCAAAAATGGGATTTATTCATAAATTAATAATTTAATTTTTTATTGTTTGTGTTTTATTTTTTATATTATCTATCTCCTTTTATCCTGTAGTTGCAGGTTTTTCACTCTATGATTTATTTACTATTTTTTGAAAAAGTTTCAACCTTTTCCCTGATTGGGAGAGAAAATTGCAAGTCAAATCTTCTGTGCTCTCAGAGCAAACTTTCTCTGATTCATTCTCATTGGCTATCAGCTCTTTATAACCGTTCCCTCCGCAGTGTAGCTATATAAAACGTTCTTAGAAGACCAGCTTCTGCAGTCTGTTCAAGTCTAGAGGAGAGTCAGTTGTTCAGCAAGATAAACTGCACATTTCACAACCTCAGTGATGTTGAATGGTTGCTCTTGGCACCTGAAATCCGGTTCCTGTATTAATATCAGAGCGGAAGGTATTCAGCGAAATGGACTGATCGTTTTCATGGCCTCAGCATATTTGAAGCGTTGTCCTCGGCACCTGTGTTCTACTTTAGGTAGAAACATCTTCCATGCAGGGATGATCCAGCCACAGTAAATTCACGTTAAACCCTTTTCTAATTTACTAACATCTTTACCTCATATTTTCATTTTTTTTTTTTTTTTTTTACTATCATAATTTTTTTTTAAAAAATCATAAAAGTTATATAAAACTTGGAAAATTATTATTAAAATATAAAAATTTTATAAAATACAAAATCACATATTGTTTTTGTAATGCCGTCCTTAAACTTTCTTATTTATTTTTTTCCTTCAGCTCTATTTCCCACAATCCTGATGATTTATTCTACTTATCCTACGCGCTGCTACCAATAGTGAATTGCCTGTGCAGTTATTTCTCTACAGATTATGTTTCAGAAATATGAGACCTGCGTACCAGGCTCCTCGACCAAATGTCCCAGAAATCGGCGTTTTTTTATTTCGAGTCTCAGACGCTCGCCATGAGTGTCTGAATGAAGAACCGCACTCTACTTGTAAAGCTTTATTACAAGAACGGGGATTCTGCACCAGTAGCTCAGCAGATATTCAGGAACTATACGGCTGTGAAAAAAGGCGTTGGATCGATGACTCTCATGTATATGCTGAAAATGATGAAAAAATTCGAAAATATAAGTTCTTTTTATGTCCTGCCTGGTAGAGGAAGAAAAATATGTGATTTGGTGGTAAGAGTCGAGTGGGAGTGTGCAACCAAGTAGTGCACGGAGAATTGCCCGAAAACTGGACAAGCGTGTGATCCCAGTGCGTAACACTCTACGAAATATTCTGCAATGCTATGTGTAAAAAATTTGACTTGTGCAAGAGTAGTTTTCTTCTGACCTGCCAGCAAGAGAGAAAATTCTTGCTTATATGGAAGTGCACAATGATTGGCCGTGGAAAATTCTGAGGACAGACAAAGTCCATTTTCATCTGACGGGATATATCACTACAGATTTGCCAAATATGGACAACAAAAATCCACTCGCAACGAACCCAGTACAACTTCATCCTTCCAAGGTCACTGTGTGGTGCAGATTTACGGCATCATTTATCGTAGGACCATATTATTTCGAGGAGACGGATGTTTTCGGCATTGTTACCGTTTTCGTCAATGGTCAGCGGTATGAGTCTCTTTTCCGTGATGATGTCATTCCAGCCCTGCAACAGCGTTGATGTCTGGATATTATCATATTTATGCAAGATGGCGCTTCTCCGGACATAGGAAATCGAGTAAAGCAGTTGTTGAGGCAAAATTTTGAAAATGCTAGAATTATCAGTCGTCGATTCCCTAAAGCCTGGCCAGCCCGATCACCTGCTTTTAATCCGTGTGATTCCCATTTATGTTAAGAAATATTAAAATATATATCATAATCATAATTGCGAATTTGAATAAAATAGGTCATTACATTAAGGTATTCGGACACCTTTAAAATATAATTTTCATTTAAAATGTCGATTTTTCTTCTATGCAACAACATTAAAGTTGACTCTTTTATTTGTCGAGTTCTGCTGAAAATGTTCTGGTATCTTAGTTATAACCAATGTTACAGCAACTTAATGTTACAGCTATTACAGCTTTTGAATTGAGCATAAAAGTTTGATTTTTAGTTTCTTCTTAAAATGAAGTTTTTCAGATTTGTACTGAACTCAAAATATCATAAAACTAAATATCATACATGAAATAGCACGATGGTTTCTGCACCTCTTTTTCAAATATCTTTTGATGAAATAGACTACACTGTAAAAAAAAATTGAAGAGGTTACTAAAAATTTTTTAGTAAATTTGTATTCCACAGAATTTTTTATTAACCATTACAATTTTTTTTTGCAAGTGAAACAAGCATTTCTTTTGTAAACTGAACAAAAGAATTTTTTGTATAACTAACTTAAATTTTTTAGTATGAGTCACCAAGCAAATTTTAGTAATAGCTCCAAAATTATTTTTAATAACCATTACGTACGCTCGAATGGCAGGAGGTTCCTTCGAGCTGCATCCAGACTTCTGAAGCGGAAGAGTTTTGGCAAAACTGCAATAGATGGCAGCACCAAACATTGCTAACTGCTCCGACAGGATTTTCATAATCCCTTTACTAAAGAGTACTTACACTACATACATTCGGGGCGTATTTGGCGGTGGCCAGTATCGAACCCGGGACCTTTTAGTCTGGAGTCCGTTACTATAACCACTATGCTATCAAGGCCACACCAAGTGAGTTTTAGTAATAGTTATTAAAAATATAAAACTATTAACTGTCTTCGTTGCTAACTTCTTTCTAGTAATTCTTACAGATTTTCTTGTAACCGACTAAGATTACTAAAAATTTTTTAGTAATTACAAGGATCACTAAAGTTTTTTTAGTAGATCGACCCTTTTTTTTACAGTGTACACTCATAGTAATATGTTAATAATTTCATATTTACTCTTGTATATATGAAAAATGTGAGACAAATTTTGCGAATTTTTCATTACATTAGTAAATTAACAGCCATGAATAAAGATGCTATTATAATGTGTATAGTGTATGCCCTAGAGAAAGTTATTCAGTTTATTATTGAATTTACAAAATGTCAATACTTTGTATATGATTTTTGAATCATATCGTTTTGCGAAAATATCAATATTTGACATAACTTTGATTATTTTTCTTTTAACATTATTTTATGGGTAATTGCTGATTTTTTTAAGTATTAAGGAAAATGCTATTATAAAAAAGGGGATAAAGTAGGAAAATTTCAACATTTTCAAAAAATCATGTTGAAGGAGTGCGGATACCTTAAATACCATCACATTATTTTTCGTTTCAGTGTTTTTCCTTATCTAATAAAACTATTATTTAAAATATTCGGAAGTAAATTTTTTTATGTGCATAAAATTCCATTCTATTTGAAAGAAAAAAAATGTGGTATTAGAATTCTTCACTGTGAAGGAAAAGAAAATTACATTATAAGATAGATCCTACATTCCAAGATTTTCATATTGTCTTACCGTCAAGAGCGGATAAAAAAGTCATTTTAGAGAAACTAGCATGTCGAAGAAATGTCGCTTAAATCTTTCGTTTCATTCAATGAAACGTAAAAATTTATTTCCAAATACAATATCATAAAAAAATAAATGCATAAGTTTCTTTCTATATTATAGATATTTAAATTTACGCACATTTAATATTCTTGAAAATGTTTCTTATTCTATACTATGAATACGCAATTTTTTCCGTTGTTAACTATAGTATTAACTTAAATTAAAATAGGTCTTTCACGTTAAAGGAAACAGTTCTGATATTTAAAAGCTTTCGTTTTACTTGACATAGCTGAAAACGTTTCTTTTAAAATACTTAAATTTTCTTGGTTACCTATATATATTTACTTACAATCAAAAAACCGTTGATATGTAGCAGTTTATGTATATTAAAAATAGAATGATTGTTTTGACGATGCGTTGTATGAATAAGAAAGATGCCAGTTTAAAAAAAAATAGCCGCAATAAATAAGAAATAATTTAATATTTAATTGTGAATAATATAAAACAATCCATTTTTTTATCTGGGTTTTTCAGAAAAAAAATTAGCATACGTATGAATAAAATAGTTTCACGCAATATTTAAGGGTAATCAAAGAATAAAAGCACACCTTTATGAGAAACTATGTATTCAAAATTTTATTGGTTACAGCATGATAGAAATGATTTGTATTAAAGTCATCACAGCACAAATGTTATATTTATATGTTATGAATAATACTGACGGCTGGATTTGCATAGATATTAAAATGCACGCATGTGAAATACATTAACGTAATATTTATGTCAGATATGTTTCCTGTGATGTATTCGAAATTAAAATTAAATCATTTTTAATATACAGCCATCAGACTTTCAAAAATGTATTTTAAATTTAAAGAAAAAGCAATCTGTTTGAAAGAAACACAGTTCGATTTTTTAAAAGGTCACTTTCAAAATATTAAATTATTGACAAAGAAATTTCGTAAAAAAAAAAAAAAAAAAAAAAAAAAAAAAAATACAATTCACATTTTCAGAACAAAACGACAGAAATAACTTTACAAATTGTTCAATTGTACATTTAAAAAATGTAAATAAATGATGCTGTGTGAAATAAATATTATTAACCTTCATTTTATTTTGTATTTTTCTGAATATCTTGTTTAAGAAGCTCTCCATTTAATGTATATGAATTTATAAAATAGTATATTTATGCAGAAAATAATTGAAGGCAACATTTAAGTGTAATTCAGAATAAACTAAAAGCAGATCTTTATGGCTAATATGTACAATTTTAAGCATAATCTTAAGTAGACGAAAAACATTAATGCACTATTCATGACAAAAATTTCGCTTTATTTAAGAAATCATTCTTAATATTCACCCCTTGATTTTGGGAGGTGTAATTTAAGGGGGTATGGGACTTAGCATCTTCAAATTTTCTAAAAAATGTTTATTGTATTTAAACGTTCTTTGTTTTTTCTGCCTAAGGAGCCTCAGGAATCAAATATTCTGCCTGGTGGTGCTATTTAGCAATGTGTCACAATTATTTTTATTTCTCAGCCTCCAAAAGACGTACACGAATAAAAGTTTTAATATAAACAACTTAATATAGCTTCTATTTAGTTTATTTTTTTAAATATTCCATATTGAAATTTTATTAATATTTATTATGTTTAATTTTGATTTACAAAAATTGTTAGTTGCCTTGCATCCACTGAGCGCAAGATTTCTCATAATCTAATAAAGCAATGTGCAAGAAACTTGACAAATAACTTCATTTTAAGTTAAAGAATTTTTTATACTTCTAATTTAATATTACAAATGCATTGATTATTTAAAATTGGCAATATTTTAATAAAATAATGATTTTTTTTTTCAAAACTTTATAATTCAAATTTAAATTCAAAATAAATAAATAAATAAATTTCTTTCAAATCAAGTATAAGTTCAAGATTCGTTAGTTTTACCTCATTATAAATATTTTGGGAGGCTTTTGAAACAATAGTTTTGATAGAGTCTTGCGCTTAAGAGATGCAAAAAAATATTAAATAAGTTTTAAATTTTTTATTGAAATTAAACATAAAAAATAATTAAAATTTCAATGTAGAATATAAAAAAAATATTTTAAATGAAAAATATATTAAGTTGTGTAAATTAAAAATGTTATACATACATTTTTGTTAGGGTCTAAAGAAAAAAAAAATAAATGTGACATGATGCTAAGCTGCACCATCAAGTAAAGTGTTTTATTCCATTGTTTATTATTTAACAATTAAGCCATTATTAGGAGAATTATTGAAAAAAACTAAATCCATAGCTATTACTTTTTTGTATGAAATATATGTCAGAATACATTAATTGAATAACAATCGGGAAGTCGGGTTACCTTATATAATTTAAAAATGCAATGTTGCTATTTTATGGATCACAAAGAACTTAATCCTAAATTAATATTATATAATCTAACACATACTTTACCGCTTACGAACGATAGATTTAACGTTATTGGATGTATTTTAAATATATTTACTTTTTAAATTCCCATTTATGCTTATAAATAATAAAATATGCACGATAAGCATAATAAAAGCGTAACTACTAGGATTAAAACACATCACTGCATTAAATTTCATTACATTACTTTTAATTTTGCTATTTCTCTACTTAACCATTAAAACCACTGTTTAAAATACTCGGTAAATTTTTTTTTTTATAAAATTGCATTCCATTTGTTCGAATCAAGGTATGATATTAAAGTTCGTCACTGTAAGGAAAGGGAAACATTACATTGTAAGATAGACCTTACATTCCGAGATTTTCATGTTGTATTGCAGTTAAGAGTGGATAAAAAACTCATTTCAGAGAAACTAGCATGTCTGAGAAATGTCGCTTAAATCTTTCGTGTCATTCAATGAGACATAAAAATTTATTTCCAAAATATAATACTATAAAAAATTAATGTACACATTTCTTTCTATAGTGTAAATAGCATATGAATTTAAACACATTCATTATTCCTGAATACGTTTCTTATTTTATACTATGAATACGCATAAAACATGGTTTCTTCCGTGTAAACTATAACATTAGCTACTGTTACAATAAATGTGTAACGATTTTTTAACTCCCTAAATACTACTATATTTTATGAAATATATGTCAGAATACATTAAATGTATAACAGTTGAAAAACTGAACTGGCAATATTTTAAAATCGGAATATGATACAATGTTATATTTTATGTATCAAAAATAATTTAATATTAAATGTATGTTGTAAATATTATAACATAAACTTTATTGCTTACTGACAATAACTATAAATGCTAATGGATGTAATTTAAACAGATTTACTTTTAAATTTCCATTTATGTTTAGATAAAATAAAATATTTATAATAAGCATAATAAAATAACAATTGCGACTAAGAATAAAACAGATGTTTACATTAAGGTATTTGAACATCTTTAAAACTTAATTTTCAATCAAAATATAAATTTTTCATTTATGCAATAAAATTAAAATCTGCTCTTTAGCTTGTCGAATTCTGCTTAAATTGTATTTGCCTCTTAGTTACGACCAAACTTACAGCCGTTTAAAGTTGCAGCTATTACAGCTTTTGAAATGTGTTTAAGAGTTTTATAGCTTTTTCTTAAAGTGAAGTTTTCAGATTTTTACTATACGAAAACCATCTTAAAACAAAATATTATAAATGAAATACCACGATATTTCTTGTACCTCTTTTACAAATCTCTTTTCAGGAAGTATACTACAATCATGATAATATATTTAATAGTTTTATATTTACACTGGTATAAATGATAAACCTAAAACAAATTTTATAAATTTTTCATTACATTATTACTTTAATTGCCTCACATAGAGATATGACATAAAGCATCTGTCATACTATTTGACATAGAGTTGCTATTATAAGGTGTGTACAAAGTCCAAGAGAAAGTTATACTGTTTATTACAGATTTTACATAATGATAATACACTGTTTTTCTTTTAAATTATTACGTTTTGCAGAAATATCAATTTTTGACATAATATTGACTATTTTTCAATTAAAAAATTTTCTGGGTAAATTTTTATATTTTTATATAAAATTTGTATGTTTATTTTCAAAATTTTAAAGTAAATGTCATTATAAAAAATGGATAACGAGAGAATTTTCAAAACATCTCATCGAAGGTCTCTGGATACCTTAAATACCATCACATTATTTTTCCTTTCAGTATTCCTCCTTATTTAACAAATCCGCTGTTTAAAATATTCGGAAGTAAATTTTTATGCACATAAAGTTCCATTCCATTTGATAGAAACAAGATGTGGTATTAGAATTCTTCACCGTAAGGAAAAAGAAATATTACAATATCAGATAGAGCCAACATTCCGAGATTTTCATATTATCTTGGAGTTAAGAGTGGACTAGGAGAGAGAAAATAGGATGTCGAAGAAATGTCGCTTAAATCTTTCGTGTCATTCATTGAAGTATAAAATTTTATTTCCAAATATACAATCATAAAATAATAAATGTATAAATTTCTTTCTATAATATAGTTTTGAATAGTACATAAATTTATGAACATTCATTATTCCTGAATATGATTATTTTTCCATACTGTGAATACGCATAAAATATAGATTTTTCCATTTTTAACAATAATATTAACCCTTTCGGCCCAGGTGGTCAAAAATGTATTCCTTATTTTTAAAATGCTTTAAACTATAAATAATGCCTTGCAGATAAAAACCTTATAATCATATTTATATATAATCATAATGTCTTTTGTATAATCACTCATTTTTCATTATTAAATTTTAATAATAATAATAAATGGTTTTTAACTTTTAGCAAATCATTGGCATTTCTTTTAATTCAAACGTGTGTTTCACTGTTTAAATTTAAACAAGGTACTCGTTTTCCGAATTAGTAATTTGTAATTACAGGTACAAAATAATACTAAATTTTTATGTCCATTTAGCACAGTTGTAACATGATATTTTACAAATGTCTTAAGAAATTCTTCCTTAGACCATTGTTATAAAAAAAACACGTAAAATAATTACATTCATTAGGTTTCTTCAAAGAACACATTCATTAAATTACTTTAACCGTTTACATGCCGAATTAATATTGCAATGTAATTATAATTTTGTTTTTCTTGTATTACAACTTCAAATGTTTTAATTTATGTATAATATAGTAATGCAGCATAATGCAGTAAAATAGAAAAACGATAAAAACAAATAATACATTTTTATGCAAATTAATGAATTTAAATTTTCCTTACATCTGTGATAAATGGTTAAACATAAATAGATTTTTTCAAAAGTTGAAATGAACCTTATGTTTTATAGGAAAAATAAGGAATAATGTTGGAAAATATACGTTTTGTATTAAAAATAATTCAATGTTTCCATTTGGGAACATTGGCGTTTAAACGGTAAGATGTAACTTTATGATTTCAAGAGATACTTTTAAGTTTGTTAGCACAAAAGTATTTTTTCGAAATATTGGACAAGACCCACGAGTGGCTGAGTGGTTCTCGTAATTGGTAGAAGGGAAATGTTGGGCTCGAACCCAATCGCGCGCGTCGGCCTAATTTTTTGTAATTTTCCATAGATTTCTTTGATCTTAGAGTAACCTTAGGATTAGGTTCCCTTAGAAAACCTCCCGCGAAGGTCACAAACCCTAAGGCATATAGTCAATCCCTCGTGCATATAGTCAACCGTCATAAATAACAAACCAACAAACCAAAATTAGAAAAAATTTCAAGGCCGAGTTGGCTAGCTTAAGTTACAGTATGTCTGCGACAAAAAATAAATAAATACATAAAAAGAAAAAAGAAATAGCTCTGATTTTTAAAAGGTTCTTTCTTATTATTTGAAGTAGCTGAATTTTTTTACAATTATAATTCTTATTTTTTTTTCGCTTTTTTTCTTCTTTTCTCTTATTTTTTTCTTTTCTTTTCTTTTTTTTTATTATAAAAAAAGCAGTTTCTATCTAACAGTTTATGTGTAATATAATAATGTAGAATTATTTATACACATGATTTCCAATGCTTAATCGATGCGTTTTATGAAAAAAATAATATTTATTTATCGATGAATTATTTAAAAAATAGTAGCAGTAAATAAGAAATGCTTTAATATTTGATAGTGAATAATACTTAAAAATCCAGAACAAAAAACAATTTTATTTATTTATATATTTATTTGTGTTGGTATTTTTTTGCTATGATTTATAAACTTCAGAAAAAATATGCATAGTTATAAATTAGAATACATATGAATAGAATAATTTCACGCAATATTCAGAGAAACTCAGACTAAAAGCAGACCTTTGTGCGAAACTATGTGGCTCAAAAGTTTAGTGCTTACAACATGTTCGAAATAGTTTGCATTAAAGTCCTCATGTCACAAATATTTCATTTATATTATGAATTATACTAACAGCTAAATTTACATAAACATTAAAATGTAAGCAGGTGTAACATATTAACGAAATATTCCTGTCAGAAATCTGCGCTGTGATTTATTCCAAATTATAATTATTCTTCCTATGCAGCCATCAGACTCTCAAAAATATATTTTTAATATTAAAGAAAAAACAATCACTTTTAAAGAAACACGTTCCGATGTTCTTAAAGGTCATTTTAAAAATATGAATTTAGTGCCAAAATATTTTTTAAGAAAATACAATCCACACTTTCAGTACAAAACGGCAGAAATAACTTTCAAATTATTCAATTGTACGTTTTAAAAATGTACACGCTGTGCGAGATAAATTTTATTAATCTTCATTTTATTTTGATTTTTAAAGAATGTCTAGTTTAAGAAGTTCTTCTAATTTAACAATAAATATTTATCCGTATTTTTACTCCAAAAGTATTACAGTGCATGATAGCTATAATAGAATACATTATAAAAAATTAAAAACCTAATTATATTTTATAATGAATACACGGCTGCCACAAGCGACTATTTTTTTTAGTCTATCCCTCACCGCATTTTATATAAAAAAACTTTTCATACCTACTTTCATATTTGGACTCCAACTGTATTACACTAGTGTACGATATCTAGAACAGAATACATTATAAAATATTTTACAAAAATAGTGGTACAAATAGGATTTTAAAATAATTGTCCGTCTAACCCCTGCCAATACGAAAAATTTTACAGTGTTATGTATAAAAATATTTTTGAGATGAAAACCTACATTCTACATACACAATATATTATTGATGATATCATTACTAGACATATTTTTACCTCATTATACTTTTAAAAAATAGCATTTATGCTTAGAATTATACACACACATACACACACACACACACATATATCTATATATATACCGGGTGTCCAGTAAATAACTAACCCATTTTGAACTTAAATAACAAATAAACGGTTTGAGATAATAATGCGCGGTTTGCGGTATTGTTATTAGAAAATCAATAAATTTTTAAACATGTACTTTGTTAATATAGTTCAAATTTCAGAAAAAAATATCAAGCAGGCGGTAACAGGCTGTTTGAATGACATGACTCTAATTTTCATAAATATGCGATTTTCGGCTGAATCTGAATCTATACGTTGTCGAATCTGAAACTATATGTTGAATCGACTCTCGAATCAGCTTCAGAAATAGAATATTGGAGCAATATTGATATTTTATTGGCAATATTTCCAATTGATGAAATATTGGCGCAATGTTGGACCAATATTGGTTTGTTACTAGGGAGCTATTGGAGAAATTTTGAATAATACAGTATAGCAATGCAACCTGTTGAGATATATACATCAAAAACTTATCAGCTCCAAGGTCTAACTGAATGATTAGTTTTGTGAAACTCAGTGCATTACTTGATAAGATAAAGCTCCAAAGTTTTTTTTCTTTGTCACTTATGTCTCACAGAGTGAAAGAGTGACACAGAGACCAAAGACGGGCATTTTCTAAAAATCACTAAATCCTGTTCGGCAATTTATAAAATGCTTAAATCCATCGTAAACCGGATTAACAAATTTTCCACGAATTCAATACTTTCTTCTTGTAAAGAAAGAAGAAATCACAAATTTGAAAATCTGTGATAAAAAATTGAACTAGTCTGATGTGGCAATCCTAAAGCTTTTTTGTATCACACACATGTTAATATTCCTCAAAAAATGAGGCACTGTATCGCCGAGGATTTGGTGATTTCACAAAATCCTAAACAGTGCCAACGTATGAATAATTCTAACTTGATCTGAAATTTTATGAAAATGTATTGTTTAGTTTTTGTAATAGACTCATTACGGAAATCAAAACAAAAACCTGGATAGAATCATCATTTGTTAAGCAATTTACTCCAAAAACTAAACAGCACTATTTTATATCAGGTATTAAATAAATTTGAAGTTTGTTGAAAATTCGTGCATATGCTTTTGAGATAAAACTATTGAGATAATACTGCAAAATGTAAAGTAGCTCCATCTGTTGGAAGATTTACACCAAAAAGAACTTGAGGTTTTACAGAAATCCATATATTAGTTCATGAGTTACAGCTACTTCGGAAATCGTATCAAAGACAATATAGAAGCGACAATTCTTAGGCTATTTACACCAAAATGTAATCAACATTGGCTTATATAAGAGAATACTTGATCTAATTTTTTACAGAAATTCGTTCATTATTTCATGAGATGGAGTACCTAAAAACTTTTGTACATACAGACACATAAGCAGATAGACATCTCAGACAGATTCGAAGACTATCACACGGACAGGCATGTTGTCAAAACATGTTTTTCGGGTTCTCTGACCCAAACTTGTAAATTTGTCAAAAACCAGAATTCAAAAGTATTCAGGAATCGAACGTTTTCTTCTTGCAACATAGAATAAAGTAAAAATAGGAGGAAAATGTGTGTGTACAAGTGTGGGGGTAGCCGTAATTTTTTTTATTTTTTTTTTTAACCAACATGGGTTTTCTTTCGCGATTAGATATTTTGCTAATTTGCATAGCCTTGCCTTACCGTGTGCAAATATATGTTCGTATACAGATAAAAAAATTCATTGCTACGTTCTTCTATCATTCGATGAAAAAACGCTTGGATTCATGTACATTTTCGAATTCTGATTCTCGACGGATTTAGACGTTTTGGGGTCAGCTGCAAGTTTGTTTTTTAGTGTAAATTGCTCAACAGGACTTGCTACTATATAGCAAGTTCCAGGATTTCTGCATTCGTTCAGTCTCTAGGATTCAATCACTCATTTTCATCAAACTTCAGATTCAGTTAGTCCTTGACATGAATTGATGTATTTTTTTACGTTTTGATGTAAATCTCTTAACAGGTGACGATCTTATAATCCAATTTTTTACGGTTTCCCCAATAGCTCTATCGTATATATAGTGCGAATTTTCGTCTAACTTACGTTTCAGTTAGACGTTGGTAGAAGTTCTTGCTGGTTAGGTTTGGATGTAAATTGCTAAATAAGTTGCACTACTAAGTTGCAATGTGTAGGATTTACATGATATTTGCAATATTCATATTTTATGAAAATGGAATTTTATATATATTTTTAATCCTTATGATAAGCATAGATTTTAATTTAACTTTGACACTGTAATAGTGAATTTTGATATATTAACATGCATGATAAAGGAGAATGTTTTGGTATTGCCACATCCGATAAGTTAATTTTTTTCAAATGCTGACTTATAAATCGAATATTTAGAAAATAATTTTATTCTTTTTTCCTAAAGAAGTATAGAATTATGTTTATAATCTTAGCAAACGTAAATTAGAGAATATGAATTCTTGAGCTCAGTTATTGCCAATAGACTATACAAAGTATGATGTATATTACATTCCATCTCATATCCTTAGATGCATTCAAATGAATATTTCATTACTTGTTTTGGATTTTCCCTTATAAAAACAAAACATTAGTTTTATTATTTATTTCAGTCTACAATGCAAAGTAATATTTATGGATTTTATCTACTTGTGCTGCTTTTCCTTATAAATATTTTCTTTGTATACCCCAAAGTCAAAGTAGAATATATAAATATTTATATTTATTTCGAAACCGAAACTGGTTACCATTCTGCATTGGAAATATTTTGTATGTTGGAAGTTTATCAAGAAATATATTATTTTTAATTTCTCAAAAGCTATTAGTAGAACATCAAAATGTATTTTATCAAAAATGTTTTGAAAATTATTGAAATGAGGTTATTTTTGTTTATTAGTCCTTAAGTGTTTTATATTTAACGATACGTTAACGAGGTATTTAAATAATAATAATTTAATAACATTTATCATTACGTATATTTTTGACTAATTACATGCTTAGTATAATTTAAACTAGTGAACGTATAAAAACAATTCATAAATAGATATAAAATTTTTATTTAGTTGCCTCGATTTAAAAATTTTTGTTTCTCTTTTTTCTTATAAAGTGCGTTTAAATTTATCGCGAACAACAAAATATATGAATATTTTGTTATCGAGCAGCAAAATAATGTAAGATATATAAACAGATATTAAAATTAAAAAAAAAATCATTTAAAATATCGCAGAAGCTGAAATTTTGTAATAAGCAATTCTGGATTTTTTTCTTAACACATTTGTGTAAATAAAATAAAGTAGAAAAAATGATTTTTTTTATTAAACAGTTTCAAAATTAACAGTTTCTTGGATTTAGTTCTTCTGATAAATTCCTATTCATGGCATGTATCAATCTGTCTGTCACAAACTCAGTACGCAAATACTGAGTAAGTTTGAGATTTGATATTTTATGCACTTATAGCTGAATAGCTTGTGTCACACGACAAATAACAAAGCATTCATGGATATCTACCACCATTTGTAAAACAATATCATTTTTGACATTTCAAATTATCTGACGTACATTTAGCAGATCTGTTGTTTGTAATATTGACCAAATTCAATTAAAGATACTGACGAACCGTCAATATCTATAGTTTTCGTGAAACACTTGGAGGCGTCTATTATGAAATTTACACTGAATAAAAATTTTCTGTGCAAATTTACAGTTTATACAGGAAAAAAAGAAACCGAGAAATATGTAAAACTCTATTTAGATTGACATCGAAATTTTCACTTAGAACAATTGAAAGTTAACCGGCCATTTCCGTGGTTTACATCGAAATGTAAGTACTGGAGGAAGTGTGCCATTAAAGTTTCATTGACTAAAAATTTTCTTTGACAATTTACAAATTTACGCAGAAAAAAAAAATGGAAAAAATTCAAAATTCGTACGTCTGTTTTTCTTTTATTTATTTTTTATTTTATGTTATTTTATTTTATTTTATTTTTTTAAGAGGACAATTTTTTGGCACCAAACAATTCTTTGGTACCAATGTTTTCTTGAGGAAAACTCCTGATAAATTAAGGAAAATTTTCGCCCGTTAAATCTGGCTTTGTTTTTCTATAAAATAATAATAATTATAATAAAATGCATTACCTAAAAGATGTTAATTTTTAAATTTTTTCTTGAGAAACAAATTATAACTACTATTAACAAATTAAAACTACTATTTAGAAAATGATATTTTCAAAGGCTAAAATTTTAAAGAATTATGAATAAATTCTATATTTAAATTAATAGTAATAACAAACATAATTTTTTTATGATCATAACGAGTTATATATTACGTACGCCATGCATTAAACATTAATATTTCCAGACCAATGATAAAAAACTGTAGTTTATAGATATACTCCTTTAGCTCTTTAAAATGTGCTTTTTTATTTGATGTAGTTTATTAGGCTGACTTCTGAATGCCTCATATTACGTACGACATTGATTAAACATTAATATTCCTGAAACCATCATGAACAAATTTTAAATGAAATTTCAGTTTTACCATTTTTGAAACTGCAAATTTTTAAACTTTTATACATCGCACATTTAAAATTTTTACACCGTTACGTAAAAAGGCACTTTTAATAGAAATTTGTTTGGAATCTTTATCACAATTTTTTCAAATTATAATTTTTTTTAAAAGATATATTACTTTTTTTGTCATCGTGGAAACCGAAGTATACCATTTTTAGGCATTAAAAAAGGCCAGTAGTAGGAAGAGTCAAGAATACTTGTGCCGAAAGATTCCGCGAACAAAATTAGTTCAAAAAGTTATCACCAGGGGAATGTGTGGCGCTGTGTATTCGAAAAAGAGAGTTTCAAAAAAATAAAGAATCAATGCTGAAATAAAATTACCGTTTATTTAACGAATTTAGCAATATAATACAATCTCATAATGATAACAGTTCATAAAAAGCTAAAAATTTACATATACACTGTTAAAGTTTCTTTATCTGCAATTTGACTTACAGAGCCCCGAAGAAAGGAATACCAGAAGAAAAAGTTTTATATTCAAATTTCACGTTACATCTTTTGGCCCACTACCAGCTTGTTCGCCTTTAAAAGGTAATGTACATTAGCACGTGCTACTGTTAGAAACAATTTCTTTGAAAGTTATCTTTCATAATGTATCCTTCTTTAGCTGAGCGAGCTCTACTAGTCAAATTCTTTCACACAAAGCAGTGCAATACGCCAGCCACACTTCATATTTTTAGAAAAAAAACATGAAGGTAAAGCTCCTTTGTCAGTTAATGGTTTAAAAGCAACGATTGAGAAGTTTTAGAAAACAGGTTTTCTAAATGTGCAGTCAGGCAGAGGACGAAAACCCGCATCACAGGATGCAATCGAAGAAGTGGCAACGGATGTTATCCACAGATCACCAGACATTAATTCTACCACTTCCAACACTCGTGGGATAGCTCGGAATCTAGATATGCCTTATTTTACGGTATGGAAAATACTACGAAAGATTATCGATTTCTATCCGTACAAGATCAGCCGTGTACAAGAATTATGTCGCACCGACCATGATAAGCGATTGACTTTTGCTCTCAATTTTCTTTCCAGAATAGAGATGCTTGGCCGTAGAAAATCTGATGATGAGACGAGGCCCTCTTTTACCTGAATGGAATTGTAAATATCCAGAACTGCGAAATTTGGGATAACAAGTCACCAAGAGCATTCAAGAAAATTCCTATGCATTCACCAAAGATAACTGTTTAGTGTGGTTTAACAGCATATATTATTATAGGTCCATTCTTCTATGAGAACATTACTCCGAAAATACCTGTAACCTGTTCTGTTACCGTAGACAAATACTGTCAAATACTAAACAACAATGTTAATCCGGCACTTCAGCAAAGACAGAGCATGGAGAAAATGATGTTCATGTAAGAAGGAGCAACTCCACATATTGCTTTGCGGGTACAGCAGCTGCTACGACAGTAAATCACAACAGAAATAGTCATTAGTCGCTGTGTTCCAACTTAAAGGCCACCTCGTTCCCCTGATCGTACACCCTGCGACTTTTGGCTATAAGGTTACTTAAAGTCTAAGGTCTATCGTGGAGGTATCCAGAGCCTTGCTACGTTGAAGGATAACATATCGCAAAGTATATGGGCGATTCTTTCAGACTTGTTCTGCTGTTCTAAATGCTGTGCTCAAAATGTAATATATGGTCCACAAAAACGGCGGCCACATCGAGCTTGGGTTGAATGTACTAAATAAACGGTATTTTTTTAAAATATTGATACTTCTTTTTTGAAACTCTCTTTTTCGAATACACAATGCCCCGTATTTCCCTGTCGGAGAGTTTTAGGACTTTTTTTTTCAAAATTTTTCTACCCTCGTTTTGTTTAATCGTCCTAGAAAGTTTGGCGCCGTTCTCGCAATTAGATCGCGCTACAGAACACTCTGAGTACCGTCAGTTTAATTTCGGCCACTTTTTTACTTCAGATTTCTCAAGTTCTCTACCAATGAGAACAAGTATTTTCCAAATAATTAAAAATAAAGTAAATAAATTCCCTGAAGCGTACAAGTGCAGAAATTATGTAGAAATTTATTTACATTGCTTTAGAAAAGTTTTCTTAGAACAATGTACATAGAACATTATAGATTCCAATAGAATAGATCATAGCAATATGTTGAAACTACTGGAGAAGCTTTATAAGAAATCTGCATTTAAAACTCCTGAATTTTTTGGATTTCAAAACGTAATATAGAACGTATAACATATTAAATTATAACGTTTGTAGATTTTATATAAAACAAAAAATATTTTTTATACAAAATAATGTTTTTACAAAGGAAAAAATCATTTTATGTAATTTTTAAATTGATGATAGATATGTGTTTATGAATGCATTTAAAATTTTTGACTTTTTAAAGTATTTTATTTATTTTTGATTAATTGAAAGTATCCAAGTAAAGTTTCAAAAATTGCTCAGTCATTTTCAATAATGCATGATTAATCTTAATGATTATACAGAATGTCCAGCAAACAACACCCTGATTTCAAAATTAAATTTCTCAAAAAGCAAAGGTCGATAGTAAATTGCGGTAAACGGTTTTTTCATTAGGTAGGCTATAAAAATGTTATACAGAAATTTCAAAGTGAATATTTTGAAAAAATTGCGTTCTTATTGCATAGAATGCTTTGATTTGACATCTTTCTTGTTTTAGATTGCCTGCAGAAAAATGATTTTTCAGCTTACATTGCAATATTTTAAAGATTTTTCGAAGTAAATTTTAGAATTTCGAAATTTCAAAAAAACTATGAAATATGGCACTTTAAGCCTAAAAACACATTCTTTGGCAGCAATCTAAAGCAAGAAAAATGTCAAATCAAAGCATTCTTTGCAATCAGAACACAATCTTTTCAAAATATTTAACGTTAAGATTTTTACAGCTTACCTGATAAACAACACGTTTACTGCATAATTCTATTGATCTTTGTTTTTGAGAGATTTAATTTTGCAATCAGAGTGTTATTTGCTGGACACACTGTATTTACCGGGTGTCCCAAATATGACTGATGGATTTTAAAATTCAATAACTTGCAAACGGTGTCAGCTATTTAAACTTTTTTTTGCAGGAGGGTTATGTATAATTTCAGGAGTTTTTTACCGCAATTTTTTATTTTAGTTCAAATTTCAAACAATAGATGGCGCTGACGGAGATTGAAGCTTAGTCGACGCCGAAACTGACGTCACTCAGTACTGATGCAAAGAAAGGAGATTAAGGCTATTGAGTGCGTCTCATTCGTCAGTAAAATCTTACTCTTAGGCCCTGATTCAAACTCATTCGATATGATTTCAATGGGATGCATTGTTGCCATGGAAATAACAGATTCTTGGATAGTAGAATGCAGCATTCACAAGTGGGCATAAATTTCGTAAGAAGTATTCAAGTTTGTAGGAGATTTTACATTTATGAAGTTTTATTTTCTTGGATTAAATTACTTTTTATTGCATGATTTAAAGTATTATGCATCGTATTTTAAAACAACCCTGTTAAAAATTTGAAACTTTTGCTGCATTCACACTCCACTGCTATTATAGAATATCTCTATTTTGTCCAATGAAAATGCTCCATAATACAGTGAAGTAATCGTTTTTTATAAAAGCGAAGTAGTGAAGATGCAGCAAAAGTTTCAAATTTTTAACAGTGTAGTTTTAAAATACGATGCATAAAATATGCTTTAATTTATGCCATAAAGAGTAATTTAATCCGAGAAAATAAAACTTCATGAATGTAAAATCTCCTGCAAACTCGAATACTACTTGCGAAATTTAAGTCCACTTCTGAATGCTGCATTTCACTATCCAAGAATCTGTTATTTCCATCGCAGAAACGCATTCCATTGAAATCCTTTCGAATGAGTTCGAATCGTGGCCTAAGGGCAAGATTTTACTGGAGAAGGAGGCATTTTTACCGATCCCACCGAAGCTAGCACAGGGAAGAAAATACGGTCTTCTGATTGGCTGAATTATTTAAAGAGCATTTTGTTTTCGTTCATTTTTGAGATTGGGTTTATGTAATCATCAGTTTCTGTTTGAAAACATTTTAAAAGATGGAGCTTTATTAATTTTCTTCTTATTTTTGGTATTTAAAAGATAGATAAAAAGGAAATTATCTATCTGGAATTCAGAATTAAAGAAGTTGATTATGATCTTTCTCAATTTGTCTGTATTACTTAAAAACAAAAATAATTAAATTGGAATTATTCTTAATTATTTCAATATGATATTCACATATATGCCTTTAATTTGTAAATCCACACTCTGAGCAATTTATTTATAAACAATGATCACATTTATTTTTTACGGCGTTCATTATGCGACATTTCCAAACCCAATTGTTCTCTATTATTGTTATTTTTTAATTGTTATTTCTTATTATTATTTTAACATGATATACGTATATATGCCCGATTACGTACATTCACATTCAGGATAATTTATTTACAAACAAAAATTGCTCTCGAAATTATTCAACCAATCAGAAACTCGTATTTACTTCCCTACGTTAGCTTCGGTGAGATCGGCAAAAATGCGAGAGGGAGACGCACTCCAGAGCCTTAATCTCCTTCCTTTGCATCAATGCTGAGTGACGTCAGTTTCGGTGTTGGCTGAGCTTCAATCGCCGTCAGCGCCATCTATTTTTTGAAATTCGAACTAAAGTAAAAAAATTACGGTAAAAAACTCTTGGCGTTATACATAACCCTCTTGCAAAAATTTTTTAAACAGCTGTCACCGTTTACAAGTTATTGAATTTTAAAATCCATCAGTAATTTTTGGGACACATGTATATACAATCATATATGACTGATTTATGCTTGTGTTATATTGTGTGTTGTGCTCATGTTTACGAAGTTATGATTTAAAATTAATAACAAATACATATTTATTTCTTAAGGAATAAAAATAAAAATAATGGGCTTTTAAATGTTAGAGTTTTTAGCAAGTGGAGTACATGAGTTTAAGGACAATAAACTCTAAAATTATAAGTTGTAAATTTCTGACGAGCTAAAAACTAGTTGTACGAAATTTCTAGCTAACTTAATATCAAAGAGTTAATAATAAAGATTTCGTAAAAAAAAGTAAGAAAATAAATTGACTGAGGTGGGGAAAACATTATGAATTAAATTCATATTATTATGTGAGACATCGCTACCTTTCCTGAAGGGAAAAATCTATTGCCACCATTTTTTATTTAAAGATACTTAATTATTAATATTATTTATTTAAAGATGCACAATTAACCGCTTGTTTTTTCTTACCGTGTTTAAATAAAACTACCGTTCCTTCCGTGTTCTTGAATAACGCGATACAAATTCATACTTGCCCTAGACAGCGGTATCTTCTAAACATCTGCAAATTGCAGTTTCCTGGGGTGCGAAAACAGAAAATGTTTACTGTGAAAAATCGTTACTTCTATTCCTGAAACTCCTTGTACTATGCTGGACGGGCTTTTGTAGATAAAAATTTAACAATTTGTGGTTCAAAATTTAATGAAATTACTGTTCAACATTTCACTAATTTATGGTTCAACATTTCATCAATTTATGGTTCAACGATTTACCATTTTAGTGTTCAGTCTCAGAGTCAAATTTTGAAACAATTTTTCACCATTTTATGGTGGCAGATATTGCCTACTAAATTGGTTCAAACTTGCTACTAATTTTTAACAGTGTATCAAACAGTAAAATATATGAGGTACATATAAAAATATGAACATCTGAGTTGAGGTTGGATTTTTGTTCGTAGTTTTTTCCTTGACTATTAAAAAAAATTCAAAAGTTTCCGTAATTGCTTTCTTCGAACTACTGAAATTTATTTTCTAATAGAAGCTACCTGATAAATACAATCACGAGATAATTAAACATGATTCTTTTCTTCTTGATATTTATATTGAAACAGAGAAATGGGTTTAAATGTAATTTAGGAAATACATTTTTTAAACACCCCTGCAAACAATTAATTCGACAAGATAATGATATTCTTCAAGAAACACTGAATATGTTACTTTGTAACAAAATTTCATTTTATTATACCTTGCCTCATCATTAGTTAAAAATGACCTTTCTCACGTGACCATTAAGCCATGATGAATTCTAATCCCATTCTACATTATAAAAATTATATTGAGTTCGATTTCCATTAGTCAAATATCAGCGACTTCTTTAAAACCTATGTTTTATCACCGATTCGGTGTTCGAAGTTCAGAAACATCACAAGACGCGATAAACATTTTTAAATTTTCACAACAATGCTAATAAAAAGGTCATTAAAATCTCATTATCGAACAAACAAAAATAGAATTCGGATTAGCAATTACATAGGTTTTTAAAATCATTTACATTAAGCAAGTAAAAATATTTTTTTCAATGTTCTCATTAAAGACGATAATGCTTTACTGATAAAATACTATATTATTCCAACTATTTTTTTTCTTGCAAACATAATATAGGAAATCTTTTCACAAAATTAATATCAGTTTAAGACAAAATCGAGTGAAAGAACAATAGACTTAAACCTGCATTCTGAAATAAATTTCAAATCTAAATGAATTTGTAAGAGATTGTGGGCAATTATTTCAGATATTTTTAATCGAAATTTATATTTGTAACATATGCTAGTTTTTCTTATTATGTTTTGCCTTTTTGTATGGAATGAAATTAAATCAGTTACAAAAAGTATCTTTCTGAGAATGAATGAGATTTTCCTTTGTTCAATATTATACATATCCTACGTCAAGTGCTTAATTCAGAGTAATGACGAATGACGATGCTCTGCAATATTTGCTTAAAAATCTTTAATACTGATCTTTATATTATTTAACGGGAATATCAAAAATGACTCATAAATTTTTAAATTCAATAACTTGCAAGCAATGCCAGAACTTTTTTCGCTGAGTATTATGTATTATGTAAGGAGTTTTTTACTTTGATTCTTTTAGTTCGCTTTCAAAACAAAAGATGGCACTGCGAGAAATAGATGCTATTTGTAGTTCCAATTTTTGGTACTTTGGGATCCATTCAAAATATTTTAATCTCCTTTTTTGCATCTTAAAAGAGGGAGATCGAAAAATCGAGTATAAATTTAGTGCCCATTGCTTGTAGCACCATATATCGCTGCTATGTATAACTAAAACTGAGAATCATAGCATAAAAACTACTGACATCTTACATAACCCTTTTGCAAAAATATTCTTAAAACCTGTCATCGTTTGCTGGTTATTGAATTGTAAAATATATCAGTCATTTTTAAGGCATGAATTCTTATCCTAATCGTGATGGGCGGAGAACAGATGTAAAAACGTATAAAAATACCATCTCAAGCACAATATACACTGGCGAGCAAAATTTAAGGACGAGTCTCAAAATGCCAATTTTCAAAGGATTTTCACGCGATAATTTCCACTTGAATATCCAGAAGGAAGTAATATAATTCGAATAATTACTATCTCTGCATAACATCTAATCAATATAACATCTCATTCAAGTCACACATGGTCACAAGAGTAACAGTCAATACGGCGAAACAAAAAAAAAAAAAAAAAAAAAAAGGAAATTTCATATTTTTTTTTATGAGTCTCAATCGACCACTGCATATGACTACACTGACAGGTGATTGTGACTGCTGCTTTGTGGCGAGTCCCCAGGTGACTTTACACTGTCGTTTCATTGAGATTATCATGTGACCTCTCATCTGGAGACTCAATTTCAAAGTTATTGTGAACGTTGCATTGTGATAAATTATCAAATAATTTCCCATTAAAGTGACATGGTTACTTTTCACTACTTTTTACAGCGGTTACTTCTTAGAAGGGTCTCTGTCACCATTTGACAAAGTCTTGTGACAGAAAGTCACAATGTGACTTTAATGGGACATTATTTGGTAATTTATCATAATGCAACGTTCACAATGACTTTGAAATCGAGTCTCCAGATTAGAGGTCTCACGACCGTCTCAATGAAACGACATTGTAAAGTAACTTGGTGACTCGCCACAAATCAGCAGTCACAACGACTTGTAAGTGGAGTCACATATAGTAGTCATTTGAGACTCATAAAAGAGATGTATGGAATTTCCTAATTTTTGTTCCGTCGTAGTGACTGTAACTCTTGTGACCATGAGTGACCGGAATGAGATGTTATATGGATTAGCTGTTATGCAGGAATAGTAATTATGCAAATTATGTTATTTCCTTTTGAATATTCGCATAAAACTTTCGCTTGAAAATCCCTTGAAAATTGGCATTTAGGGACTCGTTCTTAAATTTTGCACACCAATGTAGATTAACGCTTTCTGACATTGGCAAAATCTGTTAGTAAAATTAGAAATTATCGACTGACACCGGAATTCACAATCGAATTTTTCAGATATTTTCAATTGCTTAATCTAAGCCTTTGTTATAAAAGCAAAATTTTACTAAAATATTATTGGTGCCGTTTGCAAGTTTGGAATTAAAATTAGATATGCCAGATCACGCACAGCCCGGAAAGGGTTAAAAATGGCATATTAATATGTTTTCATTGCGTTAATTTTTTAGTTATTTTGTAGCGCAACAATTACAATTTAAAACAACAACAACAAAATAAATAGCAAATGCATCTTGAAGAACTCCACTTGAACTTATTAAGGAGCTTAATTACTTACATTTATTTATAATTTTTCGTGATTGATTTTTGCATCATGTTCAGGAAAACATATATAGTAAATGTATGTATAAATATAATGATACAATATTCGTTTGTGGCACACTGTCTTTTCGGTATGTTGCTTTGTCAGCTTCAATCAACGTTGTCACTTCAGCTTGTACTTTATAGTTGATTTACTTTAAAAAAATTGAGACAAATTATTTTCTATAAGCATTATCGACATAACATGCACATTTTTGTATTATAATATTTAGGTTAGAATACGTAAATTACGAGAAAAACCGAGACAAAAATAAGGTCATTCCATGAGGTTTTGTAACGTGAGTTACCAACATTATAACTGCGAAATTGTTTTCCACTGTTATTTAAAAAAAGTTTTCTTGGCTTTATTCAATTAATGAGGTATCCCGATAAAATAAGTCTCATTTTTCAAAACGATAATATTGATAGAAAAAATCGTAGCTGGTAACTCACGTTACAGGCATACATGGAATTACCCAATACCATTCTTAGTGTTCTTTTGAAATTTACACGTACCAACATCCCTACAACCATAATCCAATAATAAAGAGCATACCATTTAACCTAATAATCCGTTAAATAGTTATGCTTGAACGTAATTGAAATGTATAAAAAAGCTTGAAATTGGGTAAAATATGATTTCGATAATGATGTTTTAGATATAAGAAATAAGTTCAGATATAAGTGCTCAAGCGTTTTCTTCCAAGAGCTGCGAACCAATATTGTAACAATCCATTTTTAGGTGGATTCATAATTATGTAAATATGCGCCTTTTGTTGTCGTTCAGTCCGCCCGTCTGTTCGTCCGCATATAACAGAGAAAAACCATTCAACTGAATTGTTTGACGTATAAATAATATTAATTTGAAATACAATGTTGCATAATTTAGTCGAGCCATTTCACGTTTTATAAAAATCGGATGTATAGTTTAATTCCGGAGACAATTAAGTGTATTCATGTAACTCCGTTATATTACGGCCGATGAAAAAAATAGTTTTAGGTGCATTTTAATGCGGTTACATTTTTTTCGAGCGCAATAAAATTGATATGCATCTGTGCAAAATGTACTAAAAATACATTCTGTACAATCTGTGATGCAAAGAATATTGTTATTAATTTACAGGCTCAAACCAATGTATCCCATTACATTAATATAGGAAAAAACTTTATTTGGGGCGCGTTTTACATAAATTAAAATATTTCACAATTTATGAAACTGATATACGTTTCTCAGATTTTCTAGAAGTTACTTCCTGTATAATAGAAAGCAAAAAGTATTTTCAGGCACACAGAAAAGTTTCCAAATACTTTTCTGTAATCCGAAGTACTGTATACTATTACGCCAAAATCTGAAGATTTTTCCAAACTTCGTTATACCTCGAACGTACGTCTGTGCTACGCTTGACTTAAAATTTTCGACTTATTTTTGTTAAATTTGTTTATATAGAGAAATAGTTACAGTTGATTATAACATATTCTATTTCTAAGAATGCTATTTTTATGCTTGAAATTTCACAATATTTGTAATTCATCTCTACACTACTTTTCTATTCACCATTTACATCAAGCTTAAAAAATTCAGTCGAAAGATAAAATGAAATGACCAGAATTTCATTGGATTGATCGCAGTCATAGTTTAATTGCAATGATAATAAAAACTTTTTAGCATTCAACCTCTGTTCTTTAGCTTGGTGTAGTCGTCGAAGTCAAGGATAAGAAGAACTTAGCTGTGAAAAACGATATTCGTTACTTTTTTACTTACCCATCATATGTAGTATAGGGTAAGTATTGCAATCGTTTTGGAAATCGAAATTTTTTTGACGGATTTACCCGTTTCAGATACTGGAGATTCTGAAAACATATTTTTAGAAAAAAAAATCGCCGTCCGTCCGTTTGTATGTCTGTCTGTCTATCTGTGACCGCTCTATCTCCCGAACAAATTGAGAAAGAGACTTGAATCTTTGTACGTATTTAGTATGTAAGAATGGGACTAAGCGTATTTAATATCAATAACCTCGATTATCCGGAACTATTTTTTTCGGACTCTCGAATAATTCTTTCTAATGAAAGGTATAAAAAATTTTTCGATTTTTTTTATTTTAAGGAATAGACGTAAAAGGTAAGAAAATAACACAACTTTTGCATAAACAACGAAGTCGATCAGATTATTAGTTGCCGAGATATGTGTAATCCCGTTTTCGACATTCTTCGATTTTTCATAACCCTGTATTTCATTCAAATTTCAATTCAAAGATACATTTTAGTTGTAAATGAGACGCTTAATATGACGCAGTAAATAGTTAGTTAACATGGCTATTATTTTTGGAGCTATAAGGATGTTTCTTTTACGCAATCCGGTACTATTTGAGTATTTTGACGTTTTATATAATTTGTCGAAATTGGCTCATCAGCAATTCATTAATAAAGCATTACTATGTATATTAAAACTATGTAAATATGCGTTTAAATTTTATTTAGGAATTGCGATGCATCTTATAAATAGTTTACATGCGTTTTATTTTCATGATGGGTAAGTATTACGGTGGTCCCCCAAAGACTAGTTGTAAAACAACTTAAAAAAAAAAAAAAAAAAAAAAAAAAAATTCAATTTCAGTTTTTCTTAAAATTTTTGGAATTCTGAGACTTTCTTATTATTCGTTCTGTTATTGGAAATACTTAGGTTTATCGTACTTAATGTATTACAAAAAATAATATGCATGAAAATATGCTATTAAATTCAGAATCACCAATAATTAAGGACTAACTCACTTATTGACTGACTTATTAACTACTCTATATGCAGGCAACAAATTCATGTTTAAAAATTATGAAATTTATTTTAATATTATATTTATTACAAAAGTCATAATTACCCAAGATATTGTGAAAAATTGGTAATACATAAACTTATTCTAAAGTTGCCTATGTCACATTATTCTATTTAGAATCGATTTGGATTTGTTGATAAAAATAATAAGGGCTGTGAAAAAATGTTCAACACTTAATAAAAATCTACCAACGTTTAGTATTAAACGTTATTTATGTATTGTTTATTAAGAAAATATTGTCTATATTTTATAGTTGATTATATTTTAAGAATTTCTATTTAAATTTAATTAGGTTTTATATGCTGTTTTTTATTCCGTCATTCATGCTTTAGAACGACATAAGCCCTGATCCCGTTGTTCTTCAAATAAGTAATTTTTAGCCCCCCCCCCAAGAAAAAAGCAATTACCAAGGTAATTTTTCTGTATACACTGTTAAAAAACATTGTCCTAGTTTGAACAAAATGTTGGTTCTCAGTAGCTGCCACCATAAAATGGTGAAATCTTGTACAAACATTTGGAGTTTCTTATTTATACCTCGTTTCAACTATTGGAACTATGCTTCACAGGGAGCTCCAAATATTGGTGCAAGGTTTCACCATCTTACCGTGGGAGCTATTTAGCTTCAAAATTATGATTAAATTAGGACAAGATTCTTAACAGTGTATTATTTGGATATTGAGGTGTAGGAACAAATAATAATTATAACAAAATTACAATCTCATATTACACTTAGTCTCTAGAAATTAACTGTAAACTTAATTTCCCTAATATTTAAGTTTAAATAAATTGATTGAATGCCCAATTAAGCTAAAAGAAATATCCTTTAACTCTATTGTAAAAAGAAAGAGGATGTAGTTACTTGATTCAAATGAAAATTGAATCAAAGATTTCCTGCTTTAAAAAAGAAAATCAAGAAATACGCACTGAGGTATAAAGTTAAATTTTAGTAGTATGTTAAATATTATGGTGTTAAAAAATAGAAAAACAATTATTGAAAATAATTTTTTCTCAGTAGCTAGCGTTTCAAAGAGAGTAGGAAGTTTGTTTAAGAAGCTTGATACACTAGACTTATGGTGTAAAAAGTATCGTTTAAATTTATTTAGTTTTCGTTTAACAAATTATATATATACATGAGTGATCTGGACTTTAAATTTTGCTAAGCATGAAAATTCAAACAGACGAGTCTGAAATATCAGAGATCTTGCGATGAATATATTTCTCTCCTCCCCTAAAAGTATCCTTGCAAAAATATTGAATAGGATCGGTGTTGAAGTGAACCGAAACATAAACGTAATGTTTCTAGAAATATCATACTTCTACATTTCTGCTTGACAGGAGATAAAAAGTTAAAGCGTGATGCTCGAGAATTTTTTTATTCTCCTGAAAATTTCTGGTGGATTGGGTTTATAGCCACTCCGTCAATTTAGGGGTCTTAAATTGTAAATAATTGTAACTATATGCACTCTCTTCCCCCCGAAGAACAACATGACACAGAATTTCAAGTGTCCAAAAGATCAGAGTTCTTCAAGATGATCAAATAAAGATGGTCCGGGGCGTACTGAAAATATATTTAGTACTATCAACCGGGGATAATTTGCGCCCCTTTTTCCTGTGTCCACTAATATTTATACTTTAAAAAAACATTATATATGATTTTTTCAATTTAGAAAGTGAGTGTTACACAATTAACGTGAAACAATGAAGGGTTTTAAATAGGCTGTATGGTTTTAAACAGGCAAATTTTACTTATTTATTTTTTTAACTAGTTTTAAAATTTTGGAACATTTTTTGGTCAATTCACTTAGTTTATCTTAGTTCCAAGTAAAATGAAACATTTCATATATTTGTCTATGAAAACCCAGCTGCAAATAGTATTTGCTAATGGATTAACCCTGCAAAATTGATAATATTTACAATATATATATTTTAAATATTATATTATTTAAATAGATTCACAGTATTACACATTTCTTTAAACATTTAAACACAATGAACTAATTATTAATATTGCACACATAAGTAACTGTTTTGTCATGTTATCTTCAGCAATTTCGGGGAGCAACTTGCTCCCCGAAATTTAAAATACTCAAATTTCTCTAAGTAATAATAAGGTGATTAAACCAAACAAAAAAAATTACTTAATATGATAAAACTTTAACAAAAGCGGAACACTTAGTTATGGGAATATTAATACACACAAAAAAAACATTTTTTTCTTAAATTTAAAGATAAGATTTCTAAATATGATACATAAAAAACATTTTTATAAACAGTTTAATGTAATCTTGATTTCATTGCATATATTTTGGACGTAGAATAAAATCATGTTAGTGTAAGATCGTAAGATACTGAAATGAGTTTTGCACTTTGTTTACAGCTTATTGCAGATTTAGGTTCTTTGTTGATCTTAAGCGAGGCACCATAATTCCATTTTGAATGCTTGAATAACATCGTTATACATATATTCAAATTATGCTTTTCTGCTAATCCTACACGACCCCGTAAACTAGCAATTTGAAGTTTCCATAAAAAAAGACTTACCAAAGATAAACACATAAAAAACTGTAGGTTCAAATTAATTTTTTTTTTCGAATATTACCTATGTACTCGTGTATATGTCGAATCCTGATTCTAGAGGAAACACAGACTACATACCAATATTAAAAAAGTTATTTTCGTTTTAACAAAAAGCAGAATTTACTAGAATGAGATAAGACTAAGATAGACTCAAGAATATACTAGTATGCAACATATTTTTTTTTCTTGAATGAAGGTGTCGACTTATGCACAAGTATGTATGGTGATTTCATAAATCATATTATAAAATTTTAAACTGAAAAAGTTAGTGCATTCAAATTAGGATTTTTTAGCATTATATTCACTTTAAAATTTCTACTTTAGTGTTATAATTTCAGGATTAATGCTCGATATTTTAATAAAAACTATAGAAATGTCAATTGACATTAAAAGCTCAAAATTTTGAATTAAAAAAATTCAAAATTTTGAATTAATTGAATTACTTTTTTCAATTACTTGAATTCTCTAAAACTTAGGGGAGACTCTACTAGATCCTAATCACTGGGCACAATAAATTCCAGCAGTGCATAGACACGAAAGCCATGGATAGGACCAAAATTTCGTCTGAGGTTCGACGCACCACTACATCAGCCAGTGAGTCTCTGTACCGATTCCCTGCGGAGGCGGATTCTGGAAGCGGACCTGCCGACCGACTCCCCCCCCCCTCCCAGGATAAACTGTACGGCTTCAATCAACCAGCACCACACAGGCCTCCTAGCGCGACCTCTTTCTGGTCGACTGCGTTTCTTCCATTTATCACCACATAAAGGGCTGGCTCGAATTGTGTCAGCTCCAGAGGATACTCGGGCCACCCGGAGAAAGATGAAAGTCAGGCACTGTCCGATGCCTCTTCTGCCCTTAACACCGGGGATTGCTGCATGCCGATCACACAAAACCGAGCACATTAAGGGGTCCCTGAGTTTTGCTTTGCACTGCTCACACTCTCCTCTCACTCTTCTTATCAGTAAACTGGTGGACGAGGTCCCACCACATTTGCTAGCTTTGTCCAGGGTCACCCTCCGGTCCGAAAGTTGACTCTGGGATCCGCCTGTGAACGTCACTAGCAAGCTTGCTCCGAGAACCGAGTTTAGCGGTACCGCGTCTCCTAGCCCATCTGAGTCGTTTGCAGCATCACTATGAGTAGCCCGTTACTCGTGGCTTCCTGACTAGCAAGAAGTCATCCGTCGAGGTTGTAGTTTTCCCCCGTCCTACTGTCTGGAATTTGTGAACTACGAACTCATCCAGGCTTCCAGCGTTCCACATAAAGTGGCAGTTCAGGACCAACCGGTGGGGCAACCACGGGTTTGGCGGCCCAACCGGCGGGCAACCATGTTCATTGGCGTAGGTCAAAAGTATGATTTTTTTCAGGTAATATATTTCACAATTAATACATATTACATTTACATGAAATAGCATTACAAAAATGTAAAAATGATTCAATGTGTTCAGGAATAAAGGCCTCATATGGTAATTTATCTTTTCATTCAAATATTAACCAGCAGCCTTAATTATTCGGTATGCATTTTTACTTCTTTTATGAAACACGATGAATAATTCGAGGAAACGCTTGGTAACTCACGTTTGATAATCTGTAAATGGGTTATTTTAATTTAATGCAGTTAAAATGCTGAATAAAAACTTTATTGATAACATACTAGCTTTCATTCGACATCTTTGTGGGGAAAAAATCTGGATTTCAATAGCGACGAAACAAATATATCCGAATGTCATCTTTTTTTAGGTATTTATAATATTTATATGTTTCCTAAAAATATTTGTAAACTATTTAGTGCAAAATAATAAAATTTTAATCAGAATGGTGACATTTCTAAATGTCACAGCATCAATAATATCATTTCAAGAGAAACATATAAGCCTCTTTACAGAGATTGGTTATTGAACCTCTTCACTTATTTTGTAATTGCTGAATATTGAAAATCTTCAGCAATTATTTACATGAGTAGTAACACGGACCGCAATAATTCAAGGATATATTTAACGAGTTTTATTTTGTCTGTTGTTTTGTAAAAATAAATAGAAATTGTACATTTTACAATATACTTTGAAAACAATATTTTGTAAAAAGATCTTCTGCATTAAATCATGTTCAAAGTCATTTAAAAAATAATCAAATACTTCTTTCAGAAATTATTGGCTAAATATTAAATATGAAATCTTTGTAATTATAAATAAATCTTAACAAACATATCTGGCATGAATGTTACATTATTGTGTTCTGCCTACTTAAGATTTAATTTCTATGCTAATTCAGACTATAGTTTAGTTAAATTTGGTGTGCACTTTAATACAAATCATTTCTAGCATGTTTTGAACATTAAGATTGTGAGCTTTACATTTTGTTATAAAGTTATGTTTACGTTTATGCAGAATAATGCTAATGTAGTGTGTAATATTTTCATCCATAAAGATGGTAATTTTCTATGCATAAAAATGCATTTTATGATTAAAAGTCATTGCAAAGTGACTTTATATGTTTTCTGCGTTTTTATATAATCTGTAAAATTAATAAATTATTTCTTATATATTGATTATATTATTAACATGTTGCGAAAGTCTTATTTATGAAACCTTTTGATTTGACAAGCTTTCGAAATTCTGCCTAAAAAAAGAAAAATGAAAGTATTATGTTTTTAAAGTGTAACAAGTCAATGCTTTAATTTTTATAAATATTTACATATTTCATTTTTATACAGTAAATAGTATTAGGCACCCTCACATTTAATGCATTTGGGTTTCAAGGTGAAAAATAAAAGTCTTATTGTTCAAAAATTGCTATATTAATATAAAATTGCAATAATAATAATATATAGGGGGACCAGCCTGGACTTTAATAATTGCAACAAACTTTTGGGGCATGTTGCTTACATGGATTGCACATTTTTTCTGCAATTATGGTCTTGATTATCATCATTTTTGATATGCTTCAAAAGTGCCCGATTGGATTTAAATCTGGGATTTGTGCTGACCAGTCCAGCAACACAATATTACTGTCTGTAAATCAGTACTTCGTAGTAGCCTATTTATTGTAAGGAGCATTATCTTGTTGGAAATTGATGCCACGTAAAATAATGTCACAAAACATATGCGTGAATGACGGCATCAACACAGTTATAGCACATTGTATTTCTGTCTCTTCATACTACTTTCACAAACGAACATATCATCAACACCATCATCAGCCATGCAGCCCCAGATTATAATGCGGTCACCTCCGTGCATTACAGCCGGCTTCACGTAATCTAGATGATATTGTTACTTGATACATGGCCTCACAAAGGTCATGCCGGGGGTTTCAAATGCCCAAAAATAAAATAAAATTGGTTCATTTTAAAATATTCATATTTTTATTACGAAAGCCGACTCTGACTGAATGATGATAATTTTTCATTATAAAAAGTTTAAATTGCGTATCCCAGTGTTAGATTCTTAAGACCACATAACATTTGACCAATCATCTTCTGTAGAATAATGATTGCGACGATTCCTCTCAAAACGATTCTTCTTCTTGTTTTCTGAAAGCTACCGCTTCCTCTTGGCTTTGCAGCCTTTAAATTGAGCTTCTGACAATCTTATTCTTGCTGTTCAAGCCCTTAAATTCTGCCCAATGTATTTTGATAGAGCTGCAGAGAGCTAGAAGAAATTTTTGTGCGATCTCGAACAGATTTTCGTATACATTTACTGCCCTGCCGCTTCGTTGTTACATCTTTTCTGCCCGTTTTGAGCTGTTTCTCTAAGACTAAGTCTCTGTAAAAATGTTACTAACAAATTACAATGCACTTCAAGAACATTTCTTCAACTGGTCATCAACTGGCTAGTTTTTGCTTGAGATTTGCTCTGTTCAATAAAATCCTGAATTATCAGTAATTTTCCAACAAGCAGATAACTTTTTTCGGACATCATAGATTTAAATGATATAAAAATCGTCACGAGATCACACAAGGATGTTACTTTGTGCTGTAAATATTTTAACTTACGTTTGAGAACACCGTTTACGCTTTTGTCTGAAACAATTGTTATTTTTTAAAATAATTTTATGATTTAGGAGTTTTGTAAGGGGTGCCTGACACATTTGCAAAGTTAGTAGTTTTGTCGTGTAAAACGAAAGTTCTTAAAATTAAGAACTGCTTCTTTCTTTCTTTTATTTTTATTCATTTTTATGTTTATGTTTGTTTATTTACTTATTTATTTTTGATTAAGGGCTTATTTTAAAAAATCAAATATCTGCCTGAATCCTAATCTACACTTATTCTATAAAATAATAAACACATTAAAAAATAATCAATATGCGTAGATTTAGGTATTTAAATGTATAGTATAGACAAAATGCATACATTTATATATTTTTTTCTCTATCATATTGTATTTAGAGACAAGTTTTTTTGCTTCATGAAATGATAAGAAAGATTTAAACGACATTTCTTCCAAATACAAAAATTCTAGTGCCTCCAAAATGACTTTTTAACCACTTTTTTACTTAAAACACACTTAAAACCACTTGGTACTGTAAAACCAGGTACCTGGTTCAGGTAACCAGGTATATGTAGGATGTATGTTATAATACACTATGCCCTTTTTTTCATGTTGAAGGATTCTAATACCATTTCTTATTTACAACGAATGAAATGTAATTTTTTGTTTCATTCGTTTTCGTATACTTCCGAATATTGTGTTTTTATCGAATAAAGGGGGAAAAGATAAAGGAAATGTAACTTAAGCTCACTTTACAAATTATGAACTATTTCTTTTTTTCTGCCTTTTATGTATTTTTTTATTATTTTATTCTCTTATTTATTTATTTATAATTTGTTTTTAATTTTTGTGAAGGAATTAATTTAAAAGACTGATTTCCCGCTTGATTTCAAATTTAGACTTATTGTATGGAACAACAAACATATACAAGAATAACGAATATGCGTATATTTATGCATTTAAATCTATAGTGTAGACAAAATTCTTACAATTTTTTTATCTCTATCGTATTATATTTAGAGACAAGTTTTTATGTTTCATTAAAGGATATGAAACATTTAAATGACATTTCTTCCAGATCCAATAAACCTAGTTTCTCTAAAATGACTTTTTATCCACTTTTTACTTTAAGACAAACTTAAAATACCTAAATGTAGGATCTATGTTTAATACACTATTCCCTTTTTTCTCGTTGAAAAATTCTAATAGCATTTCTTATTTCCAACGAAAGGAATGCAATTTTATGTTTCATTCGTTTTAGTAAACTTCCGAATATTGTGTTTTTATCGAATAAGGCGGGAAAAGATAAAGAAAAAGCAATGTAATGATCTATTTTACTCTTAGTCCAATCATAAGTTTATTACGCTTATCATACATTTTTTCTGAACATAAATGGTATATTTAAAAGATACATGCTAAAAAGTACGTCCAGTAAAGTTAGAAAAATTTTTTATTACACAAGAACGTATCTGTACTTTGGAAAAAAATTGCCAATGTCAATTTTTCTCATATGGTAGGAAACCCAATTTATGTTTGAGAATTTTTAAGAATCTTGCTATGATTTCTGTACTATTATTTTTCAAAGTTGTACCTTTCAATTCAGTAATGTTTTTCTCACTACAATCTGATGTTACATTGATTTAGTTTGTTTATAGTGACCTTGGCCAGTTTTACATTAACAGTAAGTAATATTGGCCTCGACAATTTGTTTTCAATGATCTAATATTGGGAGGACCTACCCAGACAGCAAGAGATGTCGAAAAGAGTTAGGCCGTCTTTCTGAATTATCGGCGGGATATCGGTAATCATCGACTGACATTATTATGATGTCAATAGAACATACTCTTTTTAAGTAGTCCAATTCTTGTATCGGCAGGAAATCGCAATAATGTATCGATTTGACTTGATGATTTTTACTCCTAAAATTTACATCGGCCAACTTTATAAGCCGACTAATTCCTGGCAATTTTTATCCCCCACTAACATTCCCCAACAGTTTCTGTCAATTTATGTGAATCGCGTGACTTCCCGCGCTGTTTCAAGGTCTTTTATCCCCCACTTTAGCCAACCCCTCAAAGGTATGTAGCATGCAAGGTCATTTTTAACCAGTCGGAAAAGGGACACTGTAAAGCGAAGAAGTAACGTGAAGTGAGTGTAATTTTTTCGAATTTTCTTCAGAACTTAGTAAGTTTTCATCTATTAAAAATAAACGATCGTTTGATATAAATGAAAAATATATCTAAAAATTATAAAAAAATGATGCACTATTTTTATGCAATTGCAAATAGTTATTCTTACTTAAAATGTAAAAAATAGTTTTAATAAAGAGAAAGAAATATATATATATATATATATATATATATATATATATATATACATTTCAAAAGATTACATTTTTTGAGTTTTAAATGAATGAATTAAAAATAAGGAATATTAGATAATAAAATTAAAACATTAAAGAACAATTTGCCTTTTTTTTTCTTTACTTTATAATATGGTAAAACATATTTTAAAGAAATTTTAAATATTTCTTTAAGGATCTCCTTGAAGGAGCAGGCATTATACAAATACAGAATAGGTTTTGTCTCACAAAATTATAAAAAAAGGGGGAAGGGGGCTGGGGAAAATAAGAAAAATCTTAAAAATAGATATATATTGTTTTTCTTTTTCTTTTTTTCTTTTCTTTTCTTTTTTTTTTTTCATTTATGGAAACTCTACTAATTATAAACAAATTTTGATGCATTTTAGGACATAAAATAAAGTTTACTTTTTTTATGAATTTATTGCATGGTAGAAAATGTGAAATACGTTAGTTTATTATTTGTTTAGATCTTTTATGTTATAAATTGTTTTGATAATTAGAAAAAAAATAACAACCTTTTGACAGATGCTTTAAAAGTGCGATGTTAATTCTATCATTTCGATGCATCAAGTGTTTAATTTTTCTTTGAAAACAAACTCTATTAATATTCAAAATGTTAGCTGTTATGTAACATATTTTATGTTCAATTTGTTCAATAAGTCCCTCAAGGTTATTTAGACTTTATACCCAATTATTTAAGTTGAGAATACAACAATGTATTTCATTATGCTCTTATTTATCAAAATATTTTTAAAGTATGAAAGACTTTTCATCATTCCTGAAATTCAGCACATAAAATTTCTTTTAATATCAAAACAGCTTTTGCCAAATTTGTCGGGTTCTCAATTATTATTATTATTATTATTATTATTATTATTATTTTAGACGAAAACCTACTAGTTTTGTAGAATATTTGCTAAGAAATTTGTATTCGCCAATCACTTTTAAGTGTACACTTTATAAAAAAAAAAGTCATAGAATAGAATACATTCATACATTACAATTTATACATTAGAATTCATTGAAACACCAATACATATAACATCGCGGGGTAATCGGTGAAACGTCATATAATTTTGGAAAATACGCGGCAAGTTATCCATGGATAACAAAATGGTTAAAAACTGCTACACACATGATTAAATAGGTAGCCGGGATACGATGCTCGATGGGCCGTTACCCGCGTGGCCAAAAAGCCTATACTGCCGACCCCTATAAGGGAGATCGTTTGGACGAAAAATAATCGGATGAAGTGCGTTCGGCAGAAACTTGGCCGGGGATTTTTTGCTGCTTGGTTAGGCCCTTTAAACAATTACTTTATATCCATCCTGAATTCAATCCTGCATTTAACACCCTGCATCAAATTTATCAATTTTGGACATTTCTCTTTTTGTTCCAAGGTACATATATTATGTATATAGAGTGTATGTTATAATATAAAATTATTTTTGATACATGGAATAGGATTTTTTAACGGTAAAATATTACCAAATTTTTACTATTTCTTTTTTTTTAATTGTATTTTGACGTATATAACGTACAATGTTGTCATAGATTTTGAGTAAAAATAAAAAAAAGTATTTCTTGTCAGATTAGCAGAATTTAATAAATATCGAAATAACATAAATTTTTATAATAAATTGTTTCACGCATGATCATTTATTCATATTCTTTAAATATTCAATTCGACAGTTTGTAAAGTTATTACTGTCGTTTTGAAAGGGAAATATCAACTGTACTTTTTTTACACAAAATATTTTAGCAATAAATTAATACGCACTTTTAAGAAGACATTTAACAATAGAGAATTGTGTTTCTTCTAAATAGTTCGTTTTTTCTTTAAATCCTAAAATGCATATTTGAAAAATCATTCCCTTATTAATTTTATAATTAATATTAATGAATATCAAAAATGATTTGTTTCTTATATATTATAAATCATAGCAAACACTTCTGACATGAATATTATCGTAATTGGTTCCGCCTACTTAACCCGGGAGGACGCGCGCAGGGCCTAAAAGACCCGGAGTACGTATGGTTTTTACAATTGTAACCACTAATTTTATAAAAGTAATCTTCAACTTATTGTATCGGAAAAAATGTAAGAATTGTCTCCGTCTTAATAAAGTGACTGCTATAATTTGATTTTATTGGTGGCAAAGTTAAAACCATCCATATCCTGGGTAAGCGCGCGTTCTCCCGGGTTAACGATGAAAAAAATGTCTAAGAAATTTTTGTTCGAAATATCAACTTTGACAGTATTTTTTGAAAGATATTTTGCGTTTATCAAAAATAGAAAATGTCGTTCAATTACACAGTTTTTGAATAACAATATATGCCAATTTCATGCCTTTCCAAACCAAAAACAATTAAAATTTATATCATAAAGTTTCCCCTCTGGATATGAGAACAGTCTTAAACGTTTTATACCTATATTTTAATACATTAGCGAGAGATATGTAATTTTGGTGTGATGCATGCTTTGATAAAATTAATTTCTAGCATTTTGTGTATATTAATAATGTGGGTTTAAGGTTATTCAGAATTTCACTGAAAGTTTGCATGCGGTTAATCTTTGCAAAAATATGCTAATTTAAATATTTATATACATTTTTAAAGGAGAAAGGTTATAGAAACTAAACTTTGTATTTGTATGTTTTCTGAGTTTTTATATAATTGCTTACAAATATAAAATTATTCATTATTTATTTATTTATAGAGTCTATTAATGAAAATTGGCGAGGTTCTTTTTTAATAAAAGTATCAATCAGTATCGAAATTAGCTATAAAACGTAATATTCGAAATCACGTTTAAAGAAGTATGGGATGTGTTTTTTTTATGTTTTTAATTGCAAAAATTCTTAGTAAAAAATGCTCTTGAATTTGGAATTGCGTTTTTTGTCATTCTTCTCTTTTGCCTCCTTTGAAAGGAGTCTGGGTCACATTCTAAAATAACTTTTATTTAATGAGTTAAATTTTTGATCGTTTTTGTGATGACTATCCATTTGATTTGCAAATAAAATCACATAATAAATGATCGCCTATTTATTTTTATTATTTAAGAGGAATAGTTTAAAATCGTTACAACTCAAAATATTATTTCTAGATTTTCAATTTCCTAGGAATTTAAATAAACAAAAATATCTAAATATTAATTTTGTTTCAAAATTTTTAAAATTATATATATATTAAAATATATTAAATATTATATATATATATATTTATATATTATATATTTAAATATATTTAATTAAAAAAATATTTAAAGTTAAAAAGAAAGATGATATAAATTTGTTAAAAAGTCATATATTCGTAAGTAAATATATTTTTTTCTAATTTGCTGAATTAAAATTAAAGTAAATCTATAAAAAAAAACTCACGCTCCCAGTTTGAAGCATGTATCTTTAACGGTTCTTAAGTTATAACAATTTAATTCCGAGAAATTATGAAAAAATTCATCATGAAGAAAGATCATTTCATGACAGCTGTGGCCTGAAGACGAGATTCTGAAAATAAATCAAATTTAAACGTTATGTTAAGCATAAAAACAGAGAATTGTTTAATGTATTGTTTATTGTTTAATATATATATATACATATATATATTTTAGAAAATATGAATATTGTTGTGTCCCGGATTTCCTTAACTAATTTAAATTTAATCTTCAATTTAAATTTACGCAATTTGGAGTAATCAACACATCCAAGAATAATGAAATTGCGTAAATTTATGTATGTAAAATTGTATCATTGTCAAAATGTGCACGTTTATTCCTTTTTTTATTTCTATAATTTTGTATTTAGAAACAAGTTTTCATGCTTCAGTAAGCGCCACGAAAAGTTTAAGTGTCATTTTTAGGTGCGTTCGTAATTACGTACGTAGCACCTATAGTTGCTCTTCAATCCGTCCGCCTGTCGGCAAATAACAAAGCTAAAACTTAACAACCGAATCGTTTGAAATTTTAAATGTATACTTAATACATAATTTTGTCGAGTCATTTTAAATTTTATGAAAATCGGATGAACAGTTCAATTACAGGGACAATCAAATGTATTTCGATACATTAGGGGTCAATGGATAAAATGTTTCAAGTGCATTTTATTGGTTTTACATTCTTACGAACATAATAAATTTGACATACATCTATGACGCCTGTACTATAACATACATTCTGTAAAATATGTGGTGTAAAGAATATTTGTTACTGATTTATAGGAAAACACAGTAGTATTCCATTTCATAATGGTATGGGAAGAACAATATTTGGTGTGTGTTTTGATTGTTTTAATTATTTTAAACTTTTATGACATTTATATACGTTTCTGACGATTACTACAAGTTATTTTCCGTATAATAGAAAGCAGATAGTATTTACAGCGACACAGTACTGTTTACTATAACACAAAGAACTAAATATTTAAAAAACTTCTTTATAGTATGAACGTACCTAATTTGCTATGCTTCACGTGCAATTTCCAACTTGTTTTGAAATGCAAAAACCCTATTTTCTCTACAATGTCCTGTTTTCATGAACTCTTTCCTGTAGGATAAACTGAAAATCTTCCAAATGTTGGATCGATGTTTAATGCAGTTTTTCTTTATACTTATATTGACGAATTCTAATGCCATTTCTTACTTCGAATTTTATGTTTAGTGCATTTTCCTAAATTTTGAAGTATTTTATACTTGTCTTATCTAATAAAGGAAAATTAACGTAATAGTATTTAAGGTAATTATCTAATTTATTCATAGTCGCAATCAGAAGTTTATTATGCATGTCATACATATATATATACAGTGCTCAGCAAAAGTTTAGACACTGGTGTTTTTTAACCTTTAAATAAAAAATACGAACACGTGAGTTTTACAAATGGCTATACTTATTTTCAAATGCATTTTATATAATGTAGAATAAAAATAATGGTTATATTATGAGATAATATTTAATTTAACTGAAAAAAGTTAAATTTGCATATTGCAAAAGTTTAGACACTTCTTTGATTTTTAGCCAACTGTTCAAGGAAAAATGCAAATTTTCAAGTTATAATGCCACATGTTTGAAGCATTTAATTATACCTCGATATAGCATCAGTTAATGAAGATGCCGGGAGCTAAAAATATTCAATTAGATGAGATAATCGAAGTAGGAAAGCTGAAATCGAAAGGGAAGACTGTTGCAGAAATTTAAGCAGCATTGAATCGTCCAAAGTGGTCTGTCTATGAAGTATAGTCTGACTCCTTCAAAACAAAACATAATCTGGAAGATCTTGTGCGAAGAGAAAATGAGATGACAAAAAGATCCAGAAACTGACATTTTCACAAGTAATGATTGCTAATCACATTAAAAGTTAAGTCAGAACTTTCTGTGTCGAAGGAAATGATTCGTAGATGAATTAAAGAAACAGGAAAATCAATTTACATGAAAATGATAAAACAATCAGCTTTAAAATATCACTATAAATTGGCGAGATTTCAATTAACTTGAAAATATACGTCAATGGACCCAAATGGTACGCTATGATATTCAGTAACGAAAAAAAAGTGGAATTTGAATGGCCCAAACAAATGGGCATATTATTGGAATGACTTAAGTAACGATCCTGGGATTTTATTAAGTCGACAAAAAGAAGGTGACTTTTAATTTATTTGGTCCTCACTTAGCTTTAATGCTCATGTATCTATGGAGTTATTCATTGGTTGCCAATCAACACAAGACTACGTACATACGTTGGAGATTAATTTTTAGTCATTTGGGGAACTTTTGCTGATCTAAAGTATGGATTTTAGCATACATTCATGTTGCATACAAAAGAAGAACTTCGTTTAACTCTGAAAATACTATTGATCTCAACTGGCTGGCGTGTAGTTCTGATACGGACACAAACGAAAACTTTTGCAACATCATATGTCGTAATGTTTATGCAAATTCTTGCTATAATTGTCTTTTAATGAGGTTCGAGCTGCTGTTGAACATGTTGGGATGTTTACATTTTGTCCTTATTTAACCAATATTTGCAGCCAATATTATGCCAATATTTTGATTTTATTGGAAATATTGCCAATAAAACGCCAATATTGTTCAAATGTTGGCGTGACATTGGAAATATTTCCAATGAAATTCCAATATCTAACCAATATTGGCGTTCTATTGGCAATATTTCCAATGAAACCCTAATATTGTCATAATATTGGCTGCAAATATTGGTTAAATAAGAGCAAAATGTAAACATCTCAATATTGGAGCAATATTTCATGCCAATATTGCGCCAATGTGCCAATATTGTTTCAAGATGTAGCCAATATTGGTCCAATATTGTTTGGCTACTGGGGCTCTATCTTAGGAACTAATGCACGGATTTTCATAAAACTTCAGATACAATTAGTTATTTTTATAATTTGCTTTGATAATCTTTATGTGCAAATCACGCAAGTGATGATGGTGCTATGATGCATTAACCATGATTATCGCAATAGCTTTATCTAAAGAACTAATGTGCCAATTTTCATCAAACTTCAGAATAAGATAATATTTGATAAAGGTTAATTGCGTTTATATTTTGGTATTAATCGTACAACTATGGGTGTAGTTAATCGTTGGCGCTATTATTCTGCAAGTTTCATGATTTGTAACAGTTGTATCTCAGGATCTAATGCATGGATTTTCATAAAACTTCAGATTCATTAAGCACGTGATAAAAACTGGTCCTAATTAGCTTTTCTTGTACATCAACCAATGGATAGCACTGTTATCCAGTATTTTTTAAAGATTTCCTCAATAAATTTCTTTGAGTATATAATATGCGAATTTTCATCAAATTTCAGATTCAGTTAGAAATTGACATAAATTGTTTTGATTGGATTACTAACTTTTAATGTATTTCATTTGTCATGTTGATTGACAAATTAAAATGTGATTCATGTATTCCAAGATACCTGAACTACCTTTATATTCAGCTTCAGGTATTGATGGATGATTAAATTTGGATATATTATTTATAAGAATTGTTTTTGAAAAAACTTGCATATGAAATGTTTACATTGAATAATGTTTACATTGTGTTTTCTATAAAAAAAATTCCTATGCATTTTTTGGAATCAGGATTGCATTACATACATAGCACAATGTCTGTACCCTTTTAGATGTGTTACATATGGTGCAATATTAATTTTTTCAGTATATTATTGGTGCACTGCATTTTGATAAATTAATAAAATGAACATTTAAAGCAGCAAAATACTTCATTTCTTCTTGCAAACTAGTTTGGGTAGTCCCAGCATATTGTCATCATCATATTTTACACTGATGATTGTATACTATAGCTACTGAAACTAGTTTGCAAGAAGAAATAAAATATTTTGATGTTTTTAAAGGTTTTTGATTTATTTATAGCATTATTGAAGACAAAGGAATATATAACTGATCTATGAAAGTTTCTTTTAATATAAATTTTAGATTTTGAAAAATAAATTATTTAGAAAAATTAGATTTTTATGAATATTTGCAGTTATTCATAAAAATCATTTCTTAGTATATAAAATAAAAAATGTCTACTAAATATAAGTAAAAAAAATGCAAATTCTTTCCCTGCCCTCCCCCCTCAATATTAACTTTTTAATCCCTCTTACATTGTCCCACAATCAAAATGACTGAAACTTTCTTTTTCAAATAATGTAGCAATGTTTTAATTTAGGGATGCACAATCTGTAGCCTACGAATTTCGTCATTTTACAACTGGAAAAAATTGCAATTTTTGTGCATAAGTTGCTGAAAAAAAGCCTGTAAATTTCGTCCATTTACCATGGAAAGATATAAAATTTCGTCAGCTATTTAAGAATCGCAAATTTCTTTGATCGAACACGAAAGACTTGCGAATTACATTCATCAAGTGCAGAAAAGCAGCAAATTTTGTCTATGAGGCAGCAAATTTCGCCGATATCCACTCAAAAAACTACATTTTGTAGATTGAGCAAGAAAAAAATGACAGTTTAGTTGATGACAGTGTTGAATTCAGACGCTTTTCGCCTGAAGGGACTTCAATGACTGTGGGGGTGGGGGTTTTACATTTTTATCATTGAAAACGCAAAATTTAAAATTTTCCGGTGGGGGGAGGGCATTTCATTGCTTCAGGCCACCCCCTGAATTCAACACTGGTTGATGATGAATGAAAAAATGCAAATTAATTTCATGACTACGGAGGAATTGCATGCTATCTCGGTTTATCATTTGAAAAAAATAAAAAATTACGAATTTTGTTAATCTCGCATGAAACAATTGAATTTTGTCGATCAGCGATGAAAACATCGATTAATAAATCGCAAATTTTGTGATGATGCACGAAATGAAAATTTGGCTGACTGGATTCAAAACAATCATGAATTTTGCCAGTTTATCAAAATAAAAAAATCAATGTTTATCAAAGTTAAAATAACTGCAGAAGTTCGTTGATTAGGCGAGAAAAAAATGAGTGTTGTAAAAGTGCAAATTTAGTCGATTGGACACAAAAAAATTGCTAGTTTTATAGATCATGTTCCGAAAAAATCGTGTATTTCATTGATTAGCTTCATAAAAATCTCGAATTTCACCAATCAGGTGCTCAAAAATCGTGAATTTTATCTATCATGGGAGAAAAAATCGCGTACTTTGTTGATCATGTGCGGAAAGATCATGAATTTTCTCCAGCAGCTTCATGAAAATAACGCATTTCGTACACAAATCACGAACTTTGTTGATCGGAAACGAAAAAGTCAATAACTTTGTCGATCAGGGGCAGAAAAAAAAAACTTCAATCGGCTTTGTAAAATTGACGTTGTCGAAATATTGTGAATTTTATTGGTCCAGCATTAAAAAATCTCATTTTGTCAGCAGAATCACAGTGATTTTAAATTTTGTCCATCGAACAAGTCAAAATAAAAAATAATTGCAAATTTTATCAGTTTCCTTCATGGGAGGGGGGTAGAGGGGGTTTTGTGAACTTTGTTGATTGACTTTGAAAATCAAATCAATCAATTGCAGTCAATTTGCCACAGAAAAAATAAAAGCAAATTTCATCAGTCATTTAAAAATTATGAATTTCATCAATTCAGTGCAAAAAGAAAAAAAAATGTCTAATTTCATCGATCAGGATAGAGGATCGATCAGAATTTTTTTTTTTTTTTTTTTTTTTTTTTTTTTTTTTTTGATAGATTGCAGGAAAACTATCTATTTTGTTGATAATGGAGGAAAAAACATAAACTTTATTGTGGAATAATTGAGTTTTGTCGCTCTAGAAAGGAAATCAAATTGCTCCGAGAAAGAATTTCAAGTTGGTTGATGAGGTGCGGAAAACATCAAATTCCATCTATCAAACAAAATATGGATATTTGTTGTTCGGATGCAGAAATATAGCTAGTTTTATCAATGAAGCACAGAAATTAATTAGTCAATCGGCTTTAGAAAAATTGTGTATTTTGATTGGTAAACAAAGAAAAATCACAAATTTTTGTCAATCATGCATGATAAAATCATCAATTAAGTAGATAAGGCATGGAAAAAATCTTAAATTTTGAAAATGATTAAAAATTTGGTTCATCAACTGCAGAAAAATTGTAAATTTTATCAGTCAGTTAAAAATCATGAATTTCTGGAATATGCAGCCTTCATACATGCGTTATTGAATTTCACTTTATAATGATTTTTATATATTGTTTTGCACACCTAAGTTTTTGTATCCAGTGATTTTTCCCCCTTCCTCCAGTGAAGGTGCAGCATTCATACATGCAAGGGGTGTGACCTTTTAAGAATTATACCCCATGGTTTAAGCAAGGCATACTGTTTTAAAATTTTGATTGTTTTTCCGAATGGGAAATTTGATTTTTTCATTTATATTTCTGCATATTTGACTAACATATGCCTGCATTAAAATAATTTTATGTCTTAATAGTTTTATCCTTTCATTTAAAACAGGTGGAGACTTTAACCGATGTTTGGAGTTGTTCCATTTTACCCAACTTGAAATCCTGAATTAGGATATATCAAGTTTCAAGAATTCTTTATATTTGATGACCTTGTATTCATGATCTCCATTTGGGCTCCAGAGAGCACATTTTTTAAGTGAATAGTCAGAGTGCAGTGGAATTCCAAAACTGTTTAAGAAGAACTCTGTATGTAAAAAGGGCATTATATTAGTCTGACATACATATGTTTTAAAGACCGTATAATTTGTATTTTCAATAAAAGTAGCGGCATACCACAAACAGCTGAACTGTGTTACTATTTTATTGTTTTTTAAAGATACTTCAAGGCTGTTGTTAACAAATGTTTTCTTTTCTACTATTTTAAAAAAAATTATGAAATAAGAAATCTTGTCTATCCCGTTGACAAAAAATGTATCGCCAAACTATAAGATTTAATGCGAACAATGGATGATCGTAAATCTTAATTTCAATGGCGTTAAATATGGTACACACATCTAAAATGCCATTGATTTTTATTTCGACTTTTTATTTGTATTTTTACAAATATTCCAATAATTTATTTGTTCTTTGGCTAAAATAAAAATTAGGTCGATATATATAATTTGACTGTTAGTTTGGCGATTTGTGTAATTTAGCAAAATGGGTCGATGGGATAACCAAGTAGTACAAAATCTTTATTATAGAAATAATAGCAAAAAGTTTTAAATGGGAGATAGACATTTGAAATTTTAGTTTCTGTTTTGCAGATTCATTTTCATCAAACCTTTATTTTGCTTTATATTTTCAGCTCTTCAATACTTAATACAAAAGTTAAGATTATTATTAATGAAATCCCTAAAAACACTACAGATAAGTGATTGTTTGATTAATTAATGCTTCTGTTGTAAAAATATTTTACCTGCAGATTATTTTTTTTGCCTCTGAAGTATATGTCACAGACACTTTGAAAATTTTCTGCTACAGGGGATCATAGATAATTATCATTTAGGAAAAATTAAAAAAAGAAGGCATCTAAAAACCTAAAGAAAATATATAAGTAATAACAAGTGGTCGCTTGTGTCGACTCTGCTATTATTAAATTAACCCAATAGGTAGGTATTTCATATACCTACCATGAAAATTCATTGTGTATTTAAAAAAGAAAAACTTTAAAATTTATTTAAAGTTTTTTTTTTATATTGGCTTATACTAGAAGTTATTCAAAGGGTTCTACTATCTATAGCTGCCTTATGATGTTGATTATTTCAGCATTTAAGTATGTATTTTGATTATGTATCCATTATATTTATGTTTCATTTACTCATTGAAAAGCGTAGATTTCATTATTGGATATTAGCCAGAAACAAATGATGAATTTTTTTTATTCTTTTACATTCAAATGAGTTAATCTACATATTCGAGCTAAGTGCAATATAAATTATAAAAGAATCATGCTTGAAAATTATTTTTATGAAATGAGAAATCCATAAACTGAAAAAAAAAAATTTCTTCAAAAATCTCGTACTATTAATTTTATTTTCTAAAATTAATAAATTATAACTTTATATTTCTAACTGCAAATTGACTTTTTTAATGTATTCGTCATGCATTACTTAATTTCTTTATTAATGAAGAATTATTCATAACTTTTATAAATTTTTGTTAAAAAAAATTTTATATGTGTTACAATTGTACAAAATGTACAAAAGAAAATGTTAAAATATTTTTTCTAATGATTAATATTATTGTCTTGCAAAGAAAAGATAAAAATTTGAAAAATGTAATATCAAGATTTCAGACTCTATATATTATCAAAGAGAAAAGAAGAAGAAAAAAAAATTCTACAGATTATGTTTAATGAAATTCATCCAGCATTGTTTAATGTAACGTTTAGGTAAAATATATTTTATTTCCTGGATTTTAAAATAAAATATAACAAACAAGGTATGTATTTAAATCTAAGAAATTTGTTTTATACAATATTTTCTCAATGAATAGTTTGTAAACAGGCAAACACTAAAATAATTAGTATAATTATGAGTACAGAGAAATGTTACAAAATGGAAAAAGACCTAATGGTAATATGTAAAAAGTAAAAGAAATGCAATTAATTTGTGAAATTAGAACAAACTGGTTTACATCTATTTTTTTAAAATTTGTTTCAAAGACAATATAATCAATGATTAAAGTTCTAATAATTTTCAGAAGTCTTCCTACTGCAACATAATTTTGTATAGCCTGAATTTTTTTTCATTCTTACACTATAAAATGATAAATTGAAAACCAAAATCTTGGTTGAACATTTCATTCTAAAATGAGGGGAAAAAAACCCCTAGAATCTGGTGTAACCTTGGCCGTAAAGTTAGCTGAAAGAAAAACCTGAATCACGGTTAAATATTTTGCCAAATAATTGGATTAGAAATAATCCTGAATCACTGTTCAACATTTTACCAGAAAATTGGATTTAATAAAACCCTGATTCATGGTTAAACCTTTCACCAGAAATATGGATTTAAAAAAAACCTGAATCATGGTTCAACCTTTCTCCAGAAAATTGGATGTAAATACATTCTGAATCATGGTTCAACATTTCACCAACATAATGTTATTTTTGAAAGCACCAATAAACTGGTTAGGTCGGTTGCAGCTAAATTGTAGCTACTTTTCACCATTTTCTTGGAGAAAACTCCAACTTCCTTTTTAACAGTGTAGGAAGTAATTTTATCGCTTCTATACTACTGCTCGGTATTGCATTACAAAAATGTATTAGTATAAGTTGTTATCTAGACTTTAAGAGCCGATAGTATGCATAGTACGCCATCCCATCATTATTTATATCTAATTGTCCCTGTCTTTAAGGGTTAATATCTAAGCTATTTACCGACGAATTTTTTCAAACATCATTATCAACATTACATTTTTACTTCTGCTACGATAGGTACTTCCAACGCTCATCAAAACCTTTGCTCAATACCCAGAAATCGGAATTTGTGTTTAACATAAAAATGTGCTTTTTTTAAAAACTATGTGATCTAGAGTAATCACTATTGTTTTCCTGCAAGGTTTAAAGTAATATCTATAACTTCAATTTTTTTCATAATTTGTTTTCAGTACATTCAGAATTAGATGGATGGGGGAACTTATTTTTTCCACATAATTTCGACGATATCTCTGAAAGTATAATACCTAAAGTTAAAATAAATATATTTTTTAGTTCAGCGTAATGAACGCTTTCCCAAGATAATCTTCCAGATATACAAAAAAAGATTTTTTTTCTTCAAGTAACTTAATTACAACCCTACCCCCATCCTAAATATATTTGTAAATGTTTAATAATCTGTAAATATGCGGTTCAATAGTCTTCATTACTTTCTCCAATTTGTGCTTTTACGTTTCATAGTTTATGAGTAAAATGACTGTAACAGATGGACTGACAAACACGGAAGTGATATTATAATGATTCCGTTTTCACTTTATAAATTAAGGGAACCCTAAAAATAAGTATATTTTACCCATTTGACAATATGCAACAGCTGATTTTTTTAACGTGTTTAGACAAAATGGGGAGGATTTATCCCATTCACATTCTGAAGTTTAGAAAAAAAATTGAAAAAAGCATGATTTTTTTTTTTTTTTCGTAAAAAGGAAATATCATTTACTCATTTGACAAGATACTACAGCAAATTTGTATTCAAAATGTGTTTAGCTAAAAGTATAATATCGAGATAAAATAGAGTGGGATTTATCCTATTCATGTGCTCAAGTTTAGAAAAAAAAGCAGGATTTTTTTCCCGAAAAATGAAGTATAATTTACTCATTTGGCAATATGCAACAATAGATTTGTTTTTAAAACGTGTTTAGCCAAATGTATAATGGGATACAAAATGCGATGGGATTTATCCCATTCATGTACTCAAGTTTATAAAGGGAAAAAAGCTGATTTTTCGCTAAAAAATAAGTATAATTAAGTATAATTAATAAACCTATCTGAGAATACTCAATACCAGATTTGTTTTTAAAACGTATCTTAGCCAAAAGTGACAGGGAGACAAAATGGACTAAGATTTTTTCCATTCATGTGCTTAATTTACAGATACAAGCGTGTATGCGAATGGATGAACAAAAATATTATTATTGTGAATCATTAAATTATCTGTATTATTTTCTAATTTTCAAGTACAGGCATCCAGTAACTAATTAGTCATTTATTTCATTTCAGTTTATTTATAATGCTGGATACCTTTTGTCCCTTAATGTTGGCCAAAATTCGAAAAATTAGGTCCATAATTATTGATTTTCGAAAGATGAGTCTTTGCTGTAAGTTATTAAAAATCAACTTCACAAGTGCTATGTTAAATTGTATCGAAAAAAACAACTGGACAGTAACAGAAACCACACAGGGATGCTACAATATATTTAAAGCATGATGCGTCGACAATACAAATTTCATCGGCAACCCCTACCTACGTACCGAACATTCCGACCCTAGGAATGGGGGAAAAATGATACCGGAGACATTTTAATGCGATATTATACAAATGAAATACACTGAAAATCGGTACGGGTGGGCCCGAGGCAGTAAAGATGCCAAAAGACTTACATCCCTCTAGGCTCTAGGGGAATGGAAAAAAATGTGTTGAAGGAGGTGTGCATTTCAAAACTCGCCTTATCAAAAAAAAAAAAAAAAAAAAAAAAATTCTCTGGAAATTTTTTGTATTGGTGAACTTGTATATGGAAACGCTACAATTTGCAGAACACAAGGACATTTCGAAATTCTATTTCTCTTGTTTTCTACCAAAATATGGAAAAACAGATAATTCTTACTTAATGAACATATATTTTCCTTTAAAAAGACATATAAAGTTTTGTTTAAATAATATAATTCTTTTAACGAGATTTTTATCCAAGAACTACTTACAATTTGATTTATTGTTATATTATTTTATCGTTTATTTCTTTTATTCTAAAATCATGGTTTACATTGAAAACCAATGGTCAGAATGAGAGATTTTTCGTGATTTCTCAGATTTTTTTTTCAGGAAAAAGCGATTTTTGAAACTCACATCCACAAATATGAAAAAACTGCTGCCGGCATCGGCATAGAGGAGAAGGTAGAATTCGAATTCATCCACCAACAAAAAGTAAAATATGTTTAGAGATAAACCCAGTTTAACATTTTCTTTCTTTTTTACCGCTTTTGGGGAATTTTAATTTTATTATTCTGTAAAAGCGTCTTTTATTGGAATCATGTTAAGGCAATGTTAAAAAATACATTTTTTTCCGCGCTCAACAGCTCAAAATTTTCTAACACTGTTTCAGTCTCGTTTTTAAAAGAAAAAAAATATTAAACTTGCTGACGTGATTTTTCAAGATTTTTATAAGCGGTGTTTTTATTTTTCGTTTCATTAATTAAGACTTGATTCATAAAAAAAAAAAAAAAAAAAAAAAATTGACTACCCACATTTTTCATATCCAACACTATTCTTCGGAGTATTCGGTTCAAAATACGCACTTTAACGGCATTTCTTGAATTATATTCAGACTTTATTAAAAAATCGACTAATACGGCGCATTATAAATAAGGTTTATAGGTGCAAGTTTTGATAGGTTTTAAGTACGGCACATTTTCTAAAGGAGAGAACCTGCGAAGTGCTTGCGTTTGACAGTAAAAATGCGTTTAAAATGAGTCAAAAAGTAAGCAACTTGTAATATCACTAAACCCTGATTCCTTAAAACACGGTCGTTTTGGGAAATTCTCTTCAAAATGTCTACTTTGACATCATTTTTTGGAATATATTCCGCCTTTTGACTAATACTGCACAATGTATAGCTTCTAAATAAGGTAACCTGGTAAATCGGTGTGTTTGAGAGTAAAAATGAATTTAAAAATCAGTCTTAAAGTTAGATGTTTGGCTTTAAGAATACCTTGAATTGACGATGTTATGGGTTTCTTCTGCTTTAACCTCCCACCCCCCGTCTTTTTGATTATGATTTTATTTTTTTATGTTAAATGTTGGTCCTATTAAAAACTTGTCAGTATAGAAGTTGTAGATAATATTGAGAAGATAGATACTAAATATAATTCGATTTGATATCCTGAGAAATAGTGAAGTTCTGACTTTTTCTACATAAACTTTATTTTTTTCCCTTGGGCGAATTTTTAATTTTATTATTTTTTATATTTTTTTTAGAAGTAAAAATAACTTTTAATGGATTCATTATCTTATTTAGCTAACAATTTATGATTTTTTTTAGATTTACACAAAACCTCTCCCTTTTTTTACCACCATGTCCAAATATGCCTATTAACGAATATAAACGACATTTTATGTTACTTGATTTTATGCACAAGTTTGCAAGCGATTTGAACGGAATTATGGAAGTTATCGTATACATAAAAAAGTGAAACAAATAGTTAGATAAAGTTATTTAATGGTGGTGATTTTGATTTTTGAGATTCATGATCGGTGTAGTTCTGCAAAACATTTTCAGGAATTCACACAAAGGAGACAATATAATAGGTTGATTTCTTACGAAATCAAACTAAAATATAAAATAATTTGAACTGTGTATGCCTCAGTTTCGCTTATTTTCTTATCATTAAATTTTCATATCAGCAAACGTAGAAACATACATTATGTTTAATCACTTATTTAAAATAAAAAACTGCCTTTTGTGATTAACCAGTGCCGGGCAATATTGAAAGCTATTTAGAAATATTCTACCAATTGCATTTTTACTTTGTTTCGAAATGCATGCGTTTAGAAAATACTAAGAGAAAATTTTATTTAGGCAATTATGTCCAACTTTCACCAATTAATATTTGATCTTTTTTAAGGTAATACATTTTATAAAATCATTGCTCTATTTAATATTACACATTATTTCGAATATTGTTATATAACATTTATTGGCTTAAATATTAATTCTTACAATGAAGTGGTTCCTTTCTTTTGTTTGTGCTAATTTTTAATTTAATCTACAGTCCAAATTATAATTATTCAAAGCATATATTGTTCAAGGATGAAAGTAAAACTGGAGGTGCATTTACATATTATCTGCTTATTGAGTTAACGTCTGAAAATTTAGGATAATTTACTATTCGATTCAAATATTAAAATGCAACCGATCTGCCAATTCATTTCATGGAGGAAAACACAAGCATTTCCGATTTTAGCACTTGACTGATAAGTTTACTATTGTGATTCCTTGCCCCTTTCCATAAATACTCCATTTTTTTTTCAATTAGGTCCTAAGAAAACACAATGATAAACCTGCATAGATTCTAGCCTGCAGGTGATTTCGACTTATATTGGTCTTGGCAGATCTGTTGCATGATGATATGCTAATCAAATTCTGTCTAGTACAAGAATTTCAAACATCAGCTATATGAGGTGAAGGACTATGCATCCGCCATCCTTTCTAGTGTTATAAAATTAATAAAATACGTAAATACATGCTTGTAAATTGACAGGGAATACATTGGCATAAAGTATATGATAAAAGTATTTTATTTTAATGTACAATCGATTTTCACTGTTTTATTACAACTTACAACAATCGATATTTTTATATTCGATTTTTTTAATGCAGTCTTCAGCAGTAACCTCTGAAAATGAATGATCTTGCGTTTGTCCGACAACTCACAAAAACCGTCATGCAGTTTTCACAATAGTTTAAAAACTCCTCAACTTGTAATGCAGATATTTTTTGTATGAACTGTATAAGATAGAAGAACTCTATCTATGTAGTAAACTGCAAAGTATATCAAAACATAAACTCACGCATACTTATGTACACGCATTTCTTTAACATTTCGTAATATAAATCTTGTTAAATACTTTTTTGTCTGTCTGTTATATTATTTAGTAGACATTATTTAACAATGTCCAATCCAGATAATACACTTTTATCCAGCTTTAATGCTTTTGTGGTATTGCAAGTTATATCTATTTTTTCTGTAAATACACTTGAGTTTTTTTTTCTATATAAAGTTAGCTAAGTCTCAGGAGAACATTTCGTTCCTTAGCAGGAAAATAAGGATAAACACAGATAAAACAGTTTTGTTGAAGAAATAAAAGAGAAATGTCTGTCGGCTTGTTGCCAATCTCTCTGGAACAAATTCTGCAAAGTCATTGTGGTAATCCGTATCATAAAATTCAAGTGTCTCGTTCGTACCTATAAAGAGAACAGTGTTAGTCGGGTATATAAATTTCAGGCTAAAAATAGAAAAAAAAATCACAATAAAAACTCTAAAATATACACTATTCTAGCATTAAATAACTATAGTTTTCAAATCAACTTAATTTTTGTAATATGTCTCTAAATTTTAATTCTTCAAGATTTAAACACTATATTTATGGTATGTAGAAATCGTGAATAACAACAGCGTTAAAATAGAGCTGTGATAACAGTTATTTTTTATAACGTTTACGAAAAAAAGATTCGCAGCATGCGTAAACTTGTAACGTACATTTTGCACATCAAAACCAATAATTAAACAAGTAGTATATATAAAGTTTGATTGAAAAATTCATTCGTATTCTGTTATCATATATTACACGTTGTTAAAAATTGATTTATTATTAAAAATAATCCAATTCTTTTAAAAAGTTTAAAATTTAAGGAAAACTATACAAAATACTCATAAAAAATTTAAGTTATGAAGCTAGCTGAGTCTATGTAATTTTTTTTAAACACAAAGAAAACCGGTGATACTATTTTACGCAATATGGTAATCCCCTTTAAACATTATTTACAACTTTTGGATTGCAATTTACGATAGTATTCTAGATTTCATTTTTAAATTAAAGCAGAAATATGAAATTAAAAATAGAGATTTTATATTTTATAAATTGCATACAGTTTTTTATTTATAATTAGTTTAGTAGTTTAATTGAAGTTTGATAATTTCTTGTTTATTTATTTAGTTTTAATTTTAGGTTGTTGAAATGGAGACAACTAGTTTAAGAAAAATAAACATTTGCTGCTATTCGTCTGTAATTGTACCTGTAATAATGGAAAAAAAAATTAAAATTGCTTATTTTATTTCCAATCTATACAGAAACCATGTTATTGATTTTAACCCTTTTGGGTCCTTTTTTTTCATTTTGAGAGCAAAATTACTTTCATTACAACAATGTTAATCGTAGCTATTCAAATACACGCACTGTTTTTTAAAAATCATCTCATTATCTGAAATCTTTCGAATTTACTTATTTTATGTAGTATTCAATGAATTTTAATATGAAAATAGGCTTAGGAAGAGTTTTTGGAGACTTTTTGAAAATAACTTATTACTACAGGGTTTGAAAGCGTATTACCACCTTCTAATGCTTTTTGCGTTTTGTCACACAGGATTCGTTCAGAAAAAGCAACTTATATTTTAAATTTAAAGACTGAAATATATGTATAAAATAAAGGAATCACTAAAGGGGCAAAGCGAATTAAGAAAATGCTTATTATTATTATTAGTAGTAGTAGTTACCAAAGCATAAACGAAGGCCGAATAAAAAATATATAGACATATACTATCATTTCCATACGTAGAAGGTATCAAAGCAATTGTTAAGACAAAATATTACTCGATAAAAAGACATATACTATTACCCGAACACCCGAAAGGGTTAGCGTTGTTTTATCGTAAATTTCACACTGCAAAAATAATATTTACAAAAGAAAAGTTTCAAAATGTGTTTATTTCATTTACTTGATCGTAATCTATCACACTGAAATACGTAAACCATTTCTCCTTGGAGAAAACACTAATGATGTTGTATAATAACAGGAAAAAATCTGTTAATATTTATGTGAAACACTTATAAAACAGAAGTATTCTATATTCGATACTGTCTACATTTTTAAATAAATGTATAGGATCTTTTTATAAATGTATTGCTTTTATATTGTTTTTTACGTAACTTTATTATTTTTATCTTTGACACTGCGCATAAGCTTTTTTCAAACTTGTGGTTAAACAAGATTTTAATTCTTTTAATCGCAAACCAAATAAAAATATTATATTTCCGCAGTTTGTGAGCAATGCGCATTTGACAAATATAGGTAAGTTAAATTTTGATAACTAATGTTTAATATTGAGTTGCAAGGCCGTTTGATGCAAAATGCGCAAAATGTCCCACACGTTATTCTTACATAAATATCAATAGTTATAAACTTATTAAAATATTAACTATGCATTCAAATTAACACAAAATCCTATAGTTTCATATCGTTATAATAGTTTTGCTCTGAGGATAGAGAATTGTTAAAACAGCAGAAATAACAAAAAAAGTTGTTCCACAAATAATATAGAATGACCCTGTAATAAGTTTTAATATCTCCACATCAGATCTATTCCGTTTTTTATAATAAATAAATGATAAATATAAGAGGTAATAAACATATCAGCATTATAAATATAATACCTAAGTAATCTGCCTGTTTTAATGCTATTCCATCAAAAATTGATGTGAAACTGCATGTGAAACTTACATGAATACCTGTATGTGTTAACATATCATCTGTTAAAACATAAACTATATGCATTAAAAAACAATAAATTTTCATATTAGTAGGATTGTTTTAATTTTATGATTTAATAGCATTCTTAAAACAACAGAAAAATGTAGAAAAGCTGTCGATCGTGTTACGAGGGAAAAATTCGGCAGAGTATTAAATGTAAAAAAAAAAAAAAAAAAAAAAAAATATATATATATATATATATATATATATATATATATATATATATATATATATATATATATTGAAATGTTTATTTCATAATCCACCGGAATGAATTTCGTACGCGATTTCTCGTTGAAGAAAACAGCAAGAAATTTTTAATAAAATATAAAAATGAACTGACAATTATGTGAAACACACATAAAACAGGAATATGTAACATCGAATGTTATATTAAAAATATGTATACATATACATATATATGCATTCGTATGAGAAAATGGTGTGCTTTTGTTTTAATTTTTTAACCTCAACTTTAATAATGTTAATTTTGATACTTCATATAACTATTTATATGACTCATGATGCGTGTCAATTAATGATTGTTCTCACATAAAAATATTTGAGTGAAATTTATGAAATTTGCATATTATAAGTGTTTGTGACATGTAGAAATAATGTGCAGTATTTTTTTTTTTTTTTTTTTTTTTTTTTTTTTTTTTTTGTTTAGTTGGAAGCTTTTTTGAAATATATTGGCGGAAAGAATAAAAGTGAAGAACTTTTGAAAATTATATATCGGTCTGCAATCAGGTCCTCTATTTTAAAGTTTGAAAGTCAAGAAAATTTAGGATGATACGAAAAGCGTTTATGGGGAAATCTTCCATCATTTAACCTCAGCAAAACATGGAATAGTCATCTCAAATTTAGACACATTTAGTTCTGGAAGCGTTACTACGAAAGATTTTTTGGCCGGTGATGATTATAAAAGAATAAAAGCTGGTAATCGAGCACAGACGAATGAGGAAGGAGGCTACTGTGGAAGAATTGTTTATGTACTAGAGTTCCACATTCGCCATCCTGCATGATCACCTGCATTTCAACAAAATCTGGTTTCCAAGTAGCCCCCTCCTGTTCCAGAACAAACTCACATTGATTATGTGTTCGCAATGTTAGAAGTGTGTGAAGGCAGTGAGGAAGACTTTTTTAATGTAAAAAAATGGACTAATTCTAATTGTACCGCTTTGAAGCAAAGGCAGTAAGGATGAATAAACAATGAAAACATCCATCTGACATACATTCAAAGAGTTTCATGTGCAGTTACATCTTCAACACTGTAAAAAAAAAAAAAAATCGTTAAATTTACGGCACAGCAGTGTTACCAGCAGTTTTTTACCTTAAAAAATGCAGTAAAATTAGATGTAAACAAAACATTACATTTAATTTTAATGCAAATTTTATGGCAAAAACTGCTGGCAAGATTTTTAAAGTAAATTTAATGTTTTTTTTTTTTTTGTTTTTTTTTTTGAGTGAAACAAAGTTATACTGTCTGTTGTTTGTGATTGATAAACTCAGAAAGCTAATAAATCATTAAATGCTGTACAAAGCCTGTGCTAAATATTATTGATTCATCCACCTTATTCAACTGACTTTATGCCTTCGGACATCTTTCTCTTTGTGAAGAGAAAAAGTTATTAAAGAGAAGACTTTTGACTTAGATGCTGAAACAATTGCTATAGCAGTGGTGTTCGAGCCAGTGTAACACTTTCCACAAAGAACGACTGTTTAAGCTAAAATACCATTTGGAGGAATGTATTACTGTGCACAATTACCATATAAAAAAGGACTAATAAATTGTCGCAATTGCATAAATTTTACACATTTTTTTTTTTATATGAAAGCAAAAACTTATTGATACCCTTCATAAGATAGATTTTAATTCTTTTGGTTGTAAACGAAATAATATTGCTAAATTTTCACAATTGGAAAGCTGTATACACTGAAAAAAGTGGTTTTTCAAAATTGAGTAAAATATACTCAATTTTAAGTACTTGACATACTCAAAACAGCTCCGATCTAAATGTACTGAAAACAGAGAAACACATGTACTCATTTTTAATTCCATGGTTGCGTTCAATATAAATCGCTATGAACTGACCCTGAACGTGGAAATAAAAATAAAAATATACTGGCATTTATTTTTTGCTCAAAATTATTAACAATAAACGTTTGATTGATTATTTTTGAAGAAAAATAGCAAAAGTATAAGCGAAGTACCCAGATTCAATATTTTTTATGATAAAATCATTATTTTTAAGCATCTTTTAACAATTTAAAATACTGTGCATAGTTTAATATTTACGTTAATAAGCATCTTTAATGCCGCCATGAAAGAAATAAACGAATATAAGATACAAAAGTATCGTTAGATTGGATTTGATAACATATGATGTTTCAAAATTGAGAAAGCAATGTGATCATTTTTGACCCAAACTTAATCATTTCGATTTGAGTACATCTATTTACTGATTTTTGAGAATCTCATTTTTTTAGTGTATACTTGTCAAATATAACAATGTTAAACTTTGATAACTCATTCAGAATATTCCACAGTATGAAAAATGAAACTCTTTATTTTGGGAAATGATTTTTTTTCACTTACTTTCCTCTATAATGATATCCCCTTGCACATTTGATTTTATCCTGAGAAAAGCTGACACTTCCACTTCATACAATTCATTTGTGTAATGAGGAAGGTACTTTGGAATTTCACGTTTACGGCGACCAGATTTGTCAGGCTCTCCGTAACAATCAACCTGAAATAAGTAAAAAATCTATATAATAAAGGCCAAACGTATCTGTGCGTAACGCATACGTCATGTTTTGAATGTCAACACTTTCCGATGAAATTTCGGTTTTGCAATTTTCGCTATTGTAAATTTTTCAACTTCTAGACATTGCACGTTTTCAATCTTTATACCATCGTTTAGAGAAAAAAATGCATTTTTAAATGCCGTTTGTTAGAAAACTGTATCTCAATTTGTTTTTGAGATATTCATTTTTTTGTAGTTTTTGGTTCAATTTCTCTGATGGTGGCAACTTGAGTATCGCATTTCTGTGGGAAAAAGAGAAAAAATAGCCATAGAGTAAAAAAGAAAGAAAAATAGAGATGCAGTTTAGTGCCTGGAGGTGACGCCAAAAATGTAACTCTAAAATTCGCTGCATTGCATCAAACACAACGGTGTGCTTTCACAAAAAAGAAAAACTTTTAGCGATGCAATTTTAATTCATAATACAATGAAATGCAATTTTATAATGCTAAAATATATTCAGATCTTTTTCATTTAGAGAAAAAATGATGTTAAAAAATTCGGTCTTTGTTCCATGTGATTGTTTTGTTTGGGCCGAATGAGAGACTTATATTGGAAGAATAATGCCCACCAAACCGTTTTAATCGAATGCTGCACATCCATCTATCTCTTTTCTCCATGGAAAATAACAGATCACTGTATATTTTAACTGTTATTTTTTCATAGCAACTGAAAAAAATAGTAATTAAAAACCTGTTATGTCAATATATCGTCGGCTATAAAACTCGGTGAATGTTGTTGGTTTTGTTTCGTTTTTATCTATGAATTTAGTGACTTTTAGTTCGTTGTAAACTTACTTTACAAAAGATACATCAATTAACCTTTACAAAAATGTATTTGAAAGAATATCTGGGTGTCATATTTTCTTAGTTGTTTTTAAAAACTGAGAATGCAATTTTATTCTTTGGCGAAATCTTTGGCTAATAACTGCTATCTTGCGTCTAATACGCAGGGCCGTAGTGAACAATAGGGAGGGCTCAAGAGAATGTAAGGGGGCTCATAGTTTTTTTCTCTCTCTCTCTGACGCAGAAAGATAAATTAGTGCATATTCATATTGTAGGTACTCTGTTTCTTATTGAACTGTTAAAATAACTTCATTTTATGCTTAAAAAAGTATATGATGATGAAGTTTTGAGAGTATAACTGGTGCAAAATAGCCCATCATGTTAGCTTCATATGCACATATAGGATGAGGGAGTGTGAAACACTTATTTCAGATACAATTTAGTAACTCTGCAAAACTGTGAAAAGGTTTCAAAACTAAATTAGATTTTTAAACAATATTTCATTTGAATTTTCGGAACAGAAATTCATTGAATGACGTTGGAATCTTTTCCAGAGGGGGAGGGGGGGCTCAAAATATTTTAGGGGAGGGCTGAGCCGCCCATAGCGCCCCCTTAGCTACGGCCCTGCTAATACGGAAGTACCGATAATTTTTAAAGCTGTATATGATTTCATAAATAATATGTTTCATATAAAATTGCTATTTGGAATTAGTTGGCAGTTTAAAAAGCCTATTACGCAGAAAAAAATTATCAGACTTTCCAATTTTAAATTTAAAAAAAGTTTTCACCTTTACTTTGTGACCCGGGAACCCCGGGTTCGGTGTACTAGTACCATTAAAATCTAAAAAATGTGTTCGATGGCGTGATCGGTGGCTTAGCATTTTTTTTTTTAATTAAAAACTGAATCATAGCATTTAATTTATATTTTTAAAATTCATAAAATAGAAAATGCATAAATAGTAAAGTTACAGAAAAATTATAACGTATCTATAAAACTGTACCCTTTTATGTTTTTCGTAACTTTTATTATAAGTTTAATCATGTAATTTATTTCCCTACCCTGATTCAAAAAACTGTATACAGATCGCAAACAGTATTAACAAATATGGTGTGTTTTTACTCAGAATTTCGTCATCACACCTGAATTTTTTTTTACTATTTATTATTTAATATATTTTCAAAATGTTTATCGTCATACTAAGGAAAAATTATATAAACTTACTGTAGAGGGCGTTAAAATCTTGATAATTCTTTTTTTTTTAAATAATGTACTGATTCGGAAATTGAGAACAATTATAATATATCACTAACATATTTTAGCATTCAAAGAAAATTCAAATCACATTAGTCAGTTTCAACTGTTTTAATATACAGTTTAGAATATGTAGCTGTGTCGTTACTTGTTTATTTTTCTGATCTATTTTAGGTAAATTATTGTTTTAGATATTTTAGGTAGATTATTGTTTTATTAAAAGCTTAAATACATTGAGAAAAAATACTTTACACATTAAAAACCAAAATAATAAAAAGCGAAACAGTTTCACTTTTAAAAATATAACTATACAAGTTCTTTTATTTTACATTTAAAAATTGCATTCGGATTTTAAAAAAAAAGGAAAATAATAATATTTTATTTAAATTGAAAAAGCCTTTATGCGACTATTAAAAGAAAAGGAATACTTTTTTGATAATAGCGTCATATTTCAAACAACTTATGTTACAACATACTAGTATTCTCATAGACATTTGGTTACATAACCATTTTAAAAAAGAAAATTTTTGTATAATCAATTTAATATATTCAATAGATCAATGAATGATGAAAAAAAGCTATTAGCTGGCGTGATAGAAGCTAATTTCTCTTGAAATCAAAATATCTCCCAGTAAAAGGAAAATCAATGATAATAAAATGATATCAAAGGAAAATAAATGATAATCCGAATACAGAATGTAGTTAATGTTTGTTTAATTAGTGCGTAGTCTCTAAAAGTAAAACGTACCTTTTTTCAAGTGCGTTTTTAATTATGTAAATAAGTAGCACCTATAGTTGTCGTTCAGTCCGTCCGTCCGCATATAATAACGCAAAAACTACCCAACCGCTTCTTTTGAAATTTAAAATATATAATAATTACATAATTTTGTCCAGTCATTTCAAATTTTATGAAAATCGGATGAATAAATCAATTACAGGGGCAATTAAAATTATTCCATTACATTACGGTCAATGGGGAAAAAAGTTTCAAATGAATTTTAATCGTTTGAAATTTAAAATACATAATTGTTACATAATTTTGTTGAGTTTTTTCAAATTTTTTGAAAATCGGATGCATAGATCAATTACAGGGGCAATCAAAATTATTCTATTACATTACGGTCAATGAGGAAAAAAGTTTTAAATGCATTTTAATGCTGTAACGCTCATTCGAACATAATAAAATTGATATGCATCTATAAAGTACATATTATAATATACGTTTTGCATAATCTGTGGTGCAAAGAACATTTCTCATTTATTTACAAGGCCACACAAAAGTATTCCATTACATAATGGTATAGGGAAAATATTGTTTGGTGTACATTTTAATTGTAATTAACTATTTATAATTTTATGAAATTTATATATGAGAGTGATATTTTAAAACTTCGTTATCGTACGAACGCACCTCTTTTACTATGCTTCATGTGCAATTTCCAACTTGTTGTGTCTGTCGTGTCTGAACGGGGGTGATAAATATAATTCGAAGCGGACAGAGCCCTCTGGTCGAGAAAAAAAAATCACTTCTATATTTAAAATTATGTTATTTTAATTTTCTAAGCAGTCAGCTTTTTTTCATTTTAAAAGTCTTTTATTTCTAAAAAATAAGTGTTGGAGATTACATTTCTCACTTTAGCTTTTGATGACACGTCAAAATTTTTTAAAGAGTTTTATCAGTTGAGATCTTTTAACTTCTCTTGAGTTCGTGTTCTTCCAGAAAATGACACAAAAACAAGTAATTTAACTTTTTAGAATTGCATTTCAGTTTTCAAACGATAATATTTATATCAAATATTGATATTGTGTTCTCATATTTTTTTAAAGAAATCCAGCTTTTTTCTAATTTTAATAGTCCTTTTTAAGGTTAGGTGAAAACTTCCTACAAAGGATGCAAACTGTTCAAAATGCTTTCAAATACAGAAATAAATAATTATATATAATAAATAATTCAGAAAAATAAATAGTAAAAAGGGAATTATTTAAATTAAAAATGCATTTTTTTGTTTTCTTGGGTTCTGATTATATCAGTAGTTTTGCATGTATGAAGGAGATATGTTCTGAAAAAGATACGGTATGAAATGGGTAATATCTGTTGTTTACATGTCCTGCAAACTGCTTCTTTGATGTAAGTTATTTTTTCATTAATTTAGTAGGAATATCAAATAATACATGAAATATATATCTATTTATAAAATACATGAATGTACAAGATATTCCGTAAGACCATCCGAACTGTAGGAATCAATAATATTGAATCCGAATACTTAAAAGATTGTTAAATGCTTTGCATCTATGATGCAACGATTATGAAAAATACTAAAATAAACTGTAAAGTTAGTTCGACAGTAAAGTTTTTACATACTGAATATTCATGATATTTACATAAGAAAATATACAAAATGACAGTAAAGTTCTTACAAACTGCAACGACAATAAACTTTTTACAAACTGCATATTCATGACATTTACATAAGAAGATAATCAAAATGACGGTCGTAGAGACAACCAAAAAAGGCTAGCTGAGCGTAATATAACACTGAATGGCTGCAAAAGTGTAAACAAGAAGCATTTAAAAAAAACTAAGCATCTTTCTGTATGTTGTTAAACATTTACATCAAACTGACTAGTCAGGCGACCCTTTTTTATAAATAACGGTTACTCAACAGAAATTTTAATATATGGTGATTATAGTATGATTAAAAATTAGAAATTTACGTAGATTAGGAAAGTGATGTTTAGAAATATTATATAACAAAAAAAAAATAACTTATATTACGAATTTTTAATACTTTTTGCGCTTTATTACATATGATTCTTTCAGGAAAGAATCATTCAATCAATTTATAATGAAATATATATTTAAAATAAAAAAAAATCGCAAATGACGCAAAGACAATTTAACAAATAATAATAATTATTATTATTACTAAAAGCCTGAACATTGATGAAGTCATATATTTCATGACTATATACTAACATTAATACAAAACTATGTAGACATATACTAATATTACTACATAAACATCGTGGCAAAAGTATTTTTAAAACAAAAATTATACTTGAAGACATTAAAAGACAAAAATTTAAAAGTATTAATTAAAATTATTTAAAGTTATTATTTAGAATTAATTTAAAATTATTAATATTGTTTAAAAATATTACATTAAAAGTACTATTAATAGTACACCAGACCTGAAGGGGTTAAATCAGTTTTCATTGAAAAAAAATAAAATAAAATTATTATTATAAACGTTGATCTGGATATCTAAGAATTTTAATTATTCAGATGAAGTGATTTTTGAGTTTAAAATTCAGGATATAAAAAGTTAAAACTAAAATTAGTGCGCATTTAAAAAATAAATTGGGAAATAAATGCAGTTGTTACTCCTAAAAACACAAATAGAAAAACCTTGTATTTTTAAATCGTATGCTGAATAAAATTATAACGTTTTACAATATGTTGCCACATAATTAGTTACTAATTGGTTTTCCCGTCGACCAAAAACTATCGTCAAATTATAAGAATAAATGCCAATTATGGATAATCGTGAATGTCACATTCAATTATATTAAGTACAATACACGTAATTAAAACGTCATTAAGTGGTTTTTATTTGGACTTTTTATTTCTATTTTTACTAAAATTCAACTTTTTTTTCTTATGTCGTTATTTAAAATAAAAGTTATGTCAATATGCATAATTTGGTTATTAGTTTGGCGATTTGTATACTTTGACAAAATTAGTCGACTGGATAACCAAGTGATACCAATTATTGTATGTAAAACATAGTGCAGGTTTATTCATTTGGGAGAGAAATATTTTTTATCTTACCTCCACACATTTCTGAAGACAAATACTAACAGTTGCTAGAAATATGACGAAATCTGAGCTCTGAAATTTGAAGGCACGAAAATGGGATCGGATGACCCCATTTACTGGTTGAAATACCTGCAGAACGAAGGGATCCACTGAGCAGCTAAAACGCAAAAAGAAAAATTACATAAATATGGAACATATTGTTTTGGAGGATTTCTTAAAGATCATACTGCAAATGAGTGAAGTAAAATTTTAACTCTCACTGAACATAAAAATCAATACTTCTAACTAAAAATCGTTTTCGAATGGGTTGTAAATGTGTTGCGAAAGAGTTGTACTAAATTAAAAGATTGTGAGAAAAATTTTGTTAAAAATTAGAAGAGGAGAAAATGTGTTTTCAAAGCATATTTCAAAAGTTTAATTTTTATAATTGTGAATATTAAAGACACCATGTAGAATATATTTTTAAAGTGCTTTACATGTGTTGTGTTATAGTGTTCAAAATTATGCGGTATTTACAATGTGTTGTCAATTTGGGGACAAAGGATTGTGCAGCAGAAAGCTATTTTAAGAAATTATTGTCATCAACATTATTTACAATACTATTTCAACCCAATTAACAACAATATTTTAGAACACATTTCTAGATAGTATTACCTTTGGAATACATTAAGAACACGTTTCTAGAAAGCAACATAATAAGAACACAATCACAACACAAAGATCTTCCACAACACATAAATGTGTTTAGAATTTGGAGACAAAACGTGTTCCGAAATGTGTTAATTTTCGTGTTCCAAAATTTGCCGTGTATATAATGTCGTCTGGTTTATTTTATCGCCTGCCCTTTTTTGAGACCGGAAGTTAAGAAAAGAACAAAATCACACTATAAATGCACATAAGTTGCTTTTCTATAAATTCAAAGTTAGTAAAGGCCAGAGAATTTTACAGAAGCAATACCGGTATTTTTTATCGAGAAAGAAATCTAGTTTAAAACCGCAATTTCTTTCTTTTTTAAAGGAAGATTTTATATGAGAAAATATTGGTATGTAAGTTTTTTCTGTTATGGAACTCCATATGAATCCTGAAACAAAATGACACAGTAGTTGACATTAAGAGCTATTTTGAGAAATTTGGCAAATATTTGATAAATTAAGCTTACAAATATGGATAGGTATTATCTGACCCCTTAAAAATGAATCTTTCTCCTGCACACGCATCTTGTTCAACTTTAGTCGTAATTCGACCGTTCAACTTGTGTTCAACCGTTGCTTGTGTCTGTTTTCCTCGTTCATGTAAAAGCATTAACTTTACAGTGAATTATATATTATTTAGTATTATTATTAGTATTATCTAATATATATATATTAGAATATATATATTTTAAAGGTGGTTGTGATGGATCCTGATACAACAGATAATAATGAAAAACTTTATTATATTATTTTTTGTTGTTGTTTTAATATTATGAAGTTTAGCTGTTGCACTTTAAAAGTATCCTTATATTGAAGCAAGATAATTTCTAAAATATTTTATTTAATTGAGTGTTTTTTATTCCATCAAGTCGAACCCCGTTGTAATTTCGAACTGAATAAAAAGTGTGAAGCCCTGAGTAGTGAAAAATCAAAGAAACTGCCGTTGAAAAGCGCAGATGTGTTTTGTGTGGTGCTTTGAAAATTTAATTACCAAATATTAAAAAATATGACTATCTAGCGTTCTAAAAGAAAATACTTTTTGTTGTAGATTAACACGGTATCGTGACAGTAAAGATTGAGATCTGTAAATGTTTGTTTGATCGAAAACAGTGCTTTGATTAGTTCGATTTATAACATAAATTTCTTAACAGATCTACTAATATCAGATGACGAATTCACTTAAGACCATATTAAGAGCTTAAAGAGCAATTTCGCACATTATAAATCTCAATTTAAGCAGAGATGGTTAAAAGCCAATAAGAAAGAAGTCATACTTCTCAAGAACAGTTATACTTGACCAAAAGGAACTTTTGACAAAACAGTCATATTACAACGTCGGCCTAAACGACGATCTAAAATAATTAGAGAATCAAGTGAGAGAACTAAAAGGAGGGAAACTGAAGAAATATGATCTTCACTAGAAAAAATATCCTATAATGATTCATACTGCTCTTGTTGAATTGCGAAAATCTGGAAAACGAGATGCATCTGAAATACTCTAAGTAATCATCAGCAGTTCGAAACGTGCAACAAAATATGAAAAAGGTTTACCGGAGGGCGAAAAAACGAATTCACTGACGCCAGCACAAGCATTATCCAAGTCCGCAGAAGCCGATTTAACTCGTGGACTATATGAAACAGTGAGGAACCCAACAAGAAATTTTTCCTTGTATTAACTTGTTACAAAAAGGAGAAATAAAAATGCTATTCGCCCGCAGAGTAACGAGTACTAATGTTGAAACAGATTTATAGTTATTGGACTTGAAAGTCGCATTACCAAAGTTAAAGTTTTATTCATTTCTATTTTAAATATTAAAAAACACCTAAAATTATTAAAAAGGGCTAAAAGGGATAAAAAATACCAATTTTATAGTTTAAAAAATTCCTGGAGCACTGCGATTGCTAGTTTGTGTCGTGTACTGTTAACTTAGATTATCTCCCCTTGAGAATTATGATCGCCCATATACATAGCTAATTATAGAGACATGCTTTTTACTAGGTATACAATAACAGATTATTTTTTCGCGCTAATACACAAATAATCACCGTAAGTCTTTATTAATCCTAATGCAGTGGAAATGTCAGCGAAAAGGAAATTCGTAAATTGCCCCAGGGCATCACTGAATTGCTTTAATGAAACCTTAATGTAATCCAAGTTACATTATCGGCTATCCTCTTGAGACAAGTAGTTAAAATAACACTGAAAAGCATTCGTTGTTTCTGTACAAGCCATAATATAGCATAGAACACATAATTATTCCTTTTTCAGAATGTGATACCTTAGGAAGTTTGTATTTTAATTTCATACATATGAATGTAAAATTACTACGCCCTTAAACAATCAATTTAATTATAAATAACCTAAATTTACGTAATAATAATATTAAAGGCACTTAAAGGTGCATTCACCGAGTAGCTGTAAAGAAAACAGAATAATACAAAAATAGTAAGCTACCATAGAGGAGGAATTTTTTTAAAGAAACTTTAATAGCGTTTGCTTTACATTATCAATTACCCTCTTTAAACCTGAAGATTAAATAGCACTACAAATAAACATTAACATTCTTTGCTTTTCTTATAATTATAACTTATAATCATAAATATGGATCTAAAATTATCATTACCATTTTAAACAATCAATTGTTAATAAAATAAATGTACGCAATAACCAATTCAAGCTAAGTAGTATTAGCTTTATTTCTTTTTTTAGATCGTCTAGGAGTGTGTGGATAAAAAATTTTGAAAGTAACAGTAAAACCAATAAATAAATTAAAAAATAAAATAAAGGATAGCAGATTTTGGACATTGGCGTGTACACTGCGTTTTTTTTATTAATTATTAATTAATTAATTTTTTTGACTTACAGTATAATACTTGCAGCTCTTCTGCAGTTTATAAACGAACAATAAGCAGTGGTATACCATCGTATAAATGAATTAAACCTTATATTACTGGCTAATATTAATGTCTCTAACGCTTAATTTTACAAATATGTATACTGGCAAACCAGCTGCACGTATTATACTGTAAAATCGATATTTTTTGCAGTGTAGTGTTCTACTTCATTCGAAGTTGATAAAAATATTCAATTGAAACAGTCAGTTAGTTTCGTGTCTCTCCTATATAACAGAATTTTTAGATTTGTAAAAATACAATATTGCTGTGCTTAATGCCATAAAATTGAGGTTTATATATTAAAGCTATATATTATTGATTCACGATAGCTCATGTCACAGATAAAAAAATAACAGATATATCAGAATGTGAGAATTGAGAGTCTTAATATGCTAACACGATCTATGATAATAGCAGTTTCCACATATATCTGTTAGTGTAGAAAAAGTATATTTTTATTCTATCTGTTATTAGAGCTCTGTTAGAAATAAAAAATAATGCATATGCACTGTTAAAAAAATGGACAATTTTACGGAAATTGTACTGCTTATTGAGAAACCAGTACAATTCACTGTTTTTTAATGGAAATTTTCCTGTAAATTTCAGAAAATCTCTTTTTTTTTCTTGGAGTTTATGGGAATTGTTTAATTAAAAAACAGTAAATTATTGTGGCGTGCCGATAAGTAGTACAATTTCAGTAATATCCTTACCTCTGGGTTTATATAAAAATTTTCAATATCATAAAATACACAGGCGGTGCACTAAATCTTACCTACGTAAATTTTGAGTTAAGAGACATTCATAAGTTTTCCCCCAGAAAAGCAAAACAGTATGTGAGTTACATTGTTATTTCACATCAATTGTACCTCTTTAATGAACGCAAACAGTGGGACGAGTGGTTAGGGAAAAATACAGTGAAAATGAAAGAGAGAATACCAATATTTTCGTATAGAAAATACGTCAAATAATATAAAGAGGTTAAAGGAAGCGAATTTCTCATTAATAAAATACTGTTCTCCTTGGCCTACCCCCCTTTGCCTACCTGGTCTATCCCTTTTGTGTTTTTCTCAGACCACCCTGGCAAATTTATTACATTATGTCTACTTTTTCTGTTACTTTATTACATATAAAATTGTACTTCATGTCGTATATATAGAGGGTGTCCCAAAAGGTCGTTTACAAACTTAACATGCTGGTCTGTCATATCATGATGAACAATATTAAATATGAAACTAAGGGTCCCAAACATGCGCCATTAAAGTTTAGGGTCCAAAAATTCAAATGATATAAAAAACAGAAAAATTGGTCGATTCGTTTGCGGTTTTCGCGAAAACTATTCTTTATGTCAGTATTTTCTTGAAAATAAATTATAAAGTTAAATTTCAAAAAATGTCGATAGAGTGCGCTTTAGACTTTGGAGTAACGATAAACTTGTTTTTACCATTATTTTTTGCATCTCATTAATTTTTTTTAGAAGCTTAGACATAAACTTAAATTTTAAACTCAAAATCTAAAGCGTTGGAAGTGGTTAAGTAGCTCAAACTGAATTGCTGGGGGAGGTTCAAATTTCAAATGATTATAAAAAGTCCTTCCGGCAATGCCGGGAGGAAGAGGTAGCTTTCATATACTTATATATTTATTTATTTATTTTAAGGTAAGTTACATTGTTCAAAAATACTAAGCTCAAATTAGTGGAAAAAATCTTATAAAATTAGTGATTTTATAAGATTGAAACTAGTTTTTGTCAAGACTGAATATTAATAGGAATTTTTAGAAATTAGTCATCTTTTATTCAACCTGGTTTTATTGTAATCGATTTAGAGAGTCACCAAATTCCACGATATCATAAAGTGTATGCCATTTTAAAGCAACATTGTGGATCGTTCAGATAAGACCGTTTCAAAATGTCAGCAAAATTCAAAGTGCTATAACTCAGTCATTTTTTAAGATATAGACAAAATAAAAAATGTTCTGGAATCGTTGTTTTAAGTTCTAACACGTAAAAGAAAAATATTTTCCAATTTTTATTTTTTTTTTGCATTTAATTTTAAATTTTAAATTTTTAAAAAAATTTAAAATGGCCACCATTTTGAAACAAATTGGTGGATGATGCTGGCCAACGAACTCGGTCGAGATATTTGTATGTACTATGTACATCCCAAGTTTCATTGAAATCGGTTCATAACTATGCGTGTTATCACGTGACAAAAATCAGATCGTTTCAAAATGTCAGCCATAAGAAAAATTCAAAGTGCTATAACTCAATCATTTTTTTAAGATAAAGACAAAATAAAAAGTGTTCTGGAATCTTTGTTTTAAGTTCTAACACGTAAAAGAAAGATATTTTTCAACTTTAAACTTTTTTGCATTTAATTTTAAATTTAAATTTTTTTTTTAATTTAAAATGGCCGCCATTTTGAAACAAAATGGCGGATGATGGTGGCCAACGAACTCGGTCAAGACATTTGTATGTACTATGTACATACCAAGTTTCATTGAAATCAGTTTATAAATACACGTGTTATCACGTGACAAAAATCAGATCGTTTCAAAATGTCAGCCATAAGAAAAATTCAAAGTACTATAACTCAATCATTTTTTAAGATATAGACAAAATAAAAAGTGTTCTGGAATCTTTATTTTAAGTTCTAACATGTAAAAGGAAAATATTTTTCAACTTTTAATTTTTTCGCATTTAATTTTAAATTTTATTTTTTTTTTAAATTTAAAATGGCCGCCATTTTGAAACAAAATGGCGGATAATGCTGACCACCGAACTCGGTCGAGACATTTGTATGTACTATGTACATACCAAGTTTCATTCAAATCGGTTCATAAATACGTTAGTTATCGCATGACAAAAATCAGATATATATATATATATATGGTTATATATATATATATATATATATATATATATATATGTCAACATTTGAACGGAGGGTGGTTTTGGGGTCTGGGGGTCATGATCGGTGAAAATATACCAAAATTTTCCGGAAGTGCTTTCCTCCGGACGGCTGCAATAGGTAGCTTTTTACTTTTTCTAATGAAAGCTACCTAAAAACGGAAAAATTGGTCAATTGATTTGCGATTTTCACTGAAATTATTCTTTATTTCAGTATTATCTTGAAAAAAATTTATAAAGATAAAATTCAAAAAATGCCGATAGAGGGCGCTTTAGACTTTGGAGTAACGTACAACTATTTTTTTCCCGTTATTTCTTGCATCTCATAAAAATTTTTTAGAAGCTTAGACATAAACTTAAATTTTGAGATAAAAATCTGAATCGTTGGGAGTGGTTAAGTAGCGCAAGCTGAACTGTGTTCAATGGGGGTGGGGAGGTTAAAATTTCAAATGATTATAAAAAACGGAAAAATTAGTCGGTTTTCGCTAAAACTATTCTTTAGATCAATATTTTCTTGAAAATAAATTTTACAGATATCTTTCAAAAAATTCCGCCAGTGGGCGCTTTAAACTTTATAGTAACCAACAACTATTTTTAACCGTTATTTTTTGTATCTAATAAAATGCTTGTAAAAGTTCAAACTTAAATTTTGTGCTCAAAATCTGCATCGTTGTGAGTAATTAAGCGGCCAAAAATTGAACTGCGTTCAAGAGGTGGGGAAGGTAACATTTCAACTCCTCAACACAGTTCAGCTTTCGCTTCTTAACCCCTACTATAGATTTAGATTTTGAGCACAAAATTTAAGTCTAAACTTTTGCAAGCATTTAATTAGATAAAAAAAAAAAAAAAAAACGGTTAAAAATAATTGTTGGTTATTCTAAAGTTTTAGGCGCCCTCTAACGGATTTTTTAAATTTATCTTTAAAATTTATTTTCAAGGAAATATTGACACAAAGAATAATTTTAGCGAAAACCTACCAATTTTTCCGTTTTTTATAATCGTTTGAAATTTGAACCTTACCCCGCAATTCAGTTTGCGCTACTTAACCACTTCCAACGATTTAGATTTTGAGCTCAAAATTTAAGTTTATGTCTAATCTTCTAAAAAAGTTTAATGAGATGCAAAAAATAATGGTAAAAACTAGTTTATCGTTACTTCAAAGTCTAAAGCGCCCTCTATCGACATTTTTTGAAATTTATCTTTATAATTTATTTTCAAGAAAATACTGACATAAAGAATAGTTTTAGTGAAAACCGGAAACGAATCGACTAATTTTTCTGTTTTTTATAATCATTTGAATTTTTGGACCCTAAACTTTAATGGCGCATATCTCCTTTGGAAGACGCTTGGGACCCTTAGTTTCCTATTTAATATTGTTCATCATGATATGACAGACCAGCATGTTAAGTTTGTAAACGACCTTTTGGGACACCCTGTATATATATTTCAATTATATCGCAATCATAAAAAATTAATTAAACTTAAGCAAAATAAGTGAATGACGACTGGGAGTATTCACTAAAGATATGTCACAGAAATACATTATATTAAAATGTATTGTCCTTGAAATATTTGTATAAGGTAATCAACCATACAATATTAACTACACAGTAAAAGTAGCGTAATATGTGTAATGGTATAACAAGGAATCTGTAGTGATTTTTTTTTATTACTCTTTGTAGAGTAATTACAGCAAATCAAATATTTAAAATGCTGTAATTTTCTGGATTATCTTATAATTTCAAAAGAAATTTACCAACAGAATTATTTTTAAATAAATAAATAAACATATACCTATTCAACACAACTTTTTTGTTTACGGTAATCAACCACACTTTATTAACTATACAGCAAAAGTAACTTAATATGCATCGTAGTGTATCATTTAATCTGTAGTGATATTTCCATTTTATTTTTTTAGTCACTCGTTGAAGGGTAATTACATCAAATCACATGTTTAAAATCCTGTAATTTTATGAATTATCTTATAATTTAAAAAGATATTTATTAACAGAATTATTTTTAAATAAATAAAAAAAAAACATATGCTAGTTCATCATAAATATTTTGTATAAGGTAATCAACTATTAACTACACAGTAAAAGTAGCTTAAAATGTATCGTAATGTATCATTTAATCTGTAGTCATAAATCCACTTTATTTTTTTATTTTTTATTTTCTATATTTTTTAGTCACTTGTTGTTGTGTTATTACAACAAAACAAATATTTAAAACCTGAAATTTTATGAATTATCTTATAATTTAAAAAGAAATTTATTAACAGAATTATTTTTAAATAAATAAAAAATAACATATACTTGTTCATCATAACTATTTTGTATAAGGTAATCAACTATTAACTACACAGTAAAAGTAGCTTAAAATGTATCGTAATGTATCATTTAATCTGTAGTCATAAATCCACTTTATTTTTTATTTTTTATTTTCTATATTTTTTAGTCACTTGTTGTTGTGTTATTACAACAAAACAAATATTTAAAACCTGAAATTTTATGAATTATCTTATAATTTAAAAAGAAATTTATTAACAGAATTATTTTTAAATAAATAAAAAATAACATATACTTGTTCATCATAACTATTTTGTATAAGGTAATCAACTATTAACTACACAGTAAAAGTAGCTTAAAATGTATCGTAATGTATCATTTAATCTGTAGTCATAAATCCACTTTATTTTTTATTTTTTATTTTCTATATTTTTTAGTCACTTGTTGTTGTGTTATTACAACAAAACAAATATTTAAAACCTGAAATTTTATGAATTATCTTATAATTTAAAAAGAAATTTATTAACAGAATTATTTTTAAATAAATAAAAAATAACATATACTTGTTCATCATAACTATTTTGTATAAGGTAATCAACTATTAACTACACAGTAAAAGTAGCTTAAAATGTATCGTAATGTATCATTTAATCTGTAGTCATAAATCCACTTTATTTTTTATTTTTTATTTTTTATATTTTTTAGTCACTTGTTGTTGTGTTATTACAACAAACAAATATTTAAAACCTGAAATTTTATGAATTATCTTATAATTTAAAAAGAAATTTATTAACAGAATTATTTTTAAATAAATAAAAAATAACATATACTTGTTCATCATAACTATTTTGTATAAGGTAATCAACTATTAACTACACAGTAAAAGTAGCTTAAAATGTATCGTAATGTATCATTTAATCTGTAGTCATAAATCCACTTTATTTTTTATTTTTTATTTTTTATATTTTTTTAGTCACTTGTTGTTGTGTTATTACAACAAAACAAATATTTAAAACCTGAAATTTTCTGAATTATCTTATAATTTTATAAGAAATTAATTAACAGAATAATAAAATGCATAATATGAATTTTAAAATGTTCAGGCTTACTTAAAAGGCGATTGAATAATCAACTATAGATGTTAAAAGTTAATTTTATTTAAAAACATTTAGTACTTTCAACCCTTTAAAAAGGTTCTTCCTCAGAGAACATTTTCGTTTATAAATACAAATATAAAATTTCGTTTTGAAAAATGAATGAGACTCGTGGCTTGAAGATTTAATTAGTAGTATTTTAGGTGAAAGGTAAAAAGAAATATTTTATTGTTTTACCATGAAATTTTAAAACGTCATTTTCTCAAATTGTCAGGATTTTATTTTTAGGATATTAAACTATAAACTCGGCATATTATAAAATAGGGCATCATTACACACTTTTTTGCTTTTTCATAGGATTTTTATGGATTTTCTTATAATGGATTAGTAATAATTGGATGTTGGGAATATGATTTTCGTATGATCAAAATCTATTGTGATATTCTGTTTGAGATATAACATACAGCTGATATAAAATTTTGTCGCCCTCTACTGCTCTCTCACGTTCATATTATTCATTTTATGTTAAAATCAAGGCGAAAATATGTCATTTCTTCATATATTTTATATTTATTTAACGGAATAATTTTTAAATAAATGAAAAAGAACCTATACCTGTTCATCACAACTACTTCTTCGTGATTTTTTGTGGCATCTGCAATCGTGAGGTACCTCAAAGAAATGTCGTAGTGAGCTAAAAAAATAATTTGCTTAATTAGTTGGAGAAATAACTTCATATTACATAAGATGAATATGTATTAACACTTCTTAGAGCGCACTGTATCTGAGAGATACATGCGTAAGAAATTCGTTAAGAGAAAATTCGTTAAAGAAAAGGGAGTTTAACGACCTTGACCTTCACAGCATCTGTTCTTCCGGTCATTTCCGTCCCTGGAATGCAGTGGTTTCAAATTTTTGACGATAGGAATTTCCGGTTTCGCGCTTTGTTAAGGATTTGTATCTATTAGATACATGCGCCCGATAGCGTTTGTAGTAAGTTTCCTACTGATAATAGGTAAGAATACGCGAATACCTCAGTCTCTCCTGTTTAACGCTCGGCTTTGGAATGATAAATGCTAAACGGTTTTTGGATTTGAATAACCCTAAAGACACAGAAATTGCCCATAAAATTTTATTTAGCAATGACAATGAAGATTCTGAACAGTTTGAAGAAAGTGACGATGAATAATATTTCAAAACTCATTTTTAAACAATATATGATGCTAAAATACAAAATGTGTCTGTCAGATACAACGCGCCCGATGGTGCAAATTTTGAGGCGCGCCCGACGGAGTGTTAAGAAGTTTTAGGAGTCCGTTTATACCTAGTGGTGCAATTTAGCAAAATATCGCATTAATTTGTGTTTCTTTGTCCTAATGAAACATCAATGCATAAATAGACAATTTAATATCTCTTCTTTTTAAAATATATTTTTTAATATTCTATATTAAAATTTTAATTTATTTTTTTATGTTTTATTTTGATAAAAAAAATTTTAATTGTTCTTTGACTACACGCATGACTTCTCAATAAATAATCAAGCAATTTCCATCATATTTGGTAAATATCTTCATTTTAAGTTGTAAAATAACTTGTAGTTCAAATTTAGTATTATATTTTCATTAATTATTTAAAATTGGAAATTTTCGATAAATGTGATTTTTTCCTCCAATTTTAAAATTAAAATTAAAATTTAAAAATAATAATTAAAGTAACTGCTTTCAAATTAAGTATACGTACAAGATACATTAGTTTTATATCATTATGAATATTTTTGGAGGGTCTTGAACCAATAGTTTTGCTATAATCTTGAACGCAGTAGATGCAAATGAAAAAACATTTTTTTAACCAAAATTAAACATTGAAATATAAAATAAAATTTCAATGTAGAAGATTTAAAAAATATTGTAAATACAGGATATACTAAGTTATTTATATGAAATATATTATGCATTTATGTTTCCTAGTTACTTTGACAAAAATAAATGTGTGCATGTTACTAAATTATATTGCCATGTAGTAAATAAGACTCCTGAGACCCCTTAAAATTCTATCATCAATATAATCAAAACAAATTAATCTTACTAAATAAATGTACGAAACTAGTCAAAATGATAAAAATTATTACGATTGTTTCATGCCATTTTGTCAAAATTGTTATGTTTATCCTTCTCATTCATACGTGCCTGATATGAGAACAAATAAGTATTGTTATATGAAGCCCCGTCCCCTTAAAAAATCAGCATTTATTTATAGAGATCTTGCTTGCGAACCAGTAGCATACCATAGCTGGTTATGAATACCCAGCATACCACTCAATAAAAAGAATATTTTATACAACTGTATACTACGACGATCCTACAACTTCAATCGATATTTCACTCCTGAAAATATATAAATAAATTAATTAAAATTACATACTTTTATTTATTTTGATAAATTAATCGTAATTTTAACACACAATAGTAGGAGTGAATTTTTAACACGTTTGAAAATAAACACGTGTATTTTTCGGGATTTTCTGAAAATAAATATGTGTCGTTATTAATTAATTTCTAATCACCGATATTTAAATATGTTTACATAATTTATTCTATAATAATTACTGAAATTATTACTGAACCTGTTCAATAAGGCTAAATATTTTTTTTTTTTTTTTTTGAAAAATTTCGAATTTTATGAGGGTAGTTCATTTTTGTTATTACATAGGATTTTGCATGACAATTTGATTAAACTTGATACACATGCATTGAACAATCATGAATCGAAACTGTGGTAATTCAAATAAACTAAGTTTAACAAAATTTACACAAGTTACAACAAAATAACAGTTATAACAAAATAAGTAATCTATGAAAGTTCCTAGATTTTGTCTGCTTACTTATTAACAATGCATAAATTGCCGTTTCGCAAAATAAAGAAAAACATTAAAAAACTATTATTTTAATAATAAAAAATCTTATGAATTTCTTATATTGGACTCTTTTAAATGGCTAATTATATGAAAACATGAGTTTAAAAATTCACCTTATACAAAAAATCACAGTTTGGAAAACTGAAAAAAAAAGCTCTGCGTCTATTGGTTTGTATTGCAAACCAAGATTTTACAAAGGCATAAATACAGAAAAAAACTAGTTTTTTTGTTGATTAATGTGCAAATTTGCCAATAGAATACAGGGTATTTTTTTTAACTGACGCTATTTAGAGCTCTCTGAACTTCATTATAATAGCCGGAACTGCTTTAAAATTTATAAGGGGACTAATGAAACCAAGGGAAAAACGATTCCAAGTGAAACAAATAGTTCCAATCATCAGTAAAGGTAATCCATGTGACAAGTTATGCTCAGCCGTCGAAAACGTTTTTTGAGACGTAAATTGTGGTGGAAGAGAACGGTGGTCACATTTGAATGCGGTCGAATTTTTCATCGGGAAAGTGAATATAATGAATAAAACATGGCCATTTTATCCAAATTATTATTTTTTTCTGTTTCTGATATTTTCTTTCTGTATACAGTGCCAAATTTTTCGCGAACGGTGGTGATTGGAACTATTATTTGCTTATTTATTTATTGTTGGAATCTTTTTTCCCTGATTTTATTAAACTATTTATAAAATTTTGCGTTCCAATTACTAGAACAAGCTACCGGCGGCTTTGAATAGCGTCAGTAAAACAGTAAAAAAAAAAAAAAAAAAAAAAAAAAACAGTAAAAAAGATATTGATAACAAACAGTTTATAAGTTAATAAATAGATACTTTTCTAACAATGTATCATTACCAGATGAATATTTGTCCAGGTATATTAGGAGGTCGAGTAAGGAGCCCGGGTGCACCAGTGCACTGGTGTCTAAACGTACACCTTTGTCTCTTATTACCATGTTTACGTAAGGAACAGTATTTGGTGAATGGTTGTCTGATGTGATGCTAAAAGAATCAAAATATAGCAATTAGAGAAAGAAATATAAAGCATATAATATTTATTTAAAAATAACTTAAATGCACTGTATATAATTTACATTTATTATTATACTTAATTTCTCAATTATGCATGCAATTTTGTACAAAAATGAATTAAGCTAAACATCATTTCATTCGAAAATTGCAATTAATATGTTAATAAATTTAGTATGCGATATAAATTAAAAATTATGTTCGCTCATATTATTAGAAGAAAATCCAATTTATTTTTAAACTATTATATGTAATTTAGTTAGTCTTATGCGAAAAATGTAGAGTAAATGACGAGATATAATTTCCTAAGTCCTCGAAATAGTAGGTAAATATATTTTATAGATATTTTGACAGTTGTAATAAAGATATTGGCATCCAATGAGCTCTATACACACAGTCTAGTCATATCTATGTGACCACCTTGCGATTATATCCAGTTTGTCAAATATCTAGACAAATATATGATGATTTATTCTGACGACGTGTACCAATCTTCGTACACGCCTGGATGATTTATCCAGGCGTGTACGAAGATTGGTACAGGTCATAACTTTCCACGAAGATTTTTTTTCTCGAAACCCCGTAAGGGACAATTAACTAATTGAAAAATAATGAATATTGTTACGGCTTCACCACAGTCTTGTATATCGCGTCTCCATGGCGCATTCTTTTGTAACGGCTTCACCATAACCTCGGATGCCGTGCGTCTCCTTGGCGCATTCTACTGTACTTTAGGTTTGCCGTTTTGGCAACACTGGAATATCGTTGTTATTGTTTTGGTTTCGGCGATCTTAGCGGACCTATGGTGTGTTTCGCTAGATCTGTATTCTTTATTCGAAATGTAAATAATGTGTAAATAGTTTGTATATAAAGAATTTTTAAGTAATTAGTAGTATTAATTGAACCAGCGACCTAATGAGTGCATTAAATGTACTCGCAATATTCGACAGTTCGTTACATTATTGGTCCGCTCGCCGGTAGGACTTTCGTTTTTAATTCGAACTTGTTCTCCTTGTTCTATTTGAATTAAAATGGCTTCGTTAATTAGTTTGAATAGGACTAGAGGCTCTTTAAAGGCCCAGTTAACAAGATTAGAAAATTCTGTAAATGAAAAAACTGATGAACTGTCTAGAATTCAAATTGAAACAAAAATTAAGAATCTTCAAAAACTGTCTACAAATATCGATGTACTTCGTCGTGATTATTATATAACAGCACCAGAAGATCATGATTTATCAGAAATTGATGCTTCATTCGTCGAAATGGAAGAACGAGTAGAACAGCTAGAGGTAAGTTTCAATCAATTATTACATTCTAATAAATTAGAAACTAAAAATTCAGATTTAAAGATAAGGAATTGTAAAATAAAACTTCCTGATATACCTCTTCCGCTATTTAGTGGAAAATATGAAGATTGGAATATGTTTAAAATAGAGTTTAATAATATTGTTACGAATAATGAAGAATTGACTGATGTTCAAAAATTACATTATTTACATTCCGCTCTAAGAAATGATGCTAAATTATTAGAAACTCCAGATGATACATTTGATTCGTTATTTAAAGCGTTAGAAAATAGATTTGAGAACAAAAGAATTGTGGTCAATATACATTTAAAGGCTGTGCTAGATTTTGAAAAAATTACACATGAATCATCTAAAGAATTAAGGCGTTTGTAAGATGTTATAAACAAAAATATCAGGGCTCTAAATAATTTAGGATTTGAGAGAAATAACCTTTCTGACATTTTGTTTACAACTATAATTTTAGAAAAACTAGATAAGGAAAAGAGAAAACAATTTGAACTGTCAATAAACACCTCTGAAGTTCCTAGTTTTGACAATTTAATGGACTTTTTAGAAAAAAGAAGCCAATCGCTCGAAAGCATAAATAGAAGCAATTTAGCCAGACCAAAAATTTCTAGTGAAATAAAATCAAAATCCCTTTTAGTAAATACCAGTTCTGAAAAACAGTGTATTATTTGTGACTCATTTCATCCCCTATATAAATGTAATAATGAATTTTGGTGAAAGATTTGCTATTGTTAAAAAAAATAAACTTTGTCTCATATGTTTTAACAAATCACATTTAGCAGCTAACTGTGTTTCGAAACATTTATGTAAACATTGCAAATCCCCTCACAATACTTTATTACAAAGAGATAAAGAAATCGGTTCCAGTAATGAAACTCATTTCCAAAAACCAGGTGCTGATCAGACAGTACGTCGCCCAGAATCAAGTCCGACGCCTTCAGTCTCACAAAATCTTTCTAATTGCTTATTCGCTTCAAATAAAACTGTTATCTTGTCAACTGCAGTTATTGACATAAAAACAAATAAAGGAAATTATATCCAGGCAAGAACTCTCTTAGATTCTTGTAGCCAAATAAACTGTGTGTCGCTTGAATTTGCAAAGAAATTGGGTATAAAGAAATCAAAGGTTTTTGCTCCAATATCGGGTTTGAATAACACGACCACAACATTAAATTATAAAATTAAAACTGTGATTTCAAATAAAAATAGAGATTTCACAAGCGAACTTGAATTTCTTGTAGTGCCAAAAATTACAGAAATAACCCCACTTACACCTATTCGTATAGAAATTGCTGATATTCCTACAAATATCTCGTTAGCAGATGCTGAATTTTATATCCCTGGGAAGATAGACTTGTTGGTCGGCGCGCAATGTTTCTTAGATTTATTAAAATCGGGTAAAATTCGCAGCTCATCTCAAAATTTGTTATTTCAAGAAACAGTATTCGGATATGTTGCTAGGGGTGTCGTGAATAATTCCTCAGATGATTATCAATATTGTGGTTTATTAACCAATGAAAAAATAGACGAATCCTTAAGAAAATTTTGGGAAATCGAAAATATTAATGATTCTAGTTCTCCACTTAGTAATGAAGAGAAATTTTGCGAAAATCATTTTGAAATGACTCATTATCGAACTTCTAATGGTCAGTATGTTGTTAGCATGCCTATGGAGGATGCTACACTCGTAGGAGAATCCAAAAAACTAGCCGAAAAAAGGCTCGATCAAGTTTGGCACCGATTAGATAGGGATTCGAACTTACAACCTCTCTATTCGGAATTTATGGAAGAATACAAAAACTTAAATCATATGGAATTAGTTGAAGAATCAAAACCCGTAAAGAACCTTTATTATATACCACATCATGGGGTCTACAGGCCAGAAAAAAGTACAACACGCTTGCGAGTCGTTTTTAACGCTTCAACGCCAACGACATCTGGTTTGTCATTGAATGATATTCTTTTAAAGGGAAAAATTCCTCAACAAGAATTATTCGTAATTATGATACGTTTCCGAAAACATCGATATTCATTCACAGCGGATGTAGAAAAAATGTATAGAATGGTATTAATTGATCCATCCCAACGAGACTTTCTTAGGATCTTGTGGAAGGACAGTATGAACGCGCCAGTGAATACTTATAAGCTTAATACAGTTACTTATGGGACATCTAATGCTCCTTATTTAGCAACTCGTGCTCTTAAACAATTAGCTCTTGATGAACAACCAAACTTACCTCTAGCATCGTCAGTCGTTTTAAAAGATTTTTATGTAGACGACCTTCTTTCCGGAGAATCGACTCTCGAAAGGGCGAAAATTTTAAAGTCCCAATTGATTGAACTTTTGAAGCGTGGAAATATGAAATTGCACAAATGGTGTGCAAACCACCGAGAATTACTTGAACCTAATACTATGGCTGCCACCGAATATAATTTCGATGATCAAACAGATTGTAGTTCAGTAAAAACTTTGGGTGTTATCTGGGAACCTTTAAGTGACTGTTTTCTGTATAAATTAAAGATTCATAACAAGGAATTTTATAGTAAACGAGATGTTCTCTCTTTGATTTCAAAAATCTTCGATCCACTCGGATTAATTGGCCCTGTGGTAACAAGAGCTAAGATCTTCATGCAGAAAACCTGGCTAGCTAAGATAGATTGGAATGAGTCATTACCAGATTCCATAGCGAAAGAATGGAGTGATTTTGTTTCCACTCTTTCAGAATTAGAAAATTTAAAAATTCCTAGATTTATTTTTCGTGAAGAGCGCATAGTCGTACATGGCTTCGCAGATGCCTCCTCTTTGGCATATGGAGCCGCCATATACATCCAGTATATACCAACTGAAGGTTCTCCTGATGCACATTTACTCTGTAGCAAGTCTAGAGTATCCCCCATAAAAACAGTGACAATCCCTCGTCTTGAACTGTGCTCATGTCTTCTCTTAGCAAAATTAATGCATAAAGTTGTACCTTCACTTGACATTCCAATAAAAACTGTTCTTCTCTGGAGTGACTCCACAATATCACTGGCATGGATTAGAAAATCTCCCCACCAATTGAAAACATTTGTGAGTAATAGAGTGGCTGCTATACAAGACCTCACGGACTCTTATCAGTGGCAACACGTATCATCGGAAAATAATCCTGCTGACGTCCTATCTCGAGGTCTAGATGCTAAAGAACTGACTAACTGCAAATTTTGGTTTAGTGGACCAAATTTTCTTCGGGACAGAATTCAATATGCAGAAGATTATCCAGTAAAACTGGAAAACAACATTGACTATAACTCAGAATTTCGAACTGAAAATAACAGTAACTTTTCACTTAGAACTGAAAACTGTTTTCATAATTGTTTATTCTCTTTAACTAATATTTTTTTGAAATTAATTCGTATTACTAGTTATATTTTTAGATTTCTAAATAATTGTCGAAAGGGTAAGGAGAAAAAAAGTGGTGCCTTATCTGCAAGTGAATTGAGATTTGGAGAAATTTTTCTGATTAAACAGGTACAGTATTCAGCCTTCTCTGAAGAGCTTAAGCATATGAAAAACCAGAGGAGCATTTCAGGTAACAGTAAATTAAAATTTCTAAATCCTTATATAGATTCTGATAATTTAATTAGAGTTGGAGGTCGTTTAGACAATTCCAGTCTGACCTATGAGAGAAAACACCCTATAGTGTTACCACATGATCATAAAATAAGTGAAATGATTTTTGAATATTTTCATTCCAAATTTTTCCATTTAGGGCCACAATCATTGTTACATCATGTACGGCAAAAATATTGGGTAATAAATGGGCGATCTTTGGCTCGTAAAATAGTTCACAAATGTGTAACGTGCTTTAAAAACAAACCAATAGGGGCAAATCAAATTATGGGAAATTTGCCAGCTGATCGAGTAAATCCTAGCCCGCCATTTCAAAAATGTTCTGTTGACTTTTGTGGACCCTTTATGATTAAGTATAAAAATCAGAGAAAGGGGGTATATAATAAAATTTACGTTGCAATTTGTTTGTCTTGCCACAAAGGCAATCCATTTAGATATAAAAACATCAACAGGTATAGTTACGAGGGGTGTTTCTAAAGTTTGCCCACTTCCTTTAGAGAACTGATGAATTCTGTTATTTTGAAAGATTTAAATAATTATATTATAGTTACCATTATTGTATATTTGTATTGAACTGTTTATTATGTATAGCAATTTCATTTGAGATTTAAAATTTGCTTTAATTCTTAGCTGCATAATTTGGTAGCTTAGCTTCATAACATAAAGTGTAAACTTACGTGTCTTCGTCTCTATATTTCTTGATTAACTATTATTAACTTGTTAAATTTATTAGATTGTTACATTTATTGAGTGTTAATTGATAACTATCTTGTATACTATTCAAGTGTAATTATTGTTTGTATTATAACTTCTATTTCGCATTTTGGTAACCTTATATTAAGCAATATATTAAGTAATAATATTGAAGAAGTACATTGTATTTTATCGAAAATACTGTATTATTGATTGTAGAATTGAAATTTCTATTATTTGCAATTGTTTGTTGTTACATTTAGTATTATTGTTGAATGTTGGCACATATCAACGGGGGCCGGTATGTTACGGCTTCACCACAGTCTTGTATATCGCGTCTCCATGGCGCATTCTTTTGTAACGGCTTCACCATAACCTCGGATGCCGTGCGTCTCCTTGGCGCATTCTACTGTACTTTAGGTTTGCCGTTTTGGCAACACTGGAATATCGTTGTTATTGTTTTGGTTTCGGCGATCTTAGCGGACCTATGGTGTGTTTCGCTAGATCTGTATTCTTTATTCGAAATGTAAATAATGTGTAAATAGTTTGTATATAAAGAATTTTTAAGTAATTAGTAGTATTAATTGAACCAGCGACCTAATGAGTGCATTAAATGTACTCGCAATATTCGACAGTTCGTTACAAATATCCCTACCAAAACTAATGTAGCAACACTATAGATTATGATTAAATGGCTTATTGTAATAAACTATGTTAATCTTTAATGGAAATAGCATCCGTACACGTAGAGAAATGAAGGTTTTCATAAAAACATTCCCAAATTTTGCCAAGTTTTTTTTGCTTATAATTTGACAAATTCTAAAATATAAAAAACTGTTCTTTTCAGCAAGAATGAAAAACAATACAGCACGCAATATCGGATAATCAGAATTAAAAAATAATAAAAATTGTATGAATAATGAACAGGTTTACTAAATAATTTTTATCTGCGCTTGTGTGAAAGCAATGAAAAAATAATTTGTATAATGTGTTAGCTAAATGTTTAAAGCAACTTTTTTGAAAGTTGCTTTAAAATTCTAAAAATTATCATCAATAGAATAAGCTCAAAATCCATTGATCCCAAAACGAAGCAAAAATATGAGCAGATGTATCCATATATCCATTGATTAGTGGCAATAAAATATAGACAGTATTGCACATACTGCTATATATGGATATATATCTTCATCTATTCAGCTTCCTTTTGGGAACAATGAATTTTAAGATTATTCTATCTACGGTAATTTTCTGAATTTTCAAGCTGTGTTTTTGAATCTCTCCCAACAGTTGCTCTATGCATTTAGCTAATACATTATGCACATTGCATTTTGATTGCATTTGAACATGCGCAGTGGAGTGTTATTCAGTAAATCTGCTCATTTTCGAAACATTTTCTATTATTTTTTTCAGTTCTGATTGCAGGGTGTTGTGTTTAATGAAGTTTGAGATATTTTCAAAAAAGAAAATATTTTTATCTAAAGATCTGTGCAAATTACAAGCAAGAAATTTACCGAATTAGGAAATGTTTTTATAAAACCCTTAATTTCTCATAGAGTATGCATGGTACCCTAATAAAAATGAAGAAAGTTTGTTACAATAAGCCGCTTAATCATAATCTATAATTTGAAAAAAATATTCTTCATTATTTTTTACAGGGTTATCCAAAAAATGTTCATTATTTTTCAATTTGTTGATGGTCTTCTAGGAATGTTCGAGAAATCATCATCGGAAAAATATACAACCTGTGTTAATCTGTTTACAAACCCGAAGTTTCAGAATAATTCCTCATTTATTTCTTTATATATTTAACGAATAGTCTAAAATCTCATTAGTCACATTAATATGTCTACAGTTTTTAGGATGGATCTATATATGAAGTTCGTAGTTTACGGTCAGATAATTTCAAGGCACATCAAGAATGTAATGCAAAGTTAAACGGGTCGTTATAGTGAAGATTATACTTTCCCACCATGTATATGCATAATACAATATATATATATATATTAATATACACATCGGGTGTCCCAAAAATGACTGATGGATTTTAAAATTCAATAACTTGCAAACGGTGACAGCTATTTAAAAAAAAAATTGCAGGAGGATTATCTATAATGTCAGGAGTTTTTCTATCGTGATTTTTTATTTTAGTTCGAATTTCAAACAATAGGTGGCGCTAACGGCGATTGAAGGCCAGGTCGACTCTTCACTCAGTACTGATCACCTGACTTTCAATCGCCGTCAGCGCTACCTATTGTTTCATATTTGAATTAAAATAAAAAATTACGGTAAAAAACTCCTGACATGATACATAACCCTCCTGCAAAAATGTGTATATTATTTATAAAACGCATTGAAAATTCTACATAATATGTTTCAAATCAATGTCTTAATTTGTCGATAGTGCAATGAAAATCGTAGCATGTTGACGTCGAAAACTTTAAATGCGCTACCTCAGAATTGCGTAAATGAAACATCCTTATATCATCAAAAATGGTAATCATTTAAAAAAAACAGTTTGCAGCTATGGATTAAGCTTCTTATTTTCAATAAAAATTTATCTTTGAATTGAAATTTAAAAGAAATACAGTATAATGAAAATTCGAAAAGTGTCAAAAATATGATTAGAAATATCTATCCTTAAAAATTATTCGATTCACTTCATTCTTAATGCACAATTTATGTTTTTGTTTGTTATTTTGGGGTTTTTTTAATCATTATTGTTTGTTACATTCATTCTTTAATATAAACAAAAAGATGAACATTTTATCAGAATGAATATTTCAAGAGTTCATAAATTATAGTTCAGGATAATCGAGGTTATTGAAATTTAATAGGTTTCTTTTCATTGTTACTTTTCATTCATTTTGCGAGAAAATAGTTTTCTTAAACTGTCAGTTAGTATTATGGTATGACCTCGTTATGACTGACATCAATAGCTGTGCCATTGCTATGATAATTTGGAAAAATTCTTCTTCTGGATGATCATAATAACATATTATCCAAAAATATCAAAATCAACTTTGAGGTCCTTAATAGGGTTAACACGACATATTTGTGTGAGCTTGCTTTGTCTTCTAAGCTTTTTTTTAAAATAAATACAGGAACATACTGCGCGTAGAAAGGGACTTAAAGTTAAAATTAACATATTTTAACTCTGATATAGATACCGTCATAGAGCCTAACAGCAGTGCCAGAAATCTCACTGATTATAAAGTTGTGTTTTGACACACTGTAAAAAAAATTCGTTAAATTTGCGGCAAAACTGCTGCCAGCAATTTTGTCAGCAGTTTTTACCGTAAAAATTGCACTAAGTTAGATGATTTGAAAAATTTAGAGAATTTTTGAAGAGAAAACGTCTTTAGGCGAGTTTGGGTATTTTTTGAGATGGGGAAAAAACATTGAACTCCCGACACTGTTACCGACATCTCTGAAATAAGGAAATGGCTTAATGAATCTGACCCTACTATCATTCCTATTATGATTTCTATTTGGAATATATATATGTATGTGAATATATATAGCATCAATCTTCTTACCATGTACCGAAGTTACATTATAAATTCGATCTTCTGTGTGAAAATCAGTTGAGCTCTATATTTATCAAGTGGTATCTAAAAAATTCTGAGTCTTAAAAATCTTCTAATAGTTATTAAATGCTGCTTCCTTTTTTACGATTTAATTTATAATTTTCATTCTAAAAATTGGAACAAATCTTACTTGAAAAGAAATATCAGCTATTTGGTTCCATGCACACTGATAAAACATTTCCCACTGCTAACCAAGGGCCAAATAGAAATCTTGAAAATAGAACTAACTAAAACCGCATTAAGTGAAGTTAATGCGGTTTTACGTCTCAAGTAGTGTTATTCTACTGTTTCATACATGTGCATGCACTGGAAAAAAAAACTTATACATTTATAGCAAGAACTGCTCGCAGCAATGTTGCCAGCCGTTTTCGCCGTAAAAGTTGCAGTAAAATTAGGTGTAAAAAAATTACATCTAATTTTACTGCAATAGTTACTGCATAATTACTGCAATTTTTACGGCAAAAACCGCTGGCAACATTGCAGCCGGCGGTTTTTCTGTAAATTTAACAGTTTTTAAAGCTGTTCTACAGAATATAATACAAACCTTGGGATTGTAAAGTTGTATGGTACACTCTCTCTTTGCCAGTCTAATTTTACAAATTCCATATTGAAATCTCCTGGGACGATACACTGAATAAAAAGAAGTTCTTTTTCTTTACTGTCGGAAATTTCAATCACAACCCGATGGTAAAATATATTGTGACCCTAAAATAATGAAATAATTAAAAGTTAAGAATAATAAACATTCAGCAAAAAAAGTCAGAAAGAGAAGAATTTAAATTGCTATCAATTTTCGAAGGAAAAGGTATAAAACAATACATATATATAATTTATAAAAAATATAATTTTCAATAAAATTCTTCAATAATGATTATCATTTTATCAAATAAATTATTGGTTTTCTAACAAGTTTCATGATGCTTTAGAATTTAATTGGAACATAGGTATAGTTTTTAAAAAAATATTTCATAACATATTAATTACTGAGAAATATGGTATGGCATTTTCAATTTTTCAATTTCAGTTTGATTCTTAAAATGGTATTTAACATATACCCTTCAGTATTTTATGAATTATGCTGTTTTAAAATTTGGTTAAAGTGACAGTTTACCTTTACAACATTTTTGTGTATTAAAAAGAAAAAAACAATATTTAAATGATGAATTCACTTTATTTCAATATTCAATTGAAACTATATTTAAAAATAACTGCATATTTATTTTATTAATAATAATATTAAAGAACTTCTTTAAAAATCACGACTATTTTTTTAACATTGATACTTTTGACAAATTTGTTTGAAGATTTTAAAAAATGTATTGTTTGTATCAAATCAAGACAATGGATAGATATTTAGATACATCAAATATTACATGTAACATTTTTTTTACTAATGTATAGTTAGTGCAAGACGACGAAATCTCAAAAATGTAAATTCATGCACATTTATTTTTTAAATAATAATAATAATGATACTAATAATAATAAGAAGAAGAAGAATCGTAATAATAATAATAATAATAATAATAATAATAATAATAATAATAATAATAATAATAATAATAATAGTAATAATAACCTGAAAGCTAATTTTATGCGAAGACTTATCACATATATAAGAAAGAACATGTACAAAAACAGCTTAAATCTCTATCTTAAATACGGAAAAAGCCTTAGCATTTTTAAAAGATGAAAGTGAAAAAAATATGAACATAGAGAAAAAGGCCATTTCAATTTTTCATTTGTAATGGATAAGTGCGCTGAGTACATTAACAAATTTTACATGAACTCGCGCTATAATTGGGTAATAATGAGATGTCAAAATTTCAGAACTAACCGCAGATCGGGAAGCTGCAGCACAGACGATCATCCCACCTTGTTCACAGGTAAAAATACAGAATCAGTTAAAATCCGATTCGCAAATTAAAACAATATCGTTCTGCCAAGTCATATTTCGGTGGGTAACACCTAAAAATCCGATATTAGCGGTTGACTGGTAAATTTACAATTGTGCTTTCTTGCACCAAAAGTATGAAAATGTGGAGGTTTGCGAACTGAAAAATATAATAGTAAACCTATAAGTTAACTAGTCTTATCCTGTTTTTAAGTATTTTCCACCAACATATGACTTAGCCGACGGATTACGTTTCAGCATCCAAATCCAGATTTAACTAATCCTAGATTTTCATCATTGAATTCGATGAGGTGATTGTCTGAGCTTCCGCCTTCCAGTCTAACAAACTTATATTTAATACTGTATAGCAACTGTCCATTTTTTACAAACACTGTTCCTTTTATATTAATTAATTGTTCATCTCTGAATATTAGATTGCAACACGGATAGTTTTACTAGCATATACAAAACACTTGATGGAATGAACTGCAATTTGGTATTAAAATTTCAACTAAATATGTAGAGATTTCAATTCATAAGTTTTTCGAAAAATGATTTCATATTAGATATAATTTCAAAATTAATTTTCTAAAAATACATGTGTTAGAACTTTTTCGGTTTCCTTAACTAGGAGATTTTAATGAATTAAACATTCCGCCGAGTTAATTTTGATAATTATTTAAAAATAAATATCCGTACTGTGATCCTTTTTGCAATGATTATAATGAATTAAAACATTTCAGACACAGTTTTTTAGGTTTTAGCAATAAGGATTTATATTTTTACTACTTTTTTTATATGGAAGATCTTTTAAGTATAGCAATTATTTGTCAACATTATCACTAAGGAATTGGAATAGTCGTATTTTTATAATGCTAAAAAATTAGGTATTATTAGCATGAAATAATCAGTTATTCCCTATACATCTATTTACATATATATCACAATATAAAATGCGAAAAGACTAATTTACTGTCGTTTTAATTTTGACTACATAAATTTAATACAAAATTAAAGAGGAACTTCATCGAATTCAAATGAGCAGTGTTTTGAGCATCAAGTTAATTTTCAATTCATTTTAGTCAGAACTTAAATATAACGTGATTTTCATTTCTATAATGGTATGAGAAACTTCCACTCCATAAAAATATCTTTAACTTTAACAGAGAATTTAACCTTCTTTGAATATTAGAAAAACTAAAGCTATACAAATGAAATTCATCCAAGTACCATTTTGGTAAATATACAGTTTAATATATTTTGTTAAACATATGTTTGTTAAATAGATAGAAATAGCAATGACTATCTAGATAAAGTATTCATATCATATTTACAAGCATAAACAATAAAGCGATTGAAAAAAGTTAAGTATCATGTTACATAAAATTTTTATGAACTGTACTTTTAAAACAATTATATTCTGCAAAGAAAAAAACTGTTAAAATAGTACATAAAATTTCATTAAAAACCAATACTAATAAAGCTATATGTGCTGAAATTTTTACATACCGTTTGTTTATTTAACATTTTAGACACGCCACAGTGGATTCCACTGTTATTAATATTTAGACTGAAGTACACAAAACGTGACTTTATCTGTGGTTCACAACCTGAAATATATAGGGCATTATTATAAAATACAAGCAAATAACAAGCAGATAAATCACAGTCTATTTCAAAATGATTTAGTATTTCGTTCCAGCGCATGGTCAGTGCGCAATTGTTAATTATTAGTATACATGGTAAGTGAAAACGAATGCGGCTCATTTAAATGTTTCAAACACAAAACTTACTCAAAATATTTATTCAAAATACTCTTCCATATAGAGGAACTACAGTATATGGCCAAAGTTGACCGGCCACTTGAGATTTAACTTTTTTCAAATATCTAAAAGATACAAGAGGAATCATTCTGAAATTCCAGGTGTGTAAACATAATGATACAGGTCATACACTTCCGCGAAGGGTTTTTTTTCCCGAAATCTTACAGGGGATAGTCAACAAATTGTAAAAAGTTGAATGTATTTGTGATAATCCCGTGAGTACTATTGCAGCTAAAGCTGTCAAATTCTAAATTGTGATTACGCAGCTTAATGTAATAAACTGTGTTCGTTTTTATAAAGATTGCATGTATACTCGTAGAAACATTAAGGTTTTTATAAAAACACTCCCAAATTTTGCCAACTTTTTTTACTTATTATTTGCAGAGTTCTTAATATAACAAAATGTTCTTTCCAAAAAGTATGACAAATAACATTATACAAAATATCCTGTAATCGGAAAGAAAAAATAATAAATATATTCTGAAAAATGAGCAGATTTTCTAAATGATGTTTCACTGCCTATTCTTGAACGCAATCAAAACATACTTTGCATAAGATGCTTGCTATATGTATAGAACAACTATTGCGAAAGTCTAAGAAATATAGCTTGAAAATTCTGAAAAACATCGTCGATTGGATTAGCTCAAAATCCCTTATTTTTAAAAAGGAACAAAACTAATTTGTTTATAGGAAAGTAAATTATTATATATAATAAAATGAATACTACAACAGTGCCGCGTTTAAAGCTTGAAGCTAAAAACCGATGCAAATATTTATATGGAAAAGCATATATGCAAGGAAAGTAAAAATGCACTTTATGCATTTTAGATGATAATCAAAATGAGTTGATATTTAAAGATTAAAAATAATTTTATTTTAATTTTGGAATAAATTTTAGTATTTACGGAATGTTTTCTGAATTTCATAATAAACAATGTCTTCTCCAAGAATATACTTTCCTAAACGAAACGCCGTAAATGTATTAACATGTCTTTCCGATTGCAGTAACTTTGTTGGTGTTTTCTTTCAACATGATGAAAAATGTCCTGACCAGGACATGAAACTGGGTACTTTGGTTTGCCATGTTAATGCTCTCCCTAATCTTCCTGGACAATGTCACTGATAGCATAATTTTCTCTTATTTGTTCACATGGTTGCGCACTGCAACTCTAGTTTTATTCATATGAGTATTTACGCGATTTAAATGTATTAACTCAAGAATACTTCTACAAGCCATGTGCATCATAATAAAGGAAACAGAAACTGTACAGTGTACATGTGAGACATTCCTTGAAAAACGAGCGATGTCCTGCATGATACGCTTACATAAATGCGTATATTTATTAACTTATAAGTTGTTAAATTTTAAACTATACTTTGAAATGAAAAAAAACTCTATATTTTCATATTATCATTTTTTTAAATTTCATGTTAGAATACCTTTGTTAAAACAGAAGTAATACGTAAAAAATCTGTTACACGCGTGATATGGAAAGGCTCTTTAAGAGGTTTAAAACAACTTTGCATTTTAAATCTCAGCATTTTGTAGATCTTAGTAAGCTACCCATTTTCAATAATAGGAAACAAATTATAAAATCTACACATTTTAAATTCTTATCCGAAGTAATATGCTCATTTGAGAGCCATTCTATAAAAATGTCCCAATTTCCCGCGCAAGACTCTTACATAATTACTTATATCTATTGACTTATTTCATATGTAAACTATGCAAAAAACCCTATACTTTCATATTATCATAATTGTTTTAATTTCAGGGTATAATACCATTCTTAAAAGAGCAGAAATATGCAGAAAAGCTGTCCCACATGTGATATAAAATGATTCCGATGCATAAATTGCATTCAAGGTTAGAATAATTTGTTTGAGGTTCTCAGGTTCTGACCTGGATATTTTCTGCTTTGAAATAAAACCTTGATGAACCTACACAAAATTATCAGATCATTTATACAGAGAATTTGTTTTTTTCTGTATCGTGCAATAAAATGTTTTGCATTTTGGTCCTGAAATACAGATGTTTAACTTTGTCATATTTGCATACGACACTAGCATTACGAGTTCAGGGACAAGAACTTTGTGAAATTTAAGCATTATCATATATTTATATGTTACTTTTATTCACTCAGCATTTAATGTATTATATGATAAACAGCAAAACCAAAAATTTTTAGTTAAATAGTTGCAGTACATTTCAAAGTTCTATCGGTACAATATTTCATATTTCATACTACTATTAATGCTATACATAGATATATATTTCTAATACAATTTTTTTACATGGAAAAGTGTTTCAAGAAAATAAAATTGCTTCAGTTTTTATGAGAAACAGCATTTAATAGAATTCAGGTAACGAATTTCAATATTATAAAGGAGATGTAATAATTAGTGGTCATAAGACTTCTTACCTCAAACCAGTAAAATAAATTCATTTAAATGTAATGCATTATTTAAATGCAATGCATTATTTAAATGTAATGCAATTTGTAATCTACGAAGGAAAAAAATATGTAAAATGAACATACCCTGTTTAGACATGTATGTTTGATTTTGTTCAAATATTAGGTTGTGAAAACAATTAGAATCTCAATAATTATATAAACAAGTTGTTAAGCCTCTTTAGAATTATAAATTTATTTTATAATAATACAAATTTCACACTATTAATATTTACTTTTATTTTAAACTTCTAAGAAGTATTTTTATAGTACTTGCTTTACTTGATAAAATTTAATACAGGGAAGAGTAGGGTGGTGTTTGACTCTTTTTACAAATGCGAGAAAATCAACTTTATCTGGCACAAAAATAATTTAAATTTATAGAGCGCAAGGTTGAACACTTTTTAAGCTATTTATTAATTTCAAAAATTGTAAGTTTCAAAAAGTGCCCCATACCTTGCCACTTACAGAGAAATATGGAAGAGCAATAAAATAAATCTGTAAGGCACAAATATCTAGTGAGGGCTAGATATATAATCAAACAAAGGTTGTAGGTTGATAATGCATGTGCCACAATATAAAATTTCAACCTTTTCATGAATGGAATGAAAATTCTAGATTGTCAATCTTAGATGACATTAAAAAAATATCACTTCATTTTATTTACATTTTGAAGAGAGGAATACATTATGAATGCTATGATTAATATTACAGCCTCAAAAATATTACATATATCATACGTTAACCTTATTAAAAAAAGGAATTGGACATGTCCCATTCGTACCTTTAATTGCATGTCTCATTTCTCGCCACTTCGTTATTTTGTGTTAAACTTCTGGTATAAATAAAAATGTAGTTTTTAGGCATATTTTAAAGTAAGGATAATATAAGTATATTTTCCATAAATAGGGAAACTATTACTTCTATGCATAAACAAGTTATTAATATGTAAAAAGCATAAAAAGTATATGAAGCAAATTTACATTTGATGTAAATGATGATAATCTTTTCCTTTATACAGTTGCAATTTTATACAGATCAAACAAATTTTTGCAACAGAAAATTGGGATACTATTGCTTCATCTTGTGTGTGATTGAAAAATAAAGAGAAACCTACTATTCCATTCCTCTCAATACCCTATTGTATGAGTAATACATATAAATAATATATGCATGTATACAGATATACAATTCATTAATATACAAAAAGAAATATATATATATATATATGTATATATATGACGCAAATTTACTTTTGATTCTTGAAATAACTTTTTCTGCATACAGTCTCAAGCTTATACAGATTACATTTTTTTTTCAATTTAAGATTGGGCAACCATTGCTTCATCTCCTGTGTGATTGTTGAAATTCTTAGAATTAGAAATAAAGAGAAAACCTTGCTGTCCTATTCTTCCCACTGTCCCATTCCAACCCACTCTATGAGTTTCAAAAATCACCTTATCCATTTTTAAAGTATTATAAAATCTGTGAAACCTTTAAAAAATTGTTTCATAACTATACCTTTTTTTATAATTATGCATTGCATCAAATTCACTCTACGCATTCTGGTGATTTGCAGGTTGATAATACGAGTGAGGATGTGTGTTTCAAAACTAAACTGATCTAATATTTAAAAAAAAATCTATGTATAAATTTAATCTTTTGAAGAACCTGAATAAAAAACTATACGCCCCCTAGCCCTAAAGAACTACTTAAATATCTTTTTCGTTTCATTTCTTTCATTGTAAATTCTTGTTTTACATTGAAAAACTTTTCTCGTATTCTTTCGAGATTTTCCCTAAATTTAAATTTTGGTATAAAGCGAATTTTAAACCTCACATCCTTATGTACACACACACATATATAAATATACCACATTAATAATACAACATACAGTTGGCTCTCGTTAATTCGAAATCAGGTACATTGATCTTTTGCTTCATTCGAATTAAAGATAAAGTCCCGAAATTTTCAGTGGCAGAATATCTTTAAAGAATTTTCTGCATTCGAACTTATTTTCTCTTGACTTAATTTCGTCCGAATAAACAGCAATTCTGATTTTTTGTTTTCTCTTACTTTCTCCAAGACTTCAAATTCTTCAAATAAATTACATTCATTCATTTTGTTAGAATTATCTTGAATTAGTTTACATATAATACCATGCATTTGATATTCACTTTCTTAGTTTTTCTAGTGTCAGTTTCTTAAAGTTCATCAATGACACCTCCATTCTTTATTCTATTGTGCTTGTTCCTAATCTCTTAACCTTTATCGGTACAGAGTAAATCCGTTTGAAATGATTAATTTACATCAGAATTAATAAGCAAATTTATTAAAAAATACAAATTTGCTTATTTTCATTTATGTTATAACATAGAAATTTTAATTAAATATTGTTGGTGTAAGTAAGATTCCAATTAGGTATCCTTTTTTTAGGGACACCACCACGGAAAGAGTCAGTTAGTTTAATTATTTATATCTTTTAATTTAATATTAAATCATATTCTAATAACAGCCGAAATAAATTTTAAAAATAGTATAAGATTAATTATTTTGTAATAGTACAACTTTAAACACGTTTTCCTCTCATACTCTTTATAATTCGAATTCTGGATAATTCTACCCTTTTTTGTGGTATCGACAAGTTCAAAATAACGACAGCTGACTGTATCTGTATATACACTGGTGTCCAAAAGTTAAGCATAATTGGTAATTAAGTAATTATTTTTAAGTAATGAAAGAAATATGAATCGGAATGTGCTGAAACTCCAGGTGTGTAAACAAAATAGTACGCGTCACATATTTTCGCGAAGATTTTCCCGCGAAATCGAACAGGGGACCGTCAACAAATTGAAAAAGAACGACGATCTTTTGGATAACCCTGTCAAAACTAATGTAGCAAAAGCGTTCAAACTGCACATTATGATTAATTGGTTTAATTCAATGTACTGTGTTAATTTTTACAAGGATAGCATGTATACTCGTAGAGAAATTAGAGTTTTTATAAAAACAGTCCTAAATTTTTCCACGTTTTTTGCTTATAATTTGCAGAGTTCTTATTATAAAATAATGTTCTTTTCTGAAAATATGACAAAAATCATTGTACACAATACCCTGCCATCAGAATTTAAAAATAATAAAAATTGTATGAAAAATGAGTATGTTTAGTAAATAATTTTTCATTGCGCATGCGTCAACGATATCAAAATGTCATTTGCATATTGTGTTAGCTAAATGTATAGAGCAACTTCTGTAAAAGTTTCAAAAACATAGCTTGAAAATTCTGAAAATGGGAGATTATAGAATCAACTCAAAATCCTTTATTCCCTAAATGAAGCAAAAAGATGAGGGGCTGTATCCATATTCCATTGTTTAGTGCCTACACAATATTGCACGTGCAACTATATTTAGGTAAAACCCCTGATTTTTTTTGCTTCCATTAGGAATAATGAATTTTGAGTTGATTCTAAAGGCTCCCATTTTCAGAATTTTCAAGCTATGTTTTTGAAACTTTTACAGAAGTTGCTCTATACATTTAGCTAACACAATATGCAAATGACATTTTGATATCGTTGACGCATGCGCAATGAAAAATTATTTACTAAACATACTCATTTTTCACACAATTTTTATTATTTTTAAATTCTGATGACAGGGTATTGTGTACAATGATGTTTGTCATATTTTCAGAAAAGAACATTATTTTATAATAAGAACTCTGCAAATTATAAGCAAAAAACTTGGAAAAATTTAGGACTGTTTTTATAAAAACCTTAATTTCTCTACGAGTATACATACTATCCTTGAAAAAATTATCACAGTACATTAAAATAGGCCGATTAATCATAATGTACAGTTTGAACGCTTTTGCTACATTTGTTTTGACAGGGTTATCCAAAAGATCTTCGTTCTTTTTCAATTTGTTGACGGTCCCCTGTTCGATTTCGGGGAAAACTCTTCGCGAAAATATGTGACGCGTACTATTTTGTTTACACACCTGGAGTTTCAGCACATTCCGATTCATATTTCTTTCATTACTTAAAAATAATTACTTAATTACCAATTATGCTTAACTTTTGGACACCAGTGTATATATATATATATATATATACCGGGTGTCCCAAAAATGACTGATGGATTTTAAAATTCAATAACATACAAACTGTGACAGCTATTTTTAAAAAAAAGTTGCAGGAGGGTTATGTATGATAGCAGGAGTTTTTCACCGTAATTTTTTATTTTAGTTCGCATCTAAAACAATAGGGGGCGCTGACGGCGTTTGAAGGCCAGGTGATCAGTGCTGAGTGAAGCGTCGACCTGGCCTTCAATCGCCGTCAGCGCCATCTATTGTTTGAGATGCAAAGTAAAATGAAAAATTACGGTAAAAAACTCCTGACATTATACATAACCCTCTTGCAAAATTTTTTCAAATAGCTATCACCGTTTGCAAGTTATTGAATTTTAAAATCCATCAGTCATTTTTGGGACACCCGGTATATTCCAACATTATACATAAAAGAGTAATTTACTAATTCATAAAGAGTTACTACTTACCAGGATAACCTTTTAGATTTTCTAAATATACAATTGAGGCTGGATGGTTTGTAAGATTTAGCATAACTTGCATGGTGTCAGCACTGCATGTTACGTTGTAAAATACTGCAACAGAAAAATGCAAATTTTAATTTTTTTATTTAATGACATGAGAACTTCTAAGAGAAAAAAATTAGTTATGTTGTTAAAAACAAAGAGGAATGTTTTGATAGAAATCAATAAATTACATCATAATGAAGTGAAAAAAATTCGTTAATATATTTAATATCAACCTCCAGAATCCTGATGTCGTCCGGATGCGACACTAAAAAACATCCTTGAAATTAATTTAATTCTTCTAAAATTGATAAATTAGATCCAGATTTTTTTTAAAATAAATGTTTAAATATTAAAAACATCGATATATCAACTGATACATCTTTAGAGTTGTTTTATAATAATCTTAAATTGTTTTTGTAGTGCCACGTAAAATTTGTTTCAGGACTAAGGAGAGATAATGTCGGCGTTTTTCTGCAAATAGACTTAAAATAGTAGCAAATTAAGACATTCTCTCATAATATAGTATGTTAATAAAAGAATGTCTCAGTTTAAATTTCTAATTGTAGCAATAGGAGGTCATAAATACAGTAGGTGAAACAGTTTTAGATAACCTCGTGCGCAAATATTACTTTGTTATTTACTGTCTTACAGTGCTGCCGACACCGGTAGATAAAGCGTTATTGCCAAGCTGAAGATTAAGAAGCTTTTAGAGACATGCGATTTTTTTTTCTTTCAAAGCTGTAAATGGTCGCATCTACACACCGCACCACTACCTGATGGTTTGGCAGAGTTGAGACATGGAATAGAAGAGACTATTGTTATTATTGCTGTGGATGTATTAACCAAAGTGTAGTCACCCCAGTGCCGTGATTAGGGCTGAGATTACGGTGCCTCACTTAAGATCAATTCACCGACTTACGATATAAACAAAGCTTAAACGATATTACAGTGCCTCGTTATCTTACTAAAACTTGGAAGCAGTCGTAAGTTTAAGCGCAAGTGGATACACACGCAACCATTGCAAATATACCAGCGGTCTATCATTGGCTGTCTTCAAGATGTATTATACCAAGGCACCGTAACACGGAGTTACGATAGATCGCAGGAACGATAGAGTTACGATAGATCGCCCCAAAGCTAACACCTGTCGAATGTCAGTTGTCAAACTGACTAACTGAGATGTCAAACTGTGTTGTGTGTCAAGAATTGTACTTTAGTCTGAACATGTGGCATATAATTAAAGGTACACATATTGAACATCTGTAAAATTGTCTAGATTAGTTTACCTTCAAATTTGTACCGAAATATTTGTGATTGTCTCAATTAATTTATTATAAAACCCTATTGAATTTGGAAATTACCGGATATCCTCTATACGTTGCTTTGATGCGATTTTTTAAAATAATAATAGCCTTCCAGTTTTCCCAGTATTCAATTAAACAATTCTTTAGTTATTAATATTCATACAAAGATTAAGCAATTGCGTGCTCTCTGTAATATCGATATATCGTTTTCTGAAGAAAAAAAAATAAAAGTTCAAAATACATAAAGTCGAACTGAATTCTAAATTAAACTTACTGAAAGTTATTAATATTTAAGTCAGAGCTTATCTTTTATTGTGTTAAATAACATACCGTTTTCTTAAAATAACGTAAAACTACTTTCATAATAAGTTAAAATCACTTTTTGTCGTTGTAATAATGTACTCCATAATAAAACGTAAAATAATATATTTACACATGAATGAAATATCTAAGCACATTGCACAAGAAGCATTTAAAAACATTAAATTTGTTTATTTTGTGGTCAAATTTCGAGTGATGCATCTAAATTTTAACTATTGTTTGATAAAGTTTACTCTCATCATGTTAAATTATACAGAACATAAATTGTAATATTTAATAATGACAATGTATTTATGCATCCAAAACTTTATCGTAAAAAATCAACTTCCGCTAGAGAGACAATGCAAAATACTAAAAAAAATCTTCTCGCAAAGTCTTATTAAAATTAATTAGTTAAATTTGAATCAAATTAACATCAAGCAATGTCAAAATAAGTTTTTTTTATGAACGTATGAGAGCCGCCCCCCCCCCCTCAACAAATTTAGGCATGTTATTTTAAAGTGCAATCTCTTGCAAAGTTGCAATTTTTAAATTCTTCTTAGATTGCTAAATATTAGATATTTAAATTTAAAATAAAAAAAATTAAAAAAAACAGTGGTTATTATGTATCATGGAAATAATAAAATATATGTAAAATATATATATATATATATATATTTTAAAATTAACGTACTTGAAAAACAAACATTTCCAGCACTTCTAAAAATTAACTTCCATTACTTTTAATCATTTGAATAGCAATATATCAATTCCGATTTTACTAAAAGTATTTATAATGCTTAAAGTAAAAATAACATTTTTCTAATTCTAAAAAAAACTACCATTTCTACACTCTCTGTTAAAGAAACACGGTACATTAGGAATATAGAAAGCATTAACATCTTTATTTGTATGTCTTTTAATTTTGTTGCATTAAGCTTTCAAGGAAACTAAATCTGTTAAATGCAAATACTGTCGTATGCTGAAACGGCAAGTTTCTCATTAGTTAAAAGAACTGCACTTTATATGGAAATGAGAAAAGATTTAAATCGAGAACCGAAGGTATTTAAATTGATTCTAGAATACTTGAAACTAAAACTCACATTATAACAAGAAAGTGTTTCCTATAATATTTACCGATTTTTAGAAAAACATATGTATTTAAACTTCGTTTTAAATTCACTAAAAATTTATAAAATCAACTATGTTATCTGTCATGAATAATATTTTAACATTTTTGCACAGTAAAAAGTAAATAAATTAAATTAAATTAAACCCTATATATTTAATTAGAACAGAAAAAATAATCATGTTGTTACATTTAAAAATATGTTTGTAAAATAGAATCCATGTAAAAAAGATCCAAATTAATTTTTTCTCAGATTATGTGGTGTGATATAGCTATTCTTAACATACCTCGTTTTAAATATATTTTAAATCTACATACATTGGTTTTAGGTTTATTAAATTTCGTAATTCCGTTTAAAAATATTTTCATATTAATTACTAATTAAACTGTGTAAAAAATTAATCATGAAATTGTAATATAAATGCTTTTATGAATGCATAATTCGTCCAACATGAGAAATTTTAACATGTTATTTTAGAGCAGAAAGTTATGTTAAAATTTTTAGGTCTCCTTTTAATTTCTAGAAATATTCTTAAATTTTGCGAAAATATAAAAAAAAATGTTAAAAATAAATAAAATAAAACTAATACTATAAATCAAGATGTAAAATTTTGTAAATATAAGTATTTAGAGAGCAAGAGTTTGTAGAACTTCTTAAAATTCACATACATTGTATTTAATTGTTTCCTTGTTTAAACACCAAAGTATCCATTTTCGTTTTACTAAAAGTGAATTTATTGATTGAAAAGGAAAGAAAGTATTTTTCTTATTCTAAAATAAATAAGTAAAATTAATAAAAGAATAAATAAAAAACTCAACAATGTTTCAGAAAGAAAAGCACTGAATTAGAAATGAAGAGAACAAAAACGTCATTATTTGCATGTCTTTATTATTTATATATCTACTTATTTATTTATTTGCATTAGGCTTTCAAGGAACCTAGATCTATAAATGCAAATACTTTCGTATTCGAAAAGGCAAATCTCTGATTAGTTAAAAGAATAATTTATTGAGAATTGAGATAAAGTTTAAGTCGAGAACCGAATATATTTAAGTTTATTTCAGAATCATTGAAACCAAAATTACTATTACAGCTCATATTCAAAATATTAGAATAATTACCTTTTTTTTAGAAATTGAAAATATCGTTTGGTAATTTAATGTCTTTTAATGAAAATATGCAAACGATATTTTTATTAAGAACTTATTGTTGATTAAACTTACTTGTTATCTTAAATTTAATATCATTTTTGAAAAGATTAATTGCAAAAAAAAATTATTTTGAAAAGTCAAAATATTAGAATATTTATTCAAGTGGTTCAAAATATTAGAATATTTCACATTAATTCTGCTTTAATTATTACCAATTCCTAACTGGTGGCATCATTGATTAAATTCAGACTATTTTATTTAAAATCAGTATTCTTTTTTGCAGTTTGTTTCTTTTTCGTCTTAAAATGGGCCGTGTGAGTGATATTCCTGAATCTACTAAACTTCGTATGGTTGATTTGTATCGGCACGGTAAAAATCAATGTTTTATAGCGAATTATTTACATTGTTCGCAATCGAACGTTAGTAAAATACTAACACAATATTCAAAAATTGGAAAATTTCAAAATAATCGCCGAAATGGTGGCCGAAAACCAAAAACATCTGCTTGAGATGACAGGAAACTGAAGCGTATAGTTAAGAAAAACCGTTTTAAAAGTGTGCGATTCTTGCACCGAAAATGGAAAGAAGAAGGAGTTGAAGTTTCTACATCGACAACATTAAGACGTCTCCATAAATTTAAATTTGAATCTCGTGTACCGAAAACAAAACCTCTCATGACTGCAAGACAAAAGCGTATAAGATTGAATTGGTGTAAATCAAGACGTTTATGGAGCAATGAAGATTGGAAAAATATATTATTTAGTGATGAAAGTATGTTTTGTGTTTCATATGGTAATCAAGGTATTCGAGTTTGGAGAATGAAGCAAGAAGCATTTGATAAAGAATGCCTTAAACGTTCCGTAAAATTTGCTGCTAGTGTCATGGTTTGGGGTTGCATGAGTGCAGAAGGACCTGGAAAGTTATGCATCGTCTACGAAAAGGTTAACTCTCTGATATATCAAGAAATTTTAGAATATTACATGATTCCATCATCAGAAGATTTATTTGAAGATGATTTCATCTTTCAACAAGATTTAGCGTCCCCGCATACCTCGGTGTCAACTAAGAATTGGTTCCGCCAACGCAACATTAAGGTACTTCCTTGGCCACCAAATTCACCAGATCTTAATCCCATCGAAAACTTATGGTGTATAATGAAGAAAAAACTTCAAGAAAATCCTCCTTCAAGTAAAACTGAGTTAGTGGCACTTATAAAGTCTATTTGGGCTAATATTGATAGAAATGTTTATAAACACCTTGTATATAGTATGCAAGATCGATTGTACGCTGTTATGAAAGCTAAAGGGGAGGCTACAAAATATTAACTACCATTTACTTCATATTCATAAGGTAATATTGTTGCGTAAAATAAAATATTCTAATATTTTGAACCAATCTAAATTTTATTCTAATATTCTGGTGTGTTTAAGGAAGCTGTATACCTAATTTATTGTGCTGTATTTTATATTTTATAAATGTTAAAATCTTATCTAAACATTCCAGATTTAATTTATAAGAAATTTAATTGCATTTACTTAGTATAAAAAATAAATAAATGACAAATAATTTTTTCTTATTACTTTTTTTCAATTATTCTAATATTTTGAATATGAGCTGTACAATACCAAAGTATTCCCAATAGTATTTATCAATAGATAAAATATCTATTCAACATCTTCAGTTCCGCATTTAAAATAATAATAAAAATACTTATTCATTGTTTTTCCAAAGTTAATGACATTGCAAATGATAAAAAAAATGTCTCTTCTGAAACTGATTTTTTAAGCTCTTAATTACATGCAAAAATATGTGTCTAAATCTTCAAACACCCTTAAATAATGAATTTATTAGCCATTTGTCTAAAGTAACGCCATTACAAATTTAAGAGCCTTAAAGAAGTAAATAATCTTCAAATTCTCAATAAAATTATGGAGAAACTTTTGTGTTAAATACTTATGAATATTTGTCATTTTCTTGATCGCGCAGACTTTTGGACATTTTTAGCCATTTTACAAACTTTATGAGGGATACAGCTTGTAACGGTTGGGTGCTCGTACTGGGTGTTAAATGCAGACATAAGTCAGTACGTCAGTACATAAGATAAAAACCAGTTTATTAAAAACGATTAGGGCTCAAGGGGAGTGGAGCAAGTCTGTAATTTTCACAACTGAGAATATTACTAAAATATTAAACTCATACTCACAGCTCCGTAACTAGCTCAATCGGACACCTTACTTCTCAGCTATCTTTCGGCAAAGCTGCTAGATAAAATCTTATTAGACAGCCCGTGGCTGTATATATTTCTTTATTTAACTTTGAGATGATCAACGTAATTACTAGTAAATTTCTTACCACCGGCCAACTTCTCGAGTCAAATTCCAAAATTCCTTAGCAGCTCACTGGAGGCTCACTAACACTCGATATCGCTTGCTCTGGATCAATCAACGCAGCTAGACACACTCTGCTAGACCCCAGCGGGCAATCGCCGCTAGAGACACTCCTTAGCTGGCTAATATCGCTAGACACACTCTGCTGGCTAACGTCGCCAGAGACACTCTACACACACTCAAACTCCAAGCTTTTATATGCTGCAAACTGAGATACTTCAATTTGTGAGGGAGTGACCTTTGCATAAAGGCACTCTAGTGTTTCTGAGATCGTGACGTCAATAATTTTAACATGTGTAAGCGTAAAAGCGACATCTATCCTCTCTTTTACTTTAACTTTCTAGTGTGTGCGTGTCTCTTTCGGGTTCTGCAGTTAGCTCGCGGTTATTAGTAATATGTTAATGTGAAGTATCTCAGTTTGCAGCATATAAAAGCTTGGGTTTGAGTGAATGGAGAGTGTCTCTGGCATTAGCCAGCGAGAGAGCATCTGTGGCGTTAGCCAGAGTGTGAGTATCTGTGGCGTTAGATAGCGAAGTGAGATATTGTTCAGCGAAGTGCTAGCCGATTGAAAGTAGCAGCGGGCCTCCAGTGAAGTGTAAAGGAGTTTCGATAGTTGACTTGAGAGTTGGCCGGGGTAAGAAACTTCATAGTAGTTTCATTTTGATTATTTGTGAATAAAGAATTACACACAGCCACGGGCTGTCTAATTAAGCTTTATCTAGTAGCTCAGCCAAGAGATAGTGAGAAGTGTTAGAAGGTGCCACGATTGAGCTCGTCCGGAGCCTGTGAGTATGCGTTTAGCTTTTTCATAGTATTCTCAGTTGTGTAAAATTAAGACTTGCTCCATTTCCCTTCAGCCCTCATCATTTTAATAAACTTTGTTGTTTTATCTTAAGTACTGAGTATGTCTGCATTTAACTCCCACCACGACCAACCAAACGTTATAAATGACACTCAGCATGCATATAACGTTTCAAATGGCGCCCAACGAAACATCGGACATTGTGAGATTGTGCCACGTGTGTATTTCACCGGTGAGGGTGATATTAGTGAATTTTTAGTTAAATTAGATGATTATATTTTGTTCAATAATATACCTGAGAAAAGTAGATACGTAGTGCTTAAATGCTCATTGAAGGGCGAAGCACTTTTGTGGTTGGAAAATATAGGAAAGTTTTTGATTACTGATGAAGCGAAAAGATTTGAACAAACTGTGATTGAGTTAAAGTAGGCATTTTCTCCCATTAAAATAAAAGTATTTTGAGAAAAGAGTTCTATTGTAATAAGCAGAATATTTATGAGTCGGCGTCAAAATTTTATCTTCGTAAGCTGGAACTAAAAAATAAATTAGATTTAGATATCACATTTGAGGAATTGTTGGACATTGTTTTTCCTCTTTTTAATCCAAATATACAGGACTTTATTGAAATTAGAGCACCGAAGAATTTTGCAGAAATGCATCAGATATTATCGAAGTATGAGACTCGGCATAGCTCGGATCAACGGGATTTGCGTAGCCCTCGTCAGAGACCTGTCGCGGATAGTAATTTGAGAAATGAGGGGGATCGTAATTTTTTGAGAGGGGGGACAGCGATTTCCGGATAATGATTTGCGTAATAGAAATGATGGATTTGGTCGTAATATGTCGAATACTGGTAATAGGAATGGTGGTGGTGCTAATAATTTTAGAAGTTGTGAGAGAAATATGTATGGAAATAGACAGAATAGTGGTTATGATCGGAGAGGGGGAGTACGGGACAGGAATGTTTCTTCGCAAGTAAGGAGATTAACTTCGGAGGAGAATTTTGAAGGTAGATCAGTGCAAAGGAGAGGTGTGAGGAGGTCGGGTCAGTTAAACTGGTAGGTGACTGTATTTCGGAAGGTATGCAGTCACAGATTAAATCGGAAAAGCCTTCTGTGAGTTTGAATAAAATTACTATTAATCCGGTTGAGTTACCTGAAGTGTTAATTGTGTTAGATGGTATTGTCGTTAAAAGTGTCTTCGATACAGGGTCAGATAAGTCGTTCATTTCTTTTGATTGTTATCGGAAATATTTTTCGTATAAGAAGTTGAAGAGGTTAAGTCTGGTGGTTCAGTCGGCACAGGGAGTAGCTTGCGATAATAAAGGTTCAGTAGAATTGGAAGTTGAAATTCGTTCGGTTAAGACATGTTGGGAGTTTTGTGTGTTAGATGGATTAACAGTGCATTGTATAGTTGGTGTGGATTATATGAAGGATAGAGGAATTAGTTTGGATTTCTTTAAAAAGTCGTTGATCGTGAATAATGATGAGAATGTGAGTAAGAAAGAGCCAGTTTCAGTGTCAGTTAATTTGGAGGAGTCGGGGTTAAGTGAAATCGAGAAGGAGGAATTTAATAAGTTTTTGAATGAATTTGGAGAGGTTTTTTCTGATAAACCGGGTTTAACGCATGTTGCGTGGCATGAGATTGATACTGGTTTGAAAGCACCTGTTGCTAGTAAACCATATCGTTATGATAAAGTTAAACAAGGTATAATTGATTATCATATTCAAAAAATGCTAGCGGACGATATAATAATGCCAATTGAGTCTCCTTTTGCATCTCCAGTAGTGTTATGTCGTAAAAATAATGGGGAAAGTTTAGATAATCCAGAGGCATATAGGTTTGCAGTAGATTATAGAAAGTTAAATGCGATAACGCAATACCCTCAGTATCCTATTCCAGTTATTGATGACATTTTGGCTAATATAACGAGTACGAATTATATGTCAACGTTAGATCTTACGTCAGGTTATTTTCAGATTGCAATGAAGCCGGAGGACATACCTAAGACTGCGTTTATTACTCGGGACGGTTGTTTTGCTTTTAAAAGAATGAGTTTTGGTTTATCGGGAGCGCCAGCAACGTTCCAGAAGGCCATGAATAATATCCTTAAACCTTTGCTTGGTAGGGTGTCTTGGTCTATCTGGACGACATAATTATAATGGCAGCTACTTTTGAAGAGCATTTAAGATTATTGAGGGAAGTATTTACGTTGTTAAGAGGTGCTGGGTTAACAGTTAAGTTAGAAAAATATAAATTTTTGAGAAAAGAGATAAAGTATTTAGGAGTTAAAATTACGCGTGATGGTATTAATATAGATAATGAGAAAATTGAGGCAATTACGTCAATGAGTCCCCCCAAAAATAGTAAGGAAGTGGCGACATTTTTAGGGATGGTGGCTTGGTTTGCCAAGTTCATTCCACGTTTTTCGGAGTTATGTGAACCGTTGTATAATTTAAAAAGGAAGAGGGTGAAGTTTGTATGGTCATCAGCGGCTCAGAGGTCGTGTGAGTTATTAAAAGAGGCAGTAGTTTCCCCTCCTGTTTTGGATCACCCCGATTATTCGTCTCAGTTTGAAGTGTATTGCGATGCGAGTGCAGTGGGGGTTGGAGCGATGTTAGCACAGAAAGGTCGACCTATAGCGTTTGCGTCGAGAATTTTAAATGCAGCGGAAAGGAATTATTCGATTACGGAAAGGGAGTGTCTTGCAGTAATTTGGGCTTTGAATAAATTTCGTTTTTTTCACTAATATACCGGTTAAAGTCATTACGGATCATTCAGCTTTGACAAAGTTAACTAATGGAAAGGGTTTGTCGTCTCGTATGGTCAGATGGTGTTTGTAGTTAGCAGAGTATAATGTTGTTATAGAACATAGGGCGGGCAAGGAAAATGCGGTAGCGGACGCTTTGTCTCAAAACCCACATGGTGGTTTAGAGGTCACGGAGGAAATTAAGTGTTGTGCATTATCTTCGTTGGTGTTAAGGTCACGAGAGCAGTTGATAAGGGAACAGAAGAAAGATGAAGAGTTTGGTAGTTTGTATCGTTATTTGGAAAATCCTGATGATGTCCCGAGCGCAGATGTGCCTATGTTTGAGAAATGGTCCCAATCTTTTAAGCTTATCGATGGTCTTCTTTTTTATTCTAAAATTGTAAATTCACGTGGTGAATTAAGAGTTTTTATTCCGGCTAGTCTTCGTAAGGCCATCTTGAAAGAATTTCATGATAATCCATTAGCAGGTCACTTAGGAATCAGGAAAACTTACGCTCGAATTTGTGAATCCTGCTACTTCCCTAAAATGCGGGAAGCAGTGCGCGCTTATGTCTCCAGCTGTAGCACATGCCAACGTTATAATTATAAAAATGTAAGTCCAGCTGGCAAATTAATTCCTATTAAAGTAAATTTTCCTAATGAATGTGTAGGTGTAGATTTAATCGGTCCTTATCCATTGTCTAATCCTAAAAGATATAGATTTGTACTAGTTATAGTTGATTATTTTAGTAAATGAGTAGAGTTAGTCCCCCTCAGGAAGGCTTCTGCACCTGCAGTTGCCGATGCATTTTTCGATAATTATATTTCTAAATATGTTGCACCAATTAGGGTAGTGAGCGATCATGGCCCTTGTTTTATTTCTGATATATTTAAGGCCCTGTCTGAGAAGCTGGAGATCGATCATTCTTTTACTGTTCCGTATCGTCCTCAGTCTAATATGGCTGAACGTGTAAATCGTACATTAATTCAAATGATTTCTTCGTATGTTGGTTCTCATCATGCAAATTGGGACCAGTTTCTTCAGCATTTTGCGTACGCACTTCGTACGGCAGTTCACGAGTCGACGGGGAAAACGCCGGCTGAATTGTTTTTGGGTAGAAAAGTCATTACTCCATTCCAAAGGTTAGTTATGGTGTCAGATGCGGAAAGTCAGTACATGTGCCAGGATATTGAGAGGTTGGTTAAGGAAGCTCAGGTTCAGATGGGAAAAGCGCAAGAAAAGCAAGCTCAGTATTATAATATGCGTAGGAGGGAGTTAGAAGTGAAAGTTGGAGATTTTGTGTTAGTAGAAAAGCATTGGTTAAGTTCAAGTCGTCAAAAGAGAGTAGCTAAGTTTGGTCCGAATTTTGTAGGTCCGTTCGAGGTTTTGGAAGTTCGAAATAATAATTTGATTGTTAATGTCAATGGTGAAAGAATGACTGTTAATCTGGATCAGGTTAGAGTTTATAAGTTTAGAGAAAATGGTAGTGAAGGTTCTCATGTGTCGAGTGGTGTTTCGCGAAATTCCCAATCCAATGAGTGTCCCGAGTCCAGCACTTCTTCATCCAATTCTTTTCATAAATATTCAAGAAGAAAATTTGGTCAAACAGCTCCAAAAACTGTTATTGAAAGTCGAAAGCCTAGCAATCCGAGAACAAAGTATGATAATAAAAATAAGAGAACAGTGTCAAATACATCAGACTCTGTGTGCCATAAAAGACAAAAGATTATAAACTATCCCGTTCCTCCACTTATTAGACAGCAACCTTACAAACATAAATTATCTAATAGTTCACCATCTTCAGTGATTAATCCCCGGAAAAAATTTCGTATGGACACTCGTCAAACTCTTAAAAGAACTTTAAATCCCGAATTTTTGCCCAATAAGAAACAGCATAGATCCGGAAAGAAACGTGGCCTAGGATCTTCAGTAACTTCGGGTGCGTCTAGAAAGAGGAGACAACACTCAGATTACCGGCATCAACAGTGTGAATCCTGCCATGGAGTGACCCCAGCGAACCGGCCAGAGCAGAGTCGTCGAGCGGAACCTACAAGTATCCCACGGCATCCATTCAGAACCAGGCTGCAGGCACGACAGTCAACTGTGGCGTCACCGTACAGTTCTGATGACGAATGATCCTTCGTACAAGGTTTCTGGGACAAGAGGAGAAAGCCATTCTGTAGTATGAAGCCGGCTAGCAGCGAATCTTCTCTATGATTGGGTGATAATGTTCTTTATTAAATTTCTATTAGAGTGCATATATGTGGTAGCAATGTGAAGGAATGGAAAGCAGAGAGACTGTTTTGTATTTTTGGCCAATTTTTGGAATTTTTTGACGGACTCACGTTTAGTGCTTAATTGTGATTAAAATTTGTTTGCAAAATTGTTAGTTTTTTGTATGTTTGAGATTTTGGTCTTAACTGCTTTTAAAAATTCTGGATCTATTGTTAAATTGTTATGTTATCTGTTAAAAATGTTATTATATTGTTATATTGTTCATGTGTTATAAAATGTATGTTAATATATGTTTAAATTTTCAGAAAGTACAGATAGTAATTTGGGTTATTTTGTACACGCGCCGCGGTTCAGGCGCGCACGTGTTTTGCGGTCAAGAAGTCCTTGACACGCGTTTCTATCTTTTATACTAACATTTAATGAATTAACTTTCTTCTTATCGCTCGTGTTTTATGAGTTGCGTTTGTACTTTAGTTGGGAATGGTTTCCGCAAGTTGCGAAGTTTTAAGCTGCGTTTGAATTTGAAATTGTATTGTATTAAAATTGAATGTTAATTGATTTTCTTTCAGGGAAGTATACCTGTGTTATGTATTGATTCTGCTATTTTTCTTTTAGTTAATACAGATGAAGAGCATGATGACGTCATTTTGTAAATTTTTGATATTTGATTGTTGCATAAGCACAGCGATGTGACGCTGTACGTATGTGCCCCAATTATTGTTAAAGTGGAGTTAAGTTCTGAAGAATTTTGGGAGTTAGTTCATTGGCCAATGGGTATGTAGGTATTACGTAGTAGCAGAGTTATTTTAGTATGAATTTTAGATGAGTTCGGAATTTGGATGAAGAAAATTTTTTGAGCATTTGGTTTTTTTTGGACTTGGTGCGAATTCTAGTATTAGGAAAGTTATGGAGAAATTTTTTGGTAAAGTTATAGTTGTATTTCAATATTGAGGAAAGTTTCGGAAGTTTAGTGTTTTGAGAAATTTTAGCACTCCCAGTGGAGTGGGTTGTTTTGAAAGAAGAAGTAATTAGTTTTGAAAGTTTTACGAGTATTTGGAAGTTTTACGGAGGCTATTTCTAAGACAGAAGAATGATTGAATTGAATATGTGAATGTTTGAGGCAAACTGAGGTTTTGGTTGTGATGGGTTAAAGTTAATATTTTAAAAGTTATGTTTTGGTTCTAAATTTCACCCATCACTGTGTTTTTTTTACAGCTCGAAATTTATAATAAGAAAAAGTCCTGGGCATGCATTTGTCCCAGCCCTTTTTCTCTGTAGAATCCGAGGGGGGTTGTAAGGGAGTGACCTTTGCATAAAGGCACTCTAGTGTTTATGAGATCGTGACGTCAATAGTTTAACATGTGTAAGCGTAAAAGCGACATCTATCCTCTCTTTTACTTTAACTTTCTAGTGTGTGCGTGTCTCTTTCGGATTCTGCAGTTAGCTCGCGGTTATTAGTAATATGTTAATGTGAAGTATCTCAGTTTGAAGCATATAAAAGCTTGGGTTTGAGTGAATGGAGAGTGTCTCTGGCATTAGCCAGCGAGAGAGCATCTGTGGCGTTAGCCAGTGTGTGAGTATCTGTGGCGTTAGATAGCGAAGTGAGATATTGTTCAGCGAAGTGCTAGCCGATTGAAAGTAGCAGCGGGCCTCCAGTGAAGTGTAAAGGAGTTTCGATAGTTGACTTGAGAGTTGGCCGGGGTAAGAAACTTCATAGTAGTTTCATTTTGATTATTTGTGAATAAAGAATTACACACAGCCACGGGCTGTCTAATTAAGCTTTATCTAGTAGCTCAGCCAAGAGATAGTGAGAAGTGTTAGAAGGTGCCACGATTGAGCTCGTCCGGAGCCTGTGAGTATGCGTTTAGCTTTTTCATAGTATACTCAGTTGTGTAAAATTAAGACTTGCTCCACTTCCCTTCAGCCCTCATCATTTTAATAAACTTTGTTGTTTTATCTTAAGTACTGAGTATGTCTGCATTTAACTCCCACCACGACCAACCAAACGTTACAAATTTACATATTACTACTAACCGCGACCTAACTGTAGAATCCGAAAGAGACACACACGCTCTAGAAAATTAAAGTAAAAGAGAAAATAGATGTCGCTTACACATGTTAAATTATTGACGTCATGATCTCAGAAATACTACAGTGCCTTTATGACAAAGGTCACTCCCTCACAAGCTTAAATGCAGGCGCTTATTCGCTTGCTTTTAACGCAAAAAATATCGAACTTTAAGAAATAATGTAAACATGTTAAAAAAAATCAAAATCAAATATTTTAGGTTTTATGCGTAAAAGAACGGAGGTTTGCAAATAGGGACACAGGGAACACAGAGGATTTTAAATCAACAAGATATTTGAAATTTCAAATGTATTCTCTGATAGCAGAAATGTTTAGATAAAACTACCTTCCATAAAAAATAAAAATAAATGAAAAGTAATTAAACTTTTTTCTTACATTAAAAAAGGAAAATTCTTATGATAAATTCTTATGATTCTTATGATTCTCCAGATAATTCGTATGATTAAAAACTTAAATATACTTTGTTGCCTAAAAAAATCTAATAATATGCAGTTCATAAAATTTTAGAATATCGTTGCATAAAAACGGGATCAATTTAATGCATCAAATTTCTGAAAATTTCTACATATTTTTAAACGCGTTCGTAACTATATAAATACGTAGCACTTATAGTCGTGTCTGGTCTGTTCGTGTGTCTGCCTATCCGCACATAACTCTGAAAATAGTACCAAGCCAAATGGTTTGAAATTTAAAATATATAATTATTGCATAATTTTGTCGTGTCATTGCATAATTTATGAGCATCGAATATAAAGCTTAATTGTAAGGACAGTCAAAAATATTCCGTTACATAACGCCAATGGGAAGAATACCTTCAAATGCATTTTAAACATGTTACACTTTTCGTGCATTTTGAAATTGATATGCATCTGTTAAGTACATTAAAATAAATATTCTGTACAATGTGCGGTGCAAAGAATATTTGTACTTAAATTACAGGGACTCACAAAAGTATTTTATTGCATAATTGTATTCGAGGAAACATTGTTTGGGGAGCATTTTAATTATATTGAATTTTTTAGCATTTTATTAAATTGCTATACGTTGATGAGGGCAACTACAAGTTACTTTCTATATAACAGAAAACACATAGTATTTACAGGGACGCTCAAAAGATTTCAGATGCGATACTGCGATGAAGTAATGTATATAATCGACGACTGCTGATGGCTCATCTTTGTTTTGATATGAGCTTTTAACTAAAATTTTGCATGTAACATTTTATGTATAAATGTTATACTTCATGTACAAGGTTATACAAAAAATTTCTAAGGGATATTGAGTATAAACGGAAATAGCTTAAAAGTTTTTTTCTTTTAATTATGCATTTTCCTGTTGAACTACATTTAGTACACTAAGATATCTTTGTACAATGTAGATAAAATAATATACACTCACGGAAAGAAAATCCCAACACCAAGAAAATCTTATTGTAGAATAATGAAATTTGGACAGTGGATTTGTCTAGTTAACATGTTTAATTGATTAGATTTTCGAGATCACGGGTTAATTTAAGGTCAATAAAATGCATTTCAAATGTGAAATGTTGTTACATTAGTAGTCGCTATAACTTCCAGAATTTTAATTCCATAATTGTTGCACTTGCTGTGTCAATACTGTGATGGTTAGTGCTGACTGAGGATGACACCGGAGTTCTCACCGAATAATATCCCATACATGTTCAATGGGAGAAAGATCTGGTGATCTCGCTGGCCAAGACACTCTGTAGAGTATGTTGCGTTACAACAACGGCATAGGGCGAGCGTTATCGTGTTGAAAATCTCTCCTTGAATGCTTTTTTTCAACGGCAGCACTACAGGCTGAATTACCAGACTGACGTACACATAAGCAGTCTGTGTTTGGGACAACCACGAGAGTACTTCTGCTGTCATAGGAAATTGATCTTCAGAACATGACCCCAGATTGTAGAACCAGTGTGTTTAGGCCGCAGACAGTTTGGTTGCAGGCGTTCCCCTGGCCTCCTTCTGACCAGCACACGGCCATCATTGGCATTAAGGCAAAACCTACTTTCATTAGAAAACACAACAAATCTCCATTCCATCCTTCAATGAGCTCTGGCTTGACACCATTGTCGTCGCAAACGGCAATGACTTGGAGTCGGTGGAATGCATGCAACATGCTCGGAGCTGTCCTAGAAGTAACCGATTTCTAATAGTTCGTTGTGTCACTGTGGTGCCAACTCCAGGTCGAATTTCTGTCGCAGACGCAGTACGATACGCCACAGCCGTACTCTGAATACGACGGTCTTCCTTCTCAGTAGTGCCACGTGGTCACCCGGAACCTGGTCTTCTTGAGTCAGTATGATCCCTTGACCACTGCTTCCAACAATCATGCACAGTAGATACATTCCATCCATGTCTTTCTGCAAAATCGCGGAAATAAAATCCACTTTCCCGTAGCCCTATTTTACGACCTCTTTCCAACGCATGGAGCTGATCATAACGGCTTCTTTGTCTTCTTAAAGGCATTCATGATCAACCTCAACTGAATACGTCAAATTTTGAAGATAAATAATTCTCACGAACTTCACAGCACGCATTTAAAGCAAACCTGACTTTAAAGTTGTGAGTGACGCTACTATCGCCACTTTTATGCGAGAAGCATGAAATATGAATCAATGTCATCTTTCAGATGTATAAAAACGCCTATAAAATATCGTTTAGCTAACACAAGTATTTATTGGTGTTGGGATTTTTTTTTTCCGTCAGTGTACAGGGCCACGTAAAGAATTGGATACAATGCCTTTTATGGATTATAATCTCTGAAACAATGATCTCAGTAGATTTAAGTACGTGTAAGTCTTAGTTAAATTACAGATTATAATTAAATAACAGCCTATTTAATATCGTGTAAATAAAAAGTGGTTAAAATACAGGGTTGTATAACAAACAGTATTCAAGTATGATTCCATTTATAATTTCTTGAAAGTGAAATTTAAATCTGTCATGTGTTTTTAAAGAATTTCAAGAAGTATAAATTAGTTTGTGAATTATGTATGTCTGTCCAGCTGGTCGTCTGCCTTTTCGAACTTGCTTTACTATTGGTGGATTGATCTGTAATTGATATAGTTTATTCAGATTTACTATGCCCTGTTCGTTATTGAAAATAAAGTGCTTAAAGCTTGCAGTTTATTTGTCGAGACACTTAAAACAATTTTATTACATTATCGTTCATGGGAAAATATATTAATTTTTCAATTTTGTAGCACCTATTGCCATTACCTGGTCCATCCATCTTTTTGTCGGTTTGTTCACATATAATAGCGCAAAAACTACCAAGCTGAATGATTTGAAATAAAATATATAAAATCGTTGCAAAATTTTGTTGCATCATTTCTAATTTTATGAAAATCCAGTCACAACTTAATAAAAGTTTTCTCCAATCCATCAAATCCTATCATTTTTAAATAATTCAAACATATCCCGTGATAGATATTGATTCCAGGTTGCTACGGTGATTATGCACCAGTTAAGAAGTGGTAATATTATCTGTGTAAATGATATCATATCTGTATAATTGAATTTTATATATAAAATCTTTATAAATTTTGTATCCATTCATTTTTGCATAGAGGTGCAGCAACTCTTACACTTAGATCTGAATCTATTTTAAACTTCGTTATAGTAAGAACGAACCTCATTTGATAGGTTTGACGCGCAATTTTTGACTTGTTTATTCATTTATAAATTTATGTAATTTGAAAACATTCGATTGTTATTTGTATAAAGTTAAATTATACGCAAAGTGTGGTAAAAAGCAGTCATTAGAAGAGCTGAAGTTGAGGCTCTTGGTATGCAGATTTGATTTACTAATAAAAAAAAAACTTCATGCAATGTTAAAACAAACAACAACAACAAAAAAAAAAAAAATAGAACATGTAATCCATCTAACGTCAACAAATTTAGGCAGATTATTTTAGTATAAAAACCTATCTTAAATCCCAATTTTTTGTTCATCCATAACTTGATATATAATAGACACTGCCTTACATTTGGAGAATATATATGTATATGTACAGGGTGAGTCATAAATATCGAAACAATAGGTTATCTCCTTAAATATTGCCCCTAGACCCATACTTCCAATTGCAAAGTTTCATCAAAAAAGGTAAATTTTTTGATAAGATAAGTTGCAACTCCATGGGGGATCTATTTTAAAAAATACGAAAATTAAATTTTTATACGACACCCAGAGAATAAAACTTCCAATTAGAAAATTTTTCCTTATCCTTTTCTGAATCGAACAAAAAAAATTCATCTCGATATCTGCAAACCCCTGGATGATATTAAAATCCAAAAATTTTCAAAATTCGTGACTTACACCACTTTAGCGTACATCTGAGTGCAGCGATATCAGTTCATTTGAAATACAATTTAGGGATCGACCATTAATTTACGCATTATTAAATGTAGACCCAAGACAATACTTTAACTTATAAAATAAAAGCGTATAACTTTTTGCTTTAAACTTCCTTGACATATGCTAGATGTCAGCAATATCTCGAGCTTGGCGCCAGGCTCGTAATTGGCACGACCGATTGGCCGGACCGTCTTATTAAACATTTATTAAAAGTGTTATTAAATTAAGCGATATTAATTAAACTCTCATTAACCGTGTCTTTAAAACTTATTGCCGCAGGCAATAAGTTTAGTAAAAATAGTAATAGTGATAATGATCCTTCTATTAACTGGATCATATAGAATATATTTTAATGTTATTGTATATTTTAATGTTAATGGAAATATATTTTAATAAATTACTTAGAAATATTTTCAAAAATCTACTTTTTATTATTCAGCTCCAAAATTTATGTGGTTTTAAACACGTTTTTACTTTTTTCTATCTTTACAAGAGAAAAGTATTGGATTCATGAAAATTTTAATTACGGTTTTCGACGGATTCACATGTTTTAAGGCTCAGAGGTACCGAAAAACATGTTTTTACAAAATGTCTGTCTGTGAGTCACTGCTTGTGTATCTCTGTATATGATATACATTTTGTGAGCATGCTATCTCAAGAACTAATACACAAAATTTAATAAAAAATTATTCTTACTTAGTTCTTGATATACATTGATGCTGATTAGTTTTTGGTGTTAATCGCTTAACAGGTGACCCTACTGTAAAAGCTTTTGTGCGATTTCCGCGATCGCTGTATCTCCAGAATGCAAGGAATATCATCAATCTTCAGATTCAGTTATTCCTTGACATGAATTGATGTTATTTATATTTTGTTGTATATGGCTCCACGACAGGCGCTACAACACTGAATTTGTTACGATTTCTGCAATAGATCTACTTTCAGAACTAATGCAGGAATTTCCATAAAAATTCAGATGCAGTTACTTCTTGACATGAATTGGTTTTGTTTACGTTTTTGTATCAATCATCTTTCGGATGGCGTTTTCATAATGAATTTTGTATAGTTTACACGATTTCAGTGATATCTTCTACTAATCCACGGAATTTCGTATCTTTAGAGCCCCCCGATTGCTACATGGGAGTAGTTTATTTATTCCAAACGGCTTTTTAAAAAAATATTTATTCGAATGTTAAAGTCGAAGAGTATAACATTTTTGTTGCGTATTTATTTTTTTTGCTAAGCTCCCACTAATATTTCATTCTAAGTGTATTTAATTAAACAAGGTTTAATGCGTTCGAACCAAACATCATTTAAGAAATTCAATTGAATAATTTCAACTTAAAACGTTTAAATGAAATATGCCGAAGATTCATTAAACAAATGTTCTTGTTTTAAAAAGATAACTGATTCGCAAGTTAAACAAAATTTAAAATGTATTTATATTTGAACTGAAATCTGTATGTTAAACTCTAAAAAATGAAAAAAAAAAGCGCAGCGGCTTTTGAGTCCGCTTACAGCGGTTAACACGTTGGGGATTGTTTTAATATTATTATTATTATTATTATTATTATTATTATTATTATTATTATTATTATTATTATTATTATTATTATTATTATTATTATTATTTTGGCCAATTATCTACAATAGGGACATAGGCCGTGAGAGGAAGGGTGCCCTCCGTAAAGGTCTTTTTAAGGGAACCTAACCCATATTTACGCAAGGAAATCCAGGGTTCGAAAAAAACCACGGAAAACTTCGAACGGTTAGGCCGATGGTTGCGATTGGGTTCGAGTCCAGTACCTATCGTCTACCAGTTTGGAGGCCCGTAATTGGAGGCATCTTTTACGCATCTTGTAGTGGCAAGAAAAATATGAAGTTGACAGGGATAAAACAATGAAAAAATTTGAAGTCGGCGTGATAAAAAAATTGAGTTTCAATAAGCTGACTCATTTCAAATAGTAATTAAAGAAGGCGAAAATGAAAAAACTTAAACAAAACCTGAAATCGAAACTACACTAGAAGGAGTTAATCACCCACCTAGACACTTTTAAAAAAGCATTTAAACGTTAGGAGCCAATATTTGTTTAAAACTAAATGCACTTTTCTTCATCAGATGTTTTTATTTCAGTATTTTTCATTTTTAAACTTACATCATAAGTCAGTAACCGTTGGTTACGGTAACAATTCAATAGTTTTTAACACCTCAATAATAAAAAAAAGTTGCCGAAAGATGTTTTCACCTCAAAAACTTTACTTTTAAAAATATGATTTATTCACAAAAAATTGCATCTTTTTTTAAATTGCTATTTTAAATACTTTTATTTTTTTTTTAATTTTATTAAAATGCTGAATCAAAATTGAAAATTAAACATTTTCATTTAAATAAAAGAAAAAAAATTCAACGCGACAAATAATATTTTGAGTTATAACAATTTTAATTTACTCTAAATTTTTTTGAAAAAAAAATTATTAAGAAAGCTTATGATGTGATAGTGCTTACAAATTATGTGGTTAACCATCACAAAACATTCAAAATTCATACTCTATAAATAAATAAAAAAAATAAATGTTTCCTGGACAACATACAGCAACATTGTTTCTTCATTTACACGCATTTCAATTTGTTTCTGATCCCTTGAAACCTCACGATTTATTAAAATTGTCATAACCCTCTGAGTTTTGGAGATATCAAGATGGAATTTTTTTTGTTCAATTCAGGTATGGCTAAGGAAAATTTTTCTAACTGGAAGTTTTATCCTCTGGGGGCCGTATAAAAATTTAATTTTTGCATTTTTTAAAATAGAGTTCCCCATGGAGTTGCAACTTATCTTATCAAAAAATTTACCTTTTTTGGTGAAACTTTGCAATTGGAAGTATGGGTCTAGGGGCAATATTTAAGGAGATAGCCTATTGTTTCGATATTTATTACTCACCCTGTATAAACTGATAATGTAATACAAAGTATACAATTTTGCAAATAATCCGTGCACAAAAATTACCACTTCTTCAGAAAAATCATTTGCATTAATTTAAAATGTTTAAACAGCAATAAATAAACTCTTATTTTATTAGAAGTGTGTTTAATGTTTAATGAAAAAAGTACTTTTCGTATCCTAAAAAACTATAATCCTCACACTTACCGATAAGAAAAACACATGGCATTAGACATTTAGAGAACACAAACCCCTTTATTTCCATGTATTTTTAATTTGTTACATTGAACTTTCAAGAAATCTACATCTGCATTTTTTCTCATTTTATTTGGAATGATTTGGCTTTCCCTAGAATCTCATTTTTAAAGTGTTAGAAATGTTATGCAAAAACCTATTTTTGTTCATTCGTAAATTGGCAAATATTAGGTGTAGGTTTACATCTAGCGAAAATATTTATAAACAAACTGTTGAAAAAAACTGATAATATGATACAAAAATATAAAATTTTGTAAATCCGTCTATTTAAACAACAAATATTGCTATTGCATCTTAAAAATCATTTGCATTACTTTTAATTGTTTAAACAGCAATATACAAATTCTCCCTTTACTTAAAGTGAGTTTAATATTTATAGAAAAAAAGTATTTTTCTTATACTAAAAAGCTACAATCCTCACATTTTCAGATAAAGAAATGCAGTGCATTAGAAATGTAGAGAACACTAACACCTTTATTTGCATGTCTTTAAATTTTGTTACATTAGGCTTTTCAAAAAAAAAAAAAAAAAAAAAAAAAAAAAAAAACTAAATCTGTAAAATGCAAATACTGCCGTAGTCTGAAACGGAAAGTCCCTCATTAATTAAAAGAACTGCACTTTATATGGAAATGAAAAATGGTTTAAATCGGGAACCGAACATATTATGTTTATTTCAAAATATTTGAAACTAAAACTAGCATTACATTAAAAAAATATTTCCAATAGTATTTATGAATAAATAGTATTTATAAATAAATCAAAAAGTATTTTTTAATTTCAAATATATTCTCTCAAATGTTAAATTATAACTATTTTCCAAATAAAATAAAAACAAATTACCTGTCATTAAATATTTTTCTTTAATAATGCAAGGGAAATCAAGATTATTCTTATGATTAATAAAATATGCTTATTTTCATAAATATCTCGAAAAAAGATCATTCTAAAATCATTTAAAATATAGATATATTGGTTTTTATGGTAATACATTCCATAAGACAATTTTAAAAGAGTTATTTATTGTTAATTAATTACATTTTGAACCAAATAAACATCATTTAATGCTAAAACAAGAAATGAAACGAGTAATCCGTCCAGCGTCAACAAACTTAGATATGTTAATTTAGTGTGGAATGCTTTTTATATCAACATTTTTTGCTTATCTATAAATTACTAAATATTAAATGTGATCAAACATTTAGAGAAAACATTTAAAAAAAAACTTAAATATACACAAGAAAAAACTTTTAATATAATACAAAGTATAAAATTTTGTAAATCTATGTACCGAAAAACTATATTACTATTGCTTCTTAAAATTCACTTGCATTACATTTAATGTTTTAAACAGCAATATATCAATTTTCATTTTACTTAAAGTGCAAGAAAAAGAAAAGAAAAGAAAAGAAAGGTAATTTTCTTATTCTAAAACATTAAAATCCTCGCACTTTCTAATAAAGAAACTCAGTGCATTAGAAATGTAGAGAACACAAACACCTTTACATGCATGTCTTTTAATTTTGTTGCATTAGGCTTTCAATCAAACTAAATCTGTTAAATGCAAATACTGTCGTATTCAGAGACAGTAAGTCTCTCATTAGTTAAAAGAACTGCACTTTATATGGAAATGAGAAAATGTTTAAATCGGGAACCGAAGATATTTAAGTTTATTTCAGAATCTTTGAAAGTAAAACCATCATAGTAGGAAAATGTCTCCAAAATTATTTATCGATTTAAAGAAACAATATTTGTATAAAACAACTTTTAAATCTACAAGAAGTTTGCAAATTCAGATATATTCTTTGTTAGCTGTAATGTTATAAGTTATGACATTTTTTTCATATAAATTAAGTAGGGGAGAGGTCGGCACGTTAGAACATATTTTTAGAAAATCAGTACAATTCTTATTTGAATTATATTTATTGCGTTTTAAATATTACGTAACAACAACAACGCATTCCTTCATCATATGAACCAGAAATTAAAAGTTTTCCAATTAAATTAAATAAGTTGTGAGGATTTAAAATGTTGAAAGATTTCTGTTCAAACATCCCCTATGTAGGGGTACCTTTGAACAAATGAATAAACTATAAAAATATTGAAAGTTTTTTTTAAGCTTCGTATGTTTCAGATATATAAAACAATATGAATTGCATTAAAAAACTATATTTTTTGAAATTACTAATTTTTTTATTATTAACCAATGTTTATCTCAGAACTCATTGTTGGAACATCACAGAGTGTCCTTCCTGTTATGTTTGGTTGTGAAAAACTTTTACAGTATTCTTGAAATACACCAATGTAATATCTGATACTTCTGGAAAATTAAAAATCTTTAACCACTCTCTTTATGACAAAACCTGATATACAAATTTAGAAACCTGCTAAATCATGAGACATTATTGTGTATCCAGTATTTGCAATTATCCAATAAATGAATGCCAACGTCAATTTCGATTTGAAACTTCCGATCCCTGATACATTCAATGATTCGAATCTATGAATGCAGCAAGGGGTGGTTGCTAACAGTATAAGTCCATGTTCTTTGACATTCTTAATTAATCTCTTTTCACATTAAAAAAATCCAAAAATAATTACATTTAGATCGATAAACAACTATTTACTTCCTAGTTTTATATGTTCTCTTTAAATGTTTTTAATTACTATTTATCACCTGTTTATTCGGTGTTTTTTCGCTGTTCAATGGTTTTTGTACCCGACTTTTAATGGTGCCCCGCTACCAGGATCTTAACATTACAGAGGATTACTAAATTTGGCTGAAGGTTAGAATAAAACAAAGCTTATAAACTAAAGTTAATATATTTATTTAAGTATTGAACAATTAATTAAAATTTTAGGGATACAAAATTGTGAGTAAAAATACTTCAATTTTAGTTCCTTAAGTTTAGATTCCAGAGGGAGAATATACATACCTTGAATAAGTAGTATTATTCATACAAAATGGCGCAGTTTTGTACACTTATTTCATTGAAGCAATAGTAATGTATTGCCATAGAAATTTTTTTAATAATTTATTTGAAGGAAAATATTTATAATGTTCAGAGGTGCCTACAGAAGTAATTAAACTGTATCTCTGTTTTCATAAACGAAAATGAAATATTTTTTTTTCAAATTATTTAAGAAAAAGTTTGTTAAATTGTTTTCATGTAAAAGGATCCTTCCATAAAATTAATTTCTCTCATTTTTTTGGAATAATATGGCTTTCCTTAAAAACTCGTTTTAAATATTTAGAATATAGATATACTTTGTTTGTATTAATAAGTTCTGTGAGACAGTTATAAAAAAGTTATTTAATACTAATACATTTAGAGATATTTTATTTATCCATAAGTTGCTAAAAATTAGGTGTTTTGTTACATTTAGAAACAACATTTATTAAAAAAAATTTAAACATATACATATATATTTATATATATGTATATATATTTATATAAGGAAAAACTGATAATAGAATACAAAGTATAATTTTTTTTTAATGCATGTACTTAAAAAATGTTACTATTGCTTCTTAAAATTTATTTGCATTACTTTTACTTGTTTCAACTGCAATATATAAATTCTCATTTCACTTAAAGTGCATTTAAAGCTTGAAGAAGAAAAACTTTCCTTATTTTAAAAAACTACAATCTTTACACATTCTGATAAAAATAAAACGCATCGAATTAGAAATGTAGAATGCACTAACACCTTTATTTGTATGTCTTTTAATTCTGTTGCATTAGGCTTTCAAGTAAACTCAATCTGCTAAATGCAAATATGGTCGTACTCTCAGACGGTAAGTCTCTCATTAGTTAAAAGAACTGCACTTTATATGGAAATGAGAAATGATTTATATCGGGAACCGAATATATTTAAGTTTGTTTCAGATTCTATGAAACTAAAACTATCATGACAGTAAAATATCTCCAATACACGTTTCGATTTAAAGAGACAATATTTGTACAAAACAGCTTTTTAATCAACAAAAAGCTTATAATTTCATATACAGGGTGTCCCAAAAATGACTGATGGATTTTAAAATTCAATAACTTGCAAACGGTGACAGCTATTTAAAATTTTTTTGCAGGAGGATTATGTTTAGTGCCAGGAGTTTTTTTTACCGTAATTTTTTATTTTAGTTCGCAATTCAAACAATAGGTGGCGCTGACGGCGATTGAAGACCAGATCGACGCTTCACTCAGCACTGATCGCCTGGCCTTCAATCGCCGTCAGTGCCCCTATTGTTTGAAATGCGAACTAAAATAAAAAATTACGGTAAAAAAACTCCTGGCATTAAACATAATCCTCCTGCAAAAAAATTTAAATAGCTGTCACCGTTTGCAAGTTATTGAATTTTAAAATCCATCAGTCATTTTTGGGACACTCGGTATATTCTCTGTTGGCAGTGATGTTTTAGCTTATGGTATTTTTTCGTACCTACAAATAGCAGTAATTAAAGTTTTCCTACAATTAAAAATGGGTAGAGCATTTTTTTTTATTCTTATTATTGAAAATAAATATATATTAAATTAATATTCATGTAAAAGGATCCTTCTATATAATTAATTTCTCTCATTTTATTTGGAATAATATGGCTACGAATAATAATTCAACTTAAATGCGTTGAAAAACTAAATATAATGGTTTTAAGTTACTTAATTCAGTAATTCAATTTTAACCACCTAACCGCCGAGCAAAAGGACAAAATTGTAAGGTTATTTTTCTTTGCAATTTTTAAAAAGTATAAAAAAGTTTATTGTTTTAATATGACATTTAAAAAATTATTTGTATATCGGAGTATAAGACTTGAGAGTATTAAGCATAACAAAATATTCCAAAACTGCATTACATTTGTACACTATATTGCCATTGATTATTGGACACTTGCGATTTTAGACATTTTACTAAATATCTAGAAAAATACATGAGGAATCATCTCGAAACTCTTAGTGTATAAATATAATAGTATACGCCATACATCGCCGTGAAGAGTTTTTACCGAAACTCCATAGGGGACCGTCAACAAATTAAAAAAGAATGAATATCTTTTGAATAACCCTGTCAAAACTAATGTAGCAAAAGCGCTCAAACTCCACATTATGATTGAATGCCTTATTGTAATACGCCGTGTTCATTTTTATGCAAATAGCATGCATACTCGTAGAGTAATTAAGGTTTTTATAAAAATGGTCCCAAATTTTTCCAAGTTTTTTCCTTATAATTTTCAGAGTTCTTAATATAAAATAATATTTTTTTTAGAAAAAATGACAAACAACATTGCACACAGTATCTTGTAATCAGAATTAAAAAATAATGAAATATGTGTACAAAATGAGTTAGTTTACTAAATAATTTTTTACTGCGCATGCGTCAACGATATCAAAATTTCATTTGCATATTATGTTAGTTAAATGTATAGAGCAACTTTTGTGAAAGTCACAAAATCATAACTTAAAAATTCTGAAAATAATCGTCAATTGAATTAGTGAAAATCCGTTATTTTCAAAATGAAGCAAAAACAAGAGGGGTTGTATCCATATATTCATTGATTAGTGTCAATATAGAATACACAATACGGGATGTACTACTACATTTGGATAAAATCCCTCATTTTTTTGCTTCATTTTGGAAACAACGGATTTTGTCATTTTTCTATAGACGATTACTTTCAGAATTTTCAAGCTATGATTTTGAGACTTTTACAAAAGTTGCTCTATACATTTAGTTATCATAATATGCAAATGAAATTTTGATATCTTTGACGCATGCGCAGTAAAAAATTATTTAGTAAACCTACTCATTTTTCATACAATTTTTATTATTTTTTAATTCTGATTACAGGGTTCTGTGTGCAATGTTGTTTGTCTTTTTTTCTGAAAAAAATATTAAGTTATATTAAGAATTCTGAAAATTATAAGGGAAAAACTTGGAAAAATTTGAGACAATTTTTATAAAAACCTTAATTACTCTGCGAATATGCATGCTATTTGCATAAAAACGGACACAGTATATTACAATAAGGCATTCAATCATAATCTAGAGTTTGAGCGCTTTTGCAACATTAGTTTTGACAGGGTTATTCAAAAGATATTCATTCTTTTTTAATTTGTTGACGGTCCCCTATGGAGTTTCGGTAAAAAATCTTTACGGCGATGTAAGGCGTATACTATTATATTTATACACTAAGAAGGTTCGAGATGATTCCTCATGTATTTTTCTAGATATTTAGTAAAATGTCTAAAATCGCAAGTGTCCAATAATCAATGGCAATATAGTGTATAATTATATTAATTTAAAAACATACTTTTCCTTCAATAAAACCTACAGCATAGTGAACGGAGAAATCGGTTCGCGTCAGTGAGGAGGTTACGAATGTTTATTTAATATTTAATTAAACTTGAAAGGAAACAAAAATGAAGATTAAAATATGATGCGTTACTTAAAAATTAAAATATGGTTTGTTTTCAGTTTTACTAAACATTTCAGAATTTGTTTCGCAGAAAAACTAAAACATGTATATTAAAACAATATTAATTTTATTATTAATTTTAATGCTATTCATTTGTCTAGTCTGTCATAAAAACAATTAACTACTTACTTGTCATTTGCTAGCCTTAGGAATACCTATATTCTGTTCGCGGCAGATTGCTTAATACTTATTTACTTTATAGCTTAATTTACTTACTTTATTGCTTAATACTTACTTATTAGTAAAATCATTTGAAACATTTTCTAAAATGTTTCATTCTATTAAATGGTGTGCAACACATATAATGTCGGTTGAAACACAATATTTTATGTATTTTTAAATAAACATTTGCTGTAATTTTGTGATTTGTTTCTGTGAAACAAATGTGTGTTTCTGTGTTTTAGAATTTCTTTCACTTAAAAATTGAATGAAGTGTAGTAATATAACATTAATTTAAATGCTGTTAATTTATTATGTTTTTCAGAAAAACGATGCTCCTTGAACAAACAAATGTTTATTGTGAATTGAAAGTTTCCGAAAATTAGAAATTCGGCTTTGATAAAATTGATAAACACACTATGGAAAATGCTCGGAAACATTTCTAAAATATCAGCCTCGCCAACGAATACTTTTTCTTCACAAATCATCTCGAATACATGTTTATGTTGTGTATAGAAATGTAGAATATTTCTTATAATCATCGGTTATCTCTCTATGTGTTTACCTCTTGAAAAATGCTTCACGAATGCTTTATTTGTTACGATGCTAGAACCGGAACTTATAAATATCACGATGGAAAAACATAATATGAACGATTAAATCAAAATACGGAGTATTTTTCTAACCTCCCTCCTAACTTCCTTCCCCTTGGTCCGATTTTGCCCAGTAACGAACTTAGTTATATACACCTATATATATATATATATATATATATATATATATATATATATATATATATATATAAACTTTTTTTCTAATGGTATTTTGGGGTCTAGGGGTCGTGATCGGTGTGGATCTGCAACATGGGTACGATCGCAATAGGTAGCATTTCATACGAAACCTACCTAATAATTCTGACCAACGTGATATCTAAGTAAGAACTTAGTATCACCTCAAAGAATTTAAGTTAATGTGAATGTCTACCCTCAAATCAATGTTTTTGCAAGAATTTTTGGTTCTGCTTTTATGTATTGAAATTAAAAATCAAACATTTTGATTCTAAAAATATCGTGCTTTTGGTTCAGCTGTAATTAACAGCAAAGTTATAGCCTAAAATATAAACCATACACCATAAGTTATTGTGCTATATTAAAATCTTAATTTGCGCTGTCTGGAAAACAACGTTTTCATTGATGAAGCTTCCAAAAAAATCTGATTTTTGAAAAAGTTTTTAAAATATTGAAATAAAATTTGGTCACAAGGTTTTGTTCATCTGTAGGTATCTTATGAATTAAATACAGATGTTAAGTATGTTATATAAATTTACGTGTTGTTTTTATTAAAAAATTACGTTTTACATACAAAATTTGGTGTATGTTAGTCAATTTAAGAGATACTGCAAAAATTTTGCTTCATAAAACAGGTAAATAGTTTGTTAATATATTGGAATAAAAAAGTGAAATATATTGAATAGGTTTATTTAAATAACATTTGACATAAAAATAACTTTTTGCCAAAAATTGAATTGACGTTGTCTTAATTTCTAAAGCTAATAGAAATTCAATTAAAAATTTATTTGAATTAATAGTATTATTATTTCTTTTTATAAGAAACACATGTGTGGAGAAAAAATTCCCTATTTTTTTTAAAGTTCCCTTAGGTAGACATATACTTTAAATGAATATGAACATTACTCCCTTTCTTCGCCACACTATCTTGTAGAGATTTTGCTAACTCAAATACAAATAATATTTGTTTTGTGAGAAAGTAATCACCTTTGACGGCATTTTTTTTTTTTTTTTTTTTTTTTGCATTATTTCAAAATAAAAAGCATTCATAAGCATAAAAGTAAAGTAAAAGGCTTAAAAAACAGTTTAGTATTTATAGGTAAAAGAACTACGAATTCGTGTGAGATCATATATGACGAAGTTAAGTTTGTTATGTCATACGTTGAATTTTATAATAAAATTTATAATTTGCCTTTGATTGAGTAAAAATATTTCTTAAATGCCTCTTAATGTTAACGCATTATACATAAAACAATTAGTTTAAAATATATTTGCGATATCTCAGCTATTGATGTATTTATGAAAGAGAATTCGTTTTTCAAACTTTTTATTGATTTTTCGATAATACATTGCAATCTTGGTTTCTTGTATTAACCTGGGAGGACGCGCGCAGGGCCTAAAAGACCCAGAGTGCGTATGATTTTTACAATTGCAACCACAAATTTTTTTAAAGTAATCTTCAACCTATTTTATCGCAAAATTTGTAAGAATTGTCTCCGTGTTAATAAAGTGACTGCTTTAATTTGATTTTATTGGTGGCAAAGTTAAAACTATTCATGGGTAAGCGCGCGTTGTGCCGGGTTAACAATGTTTCTCATAATATGAATTTCGTCATTTAAAGTAAGTCTAATATATTTTGAATCATATTGTAAATTTAAAAATTTTTAATAATATTATAATACTTTTGAATCTGCTGTTCTATGCACATTATAATTCTTCTTGAAAAATACTTTGAGATTTCTATTTTGTTGTAAATTTCCGATGAATGTAAAATAAAAGATTTATTTTATTTTAAGGAGACGGTGGGCGTTTAAATTTTTTTTCTTAATTTTTACCATACCAATTCGAAATTTTGTGCATATATACATTTCACCAAAAGCATATAGAACACCTTCAAAAAAATTTCCAATCTTATTAAAAATTTCAATATTTAAAAATATAATAATTTTTAAACGAAATTTTAAAATGCTCCTCGTGTCTTAATTGTTGAGATATTTTCTTGCTTTTGCATTCTTATCACTTTAAATTCTATTTAAAAAAATCTGTGTAAGATTTTTTTAATCTCTGGAATAGTTAATATTCTACAGATTTTTTTTTCTAAATTCCATATCAATTTTCTCCAAATTCTTGTCTTTTAATAAGTGAAAAAAATTGCTATCTGAATGAAGACGAATTTTTAAAAACTTGAGCAATTTATTTCTAAGCAATATCAGGATACTCCCTTATTATTTTCATAAATATTGATTAAAACTTACGTTGCAAGGAGAATTTCAAAAATCTAAAAACGCAGAGAAATTACTTTTGAGAAAAACAGATTTAAAGTATATAAATACACTTACCTTTATCATTTATTTCTTAAAACCTTCATAAATGATATTTTAATTAAAAAAAAATTGGTACTATTGTACCACAGAAATGGCCTTTTTTGCGACGATATTGCTATAGACAATTTTGCTCAAATAAAGGTCCACTGTCCCCTTAATTAAAAATTCGTAGATATTTATTGAAAAATACCTCAAGCGTTTTTCTCTGTCTTCTAACTCATATTATTCAGTTATATATTAGATCATTTGTATGAATTCAAATAACATGACTATTCTATCCATATCATTATATTCATACATTTCAAAGTTTACGAATTACCACAATGTCAACCTAAAATTTAAAAGGATTCTAATATAAATAAATGCATGTTATTATTATTTTTTATATACGAAATAAAACTTTAAAAAAGAATTACGTCTGCAAGAATATATTGTTTTACATTTCCAAAAAGTTTTAAAAAGAATTAAAAAATACCAGACATTTAAAAATAATTTTAGCTATCCAACATTAAATATTGAAAAAAATTCAAATATTAAAACCTATCTAAGTATATTTTAGGAGATTATCATGAATTCAAATTATATAACTACGTAATCCGGACCATTAAATTCAAGTATGTATAAAATTTTTACACTGAGAAAAAAAATATGCCGCCTTCACCTAGAATGAATAGTTAGTCACTTTCTAAATACCTAAACTAGAAATATAGGTGTCCAAACTATGCGAGTAGGGTAAACAACTAAGCTGAATAAGCGAAATGACTTGACATTTCTAGTCTCTTGTTTTCTAGGAGACGAAACGACATTGAACCGTTTCAATAGCGATAAATTATCGCTTGATTTTACGAATGGTTTCTTAAGCTATAATTATAGTTACTAAATCAGATCTCTTGTGTTTGCATCTATTTGAAGAGATTTTTAGATAAATTTGATAACAAAAATATAGGAAAACGTTCTTGAATTCTAGTAAGAGACTCTGGAACTCTCTAAGAAATGGAACTAAAATTTATAGGGATGACATGGAACTATTTTTTCTAGAGCCATTACTTTGATTCTATATGCCAGAACCATATTTTTTTCTCAGTGTAACAAATAAAATTAATCTTCGCATGAATTAAGTTTCTAAAAGGTGAAAAATTAATGTTTTAATATATTTTTTAAATCAAAATGATGTTTTAGAGGAAATTAGCTCTGTAAGATCTTTTTTCTAAAACTTATAAAAAGAACTAACCAGAGATTTAAGAATGATCTTAATATTCCAGGATTAAATTTGGAATAATATAAAAAATTTAAAAATTTTCTGCGGCAGAGACTCGAATTTTCTTTCCTATTAATTTTTCATAAATTAATCACGAAAAAGAGACTTCTTTAACCCAATACGTTTTATTCTTCAGACTATTCGAAATTTCATATTCTGATGTAGGATAAAAATATACTTTAATACTAGCAAAAAATGTAGATCTCGTAAAAGAGATTTTCTATTTTTTAATACCTACATAATAAATAATCCTTTAAAAAAATGAAACTGCACGTAAAACGTCAATATTTTATGTAAGTATAGTACTTCAGAGAATTTCTTTGCATCTTATAAAAATCCTTCGATCTAAAATCTAATACTACTATATAAAAGATGAAGTTTGACATACAAATATATGCCTAAAATGCTTATTTACCTTTTAATTTTTAAATATTTATATATGTAATGCAGATTTTTTTGACGTTTTAGTTTAAATGAAAAGAAGATGTTAAATTTATTGTAGCTTTAATATTATTTATAAAATTCTATGTTGTTTTTGTGTAAACAAACATCTGTAAGATGCAAATAAAAAGGCATATTTTTTCATATTCGAAAATTTTTAGTGAGGTTTATAAAATCTTTTAAAAATTTAAATAAAAAGTATGAAAACATGAGGTGTTTTTTTCTAAAACATTAAATGTAAAATGTGCATTATAATGCTTCTTAAAAATATAATTTATGCGATTTCTATTTTGTAATAAAATATAACACTTGTAATTTTTTAAAATATTTATGAATGTTTCATATAAGATTTATTTAATTTTAATTAATAATATGTACATATTTACTGAAAAATACCTCAAACATTTTTCTGTACATTCTCATTCATATTATTTTTTTACTTATTGGATCATTTGTATGAATTCAAATAACATAAAGAGTCTATCCGGATCATTATAGTCGTATATTTTAAAGTTTGTGAATTACCACAAAATCAACCTAAACATTAAAAGGATTCCATAATTAATATAAATAAATTTTATTATTATTTTTTTTCTATCCTAAATAAATTATCACAAAGAATTTCACCTAATAAAATATTGTTCATTTTCCCAAAAACTTTTAAAAGGAAAAGAAATTACCAGACATTTAAAAATAATTTTATCAAACCATCCTTAAATATTGAATAAAAATGCAAATATCATAACCTATCCAAGTATATTTTAGGAAATTATTATGTGTTCAAATTATAAAACAACCTAATCCGGACCATTAAATTCAAGTATGTATGCAAATTTAAACAAATAAAATTAATCTTCACACGAATTAAATTTCTAAAAGAAGGAAATGAATGCTGTACATTTTTAAACCAAACTGTAGTTTTTTAAAAAATTAACTCTTTAAAATTTTTTTTTCTAAAATTTAACTAACCAGAACCAGCCATACATTTCAGTATGATCGTAATACTCTTGGATTAAAATTTAGAATAATATAAAATTCTTATAAATTTTCTGCGGCGAAGAATTGAACTTTCTTTCATATTAGTGTTTCATAACCTAATAACATAAAAGAAAAAAACTTCTTTAACCTAATACCTTTTATACTTCAGACAATTCGAAAATTCACATTCTGATCTAGGGTAAAAATATACCTTAATACTAGCAAAAAATGCAGATCCCGTAAAAAAGATTATATATTTTTTAATATCTATTTAATAAATAATCCTTTAGAAAAAAATGAAACTGTACGTAAACCGTCAATATTTTATATATAGTATAGTATATTAGTATAGAGCTTCAGAAAATTTCAATGCATCTTATAAAAATCTTTTTATCTAAAATCTATTACTAATACATAAAAAATGAATTTTGACATGCAAATATATGCATAAAATGCTTATTTACCCTTTCACTTTTAAATATTTAAATATGTACTGCAGATTTTTTGACAGGTTCGTTTAAATGAAAAGAAAATTTTAAATTTATCGTTTGCTATAATGGCATTTAAAATTTAATGTTGTTTTTATGTACACAAATATCTGACAGATGCAAATAAAAACTGGTATTTTTTTCATTTTCGAAAGTTTTAGTGAGATTTTTCTGGTAAATAGAATCTTTTAGGATTTTAAATTAAAAAGAAAAATATATATGACGACATGAGGTGATCTTTTCTAAAATATTAAGTGTAAAATGTACATTATGATTTTTCTTGAAAATATAATTTGTGTGATGTCTATTTCGTAGTAAAATATAACACTTGCAAAATTTGTATGAATGTTTCATATAAGATTTATTTAATTTTCATTTAAAATAACGACATATTTAATGTAATAGACCACAAACTTTTTGGTGTCTTCTGACTAATATTATTTAGTTATATATTAGACCATTTGTATAAATTTAAGTAACATAGCAATTATATCCGGATCATTATAATTGCACATTTAGGGGTTTATAAATTACCACAAAGCAAATGTAAACTTTAAAAGGAAAAAAAATCTTGTCATTTGAAAATAACTTTAAAAATCTATCACTGAATATTAAAAAAAGCCAAATAATATAAATTTACCGAAATACGATCCTCACATGAATTTCTAAGGAACACATTGAATGTTATAATATATGTATATTTTAAAAATGTAGTTTTAGAAAAAAAAAGCTCTGTAAGATATTTTTTTTTTCAAAACTTACATAAAGAATAACGAGGCATTAAAAAATAATCATAATATTACATGATTAAAATTTTAAATAATGTAAAAGTCTTATAAATTTTCTATAAAATAAATAAAATAAAAAAAATAAATAATACTGTAAAAAATTCAGATAATATAAATTACCCAAGTACATTTAGAGATATTATTATGAATTCAAATTATAAAATTACATAAACCGGACAATTAAATTCAAGTATATATAAGAATTTTAATAAATAAAACGAATCTTCACATGACCTAATTTTTTAAGAAAGAAATTGAATGCTATTTCATATTTTTTATACCAAAATGAAGTTTTAGAAAAAAATTAGCTCTGTAAGATCTTTCTTTCCAAAACTTATAAAAAGAACTAACCAGATATTTAAGAATGATCGTAATACTTCATGATTAAAATTTGGAATAATATGAAAATTTCACAAATCGAATTTTCTTTTATTTTAATACTTCATAAATTAATCACGTAAACGAAAAAAAAAATCTTTAACTCAATACGTTTTATAGTTCAGAATATTCAATATTTTAGAATCTGGTCAAGGATATAAAGTACAAAGTAAAAATATACTAGTAAAAAATATAGCGCAAGTTATATATATATATATATATATACATTTTAAGATTTCATATCTTCTATTACCTACAAAATAAATTATCTTTTAGGGAAAAAATGAACTTGCACATAAAACGTCAATGTTTTATCTAAGTATAGCGCTTGAAAGAATTTATATGCATCTTATAAAAATCCTTCTATCTGATATCTAATACTGCATAAAAGATGAAGTTTGACATACAAATATATACATAAAATGCTTATTTACATTTTCGCTTTTAAATATTTAAATATGCACTGCAGAATTTTTTTTGCATGTTTGATTAAATTAAAATAAACTGTAAAATTTAATTTTGTTTTATGTAAACAAACATTTGTCTGATGCAAATGAAAACTTCTATTTCTCATTTTCGAGAAATTTTAGTGAGATTTTTCTGAAAATACCAGAATTTTATAAGGTTAGAAATAAAAAATATGCATGTATGAAGAGATGAGGTGTTCTTTTCTAAAATATTGAATGTAAAAAGAAATAATTTCCTATATTTTAGTTTATAATAATTTATTTTAATTTTTTGGCATGATAGTTTAAATGAAAAGAAAATGTAAATTTCATTGCTGTTTTAATGTAATTTAAAATTTAATGTTTTTTTTATGCAAACAAATACCTGACAGATGCAAATGAAACCGCGTGTTTCTCATTTACGAAAACTTTTAGTGAGATCTATCTGGTAAATGTAATTCTTTAAGATTTTAAATAAAAAATAATATACATGAATACATGAGGTGTTTTTTCTAAAATATAAAATGTAAAAAGAAGTAATTTTATGTTAATACAACATGTACAATATTTATATTTATATAAGAAATCATTTGTGAATATTATAATGCAAAAACATCATTTCATCTTTGGCAAGAAACGCAAAAACCGATTTTTCTACTTAGGTTGCTATTTTTTTTTAAAATGGGTTTTAAAATACTTTTCAACCAGGATAATTTTAAACCTATCTCAGAATTAAACGTGCAACCCTAATCAAAAAGATAACCCTCATATAATATAAGAAGTGATATGATAAAGATAGTATGTGGTACAGTCGTCAGTTTGAAAAACTAAGCTGTAAAGCTCTAAATCGTTCGCAATTAAAGTAAATGCAAGTGTTAGCTTTTCTTCAAATTGTAATAGCAGATTCTTAAGAACCATTCATTTTCTTCAATCATATGGTAAATGCTTTATGTGATTATGTAGCCTTTATAGTTGTCGTCCAGTCCGTCCGTCTGTTCGTCCGTTTGCAAAAAACAACGCAAAAACTACTCTGTCGAATCGTTTCAAATTTAAAAGGTATAATTATTACATTATTTTGTCGTGTCATTGCAAATTTTAATTATATTATATTTTTTGTAACACAAAAAAATCATACGCATCTATGAAATATATAGTAAAAAATACACTTTTTTATTTACAGGGCCACAAAAAGTATTCGATTACATAATATTATAGGGGGAATATTGTTTGGGATACGTTTTAATTATATTAAACTATTAATTGATATATGTTGATGAGGTTTACTACAAGTTAATTCCTGTGTAACAGAAAACATATAGTATTTTCACTAAGTACATGTCCTTTCGCTAAAACAGTAAAAAAGGAAACATGTATCCTTTAGACACCCCAAAAACTTGGCAATTAACAACTGTAATACGGTAATAGGAAAGTAATTCAAAGTTGTTTATAAGAACTCTTAAGAAAATACACTATAATGCAAAAATCTCGTAGAATTTTCCGTAAAGATAAATTTTCATCTGAATTTTAATACCAGTTGGTGTATTAGGTAGCTTTCAGTAGAAAAAGTAAAAAGCTACCTATTGCAGCCGTCCGGAGGAAAGTACTTCAAGAAAATTTTGATATATTTTCGCCGATCATCATATATATATATATATATATATATATATATATATATATATATATATAACCATATATATGTATATCTGATTTTGGTCATGCTATAACTAACATATTTATGAACCGATTTCAGTGAAATTTGGTATGTACATAGTCATATAAACATCTCGACCGAGTTCGTTGGCCAGCATCATCCGCCATCTTATTTCAAAATGGCGGCCATTTAAAAAATTTAAAATTTAAAATTAAATGCAAAAAAATTGAAAGTTGAAAATTTTTTTTTATGTGTTAGATCTTAAAACACCAATTCCAGAACACTTTTTATTTTGTTTATACCTTAAAAAATAATTGAGTTACAGCACTTTGAATTTTTCTTATGGCTGACATTTTGAAACGATATGATTTGTGTCACGTGATAACACGCGTATTTATAAATCAATTAGAATGTAACTTGGTGTGTACATAGTAGATAATGAAGCCCGGACCGAGTTCGTTAGCCAGTTCCATCCGCAATATTGTTTCAAAATGGCGGCCATTTAAATTTTTTTAAATTTAAAATTTAAAATTAGGTACAAAAAAGTGAGAAATTGAAAAGATTTTTCTTTTATGTATTTGAAATTGATACAAAGATTCCAAAGCATTTTTTGTTTCGTCTGTATCTTTAAAAATAGCTGAGTTATAGCACTTTTAATTTCTACAGTAGCTCACATTTTGAAATGATCTGGTTTTCGTCACGTGATAACACTTGTATTTATATACCGATTCGGATAAAACTTGCTGCGTAGATAATACATATTAATGCCTGGACTGAGTTCGTTGGCCAGTGCCAATCGTCTTCTTGTTTCAAAATGGCGGAATATTATTATTTTTTTAAATTTAAATTTAAAAATTAGGTGAAAAATGTAAGAAATTTAAAAAAGATTTTTCTTTTGTGTTTTGACCTTGATGGAAGGATTCCAGAGCATTTTTTGTTTCATCTATATCTTGAAAAATGGCTGAGTTTTAGCACTTTCAATTTCCAGTGTGATTGGTATTTTGAAACGATCTGAAATTTGTCACGCGATAATACGCATATTTATAAACTGCTTTCGATATAACTCAGTGTGTACATGGTACATACTAATGTCTTGACCGAGTTTACGGGCCAATTTTATCCGCCTTCTTGTTTCGAAATGACGGCCATTTAAGTTTGTCAAAAATCTTTTTAATGTATAATAATGTACAAAAAAAAAAAAAAAAAAAAAAATTAGAAATTGAAAAAAGGTTCTTTCTAAATTATTTATCTTAATGATGAATTTCGGAGTATTTTTTGCTTTATCTTTACCTTGAAAAACGACTGGGATATAGCAGTTTGAATTTCTAATGTGGGCGACATTTTTTAAATAAATTTGCCCGCGACAGAACTCGTATATATTAATATATTTCGATGTGAGTGTGCATGTTCACAAAAATTAAGATTTCGACCAAGCTCATTGGTTTGTTTTATCCATCATGTTGCTTTAAAATGGATATCGTGGATTTTGGCGACCATATAAATCGCTTAAAATAAAACCAGGCTGAATAAGAGATGAATAATTTCTAAAAATTCCTATTAATGTTCTGTATTGACAGAAAAACATGTATGAAAGTAGACAAAAATAATATTCAATCTTATATAATCGTGTTCCACTAATTTGAGCTTCATATATTTGAATAATATAACTTAATGTAAAATAAATTAATAAGTATATGAAAGCTACTTCTTCCTCCCGGCACTGACGGAAGGAGTTTTTTTTTATCTTCTTGCCTTAAATTGAATCGTCTGGTATCTTTAGTAGAAATTGTATGAAAAAAAATTACGTAATTAGAAATATTAATCTAATTTAAGAAATATAAATACTGTCCAAGATTTTATAAAATGCGAGTACTAATGATTTTAAGTGCATAATCTATATTAAATGATAAAAAAATTAAATTTTTCATTAAAAAATGTATAACTTATAAACATTAGCATATTTTTAAATCCTGCTGTATGAAATAGTTTAGTGCCCTATTCGCTCCATATCTTTTATAGGACTATTATCTAGCTTATAAGTGATATCATGTATTTTGAGTGTGCATTTTACGTAAAACATATAACTAATATGATGCTACAGTGATTTGCCTATTCTATTTTATACTAACTTACTTTTCCAAGGAATGTTTGAATCTATTGAAGTTTATGGATACTTGTTTTCCATATTACATAGGGAGTCCGTGGCACAGACAATCAGCTCATCGAACGGAAGTTAAAATTCCAGAGTTAATTAAACTCGATTCACATATTAAAACGAAATTGGTCTGCCAAGTCATATCAAAAATTACATGTTATTCAGTCTGTTATTTGAAATTTATTTTTTCAATAAGTATTTATTTCTTTCAACATGTCCTATTTAATATCACGAAAAATACCTGAAAACCTGATTTTAACGGTTAAACTGGTAGGTTGACAATTGTGTTGTTCTCTATCTACAAGTCCTCCATTACTTCATACCTTTGAGTACAGGATGACATGGTGATATACCTACGAATCAAACACTAACGTTTTTTTTCTAAAGATATAACTTGCAAACCAATTGTGTTTTAATATGCGAATTGAGTTTCAATCAGCTCTTTAATTTTTGGTCCCAACGCGGTGTAGTGATTCTTTGGGAAACCATCTACCGGTCTATGTTATTTTGATGTAAATTTGGCTCGTCTCGCACTCTACGGAATGTATAAAACGACGCAAACATGTGTGTCTTCGGATTTCGATCATGCGTGGTGATAAAGACTTTGCCTCCGATAATTTATAGATGATATGTTCACCATGTGCAGTAAAGCTGAAATATTCGGGACATCATTGGACTTTAATAAAAAGTATTAACACTACTGTTCTGTTAATAATGATTTTCTCCTCACTATAGATTTTTCCCATTAGTGAAATTAAAATTTTGATAACCTTTATTTTTGTAGAAGAAAGAAGTACTGCTGTTAAAGGAAATAGCTGTCAATGTGAAGTGTCGATAATATTTTATGTAAGTTAAATTTTGAACACTTTAGTGCTTAAAATATTATTTTATCTTTCTTATTTACCGTAGGGTTTAAGAAGAAACTGGAAGTATCTCTGTAATGTACTTGGAAATTTAGTTTTAAATAAATTTATTTTAAATATCATATGTTTTAAAAATCAAAGCACCGGAAAATGCTAGAGTTACTACGTAGCAGGATCGTTATGCTACTAATGCCTTTTTAAAACGGAGTTTCCATCAATGTTGCACAAATGTTTTATATATAGCATATTATTTTTTAATGCATGAATTTAAATGTTTTTTTAAATTAAATTAGATTGTTTATATTTTAACTCACTTATAGACATAACTATTAACTTAAAGTAACGGAGGACGAGATGTCTGAAAAGTGAAATCTACTATAAATTTGAATGTATCTCATTGTTTGATATCACTAAAGTTAATCAGCCGGTTTTATAGCTTGCTAATGTCATATTACAATACTGCAATTATCTCGAGCTTTATTTGGATTACGCAGTACGAGAATCGTATTAATATACATTAATAAGCTGTGGATCAATATATGTACTAATTCAAGATACATATTCGCAAGACAGAGTAACAAATGCTGTATTTATAATAATCCTTTCTTGAAGTAGAATTGCTGAATTCAATTTAAAATAAGTAATTTTTAATAGTGCATATCCAAAAAATATTAAAAATCATATGAATTTTAATAATTTCCTATAGTAATAAAAATTTCTCCCCCTTCATTTGTAAATGAAAATTCGCTGCTTTCTCACTGAGTTCAGATCCTTGAGATAACTTTCGTTCTTTTATTTTTGTTAGAATTATTCGGAACTAGTATAATATAATTCCATGGATTTTATATCCACTTTTTTTTAATACGGTGTCTGTCCAACAATGATACCTCCACTCCTACTTGAACTTATTCCTAATCTCTTAATTAGTTTACGTATTTATGTCTTATAAATTAATATTAAGTGATATTCTAATGATAATAACCGAAATAAATTTCAAAAATATTATTATATCAATTCTTTTGTATTAGTACTCCTTTAAATATGTTTTTCTTTCATACTTTCCATAATTCGAACATTTCTTGTGGTCCCAACGAGTTTGAATTAACGAGAGTCGACTCTATGTGAAATCTAAACAAATTATCATTTTATAACATACAACAGAAATCTCATGGTAAAACCATTTCGTAATAAATGATAATATTTGAAACAGTAGTTTGTACAAAAATAGCTGTCTATTTTATAAGAAAAAATATTATTTCTTCCCTCTGAAAAGTTAACCAATTACTATATTTAGTTCAAATCACTTATAATTCAATAAGGCATTTTTAATACAGTACGAACCTTTTCTAATTTAAAATATCTATTAAAAAAATGCATGCCTATCCGAAAATGATTTTAATGCATAATAAAATTATGTAAGGTATCCTAGGGTAATAACGCCTGACTGAATAATAATGCCGAGTGCTAATATTACGTGTAATTGTGAAAGAAAACGGGAAATAGTACCGACGAATTATGCGCATTAGAGTTCTAAGTCATCTAAATGGCAACCAATCTCTAACAGTTTGTTTATTCTCTTCGTAGACCCTATCGCTGTAAGAAGCACGTAAAAGTCAACGCTAGACCTAAAATTTGCGAAATAAGTTCTGTGATCTGAAGTCTGTATATTTATAAGGACTGTTTATTATACAAATTTGTAGTGTATTCCATGTGCTTTCAAAAAGTTGTGAAAGATTTTGGATGTGTCCACTAAGCAGTTTGTACTTTAATTATACTGTGCAGTAAATATAATGTGGTAATAATGTAATCCACTTGCGTGATTTCTTCGGTTGATTTTTTCAGTTTTAGGAATATAGCTGAAGAGAGTTTTTTTTTTTTTTATACATGAGAGAGCATTATTTTCATTGTTGAAAACAAATATAATAAATAGAAATTCGTATGTCCTAACTGCTGATTTTTTTTTTCATATTTGTCAATTTCTAGGGCTGTAGAATTTATATCTTTAGAATGGAACATTTTATCGAACATTAATTCGTTTTATTTTATAGTTTTAATTGCATGGCATTTTTACCCACGCCAAATAGCATTGATCATGAAAACATGTCATTATATTTTAAGAATGCATATCCCCTAAAATATTCTTTTTTTTTTTTTTTTTTTTTTTTTGCACACATAGTCAATTTAGCTGCTGTATCAGATCCTATTTTTATTTGAAGAAAACATTAAAAGTAAGCAGTGAAAACTGGTCGAACCTTAACGTGGTATTATTATCCTAGGATGCATTATACATTCGAGGACGAGAGTTTCAAAACGCGCCTGATCGAAAATTTAAAATATGAATTTTAATTAACAGTCTGTTCTATTATTAAACCTGCATCAAAAGATTCCTACAATTTGCAAAAAAATAGTTTATTCTGAGTAGTGTATTTCTGACACTGTAAAATCTTGGTTTATAAAACCATATTATTGTTATTATTGTAATAAACATTTCGTTACTTTGGAAAATTCTTGTATGCTAACAATTAAAGTACATAAAATTTTAATAAATAATAATCTCGAGAGCATGTTTCACCGTTTGTCATTTCTTTCATACTTTATCAACCAGATCAACAATTTTTTTTTAAGTTATACATTTCTATGACGAAATCCAATTTATTTATTCATAGTTTAACTGAAAATAAAGGCATACAATAATTAAATCTTAGAAGTTTTTTTTTTTTCCTTTTTTTCCTTTTTTTTTTTTTTTTTTAGTATGTGAAAGAGTAATATTTTTTGGGAATTTTAATTGCTTGTTTTTTAATTCTAAAAGAACACTTATTAAGACTGAAAATAATATTTATTTTATTTTAAAATGAATTGTTTTGAAATGTTAAAGATGTGCTTAAAATAAAAAAAAGAATCTAATGAGACTTTTTTCAACTACATACTCTTTTTACAATTATGATTGGCGTTTCCAATTTACTGATTATATCGATATCTAAACATTGCATACTTTAAAGTAAAAAGTTTTAAAGAATAATTAGATCTAAAATTTTGTTTTGTAAAATGTTGTTCTAAAGGTCTAAAGAAAAAATAGTTCTAAAATTTTTCACACAACCGTCCTATCTTTTTTTAAATGACAAAACAGAGATATCTGTAAATTTTTTTAGAGGGTGGCAAAATTTTTAATAATTATTAAGAAAGATAACATTTTCTGCTCGTGAAGAAGTAAGAAAAAAGAAAACAGTACCGAGAAAGTCATCAACAAGTAATTTAAAGCTTTCAAGAAAAAATAATTGAAAAATTTATATTAGTTCAACGATTGGTGTTACATTTATAAAGAAAAAAAATGAAATAAATTTTATGAAAGATGGCACAGATATTTTACTTTAATATTCAAAACGCTTTATTCTTTAAATAATAAATCCATTATTAATTATTAAATTTTAAACCTTTTGAAAAAGCACATATACTATTGATAAATTACATCAAAGTTTATAATTATTAAAATAGCAAAATTTATTTAATCGAATGAAAAATATTCAATATCTACATTTTAGTAAATTGTAAAAAACATTCTCGTATAACTGAAAAACATGTTTAGTTTCATAGTTTAATTTCATACATTCGAATTTAACGAAATTCTCACAAAATGTTTATATTACAAAAGAATATGTTATTTTATTTAAATACATTGTACAATAAAATCTTCCTAATTTAAACTTTAAAAAAAATTAAAAAAAGACTTTTTGAATGAACAAATATTTTATAAAACATATCACAACAACAAATGCGAAAAAAGAAAGAAAAAAGGGGAATTTCAAAAATATTTATTTAACGTTAACAAAAAAATCCGTGTAACAGATACATTTTTGCACGTTAAATAAATGAAAGCTGTAAGGTTACTAATTGTTTTTAGAAAACTGAGATTCCTAAAACTTTTTTTGTAAGGTCATTCAGAGTTTAAAATTTCAATGAGATTACTATGATACTACTAGATTCTTTTCTATAGCTACAGATCTCTCTAGCTTTGTATCTATAAAGATACAGTTTTCTTTTAGTTTGTATGAAAGATAGTTAGAAGGATTAGACTAATAAATATTTATGAAATAAATGAAACTAAAAAATAAAAAAGTTATTGGAAAATTACGAAACTGTATTTTGGCAATACAAAAATTCAGAATGCATGAATGCAAAAAATTTAAACATTTATTGAAAAGAATAAAATTTTGCTTTAAATTTCTAAAATTTTCTGTCAGAAAATACAGCCAGTATTTCATTTATAATAGATGATCTAATTGGATAACTTAGAAACATAAAATTTCATTAATAAAGATAAGATTTTCAGTATCAAATATTAAATAAACTTACACAACTGAAACTGAAGATTTAGTAATTAAAATATTTCCAATTAAAGTTTAATAAAAAATAATTTTCTTTTGGTATAAATTATAAATTTTTTTCTTCCGTAAGCTATGCTAATCACCTCTTAATGAAAAGGACAAAATATAAAAATTCCAATTTAGTGACGTCATTCACTACGTAAATTTTGTTAAAGCAGAAAATTATTCTCGTAAAAATTTTTCAATTATATCTAAAAATGACTTCAGAGATTTATATTAGAAATAAACAATAAAAAGTAACACACTCAACATTTCATCAGAAATTATTGAAATTACTTTGAATAAAAATTCCTCCTTTCAAAATTTAAAAATCTGAAATGAAGATAAATATGTACACTAAGAAAATAACAATCTCGCAGTATGAGAATATTTTCAAATAATCAATTCCGTAACTTAGTATTTCTCTCTCACTTAATTAATTCCAAAGTTTAAGAATCTACAAAATAACGACTTTAATCAGAAATCTAACGAACCATGAAATGAAGCGCCCAGTGATTTCTTTTCAGCGAAGCGAATAATTTATTATAAAAATTACAGATTTAAAAAAAAATAAACAGGAAAATACAACATTAGTCTAGCTTTTCACAAAGTTACACAGACGCTTTGTTTACCTTTTTGTGTAGTTTGTTTTGATATATGTCTGATTTTAATTAAAATGTGTAATAATATTTAATGTACACAATAAAATAAAGTTTAAAATAAATTTAAGTAATGAGTTTAATTAATTTTCAGATTGAAAAGTTTATTTTGTGGCATTCTTCCTCTGTTTCAATTGAAAGGATTAAAGAGAAAATTATTGAATGCTAAAGACAAAGGTTTGAACAATATAACTGTTTTTCAACGTCCCAATAGGAAAATTTTAGCGTTGTTTACCGACTAAAATGCATTAATTTGCCTAAAGTCAGTTCTGCGTAGCGATCATGAGTAATTCCTTCAAAGGAAAGTCTAGGAGAGTCCCCATCATTTTCAGACCAACTGATGGTTTAATGACATAATTAATCCATTAATGCCGGAATTAATTTCTTCGTTAAAATTCAAATTTTGCGTTTTCTAACCACTTTAAAAACAAAGATAATTTTATCTTAATTTATAGAGGAATGTGTCTCGAGAAAGAAAGTATTTATTTATCCTCCTTTTTACTGGTGTGAAAAGCATTTACTTGAATATTTTAAAACTGTCCCTAAAATGAGACTCTAGGCACTAATGGGTTAATTTTCAGATTGAAAAGTTTATTTTAAGGCATTTTTCTTCCATTTCTTTCGAAACGATTAAAGAGAGAACTATTGAGTGCATAAGAAGAAGGTTTGTTTAAATATACATTTTTAAGTCCTTACAGAGAAAATGTTTGAAATAGCTTTACAAAGAATTTCCTTGAAAATTGTTGGAAAAACTTTGATTTTTTTATATCGAGAATGAAATGTTTAAGATTAATTTTTATTATTTTTTATATCTGTGAGAATTCTCCTTTTATAAAAAATTATGAATGTTTATTTTTTTTTTAATTCATTTAAACATGTTTAATGTAAGAATATATTTACTGTGAAATTGCTTTTCAAAATACCGTTGTGGTCATAGCTATAATTATTATAAAAAATCCCTATGCTGAGATTTAGCATTTATATTCCTATTATTATAGTTATATTATGAAACTGCGTTTCGGCGGTACGCAATTCAGAAATTTTTATATTGAGAATTAAATGTTTAAGATTATTTTGTTTTATTATATATGTAAGTATTCTCTTTATATAAGACTTTTTATGAATCTTTATTTATTTATTTTATTTATTTGAAATTCAATAAAAAAAGCAAGCTTAATATAAGAATATATTTAATGTGAAATTATTTTTGAAAATATCATGGTGGTCATGGATATATTTATTATAAAAAATCACTAGGCTGAAATTAAACATTTATGTTCCTTTTATTAGCGTTAAATTATGAGACTGTATTTTGACAGTAGACAATTAGAGGATGCATAAATGAAAATAAAAGATGTTTTTGAAAGGTGTGCAGTTTTTCTGTAAATTTCTAAAAATATTCTGTCTTTAAATAAATACTTTCGAGAAAAAGCAGCTTATATTTCATGTATAATAGATGCTGTAATTTGATAATTCTTAAACACTAATTTTCATTAATAAAGATAAGTTTATTAGCACAAAATGTTAAATAAACTTGCAGTTTTTAAAATCAACATACAGTAATCAAAGTATTTTGAACTAAAGTTTAATAAAAAATAATTTACTTTTAGTAGAAATTATTTTAATTTTTGTAAACTATGCTAATCTCTTCATCTCTTAGTGAAAACGGATAAAACATATAAATTTCCATTTAGTGACGTCTTTCAATACGGGCATTTTGCAACAGCAGAAAATTATTCTCTTAATAAAATAAATAATGAATAAAATAAACATTTCTACATTCGAAATTAAAAAGTCCTTCCGGCAATGCCGGGAGGAAGAGGTAGCTTTCATATACTTATACATTTATTTATTTATTTTAAAGTAAGTTACATTGTTCAAAAATACTAAGCTCAAATTAGTGGAAATAATCTTATAAAATTAGTGATTTTATAAGATTGAATACTAGTTTTTGTCAAGACTGAATATTAGTAGGAATTTTTAGAAATTAGTCATATTTTATTCAACCTGGTTTTATTTTAAGCGATTTAGAGAGTCACCAAATTCCACGATATCATAAAGTGTATGCCATTTTAAAGCAACATGATGGATCGTTCAGATCAGACCGTTTCAAAATGTCAGCCATAAGCAAAATTCAAAGTGCTATAACTCAATCTTTTTTTTAAGATATAGACAAAACAAAAAGTGTTCTGGAATCATTGTTTTAAGTTTTAATACGCAAAAGAAAAATACTTTTCAACTTTTATTTTTTTCGCATTTAATTTTAAATTTTAAAATTTTTTAAAAATTTAAAATTGTCACCATTTGGAAACAAAATGGTGGATGATGTTGGCCAACGAACTCGGTCGAGACATTTGTATGTTCTATGTACATACCAAGTTCCATTGAAATCGGTTCATAAATACGCGTGTTATCACGTGACAAAATCAGATGCTTTCAAAATGTCAGCCATAAGAAAAATTCAAAGTGCTATAACTCAATCATTTTGTAAGATATAGACAAAATAAAAAGTGTTCTGGAATCGTTGTTTTAAGTTCTAACACTTAAAAGAAAAATATTTTTCAAATTTTGATTTTTTCGCATTTAATTTTAAATTTTAAATTTTTTTAAAAATTTACAATGGCCACCATTTTGAAAAAAAATGGCGGATGATGCTCGCCAACGAACTCGGTCGAGACATTTATATGTACTATGTACATACCAAGTTTCATTGAAATCGGTTCATAAATGTGCGTGTTATTACGTGACAAAAATCAGATCGTTTCAAAATGTCAGTCATAAGAAAAATTCAAAGTGCTATAACTCAATCATTTTTTAAGATATAGACAAAATAAAAAGTGTTCTGGAATCTTTGTTTTAAGTACTAACACGTAAAAGAAAAATATTTTTCAACTTTTAATTTTTTCACATTTAATTTTAAATTTTAAATTTTTTAAAAAAATTAAAATGGCCGCCATTTTGAAACAAAATGGCGGATGATGCTGGCCAACGAACTCGGTCGAGACATTTGTATGTACTAAGTACATGCCAAGTTTCATTCAAATCGGTTGATAAATACGTTAGTTATCGCATGACAAAAATCAGATATATATATATATATATATATATATATGGTTATATATATATATATATATATATATATATGTCAACATTTGAACGGAGGGTGGTTTTGGGGTCTGGGGGTCATGATCGGTGAAAATATACCAAAATTTTCCGGAAGTTCTTTCCTCCGGACGGCTGCAATAGGTAGCTTTTTACTTTTTGTAATGAAAGCTACCTAAAAATCTTAAACTAAAACAAACATTTACATTAGAAAAATAACAATCTCGCGGTATGAGCATATTTTCAAATAACAAATTTCATAACTTAGTATTTATTTCATATTTAATTAATGCCAAAGTTTAAGAATCTACCCAGTCACGACTTTTATCAGAAATCTAACGAACCCTGAAATGAGGCGCCGAGTGATTCTTTTTCAGCGAAGCTAATAATTTATCAGTTGTTAATTTTACAGATATTTACAAATTAAAGGAAAAACAGCATTAGACTACGTTTTCACAAAATTACACAAGCGCTTTGGTTACCGTTTTGTGTATATTGTTTTGATATATGTCTGATTGTAATTAAAATGTGTAATAACATTTAAGGTACATAATAAAAATTACTTTGAAATTAATTAATTTTCAGATTGAAAAGTTTATTTTGTGGTATTTTCATTTCTATCAAAATAATTAAAGAGAAAATTATTGAGAACTAAAGACGAAGGTTTTTTTTTTTTATTATACATTTTTAAGTCCCTAAAGAGAAAATATACGAAATATTCTTAGAAAGAATTTGCCTGAAAATTGTTGGACTAACTTATGATTTGTTTATATTGAGAATGAAATTTTAAAACTAATTTTTATTTTTTTTTATATATGTAAGAATTCTCTATGTATGAGACTGCTTTAAGAATTTTTTTTTAATTCCTTAAAAAAGCAAGTTTAATGTAAGAATATATTTACTGTGAAATTGCATTTGAAGATATCGTTCTGGTCATAGCTATATTTATTATAAGTAATCACTATGCTGAGATTTAACATTTATGCTCCTTTTATTAGAGTTATATTATGAAACTGCATTTTGGCAGTACACAATTCAGGAAATCATAAATGAAAAAAAAATGAAGATGTTTTTAAAAGTTGCACAATCTTGTGGATAAAAATTTCTACCTATAAATAAATACTTTCGAGAAATGCAGCGAGTATTTCATGTACAATTGTTGATGTAATTGGTTATATTCAAGAATAAATTTTCATTATAAAGATAAAAGTGTCACTAACAAATATTAAATAAATGTACACAAATTAAAATAAATTTTCTGAAATCAAAGTATTTTCAATTAAGTTTAATCAAAAGTAATTTGATTTAGTAGAAATTTTTCATTTTTTTTATAATCTATGCCAATCATAGGAATATCATCAGGAATAAAACATATAAATTCGCATTTACTGGCGTCTTTCAATACGTGCTATTGTTACAGTGGAAAATTATTCTCTTAAAAATACGCAGTCCTATCTACAAATGACTCCAAAGCTTAATATCCGCAATAAACTATAAAAAAAGAAACACACTCTACATTTCATCAGAATTTATTGAAATTACTTTGAATAAAAATTCCTTCAATCAAAATTAAAAAATCTGAAATTAAAATAAATATTTACACTAGGAAAATTACAATGTCGCGGTATGAGCATATTTTCAAATAATCAATTCCATAACTTAGTATTTCTTTCTTATTTAATTAATACCAAAGTTGAAGAATGTATAAAGAAACGACTTTAATCAGAAACCTAACGAACCATGAAATGAGGCGCCCAGTGATTTTTTTCAGCGAAGCGACTAGTTTATTAGTTGTAAACATTACAGATTTTTATAAATTAAAGGAAAACGTTTTCACAAAATTAAACAGACGCTTTGGTTACGGATTTGTGTATTTTGTTTTGATACATTTCTGATTTTCATTAAAATGTATAGTAATATTTAACGTACATAATAAAAAATGACTTCGAGCTTAATTAATTTTCAAATTGAAAGGTTTATTTGTGATATTTTTTTCCATTTCTATCGAAATGATTAAAGAGAAAAATATTGAGTGCCACACTGTAAAAAATATGACTATTTTGCTGCACCGTCACTCCACCGTTTTGATAAAAAACGACTACTTCAGGCTATCATGGAGAATTCGCATTGGCAAAAAGAGTGATATTCTATAAAAGCGGGGGAGTGACGATGCAGCAAAATAGTCATATTTTTTTTAGAGTGTAAAGACGAAGGTTTGATCAATATGACTATTTTTTAATGTTCCAATAGGAAAAAGTTTTGGAAAAATCTTTACAAAGAATATGCTTGAAAATTGTTGGTCGAACTTAGAATATTTTTTATTCAAAAATGAAATGTTTATGACTTTATTATAATTATTATTATACAGGGTGATTGTAAAAAAAACTATTCCGACATTTGAGCCCCAACTATTATACCATTTACAGAAACTGATTGAAAGTTTGGCTAAAAGTTATTTCTAGGTATGCGCTCAAGAATGATATGGAAAACATCAGTGTCAATCAAACAGTTACGAATACAGTGAGAAAATTTCGAAAAAACCAAATGGCAATATGCAGTTTTTTGTATTGGAATGTGATCTTCATTGTGCAAAACCCTAAATAGCGTTGAAATGGCAACTGTAGCATGAAAACCACCGGAACTAGGCAAAGGAAAAGTACCGTAATTTCCTGCGTATAATCCGCGGAAGAAACAATTCTTTTTGGACCCAGAATTTTTATTTAATGATTAGAAAGAAATATTTACGGCGATCTAAAAAGTTACATTTCTTTTGCAAAAATTTCTGGGTCAAAAAAAAATTGTTTGATCCGCGGATTATACGCCGGAAATTACGGTAAAAAGGACTTCGCCGTGCATCAGAACATTAATGTTCGTTTCATTTACGTCACACTGTTTCTTCGGCTGATATCCAAGCATGATTTGTTTTCCACAAAACGAGAAAAACAAACCAAGGAACGCAAATTTCGAGTTTACTTAAGACACAGTCATGACTGACATTTTTACGCTAGGTGAAAGAAAAGGCACTGTGAAAGCTTGGTGAAAGAAAACAGTGTGACGTAAATGAAAATGCTGCTTTCTGCCATTCCAAACAAGATGCCTCTATTAGGGAAAGAACGTGGGTGAATCCAAATTATTTGTTACCTGAATGGAAAAATGCCGCAGAGACTTGCGTGTTTACCGCCGCAACCATGAATTACGGCGAGGACTGTACACTGTAAAAGCTGTATGGGACTTGATTCATAAATTTAAAGAAACTGGTTGTACTTGTGGTTGACCTCGGTCTGGACGACCTTCTGTTCCTGTGGAAGCTGTTGCAGAAGTTCATCAAACGATAAGCACAGTTCGTCCCGCTACCGCAAGCGGTGTTTCGCATGTTTCTGAAAATGCCGAATCCAACTGTACGCAAGATTCTGCGCTCTGTTCTATACATGTTTCGGCATCGTTTCCAACGTGTTCAGATGTTGGAAGCAGGAGATTACCTATTACGACTAAATTTTGCAAATCAATTCCTTATCAGGTACAATGAAGATAGCAGCTGGCCTTTACGCATTCTGTGGACAGATGAGATTCATTCTTAGTTAACTGGTAACGATAATTTAAAATATTGTGTGCGATGGGGAGAGAATAATCCACATGATGTGCTTGCCCGTTCATTACACGAGGAAAAAATGACCGTGTGGTGTGGTATAACGAGTACGTTCATCCTCGGCCCTTACATTTTTGAAGAGGTTATTGCCGGTAATCTTCAAACGTATACAGTAAGGAGTGATCACTATCTGGACATGTTAACTAGTTACGCGATTCCCACATTGCAACAGCGAAATGCTATATCTGAAGTTTTGTGGATGCAAAATAATGCTCCTCCACATGTCGAGTCTTCTGTCTTAAGTTCTGTCTTCGAGTCTTAAGTCAACAGCTTGGTGACAGAGTTATCTCCCTTCTTTCCCGTTTCCGTCGCTACCAAGGTCTCCTGATCTGACACCAATGGATTTCTGGCTGTGGGGATATCTGAAATCAAAAGTGTATCAGTTTCGTCCTCAAACTGCATCTGATTTGAAAGATGCCATCAGAACTGCGATTCAAGAGATTCCTATTGCCATGGTACATACTGTAGTGCTATCCACCATCTGCCGCGTGCACAGTATCATCGTGTGTGAAGGAAGTCATGTGGAAAATTTGTAAAACACAATAAAATGCTTTATTTTATGCTGCTTCTTTGTCCTTATCGGTTGTCCTCACTTTTAGCCTATCTAACGCCTCTGATTTTTATGCTGCAGATGCCGTTTCAACGCTATATGGGGTTCACATAATGGAGATCATATTCCAACACAAAAAAATGAGTGTTGCATTTGATTTTTTCGAAATTTTCTTCTGTAAACGCAACTGTTTCAGTGGCACTGTTGTTTACCATATCATTCTTGAGCACATACCTCAAAATATCGTTCCCCAAAATTTAATTCAGTGTCTGTGAATGGTATGATAGTTAGGAGTCCAAGTGTCAGAATAGTTTTTTATAATCACCCTGTATTTATTTCTTTGTATAATAAGCTAATAGCTTCTAATAAGCATTCTCTTTGTATAAGAGTATTTTTGTATGTTTATTTTTTAATTCATTAAATAAAGTAAGTTTAAATAAAGTAATAAATAAAGTATTAAATAAAGTAGTGGTCATAGCTATATTTATTATAAGAAATCACTATGCTGAAATTAAACATTTATGTTCCTTTTATTAGCTTTAAATTATGAAGCTGCTTTTTGGCAGCACACAATACAGAAAAGGTGAACAATTTTTCCGTAAATTTCTAAAAAATATTCTTTATCAGGGTGCGTAGTCATCAAGAAACTCAGAGGATTTTAATTCTTTTAGTATCAGAAATTCTTTAAAGTACTGGTTGTTACATCTGAAAAAGGATTACATTATAAAAATTCTGATAAAAGGTCCTTACAAGGTGCTACCAGACTATGCACCCTGTATATGTAAATAAATACTTTCGATAAAATGCAACTTATATTTCATATAGAATAGATGGTCTAATTTGATAACTCTGAAATATAAATTTCCATTAATAAACATAAGTTTATATGAATCACATATTAAATAAATTTACAATATTTAAAATCAACATTTAGTAATCAAATTATTTTGAATTAAAATTTAATTAGAAATAATTTATTTTTAGTAGAAATTATTTATTTTATTTTTTGGAAACTATGCTATTCATCTCTTAATGTAAAGGGATAAAACATAAAAATTCTCATTTAGTGACGTCTTTCACTAAGTGCATTTTGTTACAGCGGAAAATTATTCTCTTAAAAAATTGCCATCATAATTACAAGTGACTTCAAAGCTTAATATTAAAAATAAAGAAGAAAAAAGTAAGACACTCAATATTTTATCAGAAATTATTGAAATTACTTTGAATAAAAATTCCTGTATTCAAAATTTAAAAAATCTGAAATTAAAGTAAATATTTACAGAGGGAAAATACAATCTTGCGGTATGAGCATATTTTCAAATAATCAATTCCATAACTTAGCATTTCTTTCTTATTTAATTAATGCCAAAGTTTAAGAATTTACCCAGTGACGACTTTAATAGCAAATCTAACGAACCATAAAATGAGTCGCCTAGTGGCTATTTTCTTCAGCGAAGCGAATAATTTATTAGCTCTAAACATTACAGATTCTTATAAATTAAAGGAAAGGACAGCATTAGCTATATTTCCACAAAATTACACAGACGCTTTGGTTACCGTTTTGTGTATTTTGTTTTGATATATGCCGAATTGTAATTAAAAAGTGTAATAATATTTAATGTAGAAAATAAGAAATGACTTTGAGTTTAATTAATATTCAGATTGAAAATCTTATTTTGTGGCATTTTTCTTCTATTTCTATTGAAATGATTAAAGTGAAAAGTTTTGAGTGTTCAAGAGAAAAGTTTACTGTTAAAAAAATCCCTATAAATTTTTTTTCAAAGATCTTTACAAAGCATTTTCGTAAAAAATGTTGGACAAGCTAATGTTTTTTTTTTTTAATGAAATGTTTAGGTTTAATATTATTATTATTACATTTATAAGCAATCTCTTTGTGTTAGATCATTTTTGAATGTTTGTTTTTATGAAACTAATAAGTTTGATGTTAAAATATATTTAATGTGAAATTGCTTCTAAAAATATCTTAGTGGTCATAGTTATATTTATTATCAGAAATCTCTGTGCTGAGGTTTAACATTTATGTTCCTTTTATTAGTGGTATATTATGAAACTACATTTTTGCAGTACACAATTCACAAATGCATAAATGAAAAAAAATGAAAATGAAAATGAAAATGTTTTTCAATGGTCACAATTACTTGTCGTAATTATGCCTTATACAGGATGAGTCATAAATATCGAAACAATAAGCTATCTCCTTAAATATTGCCCTTAGACCAATACTTCCAATTGCAAAAATTCATAAAAAAATGTGAAATTTTTGATAAGATAAATTGCGACTCTATGGGGGGTCTATTTGAAAAGTTAAGAAAATTAAATTTTTTTACGGCCCCCGTAGGAGAAAAATTCCAATTAAGAAATCTTTCCTTATTCAGTCCTGAATAAGACACAAAAAGTTGCATCTTTATATCTCCAAAATTCGCAAAAATATAGCCTTTTAAAAAATTCATCAGGTTTTAAGGGATTGGACACAAATTGAAATGTGCGCAATTCAAAAAACAATGTTACTTTAACAGTTCTAAAAAACTCGTAAAAAATCTATTTCTTGAGTTAGAATTTTGATTTTTTTCTTTTTTTGTGATGGTTAGCCCTATAATTTGCTAAGAAAATCACATTATAAAATTTCTCATACAATTTATAAAAGTTTCATGTGGTTAGTACTGATTTAAATGGGACAATCAAAAATCGTTTTAACTCGTAACATTATTTATCGGATTTCAATTTCTTTCCATTTAATTAAAGATGAAAATCTGATTTTAGTTTTGTTCCAAGTTTTTTTATATTAATTTTAAAATTATTAAAAATGTTTATTGAAAAAATAATATAACTTTAAAAAATCATATTTTCAAAAGCAAACATTTTTTCAAAAATAAATATTTTTTTAAAAGTAAGCATTTTTTTTAAATTTGCCAAAACAAAACTGTTGCACAAAAATAAAAAATGACATGTTTCAAGCTCTTTTTTCTTTTAAAAATTTTTAACATTTAATAATTTAAAGACAAGAAATAGAGGATAAAAATTCATTATGCAGAAAAACGAAGTGTATTGTATAAATGTCCGTCAGTTATTTTAAAAAATGCTTTTTCTAAGATGCAGATTAAGTCTTTTTTTCTTTTGAAATTTAACTCTGACAACTTCAGGCTTTTTATCGTCCTCCAGAGGCTGTTAAAAATCTGTATTTTGGGCCCAGGTAGGGCCAGGACCGAGATGTTACTTTTTTCTGAAGACCTGCCAGGCCGGGTCTAGCGTACTTTTCATAAAGAAGGGGATTACTTCCTTCAACTTAGGTGCACTCGGGGTGAAATTTTCAAACCCGATCTCGACAAAACCCGTATTAAAATCACTGTCTCTGACTGACTTAATACGTGCATAAAATAAATAAAATTCGGCTCAATCGAATTTTTTACGAAAAACATATAGGTTTTTAAATCTTTATTTTACAAAAAAAAAAAAAAAAAAAAAAAAAAAAAAAAAAAAAAAAAAAAATCTTTAAAATTTATTTTTTAAATAGATTTATCAAAGGCTAAAAAAATTAAATACAATAAAACCAGTGAAAAAAATCTGCCTATGATGGAATTCTCTCTTAAACGGGAAATATGTTGATCCATGCAAAATAAATAAAGTAGTACCTGAAAAGAAAATAAGCTCCAATTACATCTTCTAGGGAGAGCATCTGTCTATAACGTATTTTTTCTTTCCTATGTGATTCCGCCTTAAAAAGTTTGCGACTGAAACGGGCTATGATTAAAACTATTTTCCAGACCGGTCCGGGTTATGATGTTGACATTTTTTCAGGCCACGTCGAACTTTTCCCCCTATCGGTCGGTTTGGGACCTGACCTAGATATTTAGACCCGGGCAGACGTCTGGTATACCAATTTAGCGTAAAAACTATACGCTGCTATTTTATGTCCAAAGAAAAAGCGCTATCTTAAACCGATTTTTATTAAATTGCAATTTGTGAATTTTCCCTAACAAGCGTTGAAATTGAGTCAAGGAACCACAGTTTAGAGGCAGGTAAATGTGTTGTAAGTCAGGAGTTTTTGAGGATTTTGTGATTTAATATCTCTGTGGGATTTTTAGATACGGAGATGAAATTTGTTTTGTTCAATTTAAGAATGGATAAGGAATAATTTACTAATTGGGAATTTCGATCTACGGGGGCCGTATAAAAATTTTATTCTCGTATTTTTTTAAATAGACCCCCCCATGGAATTGCAACTTATCTTATCAGAAATTTCAGCTTTTTTTATGAATTTTTGCGATTGGAAGTATTAGACTAGGGGCAATATTTGAGTAGATAGCTTATTATTTCGATATTTATGACTCACCCTGTATATCCCAATATCTTGCCATAAATTTCTAATTTTTTTTTTTTAATCTGCAAACAAATACTTTCCAGATAATGCACCCATCATTTCATATACAATAGATGGTCTAATTGAAATTATCCAAACATAAAATTTCATTAATAAAGATAAATTTTTCATTATAAATATAAGATAAGCTTACGCTCTTTAAAATGAACATTTAGTAATCAAAGTATTTTGAATAAAAGTTTAATCAAAAATAATTTCTTTTAGTATAAGCTATTCAATTTTTCCGTAATCTACGCTTTTTATCTCTTAATGAAAAAGGATAAAACATATAAATTCCTTTTAGTGAAATCTTTTGATGCGTGCATTTTCTAAGAGCGGAAAATTATTTTCTTAAAAAAAAAAAAAAAAAAAACGCAATCATATCTAAATATGACTTCAAAGCTTAAAACTAGAAATAAACAATAGACTTTTCATCAGAAATTATTGAGATAACTTTAAAGAAAAATTCATTTAAAATGAATAAAATCTGAAATTAAAATAAATATTTATACTAATATAATGATATTTTTGCGGTATGAGCATATATTAAATAATCAGTTCCACAACTTAGCATTTCTTTCTTATTTAATTAATGCCAAAGTTTAAGTATCTACTCAGTGACGACTTTAATCAAAAATCTAACGAACCATGAAATGAGGCGCCCGGTGATTTCTTTTCAACTAAGCGAATAATTTATTTATTAGTTGTAAACATTACAGATTTTTATAAATTAAAGAAAAAGATAGAGTTAGGCTAGTTTTTCACAAAATTACACACTAGTTTTGTGTATTATGTATTGATATATGTCTGATAGTAATTAAAATGCGTAATAATATTTAATGTACATAATAAAAATGACTTTAACCTTAATTAATTTTCAGATTGAAAAGTTTATTTTGTGGCATTTTTCTTCTATTTCTATTGAATTGATTATAAAGAAAATTACTAAGAGTTCTAAAAAGGAACGTTTGTTAAAATATAAACATTTTTAAGGTGTAAATTGCGAAAATGCTTGAACGAATTATTATTATTATTATTGTATTAAAATGCATGGTTTTTTTATGAAATTCATTGGAAAAAGCAAGTTTAATGTAAGAATTTATTTACTGTGAAATTCTTTTGAAAATATCGAAGTGGTAATAGTCATATTTATTTTAAGATATCACTATGCTGAAATTTAACATTTATGCTCCCTTTATTAGAGTTTTATTTTGAAACTGCATTTAGGCAGCACACATGAATGTATAAATGAAGAAAAAAAAATGTTTTTGAAAGATATACAATCTTGACGTAAAAAAATTATATCTGTAAATCAATACTTTCGAGAAAATACAGCAACTATTTCATGTACAATACATGGTCTAATTGGATATCTTAAAACATAACATTTCATTAATAAACATAAATTCTTCATTAATAACTATTAAATAAGCTTACACTATTTAAAATGAAATTTCTGTAATCGAAGTATTTTGAATTAAAGTTTAATAAGAAATAATTTCCTTTCAATTGAATTTATTCATTTTAATTTCATAAGATATGCTAATCACCTCTTGATGAAAAAGAAAAGCATTAACTAGCATTTACTGACGTCTTTCAATACGTGCATTTGTTAAAGCTGAAAACTATTCGCTTAAAAACACGCAATCATAACAATAAACAATGAAAAAGTGTCACACTCAACAATTCATCAGAAATTATTGAAATTACTTTGTATAAAAATTCCTACATTCAAAATAAAAAAATCTTAAATTAAAACAAATATTTACACTAAGAAAATTACAATGTCGCGGTCTGAGCATATTTTCAAATAATCAGTTCCATAACTTAGTATTACTTTCTCATTTAATTAATGCCAATTTTTAAGAATCTACAAAGTAACGACTTTAATCAGAAATCTAACGAACCACGAAATGAGGCGCCCTATTGATTTATTTTCAGCGAGTTTAGTTGTTAGTTAGAGTTTATTAGTTGTAAACATTATAGTTTTTTATAAATTAAAGGAAAAGACTGTTTTAGGCTAGGTTTTCACACAATTACACAGATGCTTTGGATTCCGTTTTGTGTGTTTTGTTTTGATATATGTCCGATTGTAATTAAAATTTGTAATAATATTTAATATGCATAATAAAAAATGAGATTGAGCTTAATTAATTTTCGGATTGAAAGGTTTTGTTTTATTGCATTTTTCTTCTAAATCTATCGAAATGATTAAAAAAAAATATGGAGTGCTAAAGACGAAATTTTGTTTAATTATATATTTTTTTAGTTTTTGCAAAGAAAATTTTTGAAATATCTTTACAAAGAATTTGCTTGAAAATGTTGAAAAACTAATGTTTTTTATATATACTTGGGAAATGTTTTTTTAATTTTTTATATTCGTAAGCATATATATATAACAATATATAAAATATAATTGTAATTCAAACATAAAAATTAGTTTTTATATATCTTTATTTCTCAATATGGTACTACACTGTAAAAATGAAACAAAATGTAAATCTGTGTATTGAAAATTAAAAAAATTTGTCTGCTTCCTAAAATTTATCTGTACAGTGTACAGAAAAAAAGATATAAATCTACAAACCAAATTTTTGTAAAGCTACAGAAATTTGTAGTTTTAAAAATCTATCTACTAAAATTACGTAAACTTTCTAACATCTTATCTGTAACACAGATTTAAGTTACATAAAAAGTTGTAGGTATCCCAGTTTCCTTAAAAAATCTAAAAAGAATCCTAAAAAAAATTACAGATTTCTTTTTTGGTGCAAACGTATACCTGTTCTAGAAATAAAGAAATATTTAACATATTACTAGAAATAAAGAAATCCAGAAAAATTTCTAGAAATCCAGTTTTGTATTAAGATTTTAGTAAGTTTGCATATTTTTTACAGTGTAAAAGTGTTTTGAAATATTTTTAATTTTCATTAATAAATTGTGAATCATGCTGAATAACTGATATTTTTCTAACAGATTCAGTTATGAATATTTCGATAAGAATGCTTATATAAATTTGACTGTTTTTTAAGTAGCTGTTCATAAATTACATTTCCGATATATTAGATAATTCGAAAATGAAATTTATAATACTGCTTCTATAAAAAAATAACTAAACAGAAATATAATTTTTCTTATTATATATTGAAATATCAGTTCTAATTAAGATAAATTTGTATATTTGATATATACGGGAGTTTCAATAATTATGTTTTATAATATACATATATATATATATTTATTATATTTTTCTAATAACTTATACTTTGATGCGTGAATTTTAAAATATTTATTTGTATAAGCCGAAATTTGAAAAACTATGTATTTTTGAAAATTTGACTGATTTACAAGTTTTAACATTTAGACATTCTAAAAAAATCACGCATATGGAAAATATCTGTATCTCTGTTCTCTGTGTCTCTTTTCTTTCTATCATCGGAGAATGTATCAAAAAAGGAACTAAATTGAAACTTTCTATGCATACATTTCATTGTCTATGAGCAGATGTTATATTTATGCATGTTCTAGTAGAAGTAATATAGCGACAGAGATTTTATTTTTCTCATTGCTTTATTCAGGCTTAATGAAAATGAGAACATTAGCATAGTTTTTAACACGAATAGGTTACTTTACAGATCTAATTTTTATTTAAAGTTGTTAATTAGAGAGTCCATTGAAATTTGTTTTAAACGTTCACATGTTTGTAACGATATTCTATCTTTTCACATCCCGAGGAATATGGATTGAATGGTACGATAACTACATAGTGGGGATGTGAACAGTGTTGAGAATATAGAGGGCGTTATATTTAGTTTGAATTCAACAGTTACTTATTCCGTTATTTCACGTTCAATATGTTTGTAATTTTCTGTTTACATTCTGAAGATGACTCGATGAAAATGAGTTTAAACATGACAATTTTTAATGTATTTTAAAAGTATTATTATTAAGGTGACGTCTTATTAGCAAAATAATTATGTAAGGTGGTGTGGTGTAATAACGCCAGGCGGGGTAATGTTGTTGAAGATTTTGGATATCTTCTCGAGATAATTTGTAATTTAAAATGTACAGCGCAATAACTATAATGGGGTAATAACGCTAGTCCTTGGCATTAATACCCCAATTGATTCCTTACAGTGGCCGAGCTACATCCTAAATACTGATTCAAATAAACACAGTTAAACCTGTGCAATGTTTCTAATAATTCTATTTAAGCGGTCCTCTTAAAGCAAAAAGAAGTTCACGGTCTGATATTCTTTTGCCTCATCCTCACCCCCCCCACACACACACACCACACTTTTGTTTTTCTTACTCTTTCACAAAAAATTAAACATTTTCAATAGCTTAGAATGCAATTTGTGAATTTCTAAGTTTATAGAGTTTGTATTTTTAGAACTGGGCAATCTACATGCAATTATACCATCTTATTTCATAGTTTTGTTTGAATGGCGTTATTGCCCATATAGCTGGGTAATAACGCCAAATAGCATTCGTCAAGAAATCACGCCATTACATTTTATGAATACATATCTGTCAAATTATTTTTTTTTATATAGATAGTCAATGAGTTGCTGTATCAAATCCTATATTTGTTTGAAAAATACCAACTAAAACTGAGCTGTGAAAATTGGTAGAACCTTAACGTGGCGTTATTACCCCAGGGTACCTTATAATATACGTTCTTACCTTTTTGTTGCAGAATATATATGATTATCATTATGATAAAGAAAATCATTATCGAATTTTATTTTCATTAGAGTTAACTTTGCAAAGCTTTTTAAAAATTTCGGAAGGGGCATCATCTCCCCCCTAGCCTCCTCCCTGGCTATTTGCCTGTGCACCATCCTAAACGGCAAATTTATAAAGAGGCAAAGCAAAGTGAACATGACACAATGGTGGCTTAAGCTGCTTAAACATTAATTTTAAGAATTAAAAAAATTCTTATGCATATGATTTCATTAAAATCTAGTACGACTGAATTAAAATATTGGTATATTTACGTATCCAATTATCAGACAATTCTGCAATAAAAAACAATAGGCGACATATTGACTGTTTCTTTTTGGTTTTTACTCACTCAATCACAGAAAAATATTTATATAGTTCAATCATGTCATAGTCTCTTGCAAAACTGATGTTTTAAAATTAATTAATCAAAAAATTTCCCATTTTAAACTAAAATGAGACATTTTATAACTGAGTAAAAATGATATTCAAAAATGATTTTATATAAGTATTTCATATTTCTAACAGAGAGGCTATGAAAAATACAAAAAGAAAATGCAAGAAGTTTGAGGAACAAATACAAGAAATTACTCACAGATAGTAGCTTCTATTAAGATGTAATGTGTAATAAAAGGGGAGGAGGCAATTTGAGACAAGTAATATAATTTTTTAATATAGTCACTTGTAATACAATATTGATCATATTTTTTCATTGCAGTTGTTACTTTAAAATGCAAAGATTCTAGTTTTGCAACAATATTTTATGTGATAATGGAAAGTGGATTTAGCACACTAAAAACATAATAAAGCAAATAATCATATAACTAACCCAAAATGTCGCATACAACAGAAAAAAAACCCTTTTTTTGTATTCTAAAGTTATCGGCTTTCCTAAACGAGTGGTTTAATTTTCACAAGTGTTTCATATAACGTAATAGATGTTATTCCAAACGAAATATTCAAAGGAGTTTAGCGGCATATGTCCACTGGATTTTTCCAGCACAGCTTAGATTAAACAGCATTGGCCGCTAAAGAGAAAGTCCTGGTATTGAATCCTGTATATATTTTTCCTGTGTATATTTTACATTGATGGGAAACATTACTAATCAGATATCTTATAATAACTTTTAGTCGACCAAATTAAGAGTGTTTAATTTTACATATAATCCTAAATACAAGTCATTAAACTGTAACATATAATTTTATTTGAACATATTTATCCTTTAGAAACGCATAATTAACAAAGTCTCTGAAAATAACAAACAGTGCAAAGTTTCTAATGCACATGACGGGATGATCAATACACTCTGGAAACTTTGTTGGGAAACCTTCAGCTAAATATTTGTTTTATCGATTTTCATCGATTATCTTGGTTTATTCGATAATTTACATTTCACATCTATTAAAATTTTGCCGTTTCTGAAAATATTATAAATCTATTTAATACCAATTTTGTGCTGAAAATAAATAATTATTACGCCAAACTGAATTATGAATTCAAAGAGTATGTGCATATATATATGTATAGAAATTTATAGTAAAACTAAGTAATTGAATGACTTAAATAATAAGACTTTAAAATGATGTTATACCATACTTTAATACTTTTTTATATAACATAACTATACTTCATCTAAAAGAATTTTTTTATATAAATACGAACTTTCCCAATTTATAAAATCAGTTCTTGCCTAGTGCTCGTAAATTTTCATAATGTGCGCTTTCAAAATATGGATAACAAAAATATACAGAGAGTCAGTTAATTTGTTGATCATGCTCGTCTTAAGAAAAATAAATGATGTTTATGTTTAAATCCTATATATATATATATATATATATATATATATATACATATATAATTAGTATAATTGACAAAATAAGGTTTTAAACTATATGCAACCTTGGTAAAATTTTCCACTTGAAATGTATGCTCTTTCTTCTTACCTTTTTAATTATTTTTAATTAATATCGTAAACTTAAAATGTATTTCTTCGACTTTCTATGATACTGTCTACGCCGGTTATAACGTACGTTCAGATGACCAGAAATAATGGTACATTATAACCGAAATATGTCTATTACAAAGTAAATCTATTAAAATACAGTGCACAACATGAAAAAAAGGACTCATAATAGCACATTTCATCAACAGGGATTTTAAACGGAAATTTTGCTGTCAGTAGTCTATTCATATGGGTTGAGAATATTTTCAATCACTTCAAATTTTCAAAATGGACTTCAGTTTAACGGAAACAGAACTGCATATGATCTTTTATAAGATAATCGGTTGTGAATTTAGCCAATCCACGTCAAAATGACCACGTACGTTCGTTCTGCATTTGTTTCTTTCCAAAAAACATTTTATTCTTCACACATATTATTATTAGGATGAGCGAAGCGAATCCTCTACTAGGCCGCTCAAATTACAATTTGTCGTACACTTTACAAAAAAACTATTCAATATTTTAATTTGAAATTAAACACAAAAATAGATTATGATCTGTAGATTTGCACAATATAATTTGTTTTACGGAATAAGCTTTAAAAAATTATTATTTTAATAAATTTATTTAACATGTTTTTCCATTACGGACGCATTTTAAAATAAGAAATGAAACATGCATATTTTCAGAAGAACAAATAAATCATGGAGTTAAGAATTATAGATAGAATCATGATTAATTGAATAAATAAAATGTATTTCCTTTATTCCGACAAAATCATTTACGCTGATGACACTACGCATATTAAAAGAATTATATTGTGTTTTATTTTATTTTATTTTCCGTAAAGTGGCAACAAAAAATAGTAAACAAATAAAATTAATTATTAAATTCATTATATAAAGAGCTGTTTGAATTCGAAGATTGAAAATTAAACCAAATGAAACACATATATTATTATTTTGGTATATGTAATATTTTTAAATAGTTTGCTATTTAAAAACAATTTATAGAATGAATTAATTCTATTATAAAAAATGTCTAGAAAACATGTACTTACTGGTTGAAAAGAACGCGAATATGATATAGCTTTAAGGCAAGAAGCTAACTATCAACGTAAAAAACGTCGACAAATATGTCATATACACACCACATTGGCGCGATTTTTTCGAACGTCAATTTGGCAAAAACCTGGTTTTCGAATACCAGTTACCATATATATTTTTAAAAAGGGAATAACAATGAATAAAAAAAAGTGACACAGATGTCATATACGCACCACATTAGCCCGATTGAAAAAAAGGTTCAATTTATACCTCACAATTTATACCCGGCTATTAGAATAAAGTGTTTATTTAGTTTTAATCCTTTTTTTTAAATGATATAAATTGTTTTGCTCTATAATTACTAGCTAAACTTTTTTTATTTATCATTATTTATTTCTTAAAATAATAGAAAATAATTAAAAAATATGTAACAGGTATTTGAAAACTAAAGTTTTCGCCAAAATAGCATTAGGGAAAAAAATCTCACCAATGTGGTACGTATATGACTGACATCTGTGCCAAAAGTTTAGTTAATATCTATAGAACAAAACAATTTATATAATTTTAAAAAAGAAAATAAAAGTAAATATACAACACCAGGGTTACCATGTTAAGCAAAATAACGAACTTTGTCGCCCGTTAAATATCCCGATGCGTATGACATTGGCACCTGAAACGAAATAGCGTCAATGTGGTGCGTATATGACATCTGTGCCAAAACGACCGACGTGGCGAATTTCTTCTTACAGAAAATGCATGTGCTCGGAAAAATGTTTTAAATTTCGAAGATGCACGAAAAATTTAAAATTATATTTTTGTAAAATTTGTCATCGTCATATTGAAGAGCCCTAAATATTGAAGAGCTTAACTTGAGAAATTAACTGCTTAAGTTCAATGTTAAAACTGTTGTTAGCTTTCGTTTTTTCAAAACTAAAAACTAAAACAAAATCACTACACCTTTTTCATTTACGTATAAAAAAAACATTTCATATTTATTTACTTAGAGCAGGTGTCACAAATAAAAAATTAAAAAGTTGACATGTTTCGGTTCATTCATAAGAACCGTATTCATAACACATAAAATCAGTAGAAAACTAAATGACACTGGATATAAATTAACCGAAACATGTCAACTTTTTAATTTTTTATTTGTGACACCTGTTCTAAGTAAATAAATATGAAATGTTTTTTATATGCTTAAGTTCATCCAGTAATTACTGTTTATCACATTAAAAGTGGCCAGCTTGAATACAGTGGGCAGATTATTAATTTTCATCTATAAATTACAAAATTCGTACTTCATTACCTCATTCCATAGATACTATATCAAAGTACATTTTTAGTTACTACTTAGTTATCCGGTCGACCAAAAATCTAACGCCAAATTTCAGGATTAAATGCCAATAATGGATTATTGTAAATGTCATATTACTTGACATTAAACACAAAATACATGTTGAAATGTCATCAAGTAATTTTTAATTTGTATTTTTATTCGTATTTTTATTAATGTTTCACTAATTTATTTGCTTTTTCGTTATTTAAAAAAATTGCTTCAATTTGTACAATTTGTCTAATAGTTTGGAGATTTGTATTATCTGACGAAATCGGTCGACGGGATAACCAAGTAGTACCCATTTTTGTTAGAAAACAAGATGGAAAATGTAAAAAATCTTTAAAAAAGAGCTTTTAGTTAAAAAAAAATGTCAAATTTTGCTTTAAAAATATATTTATTTATATCAGTCTAATGTCTAAATAAAAAAAATTCCAAGGAAATTTTTAGTTATTTAGCTAAATTTACATTTCTAAAATTAAAATTTTCCAATACATAAAATAGCATTTTTAGTTAAATAAAATGCAAAAATAATAGGTACTACTTGGTTATCTCGTCAACCAATTTCGCCAAATTATATAAATCGCCAAACTGTTGGTCTAAATAAAAAAATTGAGGTTTTTTTTTAGGTACTACTAGGTTATCCCATCGATCAAAAAATTATCGCCAAACTATAAGATTAAATGCCAATAATGGATGATCGTGAATGTCATATTCGATGACATTAGATGCGATTCACGTGTTTAAAATGTCATTAAGTGATTTTTATTTAGACTTTTTATTAATATTTTTATTAATATTCTACTAATTATTTGCTTTTTTTCGTTATTTAAAATAAAAATTATGTCAATGTGTATAATTTGGCTATTAGTTTGGCGATGTGTATAATTTCGCGAAATTGGTCGACGGGATAACAGAGTAGTACCTTTTTTATATTATAACGAAATAACAAATAAATTAATAAAAATTTAATAAGAATACAGACAAAACTTCACATTAAAACTTACTTGATGGCGTAAAGAGCACATGTTATGATATTACGTGGATGTGACATTTTTTATCATCAACATTGGCATTTAATCTTTTAGTTTGGCGGTACCTTTTTAATCGACGGGATAATCAAGTAATACCACTTAATATAAGAAAAATATTGTTACTTTCAAATAATTATCTAATGAAATAATGCTTCGCGAATCCAAACAAAGCATGGCTTTTGCTAGTTTATATTAAAACAAACTTTATGCGATAACAAGCATTTATGATTTGTTTCAGGCAAAAGAGTTCGCTTGTACGCGATGTTCTAAAAAAATGTGTAGTGTAGTCTAGCGTTTTTTAGATATTACCTATTTCAAACATAATAGTTATATATGAGGAGCTCAGAAGCCAAGGGGTATAAATGACAAAATTGAAAAAATTGAGTTCAGTGCACAGGCTATCTGAAAATAAGTCTATTTATTTGTAGGTAAAGAGTTATGAGTGATTTTTAATTATATACTGCGTTTTAGCGGTCACATACTTAACCTCTTTTCCAAAACTATGAAACGCGTGGAGGTCAAGGGGTATAAGTGCAGTTGTATACGTTTACGTCTATATAGCAGAAGCGCGACTAACGACATACAAAGCCATTTGCTTTTTTATACATTAAATAAATGCATTTTAACTGTTAACAAGTAAGAAAAATCTTTCGTTAACCATAGATTATGAAACACTTTCCAACACTCCTGAAATCTTTATAAGTCCTCGCTATTTAGGGTAATAAAATATTACTATCCATAGCCAAATATGTATTCTAATACTTTCGAACAGCCATATGTTTTATCTGTCAGGTGACATATACTGTTGACATAATAGGGAAATTTAGTTTAGCAAGAAAACGCGTAACAGCTTGAAATTTCTCTTTCAGCAGTTTATACTATTAGATGGAAACATATTTGTATAATTTTGTTCCTCCTGTACTTTACCTCGAACCTTTATTATACGCCAGTATTTAGCTAAAATTTAGTTCAAACTAAAACACTCTTACGACTACTGAAATCACATTTCCAGAAATTATCATCCATATATGAACATGTATAAAATTTTGTGCGTGATCCCGAATACCACTTTATCTATATTTTAAAAGCATTCTTAATAAACTGAATGCAGTTGAGCATAAAAATACATAACTTATTTAAAAGAAATCTTTAAGTAAATTACTCTCATGTTCAGTAACCTTTACGATATCTTTTGTGTTGCCCTGTATATGAACTATAGCATTTATACGTACCATATAATATATGTAAATTTAGTGAGACTTAAAAGCACAAATCATAATTAAAAAGGCATTTCGTCCATCCATCAATCATCATCGATAATATACACTACTACGAATAAAATATACTATTTGAATTTTTTTTGTGTTCCTGCAAATACTGTGTATTTCGTATTATGCGCGAACTTATATTAAGCCTCAGTGACGTATATCAGTTTTATTATACATGAAAATTGTAATATAATTAAAATATGTCGCAAACAATTTCCTCTTTACCATTAGGAAACCTTTTATGTGGCCCTGTAAATAAATAATAACTATTCTTTTCATCTCATATTTTACAGAATGTTTATTTTAATGCAATTTTCAAATGCATATAAATTTTAATATGTGGCAAAGTGTAATTTCTTTAAATTCATTTGAAACGATTTTTTCATAACCCGTAATGAAACGGTAAACTTTTAATTGTCCCTGTAAATAAACTAATCGTGTTAGAAACTTCTTTTGTAATAGGTTCGTATTGCAGTAAACGTGAATAATTCCCTAAATTTTCAGGGCAATCCGAATATAATTACGAGAGTTAAGACGCGGACGGACGGCCAGACAAACCAAAATCATATTCACTTTTCAACTTTGTTCGAAAGTGTTAAAAATTATAAAATTCCAATGTTTCAAAACTTACAATAAAATTTTAAAACTTATATTTGAACAAAATTTTTTTCTTTCACTTGTTTATATAAAAAAAATTTTATAAATTTTTCGTAAATTAATTTTTTATTTCATAATTTTTCTTTATAGAACTTTTATTTAAAAAAATTTTTATTCTTTCATTTATTTAAATCAACATGGCTCTTAATTTTATCATAAATTTATAGTTTTTATTTCATAACTTTTTATTTCTTCTATTCATTCGGCACTTGTACTCTTTGGCTTCCAAGCAGTTTTCATTACTGCTTACCGGCCAAACCCGATTTTAGGCCAAACCAGCTTATCCTAATGCGCTTAGGATAAACTAATTTTTACTAGTCCAAACTTGTTTATCTTAAAGCATCTGTCATAAACTAGGTTTTCCTAGGCCAATCTATCTTGGCGTAAAGCACATATGATAAATTTGTTTACCTTGCCATTCATTGGTCTGAACTTTTTTTAACCTAGGATGATCTAGTTCATCTTAAGCTAATTTAAATTAATGTGCTCTCATTGATCCCTACAGGCGGCTCTTCATTAATCTTCTAGTTTATCCTTGGCCTATCTTATCTATCCTAGACCAATTCGATGAAGAGATATATTTTAAATTTTTAATTAAGGCAGAATTTAATTGTTAGATGTAAAATATCAATATCATATTTTGAATTAAATTCGAGAAGAAATAATTGTTTTATTCTTTTTTTTTTAGTAATTCTTTTTTTTATGGATTTTCAGCATAAATTTTAAATGTTTTTGTTAACACTATGTTTCAAATAAATGTTTCAACAAAATGTTTTAAATAATGTAAAAAAAATATTTCGAATAAGTTAAAATGAATAACAAAATTGGTATATTCTTGAATTCAATGGCATTATTTTGGTTTAATAAAGTAGAAAATTTGGTTTTAAATAAAATAGAAAATTTAATTTATAAAATTTTCCTTTTTAATTAAAAAAATAAATTTAAAATTTAGTATTAATACAGCCAATATGCATGCGCACAATTGATAAAAGGAATTTTTTGTTTCATATTTCCGGGAAAAATTAATTGAAAAGCATGTTATCTAGGAATACGAACATTTTTTGTTTAAAAATGATGAACTTTATAATGTATAAAGACGATTTTTTCTGAAAATGCATTACATTGCACAAATACCATAGACTATGTTGTTATTGTATTTTTCTTATTTTACCATTTTGCCATCATAGTGTTTGAAATAGAAATGGCTACATTATAAGAAAGTTTTTTACTTTAAATATATTTTAAAAATATATACTACGGATTTTATTGCATTTATATCTAACTTTTTTGTTCTGTCTACCAAAAATTCAGATTTTCTGCTCAGAATGACACCAATTTCGCATGCCAAAATAAACCGTTGAATGCCTGGTTAATGACGAATGTAATCATCAAAATATTTTTTTCCATAATTTAGGATGTGTAACATGAGAGAAATAATTGGTAAAAATAAAAGAAGACTTATAGAATAATAGACATTGAATGTTTTTTTGAAACAATGTGTAAATAATGACAAGTTTTTTCCTTATTTTAAGTTGATAACAATTTAAATCATGCTGTGAAATGCATCTTTGTATAATATTTCGCAATAATTTGCCCTAAATCGTATATTTGTGTAAAAAACATGAAAGCTAATAATATTACATGCAGATATATAAAATCTCTAAAAGAAAATGTAAGTGATAAAGTAAGAGAAATATGATTTTAAAATATTTTATACATAATTTTAAATAAGAAAGATTTTAAGATTTTTTTTCAATTTTTAGAATATTATTAAATGATTCGCGTTTATTTTCTAATCATGAATCCTCGGATCTTAAAACAATTCTTGAACAAATTGAAAAAAAAAATCAATTTTTAATTTACCAATAAAGTATGGAGTTAATGTTGTTTATTATAAAAACAAAGTTAAATTGGGGACTAAGTCTAATTATCGTTTTGCATAATCATAGTGCTTTTAGATTTTCAGCATGTAAGGATTCTAGTTTACGTCGTGATCTTTTACTTTTATAACTTAATGTAGAATACGAAGCGGTATTCATAAAATAAAACCAATATAAACAGAGTTTATTTTCCTGAAATATCAACACTCAAAAATTAGTACTCAAAAAGTTTAAAATTTTTTAGATGATATCTTACGTCTATACAGCCTATAGCTTAATAGATTGTATTAATCAGCTTTCTTAAAAGAAGGATAAATCCATAAGTACCATGAGTACTGACGTTTTAGGTTGAAACATGACTAAGAGTGACTGAGATGGTTTTTTGAATGTACTGTTTAGTAAGCAAATTCGAAAGGCTTATTTATAAAATTGAGAAATATTCTTAAAAACACCGACTTTTGTGTAAATATTTATAAATCTATTGATGTCAACATCTATTTTGTACACCCAATTTCATATCCTATCATGAATAAACTTTTACAAAAATAAAAAACAAAATAATATAAAATATGAACATTTTGTTTTAAATGCGACTAAAACCCTGTAATTTCAAATGCAACGATAATTTTTTATTAATACTTTTATATAGAAGTATAAACACCATTTATAAAACAAGTTAAATAATATAAATGTGGATTTTTGATTGAAATTGTATTAGCAGAGTTTGAAATAAAACAGAGTGTTGAATAGAGCTTCATTTTAGAAAAAAAAAAAAAGTAACAAAAGATACATGAGGCATAAATTTTAAACATTTACTTGTAATAGCATATGACCTAGTTTGTTGTCACAACAAAGCATGTTATTCGTTCATAAGAATTATTTTATGAACATTTTTAGGTATACAACGTGATCCAAAAGTATGTGGAACATTTTAAAATTTATTTTAAAAGCATTTACTTTTTTCATGTATGAAGCAATATGATGGAATGATAGTGATTCAATTGCAAATCGAATCAGGAAATTGTAGTGAGTAAAGATTTGTTCGAAAGTATTTTTATTTAGGAATGTGGCTTCCGACTGTTGAGTAAAAAAATATCTAAAATTAAGGGAATAGGCATGGCACCCATTAAACTTTACATAGCGCTATGCATTCCAAAATTTAACACTGCAGAAATATCTCCTTTTTAATTCAATCCTTTCTTTCGTGTTGACACATTCCCTAAAAAGAGCATAATAATGGGAAAATATTTGGTACACTTTGTCTTTAGAAGTCAATAAAAATTCAAATTCTCACGAGATAATCATAATTCTCTTTTACTTTTATTTTCAAAGTATAGATTCTTTCAGCATAAAAATAAAATTTAACGACATGACCGTAGTAAATTATCGAAAAATTCTTTCCACATGCTGAAACTCATTAATGCGGATAATTAGAGAATAATGAATAATATATTCACAAAATACGAGCTAACAACTTAACTGCACTTTTGTATGGTTAATGTTTAAACATTAAGTTTACATTATGCAATGATCTGCTGCTATGTTACAACGTGCCGAATTATTTTTAGTATGAAAAATAATTTATTATTAGATAAAGATAAAATAAGTTTCTGTAACAACCTAAATTGAACAAATATCTTAAAAATATATATTTCTTATAGAAAAGCATTTATTCTTTGGCCATCTTAATCAAACTGAAAAAAAAATAAATAAATAATAAACGTGGGAACTGATGAAAAACATATAATGTTGTGAACTGACAACAACCAAAATGAAAAATTTCTTGTTTGTTTGACAATAATAAGTAAGAAAAATCATGTACCATGTGTAGACTATGAAACTCTTAGTAACAGTGACTAATGGTTAGAACTAAATTATCGATACCTAGTAAATTATTCATTATTTATTTGTTACATGTACATGAATCCCTTAAACTCTAGCGGAATGTATTTTTCAGTTATCGAATATAAAATAATGGGGAGATTAAATTCATATAATCAGGAAATGTCAGGTGATAGAAAATTTTTGATAATAAATATCTGAATCAGTGTTACAAATATATGAAGAAATATCCAATTTGTATTCCATTACACGAATCGTATAAAGTCGTGTAAAAAAATCATATTTTATAAACAATATTTGATCGGTTTGTTTAAAAATAAAACAGCATGCGTGCTTAAGTCTATTAGTATAGACGGCGATGTTTCTTGCTAAACGGATTAACTCTAATAGTTATATTTCTATTTAATCTAAAGCAAAAAAAAAAAAAAAAAAAAAAAAAAAAATGTTTAGAAAAAACAGTAATGTTTCAGATGTAATCATATTTTAACTATCTAGTAGCCAGAGATGCAATATTTAGGTGCTGCGATTGAGTCAATTAAAAAACCATTAAGTTTAATCGATCGATGTGAAGAAATTTTGCGGCGAAAGTTTATTTGATGAAACAATATTCACTTTATTGGAAAATCTTTTGCTTACCTTTAGAGCTCATTTAACTTTATCCTTAGATAAATTGAACAAATTTTGTGCCGTAGATTTCTAATAATTTTTAAAATTTTTTCACAGTTAAAATATTTCTGTTATAAGACGTATTTAAAATATACCAGCTATATATGAGTTTTTAATATCCACATTTTTTTCCATTTAATTAATTCTGATAAGAAAAAGAACAATTCACAGTAAAAAGTCATTACAAAACATTCGATATTTTTAAAAATTGGTAATTATCTCAGGAGTATTTTTATGATATTTTGAAATATCATTAGAAAAAAATTGAATACCCAAACACAAGTGTATGTGTTCAAGAAGTAAAATAATAAATAAAATCGAGAAGTATAAAATAAATAAAAAGTTAAAATAAATAAATAAATAAATATGCTTTTATTAAAATTCATTAAAACATAAAAAATACATATATATTTTTAAATGTATACGAAAATCAAAAAATCTCCTAAAAAACCGATAAATGTTTAAAGAAAATTGAGGTGAGCTTAATTATGAAAAATTTATAGTTTAAACGGGAATTTCATCAAATTAGCTCTGTAGCCAACTTGGCATCATATAGAATAACTTTTTTTGTTGACGAACTTGCCGATGTTTTGGCAGGTCGAACAAAATTTGGCACTATTATGATTAAAATGTTATTAGTATTTTTCTACAAATATCGATTGTTAAAGCTGATACAGTTTTTACCATGAGAAATCTAACTACAATTGAGTTAGAGAACTATTAAGTAAATTTGCCGTCCGATTCCATCAAATTTTACAAAATGAATTCACAATAAATATTTTGTCCTCCGGAATACTATATATTTCAATTTGCAAAGTTCTGTGTTAACATGAATTGGTTGAAAAATGAATTACAAGATTTAATGGCTGCATAATAACAGAATCGTAAGTTGAAAGAAAGCATGTAATAAAAATATAGAATATTGAAAATTTTCTGACATAGTAGATTTGGTTGTAGAAAGCATGTAATAAAAATATAGAATATTGAAAATTTTCTGACATAGTAGATTTGGTTGTAATTAAAAACTGCACCTTAAATTTTTAAACTAGGGCGATTACGTCAAAGCCAGTATTGATTATTTACATCTGAGCAATTTGTCTTTAAGTAAATTTAGAACGCGGATTTGAAAATACGCCTTATACTGAAAATCAAATTTGGGAAAATACGAAAATACTGTGATTGCGTACACTGGTTTTCGATTAAACTCAACATTCACGAAAAAATACATTTTTCTTGAATTGTAGTGTTTATTTTAGGCATGTTCGCAAATCGAACGAATTTTCACAGAAAACTCGATTTTTTTTAATTTTTTTGATAAGGTGAATTTTGAAAATCACGTTCTCGCTTATCGTGTAAATTGTATTAAATATCTTATCCATTGGCAGATTTTTATGAAAATATATACAGCTCTTGCGGTAATTGTCAATTTAATACATTCTCCAATTGTGAATTCATATGATAATATTGCTTCAAAGTTACCGTGGTAGCTAATACATACAATTTCATACGAATGTTAATAAACTTTCCGTACCCTACATTTTCAGAATGTAAATAGATGCGTGCCTGGGGCGTAAAACCATTGATCTCCACAATAGTATGTAGTGCTAACTCCGTATTGATTTTCACTTTCATCGAGCAGTCCGTACATGAATATAATGCCAAAGAATTTCAGAGGAATTTTTTTAGTCAAGAAGTAGATTTCCTCCCATAAAGTAGTATGATGTGGATGCATTCAAAAAAGATTACCTTTGAAAATATGACAAGTTTCTATATTTTTTACTAATGTATTGTAAAATGAAAAGAATATATGTTTTATTTAAATTCCTTGTAAACTTTTTATTTGATATTAATTAAAAATAAAAGTTTGTATAAGGTGGATTATATTTTTAAAAAATGTTAATTATTGCTCATAAAAATATCAGAAATGCATAGAAATAACACATATTAGTAATACACGTGCGGAAGGATTCAAATAAATGCTTTTAATATTAAAAAGTTGAGTATCCATTACTTGCGCGCTTTGAAATTGTGATGAGGTCGCAATAGATTCTTGACTGGTGAATTAGCTCGCCCTATTATTATTGTAGAAATCTGTGATCGCAACTGTAATGGAATCAATCCAATGATATATATATATTTAATTTTGAGACGGTTTGCAAAGGTATTTAAAACAGAATGAAGCCAAACCGCTTTAGCATCTTAAACATTCAAAGAGGTTACTTGTAAGCAATGTGTGTTTTTAAAAAGGCTGCACTTACAGGTGATGGACAAAAGCATAAATCACGGTGTGAAGTATTAACAAATCAATAAGTAATTTTTTATCAGATCTCGATATATATATTTTCATATTTTACGTTTTATAGCTATTAAAATATAGAACGAAATAAATTTGAGAGTACATGAACATGTTAACAATGAAAAACAAGCAGTTTTGCGATACAATTAATATCACGATACTTAAAAATGTGGATTTTTTAAATAAATATACGCATTATAGTTCACAAGATAGAACCCATCGAATTTCGACGAAAGAAAATATTTAAGGAGATACTGCCTATAAAATAAGTTACAATAAGAAATGCATCATATATTGGTAAGTCTAACTCTTAAATAAATAATATTTAAACTATTTTAATGATATTTAATTCAATGGATATTATAACAGACAATATTTTTGAAATAGCATACGCATTTTAATTTCTATTTTTTCTTTTTTCTTTTTTCTTTTTTTTTTTTTTTTTAGTGAAAATAGGATGATTCTACAGCCACAATTACGAAGTTGGTACTAAAAACTATAAAAAATTAATATCTCAAAAATAAATTGAGATACAGCCCTCAAACAAATTTCATTTCAAAGTAAATTTTTTCTCTATAGAACGGTATTAAAATTTTAAATGTGCGAAGTATAGAAATATAAAATTTGCAGTAGCGAAATTGCAAAGCCGACATTAAATTAGAAAGGGTTGCCATTCGCAAAATGATGTATGCGTTACGCACAGATACGTTTGACCTTTATTTTATAGATATATAAATCAAAACTAATTAATTTCATCCATAAATTAGTTTTCAAAAATAATTAAATTTCGATGTATTTTTCAAAAGATATACTGTTGAATATATATCACTTTGAAATTTGTTATGCTATCAGGAATAATATTTTGAATAACAAGATGCGGTTTTATTTAAATTTTTCATTTTAATAAGAAAAAAAATTCATTTTGGTTTTACAGAAGTAAAATTAAATATGTTTTACTAAAAAACTTTGTAAATCGTACAAATATTAAGGACATATTTTTTTTTTCTTTTATCATTAGTTTTAGCTCTATTTTTTTAGTCCGATAGTGAAAACTCAGAAATTAAAACTATTTATATTCCACGTGCTATTAAATTTTCATGAAATACTTATATTTTAAAATATTGCATTTTTACAAATATATAATGGGTTGCATATTAGCATGTTATAAAGTTTAATAAATGCCAGTGTAACGATATTTTCATCTTTCTAATGTTTTAAGATGCGGAAAATTTTAAATACGAAATTTTGGGATATTAATGAATTCAGAAACATTATTGATCTATCTAGAAAATTTGTCGCAAAAGTTACTATGTCAGATTTATTCAAATGAGGTTAGATAAGTTTTAAGTATTTTTCAGAAAAACATTTTAGTGAAATTAATAGATTACAAATATGGTGTTTAATAAAAATTCATCGCTATTCTTATGCTATTTTTTATAAACACCGTTTTGAATAATGTGCTGTACGGTAAGGCAGAAGCTTTCAATGACTTTTAAAATGCATATAATTTTGAATTTTTCAAAGAAAATCTTTTACCTTTTGCTTAATTATGTACCTTATACAATCATGTATCATATACAGAGGAAAGCTTCATTCTTTAAATATTTATGAGCATTGGGAAATCAATTAAAGGAAATATAAAATGTACCTCTAAAATGTATCCGGTCTTAAAATATTTTCCTTTCGCATCTATGTAATGTTAAATCTTGTTTGTAAAAACAAACGGAATGCTTCCAATGCAATGAAATATATATATATATATATATATATATATACATATGCTTATATATATGCTTATATATATCTTAATTTTATATATGTGTTAATTATGTTATATTATGTTATATATATATTTATGTGCTTATATATATTGTGAAGGTTTTTCTGTCTCATATTATCTTGTCTTCTCTCCTTTTAAAAAACTGAACAATTAAAATCAAAGCTTCAAAATTTTAACTGAAATTCCCTCCCTTAAATAAATACTTAGAGTTAATATTCTTGCATTTAAGGTTCTAAAGCAATACTTTGTTATTTCCCTTTTATAACTTTGTATGTGAAATTAATTCCTTTACAAACCCTCTTTCATATGATGAAAAACATCATCTTATTCCCACTTTTTGTTTTTGATTTTTATCACTTTGAGAAAGATCTGTTAATAATTCTTTTCTCGTCACAATAAAAGTTAATCAAAATTCAGTTTGTCTTAAATTTGCACATATTGCATTCTTTCCCATGTTAAAAAATGCAGCTGTGGTTTATAATACGTTTTTCTGTTAACATTCACATGAACTCAGCTAATCTTTAAAATCTCCCAGATGTCATGAATCATTTGGCATGTACCTCTTCCAACATTATCTGGAAACACACGTGCGTATGCAATCGACGCTCCTTAAAAACCACAGGACTTCAATATTATAGCAACCCTTGAATTCTCTGTTAATAAGCATGAGTCTAATTGATTCTGATAACCTTGACGCTAGTAAAAAAGCGCTGCACATGTTGCCTACGACACACCCATATGCTCTCTCTGTGACCGCATCTGCTCTCGAAGAAGAGCAGATAAAATTATGTAACGACACATCTATCCTGATCACCGATCATGTAAGACACGTAAAAGGGCGCTGTGCCCCTCTCCGTCTAATGCCTTGCCTTCGGGCAAGTGTAGTGTTCTCCTGTATTGCCAGTGTCTTAAGACTGTAACCCTTCATCGTTCACTAAAATAAATGCTATATTCTCTCTACAATATGTTGGAGCTTTTCTTCATCTTCTCTGCGCTCTCAATCTCTTTTCCTGGGTATTCGAACGATCTCTGCCATATGTATATATATATATATATATATATATATATATACATATATATAAGCACATAAATTCAATCAATATTACTCAGATATTTTACGAAGATTTCAATTTCATTTAACAATGAAATGTAAAAACTAGTTAATTTCAGCCGTTCCACATTACCTTAAGTTTTGGAAATGCATGTGAGAGATAAAAAAGCTAAAAAATCCAGAGATTATACACAATCAGAAATGGATGCTCAGATTTCGCAAAATATTCTTGTTTCTGACGACACATTTTCCTGGGAAATGTTCCGAGAAAATATTTCGTCCAATTGAAAAAATAATTTTTTTTCACTTGCTTGAGTTTCATCGAAATACCTTATTCAAAAAATGTAAAAAAAAACCCATCTATTGAACATTTTAAAAACTAATTTTAAAATCTATTGATTGAGAAAATTATAATTAAAGGGAGAATTATGTCATCTGTTACTTCAAGACGGATCGAACCTATGAGATCGGCTATGAAACACCGTCGTCTTTCCTGTCTTGAAATTATACCGTTGCGTGTATGTGATTTTACGTGCTGGTAAAGTGTTTTGTTGTATGTTTATATTTTTAGAGGTAAATTTTAACTTTGTCGATGATATTATAATTCCTCCAAGTTTTAATTATAAAGATTAATTTATTATGATGCTTTCTCTATGCTTAAAACATAACAAATTAGTGGATTAGGCTTAAATATTATTAAAGATAGACAGCTAATATTGCAGAAGTTTTGTTTAGTTAATAAATGGTAAAATAAATTCTGAATATATTGTTCTAAAAAATAAAGTTTTGAAGTGCATATTGATGATGACTTTATCAATGAAAGATGGCGATTAAGGTTTTGATACTTTAGCCTTTATAAAGGAGAATGGGTCGATTACTCATGTTTTTGATTTCATAATTACATGAATATATTTCTTAACAGTAACGCTTTTAGGATTTATAAATTGAATTGACAAAATTTTTTTTTTAACTTTTTTGCAAAACGCAGTATATTTATACTTTTCGTATTAAAACATAACGAAAACAAAGAAAAGTAAATAAATAAATAAAATAGATAAACATTCCTGAAAAGTTTAACATCTATAAAAAATAACTAATGCAGAAACAATGTCTACCCACATTTCCTGAAAAGTGCTAAAAAGTACTGTTCGTTTAAGATAAACTTTATCATGAATAACAGAGAAAAACGCATTTTTGTTTACTAAAATGAATGCTATTCATGAAGGTAAAGTTGAGTACTTTCAGCAAATAGCTACCGTAACTGTTTCGTTAAAATGCTTTATACCTGACTGTGAGTAAAGAAATATTCTCGTAACATGTTTCAGAGCATACGTTTTATTAACCATCACGTTATTTTCAGATACAGTAACAGACAAAAATTGCGAAAAAAAGCTCAGATTCCAAGCTAAAATCCAAGGTATAGAACATATCACGGACAAAATATTTAATGATCAAATCGGCCAAATATTGCAAATAATTTGGAAAAAAAAACCCGAAAAAAAAAATTTAATAAATACCTAATCAATTTAAAGTTTACATTACTTATGAGAAAATGGCATGTATTGATGTATCATTAAAAAGGAGCACCAGAGGCGAAAAAAATGGGTTTTAACAAGAAAAAAAATCGAAACTTCAATTCACAAGATATCAAATCAATTGTAAATTATTATAAATGCTATTGATATTATCAACAACTTTTATACTGACAAGTTTATAAAAGAAAGAGCTCTTATAGCAAAAATAAAATTAAAAAGAGATGGAGGCTAAAGAAAAAAATATCGTATTAACTTTACACTGATAAAATCAGCGCATACAGATAAATGAAATTAAACTGGTCGAAAGAAGTCGGATAAAATTGTTAAATCGGATTTTTCTCAATATTGATTTAGTTTTTGTTGGTGAAATTAGTGCTTGGTTCAAAATCTACATGTGCCTCTAAGCCGAGTCAGCAGGGATATGTATATGTAAATATATATATTATTTATAATAGCTGTAAACTAAAATGTACTTACCTCAGAATCGGAAGATGTAATTTTTGGTAATACAGATTTACTATGTTAAGGACTATTAATTATTTTTATGTGTAATGTTTTGGATAAAAAACCGTTATCGTTAGTAGCTTTTATAGCATATATATATATTTTAAGTATTCATCTATTTATCAACATATTTATCAATCTCATTTATCTATTTATCTATTTATCTAATACATAATTTATGTTTAATATTAATTGTTTCATGGTATGATAATTAATGGTTTATGTATATATGGGGTCTCATGTATCTACTATGGTACTGCATACTTCGATAATTCCTTTTAATTCATTTTTTTCGTGTTCTATTAATATATATTGCTTTACAATTACTGGTTATATATATGTTTATGTTTATGTTTATGTATATATATATATATATATATATATATATATATATATTACAAATTTAAAAAAATTTCGCCAAAACTAACCTTTATACTATCTTAATTTTCTTATAATAATATTCCGTACTTACTTCAAATTATTAAATTAAAATCTTGTTTCTAAATCTAATCTGTTAATCCTTATGCAGACGATATAAATTCTTAATTTGCCTTAAAAAACATTATTCCAGCATGCGTAAATTTAAAAAGATGGCCCTAAATTAAAAATATTCTTAATTAAAACTTTATTTCTTAATATTACAAATAAAACTGATTTCTTCTATGTTTTTATCAACCCTTTTTAAGAAAGCCTTATTAAATTTATTCCAAAACCATACCTTTCAAAAAATATCATTATTTTATTTTATCTATTTATTTATTTTTCCTACGTCAACCTTTGATGTTTGCATATTAATAAATTCATTTCTTTTCTTTTTCTCTTAAAATTAATCATTTATAAAAATCGTCTGCCTAAGATATTTAAAATTCTGAGTCAATTATAAATTGGTTAAATAATATTTTTTTAAAAATAAATTTATCGTTTGTGGAAAATAATCTCGTAGCTGGACAAGAATTCTGTTTACATAAAAAAAATGATGGTTTGAGGTTACAGAATGTTCCAGAACTTTCTTTTTAGTTTAAAAAGGTGGAAGTCTCGAGATGAAAAAGAAGATTTCTTGGGTTGCTTCTTCGATGAGGACGACTCGCTGAAATAATGATGGAATTTTTGCAAAAAGAGCTTTTCCTTCCTCATTATTACGAATTTAATAAATGAATTTACAGCAGCCCATGACTAATTATTGGAACTTCTACATTTATTTATTTATTTTTTTCCCCTCGCTTGCCATGACTGTGTGTTTCTTTTTAACCACTTTCTTTTTAACTTTTTTTAACTTTTTCTTTTTAACTTTTTTCATATATTTCTTAATTACTAGGAAACAAAGAAATTTAATAATAAATCATGAACTATATATATATATATATATATATATATATATATATATATGATAAACGTAATATTGAATTGGTACAATTTTCAAAATTATTATTATACATAAGAATTTGACTTTACGAAAATTAATTGATAAAATTATACTGATATTTCTTAATAAATAGGCAACATAGCAATTTATTAATAAATCATGAAATTTATATGTATATTTTTATATATATATTTATATATATACAAAAATATTCATATTTAATAATGTATTAATAACTCATTAAACATTTAGGTGCAAAACAAATGATTTGAATCTCGTTTTTTAGAACAAAATGAAATAAAAAAGATTGGCTTAAAGGTATGGAGTTAAAAAGAATATGTTAAAATATTATAAAAAGGAATGAAAAGTTCAATGTTAAAAGAATTTGGAAGTAATTAATTCGGTATTAATATTAAAACGATTCTATTTTCAAAATTATCATTGTATATAAGAATTTGACTTTTCGAAATTTATAATTATATTTCTTAATTACTAGGAAACAAAGAAATTTAATAATAAATCATGAACTATATATATATACAAAAAATATTCAAATTAAAATATAATAATTAAAAAGGATTTGAATCTTGATCCGAAATTTATTTTTCAGGATTACATGCGTAATACACAAGAACAACTTAAGCTCAGCAGAAGGCCATTCTGAATATATTCCAACTTTGCTTGGGTTTGACGCTTCCAAAATATATAAGCGGATAAAAAATGGAATGCTTTACTCAAACATGCCTCATCGACGGAATTTATCTTTTGTTTCTTTCGCATATGCTTTTGATTCGGTGTTCTACAAGGCAAATCTTTTAGTAAGATTTTCTAGAAAGCTTTAAATTTTACTTTTGCTACAAGCCGATTTTCTATTTCCCGTTGATTCAGATTTTGTCGCGTATTTTTTGCTTTAAATAATTGGAGACTTGTTTTTGCCGTGTACACTTCATAAACAACACAAGGCAATATTTGAACACTAATATTTTTTTCCTATAAAGTAAACTTGAAAAATTATAAAGGTATTTTACACGTTACAATTAGTTGCAGGCATTCTATCTCTATTTTATTGGGTAATTCGACCAATATAAATTGTGTTATGCTTAACTAATGCGTAATATTGCACCAATAATATTTGTTTTATTCACACTATTATATAAATTAAATTACTCCACCAAATTAATAGCAGTATGTTGCGACCGATTTTATAAAGGAACATTATAAACATTTTTTTGTATATATATGTTATTATTATTTTTAATTATCGTTTCACAGTTAATACAAATGACATGCGACAATGAGATATAAACAATAAAACCGTGTTGTATTAAAAATTTTACAATTGGAATAGTACAATTGTAATTCAATTTTATAAAACCGTGTACTGACCATGAAACGATTTGAATTTTATTTTTATTTTTATTATGATTATGGACCTTATTAGACAAATCCAAAACATGTCAATGTTTTTTTCTTTTTTTTGTAACATTTTTCTCAAACAATATAAAATTTTAATTAAAATCTTTATATAAAAGGTGAAATTCTTAAAATCCTGTGAGTTACATAATCTAATGCATTTAATAAACTTTTACTATGCTTCGTCATTAGAAATATTAGTATTTTACGTTTAAAAACTCATAAGTAAAAAATACAAATTATTTTTATAGTTTAATTTTATTTTCGAAATTTTTAGTCTTAGTTTTGTCTAAGTGATGTATTTAAAAAGAACATTGCAATTGAAATTTTATACATAGCTTCCTTAGGTAAAGTTTTTCTATATTTTTCAAAATGATTGATTCCCATCCCTGAAATGGAGATAGTAAGAACAATTACTTATACAGTGCTCAACAAAAGTTTAGACACTCGTGTTTTTTAACCTTTAAATAAAAAATACGAACACGTGAGTTTTATAAATGGCTATACTTATTTTCGAATATATTTTAAACAATGTAGAATAAAAATGATGGTTATAATATAAGATAATATTTAACCACGTCACCGTCTGCCTCGAGATAAGTCGGAGGCTTATGCACTCTTTTCCCATACCCGTCGCCGGTTAAGTGGTTAATTTAACTGTAAAATTTGCGTATTGCAAAAGTTTAGACACTTTTTTGATTTTTAGCCAACTGTTCATGGAAAAATGCAAATTTCCAAGTTATGATGTCACATGTCTGACGTATTTAAATTATACCTCAATATAGCATCACTTAGTAAAGATGCCACGAGCTAAAAATATTCAGTTAGATGAGGTAATTGAAGTAGGCAAGCTGAAATGGAAAGGGAAGAAAGACTGTTGCAGAAATTTCAGCAGCATTGAATCATCCAAAGTGGTCTGTTTAGGAAGTATAGTCTAAGAATGACTCCTTCAAAACATAACATAATCTGGAAGACCTTGTCTGATGACAAAATGAGATGACAAAAGGATCCAGAAACTGACATTTACACAATTAATGATTGCGAATCAAATTAAAAGTAAGCCAGGACTTTCTGTGTCGACGGACATGATTCGTAGATGAATTAAAGAAACAGGTAAATCAATTTACATGAAAAACATAAAACAATCAGCTTTAAAATCTCGCTATAAATTGGGATGATTACAATGAATTTGCAAACATACGTCATATGGACCCAAATGGTACACTGTAAAAAAAAATATATGTAAAGGTACTAAACATTTTCTAGGAAACTGGGATTCCAAGAACTTTTCATGTAACGATAACAGGAAAAATCCATGTAACCGATTCTAAAACTTGAGTTTTTGCTGTTACCGTTACAGGAAAAGTTCTTGGAATCCCAGTTTCCTAGATAAAGTGTAGTACCTTTACAGATTTTTTTTTTTTTTTTTTTTTTTTTTTTTTTTTTACAGTGTACGCTATGATATACAGTAAAGGGAAAAAAAGTGGTATTTGAATGGCCCAAACGGGTGGGCATACTTTTGCCACGACTTGCGTAAAGAGCCTGGGACTTTCTTAAATCGGCAACCAGAAGGTGACTTTTGAATGATTTGATCCTCACTTTGCTTTAATGCTCGAATATCTGTGGAGTTATTCATTGGTTGCCAAGCAACACAAAACTACGTATATACGTTGGGGATTAATTTTTAATCATTTGGGGAACTTTTAGTTGATCTAAAGTATGGATTTTAGCAAGATAATGCGTCTATTCATGTTGCTTACAAAAGAACTTCATATAACTCTGAAAATACTATTGATCTCAACTCGCCGGCGGGCGTGTAGTTCTGATCCGGACACAATCGAAAACCTTTGTAACATCATATGTCGTAATGTTTATGCAAATTTTTGCTATACTTTTCTTCTAATGAGCTTCGAGTTGCTTTTGAACATGTTTAATACAAAATAGACCCCCAAGTGACACAGCATTTAGTTTCTTCGATGAAAAGTCACATTCTTGCATTAACTGCAAACAATGTGGGTGCAACTCGATTTTAATTTGTAGTTATTTTTCTGTAAATATACAAATTGTCTATATTTTTGCCACAATGTTAATTTTATTTTTTGTCATTATATTTTATCTGAAAAGTAAAATTCAAAATTTATTGTTTGTGAATAAAGGATAAGTCACAAGTAATGCATGACAGATGAATTACAAACATTCCGTGCATCTTCTGAATATAGAAGCGTAATCGATCATTGTCTAAACTTTTGCTGAGCACTGTAGACTAAGGAATTCGATATGTTCTTAATAAACTATAACTGCTTATGTATGAATTACTTTTTAAAAATTTTTGCAAAACGATTTTATAAATCTAAAGGCACACATAGATATTGCAAAGAATGTTGCCAAATCTGATTAAAAAAAAACCACATATATATTATGAAATTTTGAGATCAAACGATACAATTTTTAATAGTGATTTTCTTTATTGATAAAATATCTATCGTTATAATAATCAAAAACGACTATTTAATATGATATTTAACATTGATATTTAATATGAAATAATAAGTGAATGAATGAATGAAATAATAAATGATGAATAATAATAATGAAATAATAAGTGATTAAAAATATAGGAGCTATGCAAATTAATATCGTTTGGATTTTCATGTAAAATCGTTCATTTGCATTATGTGTATGGAACGTAAGAAAAAAAAAATTATAAGCAAAAAATAGCTCTAAATATATTGCATCTTTGCATGAGTTTGACAATTTCCAAAATATGTGAGGGGATGAAAAATGGTATACATTACTTAAACATGCTTCATCCACGCAATTTATCTTTTGTTTCTTTCGCGTAAGATTTTGATTCTGTGTAGTTTCGGAGCAAATCCTTTAGTAAGATTTTGCAGAAAGTTTTAAGTTTTACTTTTATTACAAGATGATTTTCTCTCTCTTGTTACACGACATTTTGTTGCATTTTTTTTACTTTAAGTAATTTGTAATTTATTTTTGTTATATGCACTTTATAAATAACACAAAGCAATATTTGAATATTTAAGTTCAATTGTGTTTTTATACAATTCTAAATAATAAACTGAAAAAAAAAAAGAAATTTTACTCCCTAAAGTTAGTTGCAGGTATGGTACCTCAATTTTATTCAGATATTTAACTGATATAAATGGTGTTAGACCACACGTATGTGTAATATTACACGAATTATCTCCCGTTCAATTACACCATTACATTAGTAATTTTTTGCATAAACGTAGAGGCAACATATTGCAATCAACTTTATTATGAAACTTTATATATATTTATATATACAGATATATTTATTGTTTTTTTATGATTTCAGTTGTACTATGCTCAGACATTGGAATTTCAGTGTTTTATTTTTAAAAAATTATGCATATAAAACAATTTATCTTTTTTTCGTTTATTTAATATCAATTTTTAAAAATTGCATTGCTTAAAAATACAATTGAAATTTTATATGAAACAATATAATTTTTTAAATATTTTTTCAAGATAAATGATAGAAATGGAGATAAAAACAAATACTTATAGATGTAGGAAATCTATATACTCGCCATAAGATTTAACTGTTTATGTATGAATTGTTTATCTAAACATTTTTGCCAGAAACGATAATCTAAATTTAAAGGCACATATAATAACAGTATACACATTGTAAACAGTATTGCCAAATCTGACTTAATATATATATACATGTATAAATATGTATAAATTGAGACATTTCGAGATCAAAAGATACAATTTTTAATACCAATTCTTCTTTACTTTATTGATTACATATCTATCAGTATAATAACTAAGATTTATCAGTATAAGACTATTCAATAAGATATTTAACATTGATATTTAATAAAAAAAATATTGATTCATTACAAATTTAGAAATCACACACATTAAAAAACATTTAAACTTCCCCCAAATTGCATTTACTTGCATATTACGTTAGGGCACAAGAGAAAATTTTTATCTGACAAAACACCTCTCTGAATATATTATATTTTGCATAGCTTTGACGCTTCGGAAATATATAATCGGATGAAAAATAGTATGCATTACTCAAACACGCTTCATTGATGTAATTTGTCTTTTGTTTCTAATGCGTAGGATTTTGACTCGGTATTTTTCGGGGCAAATCCTTTAGTAAGATTTTACGCAATCATTTAAATTTTATTTTTCCTACCAGCTGATTTACTATTTCTTGTTGTATCAGATTTTTTTACATTATTTTCTTCTTTAAGTAATTTTAAATTTATTTTTGTCGCATACACTTTATAAACAATATAAAGCAATATTAGAACATTTAAGATTATAATGAATTTTATCGCTTTCCTGTTATGTAAAAGGAATTTTGCTCCATACAGTAAGTCGCAGGTATCTATCTCGATTTTATAAAATAATTTAACTAGAATAAATGGTGATAGGCTACATCAATGTGTAATATTACACCAAATATATCCGTTTTCTTTACACTACAAGGCAAAATAAATTACTCGGTAAAATTTTAGTAACATGCTGCAATCAATTTCATAAAACAACGTTATATGCATTTTTCTAATTTACAGATATCTTATATTTTTTTATGATTTCAGTTGCATTATCCTTAATCATTAGAAATTTAGTGTTTTACTTTTAAATACTCCTACATAAAAAATACTCCCTCTGTCCCAAATTAGTTGCGACATTTGAATACTTTTGTACTGATTATTGATATTTATGACTTTATGATTTTGTTTCAACATTTTTCAGAGAGCTATACTATCAATCAACAATATTCACGTACTTAACATTCCCTCCATAATTCCATAAATAAGTAATTAATTAATTAAAAAAATCCCGGTTCACACGATCTTAGGCCACGCCCCATTCAGATTCTTTTAACAGTAATCACATAAAACTGTCTTCAATCTAATCAATTGAGAATTTATTTAAGAACATTTCATTCACACTATTACCTCTTTTTTCTTTTTTAGTATAAATTTAAAATTTTAGTATAATTTTACTGGTGTCCACTAAACTGCATCAGAAATTATTTATGACTCCACCTACTTGAAATGTAGCAACTAATTTGGGACAAACTTTTCAACCTAAATGTCGCAACTAATTTGGGACAGAGGGAGTACAAGATTTGTTTACTGTTTAGTTTAGTTTTGATTTTTTTTTAGTCTTTATTTAAAAAAATAATTATTTACCAAATTTAAAAAGAACATCAGAAGCGAAATTTTATGCAATTCTATAAAACATTTATATATTTTTCCAATATAAATTACTGCTATTCCTGAAATGGAGTTAAAGATAAATATTTACATACGCAGGAATTCCACGCAGGAATATTACACCATAGATGTCGCCAAAAATCTTGCTACATGAGACTTAATTTATGCATATATATATATATATATGTGACTTAATTTTTGCATATATATATATATATATATATATATATATATATATATATTAAGAAATTTCGAGATCAAACGAAAAGATTTTTGACAGTAATTTTCTTTTATTTTGTTGATAAAATATCTATTGGTTTAATAACCAAAATGGGCTATTAAATATGACATTTAATATAGATATAGAATGATGAATTATTAAAAGGCTTTAAAAATTTAGGAGACATAGAAAATAACAAGCATTTTGATCTTTCCCATAATCCATTCAGTAGCATTATGTGTACGATACATGGGAAAATTTTATCTGATCGAAACATCGCTGTGAATACACTACACGTTTGCAAATATTTGACGGTTTTCGAAATATGAAAGCTGATAAAATATATATATATGCATTGCAAAACACGCTTTATCGACTCAATTTATCTTTTGTTTCTAAGATGTTGCGTAGGTTTCTAATTCTGTGTTTTTCGAGACAAATCCTTAAGATTTTGCAGAAAGTTTTACATTTTATCTTTGCTGCAAGCTGATTTTCTATTTTTCGCTGTGTAAGATTTTGTTAATTTTTTTTTCTTTAAATAATTTAAGATTTATTTTTGTCGTGTACACTTCATAAAAACACAAAGCAATATTTGAAAATTCAAGATGATATTGAATTTGAATGCTTTTCTATAAAGTTAAATAGGAAAAATAGAAAAAGGAATTTCACTCCATACAAATTGTCGCAGGCATTTTATCTCTATTTTGTTGAGTAATTTAACCGACATAAATCGCGCAAGGTTTAACTCGTGTAATATTACACCGATTATATCCACTTTATTTACACCGTTATCTATATATTTAAAACACCTGGCTGTTTTTTTAGTCATCACCCCTGAGCTTTCTACTGGCCCGATTTTGATAATTGTTTTTTTTTAAATGAAAGCTGTTCATGTGTAGATGTGCCCATTCTGACTAATTTTTTATTTATTTCCATTTTTATATTTTATTTTTAATTTTAAAAGCTTTTTCGTGACATTTCTTCAAAACAATGGCAACAGGTTAAGCTTTTCTCACTTTTCTCACTTCAAATTTATTTTGCTTTATTACTTTCCACCAATCAGAAGCTTGATCTCATCGGTGAATGTGTCGTCGTATTTCAAAGGAAAAAAATAATGGTTTTCGTAAAATTTAACCCCAATAAAATGATTGTATATAATTATTCACTAATCGCGGTCCAATACACAGATTATTTACTGAGTAATGTTATTAAATATTATATAAATAAATTAACGGAAAAAAAACTTGAATGAAATATAATATTTAAAGAAAATTTTTTTCGATGGAGAAAATGCCATTCAGAAACCAGATAAATTTGTTCCATGAATACAATATATATTGTTACAGCTGTGTCAGTGATGATGTCATATTCACTGACTTTTATTACTGCATCTAAATGAACAGAACTTCTTCTATTTACTTAAAGGTCCTTGGTATGCAGAAATAAAAATATTTCTATAAATTGCACCATTTTCATTTAATTATAATAAATATTTTATAAAACTAAAGTATTTTTAAATAACTGCGTAAATAACGCTGTTATTTCGGAAAAGATGAGTGCTTCTGAAGGTGTAAATGATGTCATATTAGAAAAAAGATGAATAAAACCTGTGATATGCCTGTATTACGATATTTCTATTTTACATAATATCAAAAATTAACTAAAATCATTCCGTTATATTAAATTATTATTTAAAATAAAAATAAATAAAACGTTTTCTACATATCAATAACAAACTCAATATTTTTATTCTTTTTAATAACAAAGATTTCGTTTTTCTTTTCGTCGTCATGACAATAAAATAATTTTGACAAGTTCATGGAGGCTACAAATCAATAAATAAATTAAATTTATTGCAAGTGCTGTAAATGTGTAGTGGGTTGGTTCAGCCATGCAGAGTAGAAATTCTCTGTTTCTATTATAATTATGTAATGTTTTGTTGACATTATAATTATGAGGTGGAACCTTCGAAATTCAACGAAAGAAAATTTTAAAGAAAAAACTGTTTCATTCATTTATAATAAATCTACAAAATTAGTTACAGCAAAAACACGTCTTATATTGGCCAGTCTAACTCTCAAACAAATATTATTTTAAGCTAAAATTAACAAATTAAATAAAACTCAATTATTCAAATTATTAAATGAAATAAAATTGAAATTCACTGGATTTTATAACAGGCGATATTTTAAAAATAGTATACGCATTTTAATTTCTATTTTTTTTTTTTTTTTTTTTTTTTTTTAATTTTAAGAGAAAATGGAGTGATTCGGTTGCCCCAATTACAAAATTGGTACTAAAATTATATAAAAAAATTATATCTCAAAAATAAATTGAGATGCTACATTGAAACAAATTGCATTTAAAAATACATTTTATTCTCTATACGATGGTATAAAATTTTAAAATGTACGATGTTTAGAAGTGTAAAAATTGCAAAGCCGAAATTGTACAGGAAAGTGTTGCAGATTTTAATTTCTATTTTTTTTTCTTTTTTCAATTTTAAGCGAAAATAGAATAATTTTGATGCCACAATTGCAAAATTGCTATTAAAAAACTATAAAAAAATTAATATTTCAAAAATAAATTAAGATACATCTTTCAAACGAATTGCATTTAAAAGCACATTTTTTTTCTATACGACCGGTGTAAAAATTTAAAAAGTACGATGTTTAAAAGTGTAAAATTTGCATTACCGAAAATTGCAAAACCAAAATTGCATGGAAAAATGTTGCGCATTTTAATTTCTATTTTTTTTTTCTTAAGAAAATGGAATGATTTTGTTGCCACAATTACAAAATTGGTACTAAAAACTATAAAATAATTAATATCTCAAAAATAAACTGAGATACAGCTTTCAAACAAATTGCATAAAATTTAAAATATTTAAATTAAAAAAAAATATGCCATTATTAGCAGAGGAATCTGAATTTTTTCTTAAAATAGGTAATGGAGAAAATTTTTGCATGAATGAAGACTTCCCTGGGGACTCGAATAAAGTACGTTTACCACAGTCTATTATATCAGAAAATGACATCGTATCGAAAATTTTTGGAAAAGGATTTTCAGCTTCAGATAGTATCACTAAATTTGCTAAAGTTTTAATTCTAGCTCCAAAAAAAACGAACATTGCAATGAAAATAACCATAAAGTTATAAACCTTATACCTGGCACATCCAGAACATACATGAGCATAAATTATTTAATAACTGAAAATGAAAAAGAAATCCTCCAATATCCAACAGAATTTTTAAATAGCTTAGAATTAAGTGGATTGCCTCCATACATTCTCACATTAAAAATCGGAGCAATTGTAATATTACTATGAAATTTAAGTCCTTACGAAAGCCTTTTAAATGGGACCAGGTTAATTGTACGAAACATGTCCAGGATAATTGTTTGGATCTAGCAGTTATTACTGCCAACAGAGTTGGAGAAAGAGTTTTGATTCCTAGAATCAATTTAATGCCATCAGATACAACTCTTCCCTTTTCATTTAGAAGACACCAATTTCCAATTCGTGTTGCGCTTTGTATGACAATTAATAAAGCACAATAGCAAACAATGGATTCTGTTAGTATTTATTTACCTGAGCCAATATTTAGCCACGGCCAGTTATATGTCGCGACTTTTCGAGTACGTTCATTTAAAAATTTAAAAGTGCAAACAGTTCTAAAAAGCAACGCAACAACTAATGTGGCATATAAGGAAATACTTTAACTCGAAAAGAAAAGAAAAACCTATCATTAAACCAATATGAAAACTGATTTCGTACTTATTATAGATAACACTGAATAAAATTCATATTTTCTTCTAAGGTACACTTTTCCTTTATTTCATTCATTTCTATTATACATAAGCTTTAAATGTAACATTTTTATCTAATATACATTATTTTCCGTCGAATTTCGACGGGTGCAGCTAGTTTAAATTAAATTACGCCATACAATTAATAGCAGAATGTTGCGATCTATTTTGTATAGCAACATTACACACATTTTTACAGTACAGATATCTTATTAATTTTTATTTTATGATTTCGGTTGTACTATTCTTAGTCATTAAGATTTTTAGTGTTTTAAAAACTTTTAAAAACACATAAATAAAGAATACAAGTTTATTTTATTGCTTAATTTTATTTACGATTTTTCTAGTCTTATTTTTTTTTAAATGTACCAAATTTAAAAAAGAACTTTACAATGGAAATTTTTCACAAAACTTTTCAATATAGTTTTATTTTTATTTTTCCAAGGTAAATAACGGGTATGGAGTTAAAAATAAATGCTTGAGAACAAACAATAAAATTTTTAATATTAATTTGCTTTTACTTTATTGATAAAATGTCTATCGGTATAACAACAAAAAATGAATATTCAAAATGATATTTAATAATGAAATAATAGGTTATTAAAAATTTAGGAGTTATACAAATTTAAAAGCATTTGGATTATTATCCAAAATCCTTCCATTTATTATTGCATTGTGTGTATGGCACATGAGAAAATATTATTCGGAACAAAATACAGCTCTGAATATAATAAATCTTTGCTTAAGCTTGACGATTTCCGAAATATATAAGCGGATGAAAAATGATATACATTAGTAAGATGTTGCTGACTGTTTTAAACTTTATATTTGCTGCAAGCTGATTTTTTATTTATAGTTGTATCAGATTTTTTCGCGTTATTTTTCTATAAATAAATTAAGATTTGTTTTTCACGTGTGCTATAAAAATTACTGAGAAAAATTTGAACATTCTAATGCTTTTATATAAAGTAAACTGGAAAAAATAAAAGGAATTTTAAACTATACAATTGGTTGCAGGCTTTTTATCTCTCTTTGATTGAGTAATTTAACTAATATAAATGTTGTTAGGATACTCTAATGTGTAATATTACACCAATTATATACGTTTCATAAATGCCATTACATAAATTAAATTACCCAAAAAATTAATAGCAGTATGTTGCGATCAATTTTATAGCAACGTTATATACGTTTTTTGCAGTATACATGTCTTATTAATATATTATAATTTCGATTGCACCATGCTTAGTCATTAGAAATTTTAGTGTTGTACTTTTAAAAACTCCTACAAAAATACAAGTTTTGTTTATTGTTTAATTTTATTTTCAAATTTTTTTAGTCTTAGTTTTTTTTAAAAGATCCCTATTAAAAAGAACAATCAATTGAAATTTTGTATAAAATTTTTCCACATAATTTTTTTTTATATTTTTTCAAGATAAATGACTGCCATTCCTGAAATGGACACAAAAAGAAATAATTATCGACACAAGAAATCGATATTTCCGTAGATATAACTGGTTATATATGAATTGCCTATCTTAATTTTTTCCCAAATGATTTTCTAAATCTACACAATTAACACTATAGATGTCACAAACATCTCACTCAATATATATCTATATATAATATATATATTATGAAATTTCTAGATTAAAGGATAAAATTTTTAATAGTAATTCCCTTTTATTTTATTGATAAAATATCTATCGGTATCGTAACAAAAAATTACTATTTAATATAACATTTAATATTGATATATAATGAGGAATTATTAAGTCTTTAAAAATGTGGGTGTCATAGAAATGAGAAAATACTTGGATCTTCACTAAAAATCCTTTCACTAGCAATATGTGTACGACACATGAGAAAGTTTTATTCTGAACAAAATACCGCTCTGAATATATTACATTTTTGCATTAGTTTGACGGTTTCCGAAATATATAAGAGGATACAAATTGTATACTTCACCAAACATGCTCAATCGACGCAATTTGTCTCTTGTTTCTGTTATGCGTAAGATTGTGACTCTCTATTTTAAAAGCACATCATTTAGTAAGATATAACACAAACATATATACTTTTTTGCTACAAGCTGATTTTTTTTCTTCGTTGTATCAGATTTTGTAACTTTTCTTATGTTTTAAATAACTGAAGATTTTTGTTTGTCCCGTATAATTTATAAACAACACAAAGTAATACTTGAGCATTTAAAATTATGTTGAATTTTAACGCTTTTCTGATAAAGTAAATTGGAAAAAATAAAAATAAATTATACTCCATAACATTAACCGCAGGTATGTAACCTCTATTTTAAGGAGATATTTAACTGATATAAATGGTGTTAGGCTACAATAATGTATTATATTACACCAATTGTATTCCTTTGAATTACACCTTTACATAAAGCAAATTACTCCATAAAATTAGAGTACCATATTGCGATCAATTTTATAAAGCAACGTTTTATAATCTTTTATATACATTTATGCACACAAATGTACTTATTATGTTTTATTATTATAATATGGGTTGCACTATGGTGCTTTACTTTTTAAAAACCATACATAAACAAGTTGGAAAGTGCACGTGAAGCTTAGCAAAAGAGGTGCGTTTGTACGATAACGAAGTTTTAAAAATATGAATCTCATAGATCAATCTCATAAAACTGTAAATATTTAATTACAATTAAAATGCTGAACAAATAATGTTCTCCCTATACCATTATGTTATGAATACTTTTGTGTGGCCTTGTAAATCAATAACAAATGTTCTTTTCACCACAGATTATCCAAAACGTATATAATAATATGTACTTTAGCGATGCATATCAATATTATTATGTTCGAATGGGTGTAGCATAATTAAAATGCATTTGAAACATTTTTCTCATTGACCATAATGTAACGGAATACTTTTGATTGTCCCTGTAATTAAACTATGCATCCAATTTAGATAAAATTTGACCTAACTCGACCAAATTATATTTTATTTATGCATTTTAAATTTCAAACGATTAAAACGCATTTGAAACTTTTTTCCCTATTGAAAGTAATGTAAAGGAATACTTTTGATTGTCCCTGTGATTTTTTGCTGTTAACTTTTGATTGATCTATGCATCCGATTTTGACTCGACAAAATTATGTAATAATTATATATTTTAAATTTCAAACGATTCGGTTGGGTAGTTTTTGCAATGTTATAAGCGGACGAACAGACAGACGGACAGACGGACGGACTGAACGACAACTATAGCTGCTACGTATTTACATAATTACGAACGCACCTATGCGTTCGTAAAATGCATGTTATTAAATGCATGTTAGCAAATTATGTGTTCATGCAATTTATGTTTTTTTTTTTTTTTTTGATTATTTCATTTTTTATTTATTTTTAAAATAATAATAATAATAACATGCCGTATTTCAAAAGGATATTATTATTGAAATTTTATAAAAAAAAACTTTTCTATATAGATTTTTCTATATTTTTCCAAGATAAATGACTCTCATTCCTGAAATGGCAATAAAAACAAATACTTATGGACGCAGTAATTCCATATGTTCGCAGTTAAATATAACTGCTTACGTTTATATTTTTTATCTTTTTTTTCCACTTACGATTTTCTAAGTATAAAGGCACACATATTCCTACTATATATCTCGCAAACAATGTTGCCAAATCTTACTTTAAAAAAGATATATGTATATATATATATATATATATATATATATATATATATATATATACATATATAATATGAAATTTCAAGATAAAACGATAAAACTTTTCACAGTAAAAATTTTAGTTAAATTTAATTAAAATTTAATTTTTGAGCAAAAAGCAGTATTTTACAAAAAGTATTAAATTTATTTTTTGCTACTGAGAAATTTTCTTTTTGTCGTCGTATCAGATTTTGTCATACTTTTTTTAAATTAAATATATGAGATGCATTTTCGGTGAACATTTTAAAGAAACACAAAGAAATATTTGAATATTTATATGTATATTGAATTTTAATGCTGTTCTAAATAATAAATTGTAAAATACAAAAAGGAATTTTACCCCCAAAACTTGGTGGCAGGTATGTTGCCTCTATTTCATTGAGTAATATAACCGATATAAATGGTGTTACACTACACTAATGTGTATTAGTATAAAAATAATATCAGTTTAATTTACACCGTTATATAAATTTAGTTACGCCATAAAACTGGAAGCAACATTATGCCATCAGCTTTTTAAACCAACTTTATATAACATTTCTTAAGAGGATATATATATATATATGTATATATAGTTTGGTTTCAGTTGCACTATGCTCAGTAGCTAAATGTTCAGTGTTTTACTTTTAAAAACTTATACAAAAAATCACTTTTTTTTCGATTATTTTTGTATATATATATACATGTATATAGCCTTATATTAACAAGAATTCAATGTGTTCATAAAGAGATATAACAGTTTATGTATGCACTGCTTATCTTAAACTTTTTGGACAAACGATTTACAAAATCAAAAGACACGAATATTACACCTTTACAGATCGCACTATTGTGAAATCCGTCTTAAAAAATAATATAGTATGAAATTTCGATACTAAACTATAAAAATTTTAATGCTCATTTTCTTTTACTTTTTTTTTTGATGAAAAATATAGCAGTATAGTAACCAAAAATATTTATTAAATTTAATATTTAATATTGTATTAAATTAATGAATTAGTAACTGATTAAATGTTTAGGAGTCATACAAATTAAAAAAGCATTTGGATATTCACCGTAAATCCGTTTTCCTGCATTATGTGTATGATACATGAGAATTTTTTTTATCTCAGCAAGACACCGTTCTCATTAAATTACATCTTTGCATAGATTTAAAGGTTTCCGCAATATATAACCGTATAAAAAGTAGTATACATTAATCAAATATGTTTCATCGACGCAATTTCTGTTTTGTTTTTAAGCGTAATATTTTGAATCTGTTTTCAGGCCGAAGTCTTTCGTTAGATTTTACAGAAAGTCTTAAATTTTCTTTTTGCTATAATCTTATTTTCTGTTCCTCCTCGTATGAGATTTAGCTACACTTTTTTAAAATAACAATTTCAGATGCATTTTTTATCACTTTTTATTTCTTTTTTGAATATCAGTTTTTCTACAATATATATATGTATATTAGGGCGGAGCGTAAAAAACTTTTTTTCGAAATTCTTTTCTCCTTAGCGCGGAAAAGTTGTCTAGTGGTATCTGTAATATACTCAAAAAATTTCAAAACAATCAATAATTATCTTCCGGTTCCACTTTTCGGTCGAAATATGCAATTTTAGCCAAAAGTGTTGAAATTTTTCACATTTCAGTAATATTTTTTATTTTCAATTTTTTCTTCGCCATAGTGCGGAAAGACTGAAAGAGTACATAAAAAACACATGTCCAAAAAATTTGAGAAATTAAAAAATATCTTCTAGTTCCACTTTGGGTTCTAAATGTGGGAAATTTGTCAAAAATTGTACACATTTTCACATTTTAGTCATTTTTTATTTTTCGATTTCCTATTGCCGCTGGCATGGGAATATTTGAAGAATATGCAAGAAACATAAGTAAAAAACTTAAGAATAATAAATAAATATCGTCTGTCTTCCTTTTCGGGGTCTAAAATTGCCTAAGTAGCCAAAAAGTATGTAACTTTTCATATTTCAGAGTTTTTTTTCTTATTATTTTTCTCTTATTGCTGGAGCAGAAAGTATGGAAAATCATATGAGAAGCATAGCAGAAGAGGTTATTGGTGACACTTGCCCTATATAATCGCAGCCAGGTTCTTCTATAAGTGTCAAGTATTCTTTAAGCACGTTGTTATTGATGGATCGTTCCCTCAATATTCCACGGAATAAAAGTTTGATCTTTTCGACGGTAAAAATACAATCCTTTCAAGGTATTGGTGGATATGAATCTCTAATCCTAGACTTGGCATTTCATGCGATATTTATTTATTTCTCCTCTTGTATTATGCCTGTCTATAACATTGGGCATGTCGTCACGTGTCACAACTCGCAAGTGCCCCTCCCTGTTACTGATACTGCAACTTGGTCGGACACTCCTATTGTGTCTCAAGTTCTGGCTAGGGCAGGACGGCGGGTTGTTCGTGATATCTTATAGTATTTATGTTCGAATGCAATGACAGTAGAGGTTGATCACTAAGATGGTGACCCAGTTGTTCATCAACAAGACTAAAAGATTTAAATAACTCTAAGTCTTCGATGAAGCAGTAGTGATTGTTTTTTCTCTTTTATACCATTTCCTGAAACTTTCTTATTCTTTTTCGAGCTTGCTCATTCAATTACCAAGTTTCCCTATTCTGGACCGTGTTTCCGAATGTATCAATTGGGTTAATCGACAATTTCTTTGAAGTTATTTTATCCTTAAGAAACTGTCTTCCAATTCTGGATTTTTTATATCAATGGGCATTTACATCGTTCTAGAGATGTACTCTTGTAAGAAAAATCTCAAATAGACGTTTTTTTCCCTTCCAATAAGAAAATTTTCAATTTTGACTTCTGTTTGACGTTTGTTCTTTAGTTTCTTTTGTTCAAACTTCTTTATTCTCTTGTATTTATCATTATATGAACCAATCATTTGGAATATTCTTAGCCTAGAAATCGTTGGAACTGGGGAGCCTGCAAAATTGCTTCAATCATTTCAGTTCATAATCCGCTATCACTCAAAAGGTGGGTCCAATTTTTAATTATATTTCGATTCATTTCTCACCAACAAAAAAAGCACATAATAGTACACATATGTTCATAAGTTGGTAGAACGCCAGTCCTTAATTCTGTAGGATCCCAAAAAGTGGGATGAGACAAATCCTGTGTATACTGCGCCTTAATTGTGATATTTCTGTCTAATATTTTCCATGCATACTATTACTTCAACACAAGATAAAAAATAAAAATTTTGTAAACACTTTTAGATGTATTATTTAAAAAAAAAAAAAAAAAAAAAAAAAAAACATAGAAACTAAAATGGAATATCCTCATTACGAACCTATCATGAGTAGAGCAGTAAACCAACAGTAATACTACAGTAAACGAAAAGAAAGCTGAACTTATTAGAGGAATTTCCCTCAGATCGCTTTTAATTCGATTGTTCTATGATTTTTGAGTACATTAATGCCATGAATTTGCCAGTTTAAGTAATAAAAGTCAAATCAGAAGATAGTTATCTATTATTTTAAATTTTTACACTTATGTTTGTCATATGATTTTCTGAATTTTCTGCGCCAACGAGAAGAGAAAATTGATAAGAAAAACAAATCTCTGAAATGTGAAAAGTTACATACTTTTTGGCTACTTTGACATTTTTATACCCCGAAAAGGAAGACGGAAAGATATTTATTTGTTATTCTAAAATTTTTTACTTATGTTTCTTGCATATTCTTTAAACATTTCCATGCCAGCAGGAATAGAAAATCGAAAAATAAAAAAATGACTAAAATGTGAAAATTTGTGTAATTTTCGAAACATTTCCCATATTTAGAACCCAAAATGGAACCAGAAGATATTTTTTAATTGCTCTAATATTTTGGGCTTGTATTCCTTATGTACTCTTTCAGTTTTTCCGCACTATGGCGAAGAAAAAATTGAAAATAAAAAATATTACTGAAATGTGAAAAATTACAACATTTTTGGCTAAAATTGCATGTTTCGATCCAAAAGTGGAACCGGAAGATATTTATTGATTGTTTTGAAATTTTGTGAGTATATTACTGATACCACTAGACAACTTTTCCGCACTAGGGAGAAAAGAATTTCGAAAAAAAGTTTTTTACGCTCCGGCCTAATGTATATATATATATATATATATATATTTGAAAACAGATTTTAGTGACAGAATAGTTTTAAAAAAATCTAGCCATTTCTAACAATATTTTAATGCAATACTTACATTTTACAACGTTGTTTTTTATATTTTTGAGTATTGACGATTTTTTTTTTAATTTATGCATTTATTTTACGTTTTTTTTTTTTTTTTTTTTTTTGTCACTACGAAAAAAAACTGCAACAGAATAAAAGTAAAGATAGAAGAATATAGAAATTGATAAATCTGAAGAGCCACTGGTTCAATTTTCTCACATTTTATTTTCTTTATGGACAACGATTGACAAAATTTTTGAAATTAAATCAAATGTAAATAAAATAAATTCGAATTGTTTCAGTGGTGTTATTTACTCTTTAGCCTGGTCCTTCTAATGGACTTTTTTTAACGATGGCACATCAAAATACTTTTATGTTAAAAAAGATTCTCTAATTTTAAATAGATGAAACATTATTTTTTTACTTCAAAATATTATGTATTTCTTACCCTTCAAAGTATTATATATTTCTTTTAGCAATTAACATGTACTTTATAGTATGACTTATACTTAATTAGACGTTGATTTAATTAAATTAATTATATTATTTTAAAATTTTCAATTAAATTAGACATTCTTACATTGAATCTTTTTTATTTTTGTAAAATTAAGATTAAATCTGGTACTAGTTCACCTGTCAGACATTTTTCCGCAAGTAACATTTTATAACTCATTTACCTTAGCAAAAACAATGTTGAAATTCCATATATCGGATAATAAATGTTACGCTACCATCTTACAAAGTAATCTAGTAATAAACTACATTTTTTTAAATGTATAGTTTTTACGAGCGAAGTTTAAATTTCCTAAAAATATCAGCGAAAAAATATTTTGTATTTGATAAGATTGTTATGGCTCCATTAATATTTGCATTATGCAAGCTGTATTGCATTTTTAATTCCAGAATTTTCTGTCATAATGTTAAATTTTAAAAATTTATAAAAATTTTATCATATTTTGTACTTAATTTAAAATATCACTAATTGATGACCTTATTAAAAGATTTAACATAAAGTGTTTAACGAAATTTGTAGAACTGGCCTCTATAGATTATTTAAATAGATAGGAAGAAATGTAAACTATTACCTTATACCTATTTAAATAATCTATAGAGGCCAGTTCTGCAAATTTCGTCAAACACTTCATGTTAAATTTTATACCTGTATACTTTAATGCCATTTTTTAATAAATGATCTTTAAATACAGGGTGATTATAATTAAAGTCCGAGATTCAAAACGCTCTAAAGAGCGAACCACTCGTTAGAATGGCGTCAAAATTTAACAGCGTATTATTGAAGAAGGGGGAAAGAACTTTAACCAAAAAAAGTTCAAAATTTTAGCGACAGATGGCGCTGTAAGCGTCATAATTTCGACTACAAAGGACAAATCGTAAAACAACGGCTAAGGCGTAAGTTACACGATATAAACAAACTGTATTGTTCAGTGTGCATGACTGTACGCGTGTGATACTGTTAGTTACGTAAGCCCGTCCACCACGGCAAGGTCGTACCACATCGGATGGGAAAAATCGGTATTTTCGAATTTCTGCATCATTTCCACCAGACCTCTGATATTCATTGGTCCAGCGCCTTTTTTCATACCCTTGAAAGTCCTGAACTTCTGCAGAGCCACTGGTGCAGAATCACCGTTCTTCTAATAAAACTTTACAAGCACAGCACGATCCTTCATTGAGACACTCATGGCCAACGTCTGAGAAGGAAATGAGGAAACGCCGTTTACCCAACGCTTTTATAACACCTGAAATTGTCGTGCGCATGCCAGGTATTTTAATTTACATATACTGACGCTTACAGCGCCATCTGTCACTCAAATTTGGAACTTTTTATGGTTCATGGTCTTTCCCCTTTCTTCAATAATACGCTGTTAAATTTTGACGCCATTCTAACGAGTGGTTCGCTTTTTAGAGCGTTTTGAAACTCGGACTTTAATTATAATTACCCTGTATTTTAAAAATAACTTATTATTTGTTTTAATACATTAATATATTTCATAATTTTTCTCTTAATATATATTATTATTATTTCATTTGCTAATCTTAAAGTCTCTATTTTCGTTGTTAACTGTAAGTCCTTTTTACAGCATACGAAAAACAATTTGTAATATAACTTTGCTTATGTGGATAAAAAGCAATTATTATTCTTTTTTGTAATAAAATTGCATAATTTTGCTACATTAAAACTCTAAGAATTTTACTTATACTTTTTAATTTATACTTTTCATATCTTAATATTTATGTCTTGCCTTTTTATGTCTAATCCTGTTGGATATGGTTAATTGGTTAATGTTTTTTCAAAGCACAGATCCCTATTTCTCTTTCAGAAATCAACCGTAATTTGCATATGATATCGAAATATTATACTTTATTTCAAGTTTAATGTCCCTTTTTTTACATTCCTTTTGTAAGTTTTCTTTTTGAATTTATATATTTTACCTAGTGAATTTTGGATAATAGGTTTAATGGTATAATCAATGATTTAATATTTTCTGGTCTTTTTTCATTTTGCTAAACATTTTAAATACGAAATTTGACTATATATGTCAAATATTTTTATTTCCCAGTATTTATATTCTTTCCTGTACATATTGATTCTTGTAACTAATTTTAAATATTAAGATCTTATTTATAATTTGTTTTATAAATATTTTGATCTTGTTTTAAATCTTCGTTTATAATTATTTCATTTTTATTCCAAATTTCAAATTCATTATATTTCATTCATTTCGTAAAACTATTTATAATTTATATTTAATATGGATGCTGATTTGTAATATTTTATAATAGTTATATATATAACAGTTGTATACTGAAATAAAAGAAAATAGATTAGTAGAGGAAATTATTCCACCTTTCTCAGGCAATTTCTACAGGAAAAAGAAGCAAGAGAAAGAATATCTGCTGCTTTCCCTTGAGAAAATGTGTTATTTGAAACACTGCAAGATGGTATTTTCGCAGCTGTCTATCTCAAAGTTCATTTTAAACATATATTCATGTATATATTCTTCTGGATAACCTTATACTTTCTAAAACATTGAGTACAAAATTTATGTATAAAATTCCGTTTCTATATTTTTTTAACTATATATTACTTTATTTAACTTAATGTACTTTTTTTCCCCAAAAGCAGGTAAAACCAAAATTTTTCATGATTTCTGGATTCTATTTCCAGACAGATTTTGAAGATTCAATGAATATATTACTATAAAATATAAGAAAAAAATTAAAATGTCCATAAATTTATAGATGATGATACGTCTCATTGCATATATTTATGACATGTTATTTACGTATGTTTTTATGCATGTATATATTTATATAGATAAGTCATCATCCCTGAAATGTACAATTAAAAAATTATCATTAATTCAGTATTGATCAAAATTTCAGTCGTTTAATATTGCAACAGAATATTTACCGATATTTCTTAAATATCTGGATTTCATGTAATTAAATAAAATTTTTAGCGTACATGATGTCCGTTTCCATATTTGTCATAAATTCTTTTTAACACACTAAATAATAAATTAAGATAAATGATCTATCTAAATAAAATTATTTTTAATCAATATTATATGTCATTCTGTTTAATTGTAATATTATATAATTTTCTATTTTTTCTCTCTTTTTATTTCTTTCTGTACTTTTTTCTATGTTTTATTTCAGAGGAAGAAATTTTAATATGATCCTTATATTAAGATTATAGTTATTACAAAAAAAATCATTAATGCATACAGGGTTTGCATCATATTGCTATACATGAGCGCTTTTTTTTTTGTTTTTGATGTATTTTTATCATGTAATTTGAAAAATATTTATTAGCTGTTACATTTTAATAACGGCGAAATGTACGATTGAATATTTCATAACATTTTCTGTTGCATGTTTCATATATTTTCAAAAAGGTCATAAACCATAATTTATTAGATAGTGTATATACTATTAAGTTTTTCATTTATATACTACATATAATCTAGATTAATTTAATGGATTATTGAAATGAAACATACTTAAATAATATTTAATTGACATTGTTTTTCCGAAGGATTTCGAAGGTTTATTTTTGATCCAAACATACTTAATTCAATATGAGTTCATCGATTTATTCCTTTTTGAGCATTTCATTTTTTCCAGTGTGACAGTCAAATTAAGTTTTATTAAAAATGTGCCTAGTATGTAACAATTATTATACTCTTTTATTCTAGAAATTAAAAAAAAAATCATTATTTTGGAATTACAAAATATTCCTGCAATTAAGTTTAAGTATATGAGATACCGGAACAAGAAATTTAATAAGACTGCCCCCAATAGACGTATCTTCATTTAAAGTTGCTTTCTTTAAAGACCTTTTGCGTACTGAGTGGTTAAGGGAGTTCAGAACAAATTTTAAAATTATTTATTTATTCATTGGAATTTTTAAAATTATTTGTGATTGTTAACTAAGTTATTTGTTATTAAACCACGTCATAAAACTCCTGATTAGCTTTTTAAAAATATTATAATAAAATTATTAAAAAAGAGGGGTAGTTATAAGTCGTTGTAACTCGAAATATTATTTGTAGAATTTGTTTATTTTTTCATTTAAATAAACAAAAATAAAGAAGCTTTCCTTTTGTTTCAGCATTTTCAAAAATAATAATTTAAAAAAAAATTAAATGTATTTAAAGTGAAAATTAGGAAAAAAATTTCGTAGTTATACAAAAACAATATTTAAAGAAATAAATAATAATCAAAATTAAAATAAAAGAAGTGAAAAAAAAAACATGTTTCAAAATTTAACCGTTCATCCTTAACAGATCTTTAATTATAACAATTTAAATAGATGGAATAATCAATATGGAGAAAAACGCATTTTCAAACATAGTTATTTCTATAACAATCATTGAATGAAAGCTATACTTTGTAAACAAACCAAGATGAAAAAATTAACATTTCCTTTTCCAAAAAATAAAAACATAATTTAAACGCAATTTTTTATGCAGTTAAAAAACAAGGTTATTTTTAACGCAATATTTTTTCTAGAAGATTTTAGGTTTTACGTTGTTTATTTTTTTCCCTTTAAGACGTTCGATATGCGCGTAATTGAGTTCCAATTCACATAAATCCAAAATACCACAAAACACGGATTTTTTTTTCAGAAATAATTTCTCATATAAAGGAAAAAAGTACAGTAATGTTTTCAATTCTTATATATGTACCGGTAGCAGTGCTGTAAGAAACAATTCTGTGAATTACAGAAATTCTATAATTTCTATAAATAATTTCTATAAATGTAATTCGGCATTAAATAACTAACAAGTGTTACCTTTCTATTTCAATTCAAAAATACATACTTTTTAAGACATTCAAAAAATTAATTCTCAGAATCAACATAACTTCCTGGTAAAATAATGAGAAACCTTCATACATTTTAGAAGATGAGATGAGATCTTCAAATCACGCAAACTATTCAACCCCAGCTTTACGTTCTTTTACATCTCTAGCATAGAGAAATTCATAAACAAGTAATGACATTATTTTTAAAAGTCCAGGGGTCATTTGTGAAAACTCCAAACAATTCTTGAGTGAACGATTTATATTGATCTCGGGAGGATCAAGCATTCTTTACATCTTCTTATTAATGAATTCTGGAATAATTAAACCTTTACGGGATTTGAGCATCCTGAAAATTCCATTAACAAGGCTATCAAGTAATAAAATTGCTGTCGAAATATTTAGTGAGGCGGCAAATTTATTTAAATAAACATCGGGAATAAATGGATTTGTGATTTTTTTTTTCATCTTGGAAGATAAAAATTAATGACTTCCCGGAAATTTCATTCTTCCTAAAATAGCTCAGGCATGGCAAATAATATAAGATTTTTATTTCATCAATTATAATATGGATCATTAAAATATGTAAAGTAATTTAATTTAAAGGTGTTTTATTTTGATAATTGAAAACCAATCACTGGATAGTCTAAAAAATCGTAAGAATTAAATGCATTCAATTTAAATTAATATTTTTTAGTTACTTAGTATCAAGATTTTGAAAAGTGAGAGAAGTGTGCTATTAAAGTGATATATTGGAACTATGGGATTTCCATTATAGAGAGATTTGGTGTAATAATGTAGCATTACTTAAAAATTTATTAAAAAAAAGAAGGTTATTGTGATAAAACTTGTGCGACAATGTTCTTTTCGTAAATGCCAATGCAAAAATCTTAAAGAAATTTTGTATAATAAGGCATCCGGTCTTAACAGATTGTTTCATGCCTTAAAATTATCAAATAGCGTGCAACTGACAAGCGCTAACTTTAGGAATTTATTCAGAACTATTTATTTTTTAGTACATTCACAAAATGAATCCTCAAAATCAATAAATTTTTTTCTTAAAATAATGAGAAACCTCTATAAAATTCAAAAGATGGGATGAGATCTCAATTCATCTAAACTATGCAGCCTCAGCTTTACATCTTATGCATACATAATTTCATAAACAAGTCATGGCATTATTTTTAAAAGTCCCAGGAATTATTTTTGAAAATTCCAAACAATTCTTGAGTGAACAAGATATATTAATATCGGTAGGAACAGACATTCTTTACATCTTCTTAATAATGAATTCTGGAATTATTAAATCTTCACGGGCTTCGAACATCCTGAAAATTCCATTTACAAGACGATCTGGTGATAAAAATGATGTCGAAATATTTAGTGAGATGGCAAATTTATTTCAATGAACTGCAGGAATAAATTGAATTCCGATATTTTTTTCCATCTTGGAAGATAAAAATTAATGACCTCTCAGAAAATTCATTCTTTCTGAACTAGCTCAGGCATAGCAAAGAAATGAGAAGATTTTTGTTTCATCAATTTAAAAATGGATCATTAAAATATGTAAAGATATGTAAAGTAATTTAATTTAAAAGTGTTTTATTTTGACAATTAAAATGCAATCACTGAATTGTCTATAAAAATCGTTAGAATTAAATGCATTCTATTTTAATTAAAAATGTTTCAGTTACTTAGTACCAAGATTTTGAGAAGTGAGAGAAGCGAACTCTTAAAGTACTGTATTAGAACTGTTGTGATTTAAATTATAAAGAGATTTGGTGTAATAATTTCGCATTACTTAAAACTTATTTCAAAATATGAAGAAGGTCATTTTGCCGAAATGTGATGACACACAAAATGCGTCAATGTTCTTCTCCTTAAATCCCAATGCAATAATATTAAGTAAATGTTGTATAATGAGACATCCAATCTTAACTATTTTTGCAGACCTTAAAACTGACAAATACCCAATTTAAATTTGTTATTTCCAATTTGTTATGTTACGTAAGTTATGGTGCTAACTCGATTTTTCTACTGAAGGCATAGATGGCAGAGTGTAACATTAGCTTTAAATAGAAACTATAAATGAAATTGATAGAATAGGAAACACAATAGCATGTTTGTCCACTACAGAAATTCAAACGTTTTTATTTTTTAACACATTCAGCAAATACATCATCAAAATCAAGATAATACTTTTATAAAAGAATGATGAACCTTCATAAAATTCAGGAGATGGGATGAGATCATCAATTCATGAAAACTTATTCAGCCTCAGCTTTACGTTCCTTTGCATATCATACATAGAGAATTTCATAAACAAGTAATGGCATTATTTTTAAAAGACCCAGGAGTTATTTTTGAAAACTGCGATCAATTCTTGAGCGAACGATTCATATTGATTGCGGGAGGAACAGGCATTTTTACATCTTCTTAATAATGAATGCTGGAATAATTAAATCTTCACGGGCTTCGAACATCCTAAAAATTCCATTAACTTGACGATTTAGTGATAAAAATGTTGTCGAAATATTTAGGGAGACGGCAAATTTATTTAAATGAACTTTGGGAATAAATTGAATTCTGATTTTTTTCCATCTTGGAAGATAAAAATTAATGACCTCTCAGAAAATTCATTCTTTCTAAAATGGCTCAGGCATTCCAAAGAAATGAAGATTTTGGTTTCATCAATTTAAATATGGATCATTAAATTATTTAAAGTACTTTAATTCAAAAGTGTTTTATTTTGATAATTAAAAAGTAATCACTGAATTGTCTATAAAATCCGTAAGAATTAAATGCATTTAATTTAAATGGATAATGTTTTAGTTACTTAGTATCATGATTTTGAGAAGTGATAGAAGTGGTACTCTTAAAGTAATGTATTTGAATTATGTGATTTCCATTATTTCATTATACAGAGATGTATTAATGTAGCATTACTTAAAAACTTATTTCAAAAAATGAAGAAGGTCATTATGGGAAAATGTGATGACACCAAAATGCGACAATATTATTTTCCTTAAAAATTAATCCAAAAAATCTTAAATAAATGTTGTATAGATAGGCAATATTAGTAGTAAAGTAATAAAAGTAATTAAATACTCACGGGTTCGGAACATCCTGACAATTCCATTAACAAGACGATCTACGGATAAAAATGCTGTCGAAATATTTAGTGAGATGGCAAATTTATTTAAATGAACTTCTGGAATAAATTGAATTCGGATATTTTTTCATCTTTCAAGATAGAAATTAATGACCTCTCAGAAAATTCATTCTTTCAAAAATAGTTCAGGCATGGCAAAGAAGAGAAGATTTTTGCTTCATCAATTGAAATATGGATCATTAAACTATTTAAAGTAATTTAATTTAAAAATGTTTTATTTTGATAATTAAAATGCGATCACTGAATTGTCTATAAAAATCGTTTGAATTAAATGAATTCTATTTTATTAAAACATTTTTTTTAATTACTTAGTGCCAAGATTTTGAGAAGTGAGAGAAGTGTACAATTAAATTGATGTATTTGAACTATGTGACTTCCATTATACAGATATTTGGTATAATCTTGTGGCATTACTTAAAAACGCATCTCAAAAAATGAAGAAGGTCATTGTGGAAAACAGTGATGACCCCAAAATGTGACAATGTTGTTTACCTTAAATATCAGTACAAGAATCTTAAATAAATGTTGCATAATGAAGCATTCGATCATAACCCTTTGTTTCATGCCTTAGAAATTTCAAAGACTTGCAATTGACACATGTTACCATTTTTGTTTAAATTCAGAATACTTTTTACGACATTCGTAAAATAAATTCTAAGAATCAATATACCTACTTGGTAAAATAATGAGAAATCTTCATAAAATTCAGAAGATGGGATGAGACCATCAAATCACGCAAAATATTGATTCCCAGCTTTACGTTCTTTTACATCTCCTACATATAGAAATTCCTAAACAAGTAATGGCATTGTTTGTAAAAGGTCCAGGAGTCATTTTTGAAAACTCAAAACAATTCTTAGGCAAAAAAGATATATTGATCTCGGGAGGAACAGAAATTCTTTACATCTTCTTAATAATGAATACTGGACTAATTAAATCTTCAGGGGCTCCGAACATCCTGAAAATTCCATTAACAAGACGATCCAGTGATAAAAATGCTGTCGAAAAATTTAGTGAGAGAGAAAATTTATTTAAATGAACTTCAGGAATAAATTGAATTCTGATTTTATTTTTCATCTTTGAAGATAAAAATTAATGACGTCTCAGAAAATTTATTCTTTCTAAAATAGCTCAAGCATGGGAAGAAGAGAAGATTTTTGTTTCATCAATTTAAATATGGATCATTAAAATATTTAAGGTAATTTAATTTAAAAGTGTTTTATTTTGATTATTAAAATGCAATCACAGAATTGTCTGTAAAAATCGCAAGAATTAAATTGATTCAATTTAAATTAATAATATTCTAGTTACTTAATATCACAATTTTGAGAAGTGAGAGAAGTGTATTCTTATAGTAAAGCATTTGACCTATGTGATTTCTATTATTCTATTATACAGAGGTTTTATTTAATAATGTAGCATTACTTAAAAACATATTTCAAAAAATGAAGAAGGTCATTTAAAAATTTTAATTACTGCAACTGTCAAATGTTACCTTTTGGGTTTTATTCAGAAATATTTACTTTTATACGACATTCACAAAATAAATCCTCAGAATCAATAATTTCTTTTTTAAAATAATGAGAAACCTTCATAAAATACAGAAGATGTCATTAGATCATAAATTTACGCCTACCTATTCAGCCGCAGCTTTACGTACTTTGCATCTTAGGCATAGAGAAATTCATAAACAAGCAATGAATTTACTTTTTAAAAGGTCCAGGAGTCAGTTTCGTTAACTTCAAACCATTTTTGAACAAACGAGCTGTATAGATCTCGGGAGGAACAGGCGTTTTTTTACATTTTCTTAATAATGAATACTGGAATAGTTAAATCTTCACAGGCTTCGAACATCCTGAAAATCCCATTAACAAGACGATATAGTGATAAAAATGTTTTCAAAACATTTAGGAAAACGGCAAATTTACATTAAAAAACTTCGGAAAATTCATTCTTTCTAATGTAGGTTGTCATGGCTAAGAAATGAAGTTTTTGTTTCATCAATTTAAATATGGATCATTAAAATAGTTAAAATAAGTTAATTTAACAGAGTTTTATTTTAATCACTAAATTGCCTATAAAAATCATCAGAATTAGACATAATCTATTTTAATTTAAAATGTTTTAGTTACATGGTATCAAAAGTTTGAGAAGTGAGATAAGTGTACTTTTAAGGTAATGTATTTAAAGTATGTGATTTACATTGTACAGATATTTGGTGTAATAACGTAGCATTACCTAAAACTTATACCAAAATGTGCCGAAATGCTGTGACACCAAAAATGCGTCAATGTTCTTTTCGTTAAATCTCAATGCAATAATCTTAAATAAATGTTGTATTATAAGACATCCAATATTAAGTCTTAGTTGCAGACCTTAAAAGTGGCAAATACCCAATTTAAATTTGTTATTTTCAATTTGTTGTATTACTTAAGTTAGGGTGCTAACTCGATTTTTGTACTGAAGGCATAGATGACGCAGTGTAGTATAAGCTTTAAATAGAATCAATAAATAAAATTCATAGAATAGGAAACAATATAGCATATTTGTCCAACATAGAAATTTAGAAATTTTTACTTTTTTCGACATTCAGAAAATACATCATCAAAATCAATATAATACTTTTATAAAATAATGATAAACCTTCATAAAATTCAAAAAATGGGATAAGATCATTAATCTACGAAAACTTTTTCGGCCTCAGACGTTCCTTTACATCTCATACTTAGAGAATTTCATAAATAAGTAATGGCATTATTTTTAAAAGGCCTAGGAGTCATTCTTGAAAACTCCGAACAATTCTTGATCGAAAGATTTATATTGATCGCGGGAGGAACAGGCATTCTTTACATCTTCTTAATAATAAATGCTGGAATAATTAAATCTTCACGGGCTTCGAACATCCTGAAAATTCCATTAACAAGTCGCTCTAGCGATAAAAAAGCTGTCGAAATATTTAGGGAGACAGCAAATTTATTTAAATAATGAACTTCGAAAATAAATTTAATTCTGTTTTTTTTTTTTTTTTTTGGAAGTTAAAAATTAATGACCTCTCAGAAAATTCATTCTTTCTTAAATAGCTCAGGCATTGCAAAGAATTGAAGATTTTTGTTTTATCAGTTTAAATATGGATCATTAAAATATTTAAAGTAATTTAAATTAAAAGTGTTTTATTTCGATAATTCAAGCAATCACTGAATTGTCTATAATAATCGTTAAAATTAAGTAAAATCTATTTTAATTAAAAATGTTTTAGTTACTTAATATGAAGATTTAAAAAAGTGTTAGAAGCGAACTATTAAAGTAGTGTATTTGAGGTATGTGATTTACATTTTAAAGAGATTAGGCTTACTAATGCAATCTTTCTTAAAAATTTAATTTAAAAAAATGAAGAAGGTCATTTATCGAAATGTGATGACCCCAAAATGCGACAGTTTTCTCTTTCTTAAATCTTGATGCAAAAATCTTAAATAAATGTTGTATATTAGATAATCTTAATTCCATGTTGTGTAGCTAAAACTGGCTAATGCACAACTTTAAATTGCTATTTTCTATAATTCTATTATATAAAACATGTATTAATTAATTTGTATTTTTATTTGGCAAATTACGATTTTGATAAAAATCAATACATCTGCACTGTAAAAAAAAATTCTAGAGGTTACTAAAAATTCTTTAGTAAATTTGTATTCCACAGATTTTTTTAGTAACCATTACAAACGTTTTTTTTGCAAGTGAAGCAAGCATTTCTTTTGTAAACTGAACAAAAGATTTTTTTGTATAACTAACTTAAAAATTTTTAGTATGAGCCACCAAGAAACTTTTAGTAATAGCTCCAAAATTATTTTTAATAACCTTTACGTGCGCACGAAGGACAGCAGCTTCCTTCGAGCTGCATCCAAACTTCTGAAGTGATAGATTTTCGGCAAAACCACAATAGATGGCAGCACCAAAACATTGCTACCTGCTCTGAAGGATTTTTATAATCCCTTTTTTAACGAGTACTTACACTACATACATTCGGGACGTATTTGGCGGCGTCCAGAATCGAACCCGGGACCTTTTAGCCTGGAGTCCGTTACTATAACCACTATGCTATCAAGGCCACACCAAGAGAGTTTTAGTATTAACTATTAAAAATGTAAAACTATTAACTCTTATCCATTGCTAACTTTTTTCTAGTAATTCTTACAGATTTTCTAGTAATCGACTAAGATTACTAAAAATTTTTTAGTAATTACAAGGATCACTAAAGTTTTTTTAGTAGATCGACCTTTTTTTTTTACAGGTTGTGTGATTCCCTTTTTATTATTATAAGTTTCTTATGTATAATTCATAAGATTATAATTCAATTTAACTATAGTGCCAATGAAAATAATCTCTAACTAATGTGTTAGCGATCTCGCTGATAACTTCTTTTTTTAAATTTTCACAGTTTAATTTGTAATTTTCGCCTTAATACAAGTTGCTATAAATATCTGGATTCCTAGTGCTAGATTTCCTATTGGAAATTTTTGAATGTGTGAAATTGCAATATAATTAATATACAAAACATTTCATTATAAACCATATCCATTGCGTTAATTTCTCAGTATTGGAATACTCGCTTTGCAAAATCGTTAGAAATACTGAAATGGATTGAATTTAATTAGAAATAATCCTGTATAATAAATTTAATTCCGAAAAATTACTCCATGAAGAAACATATCTTGTAATTATCTTTTCATGAAGAGGTTTCTCATATGGTTTTCAGTTGTCATGTGAGAATTTCTATTATTTCACTAAATGATTAAAAAAATTTTTAGATGAATTTGCATGTTTTAAACACATTCTCACATTTATTGATTTTGACGCTTCAGTAAGTTTTCAACTGAAATTCGACAGTAATGATCTAAATGCGACAATGGTATGCTGTGGGGATAAACTACTGGCAGAGACTCCATTGCTGCAAAATAAATTAGTTTTGATCTAAAAGTATGGTATTCAGTTATTTTCGCTAAATAAAGTACATATTTCATTAATAAAAGGCGAATTTTACATTAAACGAGATAAAACTATAAGGAACGATAAAATGCTGAAAAATTTGGAAAATATTCGCACATCTTTAGACAAAGGTATTTTTTTCTGTTTAAAATGAATGATAAAGAAATAATAGAATAATAGAAGAAAACTATAATACTGAGAAAGAATAATTGTACTTTAAGTTTACATCAGATAAATAAGGTTAAAAAAATACTACTTTAGAGTATCATGTATCGCAGAATACAGAAAGTAATTTGAAAAAAACGAAAACATTCTTTATGAATGGGTAATGATTAAAAGATTTTCTTACCAAATAAGATTCAAACACCAGCATTTGAAAATTATTTATTGTAGAGGGAGTACTTTGTACCCAGATATCTCTAGTTTTATTATTGCATTCAGCTGTTAGTTATTTTGAGTTATCTGACTGCCAGAGCAATTGAGATAACAAGACGCTTAGAAAAATGGTCTGGTTTGGAGGTGTGAAACACATTTTTTTCTTATGGACAAAGACCGTGTCCTGGCATATTGATTGATAGTGTAAATTCCGCTGTATAACAATGACACTCCCCATGTTACTCATCAAAATGAGCAATTTTGTATCTTCGTATTATTATATATTTTTTTCCGAGTATGGTGGTTGAGATAATTGTCATTTATTCTGTGCACATTTGATATGCATTTTTCTTTATCAACGTCTTAAATTCCCTCTACTTACATATTTTCTGAGTATTTTTAAGAAGAGTTAAATAACTAGTGTTTTAAGAGCTAATAAAGTTAGCTCATAATTTCGAAACTAGCCGTAAATATCGATTAAAACCGTGATTAGCAGTGCAATAAATGACAATAATCAATGTTAAGAACAATATTACTGGATCAATGTACAGGGTGATTCTAAATTGTTTTTATATAAAAAGAAGGATGATAGCGCACATCAAGATATACAATATTAAACAGCAAACCAAGAGTTCCAAACATTTTCTAAAGGACATAGCCGCCATTAAATTTTAGGGTCCTAAATTTCAAATAAACATAAAAAATGAAAGAATTGGTCGACTAATTTGCGGTTTTCACTAAAACTATTCTTTATGTCAGTATATTCTTAAAAATAAAATAAAGATAAATTTCTAAGATAAATTTCTAGGATAAATTTTAAAAATATCCGATAGGGAGGTCGTTAGACATTTTTCTTTAAATCTTTGAGAAAAATCTCTTCAGAGAGTGATATAAAAATAGTTGAAGAAAACAATCTCAATAGCGGAGATGCGATTAAAACTTACCTGGTTGATAATGTTCAACCTTTGTTCAGATAGTTACCTACATAAATTTTGTAAGTATGTGGAAATGTGACTAGCAAGTTTGCCAGTCACATTTAATTAAGTGCTTTTGTACTTTCTTCTTATCACTGAGGAATAATTTTTCGTTAACCTTTGTAACCGTATTTTTATCCACCCTGATATGTACACTACATAAAAAATAATAGAAAATTGTTTCTAAAAAAGTTAAATCAATTTTTACAAAATTTGTATGCTAATCACTTAACTAATTTGCCCATACGCCGTTCGGGCAAGACGGATTTGCTTAATTATTAATTTAATTTTTTTTTTTGACACCACTAATTCTTTTAAATGGAATAGCATACTATTTAAAGGTAGAAATGTTTAGAATAAATATTACGACTATTTTAGCTTTAAAAAGTAGTATAAGCCCATATTTTCAATTACCAGTTAAGGGGTTAATAGCTCGTAAAAAATTTATAAAAATGACTGAAGAATGTTTGTATCTTTTACATAAAATCATTTACCAATAATACAGACCATCATGTATCACTGGCAGAAGACATCATGCATTAATGATACAAAGCATCATGTACAACATAATACATAATCCGGTTAATGAATTAAATAATATTTTTCAGAAATTGTAAAAGTATAAAAGCCACGAATTCTGTTTTTTTAGCCTTAACCTACTCAAAAATTAAATAAAAGTCGTTAAATTAAACAAATATGTTCCATTTTAGCATTTTAGCAGCGGGTACATAACTTTTTTGTAAAATGAAATACATAACAAAACACCTGAATATTAACAGCACGAAAAATACAGATCAAACATGAAAACATAAATAAATGATATATACGTTTTACGAAGCTCATATTTTGATCAATATGAGGCATACATGATACAAACTTCTAGATTTACAAAAAATAAATGAATAAATAAAAATGCAAAGTTTTATTATAAAGGAAATATTGAAGTTACGGATTTTATACCCAGTAAAAGATATTGATGGGAACTTTTAAAAATTTTGAAGAACGTTCGAGAATATCTTTTGAAAATGAAAGGGATTTACGTACATTAAACAAAATGTGTCTTGAACAAAATATATTTTATGAAGAAATATTTCTGGGATCAGGAAAGCTATATTTCATTTTTCTGAAAATCTTTTTGTGGAAGTATCTTAAAAGACGGTTTTAGAAAATCAAGCAAAATTTTCGTCACTGGAAAATTTTGAACCCATAAAAGAAAGTCCATTTTTATTTTTCAGCATGAAATATATATATATATATATACAGGGTGTTTCACAAAGGACCCCTAACTTTAAAAATCTATAACTCAGAAACGGTATAGATAGAAACATGAAACCAGTGGTGTGTTTATTAAAAAAAAATCGTAAAAATCTTATATATAAATCAGAAAATTTAGTTAAAAATACGCTCATAGATGGCGCTGAGAGCGTTAAGAGCTTCTAAAGAGATTTAAGAAGCATTCAACGACCGGCCATAGAAGTCCATCTCCTTATACTTCAGTCTCCTTCAATTCTCGGTGACGCGATCATCGTCCCAGAACAGGCTCTATGTCTATCTGTCTTCTTTATTTAAGAAGATGTTTTGGATAAAGGGGCCTCAGTGGCCGAGTGGTCAAAGCACCACACCGATAATCGCCTTCGAGTGTAGGAGGCTGGGGGTTCGAATCCCACTGGCTCCATTGCATGCATTCTTTGGGTGGAACTCCCGGTTGTCTAGCTCTTGTGTTGTAAAATTTCCTTGTGCTATCTAGTCTCTGTAATATTGACGATGATTTATAAGCAAGCATAAAGAAGACGCACAGATATAGTGCCTGTTCTAGGACGATGATCGCGTAGCCGAGGTTTGAATGAGACTAAGGCATATGGAGTGGAACTTCGAAGGCTGGTCATTCAATGCTTCTAAACTCTCTTTAGAAGGCGAAATTTTTTTTTCCGAGCACCTTCGTCGTTCCAAGCCCAAGCTCGCACTCTAATTGGTTGTTGCTCTCGGCACAGTTTTCATGTAACTTGGCGATAATCATACTTGACGTAGCGATAGATGCTTCCGTCGAGTTTGATTTCCTTCCGAACCGAGTACGAAGTAACTTTTCTCTTGCAGCATTGGATTGAATGAAACGTGTCTTACTGAAAACTGTACTCTTTAAAAGTTTTTACACACAAGAGCACAAGACCACGAGGATAAGAATGAAGGAAGAATAAGAATGAGTAGGTTAGGTTTTAGGTTTACTCGTTCACTTACGAACGAAGTATTTTTCGCCAAGTTACGTGAACACAGTGACGAGAGCAGCAATCAATCAAAATGCGAGCTTGGGCTTGGAACGACGAAAGTGCTCGGAAAAAAAATTACGCCTTTAGAAGGTCTTAACCCTCTCAACGCCATCTATGAGAGCTATTTTTAGCTAAATTTTCTGATTCATGTATAAGATTCTTACGATTTTTTTAATAAACACACCACTGGTTTCATGTTTCTATCTATCTTCGTTTCCGAGTTACAGATTTTTAAAGTTAGGGGTCCTTTGTGAAACACCCTGTATATATATATATACACATACATATATATATATATATATATATATATATATATATATATATATATATACATATACAATAACTTATCAATGGGAATGTATTTATTCAATGGTCAATTGATGTATTTTTAAGGGATAATATTTATTAAAAAAATCCGCATGGATGTTAAATAAATACTTAAAACTATTTATACCTTTACTAACGTTTCTTGCAAAATACTGGGATGCATTAAAAGTTACGTTACATTACATACAACATTACTTTAAATGTTAATTTTATTAAGTATGTTTTGTCAAATAAAGCAGAAAAACGAAAAATAATCTGAAGTACAGATATAAAAAAAAATCTGAAGTATTATAAATGACAATGAACAATGCAATTCACAGAAGGTCTCGAAATCACCGATGAAGTAAATAAACAACACGCTTAAAAACTATAGATGCTTCTTATCTATGAAATTTTATTATAATCATGAATAAAAATATTCGATAACCACTTCTAAATCACCCAGTATTTCAAAAGCATTCCTTAATAATGAAAATGTTTTATTTGAAAAATGGATTTCGATCTTAAATTCATTTTAGTATGGCTATAATTAACGCTGTGAAATAATCTTTAAACTTCTTCTGAATTTTTAAAATAATATTTAACATAAACTCTAATCGATAATCTAAAAATATCAAAGGCTTTAATGAATAAAAAAAATGTTATCTACAATATGCACTTTTTTAAAAGACAAGTGGGAATTTCATCAGGACTGCTTATAACCTTAGTTACTGGAGAGATTTGACGAAACTTTAGAATATTTCATGGCAATTTTTTTTATATATTGCAGTTTCAGAATATTATGTATGGTATAATTATATTGTATATTGCTTTATGTTTCTTTAGAAAATCTTATCAAGTCGTCAAGGAAATGAGCTAGTCAATAACTAATATTCGTCGAACATATTAGAAACTTGACTAGTCAAATGATGTGCATATTTTTTCAACAATGCGCAAGAACATTCCAAGAAAAAGCCGACTTTGCTTTCATATAGAAGGTAAATTTCACCAATAAATATCAATTGATTCAATATTTTTGTTGTTGTTGTTTGTGAGAAACCGATCAGCGTAGTGGGAGGAGCCCGCTAGTTATTTCTAAAGTACTGTAGTTTTTACACAACATACTTAAATAATCACTTAATTTGAATCAAATTATTGTGTCATTTCAATTTCGGTTTTTTAAACAAATAAATAAATGTCAAAAATTTTTGATATTTCAATGAAATTTCATTGATTCCATTTATAATCCGTACTAAAAGCCTGTTAAATTTATAATTGAATAACTGACGCATACAGTGACAGGAAAAAAAGTCTCCTCACTTATAGAAATAATATGAAATTTGTGATAATTGATCCTTATTGATACATTTAGTGCACATTATTAAATCTACACTGAATAAATCACAATACATTCATTAGTAACGTTTATTTTTATTTCTGCAGTTATTACAGTTAATATTAACAGTTCATCACATTTCAAAAAAGTATCGAACGTGACTGGTCTTTCTCGGTCTTTTAAACCATTTTTTCCTGTAAATAATCTTTCATGTGGTAAATCGGACTTGACTTTTTTAGGACGTAGAATTTTTTTCCTGATGCATGTAAATCTAAGGCTTTGCGAGTTTCAGGAACATTTTGTTCTAGTAAAATCAAAACACGAAATTGTTGAACAATTGCAAACTTTTTACAACGATTTTGATCACCAGAATATTTTCTTTTTGTACAGAAAATAATTTTTAAAAACTATTTAACCACTTTTTTTATTTGAAAAATTGAAAAGTTTGAATTTTAAACCACTATCAGAACCAGAAAAAAAGGAAGAAATCTAAATGATGTTATGCTCTAAGAGCCACTACTCCACATAACCAACGCGTGATAGAAAACTCCTGCCGGATACTTCTATTTAAAAATGGAAGAACTAATATAAAACATTCCAAGAATGAGATTGTGGCTGAAATGTCATTTTTTGCCGAAACAATATTAAAAAATGATAAAACTATTACTGAAAAATCATAATTTTAGAAAACTATAATATTAGAAAACTATTAACAATTGCTTTACACATTATTCTAAAAATCTTCTTTTGTTTTTACAATTCAATCAAAGAAAAACCAATCTAGAACCTTAGAAAACAAACATATTTATTTGTTTTATTAAAAATTTATTTAAATTATATAGGCTTCCCATCAGGATATTTCAAGGGTTTGAATTCTAGAATTTTCAAAAAGTAATATAATATTCATTAATATAATAATCAAAAATTAATATAATGGCAATATCTGAACTAAGATTTCATTAGATTAAATGCTGTAATATTACATTACGATAATACAGATACTCTTCCCCTGAAATGTAAAAATTCTATTAAAAAAAACTTATTTACTATATACAGTTTTAGATGACATAAACTTGTAGAGGAAAATCTTCAACAGATATATATTTATATATTTTTATAAATTTTCACTTTGTGTTTAAAAACTAACAAATATAAATTATTTTAGTTTATTTTATTGATTTAAATACGTTATTTTTAAAAGTATTTCAGTACCACCTGGTGAAATTATGAGTAATATTTACAAGCAAAACTTACACGATTGAAAATCTAATACATTTCAATTCGTCATAAATCAGAGTATTATTAAGTTTTCCGATGAATTTTGTCATTTCTAATTACTATTTTTTTAAACGATACAGAGTTTTGTTCACAATTTACACGTTTGCATTTTGTTAAAAGTTTTACAGATTCATGAATTGCTTTTATCATTTACAATTTTTTTATTTATTATTATCTATGTAATGTGTTCTAATTAAAATATATTGCAGTAAATGATGGATAATTCAAAGATCTTTTAGTAACTTTTGATTGCTTTAAGCTTGGTAGAATATTTTAACTAGTTGAGCTGTAGAGAAGATTTATTTTCATATAGATTGATCGTTTTTTGCTAAACATTCTATATTCCATTTAATTTACTGGAATTCAATCAAGTTATTTAATATTAGATTAGTGGCTAATAATTTGGAGCTGCACAAGAACGGATAACTACGGAAACGGAGGTAATTATGATTATTACTAAAGTGATATTAACGATATTAATTAAAGCGCGTGTATTGTTTCAATACAAGTGTTTCAATGAACTAATTACTAATTATTAGCTATTAACATTAACTAATAGTTTTAACATAAATAGAAATATACATCACTTAATAAATTGGCTTTATTCATTCAACGAAAAATTAACACAAAAATTCTTTAAATCTAATAATAATAGATGGGTCTAATTTAGTAGTACCATTTATGATACTAATTTTTATTTTTTTTTATTTTTTATTTTGTATCATAATTAGATCGACATTTCTGTTGAGATAATTGCTGTTGATATATTTTCTCATCCGTTAGCTATACTAATATATATATAACATATATATGTTTTTTTTTTTTTGTACTCTCAAAACAAAAGTGCATTTATGACAGCAAAAATGAGCTTACCCATAAGAGAAGTAAAAGATTAAGTATGACTAATAATTACACATCTATGAATTAAAAGGAATAATTAAAAGTAAAAGTTTTTTTTTTTAATACATAATTTAGAATTACGCCCAGTTTAAAAATTCATGTTTTTAAAAGGGACGAATCTCGTTCTTTATGTGAAGTTGCTGTTCATTGTAAAGAAAATATATTAATATATCAATAGATTCTTGTCAAAATATTTAAAATTATTTCACATTTTTTAGACATTCCAACAATCATAATATATATATATATATATATATATATATATATATATATATATATATATATATATATTATATATATATATATATATATATATATATATATATATATATATATATATATATATATATATATATATATATATATATATATATATATATATATATATATATATATATATATATATATATATATATACATATATATATATATATATATATATATATATATATATATATACACATGTGCATTACTTCAACTACTACTGTCTTTTTACACTTTTGTAAAAAAATAAATGGCAATTTTTGAGTTCTTTGATTAAAGACATTAAAATATATATATATGAAAATTATTTAAAGAGGTAAATCGCCTAACTTTTTAAGTCAATCATCTTTTTACTGTTCATTTATTTAGAATTTAGTCTATTTTTTTTTTAATTTAGATGCATTTAGTCGGATTTATATATTATTTTCTTTGATATTTTTTTAACTCTTAATTTATTTACTTTGTAAAGAAATTTCTGGGCGTTCAACAACAAAATGAAACGTAAATAACGCATGGATATTTGTTAGTCCGACTATAAATATCCCCTGAGAATAATTTATTTATTGTCATCGACCAGACATTATAGCTGACACTGTAAATTGAGGTTTGGTTGTTTCAAGTTAATGTTTTAATGATGCAGAAATTACCAGTAAGGGTTTTATGATAACATAGTCGACTTATGATCGTTGAGACTCTTCAAAATACCTTCTTAATATGGTGTACACTGTTAAAAAATTTGCTCTAGTTTGAACTAAATTTTGGTGCTTAGTAGCTGCCACTATAAGAAGGTAAAATCTCGTGCCTACATTTGGAACTTCCTGTATCGACCTCGTTCCCTCTATTGAAACTATACTTCAATAGGAGCTCCAAATGTTGGTTCAATATTTCACCAACTTACAGTGACCGTTATTAAGCATCGAAATTTGATTCAAGCTAGAACACGATTTTTGATATTGTAGAGTGTTTATAGTAAAACTCGATCTATGAGACATATTGAGCTGTTTCTTTTGAATGGAACTATATTTTTCAGCTTTATTGAGTTCCTAATCTATTCCATGCCATTGCAAATCACTTTTCGAGGTTTTTGGAGGTACAATATTTATTGAATTTGATATATTTACAAACATCTTGTTATAGATTCTCGCGAAGTCTCAATATTTCAAGTTATTGAAGTGAAATATATCTATATTTTTCTATACTATAATAAAACATTGACCTTTATACGAGTGCTTGGTCAGCATCTATACGGTTTAGCATGTAATCTAGGACACATGATGTTCGATCCCCCGTGTAAAGGTTAACAAGTTTTGTTCTATCCATCTTTAATTATTAAGTACAGATTTGAGTGAGATTAAGGCGATATACATTTGAAATGATAAGGTTTATTATTTATCTTTTAAATAGTCATTTAAAGTTCTTTTAATTCCATTGTGTTTTCTTTTTAATGTTAAACTTGGTATTGTTAAATATGAAATTAGCTCATAATTCAAGTAACAAATATAAATATACAGAAGGTAACAGCAGCTGGTCCAGTACACTTCAAAAGCACAAAAAAGTATCGTCACATTTAATTGCAAATGTTTTACTAACCTTATGATAAATAAAATCAATAAAATCTACATTTTCCAACAGTTTTGACCTTTTTTGAGCATTAATAAATACTCACATATACTTACTTCGTGAAATATTTGAGTGCAATTAGAAACAAATCTCTTTCAAATATTAAAATTTTTACACTAAAATATTTCATTTGATTAAATTTTAAAAGTTTCTATAATAAAATATTCCAGCTAAAAATGGTGGGTCTGAATTTTTTAGAGGTAAGCAGTACCAAATAATAATTAAAAAAAAATTGGTCTTTACTTTTTTTTTATAAAAACTACTTTACATTGTAGTAAAAATGACATATGAGTACATTATTAGAATTCTTTTCCAGTTAGTTAAGACACAATAATTCCATAAATAAGTAAAACGATTTAAAACGGTTACATTTTTTACCTAAAGGAGCAACCAATGATAGCATCTAGCAGAATCTAGTTTTTAATAGAATAATTCTTTTCTTAGCCCGTTAGTGTCTGTTAGTTGCTCATTTGTCACGTGACATTGCAGAATGTTACAAAATATATTGCCTAACAAACTATGGAAATTGTTTATATAACTAACAAGTACATTAATTTTAAAATACAAAAATTTGAATAAATAAAAAAAAACCCACAAATGCGTAACGTTTACACCTTAACTTTATAAATTCACATTGGATATTATCTTTTTAAATTTTGTTATTCAAAAATATAAAACGTGTTAGACAAGACATTTTAGTAGACAAAATTTCAATAAATCAAAATATTTATCGAATCAGTACTCATTCAAACATCAAACATCACAAACTTTCATTTTGTGAAAAAATAAATTATTTATGTTAATTATTAAATTCCTCATGCATAAGAGTTAACATACACTTTATAACAAAGCAATTAAAGTACTGCAATTGCAATTTTTGTTAATCTATCTAATGGCAATATAAAGAAATTTCAAATTGTGATTACATATAAATACTCACACTTTCATTTTTCACTCAACGATAACTTTTGACAGGTTACATACCTAAAATAGAAAAAAGGTTATTATTACACAGAAGTTCGTTTAACGAAAAAATTACACTGAAATCCATTCAAAGAGTGGGAAAAACATAAATATATCAAAAGCTATTCAAATAATATTTACATATTATACAATACACCACGTAAAATGTATTCTCATTCCACCATATTCCAATAATATACATTCATAGCTATTACATTATGATTGCGTATAACAAAGTTTTGTCAGCAATTTAGAAATTATATTACCAATACCTAATGCTGCTGATACCATACGTAAAACATTTAAAATTATATACTTAGTCAAAAAATCTCAAATTAAATAGGAGAACAAACTAATACTTTGTTAATTGGCCCAGTTGGAGTGCTTCTCCCCTCTATGTATACCCAAAAAGAAATCAGTTAAACTTACGGCAAAAGCTGCAATAAAATTAGATGTAATTTTTTTTATTACATTTCATTTTACTGTAATTTTAACGGCAAAAACTGCTGAAAATATATATATCTTACAGTGTGGATGAGTAAGCGTGTGTCACTTTTTATTTATAGAAACTTTTACCATAGAAATTTGAACACTTTTTACCATGGAAAAATAGTGTAGCCATAGTACAACAGATGTGCTATACACTGTCAGAAATATTCGTCTTTATACACTACAATTTGCCTCATTCTCGAACAAATAATTTCTGTACTCCTTAAAAAGGTTATTTTTCTGTGAATCGTTCCTGCAAGTTTGAAGAAGAAGAAGAAATTCCATTTATTCCCCGCACGCATGCGCATTTGTCTTTTTCTTCTCTGTGTCGGCACATGCGCCACAAGTTTGACGAAATATTAAAAGATTAGCATAATATATCATCAAAAATGGGTAAGTGCTTATTTCAGAATTTGATTTTAATCATTTCTATGTTTTCATTGTATAACTGTTAAATTATTAGGCATGTCTTTGGCACATGTCATAGATCTTTTTTATTATCTACACTGTGAAAAAAAGGAGCATTATTGCATTTAAATTTAAGTTATGAAATGCTAAATATACTTTAAATCCACACTATTTTCTGTAATAGCTCCGTTAAAAGTGTAAAAATAATCTCGGCATGATGGTATTTTATTCTTTAGTCGCAATTATTCAAATAAAACATCAAATTTTGCGTAAGAATAAACTCGGAATGGTGATAGTCTATTCTACAATCGAAATTATTGATATGTAACGCTAAATTCAGTGCAAATAAATCAATTTTCTGTTTTGAATAGAATCGTATGTTTGCAGACGACAGACGCCATTTTACTTCCGCGTTTAATCATCGTTCCAAACTTTCCAATGGCAGGTGAAAAAGCAATATTATTATTATTCTTTGTAGATTTTTGACGTAAGACTAAATAATGTTTGCATGTGTTTTTTTATAGCTCTCTTACTATGGCCCGGATGCGAAAGTCATGTCACCAACAGCGTCGAACGATTTTAGTGATTCCCGCGAATTCGGGAATACTTTGTTACGCATAACTGTAATTCTCGCGTTTTATTTAATTATTGTGATTAAAAAATACATATAACTGTGTTTTACAAGGCGGATAACATTTAAAGAAGGTATTTATATTATTTATATAATAATATTGTGAAATTTTTGTTATTATTGGTCTAAGAACTGTAATTTATTGTTAACTAGAATTGGGTTTGACTTTATCAGATACCTGTGATTATCAAATGATGTTACAAACTAGATTATGAAATATTCTTTCGATTTCATGTAAAATCATGGTAAATAACTCTATTAAACATAAAAATGATCTGATAAAAATAAATAATAGTCCTAAGAATCTTAAAAATTTTTGTGTTAGTTTTCTATTTTATTTAGTGGTAAAATATGTAAATATTTATTTCAGGGTAGATGTGCCAGTAATCAACCTCTTTCCAGTAATGAGCCGCCTCACAGTTTTTGGTTTATAAAAAAATAATAATAAATAGTTACGTTTTTATTGTTTTTTTCTTAACTCCTCCTTGCATGTTTTATAATCTAGATTACATTTTTAAACATTTGATTAAAGCAATTAGGAAACAGAAAATAACTGTTCACTGTTTTTCTATTGAAAATCTTAATGAACATGCTGAGAGCTGAATTTATTTATTTGATATTTTTATTTACTTGTAAAAATTGAATGTTTTTGTTTGGATTTGAATCTTTGAATTTCATATACCAATGGTAATTTACAAAATTTTATTTACTAGTTTTAAGATTTTAGGAGGGGTGTGTAATACTGCGTTTTTGGGTGTTTAGACATATTTATATTATTTAAAATAAATTTTTATTTCTGTTGGGAAATGTAACTATGGGGATTTATTATTAATTAATATTGATAAATTAAATATTGTTGAAAGATTAATATAATATGAAAAAAGTGGAATATCATACTTATAACTATTAATAAAAAAAATATTTTTAAAAGAAATTCCTTAAGGGGGTTCATTACTGGCACATCTACCTTATAACCAAGATGGAAATAGTGGACTAGGCCTGTCAATGTAATTTTATTTAAATGAGACGGGGACACCACATTAAAAAAACGAGCTGGTCGCTTACCTCTTTGGGTGGCATGGAAACAGCGACAAATTTTATTTTAACATTAAAAAAAAAAAAGTAAATATGCCAATAATAGGCACTATTGACACATTCCAAATAATTTTTATTTATAAAAGAATAACAATTAAAAATTCTGTTTTTATTATTTTTAATTTTTTATTGCATGTTTTATAATCTGGTTTATTGTTGAAAATCTTAATCTAATTATCTGTCCAGACTTTTTTTTTTTTTTTTTAGAATCCTGTTTTTGTAAAATTGTGAAAAATATAATTATAATTTTGTAAATTTGAAATGATCCATCCATTCAGGTTTTTGTTTACATTTTTCAAAGGAAATATATGTGTGTAAAATGAATATATTTTCTTTATATGTGTAAAAGTAAAGATTAGATTTTAGTTTTTAACTATCAAATTTGAGAAAGGTTCAGTTTAGAGATGGAAAATTTTTGTCAAAAGCCTATTTTCAGGACAAAGAATTTTATAAAAGGTGCTGTTTTGAGATTTAAAAAGTTTTGTGAAGGGTCTTTTAAAGGACCCAATTTCTCCCTAAACAAATCACTTAGCAGATAGTAAAGTTCAGTTCTCAAAAGCATAGGAAAAGAAGAATCTCATGGGGTGTAAGGCCTTCTTTTTCAAATAAAAACAATTTTTTAATTCACAGGAGTTCTTAAAAATCTATTACTGTCAATTTTCAATATTTTATTCATCATCTATGACAAAACAACTCTGTATGCAACAAATTACACTGGTGGACAAAATTAAGAGATGGAAGGCATTTTCTTAAATATCTCGAGAAATACTGGATAAAAATAAATGAAAATTGGTAAGGATATAACTTATAGTTTGACAATAATATGTGCAAAGCAAAAATTAAAGTGCCATTCATTGGCAAGAGTTATTGCCAACAGTCCAATATGGACTGAAATTCATGATGAAAGATGGCAATGAAAGTGAGGCTTGTATGGTGTGTGGTCGCCTCTAGTATGGTGTGTGGTCACCTCTGACAGATAGACAGCATGCACAACAAGTATGCATGCTGTTAATAAGAGAGTTAAGGATTGCCTGTGGAAGCCTCTCCCACTCTTCCACCAGAGCAGTTTTTAACCCCGGAATGGTTCTGGGTGGGGGTTGGCGTCTCACAACAGCCCTTCCAAGAGCATCCCAAACATGTTTAGTGGGGTTTAGGTCAGGAAATTTGGCTGGCCAATCCATTCGATGAATATCCTCGCTTTCCAGATACTCCTCAACGGACGTCTACAGCGACACAACTGTCTAGGGACCTTGCTTCTGCCACAGGAACATTAGTTTCTAGGAAGACTGTTGCCAGGAGGCTCAGTGAAAGAAGGTTGTATGCCAGGAAGCCCGCCATTTGCATCCCACTCACTCCCTTCCACAAAAGAGAGCGTGCACAATGGTGCAGACAGCACCAACACTGGACACAGCTCCAATGGGCTAATGTTTTGTTCACAGATGTGTCCAGATTCAGTCTTCAACCTGATTTTTGGCAAATATTCATATGGAGAAACCTGGGACTCGATACCATCCTAGTCACATCATGGAAAGGGGCCATTATGCTGGTGGGGGACTGATGGTTTGGGCAGGGATCATGCAAGATACCCGCACACCACTCCATGTGTTTGACACTGGTTCCGTGAATGCCCAGAGGTACAGGGGGGAGATCCTACAATCCTACGATTGTCTTTTAAGGGGTGCTGTTGGCCCTAAATTTGATTGTATGGACGACAATGCCCGACCACATAGGGCTCGCCTGGTTGAGGAGTATCTGGAAAGCGAGAATATTCATCGAATGGATTGGCCAGCCAAATCTCCTGACCTTAATCCCATTGAACATACTTGGGATGCTCTTGGAAGGGCTATTGCGAGACGCCAACCCCCACCTCAAACCATTCCGGAGTTAAAAACTGCTCTGGTGGAAGAGTGGGAGAGTCTTCCACAGGCAATTCTTAACTCTCTTATTAACAGCCTGCATACTCGTTGTGCATGCTGTCTATCTGTCAGAGATGACTACACACCATACTAGAGGCGACCACACACCATACAAGCCTCACTTTCATTGCCATCTTTCATCATGAATTTCAGTCCACATTGGACTGTTGGCGATAACTCTTGCCAATGAATGGCACTTTAATTTTTGCTTTGCACATATTATTGCCATACTATAAGTTATATCCATACCAAATTTCATTTATTTTTATTCAGTATTTCTCGAGATATTTGGGAAAACACCTTTCATCTCTTAATTTTGTCCACCAGTGTACTATTAACTTTATTAATTACATTGATTGTAGCTTTGAAACTATTAAATATTAAAAATTAATATGTTCTATTAATGTTATCATAAAGGGAAATATTTATGATTTATATCTACATATTATTCATATTTTTATTAGTTAAATAAGTTAAAGGAGAATTAGCCTATGTTGTATATTAATATAAGTGAAAATGCTTTCAGTGTTTTTAGAAAATGTGTATTCTTTGTTTGATGAATATTCATCTTATAAATTGAATAATATTTGACGAATATTGATCTATTTTTATCGTATTTTTATATAAAAATTTTTAATGATTAAAAAACAGTAATAACCTTTGGAGGATTTGGAAAATTGTTTTCTTTCTTTTCATTTGAACACACATTTCTCCGTCTATCCTGATCACGTGACTCGCGGCTTCATTTTCGCTTCCAGGCCGTAGTAAGAGAGCTATGCATTTGCTCAAAAAACAGAAAATCCCCCCCCCTCCTAAAACGAAGCAAAAAAAACGGACTTCCATCAAAAAACAAATTTTCTCTTGCAACGAAGGAAAACATGACGGACATTCCTTCAGAAGAGGGAAAATCCCCCCCCTCCCCTAAAACAGAGAAAAACATAACGGACGTTCCTTCGAAAAACAGAAAAATTTCTTCCCTAAAACGGACAAAATAATAACGGACTTCCATCAAAAGACGGAAACTTTCTCTCTTTTAAAGAAGAAAAACATGACGGACGCTCCTTCAAAAAACAGAAAAATTTCTTCCTGCGACGGAAAATAAAAAGACGGATATCCGTCTTTTTACAGAAATTTGCTGGCAGCACTGCTGCCAGTACTTTTTCTGTGAATTGACGGAAGTTTTTTTGAGAGTGTAGTATAATTAAGAAAGAATAAAAAAATTCGTCTGTGAAGAAAATTAAGCGAAACGATTAAAGATTTACGAAAGCATTGTAAATACGGATTTTATAATCGGACAGAAGGCGGATGAACTTTTTGGTATTAACTATTAAAAAAAGAGTTTCGAAGGAATTAACTTAAATTACTTAATGTTTACGATAGAAAAAATTATTAAAAAGCTAACTAAAAGAGAGCTTTAGAGAAAAAAAATTCTGCAATCTTCAATGAAGTACAAACACACGTTATAGCAGAATTTAGGGAAAAACTAAATTAAAAGTAAAGTCGCTTATCCCTCCTACTTCTCTAAAAATGTCAGTTTTGGTTGCCATATTTTTTATATATGTGAGTAAATTAAAGTCTAATAATGTTTATAGAAACATAGTAATTAAGTAAATAGAAGTGACAATATGATAATTTTATTTATATAAATATAAAACAAATATGTAAAGAGAAGTATAATAATTATTTCAAATTTATGTAACAAGAGAGGAAAAACAAAGTAAGGAAATATTAGCCGAAGAGCGTGACTATTCTTTTAAAATAATAGTTTAACAGGGTAAAATTCGTAATTCATAGCTTCAGAAATGTACATTGCAATATATATTACAATATTTCTGGCTTGAAATTAAAAAAAAAAAATTCAAATCCATATAAAATATTTATATATATATATATCAATACTATAGTTACATTATATATATGATGCAAAAAAATATTTATTGCAAGCATTGCATTCAAGTTCAGCGCACACACGTACAAAAAAGAGAGGGAGAGAGAAATATAGGAATTATTTGATTTCAATCCATGTTAAAACATTCTTGTTTAAATTTTTAATTTATAAAAATGCTCTTTTAATTTTCATGTTAAACTATTTTATTATTTATTTACTCCTTTTATTATTATACCTGTTGTCAGGTTTTAAGTAAGCATCTGCTACAAATTGGAATTTGTATTATTTCTCTATCTTGATATTTTATGTATTGTACCGGCTCTGTACGGGAATTTTCAAGGTGACATTCTTTCTTTGTTAAAGTGAAAATTGACAGGTATCATGTACAGGTGGTGAATGAGAGAAAGAGGAGATTGCTGCGAGGCGTGTTCATCCGTCAGGGATGTATGTGGATGATGAGCAAACCAGGAACATGTCACGGATCAAGAAAGCAATGTGGAATGTGTCCAATGAATAAGCTCCAAAGGGGGGTTTATATTGGGGAAAGCAGTGATTTGAGAAAAGCAAGTCTTGTCTGAGTTTTGAGCAATTCGTATCTGGGGTTCGTACCTGGAAATGTGTAGGAAAGAGGTTCTTGTAGAGAGTGCTCTGTGTTGGAGAGCGTAGGCAGTTCGTACCTGGAGAGTATAGGACAGAGGTCGTTGTGTGTTGTGCTCTGGGCCGGATAACATAGGCCGAGTATCCATATGTTGAAAGATTCGAGGTTGATCTCCAATAAAGTAAATTTAACGTGCAGTGAGTGTGAGGGAGAAGGTGTAATTTGAACAGTACACAGCCAACCTTTACTGTATCTAATTTAATGTTGAACTAGATCATCTATATCCGAATTGTAATTGTATATAATTGTAAATAGTATGTTTCTTGTGTACATATACTATAAATAAACTGTTAGTTCAGTTAATTTACAGCGTCAGTGTTCATTTACACAATCCTCACAATGGGCGACTGATATCACCTAATAATATCGGTGGTGGCAGCTATAACTACCACGGACTTTCTTCAACGTTGTGCGGGCTGAGAGGAACGTCTGACAGCAGTATATGTATCTTTTCCTTCTCTAATTATCATTTTTGCATAGAAATTCGTATTCCATTTTCTTCAGCCTTACATTTGACGTGATTTTTTTTTTAAACTAAACACTAATTTATAATTATTGCAGCATTAGATTAACCTTACATCTACATTTTTTATACATTCTATACACATACATTTTTTAATGTCTTATAAGTGTCCTATGAAGAAAACATTATAAATATTTAAAATAAACATCATCTTGTTTTTAAATTTGTTTTTTGAATGCTTAATTTTCTTATATAAGCTTAGTAAACGTTAATAATTTTAACAAAATTTTGTCATAATTATAGTTATTAAATTATAGTTATTAAATTCTTTTTAACATTTGTAAAAATGATAAAATATTTATAAAAATATGATAAAAATTTAAACCCGACAATTTATATAAATTCCATTCTTTAAAAAAACTGTCACTTAAACCTTTCAAAAACAAAGTTTAACTTTAATCCCTTAACGTAATATTAAATCACACCTTTGTTTAAAATACTTTTTAAAAATGACAAAAAAAGTTGTTGTTAAAGGATGTGTGGTTTGTTTTAAAGAAGATGTAATTTGCTATTTTTTGCAAAAATTAGAAATAAATTTCTGAAGAACGGTAACTCAGAAGTATGATTATTTTTAGAAGAAAAAAAGACTATTCAGTTTTAGAATTTATTTGATATGTTTGATATAATGCAATAATTTATCTATATTAAAAACATCTCTTATTTTATTTTTAAAAAATAAGATGAACATTTAAACAGAAAACTTATGTCGATTCCATTCTTTAAAAAACTATCACATAAATCTTCCAAAAAATGTTTTACTTTAATCAGTTAGCGGAAACATTAAATCATAACTTTCTTTAAATACGTATATTTAAAAAATGAGAAAGAAAAAAAATGTTATTGTTAAAGGATGTGTGGTTTGTTTTAAAGAGCATGAAAATTTCTTTTCTTTTGCATAAAAAGAAAAATAATTTTCTGAAGAATGATAACTCAGAAATATGATTACTTTTCAGTAAAAGTAATCATACTTCAGTTTCAGAAACTATTTGATGTTTCATATAATACAATTATTATTCTATATTAAAAAAAACTGTAAATTCATGTTTAAAGAATATGAGGAAGTTTTAAATTCAAAACTTTATCATGTTTTATTATATACAAAACTATCACATAAACCTTCCAAAATATGTTTCGTATAATACCTTTAGTGGAAACCTTAAATCATAACTTTGTTTAAAATGCATTTATTTAAAAAATGACAAAATAAAACCGAGATGTTGTTGTTAAAAAATGTGTGGTTTGTTTGAAAATAAATAAAAGTTGTTTTTCTTCTGTCTAAATATGAGAAATAATTTTCTGACGAACGACAACACAGAAATATGATTATTTTTAGAAGAAAAAATACTTTTCAGTTTCACAATTTATTTGATATGTTTGATGTAATGCAATAATTTTTCTGTATTAAAAAATTCTTAATTTATTTTAAAAGAATAAGATGAAGATCTAAACTCAAAACTTTATATGGTTGAATTCTTTAAAAACTATCACATATACCTTTGAAAAAATGTTTCACTTTAATCCCTTAGCGGAAACATTAAATCATAACTTTGTTTAAAATGCATTTATTTAAAAAAATACAAAGAAAGAAGAAAGAAGAAATGTTGAAGGATGTGTGGTTTATTTGAAAGAAAATGGAAGTTGCTTTTCTTTTGCAAAAAAGTGTTAAATAATTTTCTGAAGAAATATCAAAGATAAATATGATTACTTTTAGGAAAAAAACCTATTTAGTTTCTTGAACTGTTTGATATGTTATTTTATAATACAACTATTTTTTGTGTTAATAAATAAAAGATCTTGTAAATTACGTTTAAAGAATAAGATGAAGATTTAAATTTTTATGTAGATTCCATTCTTTAAAAAACTACCTCATAAACCTCCCAAAAAATGTTTTACTTTAATCCCTAGAGGAAACATGAATCCATACCTTTGTTTGAAATACATGTATTTTAAACAAAAAAGCAGCAATGTTGTTTCTAAAGAATATGTGGCTTGTTTGAAAGTAAGTAAAAGTTGTTTTTCTTTTGCGTAAAAATGAGAAATAATTTTCTGAAGGACGTTAAGATAGAAATATGATTACTTTTAAAAGAGAAAATATTATTCAGTCTCAGAATTTATTTTCCATGTTTGATATATTGATGTAGATTTTCTATATTAAAAATATCACTTAATTTACTTTTAAGGAATAAGATAGAGATTTAAAATCTTTAATTTATATGGTTCCTTTCTTCAAAAAAAAAAAAAAAAAAAAAAAAAAAAAAAAAAAAAAACTAAAACTATTAAATAAACCTTCCAAAAAATTTTTTACTTTAAACACATAGCGGAAACATTAAATCATAACTGTTTAAAATACATTTATTTAAAAATGACAATAAAGAAAAAATTTTGTTGTTAAAAAATGTGTGGTTTGTTTGAAAGTAAATAAAATTTGTTTTTCTTTTGTATAAAAATGGGAAATAATTTTCTGAATTACGAAAACGCAGAAATATGATAATTTTTAGAAAAATAAATCCCATTCAGTTTCATCAACTATTTGATTTATTTTTATAGCACAACTACCTTTCTATATTAAAAAAAAAGATCTTTTAATTTATCTTTTAAGAATACGATGAAAATTTAAACTCTAAACTTTATATGGATTCCACTCTTTAAAAAACTATCCCTTAAACGTTCCAAAAATAGTAATTTATTTTAATCTCTTGATGGAAACATTAAAACATACTTTTGCTTAAAATGCGTTCATTTAAATAGCGATAAAAAAACGTTGTTGTTAAAGAATGTATGCTTTGTTTGGAATAAAATGGAAGTTGCTCTTATTTTGCATAAAAATGATAAATAATTTTCTGAAGAACAATAAAACAGGAATATGATTACTTTAAAAAAAACTGTTCAGTTTCAGTAACTATTTGATTATGTTTTCTATAACACAATTATTTTTCTACATTAAAATTTAAAAAACACTTTCAATTCACACTTGAAGAATAAGATGACGATTTAAACTCAAAACTTTATACGGATTCCGCTCTTTAAAAAATTATCCCATAAACATTCCAAAAATAATATTTTACTGTAATCCCTCCGCGGAAACTTAAGATATCCTATCTTTGTTCAAAATACATTTATTTTAAAAAATGCAAACAGAGAAGTGCTGTTGTAGTAGGATGTGTGGTTTTTTAAAAAGAAAATGGCAGTTGTTTTATCCTTGCATAAAAATCAGAAATAATTTTTCAAAGAGTGGTAACACAGGAAATATGATTACTTTTAGGGAGGGGGGGGGAGAATATTCAGTCTGAGCAACTATCTGCTATGTTTGTTTGAATACAATTATTGTTCTACAAACAGTTCTTTAAATACTTCTTTTGTCCGCATTATAGAAAAAGTTTAGTAAAATGTTTCGAAGTTTTTGAAGTACAGTCGGGAGTAAAAAAGTAAACGCCCCTATTAACTTTGCAAAAAAATTATTACAGAAGGAAGCTATAGGTTTGGGTTATTACTGTAATTTAACATCAAATAACTGGAAATAAAGTAAACTTTTAAATGATGTATATGAAATTTGCTTAGGATTATGTGTACATATTAAAAAAAAAACTTTTTTCTTTCAATTCTAGTACCCAATTTAGACTCCATAAATTAATTATACACCTTCTTCAGCCTAAATACAGCCTAAATACAAAATTTCGTACGATTCGATTCCGAAAAATTAAGTTTTTTTAAATGACCACATTTTAGTTTGAAGATCGGTACTCGGTTTTCTAAATGCGTTAAAAAAGTACGTCACTAAATATAAAGCTTCATTAAAACGTTCAGAAGATTTGGAATACATTCGTAGGAAAAAAAAGAGCCTCAGCAGTTAACTCTGCAATAAATTACTATGAAAGAAAATTATAGATACCAAATGACTGGGGAAAATGTCTACTATTAAATGATGTGTGTAAAATCTGCTTAGGGAGCCATCTACGCATCTAAACAAGAACAATTTAAAAAAGATATTTATTACAAGAGTTTAACATCATAAATAAATTCTACTTTCTTTAATTAGCTTAAGTTCAAAAATTCCTGAAATTTGTATGATTTGTTTCCAAGAAATTACTTATTTTTAAATGAAAACACTTAAGAGGTTGTATCAAAATTGAGGTTCGGTACTTAATTATCGAAATGTTACACTGTAAACAATAATCCGTCAAATTTACGGCAAAAACTGCTGACAGCATTGTTGCCATCTGTTTCTGCCATAAAAATTGCAGTAAAATTAGATGTAATAAAATAATTTGCATCTAATTTTACTGCAATTTCTACGGCAAAAACTACTGGGGAAATTGCAGCCAGCAGTTTTTGCCGTAAATTGAACGGATTTTTTTTCAGTGTAGAAACGATGGTTTTGTCACTTTTAATAATGCATTATTTTTTTTTTTTTTTTTTTGTCAATATCAACGTATCATTCGCTTAATATACTTTGTCTATTAACAACACAAATGTTTCAACAGATTGAGTAAAACATATATATTTTATAAATAACTCTGTTTTTCACAGCATAGATTGATCCTTAAATCATCATTTTGACTTTTCTTATAGCATTAAAATTACTTTAAAGGAAAAGTTGAAAATAAACATTTGCATAGAGCCAGACACAAAAAATAAAAATCTGTCAAAAATCTTTTTTTTTTTTCGAACATTAATTTCATAATTCATATTACAAAAACCTTAAAATTGCAAAATAAATGCATTTATGTTTGGATGTTTTAGTACTATGACCATAGATAGTATCGCAGTAGGACTATAATTTCAGAATATACAAGTAAAAATATTAAAATGTAATTTAACATTAGAAATAACTTTTAAATGATTATAAATAAAAATGTATCATTAAGATCACTAGAAATTTTCTTTAAGGGTGTTCTCAACTGCTCCGCTCAACAAGCGCAAAACGTTTTGACACATTTACAAATTCATTTTTTAACAAAAAGTTATAAAATTGGAATGTCTGACTATGGAAGCGATTTCGAATCAAACTGAATTTTCCACTTTGTGATAATTAAATTACCTATCCACTTCTAAGCTATTTCGATCATGCGATCAGCCGTTTTTCTCCTGCTTTTCGACTTGTTTTTCTGCTTTCGTCGGGAAATGTGTTCTAAACCGTCATCTTTGAAAGCTTGTTATGAAAGATCTATTGTGTTTTTTAAAAAACAAAAAAATTGAGTGTAATTAGACAGTTTCTTAATTATAACATTTGCTAGCTTCATGCATTTCCGAAGAAAAATAAATTAAAGCATGTGTCACAAAGTGGCCCTTTTTGATTTAAGAACTCCCTTAAAGGCATAGTTTCATCCGAAAATTTAAATTTTGTTCCTGAAATTGTGCGTTGGCATTGAAATTAAATGGTCAAGTGCGAATTCGGATGATTTCGTAGAATAAATATAGGAATTATTAACTGTGTTATAAAAAAAATCGTTTTAAAAAAATAATAATATTTTGTGATAAAATATACAATGTAGTCCTCGGTAGAGCTCTATATACCGATAAAAAATTAATGGCTACACCATATAAGGGCTAAGATATATGAAGTCTAAATGATAGAAATTTATGCTATTCTATATAATTCTTTTTTAAATTTTATGATGAACTTAATTCGATATTGAAGATAAAAGTAGTGGATAATTAAATATTTTTGGTATTTGATGTAACTAAATTCAGAATAGTAAGAATCTTTTCTTTGTACAGCTTAACTTATTTAACTTATTCGAAACACTTGTTCAAAGTTTAAACTTGGCATTGTCCTAAGAGTGCTTCGGAAGCAGATTACAAGTTGCAACGCGCTTTGGTCCTTGCCTGGTTTTTCCAGAGAGGTTTTTAATTACTTTTTAAAACAACGAAAGACGTATTGACAGACCACTCAGTGCAAATATGTCGCGAATCCCATAGTATATATGCCTTTAAAACCAATTCAATTTGTCGATTTTTAACAATTCGACTTTTATTGTTTTTAAACTTTAACTAGCTATTTTGTTTCCCACCTATATCATATAAAGTTGTTGTATACGCATAGTACCGAGGGAGCTCCCACAATGTCATTATTTATGGCTAAACCGTCGATGCCTTTAAGAGTGTTTCTTGGCTACTAATTAATGCCGATTTTTTGGAAAGATATTATCAGCAATGATTTCTAATTTCTGTTACGGTTGATACTTGCAGCACTTCTCAATACCTTATTAATGCCTGCAAATTCAAATTTGAGCATAGCGGAAATATGCACTTTTCTAAAAAAATATGTGACCAAAGGTAATCGCTGTAGCTATCTTGGAAAATAAAATTAATGTATACTACTCCTAATTTTATTTCATAATTTAAATTTCAGTAGATTAGAAAATATAGTTGGCGGGGGGCATATTGTTCCACTACGTCTTCAAAGATATCTCTAAAAATGTAATACTTAAAATTAAAAGAAATATATTTTTGAGTTCATCGTTAGGGAAGCTATCTCACAATACTTATCACGACATACAAAGGTTTTTTTTTTATCAGGTAACTTATTTATTCCTACAACATTTTTCTTAAATATATTTGTAAATATTTATTAATCTTTAAATGTGTGGATCTATAATATTTATTACTTACCCCAATTTAAATTTTCTATATTTCATAGTTAACGAGTAAAATGACTGTGCAGACAGACACAGAGGTGATCTCCTAATAGTTCTGATTTTACTTTACGGTGTTTTTAAATACGAACATTAAAAGCAAATTTTAGTCTGTTTTTGATTTGTAGATGTCCCCAAGTGCAAAAAATTATATATAAAAATAAAAAAAAAACACTTTATTGCCAACCTAATCAGTAACTTTTTTTATTACGTATCTGTAATGGTAAAATCTATATTATGTTTAATTTATAAAAATTGAATCTATTGAAATACAAAATTGACCACCCATACATTTTAAAAAGTCTTGGTTATAAAAGGGTGTCGGGATAAACTCCTTTAGAAATTTTGTAAATTGCCACTTAAAATAATGATGCAATCATCATTATCTTTTTGTTAAAGATAATTAGAATAATAAGCATTTTAGTCTCGTAATGAATTTTTCTTTTCTTGATTCATACAACTGCATATTGATGTCGTTATCTTCAAAGTAATCTGCTGAAAACAGACAATGAAATATATTGTCATTTTTGGAGAGCTGGAAGTAAGCCATTTATAAATTTATTAAAATGATAAAAAGTGCATTTTTATACCCAGCATATCTTAAATTCAAATAAAAGTTCGTATGTGTCACTGCATAATTTAAATTGTTATTTGAATAAAGATTTCTGTAAATTTAATTTATATCCCCTTCACCTTTTCATTATTTTCAATTTACTGCTGATGTAGTAACTTTTATAACTTGATTTTAAGTTATAATAATACAGACAATAGTAAAATTATGAAATTAGAATGTACAAAAAGTAGCTAAGTAATAAATCAAAATTTAAAACAAAGAATACAACTTGTTTGAATTTTAAATCATTAGATTACTGTTTGACATTTTTAAAAAAATTTTCTTTTAAAAACTATAGTAATTTTATTTAATAATGTCAAAAAATATACAATAATGGAGGAACTAAAAACGAAAACTACATTTTTTTGTAACTATTAAAGAAACTTTTTACACATTTCAAATAGCTGTTATCATCAACAGACAGCTACGGTTGCCTGCTAACGAAAAATGGAAAAAAAAAATGTTTAAGATTTTAGACTGAAAAATTCTTTTAATAATCATTCATAGAATCAAACATAATCTGAAGAAATATAATAAAATGATTTTCATCCACAATTAATTTCGTAATCAATAAAATTTACCTTTCATTATTATTAGCAACATAGTGAAATGTGCATCCTTTATAAAGTACTATTAAAAATACTCCATTATTAAACTTGGATTAAGAGAGCGTATTTAATTAATCAGCGAAAATATCTTCATAAATGTTATATTCTTTCCCTGAAAGTACTTTAACAATGTAATATTCTTTAGCCACATACATTTTCTGCTTCGAACAGCAACTATAAATTAATTATTTACGTTAAGTATTTTCTTCTTAGTGTGCAGCGCTTATGAATAAATCTCAACACCCAATAATTTAATTTTCACTTGTTTTCTTTTAAAGCAACGCTCATTTTTGGGAGGTTATTGGAGAACTATCTTTTCAAGCCGTCTACGTCTAAAAAAAGAGATGTCTGAAGTTTAAAGCATAAACTTTAAATTACTTTCTAAAATGAGAAACTACAAAAATGTGCTAATTATTAATATTTGAATAAATTTTTCTTGTTCTTATTAATTATTGTAGCAGATTTTATCTGTATCTTATATTAATTATTGTTTATTATTTGAACAAACTTTATATAATTTTTTCAGTTCTGTAAGGAAGTAGTATTATAAATTATACAAGCGTAAGAAATTTTATGAACATCTTAAAAGTATACGCATAAAAAATAAGTGCTTTTTTCACATAGGAACATATGCAACATGTGAAGGAGCACATATGATTTCTTTCATTCAGACAATTTTATTTAGATTTTTTTTTACAGTGCAAGGTTGATATTTGTTTATCTGATGCATAATTATTGCACCAAAATAATTTTTTTTCAGAAATCATTTTTTGTACTCAAGATATATTAAAATATTTAATTGTAAGATGAGCCTTCGAAGTGCAGAATACAAATCTAATCATTGGTGGAACATATTTCGTGAAGGATATCTTATTAGTTATCTTGTTAGCATTAACTTTCAATTTGAAAGGTATAACAACCCTTATTCATTATCTTAATGTAATTATGCCTACCTTAAAATGACCATTTTCGTGTAAGCTAAAATAAAATGCCTGAGGATAACGCTGTTGTGGGTAGAAGAAAGAATAAACGAGGCGAAATTAACATAACAACGCTCTTGACAACAGTTTTTTTTTCTTGTCCGCAGCTGCACATCTGAATTCACTAATATAGATTGTCGCTTTTGATGAATGAAACAAGAAGTTTCTTATTGTTTTTAAAATTAATCCGTCTAGGGGTTTTTTCTTGATGCAAAGTATTTTGATTCGAACCAAAATTCTAGCGAATTGTTTGTGAACAGAAAAATCAATTCAGATATATTCTTCAAATTATTCTTAATGGCAATTCTCGATTCAGACAAGTTTTTCGTTTATGTCTATGTCCTTCAATGTAATAAATAATTTCGTGGTAACTTCAAAATGTTATACTTTCCAGTATCTGTGTGTTTTATTGGAGTTAAGTACATTCAAACTCATACGTTTAAATTTCAAAACCATTTAAACTATCATTCATTATAAAATTGTGCCCTGGTCGTTTCTACTCGTCCCAGTCGGTTTTTGATTTCAGTCATCAACATTCTAAATTTAAAATTTTAGCCTTTACAATTTTTTTTCTTATTAAACTCGCCAATCTATTTCAAAATTGTTCAATCCAATCGGTAATATGACCAAGTGCTAATATTACGCGTAGTTACATTCCATTATACCATCTATTTTTATAGTTTTTCTTTTTTCATGGCGTTCTTACCCACGTAGGTGCGAAATATCGCCACATAGCGTTGATCAAGTAATTACGCCAATGCGTTTTATGAGTACATATCTGCTAAAATATTATTTTTTCTACACATAGCCAAGAAGTTGCTGTATTAAATCCTATATTTGTTTGTAAAAAGAAAAAAAACTTTAGGTAAAAAGTAACCAAATTATTTTAATTTATGCGTAGTAAACGATTCACCATTTTCTTAAAAGGTAAAAACAATAATAATACAGATGTTACAAATTTAAAAATACGCATTTTATTTAAACTTCCGAGTATTAAATAAATCGCCTTTTACTTAAAAAATGACAAATAATATTGAGACAGATGTTATTTTTTAAAATATACATTTTATTTAAATTTCGGAGTATTAAAAAAAACTTCGTTTACTTAAAAGATGACAAATAATAATAATATAGATTTTATAATATGAACAATGCACATTTTCCTCTACAAAAGTTTAATATGAAACATTATTACATATACCTCAATCTACCTTAAGAATTATATATCATCGAATTTAAAACAAGAGACGTTTTAGAATAAGTTTAAAGCTAATTATTTAAAATATTTTCTGATGATGTTTGTGGTATTGCAGATCAAAAATTACTCATAAATAAAAAAATAAATTTATATTTTGAAACTTTTAGAATCTGTATTATTACGATTTGTCACATTTTAAGGAAATGACGAACGTTTCAAAATCAAACTATCTGGTGTACAATGAAAAAAAAACTATAAAATTAAGTTGTTATTTGAATGTTTTATTTTCTCCAGTTTTAAATAGAATAATTAGGTAACAGTTTGTAACACGTAACAAACGTAACATTAATTTGAAGTAACATAATTTAAAGGTTTTTATTTATTTATTTATTTATGAGGTGTTGATTTGAAAAACATAAATCTATTTTTTTACAAAAAGAAAAAAATGGTGCATTTAAAAGACGTAAAATGCTTACGATTGTAGAAAAACCTCGTGATCTCGTGTTTTGTTTTTATTAGAAGAAAATGTTGAAAAGCCATATATTCACAAGCACCAGAGCAAAGTATCTATGTCCTAAAAATGTAAGACAAATTTACCACACGGTAATACACCGCAAAGAAAAATCGGTTCAAAAAGACCGAGATAAATTTCAGTTAGATTTGATAACATTGAAAAACTTGATACGCAGATAATACCAGCTATAACAAATGCAAATATAAATACTAAGCATTTTTTAAGAATGTATCAATTATGACCACCTGTCCAAAATTCACATTTTCAATATGTATATTTTTCTTCTGGCGCTGTTGTGGTAGGTTATCTTTAGGATCCTCTAAAGTCAGTTGAATTATGAGAATTAAAAGAGACAAAACTTACTTTTATTGGTCGTAATTTTAAGAAAATTTTCAGTGTGCTATTCACAGCGTATTCATCAGTTTTCTGATTAACAGTAGCCTTTTTTTATGTTTTACACACTTTACAACTGTGTTTTACCTCGAAACATTTCCAGATTGTTAACAGAGTTATAATATTAATGTATAACGCTATTATTTTACGTAATGTTACATATTAATGCTTCCAGTTTAATTTTTTAATCCATACTGTTTATTTTTTAGATTTCAAAAATTAAAATGTGTGCATTATAAACCATAGTATCCGAGAAAATGATATTTTCGGATTATAAAACTAATTATTACACTGTAAAATCTAAATTTAAGTGCACAATTTTTTTAAAAGGTCTTTTAGTTAAGAAATGACCGAAATAGGTTTTTAAGACGGAAGCCAAAACAGAATTTCAGTCATTTTTTTTCCTGACCGAAAACAGAAACAAACATATCCATTTTTTTGAGTTGCTAATGCATGTATAAATATGCATAATTATTGATTAATTATAAAAGTACCACATGTTGACTGAGTGCCTCTGACAAAAACTTTTTATTTTCATATAAAATAAAATGTAATTAATTCATAAACAATATAAATTTATTTTCTATTTATACAAATGCCATCTAATCTGAAATACTATGTTTTAGGTACTTATATCTCGTTTTATCTTTTACAATGATTTTTAGGCATATATATCTCATTTTATTTCTTATTATGTTGTTAGTGAATTCATCTGTTATATTAGAATCTCGCAAAGAATATCCGAAACATTTCTGCGGTTTCAATCAAAAACTTTTCTATTACGGTTAAAACAGCGGATTTTAACTAACCCGAAAAAAGCATCTTTAAAGTTTAGTCTTATATGCATTTATTGCTTCATAATTTGCATTCATGTATTGAGTTTGTCATGACTGATAATTATAAACTATAATTAAAGAGTTTCTAATTGCATACATTCAAATCAACGAGTAATGGTTAGAATTTCTTAAGAGACAAACGAAATTTTTGGAATACAGGTAGAATCGATTGTGTTTCAGCACGGCCTAATATTCTACAGCATTTTTACTCAAATTTTAGGCTTAGAACGAAACACACTTTTCAGTCGATCTTTAATTTTAGTCATGAAGTTTCAGAAGTTTCGGATATTAATCAAGAGCTTTTCAGAATAGTTGGTAAGACGGAAGATGTTATTAAATAAATTGTAAAATAACATATTTATAAAACTAAGAGCTAGATTGTAAAACTTGTGTTTTATTACTTTTTATTTACGAACCGCAGACGCCACACACGTGTATCGTGACAAAGCAGTTGAGATACTCTACTTTATTTTATGAATGCATACAATGTATTAATGTTTACGGATGTATTATTTCCAAAATTTCAATTAATTTTTATTTACATATTTTGCAGTCAATTACATATTTTAAAATTACAGTACTAACATCACAGAATTTGAGATAAATTTATCGTTATTATACGATATATCGAAATTTAACGTAACTTTTAATTTTTAATAGTGATTTAGTTAAAATTAATTACTTGGACTGAATTAAAATTATGATTGCTGCACTTTTAAAAATAATACAGAAGATATATAGTTAAATTTACGTTTTTAAATTTCTTTTTTTTTGTTTCGGTACATTGCTTGATTATTAAAATATGTTTTATAACATTATTGCAAGAAATATTTAATGCATTTGTTCTGGATTAAAAATTTAAATAGGCAAAAAAGTTTTCCTTTTGATTAAATATAGTGTCAAGAAAGTGTTAAAAAAACCCGGAAAATAACATTTTTTCTAAAATAATTTATTGCTAAATTAAAAAAATAAATAAATAAATAAACTCTGTGAACAAAATTAAAAGAGTTAGAAAGAAGGCTAATTTTTTTTACACTCTTAAAAAAAAAAGATTTTAAGTGCGCCGGAAATTCACTTTTCTTTTCAAAACAACCCATGGGAAATATATAAAAGTGGTTAGAGTGCAAAGAACTTTTAAAGTCTAAAAAGTTCATGCAAGGAAACTCAATTATTGTTTTGTTGTTTTTAGTGTATATTTAGCATGCCATCTTTTTCAATAATGTTTTGAAACATTTATTTTCGATAAAATTCTTCTTTTCTTAAATTTCCATATTTTAATATATTACAGTTGAATAAAGAAATAAGAAATATATACGTACTACAAGTTGCCCCAGGATTTTTGATACACATTTTAGGGACCAAAAGCAAACTTTAGGGACAAACTTTAGGGAACTTTATAAAACCTCCCCTTAAGGTGGTAGAGGATATTAAAAAGATTCAGAATTACACAGGTCCAACTGCATGGTAGAAAAGATATTCCTAGAATGGTTGTAACGTCAAAAAACACAAGAAAGACAGTACACAAAAAACAGGAGAAAACAGGCTTATTATCCCTCGAACAGCAAAAAACTAAGAAGAAAGCACATTACAATGACAACGATTGTCATCAAAGTAGATATTCGAAATTACGACAAGGGCTTTGATTCATGGAAGACCATTACCGGCATATGGATGATATAATGCTCTCAAAAATACCGGTAGTTTCCTTGACTTCTCAGGTAGCTGCCACAATCGTGCAACAAGTTCCCCAGTCCTTTCGAGCATTGTTTTGGCAATTTTATAGTACTAAAAATAATGCACGTGTTCTCTTTTCCAGTTCAGGTTCTTTCTTCCTTGTGTTTTCTGTCATGAATACCGTGCCAGGATAAAGTTTCCGACCATCGGTTGCTATGCAAATATGAACCCTTATGATGTCCCCTACTTCCCCTTTTAAAATGTGTCTCAATAATCCAGGAATACCTGTATATATATATAAATATATATGTGTGTCTCTCAGTATATATATATATATATATATATATATATATATATATATATATATATATATATATATACATATATATAGATGGTACAAAATTTGATCAACAAATTAAGAGAAGTTATAGAAAGCATAAAGATGAGAAAAACAGTCATGGAACACGGGGTCGCAAAATATTTATTTCATCAAAAATACAAGTGTTCTGTTTAAATTAAATTTGTGTTATTTGTAATAACTTCCAGAAAACTGCAGTATATTATGATAAAACTTTTAATATACCTTCTCACTTCTTTTGCTAATATGATAATCTACTTATAATAAAAAGCGACTTCAGAGACTGTAGGGACGATTCCGGCTTAAGCCACTCCAAATTGGATATCGACTGCAGCCAAACGCCACGTTAGGCATAGCTGAAAACAAATGCTAAAATGATTGTTTTAAAATTTCTTACATTTGAAATAATGTTTGTTCAGCATATTTTCATATAAAACGTAATTATAATACATAAAGATAACAGCGGAAGTGTAAACTGGTAAGTTTTTAATCATTTAAAAGTATGATTGTGTATTATCGGCTCAAAGCGCCGTTTTACGCTGATCTCACAAATCTTTAGTGCTGCCATCTATGAACTAACAAAGGACTCGCAAACCTGTTTTTAAACCATTGTGCTACATAGCTATTGCGGACTTTTTAAATTTAGTTATATTAATTTTTTTAAGATGCTATTATAAGACGCTTATTTTTTTATTTTTTTTTTTTATTATAAATAATATAAGCTTTTTTCCCCTTCAAGTTGTAATGGATATATCACATATTATCATAGCTGCATTAGTATAATTAAAAGAAATTTCCACATCCTCTTAAATCAAAATTTTATGTGCTTTGATGTAATTAATATATTTAGTGCATGATATGGAATAGATGACTGATAGATATGCACCATAAACTTAGTGATTTTTTTCGCGCCAAAAAGCCGTTTTCGAAAACTATCGGCAAACTGAAACTGCATGAGAAACCCGTTTTTAAATACAGCGATCACTTTCAAAACTCCTAAAAAATTGCATTTTTGTAAATATAAAAAATGAACAATTTACACTATGTCACACAGCCCCCCTAAAGCCCCCGTTTTTTATTTTTATTTATTTATTTATTTATTTATTTTCAGGAGAAAAAATTTTAAATATTTAAGTGATCGCCATATTCCAATACGAATTATTTTGCTAATAATAACGTTTTATTTTGCAAATTATTATTATTGTTGTAATAAATACTGCTCTTGCTTTATAAATTAAAATTTGCTCAAAAACTAAATATCAAATTTAAAAAATAACAATAAGTTTTTATTATTTGTATTTGTAGAAATTTATTGCTATCTTTAAAATGTGCTTTTCTACAATACAAACACTTTAATAATAAAATCTTCATTTTGTTTGTTTGTATGAAGTATTATGAAATATTTTATCTGTTTTGATGTAATAATTATATTTAGTGCATGATATGGAACAGATGACTTATAGATGTGCACCGTAAACTTAGAGATTTTTTTCGCGTAAAAAAGCCGTTTCCGAAAACGATCGGCAAGCTGAAACTGCATGAGAAACCCGTTTTCAAATACAGCGATCACTTTCAAAACTCCTGAAAAATCGCATTTTTGTAAATATAAAAAAATGAATAATTTACACTATGTCATGGGGGGTGAACCCCCCCCCCCCTTAGACCCCGTTTTTTTTAGGAGAAAATTTTCTAAATATTTAATTGATCCCCATAAAAATCAAATTAAAAAAAAGTTTTATTATTTGTATTTGTTGAAATTTATTACTATTTCTTTTCTACAATACAAACTCTTCAATAATAAAATTTTCATTCTGTTTGTATGAAGTATTATGAAAATGAAATGCAAGTGAAAATTCCGTCATTTTTGACGGGGTTATATACTAGTATCGAAAAAATAGGGGAAGTTTCCTTTATTCACACATACAGTGTACATTTGACGCTCCACATTTTGAACTGAAATCGCCAGTTCATATTGTCTTGTCGGTTCCTTAAGTACCCTATTTTTCCATAATTTTGTCTGATGTTATAACATTTCAGAAAAAGTAAGGCACCTATCGTTGCATTTTCATTAAAATGTTTTGATTTTCCCTCAAAATTATCATCGTCAACGCAAGTTCAGTTAGGAATAAACATCCACAAATAAATTTGAAAATCTGTTTTTTTTATCTTTATTGTATATTAACTCACAACACACGTAAATAACTACTAGTTAATAATATGGTTATAAATGAACCATCAGCACTGTAAAAATTGCAAGGTACAGCCATCTATAAATTCCTTCACGTACGATTTCAATCACACAATAAATATATAGGGACCACCGAGAGAGACTGTTCCCCCCTCACTGACAAGCCCATGTTAATACATTCACTATACTCCACGTTTCACAGCAGTATAAACATTATTTAACGTAATGCAACTCTATTCATTTAATGCATTTTTAATGCTCTGAATATGGATTATTACTCTCAAGGATTAAATTCATATTCGTAATAACTTTTTTTTAGATATACAGTAAAACCCCAATAATTCGAATTAATTGGAACCAGACCCAATCCGGATTTTCGAAAATCCGAATTATCGAGAGAATTAGAAAATAATGAAATAAAATTAAACATACTTATAGAAAATGACCCTTATGGTCTTTGAAAGATAACATGAAAGAGTTTAAATAAGAAAGCTTAAGGTATTCATCCGAAAAGATTTCAGAAAAAGTTTTTTTTATTCAGAATACGACGATGAAACGAGTTAATTTTATGGAAATTAGCCAAACGCTTCTCAAACTTGAAAAAAACCAATGACCAAGTCGATCCGGATTATCCGGAGATCCGAATTAACGGAGTCCGAATTAGCGGGGTTCTACTGTAGTATTGAAATAATCATTTAATGGAAAGCACAGAAAAAACATCCTCACAATTTTGCCCGTTTGGAAGACAGTCAGAGTGTAAAGGCACTACACTACTAATCATTTGAAAGCATAGATGTGTCGAGTGTTTGAATCTCGCTGGCTACGTTTCAAACTGTTTGTGGAGCTCCCGGCTGTAATTCTCTGTTGTTGTAAATTTTCTTATAATATCTCGTGTCAGTATATTGACGATTACTTATAAGTGGGTGCCTGATGTCAAGCACGCATGAGAAATGCATGAATTTAATAAACAGAAATCCATGTCCGTGTGTTATAACTGGTATTTGTATATTGACGACGAATTATAAACGGATCCCTGATGTCAGATGTATGTGTTTCAATAAATAATAAAAACAATAAATAAATGAACTAAACATTAATATATATTGCAGTTACAGCTTAAAACTTTTTTTCTTCACATAACCATGGCAATGAATTCACTTTAATTTACATATTTTAAACGTTTAATAAATTATTTTAGCTATAGAACGTATTTTTTCTTACATAATTCACATAAATGAATGAAGTCAAAAATGAAGTCGCAAAATCATACAGTTACGCTAATTGCCTTTTTCACTTGATTCTGCATAAAATAGTTATATTTAAGTAATCTGTTAATAGAAGCAGATTAATATAAATTTAGGAATAATTTTTATATGAAGTCCCATGGAATTTTTTTATGTGGTTATGCGTCGTTTTTATATGCTTTGATATTACACATTAAATAAGTACTGATACCATCAGATTCATATGTTATTCTGTTTAATTCATGTGTAACTAATCACTTGGAACTTTATTTTGATATTTTTCTGGCCAAACATTAATGACAAAAACATTTAAGAAATTATAATAACAAATTTGCATCGTTGCCGTTTTAGCTGGTAAGTGCTCGCCTTTTCTAATAGACATATTGGCATTTAAAACAAAAGGGTTAATCTTATTATTATTATTATCTTATGTATTCGATATTTTACTTATTATATACATAATTACATGGCTGCCAACTACTACGCCTATTTACAGTCAAATAAACATATTAGAAACAGAAATTTTAGTAAATAATTAAGAATATGTATTGTAATACATAACAATGAATATATTTGGCATGCATTTTACTAAAATATTTTTGTGGTTACAAACATGTTTATAAGATTTAAATAGGCGTAGAAGTTGGCAGCTCTGTAATTATCATATGTACTTTCAAATCTTGGGATGATTTTTTATTAAACTATTTCATTCGAATACCTGCACATTCCATTATGTTAAATGAATTCTACTTATACTTCCTTTGTTTGAAACCAAAAAATAATGTTTTCTAGTTTATAAAATGTCATTAACAATTAGAGATATTTTCGTTATTGTCAAAAAATTAGTATGTTTGTAATTATTTTTTAAAAAATTGAGTATTTATCAGAATTTGTATATATTGTAATGCATATTAATTTAATATAAATGTATGAATTTAAATGATAATTTTCAGAATATTCAAGCTGTGTTCTTGAGACTTTCACAAAAGTTCTTGTATACATTTAATTAACATAATATGCAAATGAAATTTTAAGTGTTGACGCATGCGCAATAAAAAATTATTTAGTAAACCTACTCAATTGTCATACATTTTTCATTATTTTTTTTAAATTTTGATTAGAGAGTGTTATGTGCAATGTTGATTGTCATATTTTCTGAAAAGAACATTGCGTTTTATGAAGAATTGTTAGAGTTATAAGCAAAAAACTTGGAAAAATTTGGGACCTTTTTCAGAAAAACCTTTATTTCTCTACGAGTTTACATGCTATATTCACAAAAACGAACACAGTTTATTACAATTAAGCCTCATAATCATAATCTGCAGTTTGAACTCTTTTGCTTCATTAGTGTTGATAGGGTTATCTAAAAGGTCTTCGTTCTTTTTCAATTTGTGAAATGTTTCCTGTAGGATTTCGGGGAAAACTCTTCTCGAAAATGTATGATCTAGTGGACGTGTACTTTTATGACGTGTACTATTTTGTTTACACACCTGAAGCTTCAGAATAATACCTTATGTATATTTCTAGATATTTAACAAAACGTCTAAAATCGCAAATGTCAAGATTTTTTTTTTTTTTTTTTTTTTTTTTTTTTGCTGAAATTGTAAATATGCTGCACCTGTCAAGTCTATTGTGACCGACGGAATGTTAAGGACGGTGATATGTTTTAACGATTTTTTCCTACTTCGTAAAAAACTGTAATATATTTCAACGATTATTAATGACATGTATTCACATTTACATTTCGCCTGGCTTTTATACCTGATATTTAAAAGTCATGTGATTATAATTGTTTAAATTTGAAATTTTATTTTTCGCAGTGTGAAGACCCTTGAATATTTTTTTTTAATGAAATTCAGTTGATAATTTTAATGAATTAGATTACTGTGTTTGTGTAATCAAGGCTTTTTAGAGTATTTGAACAGTATTACATCAGGCTTTTTTTTATATACGGTGGAGTAATAGCAGCAACCGCTAAATAAATAAATAAATAAATAAATATTTTATGCAAAATACAGAATGAAAGTTTGAACCACTGAAACACTAGAAAAACCAACTTAATTGAACCACTGAAAAAAGTACAATAAATTTTAAATGGTTCAGAATCAAGCATTATTATACAAAATCATTAGTGTAAATTGTCTATTTACGTTTAATGCGATTTATTTAATATTTCATTTATTTAATATTTCATTTATGATATTTAAAAGCCATGTGACGACAGTTATTTAAATTTAAAATTTTATTTTTCGTTGCTTCAAAATGCGCGAAGTATAATTTTTTATGAAATATAGCTGATAATTTTAATGAATTGGATTACTGTCTGTGTATAATTTAGACTTTTTAGATTATTTGCACAGTATTACATAAGTTTTTATTAAATACGTTGAAGTAACAAGAATAACAAGTAAACAAATAAATATACAAATCTTTTCCTTTGAAAAAATGTGTGATAATAAAGATTATGTAATTTTAAACACTTAAAATTGTTTACATCGAGTTTTTAAAAGATTTCACATTTTTAATTTATGAACTTAATAGTACAGCCTAAGAACAAGAGCTTATTTTACATAAAACAGTTACAACTAATTTAACATCTTAACTGAGATAACAGTGTGCAGATTTTATAAATATATGGTTGTTCTTTTAATTTATTTTTTCATACATATTTTCATTAGTTGAGGAAATCCAAGCTATTTTTGGTATGCTTAAAGCTTTTTACCTCAAACTATTTAAGCGAAAATTAAGTTAATCTCGAAAATGAACTAATCCCGTTAGCACTGGTCTTAATGAATTTTTTATTCGCAAATAATGTATAACGATTAAATGAAAATGCGAATTAAAATTTAGATACTTACCTTATAGTTTTATATCTGTTAAACCTAACTATTAGAACGGCTGATAGCACTGTTAGAGTTACATAATCTCAATTCGTATTGAATTAATCTCATTCAATCATTTTGATGGTTTTAACTTAAAAAAAAAAAAAAAAACAATTGTATAACTAATATTACGAAATAATAATTTTTTCATGTTTTTATTTATCTGCATTAAATAAAGAATCATAAAAGTTTATCTAAAATTAGCTTATTTCTATATTACAAAGCATATATTATTCCTAAATTTACAAACAAACAAAAAAAATTATTAGAATTAAAATTAAATTCAAAGTAATATAAATCAAGAAAAGAATGATAAAGATCAGGTGTAGATTGCAACAGAATCGGGAATAGATTATAAAATATTTTTATAGAGATTGAGAATAGACGAACTCCAAGCTCTGTCACAAGCCTAATATCGGAAATACAGTGATAGAGCCGCTAATTCGACGGATCATGTAATCGAAGCCCATCCCATATAACTCAAGACCAATATTCCGTCAAATCTGATTATTGTTAAGATAATTTTATTGTTTCTTACTGTAAAGCAGTATAATAAATCAGAATTAGATGCTCAGTTGCGTTCGTAGCCCAGTCACATTGGGCAAGTAACAATGCTTGGTGTTCCTCTACGCTAAATCGCTATAAAAATTGCGCACAAAAACAAAAACAAAAACAAAAAAAAAACATTCTACAAATATACACACAGTACTCGTATTCCTCTTGAAATTTTCCGACCTGGAAATTATTGTACCAGTATTTTTTTACAGAAAATTCAGGATTAAATGAGGCGAAATTTTGCTCGCTTAATATAGACATAAACAACTGATATTCCTCGTGCAAATATATATATATATATATATATATATATATATATATATGAGCGCATGTGTGTGTGTGCATATTTTTTTCTGTATGTTCTTAGATAAAATATCTGTTTATTCCAGTTTTTAATGAAACATTTAGTGAACGTTTAGAAATAAGTTTAGAATAATGTTTTTGTTTAATCAACATTTCTTCCAACTTCCAGAGCTACTAGATAGGGCATCTATTTCGATCAAGTATGAACTGACCAAAATTAATCGTTTTTTTTTTAATCAATAACAATTTTTTTTATAAAAATGAAGATTTACCCAATTTTTATATTATAGTAATTTTTTTAGTAAGTTATGCATATTAATTTGTGTAGCTAGTGTTCATTTCCGCATAATAAATCAGTACTATAAAACAGGAAATTTAGGAAGATTAAAATGGGCAACTATTTCTGATTTACCTTGTATCCAAATAAAAAAAAATAATTTTACATGAATGAAAAATTACTTTTTGCAAATGCTATCCATATCCAGTAATGTGCGGCTATTTTTACATTACGTCTTCTTAATATCTATATAACAAAGCACATTGTAATGCATAGTGCTCCATATCGGTTTCTCGCTCCAAAAACTGTCATTGGAATTGATGCTACCGCCGAGACCCTTATGTTTGTGTATCCGATGCTTCACACCAGAAACAGAAATGAGCCAATGAAATGGGAAAATGGAAATCTTTTTTTTTTTTTTTTTTTTTTTTTTTGGGGGGGGGGGGTGTAAACGAAAAAAATTGAATTTCAAAGTGCTATAAAAATAGTAATAATTATTAGCATTATTTCAATAGTTACAGCTGACTTTTTGCTCATTTTTATTGCATATTTCTTTATTTTTTAAATTAAGAAATCTTAATTTTGTTAAGGTATATTAGCCGCAAAGACTGGTTTACCAGAAGTATTGTAAATGATAATAGTATGTTTATAATTATATAAATTAGTCGAACATTCCACATTTAAACGCTTCAGTATTGTCAATTATTTTTATTAGATTTTTCAAATGTGAATAATACAATTTTTATTTATTGTCCTAGGACGGGCATCTATACTCTTTACCTATAACTTCTGCTGTAACAAGTATTTGATAAGATTGCAACAATACAAACATTATGTAACTTTTCATTCGGTACAATAAAACAACTAATATGAATTTAAAATTGAATGATATTGAGAAACTCATATTATGAGAATATAAGTGTGGACGTGGATATTCATTCTTGATTTGACTTCATCTCGATACCACTTTCTAATTCGCTATTTTGAGCTGCAAATATATACAATACTAGGGGGGCCCCGCCCCCCTGCTCGCTACGCTCGCCAACTCCCCGCGTAATCGCTTCGCGATTCCAAGTTGTAGGCTACCCCTGCTTGCTGCGCTCGCCAATACCCCAGGGAATCCCTTCGCGATACCTTATTTTCCATGCACTGTTGAAAATCTGCTGCATTTTGTTGCAACGCACTCCCCTGCTTGTATAGAAAACGGTTACTTGGCCGTGAAATGGAGCTTTCTCATTGGTTGGAATAGTGATACTATATGCAAGCGGTGGAGTGCGTTGCAACAAAATGCAGCAGATTTTTAACAGTGTACACTCAATTTTGGAATTCATCCCTCTCCTCATTGGTCGAAGCATAGACGGAGCCCTTTCCTGATTGGTCTATTCTAGTCATGGAAGGTGTGATCCACCCGAACGCGTTATTTCCAGAAACCTTACACATCAGCATCATTCCAGGAGTTATTCCTGGAGATTTGTTTAAGGCTAGATTTTTTTACTATAGAAGGATTTCAAATGTATTTTGTTATTTTTAGTGCAATTTTTTTAAAGAAAAATTTTCGTAATATTTCTAAAACTATACAAAGAAAAATGTTAAATCCCCAGAAGTATCAAGAATATGTTGTCAGAATCATGCCCCTTATAAGATCAAAAACAAAAATATTAAATCATTGGTGCAAAAAGATTAAAAGCTCGTAAATCTATGAGTTAACAGATTATTATTGTTATTGTTAGGGCAGAAGGTGCTGTTATTTTATTATTTTTTTACATGATGAAATCCTAAAAAAATAGTGGCTTGATATTTTGTTCAACAAAATTCATAGTTTTTTTCCGTGAAAGGTAAGCATGTTTGAACATTTTTTTTCGTTTTTTGGCCAAAGCAAAAACTATCTCATGAAATATTTTCTAATGTTTTCTTAAAAATAACTTTAAGTAATCGCATTGAACTATTTGTTTACATTTTTTAAGAATACAAAAACTGCATTTGTAACTAAAATTGTGTTTAATCTTTCATTCACAAAACCATTAAAACGCCGTCTCGTAAACGTTTCCCTAAAGTACATTTGGTCAGACACAGTACATTTTACAGAGTCTAATTAAAAACTTGTTATCGTAAATAATATAGATGAAAATTGTTTTTGCACCTGACTCATTAATTCTTTTTTCCCTCTTAATGGATTTTCGAAAAGTAAAATTAATGAAAGTGCAGTTGTTAATTTATTCCCCTGTGTAAGCATTTTTATTGTAGAGATAACTAACTATTCGTATTTGCTATTTTTGTGTGAAATCAGGTTAAGCTCCGTAAACGTATACGTAATCTAAACAAATTAATGCTGAATTCTGTACTTTTTAAAAATATTAAGGTTTTCTTCAGAATAAATAAACATTATTTTTGCAATGCTTCTAAACGAAAGGAATTATTTAATTTCACGAAACATTTTTAGTTATAACATAAAACAAAACAGGGAGACTTTAAATATATTCAAACATGATGTCATATCGGAATTAAATTTTATCAGAAAAGTATGCGTTTATAGATAAAGCAACCGGATATTTATACATATAACACATATTTAATCACATTTCATACGATTGAGGAGAAAATTTTTCTTCGATCATTTATGAACTACAATGTAGAATTATAATCAATTGTAATTGCAAAATTATTTAAAAGAAATAAAAATAAAAATATCATTTTAACGCTATTTGTTAAGTATTTGTATGTTGTTGTATCCTTTCAATCCTATAAAATTAGAAATATCGACATATAGTTGTTTTAAATTCACTTGTTGCTAAGAAAAACATTCCTTTACTCTTAGGTTACGGGAATTAATAATGTAAAAATAATTAAATATAATTAAGAATAAATGAATTATATATTATCTTGTAGAAATAGTTTAAATTTATCCGTCAGTTAGATATGCTTATAAGTATGTTATTTTAAAATAAATTTTGTTGCATATATAACATATTTTCTTTAATACTTGATTTGACAGTTTAATTTTATATATAAAAAAAGTAAAAATATAGTAAATATAAAAGTATATAAAAGTAAAAATTACATTTGCATTTAATTTTTACGATATTTTTTTTAAATCTTTTGTCACCGATTTTTAAAACAGAAATTTAAGCGTTACTGAATCGAGAAAATGCTTGATTAAATAAAGCAAATTTTACAGTAAAATTTTACTGGTGGGGATAAACGACGATTCTGAGGCACGTATATGGGTCGCTTGTCCAAAAGGGGTTAAATCATAACTGTTTCAAAACGTGTTTTTTTTCTTTTGTCAAAAAAAAAAAAAAAAAAAAAAAGTTAATGAAAAAGCCATTTTAATTCGTCATACAATAAGTCTATTTTAATCGCGAGCTGTGTTCTACTATCATTTATCCATCTATCACTATCTACATTGCTCTAAACAATTAAAGGATATTGCAGTTTTACGTGGATTTTGTATCTGGGAAACTTTTTAGCTGATTGATACATGATCGACAGACATAGTAGGCTTTATGAGAATAAATTACACATGTTTGGCAGAAAAAAATGCATTTTATTGCGCATTTGTGTACAAAAGGAAAAAAACACAATTTGTGCATATGAGAAAAAAAGAATAAGAAAAGGTGTTTTCTTCAAAGAAAATCATTTTTAGTAGGGAGTATGGTTTCCACGGTCGGCCAGCAACATTTGAACACCTTTGAGGCATGGACTCAATGAGGCTATTAATGACGAAATGGGGTATTCTGCCCCACTCTTCCAGAAGAGCTCTTTCCAGTTCCTGGAGAGTTTGTGGGGGTTGTTGGCGGCCAGAAACTCGTCTTCCTAGAGCTTCCCAAACGTGCTCGATTGGATTCATGTCTGGAGAACATGCTGGCCATTCCATTCGAACGATTCCTTGCTCGAAAAGGAAATCCTCCACCAGGTTTGCACGATGTGGCCTGCAGTTATAGTACATTAAAATGAAGTTATCTCCGATTGCTGCAGCGTAAGGGACTACAATTGGCAACCAGTCAGAGCTCCATCTCGAATGATGTAGAGGTCAGTGCGCACATCAATGGAGATGCCACCATGCACAACACTCCTCCACCGCCAAATATGAAACTTTCCTGAAAATGCCATTACATTAAATGCAATTACATTTGCATTTAATTTTTACGATATTTTTTTTAAATCTTTTGTCACCGATTTTTAAAACAGAAATTTAAGCGTTACTGAATCGAGAAAATGCTTGATTAAATAAAGCAAATTTTACAGTAAAATTTTACTGGTGGGGATAAACGACGATTCTGAGGCACGTATATGGGTCGCTTGTCCAAAAGGGGTTAAATCATAACTGTTTCAAAACGTGTTTTTTTTCTTTTGTCAAAAAAAAAAAAAAAAAAAAAAGTTAATGAAAAAGCCATTTTAATTCGTCATACAATAAGTCTATTTTAATCGCGAGCTGTGTTCTACTATCATTTATCCATCTATCACTATCTACATTGCTCTAAACAATTAAAGGATATTGCAGTTTTACGTGGATTTTGTATCTGGGAAACTTTTTAGCTGATTGATACATGATCGACAGACATAGTAGGCTTTATGAGAATAAATTACACATGTTTGGCAGAAAAAAATGCATTTTATTGCGCATTTGTGTACAAAAGGAAAAAAACACAATTTGTGCATATGAGAAAAAAAGAATAAGAAAAGGTGTTTTCTTCAAAGAAAATCATTTTTAGTAGGGAGTATGGTTTCCACGGTCGGCCAGCAACATTTGAACACCTTTGAGGCATGGACTCAATGAGGCTATTAATGACGAAATGGGGTATTCTGCCCCACTCTTCCAGAAGAGCTCTTTCCAGTTCCTGGAGAGTTTGTGGGGGTTGTTGGCGGCCAGAAACTCGTCTTCCTAGAGCTTCCCAAACGTGCTCGATTGGATTCATGTCTGGAGAACATGCTGGCCATTCCATTCGAACGATTCCTTGCTCGAAAAGGAAATCCTCCACCAGGTTTGCACGATGTGGCCTGCAGTTATAGTACATTAAAATGAAGTTATCTCCGATTGCTGCAGCGTAAGGGACTACAATTGGCAACCAGTCAGAGCTCCATCTCGAATGATGTAGAGGTCAGTGCGCACATCAATGGAGATGCCACCATGCACAACACTCCTCCACCGCCAAATATGAAACTTTCGTGCACGAACGCAGGATTATTCCTACTGCCACGGTCCCTCCAGATGAAAATACGCCTATTATCCGGATGCACAGAAAAACGGGACTCGTCAGAAAACAGTATATTGCTCCATTCATTTCTTCTCCAGTTGGTATGCTCGTTTGCCCACTCCCTGCGGTCGAGACGATGCCTTGATGTTAATCTAACACATACCATCGGTCGGCGAGCATACAGACCTGCAGCATGGAGCCGGTTTCGGACAGTCTGAGTTGAAATCGTAATGCCTGTAGCCGAGCGAAGGTGTTGTTGGAGAACATTAGCGTTGATGTTTCGGTTTCTCCGAGCTGTTAACGCTAAATAACGATCTTCATTGGGCGTTGTTGCGCGTCTACGACCTTGCCCTGGTCTTCGGCCTGCACATCCACTCTCCAAAAAAACGGTTCCAGACACTGGAAATGACACTTTGTGACACTCCAATGACTTGCGCTACTTCGGCTTGAGTTTGGCCCCCTTCTAACCTACCAACAATTCTCCAAGCTTCTGAATCTGTCAAATGACTTCGCTGGGACATCGTACTCATCGAAACAAAGCAATCACTGAATGCCGATCATCCTTGTCTTCAATCTCTTTTATTCAGTTGAAAGTCAAATTTCATTCGCTGCCGCTGAAGCGACGTTTTTGACGTCGAACTCAAAATTTGCATACTCCAAAGTTTGAAAACCAGAAAAATTTGCATTTGTGATTCTCTTCTTCTATTTTCGGCAAAAAAAATTTCGTTTATATCTTTATTTTATATAAAACTTCAAATATCCTTTAATTGTTCTAAGCAGTGTACTATCATTATCCTTCAAAACCATTTATCCAATGACTTTTATGAATGATATTTTAAATGTTTTGAGCGACGGATGAATGATTAAACTCAAGGAAATCACCAATTTCTTATAAATAGTACAAATTATAAATCACCAGTTCTTGGCATGTTTCGTGATTTATTATTACCTTTTGAAAAGATAAACTGTGTCAATTACGCAATTTTCAACGATTGAATGATTCAATATATCCAAGAGGGCACACATTAATATACCTTTAGTTAAAAGAAAAATGCGAACTTTCACAAAGTTATAAATAGAATGTCATTGATGTAGTAACGCAATGATTTTTGTTGTTGTTGTTTCGACCAAGAAATTTGATTCTTAATTCTGCCGAAGGATGCTTTATTTTTGACAGGTCTCGTTCAGCTCCTGAAATTTCCAGACCAAAAAAATCTTCGCTATCAGTATTTCGTTAGTGTGTTTTGTTAGTCATCCTTAAACAAGGCAAATTATCATTTAAGCTAGATTTGTTTTACTATAGCAAAAAATACTAATATAGCACCTAGAAAATAACAGTACCCACACGAACCCTATATAATGAAACATAAGTTTGTAGCATTCATTTCTTGATGAATTAGGGATGTAAACATATACACCTAACTTTCTTAAGTTCTGATGGCTTTTTGAATTTTCAAAACAAATAGAGTTATCCGCAAATTATCTCTAATATTGCAGCTTTGAGTTCAAAAACCTATTTTGAAGTCGAAAGTCATAACGTATAAAACATTTAAACGACCAATATCTGATATTGGAACAATATATTGTTTATATATTTTATATTTCTCATTATGTAGTTAAAAATTCATCTGTAAGTTATATTTGTAATAAATATTTATGCATGCTATCTGTTTTACACAAACAAATGCCACAATGTTGAAAAAATCTTACGAGTTATACAACAGAAATAATACTACTAATAATAAAAATTTGTGTTAGAAAATCAACATCTTATTTTTTTCATCGTAGTGCTTAGTGATCCAATTAATGAAGTCAGAAAAGAAATATGTTTTCTCTGTATTAAATTCAGGTCTTAAAATTATATGAAAGTTATATTTATAATAAATATTTATGCATGCAATGCTTGTTATCCAAACAAATGCCATACTTGAAAAGAAAAGTGTACGACTTAATTAACGTAAATAATAATATTAATAATAATAATAATAATAAAATCTGTGTTAGAAAGTCAATACCTTCATTTTTTTATCGCAGTGCTTAGTGATCCGTTTAATGAAGTCAGGAAAGACATATTTTTTCTCTGTATTAACCCGCCAGTAGTCGCGTGTCGGTCTTTTCGCCGCCCGTATAACTTATCTTCTCCTAACTTGTATCACATTACAAATAGAACGAAGATCTACCATGTAGCTGACTTTGAAGGTTTCTTTACCACCTTAGTGAAGTTACAGGACACCTCTGTTTTTCTTTCAGATACATTTTTAGAAACAAAGTTGAAATTGGCGAAAAAATCTACGTAACAATCACTAATGTCACTTCATTTTCACTTTTACCAATTACTCCAGATCTCATGAATAAAATGCATCATTTAAGAAAACTTAAAACTTATATCTTCATTGAAATGGTATTTTCGTATATTAGGTGAAAAATATTTCTTATTTTACATATTTGGTATGTTAGGGCGAAAAGACCGAGCGCGACTAATGACGTTGTGAAAAAAGTCGCGACTACTCGCGGGTTAAATTCAGGTCTTAGCCTTTCTATTTTTTTTTCATCCTTTAGCTGCATTATTGATATTTTTGTGATTAATTTATCCAGCACTGTTTTATGTTTTGGTTTATTTAGTGTCTCATTAATTACATAAAAAATCTGAAAAAGAGCTTATTTTAATCGTTTATTGCGTTTAATTATTTAAAGCCATTTAATCTTACAAGTGTTAATATATACGTTTGTGCATAGAGTAAAAGGTAAAACTTAGGGAAATGAACAATTGCTTATAAATAATACAAGTTACAAATCAACAAATCTCGGGCATCTTCAAAGTAGTTCCACGCTTCATTATTGCCTTTTGAAAAGATTAACTACATCAATAATGCAATGTTTCGATGATTAAATTTTTCAATATGTTTTTTTTTTTTTTTTCATGTTGACAAAAATTTTACCCTAGTCAAAATTTCATCTAAAAAATTCCATTAGATAAAAAAAAAAAAAAAAAAAAAAAAAAAAAAAAAAAAATTAACTACCACAAAATTGTCGGGATAGTATTATTCCTGTAATAACACATTGATGTTTTTGTAACAACAGAAATAATAATAATAACATCTCTGCTACAAAATCAATACATATTTTTTTTATTGTAGTGTTTAGTGATCCGCTAAATGAATTCTGGAAAAAAAAAATTTTCTCAGTATTACATTCAGGCCTTAGGCATTATATTTCCCTCCATCCTTTAGCTGCATGATTGATATTTTTGTGACTAACTTATCCTGCACTTTTTTATCTTTTGGCTTTATTTAATGTAAAATTAATTACTGGGAAAAAATGCTGAAAAAGTTTTCATATTGAGATGTGAATTACATGAAACTGAAACTATTGATTAACTTAGAACAGAGAATATATATATATATACATATATATATATATATATATATAATTGTCTCATTTTTATGAATAATTTTAGTTGGCGCATGGAAGGCAAACGTTAATTTTAAATGAGGTGAAATTGAAAAGTAAATATATATTTAGTAATGTATGTTATCAATCTTTATTAACTTTTATTTCAACTTTTATTAATTCTTTGACAAAATGAGAAAGAGAAATTTATTAAACAATCTTATTTTTTAAAAACAAAATAGTGGTGCAAACTGATTATAAAAGTAAAATCTTGTTTATAAAGCTTGGAACGACACTACCGCCCCTCGATCGCAGTGTAAAGCATAAAATTCCTATTATTACACACAGAAAAAATTAAAACAGTATATTCTTTTTTCATACAAAAAGTAATAGCATGTACTATCACCCCTCTTAAAGTTTATATACAATGTATTAAATTTGAATATTTAAAAAAAATGTAGAATTGTATTTAATCTCCAATCAATTAATATTACAATACCTAATATTGAAATTTATAGTTTTTACATATTTAAAAACAATAACCATTAAATATGAGACAAATCTTTTTCCTAAAATTACTAAAAATTATAAACTTTACAATGATAAATTGTAATCACGTAACATCATAATTTTACTTTTTCAGTCTTTAATTTTAAAATTACCAACAAAATTTTAACCCCAGATGTACATTAAAGTCTATCCTAAATAGAATAAAGCTTGAAATAAAAGCGACAATTTTAAAATGAGGGACAAAGATAACTCTCTGTTTGAAAATCAATACCTTCCTTTATTTTTTTTATCTTATTCTTAGCTACCCGTTTAATGAAATTAGTACAGAAAAAAAATTCCTTTATTCAATTTTCGGATAGACATTTCCCCATCTTGTGGCAGTCTGATTGCTATTTTTTGTGATTAACTCCCTCAGAATTGCTTGATTTTTTAATTTATTCATTGTTATATTAATTATACAGAATATCTGAGAAAAAAAGATTCATACCCAGAGGTGAATTGATTCAAACTCTTAATTAATGTAATAATATGATTTAACGTAGATACTACGTAGCAAATTTGCTTTTTTTAGAAAGTTTAGCAAGTAATCAATGTTCCTTTTTGATAAAAGAATTAGTGTTACAAATGCTTACGCATAATATAAAAAACAATATAATTTTTTCTTATTTGTTTGTTAGATATTTTTTTTAATTTGAGGAAAAATACAATAGTGATAGTTTTTTAGTATACTTTTTATTGTGTTTTGTTACTTCATCAACTCCATTCCCACCAAATAAACAATTAAATAAATAAATACATAAATTCTCAATAGTTTTTTCCAAGTTTTACTATTTCAATGGTCTAAATTTGGTTAAATTTTATATTAAAATTGAAAGTAATAATTATACGGAATTATTCCGTATAGTAATAAATAGGATTTTTTTTCAATTTTTACAGTTCACAAAAACTTTGAAATTTAATATACATAGACGCTTAATAATAAATAAAATAATTTTTATAATTTATACCATTTTTGTTATACCATTTTATAAACAATTAGTTCTTACGAAATGTCCAATATTTAGCTATTTATATTGTTATTTTAATTAATTTTACGTAATGTAAACTGAAAAAAATACATAAAGTTAGTAAATTTTCTCTAGGAAACAGATATTCCCATAACATTTAGTGAAAGATACGAAAAAAAAAAATAGTGTAACAAGTACACTTTTTCACCCTTTTTTTAATACAAAAAATTGTGAATTTTAATATTCAAAATCTACTTGTTATTTTTAACCCGGGAGAACTCACACCGGGCCTGATAAATGATAGAAACATTGCGCAATTCGTAAATAATTTCCTCCGTTGTGCAACAAATGACAATTATCAAGGCATCATAAATAAAGTTAAGCGCTCGTTAGAGTGACCTTGGAAACAGTGATTACGAGCGAACAATTACAGGTTTACAAAAACTGTCAAAACTTTCAAAATGACTCTTTTTTATTAATAATTGTTTCTATATTATGATTTATGTATGTATCGATTTAAATTCATTCTGTTCTCTGTTTTGTAGCTTGATGTGAGCACTATCCTTTTTGCTGTGTTTGTTTTTCTCGCGTGTGAAAATTAAAGTAGAAAATGAAGAAGTGTGTATACAATAATTTGTGTGTGTGTTTTACACTTACCATATAATAATATTATACGTCTTTATCAAGATGAATTAGTGCAGTGTATAGATCAAAATGTGAATATGCCCGGTTCCCTTCTCCTATGGTGGATTTAATTGTTGGATACTTCAATGAAGAAGAATTCATCGGGTGAGTACTATTTACTCTCCTATTTAATTCTGATTAATGATAAGAAATGAAGAAAAACTATTGTATTGAGGATATAGTGACAACTCACGCCATTATTAAGAAAAACGTCTTTTAATGATTATGAGAACGATCTAAAAAGATATATCAATTTGATAACATAGTGATATACTAATTTCACACAAATAAAAAATATCGAATAAAAAAAAACAAATAAAAATATAAGATTAGAATGGCCACTTTAAAAGACAATTATTCAATTGAAAAATTGACAGCAACGAATTACAGTACATGGAAATTTAAAATTGAAATGCTCTTAACTAAAGAAGAGCTGTTCCATGTAATAACCGATAATCCACCGACCCCTTTGACCGATCAATGGTCCAAAAATGATAGGGAGGCCCGGGCATTGATAAATCTAACTATCGATGATTCACAGATAACCCACGTTAAGAACCTACAAACTGCTAGACAAACATGGGATGCATTAAAAGAAATCCATGAAAGATCAAACCTCACAAGCAAATTGTTTCTCCTTAGAAAGTTATATAGTATAAAATTAGCAGAAAATGGAAATATGATAAATCATATTACAAAAATAATGGAGCTCGTTGATCATTTGGCAGCTATAGGCGAAATAATTGATAATCACCACATTTCCGCGCTCCTCCTGTGCTCTCTGCCCCAGTCTTATGATAATTTAATTACTGCTCTCGAAAGTAAAGAAGAAGCACAATTAACTCCGTCATATATTAAAAATAAGCTGATTGACGAGTTTAATCGTCGAAATGAAAACTATGAAAGTATTGATAATACAGCGAAAGCTTTTAAAGCTCAGAAAAAGTTTCCAGCTAAAAAAGAATCAAAATATTGTTCGATTTGTAAAATGAGAAGCCATAACACACAAGAATGTTGGCACAATAAAAACAAAACACACACAACACAACAAAATCAACACAACAAAAATTACAAAAAACACTATTCTACATCACTCGTTTTTCAAAGGGGTGAAAACAATTTTAAGAATGAACAAGCATCGGAATCGTATAACAGGTTTAATCGCTATGAAGGAAAAAACAATACATGGAGAAACAGCGAAAACAAAGATTATGCATTTATAACACAAGGGATAGAAAATAAAACATTCATTGTGGATAGCGGTAGCTCAAGTCACATTGCATCCTCTGAATCAATGTTTACAGAGATAAAATCGAGGGAAAAAACAAACGTGACTATCGCAAACGGAAAAAAACTTATCGCTTACGGTTCAGGCGATGTAAATTTAAATACGCTGACATCGGATAATAAAATTCATAAAATAACACTTAAAGATGTACTTCTAGTACCTGAAATCGAAACGAATTTACTATCAGTCAGCAAAGCAACCCAAAACGGATGTGAGATTGTATTTAAAAATGACCGATGCTCTTTCAAACTTAACGGAGAAATCTGCTTAGAAGCACAAAAGGTAAATAACCTCTATGAAGTCCAGTTGGCTAACAAAAACCACGCGAACATTACACAAACGTGCAACAATAAAAATTGTCTAGAACTATGGCATAGAAGGTTAGGACACAGAAATCTAACATCGATTAAAGAAATTACACAAAAGGAATTAGTAAGAGGTATCCAGATAAACAATTGTAAACATAATATAGATTGCGAACCGTGTATTAAGGCGAAATTAACTGATGAACCCTATCCGAAAGTTGCTCAGTATAGAGCAAGTAAAAGGCTTCAACTTATTCACTCGGATGTTTGTGGATCTTTTCAGACACCCACGATTGGGGGGAAATCATATTTCTTGACTTTTATCGATGACTACTCGCGATTCACAATAATCTATCTATTGAAAAGAAAAAGTGAAGTCTATGAAAAACTCAAAGAGTTCATTGCGCTAATAAGCAACAAATTTGGTGAAAAACCGAAAGAAATCAGAACGGATAATGGGGGAGAATTTACATCAGATGAAATTGAGAATTATCTCAAATCAAATGGGATAAAACATCAACATACAGTCCCATATTGTGCAAGTCAAAATGGGGTGGCTGAACGGAAAAATAGGTCGTTAGTTGAGATGGCTAGGACAATGTTAAATGAATCAAATCTACCTTTAAAGTTCTGGGGGGAAGCAATCTGTACGGCAAACCACCTACAAAATAGACTGCCTACAAAAGCTAATGCAAAAACGCCATATGAATTATGGACAGAAAGACAGCCAAACTTAAGTTACGTTAAAGTATTTGGCTGCAAAGCCTTCGCTTATATTGACAAAGCCAGAAGACAAAAATTAGATAATAAAGCTGTTGAAGGTATTTTTGTGGGATACGACAATGAATCTAAGGGATACCGGATATATGTAGGAGGAAATGAAATAAAAATCGCGAGAACGGTAAAATTTCTTGAAAATAAATTCAAATACGTAAATGATAAGCCTGAAATTGAACAAAAACAAAATGAAGACGAAAAACGCAATTGTAAAAATCTCGTGGAGATAGAAATTTCGAACGGAAAAACAACACCATCTGCGTCTCAACAACAAATTGTGGAACTAAGGCGCTCAGATAGAATAAATAAAGGCGTACCTCCTGATAGGCTTATATATATTGTCAAAGACGACAAAATTAATGAACCAAAGGATTATAAGGAAGTTAAATTAATGGAAAACTCTCCGGTAAAACAGAATTGGATAGAAGCCATGGAGAGCGAAATGAATTCTTTAAGAAAAAATAAAACATGGTCAATTGTAGATCCTCCACCGAATAAGAGAATAATAGGTTGTAAATGGACTTACAAATTAAAGCGTGACAATACCGGAAAAATCCAAAAATATAAGGCACGTTTAGTAGCTAAAGGATATACGCAAAAGTTCGGAGAGGATTACGACGAAACCTACGCACCGGTCGTATCGTATACTACGATAAGAGCATTATTAATAGCGGCATTGCACCAAAACTTAAATGTTAAGCATATAGATATTAACACCGCGTTCTTACATGGGGAACTTGATGAGGAGATATACATGTCGCAGCCGGAAGGATTCGTTGAACCAAACCAGGAAACCAAAGTTTGTAAATTAAATAAGGCAATCTACGGACTTAAGCAAGCCGCGAGAGCGTGGCATAATAAAATAACAGAAACACTAAAAAACATGAATTTCATTCAAAGTAAAATTGACACATGTCTTTTTACACAGAAAAGGAATAATGAAACAACCTATATAATAACATACGTCGATGACCTCTTAATTGCAGGGAAAGACGAAACCATTGAGGAAATAATCGCGAACTTAAATAAAGAGTATGAATTAAAGAATTTAGGGGACGTAAGCAATTATTTATCCATGAACATTCGAAAGGTAAACAAAAGCTACTTAATTAACCAAACTTCAAAAATTGAAGAGTTAATTAATAAATTCAATTTACAAGAAGCAAAACCATGTAGTACACCCATGGAAACAAATTACACTCACTTTAAAGATGATGACAATATTTTACCAAACAACACACAGTACAGACAAGCCATAGGTGCACTCTTATATCTTGCCACACTGAGCAGACCTGACATTTGTGCAGCTGTCAACATCTTAAGCCGAAGGAACGAAAAGCCAAGAATGAAAGATTGGAACTGTGTAAAGCGGGTCATGAGGTATCTTAAGACAACAAAAACCTTTAATCTAGTTATAGATGGAAATTCAAAACCAACGCTAGAAGTCTACGCGGACGCTGATTGGGGTGGAGACACAGAATCAAGAAAATCGACAAGTGGTAATGTATATTTGCTAGGTAAAAATCCCATACTTTGGTCAACTAAAAAACAATCCTGCATAGCTTTATCTTCCGCCGAAGCTGAGTACATCTCAGCAGCTAATGCAGCTAATCAAGTCAAATGGCTGGTGAATTTACTTGAAGAACTCAATATCTCACAAACATATCCTATAGAACTCTTCGAGGATAATCAGTCGGCTATCAAAATGATAGAGCTTGAAAAACATTCAAGTAAAACAAAGCACATAGAACTTAGATATCATCTCATAAAACAACTGAAACAAGATGGCATAATAAAACTCGTATATTGCCCAACCAAAATAATGATAGCTGACTTATTCACAAAACCCCTGCCAAAACCTCTTTTTGAAATTCACAGGAAGAACTTGCATCTGAGTGACAACACAACTTCAGAAATTAAGGAGGAGTTGATAGAAACATTGCGCAATTCGTAAATAATTTCCTCCGTTGTGCAACAAATGACAATTATCAAGGCATCATAAATAAAGTTAAGTGCTCGTTAGAGTGACCTTGGAAACAGTGATTACGAGCGAACAATTACAGGTTTACAAAAACTGTCAAAACTTTCAAAATGACTCTTTTTTATTAATAATTGTTTCTATATTATGATTTATGTATGTATCGATTTAAATTCATTCTGTTCTCTGTTTTGTAGCTTGATGTGAGCACTATCCTTTTTGCTGTGTTTGTTTTTCTCGCGTGTGAAAATTAAAGTAGAAAATGAAGAAGTGTGTATACAATAATTTGTGTGTGTGTTTTACACTTACCATATAATAATATTATACGTCTTTATCAAGATGAATTAGTGCAGTGTATAGATCAAAATGTGAATATGCCCGGTTCCCTTCTCCTATGGTGGATTTAATTGTTGGATACTTCAATGAAGAAGAATTCATCGGGTGAGTACCATTTACTCTCCTATTTAATTCTGATTAATGATAAGAAATGAAGAAAAACTATTGTATTGAGGATATAGTGACAACTCACGCCATTATTAAGACAAACGTCTTTCAATAAACACAGCCCGTATGTGAGATTAATAATTCATTTACAGGGGCGCACAAAAGAATTCCATCACATTTTGGTCTAGGGGAAAAAATTGTTTGCAAATTATATTAATGACATTACGCTATTTCAAAAGTATTGAAACTAATAGAAAACAGCGAATTTTACTAAAATTACCTAAGAACGAGACATTCATAGAAATTTTAAAACGTTTATAGGGACATACAAAAGAAGTCGGTTGCAGTATTGTCATTGTCTTTCAGAAATAATTGCTGGAAATGCGATTCCTATACCTGGATGAGCTTTTAAATTTTGCTGTTTGTTTTAGGCGCGTTCATAATTATATAAATATATAGCACCTATAGTCGTCGACTGATCCGTCCGTCTGTCTTTCCGCATATGCACATTTTCCACATTGTTGCGGAATTTTCTTGAATAATTTCAAATTTTAGTAAAATCGAATGTATAGTTAAAATACATGGACAGTCAAAAGCATTCCGTTACATTACCGTCGATGGGACAAAAAAGTTTCATGTACTTTTGAAAAATTTCGTAATATTTGAAATTGATATGCATCTGTTTGAAAAGCTCTATAATACACATTTTGTAATATGCCGCACAAAGATTATTTATTATTCACTTAAGGGGCACCATAGAAGAATTACGTTAACTAATGGCATAGAGAGTGTGGAAACATTATTTGAGCATATTTTAATTATTTTAAACTATTTAACATACAGCAAAATAGAAACCCTTTGCTTAGGTTTATATAAAGTTCTTTCCTGTGTTATACAAAATGCGTTTCCATATATCTGAAATAGATAGACTGTTTTAACTTATTAAATGGTGCAGTTTTGTTGCATTATTTGGGATGTGTTGTAAAGTGTTTCATACTCTATGCTTGAAGAATGATATTTTTCATTCTTATTTAAAATTGTCATAATTTTTATAAGTATACTTGAACTAATTTTATTACAGAACTTGTAACATTTGTCTCGGACTAAATAAGGTGAAGAATATTATTTGTATTTATTAAAGAAAATGTAAAAACCATTTACACCCTGGGTAGTATCGGCACATTTTAGTAGTTTAGTTATAATATGAACCATTAGAAAAATTATAAAACAAAGAATAAGTCATAAAATTTTCACTCGGAAAAAATACTATTTATTGAATATTTCAACAAAATAATATTTTTAAGTTTCAAGTAGCAAAGTAAAAAGTTTATTTAAATCATCTCAAAAATATAAATAAAGATTTATAATATAAATTTTCTTTCACTTCCAAAGCATACGCAGCACAGAAATGCAGTCAAGTAAAATCTTCAATCAATTGTTTAAATCTGCTTTAGCATATAATTAATGTTTTTCATATAAAGTTTTGTGTAAAAAATTTAAATAAAAATACCTTAAATCATTTTGCTCCAAATCTTATAAAATACATGTATTTAATAGATCATTGCCACACATCTATTTCGTAAAGAAGAGAGAAAATGAACTTTTGTATATACATGTTATTATCTCTCTATTCACGCACACACACAAAAGAAAAAAACTTTTAACTTACAAAAGTAATCTTCATCAACGAAAAAGAAATCTTTCTAAATAGAATAATTGGATTATTCTTTATGTAAAATCCGTAAGAATAAAAGGTTTTGAGCAAAGAAAAGTGCTGAAACCTCTCCAAAATAAAGGTTCAGGTGTGCTTAAAAGGACACAATTAACCTAAATAGACTTTTTTTTTACTGGCTTCAAGAAAAAAATTATGGCACTTGATATTGCATGCATCGATGTAGATGAAGATAGATCTGCATATTTTTTCATTCCAAATATTTAATTGGGCATCTACATTAATTTATATATTCTATGCTTCTGAAAACTTTAACAATCAATTAATTTTACTCAGCACTTTAAAGAAAAGAAAAGTATTTTATAATAAAAATCTCGCAATTTTGGTATGAATTCAGTGACACGTTAAAATATTTAACTATCTTTCATAGTCTGTTTTAAATATATATATCATCTAAAGTGCCCTGGAGTAATAAAGGCACGTTAAATTTGTACCAATTTCCGGGCTTAATTTGAAGTTTTTTCAGGCAAATACAGAATTTGATACAGAAACTTGTTAACAATGCATACAAAAAAGAATATTTCAGCAAATATGTATTCATAAAATGCAAAAGCATGATTTCTTAAACACTTTCTGCTGTTTAGTGTTATTGCGAACAAGTTTGTGTAATAACGCTATTCAAACAAAATTATAAAATATGTTGGAATAATAGCATGTAACTTGTCCAATTCTAAAAGTACAAACTCTACAGTCCTAGAATTTGGCAAATTTTTCTTACTTACCATTAATTGCGTTACTAGAATGCAATTATTATATTAGCTGTTATTAGTAGCGAAATTAAGATCATTTGATATTTTACATGGATTTACTTTATTTGATATTATGTTCTTAAGACATGAAAAAATTAACAGCACGTAGGACACACAAATTTCTGTTTAGCCTAATGGTTTTAAACAATGACAATACCGCTCCATTTTGCACAAAAAAACTCCCTTTATACGTATACATATACGTATTGAGCAGCATATTTTAAAATACATATTACCTTGCGAACACATCAAAAATCGTCCACAACGTTTTAAAATACACTATAAATTTATGTAATGAACAAAGTATTTCTTATAAAAAAAAAAAATGATTCTGATCACAGAACGCACTTCCCCAAACATTAGATCGGGTATTGACTCTTGAATGCTTCTTTCTGCGATAAGGTCTACTAATGGGACGAATTAACCTTTTGCAACTGTTTATGATTCAGATGATTCAGACCTCGTTTGCGTAGAATAAATTGGTGTCATCTCCCAGATTTCTTCATAAATACGTGTTTCAAATTAAAACATAAGAGGCAAAAAGATCGAAAAAAGGAGAGAGTTAAGAAAAGATCTATTACATTTTGTTACATTTTTAATATTGAAAATAGTCATTTTTTGTGAATAGTGTAGTTTTACTACATTGAATCATATATTTTTAAATTTATAATAAACTGATTTTTTAATAGATATTGTCCTTTAATTATTATTTTTAATTTTGTATTAATAATATCATATAAACCATAAACTACATTTAATTGAGTAATTTTATACGTTGGATCTGAAGCTACTTGATTGTTACAACCAAAATTGTTCTTAAAATTATCATTAATTAAAAAAATGTTTATTCATTTTCATTTAAAATTAAATTGCCAAAAAATATATTGTAAATATTACAAATTTATAATGTTATCGTGGGAACATTCTTTACCAAGCATTTATGCTTTTAAAATCAGTCAGTTACTGGGTTCGCTCTCCATCAATAGATAAAATATATAGATAATGATTTTAAAATTGTACTTTTAATTAAATGTGTAATTATAATATAATTTACTTTTCAAATCTATAGATTGATGTAATTCAGATATAGAATATAGTATTTAATTATACTATGTTAAGTTTTTAAACTATTTTTTATTCTAAAAATTGTGAAGATATTTACTTCTGAAAAATTGTTAAATGAAAAAATTAGATACTTTCAGAATTTTTTTCATCTGATTTGATCTTTAATTTTTAACTAGAAAAATTAAATAAAAATATCAACTGTGCCTCCCATTCCTCCTTTAATAACATATCTATGATATAGTGTACATAGTTATTTAAGATTTATTCGTTATAATATACTCCATCGAAAATAACGTTTTAAGAGAATTCTGAATTGTATAGAAATTCTAAAGTACAATGATTTTCTCTTATTACGTAATTAAATGATATAGCCAAACCTGTTTTTTGAAGAAATGACGAAAAATTTTATTATAAAATAAAAATATATTTAAAGACCATAAGATATTTCATATAAAATTGCCTTGTTCGTATTTTCAGAAACAATATCAAAATTTATTGATATCAAAATTAGACTTGTTATAAGATTTCACGAAACTATACTTCATGTTTTTCGAAATTTATTTTGAAGGTGAAGCGTTTTGTGGAAAAAACATTACGTAACATCTTTAAAGTAATAACTCTTGTCTAAGAACGTAAGAAACAAAGGCAATTTTACAGAATCGAATTTTAAAATAACTACAATATCATTACACAGGTATAAGAATAAAACATAGAAATATTTCATAGTACATCCATTATATTAATATCCATCGAATATTGTAAAATTATTTAATGCCTTCGTTTGATTGCAAAATAGTTCTTTTTAATTCATAATGGGATGACAATGAAGATTTATAGATATTTATAATATCATAGGCTTTCAGCAGAAAATATAATTTCAAATATGTCAACCACAGAAAAAGTCATATTACTCAAAACAATTATGGGAACCAGATTTTATTTATTATTATTTTTTTTTTAAAACGGGTAGGTTCCAAAAGTTATCTTTGAACTAATACATCAACTGCCTGAAATTTTACCGCAAAAAATGACTTGAGTCTGCGCTTTAGGTACAAAAGTCGATTTTTCGGGGAACATTTTAAATTTCGACATCGTTGGTCATTATTTAGAAGTGTTACTTTAACCTTTTTTTATTAACTTCTTAACATATTTAAGCTATAAAAAAGTCTTTATTTGTATTTCTGGAACAAACTAAGAACTAATCCGAACAAAGAGGTAGTTGCTCGCACAATGTGGAAAATTAATCTACATTATAATTTGGACTAATAGCATCTTTTATTATTATGAACATATTATTTCAATTTCACCTTTCGCTGATAAAAAAGGCAATGTCTTATTATACTCTCCAAAGAAAAGTTTGTTTTCATGTTTTCTACAATTTCGAACTCATTAGTGATGCAAAATAACCATGGAAAAATAATTGAACCATTTTTCCTTGTTACGCAATTCTTTTACTTGATTTGAAATATTACTTACTTTTTATTTAAAACTATATAAATGAGAAATAAAAAGAGCTAGATTCATGGAAACATTTGGTGAAAATTCCTGTTAAAAAAGATATAGTAAAATATTTCGATTAAACCTTGAGATTAAATTTAATCCTCCATTTTATTCTTAAGTAAAATACACACATTAAAATAAAAAGGCAGTGTAAATTAATATTTTACGGCATTAAATAGTTTCAGAAATAAGTTGAAGAACTTAAAAACTAAAACAGTTGTTTTATTCGTAACGTGATTCAAAAACTGAACAAAAAAAAAAAAAAAAAAAAAAAATTACTTAAATTTAATTTTCATGAAAATGTGTAAATTGTTCTATTTGGAAAATAGTTATTGTCCTGCGTAAAAAACTTGGAAATATGAAGTATATCTAATTTTTTTTTATTGGTTGAATTCCGCAGCGTAATCGGTTTCTGATTGGTCCCTACTTAATGTCAAGAAATGGAATTCTTCTGTTGCCAAGATGACAAAAAAGTATTAAAAACTACAAATAATAATAATAATAATAATAATAACTCAAAATCAAATTTAGATACACGATTCACACAAATTGCGAGTAGAAGTCATATATTTTTTTTTTTATACGACGGTGTAAAAATTTTAAATATTCGATGTTTAGAAGTAAAAAAAAAATACCGTATCAAAAATTGTTAAACTGAAATTTCTTTTAATATTTGTTTATCATTGGTCTCGGAATATTAACGTGACTCTAAATGTCTAAATGTCTATTTTTCTAACTTGCTTTCATTAAAATTAACAAAAATGTAGAAAATATAATTTTTTTTTCATTAACTGGAACCGTAAGATATCCTAAAATTAAGAATAGTCAGCGTAACTATTTCTTTAGATCTTTGTTTTATACGCTAGGACAAGTATTTTATTATTTTCAACACTGTACAAAAGAATTTAATAAAATTTGCTTCCGATATGATAATATAATTGCACGATTCATATTATTGATATTGATTGAATTATTCTGTAAAAAGTTTATCCTCTTCGAATGAAAGCACTAGTTCTTTATTCGTGACATAATTTTTAAAAATAAAAATCAACAATGAATATATTAAAAATATGAAAATTATTAAGTTTTTTATTGTCATAATATTGAAAGAAATCTCAGACTTTAAGCGTTTAAAATAGAAGAAAATATGTCATAAATAAGGCAATAACAGTTTATATTGTTATATTTCTAATTATAAAATATAAAAATCGGAAATTTTGAAAATTATTTTAAATCTTAAATATAAAACATTTGTAATGAAATGATAAATGTTATTGTTGGAAAACAACCATAACAGATTACGGTACTTCTAGGTTATCCCGTCGACCAATTTCGCCAAATTATACAAATCGCCAACTAACCAAATTACACATGTTGACATAATTTTTATGTTAACCCGTCAGTAGTCGCGTGTCGGTCTTTTCGCCGCCCGTATAACTTATCTTCTCCTAACTTATATTACATTACAAATACAACGGAGATCTACCATGTAGCTGACTTTGAAGCTTTCTCGAACACCTTAGTGAAGTAACAGGACACCTCTGTTTTTATTTCAGGTACATTTTTAGAAACAAAGTTGAAATTGGCGAAAAAGTCTACGTAAAAATCACTAATGTGAGTTTATTTTTACTTTTTCCAATGACTCCAGATCTCATAAATAAAATGCATAATTTAAGAAAACTGCGAATTTTTATCTTCTTTGTAATGTTATTTTCGTATATTAGGTGAAAAATATTTCTTATTTTACATATTTGGTATGCGGGGGGGCCAGCGGCGAAAAGACCGAGCGCGACTAATGACATTGTGAAAAAAGTCGCGACTACTCGCGCGTTAAATAACGAAAAAACAAATAATTAGTAGAATATTAATAAAAATATTAATAAAAAGTCGAAATAAAAATCCCTTAATGACATTTTAAACACGTGAATCGCATTTAATGTCATTGAATGTGACATTCACGATCATCCATTTTTGGCATTTAATCTTATAGTTTGGCGATAATTTTTTGGTCGACGGGATAATCTAGAAGTACCCAGAATACAAATATATTTATATATAAATCATACATAAACAAATATAAACACACATAAAATAATAATGATTGTTTTTTTAATAAATTATTTTATCAATCAATAAATAAATTTTCTAATTAGAATAAATCTTGCTTAATATACTTACGAAACAATGAATATATACTATTTATAATCTATTTTTTACATAGCAAAATAGACAAAAAATAGCAAATTTATTTAGATAAAAAATATATAAATAAATAAAGTTTTAATTGTTTTTTAAGTTGATTTATAAGCCAGTTTTATACTAGTAAAAGTGTTATTAAATTTATGTCAACTCCAAAATGCTGTTTTAAATCTATACAGTCTGCAATCCAATTAAATAAGATTTTTTATTTTATTTTTTTAATTATTTTTTCTTAATTTTGTATTTCAACGAAAAAAAATTTAATGGAACGTTTTATTTAATTTATTTACTCAATATTTGCCATTATCTGACATTTTTAAGACTCGCGAAAACTATTCGGAGATTTGCTACTGACTTTATTCGGGTGTATTTTTCTATCGCTTTGTGAGAAATCATCTGATTTTAACGGGAGCTTAATTATCGTATGCGCTTTTGGTTTATGGTGATATTTACGACTCTGTGGATAAATAACTCTGTGGTTCGTGATAAATAATTGTTCACCCGTATAAGAACTTTCTATCATCTAACCATGTTTTTGAACGGTTTTAGTATGAGGGATAATAGTCAAAGAGCCGACAGCACAAAAACCTATACTATCGAGCACAAGAAAAATACTTTATTTAATGGAAGAGTAGTAATAGGAGAATCTAATGACTCAAGTCTGACGAAAGTAAAGTGTTGCATAAGCCAAAAACTAATACCATCAGTGGTTCACTCATAGGTTTAACATTGTGTTTTCCGAAGGCATGAAAACATGGAAAAGTGTGAGCAGGAAAACACAATGATAAACCTACGAGTGAACCACTAGTGATATTCATTTTTGGTTTATACACCACTTCACTTCCGACAGACATTGAACAATAGATTCCCCTATTACTACGTTTCCATAAAATAAGGGTTTTTTTCTTGGGTTTGATAACATAGGTTTTTGTGCTGCCCAATGTTGGACTACAATGGACGAAAAATTCTCAATGAACAAACCGCTCCAAAACTAGGGAGCCTATATGAATATTTCCAGTTGCCGACAAGCGCCAAAGTGATGCGATTTTTGAATTTCTACAACATATAGACTCACTCATCACTGAAAGACTGGCTGTTCCAGGCTAGACTCTACGCTACAAAAAGGAGTAGCCGAATAACTTCATGAAACTCATTTACTTTTCAATGGTTAGACATTTAACCTTAATCAGTTTATTAATTTAGCATTATTTAAGATCTTCATAAATAAAAATAGAGTTAACTTAAAATGATATATGACTAAACTAACGTATCTCAGTGGTGAACTCAACTAATGCTAAATTATACTAAAAAATCCGTAAGACGGAGATTATCACAGGAAAATTCTATTACAATTAAAAATAAATTTATATTTAAATTATAATGAAACGGGAAAATATGTGAACCGGGAAATAGCTGAGAGAGCTCAGGCTGGGAGAGCTAGCCCCGATAGCTCAAGCGGCAGTAATGTAAGGCAAGTAAAATTAAATACACCCATTTTCCATTGAAATTAGTGGCAAAGGGCATGAGTTAGAAACCAAATTAAGGATAGTAATGAAAAAAAACTATCATTAAAATGGATAGAAAACATTTACAAGTACGCTGTAAAAATGACAATGACTTTCGTAAAACTTTCGATTACCTAGGTTCTGATGTTTATTGCATATACTACTCTTTCACCTAATGAATTAAAATCTAGAAAAGTTTGTGACCGACATATACCCATAACAATACTGCAAACAGAGTGGCAAAGCTAAAAATCCCCCCTCCCCCCCCAAAAAAACAGTAAAACAATACCGATATAAATAAATATGCACCAATTTTTTTTTTTTTTTTTTTTTTTTTTTTTTTTTTTTTTTTTTTTTTTACAGTTGGGATTTGTCTCTGCGTGCATGTATTTTTTAAAACTTTTTAATGCTAAAGAAAGATATTAATTAAAAAGCATGCTTAACACAAAGTGCACATTATATTTGTTAAATAAGTAATAATGCAACAAATAGCATTACAAAAATTTAAACTTTAAAATTATTTTGTATGTTTGCATTATTTTCATTTTTTTTTACGAAAAAACAGTAAAACCACAGAATTAAATTTTTTAACAACAAAAAAAGTCGCGAATGTCATTGGAATATGCAGAAATGATTAAATGTAATTATTTTTTTATTTTAAGTACATTTGCACTAAACCAAAATTTTCTTGTAACTTTCTCAAACCTAATATATAATTTTGTGCTTCTATATAGACAAAAGATATTTTCGTTGTTTTTAGATTTTGTGTTACAAATCCTTTTCTGCTTGAACAAGTAACAGCAATAAACAGACAAAGGAATGTCGTTTTGTATTTCCGGGATTCCGAGAAAAAAGTATAAAACATTTCTGGAAAGAAAGAAAGTTTATACGAACAATAGGTAGGTTTTGATTTAAAGATAAAAATACTATGGTTCGCGACAATGGAAAGCTGTTTTAAAATAAATGATTATTTATTTAAAAGAAGCATTTTTATTAAAGATATCAAGTATTTATTAAAAAAACTGTTGTATTTAACACGAAGAATTTTTGAAGTGTACAAGACATGTTCAAGTATTTTAGAGGAGATTTCTTTCATTATAATTTTCAAATAATTACATTCAATAATTACAATTAGAATAATGCCAAAATTGAGCGAAGTATTTAAGCATAAAGCAAATTAATAATAATAATAATAATAATAATAATAATAATAATAATAATAATAATAATAATAATAATAATAATAATAATAATAATAATAATAATAATAATAATAATAATAATAATAATATGTTATGTGAGTGAATCGATATTATGCAAAGCCATTATAACAAAGTCACAAGTTCATCAAAATAAATGTATTGTACATCCGTGCAGTGAATAGAAGAAATATCATAAAAGAAACTTAACATTAAAAAAAATTGATTCTGATACTAGCTTGTAAATATGTATTTGAATCTAGCTGACTTCTTCTCCAATATCAACCAGAATATTGCCAATTCTGGAGCTTTTTGTATAATTTGAACTGCATAAGTGACTATTAAATAATAAATCAAAACTGTTTTATTTTTTATTTATGCGCTTTAAAAATCAGATATTCAGTTTTACCAGATATTCAATTTACTTATTATCTAATTGAAGTACGATGATTTCCATACATACAGATATTGTTCGCATATTTTTCAGACGATTTTCATTGTTCTTACAGAACTATTTGATGATAATTAATCAATCTCTCTCTTTTTGCAATTATTTTTAGTAGACTCTTTCGTCATCTACTGTGACAACATCCCCCCCCCATTTTTTTCGGTCTAATTGCTTCGCGTAAATTATACTGTATTGTGCTTTGTGTTTAGTGATATGTCGTTGAGAAAAACGAATATTAGTTTGTTTTTTTCGCTTTTAAAAGTTCAAATCAGTATTAATAATTTTGTTAACTTTTGACCCTGATCATGTTAACGATTTATCTACAGTCCTTTGACAGGATGAATTTTGATCCACCATAAAATACCATTGCAATATTGGAAGCATTTTCAATTTATTTTGTGAGAACAAAATTGTTTTTTTATTAATTTAAAGGCATGGATTCATATGTTTCTACTGATTTATTATCATTATTACCACGTTTCTCTTTAAATGTATAAAATGATGTCGAACTATGCCGTTCATAGATTTTTTAATAACCTAATATGATTTCGTTTTTCAGGAAATTGTTCGAAAAGCTACTGCATTGTTAATGTAACCTGACAATCGGGTTCATCCTTTTGTACTGTAAACAAAAAGACATAGACGGTATTTCAGTTTTTTAAATAAAAAATTATATGTGCATGAATATTACAGATATTCTTACACAAATGAATTAACGGGCTATACACGTTAAAACTACCCATGTTTATTTACTAACATCTGTAACGACGTTTCAAGTGACAAAAAAAAAAATAATAATAAAAATAAAAATAAAAATAAATACTTTTTTAAGTTACGTTTCTTAAAAGTGCCTTTTATGCTTAAGAATGTTTCCAAAAAGTTTAACAGTGCATTAATTTGTTTATTTTAAAAACAGGAATGCCAATGTTATCAGATCTAAATAAAGCACTTTCAGCTCCGTACTCAAATTTAACAGAATTTTTTTATTAATGTTAATAATAATGTTAAATATAGCAAGTTTAATGTTAATTTTAATGTTAGTGCTAATAACCTTAACATTGATGTATTTAATGTACCAGATTTCCTAAGATAAAAAAAATAAAGTTAGCTTTTTACAACAGTAAGTGCAATACACTCAAAATTAACAAACATTAGTTTTAATATTAACGTTAATTTTGGCGCTTACTATAGCATCAAAATAAATTAATGTGTTAATATTAATGTTAATTCTTATGATAATGTTTGTAATGTATGTTTTTTCCTTTGAAAAAAACAATGCAAAAAATAGGGTGGAAAAAGATAAAATAAAAAGAAACAAAATAAAGAAACAAGTGGGAGTATTTGTGTAATCGATTAAAAAAATATTTAAAATTCATTTATTTATTTTCTAATGTTTATTTTATCATATTTCATATTGCACATTGATAGCAAAATAGAATATAAAACATTTTTTAATAATAATGTTCTTCTGCAGTCTGGATAAATAATTTCTCGAAATAAATCTACAAAAAAATTAATAAATTTAACATTATATGTCTCATTTAAAATACACAAGTTTTTATCTTTCTACAATTTGCTGACAATTTTTTTAAAATAATTTTGCACACGTTTTACTTTTTAAAAAAAATAATCTTTTTATTTTAAAAAGACATTTTTATGTACGATAAAACGAATAAAAATTCTGAAATTATCGTGCATCTCTGATCCATTATTTAGTTAAAAATGTATTTTCACTCGAATTAGATTCCTATACTCTGATCTATTGTAAAATTTATGGTTGGGCTCCTGTGTAGAAGAAAAAGGAAATTCTGCTTTATTCTTTTCTTTTGTATTGCAATCCCTTTATATTTTAACAACAATAAAAAGGTAGAAGTCACAGTTTATAATTTTGTGAAATACTGACAAAAGAAAGAAAAATATTTCAAATGGGAGAAAATAATTTTTTTGCGAACAATGCACAATTTCACAAACAAAATTGCAGTAAATGTTAATGGAGAAGACCGAATATATATTTCTTTCCAGTTGAAATTGTTTTTCGGGACATTAAAAAAGTACAATTGCATTTCTTTTTGTATTAAATTATTGTATCGTATTTTATAAACTGTTTCAAAACATTTTGTGCTTTAACACACAAAAACACACCAATCGTAAATGTATGTATACATATTTAAAAATCATTAACCGTAATACAATATACATTATTAAAACATGAAAAAATGAATTAAAAGGACTATAATTGAAATCTATAGAACCAAGGTAGATTCATGAGACCCCAAATACCTTGGAACTACAAAATATATAAACCCATGTATATATATATATATATATATATATATATATATATATATATATATATATATATATATATACACACAAATAACACCTACATTCAAATTATAAATATACATACATATATTATACAGACACACATACAATAAATACAGTAAACCCAACTGAAGTGAAAAAATACTCAAAGCCAATAATGATCCCAGGACATAAATTGTTAATTTGAATTGAGGTGTTCTTTGGGCGTGTATGTGTGTTTTAATATATATAGTAGATTGATGGAATAGTAAATCTATTCATTGCTGTCCCGTCATCGATGACAGTTATTGATGGATGATAATTTTCCCCCAACTTGATTTATTAATGAGAATTTACGGATCCAATTAACGACCGGAGTGGTTTAGTGGATACAGTAACATCCTGGAATGCTGTGCTCTCAGGTTCGATTCCTGGCTCTTGTTAGTTTTTCACGCCAATTGTTCTTAACATATTTATTGTATGTATGTCTGCATGATATTCTTATATTCCTTTAAAAATGACCGATGTTTATCAGAGTGATATTTTGGTGAATACCTTTTTTTTCCACTATACAAAGAAGCATGTCGAATATTGCATAAAGATACTTTTTGCTTCTTTGACTTTATATTAGTTTATTTTAGCGACAAATAGCTGAATGCTGTCTTTAAACATTATCTTAAATACATTCGCATAAAAATGCGCTTCTTAAAAAACGATAAAAATTTCGCTTTATAAAGATACGAAAATAAATTAAAGGAATAATAATACATGATAATTTAAACGTAAAATATATATCAAAGAATAAATACTAAGCAAATCAGCCATCACAAAGGAAACAATTTACAAAGTAAAGTTCAGTAAAATGTCGTTTTCCAAGTCGTTTTTATCTTTATTTAAATAAGAAATAAGTAAGTCTTAAGATATATACAAAGTGTCTCCAAATGTATGGTCCAAACTGTAAATGAAAGAGACTAAGACTAAAAGAGAACTAGACTAAAAGAAGCAAATTTGCTTCAGCCCTACACTGTAAAAAAAATTTAAGAGGTTACTAAAAATTTTTTAGTAAATTTGTATTCCACAGAATTTTTTAGTAACCATTACAAACTTTTTTTTTTGCAAGTGAAACAAGCATTTCTTTTGTAAACTGAACCAAAGAAAATTTTGTATAACTGACTTAAAAATTATTAGTATGAGCCACCAAGCAAATTTTAGTAATAGCTCCAAAATTATTTTTAATAACCATTACGTGCGCCCGAAGGGCAGGACGTTCCTTTGAGCTGCATCCAGACTTCTGAAGCGGAAGATTTTCGTCAAAACTGTAATAGATGACAGCACCAAACTTTTCTAACAGCTCCGAGAGGATTTGCATAATCCCTTTACTAACGAGTACTTACACTACATACATTCGGGACGTATTTGGCAGTGACCAGTATCGAACCCGGGACCTTTTACTCTGGAGTCTGTTACTATAACCACTATGCTATCAAGGCCACACCAAGTGAGTTTTAGTAATAGTTATTAAAAATATAAAACTATTAACTCTCTTCGTTGCTAACTTTTTTCTAGTAATTCTTACAGATTTTCTTGTAACCGACTAAGATTACTAAAAATTTTTTAGTAATTACAAGGATCACTAAAGTTTTTTTAGTAGATCGATCCCTTTTTTTACAGTGTATGCAACTAAAAATGAAATGTTTTGTCGAAATACAAGAAATGTCGATGAAATAAAAAGGCGTATTTTATTGACATAACGATTACTGTAAGTGTTCAAATGCACTATAATGACACTAGATACGTATCTGAAACTGCCTAGAAATAACCTATAGCACAAAAATCCTAAAGTATCGAACACAAGAAACATCCCTTTTTTATGGAAGAGTAGTAATATAGGAATATAATGATCCATGTCTGGCAGAAATGATGTTGTGCATAAATCAAAAGTTAATACCATTATTGGTTGATTCGTAGGTTTGTTATTGTGTTTGTCCTGCAATCAAAAGTTGAAGGTCAAGGATCAATCAAATGATTGTAGGACAAATACAGTGATAAACCTACTTTTAGACCACAAGTGGTATTAATTTTTGGCTTATGCGCCACTTCACTTCCGGATGACATGCATCAGTGGATTACTTTACTACTACTCTTCCATAAAAAAAAGTTTTTTCTTGTGCTCGATATTTTAGTTTTTTGTTCTGTCGGCTATTGTACTACAAGAATCTAGTAGGCTACTTTGAAGGTTCATATTCTCATTTGTTAGACACCAATTGACTTTGATGAGGATCTCATTACAAGACTTCAAGTTGTTGCTGAAAATACTTATGAAGCATGGCGATCTAAAAAAAAAATACTCCAATAACTCATTCTATGCTGTCAGTCGCATATTTGTGCACTTTCTGTATTTCTTATTGAAAGCGCTCGTTTACATTTTTCCGTCTTGTTTTGCTTCGAAAGCTTCCATTTGTTGACCGCACGTTGAAATATCAAAATTGCTTCCTTATTCATACTTTGATTTCCCTCACAGTTTGCCCTATGAATTCCGGAGACCTTGTACAGAGGTTGTTCATTTATTACGAAATGTTCAGTCAATGTGGAATACTTTAAATGCCTTACTCAAATGTCTGTCTCGTATGATACGGCATCCATAAGTAAAACTATCAAATTAATTCATAGTAATATGATTATGCACTGCTATGGATACATGCTGTTGAAGGGGCGCAAATTTTTTAACAGATTTGTTGCTTTTTTTGCAGATGAATTTTATAAAACTCGTATTAAAGGAGTCCGGGGCACAATCAAAAATAACTTTTATTGATTGTGTTAAAATTGGAATTTTTAAAAGCTTAACTATTACATTTGTAAACTAAATTAGATGATAAAACTTCTCATACATATTTTAATTTCTATTTAAACTGGAATTTATTAAAAGCGAGGGTGGGTAATTTGAAATAATTATAACACGAGATATTATTTGTAGAAATTCATTTTTTTCATTTAATTGAAAACAAATATATAAGCCATAATTTTGATTAAGGATTTTTTAAAATAAAAATTTAAAGTTGAATAAAAATATTTAAAATTAAAATTTGAAAAAAATATTGTTATTAAAAAATTGTATTTTTAAAAGTAAACATTTTTTTTTCAAAATCGCTGGATTATTGGAAAAAAATTAAACAAGACATTGTTTCAAGTTTGAACCATTCATCTTAAACGGTTCATGACGGATAATAATTTAAATAGGAGAAATAGTGAAAAAATCAACATGAAAAAAAAAAATATATTTTCGTAAGAAGTCATTTCCATTAAAATCATTCCTTGAAATCTAAATTTTGAAAAAACATCAAATCTAAAAATTAATATTTCCTATTCCAATCCTATTCCAATTGAATGAATATTTCACAAGAAATTTTGAAAATAATTTAAATCTAAAAAATAATATTTTCTGCTGCAATCGGTTTAATGCTAACCCGATTCCATTCATACTGTAGGGAGAATAGCCTCCTCGGTCATGCTACTGAGATATGATCTATGTATCTATGGAAACGATGTTCAATATAGTGTTCTATGTATCTATGGAAACGGTGTTCAATATCGTTTTCTATTTTCTGTTCTGAGTAAATTAAATGGATTGTATACCTTCTATTAGTTCTTTGATTAAAACTTTCCGAAGAACACACACATATATATATGTGTATACTATATTCTACATTTTGTGAGAATTTCAATAAAAGCAAGTTTATTTTATATTAAATTTATATGTATGACTAATCCGCAAATTCAATGATTGTTTGGTGTCTGACTAGGCAGCTATGTAATAAATTCACCAATTCTATCAACGTAAATATTAAGCTCCGGTAAAAACAAAATGTAAACAATAATGTAAATAAATAATGCAAACAAATAATTAAAAATTCACCAACATGAGGATTTTTAAAATCACGCCAAGCAGTCTTTAATCTTCTAAAATCATTAATTCTAAAAATAATTAAGTTGCACTATATTGTGAGGGGAAAATTTATTACCATTAATAATCATATCTAAAATCATCTTTTTTACTATGTTTATTTATAACTTACATTAATAAAATAGAATTACAATAAAATATTTAGAATCATGAAATTCAAGGACAGAAACGAAAAGATATGAAAAAAAGCGATATATTCAGGAATTTTAATAAACAAACTCATCTTGAGGTTATTCGGATTTCCCCATTTTTGACATGGACAAGCCTTTCTTGCCCATGCTCAATTCATTTCAGAATTCTATCAAACATGGTCCATCAGTATATATTAAAAAAAAAAAAGAATTTTATTTCACTTTTTAATGTTAGAATAAATTAAGAACGACCGTATAAACTCAAAAATACTACGTATAAAAATATTGTGCACATCCAGACACGAACTCAACATTAGCCATTAACGGAGTTTTACTGGAATAATCCAATAATCTGATTTCCTGTCTAACATCTGCTTACGTTCATATCTAGAGGAAAAGAAAAAAATGCTTGATTCTCCTCTTTTCTATGGTAATTTTTTTATATTTTCTAAAATTGCAACTATAAAAATGTGGAGATTGTCGTTTGCAAATTTAATTAAGTTTAGGAAAAGAACTGAAGTGACATCAAATTAGAGAGTTTCTTGTATGGATATAATGTCTGAGATAGGGAATAAATTTTGTTATATATTAATGAAGGCAAAGAAAAAAATGTATCAAATAACATTTTTTAAATTTGTTAAGGTAAATTAAAAAAGTAGATATTTATAAAACAAAAAAACATTTTTAATGCCTAGCATTAAAAAGACATCTCTTTTCTTTGTTTTCCAAATGAACAAAAGATATTTTGAAGGATACTGATTAAAAAAAATACCATTTATTCAAAGGACGTTTTTAGTCGCAAAAAAAATAACAAAAAACACAAATTTTTAAATTCCATCTGTTTTTGTTACCTCAACTCTAATCCTTAAAAAGTACCTTTATTTCATTTTAAAATCTTACGCTGTTGGTTAATTGAAAGTATCTTTATAAAAAAAATGTAAATGTTCACATTACTTTTTTATTTTATTTATTTATATTTTTAAATTTTATTTTGAAGTAAGAAAAAAGAAATGGGAGTTTTGTTTTAAAAGTTATTTTACTTCCTTAGGTAGGACAAATTTTTTTTTTTTTTTTTTTTTTTGATAAGTGTATTTTTATAAAATGTATACATTGGATATTTCAATTTTTTAAGTTAAACAATTATATTAGTTCACTGCGGATTAAAAGGAAAACAATTTCAAGTAAGCACTGCGGTAAATATTAGACTAGGAATTTTGTGTTTTTTTTTTTGGAAGTTACATCAATTTTTCATTGGCATTCGTACTCGAATCTCTTTTACATTATTGCTCAAACATGTTCATGGTTATCGCACAGGAAAATAATTTCATCTTAACTTACAAAATATTCTAATTTTAATGTCAGTAAATGATATATATCATATATTTTTTGTTTTATAAAACCATAATGCAATTTTTAATATCATTAAATAACATAAATACTATATTTTTAGTTTTGTAAAGCTATCCCGTAATTTTATAAACAAAAATAAGTGTCTTAAGAAATATAAATTTTTAATAAACGAAAATAATCGAAATAGTATTATTTGATTATTAGATTTTTTTATCTTTTGCATTCCGCAGTTTATGTATAAGAATTCGTATGCCTCCCAGATTTTTGAAGACCTAAAAATTCTTCGGACCGTTTTTTTCTCATTGAAAATCTTAAAGGTAAGCCCTCTTAAATTACATTTCTTAAAATATATATCTACCCTACCAATTAAATCATAATGAAACTAATTTAGGAAACGAATTTATTAAACGATTTTATGAAACAACTGATTAAACAAATGATTTTGTTTTAAGGCGATTTTTCGAAAAATATTTAATATTATGTGATAAAATTAACAACATAAATCCGTCCGATCCAATTGATCTGCAGATTTCAAGACTAATATTGCATTTTTAAAATTTGAATTATTTTTCGAAAAAATATTTTTTTTTTTCTATTTTGCATTAAATTTCTCTAATGATGGAAACCAAATTATTCAAATTTTGTGAAAAAAGGTGTGAAACTAGATAAAGATAGGGAATTTTAGACTTATTTTTCTTTTCACATTTTCAAACTGATATCAAAAATAACTTTTATTTTAATCAATACTGAAAAAATATTATGATTAAATTATGCTTTTCAAAAATGTCTTACAAAACAAAGCCTAATTTTTACTTATTCGTTCTTCAGTCTGCAATTTACGTCAGAAAAAAATCGTCTGTCATTTAAATCGTTGAAGTAAATTCCATTGACTTAAAATCATGAATAAAAGAGACAAATAGAGATGGAGTATGCCGTAAAAGTGGTATGCAATATATGCACGTTATTAGACAAATTTAAATGCCCTCAATTGGCTTAAATACAGGGACCAAATTTTCTGACATGATAAGTACTTTTTTCTCTAAATGGAAACGATCTGCTTTTATTTAACTACTTTAAAATATCATTTTATTGTATTTGAATTAAAAATAATATTGTTAAAAGTTTTCTTCTTTTGTGTAAAATCACGTGTTTTGTTTGAGCCACATGCAATGGATTTTAGGGTTAGATTTTGGCGTCACCCCAGCCACCACACTTCATCTCTTCTCTTTCTGTATACTTTATCGATAAAAATAATAAATAAGTTGAAGAAAAGGGGGAAAGTGAACTAATAGGAATTATTACTTATAAATATCATATTGCCTTTAAAAAAACTTAAATCCGTATTCTAGCAAGATACGAAAACAATTTGCGGCGGGTTATGACATCACCTTAAGTCAGTCTTTCGTATCGTATACATTTTCGATCTGGCGAAAAGTGCTATTCTGATGAAACAAATTTATAAACGCAGATATGTGAAACGAATGTATGAAATTATAATGATGTTGATTTTCTTGCGTCGTCGTCTCAACAGCTATAAAAATAACGATTTTTATAGTTCGAACCAAAATGAAAAATATGGGCCATTTTTTTAATTTTAAATTATCAGCTGGAAATAAATGTTACACTACTGGTGTTATTCTAAGTATATACGAAATTTTCTACAATCGTCTGTATGCGGTAAGTTCACTGTAAAAAAAAATCTATGACGGTACTAAACATTTTCTAGGAAAGTGGGATTCCAAAAAGTTTTCATGTAACGATAACAGGAAAAATTCATGTAATCGATTCTGAAACTTGAATTTTTGCTGTTACCGTTACAGGAAAAGTTCTTGGAATCCCAGTTTCCTAGAAAAGGTTTAGTACCTTGCAGATTTTTTTTTACAGTGTTCAATAAACAGTATTCGTCTGATGTTTCAATTAGTAACATGGCGATATAAAATATAAAATAAAATATAAAACATAATTTTTACATTAGTTACATTATGTTTATTTGATAGATAGGTAAAAGGACCTCGTCGAATATTATTTATATGGCGAAAGCAGTCAAAATTAGCAGTCATAAAAGTACATTTTTGTAATTAATAGATTTATATATGCGAATAGTTAATAGAAAAATAATGTTATAATGTAGAATAAAAGTCTTTATAAATTTCGGATCTTATAAAATGTAAGGCTAAGAAAGCAAATTTTTGCTTAAATTTTACAAATTGGCCACATTGATCAGTAAGCTGTAAAATGCATTAATATCTTTTTATTAAATAGCTTTTGAAAAACATTTTTGTTACATTATAATTCCATATCTACGAAAATCTCTTATATCTAAGAAAATATTAATATTTACGCTTTTTTCATTTATCAAAAGAGCTCGAAATAATGTCATAAAAATTTATTCTTGAATTAACATCTTTTTACAACTAAGTTAATATTACCAGTAGTAAATGCATTAATTTCTGCATTGCGTAATGTGTTAAACATTAAAAAATGCTTTTCTCAATGGTTCTTAATTATTTTTTAACTTAAACGCAGACACAATATATTTTACGTAGCATTACCATTTCTTTTATTATGTAATATTAGAAATGATAAATTGCATTAACACATTTCTACCAAGAGATAGAAACTATCAAATGATCTGATTAATTCATAAAGATTTATTTTGAATTAACATCATAAACTAAATGAAAATCACCACCGTTAAGTTGCATCCTTTGTAATTTATTGAATAATGTGTTGAACATTAAAAAATTTTTGCGCTCAATGACTGTTAATTATTTGTATTTTCTTCTATTTTTACAAGAAAAATATATCGGATTCATACAAATTTTCAATTTCCGGTTTTCGACGAATTTACAGATTTTAGAGATCAGAGATTAAAAAAAACCGTTTTTACAAAATGTTTGTCTACGAGTCTCTGAGTCTCTCTGTCTCTATATGATTTACTGCACAAAATTTTACATTTAGTTAGACTTTCATATAAACGGGATCTGATTAGTTTTCAGTTTATATTGCCCAACAAATGGCGCTGCTATGCTGCCTTTTTTATGATTTCCACAGTAGCTATATCTCAAGAATTAATGAATGAATTTGTATAAAACTTCAGATTCCATTAGTCCTTGACGTAATATTATTTTGACTATTTTGTTATAAATCGCACAACAGGTGGCGCTGCTATGTGGTATTATTTATGATTAACGTAATAGCTCTATCTCAGTGTCAATACACGAATTTCCATTAAACTTCAGATTCAGTTAGTCTCGATATATATGAGTATTTTTTAGTTTTTGAATAAATTGCACAACACATGTCGCTGCTATGCAGCATTATTCATGATTATTGCAATACCTCTTTTTCAGAACCGAGTGCACGGATTTTTATTAACATTTAAATTTAGTTAGTCCCTGATATAAGTTACTAAATTTTTAGAGTAAACGGCTCAACCGGTAGCGCTTCTATCCAGTTTTTTTTAATGATTTCTGCGATTATTCTATCTCAAATCCTAAGATAGGGATTTTCATGAGATTTCAGATTCAGTTAGAACTTTAAATAAGTTGTTGCAGATTAGATTTTAGTGTAAGTTCCTAATCGCGGACGCTTCTATGTTTCATTTTTCTGGAATTATTAACGAGTATGAGATAAGATAGATAAAGTTTTGGAATTGTCACATCCAACTAGTTTAACTTAAACCCAGACGCAATGTATTTCATGTAGCAGATTCAGTTAGAACTTTAAATAAGTTGTTGCAGATTAGATTTTAGTGTAAGTTCCTAATCGCGGACGCTTCTATGTTTCATTTTTCTGGAATTATTAACGAGTATGAGATAGGATAGATAAAGTTTTGGAATTTTCACATCCAACTAGTTTAACTTAAACTCAGACGCAATGTACTTCATGTAGCGTTACCACTTTTTTATTATGTAAATATTACAAAGGATAAATTGCACCGACACTTTCCTCCCAAAAAAGGAAAATCTTCAATAGCATTATGCAACTCTAAGCAGCAATCTTATATTTCTTGTAATTCATCTTTTTTCAGAAATTGCTACAAAGAAATTGGAGGCTATTGAAGAATGCTGATACGTTTGGAAACGTGCCACATAATTTTATGCTTTTGTCTTGATTAGAAAGTTAAAGTGAGGCCTTAAATAATTTTAGATAGTAAGTTTTATTAAAAAAGTTTTTAAATCACTTTTGTTATATAATAATTCCATAATGTACAAATAAGTTACTAAAATGCATAATTTATCAAAAAAAAAAAAAAAAAGAAAGAAAAATAATAATGTTTTCGAATTCTTTCATGCATCAAAACAGCTCTGATTAATTTCATAAAAATTTACTTTTAAAATAACATCTTAAACTAAATTGAAATTACCAGTGAAGGAATGTATTAATTTCTGTATTGCATATTGCATTAAACATTAAAATAAACTTTTCTAACAAAAATTGAACCGACTTCAAAAGCTACTGCAAAGTGAAAAATAATTTTTTTACAGAATAGTATTAAGAAATTAAATTAAGAGCGTAGTATTTATCATGCGTATTATTATATTTATGTAGATTAATTTGATTTTTTGAAGTCGGTGCCAGCCAAGCCCAGTTACATGTAATTTTCCAATAGACACGCATCCAAGTATCTACGAGTTTTTTTACGATTTAATATTTAGTTAAAAATTTATTCTTTTACGATTTGCATTGAATAATTAATTTTAATTTTGAACTTGGCTTGGCTGGCACCGACTTCAAAAAATCAAATTAATCTACATAAATATAATAATACGCATGATAAATAATACGCTCTTAATTTAATTTCTTAATACTATTCTGTAAAAAAAAAAATTTCTCACTTTGCAGTAGCTTTTGAAGTCGGTTATTTTTTGGTAGAAAAGTTTATTTTATTCTTTTTAGTGAAAAGTTAATGATTTTTTGAAGTCAATTAATAAAAATTATAATACGGGAAAAATCATTGTAAACCATACACGTATGTCAGGAGTTGGGTTCGAACCCACGATCTCTTTCAAGAACCAGAAATCAAATCTGCTGTCTTACACCGCTAAGCCACCTGACTGCATTCAATTCGGCGAGCTTAGTCATAATCCATGTTACTTTTAGTTTGCGAGAAATCACTAATTTTATTAGTTTTTACTTAATTACTAAAAGAGTACTGAACCAATTTCAATGAAATGGAAGAAGTACCAATGGAAGAGTAGCCTCTTTCATTTAACACAAAAAACAAATTAAGCGGTTGGATAGTTTCGGAGTAATCGGTGAACATACATAGAAAAAAATACATTCACGCCGAATTGATAACATCCTCTCCTTTTTTGAAGTCACTTAAAAAAATATATAACACGGAAAATTTTTTTCTATACTATACACATATGTCAGGAGAGAGGTTCGAACCAACACTCTCTTTCAAAACCAGAGATTAAATCTGGTGCCTTATACCGCTCGGCTGTCCGGACTTCATTCTCTTCAGAGAACTTATTCAATGTCATGTTACTTTTCGCAAGTCTATTCTCTTTTTGAGTACTCTTTCACTGATAAAGTATTGAGTTAATAAAAAATCTCTGATATTCTGTGGTAACGGTCAGATACAAAATATTCCTAATAGCATAATCAGTATTTAACTTGTTGAATATATATTTAAAAATTATAATACGGAAAAGATTATTGTACACACGTATGTCAGGAGTGGGGTTCGAACCCACGCTGCTTTTCGAAAACTAGATCTTAAATCAAGCGCCTTAGACCGCTTGGCCATCCTGACACCGGTAAATTTATTCGAGATCCATATTACTACTGATTTGCGAGAAATCACTAATATTATTAGTTTTTGTCTAATTACTAAAAAAGTACTGAACCAATTTCTATGAAACGGAAGTGTTACCAATTCGAGAGCAAGCTCTCTCATTTAACACCAAAACCAAATTAATCGGATGCATAGTGTCGGAGTAATCCGTGAACATACATAAAAAAAATTACATACGCGTCGAATTGATAACCTCCTCTCCTTTTTGGAAGTCGGTTAAAAAGTTTGTGATCAAGGGTTGTTAGGGTTGTTAATGATTTTTTAGTTTAAACCTAGACACAATGTATTTCAGGTAGCTTTATCATTTCGTTTATTATATAAATATTACAAAGGATTAATTGCACCAGCACTTTCCCAGAAAAAGAGAAAATTCTCAATAACATAATGCAGTTCTGAGCAACAATCATATATTATTTCTGATTCGTCGTTTTTCAGAAACTGATCCAAAGAAATTGGAGGCTATTGAAGAATGCTGATACTTTTGGAAACGCGCCATATAATTTTTATGCTTTTGTCTAGATTAGAAAGTTAAAGTGAGGCCTTAAATAATTTTCGATAGTAAGTTTTATTTAAAAAGTTTCTCAAATCACTTTCGTTATATAATAATTCCATAATGTACAAATAAGTTACTAAAATGCATAATTTATCAAAAAATAATAATAATAATAATAATAATAATAATAATAATGTTTTCGAATTCTTTCATGCATCAAAAGAGCTCTGATTAATTTCATAAAAATTTACTTTTAAAATAACATCTTAAACTAAATTAAAATTACCAGTGAAGGAATGTATTAATTTCTGTATTGCATATTGCATTAAACATTAAAAAAAGTTTGTGATTAAGGGTTGTTAATGATTTTTTAGTTTAAACCTAGACACAATGTATTTCAGGTAGCATTATCATTTCCTTTATTATATAAATATTACAAAGGATTAATTGCACCAACACTTTCCCAGAAAAAGAGAAAATTCTCAATAACATAATGCAGTTCTGAGCAACAATCATATATTATTTCTGATTCGTCGTTTTTCAGAAACTGATCCAAAGAAAGTGGAGGCTATTGAAGAATGCTAATACTTTTGGAAACGTGCCATATAATTTTTGTGCTTTTGTCTAGATTAGAAAGTTAAAGTGAGGCCTTAAATAATTTTCGATAGTAAGTTTTATTAAAAAAGTTTCTCAAATCACTTTCGTTATATAATAATTCCATAATGTACAAATAAGTTACTAAAATGCATAATTTATCAAAATAATAATAATAATAATAATAATGTTTTCGAATTCTTTTATGCATCAAAACAGCTCTGATTAATTTCATAAAAATTTACTTTTAAAATAACATCTTAAACTAATTTAAAATTACCAGTGAAGGAATGTATTAATTTCTGTATTGCATATTGCATTAAACATTAAAAAAAGTTTGTGATTAAGGGTTGTTAATGATTTTTTAGTTTAAACCTAGACACAATGTATTTCAGGTAGCATTATCATTTCTTTTTCGCTTTCGTTATATATTAATTCAAGAATGCACGAATAAGTTACTAAAATGCATAATTTATCAAAAAAAGAAAAATAATAATGTTTTCGAATTCTTTCATGCATCGAAACAGGTCTGATTAATTCCATAAAAAATTACTTTTGAATTAACATCTTAAACTAAATTAAAGTTACCAGTGAAAGAATGTATTAATTTCTGTATTGCATAATGTGTTAAGTTAAAAAATGTTTGTGCTCAAGGGTTGTTAATAATTTTTACTAAAACGCAGACACAATGTAATTCATGTAGCATTACCATTTCTTTTATTATGTAAATGCTACAAAGGAATAATTGCACCAACATTTTCCTAGATACAGTTCTGCAGAGAAAAATCCACAATAGCATAATGCAGTTCTGAGCAACAATCTTATATTATTTCTGATTCATCGTTTTTCAGAAACTGATACAAAGAAATTGGAGGCTATTGAAGAATGCTAATACTTTTGAAAACGTGCCATATAATTTTTATGCTTTTGTGTAAATTAGAAAGCTAAAGTGAAACCTTAAATGATTTTATGCAATAAGTTTTAACAGCAGGCATTTTGTTGCTTTTTTATAATTAATACACTTATATATACGGATAGTTAATAGAAAAATAATATTTTAATGTAGACTAAACTTTTATTTAAATTTAGAGTCTTATAAAATAAAAGATTAAGAATGCAAAGGAGGTGGGTCAATAAGGGCCATTTTTCGCCCATCAGCACCTAGAGGTGACATACATTTTTTTCATTAGTATACCTCATAAGAAATAAGAAAATAATAATATCTTGAATGAAAAATTAATTATTGATGAAAAATAAAATAAAGATTTAAGTAAATATTATGTGTATTAACGAACATAAACACTATTGTCATTAGTTTAATCCATATAATCAATAGTAAAAACAACAATAAGTGTAAATTTAAGATGAATGGAGCTTACTAAGATTATTTTCAATGAAATGAAATATCGGAAATAATCAATAAATAATAATAATAATAATAATCATACAGTTCCTGACCTTTTTGACAATGTGTTTTAGATTATTTTCCTTATTGATTGCTTCACCAGAATCACTAATGGACGATCCAGTGGCCGCGTCTTGTATAGTATATGAACATATTCTGTGTTTGTTTTTTTAATTTTGATTGAGTTATACCACAGTAGAAATAGCGTTAGAGGTGGAACTAATTGGAACCGAAATAATTCCTGTTGCAAATGGCAGGTAACATGCTCCTAATTAACATACTAAAAATATACATTCGTACTGTTGCCCAAAATGCGTTTTTTGGTGGCCATCTTGAAAAAATGCGAATTTTTTTTAAAAATCGAAAACAGCCATGTGAGGTTTCATATTAAAGGAAATTTTGAGCTGATAAAGACTATGATATTACTTTTTTAAAAGTAGAAGTAAATAAAAAAATTATGGCAAAAAATGAAATGTTTTGGGATTTTTGAAAAACATGATTTGAAGTGTTAAATAGTCATGTGGGGTATCAAATTAAAGGAAATTTAATGCTTAAAAAATTGATATTATTTTTTGAAATAAAATGTTTGTAAAGATTAACTTGCGGGGAGTTTTAGAAAAATGATACCTACATTACGCCATAGTTAAATCTTAACTGTAACTTCGCTGCAGTGCATTACACCTACAGCTGATACTGTTATATGACAACTCCCATTGCAACATTAATCGTTATTACAAAATTGGCACATAAATATTGATCAACTTTTATATTTTCTAAATAATTTATTCAGTACGAAATATAAGATATCAAAATGCTCTTATCTCCAAACTTCCAAAGGATCGGAACCGTTTATACCATATTAATGTTAATCCAGAGAGCTCTATAATACTAATGGAATCTTTACATTAGAAGTTAATTATTACAAAAAGAAAAAAGCTCATGTGCAAATAAATTTTTAGAACAGCAAACTGCTCTAAAATTTTCTGTGTTTCTATACGTCCAAAACTATTTCATAACTGCTGCAGAAGCTTAATATCACTAAGTGTGTAGTATCAGTTTTAGGAACGGAAAACTCATTCCTGTGAAATACACATCTGAAGTTAGCTGTGGAGGATTGCCTGCAGCAGTCGGACGTCCGACTGACACTGAGAACTCTGATGCTTTTGAAAAGGCATGTAAGTGGTTTCAAGAAAATGGTAAAGAGCCAATATCTATCAATGACTTAGTCGAAAAAATGCGTAGTTTTTCATCAGAGGGAAGCGAGTCGTAGACTTCTAGATATTCGAAAAAAAATTCCTAGACAGGTTTGGAGACAACATTATAATATCAAGTAGAGATAGAGAAAGTGACATGATAACGTTTGAAAAAACTGTATCAAACATAATACTGGACTATCATAAGCAAAAACAACTTCATGGTCCCGATGAAGGAAAATTTTGATTAATAGAATCTTAAGCAAAATTGATTAGTAAAAATTTTTTTTCTGTATAAAAATAAGGACTTTTATCCTAGTTCATTAGATATTGCATTCATTGAAGAAAATAAGACATATTTACCTACTGTTTTACAAACTTTTAAAAATATCCTAATTGGTTGTAAACGCAATTATCTGAAGCAGATTTCAATAGGCCAAGCTGTAATGAAAGCATGCAGGCCTCGCTCTCTAATATCCGATTCCTCTTACTGTAGGCAATCAGATTCACAGAGATTTTTGATCTCGTTTCCTAATTGATGAACTTTATAGTCTAGGATCCAGTGTGTCTTATGATGAAACACAGCAATACATACACTCTTCTGTAATGGATAAAATAACTAAAACATTGTACATTCAGGTCACTTTTCTCAATCGGTAGCTGACAATGTCGATCATTAATATAGCAGCAATAGACGGCCATAACAGCTTTCACAGGGGGGGGGGGTTACAATGTGTTCACCAGAGCATCTTTAAATACCTATTTATTCCTCACAGACACAATAAAATGTCTCAAGTCTCGCCCTCTTGCACATGACATTATTAAAAAAACAAAAATTCCTCTTTTCTACTTTCAATCTACTAGCTCAATAGCGATAAATAAATTGAAGTTTGAAAAATTATTCTATGTACCAATGCAAATTAATCATTTTGATGTTCTTTGGAGAACCGGTAAGTAATTTAAAACGCCTCAACCAGGATGGTTAGGATATATGCAAACTGTTTTAGAATGTGGACACAGTGTTACTAAGTTTCTGCCATTGATTGATCAAAATAAATTTTTTTGCAGCGGTGTATACACTACATTTATGTTCATCAGCAATAAAGCGAAAAGACTAAATGTAGAAACTCCGATTGTAACCTACGATCAATGCTTGTTTATAAAGGCGCTGATATTGTAAATAAAATGCGCTGATCACAAGAGAAAGTTTGATAATGTAATAATCCGGCTTGGTGGGTTTCATACACTGATGTTCTTTATTGGAACTATTGGAGGATTGATGGAGGGATCAGGCGTAGAAGAAGCACTACAGACAGTTTATGCTGAAAATTCAATACTGCATATGTTAAAAGGTAAAGCATATTCGCGTGCATCAGAGGTTTTTTAAATTTAGTTACATAAATATGATTTTACAGATAAAATCCCTTTTCTTGTGTACTTATTTTGAATTTTTTAAATAAAACCATGTTTTTCAAAAATCCGAAATCCTTCACTTTTTTGCCATAACATTTTGATTTACTTCTACTTTTAAAAACAAATATCTTATTCTTTATCAGCTCAAAAATTATTTAAATACAAAACCCAATATGGCTGTTTTCGAAAAAAAAAATCGCATTCTTTCAAGATGGCCGCCAAAAAACGCATTTTGCGCAGAAGTACGAATGTATATTTTTAGTATTTCATTAGGAGCGTGTTACCTGCCATACCATATTTCTTATCAGCTCAAAAATTCCTTTAATACGATACCCAGCATGGCTGTTTTCAATTTTTTAAAAATTTTCGCATTTTTTCAAGATGCTGCCAAATAACGCATTTTGCGCAACAGTACGACTGTATATTTTTAGTATATTGATTAGGAGCATATTACCTGTTATTTACAACAAAAATAATTTCGGTTCCAATTAGTTCCACCTAAAGGTGTTTTTTGCTTTATTTCTACTGTACTATTATGGCACATTACAGTAATATTGTAAGCCAGAAACTATAATATGAAAACAACATGCACCCAGCACTCTAAGACACGTTCGCGTATTTTACATTGACAGTACCATTATGTTGTAATGTTTCGTTGTGTTTTTATCCAAATATTATAGGTTTTGGAAATTGTGCGCCGAAAAATCAAATTTTGGTTACGAGAGGTGTATCCCTTAGCATCTTCTATTGAAAACTGTTGCTGCTTATTGAAGAATCTTGGCACTTCGTGTTCAATATTAATTTCGTTCCGAAAAATCCCGGTAAAATCTATCAATACTCCCAACATCATTTGGTTTCAGCCACTTTCTGATATTATATGAATATTTTTTTAATGTGTTCGTAAGTATGTTAGCGTAATTGTTTCCGCGAAGTACGGAACGAAGACTTTTAAAATGTAATTTGAAGTAGAGACGAATACCATAATCTTAATGAAAGGTGTTCACCTTTGTATATCCAGAAAGAATATCTCTGAAAGGAATAGTTCACACTCTTTTGGATATAAATGTACGTGCTATCGAAAGCAATAATCACAGTATCATTGTCGTCATCCGGAATAATCAGTCTTCCTGCTGAAGGACTCATATATTTTTCAATAACTTGTGTTCTGTTGATGTGTTGTATTCTACGGTGTTTTGGAACAACGTTCTTAATCAAAGCCTGCACTGTAAAACATTTGTGGAATGGTTACTCCTTACAATTGGTGTAAAAATGGTGGCAAATGCTGCCTCCAATTTCATGGAGTAATTGTTTTCACATATGCAATGATGTAATTTAAACATATATTACTGGTGTAATATGACAATGTTACAACGGTTTTAACGGTTAAAATACTCCATAAAATTGGAGGCAGCAATGCTGCCACCAATTTTACGGAGTAATGTTTCCACAAATGTTTCTCAATGTGGTTTTCATATTTTAGAAGATATTGTTATTTTTCTCATATTGAATAACGTAGACAGAACACTATGATAGAGACCAGTTCTTTCTGTTATATGTAACATTGCAAAGCAAGTACGTGATGACAGCTTTTTTAAGGAACGTATTGTGGTCCTTACAAGTTTAAAGATATAGTTAAATTCAGACATAAATATACCCATGAGAATAAAATAATAGATTTCGGAAAAGCGTCCCGTTGTATCAAAATCGAGACCTTCTTTGCTAAATTTCTGAGATTGTTTTAAATATTTTCATGCATCGTATTTCATACATCGATGTATTTTCACTTACAGGACTTAAATCTTGTAGAGTCAATTTACCGATCAAGTAATATGAGTTTTACAGCATCGTTTTCGAGAAGAAATATGGATTCTAGTTTCTTTAAAAGCTTGAGTTTCAATACCTTTTGCTACAATAACGAGGCAGTTCTTACCTATACATATTATGCAACAAGTGTTAGAGTTCTGAAAATGAGATATTGATAAATGTATATTAGGTTTCTTATTTGTGGTTTTATCAACGTTAATCAGTGACGCATAATCTCTTATTGTTACATTAGAAGAAGAAACAAAAGCATTTAGATCCTGGAGAGTACGAAATACATATTATTTGCATATAGAGCATTATTTAGAACCACTCAGTAAACCTCAGTTTTTCGAACCTCTAAGTATCTATGTAACTTTTCTTGAACAGATACGAAAAGTTTTCTGCGAGACTTTACAAGAATGACATTGGTATCCAAGCATTATTTATTAGTAATTTTTTAATGAATATTTACGAAAACAATTTTAGAAAATAACATTGACATATGAACAGCTTTAATACTTTTTAAGTACGGCAAAATAAGTCTGAACGCGCTCCTATAGTAGTGCATTTGATTCTCTCACAAGAAACATTTTTTTTCTTTTACAGGTAGAAGCACACACTAAACCCAAATAAAATAATGCTCACATGAAAGCTTATAAAGAGTAGAATTATTGCATGTTGAAATTGCTTGGATTCATCGAGCGCTTCTTAATAAAAAAATAATCCAAACACACAAAAAACGTCAAAAATGCAGAAAAAAGCCAAAACACTCTAGTTTCGGACAATAATTTCCATGACTTACTATTTTATTTATCACGTAAAACTTATATTAAGCAAAAATACATATCTTTAACTATACAAAGCCACAGAACAATAATCTGAATTCGAAACTTTTATATCCGGGTATATGATGGGCAAAAAATAGCCCTTATTGACCCACCTCCTTTAAAATACAATTTAAATCTTATAGAATAGAGACATTTATCAATAAATTGTGAAATGTGCTAATATCTTTTTACATTCAGGTTTGGCAAAACATATTAATTACATTCTGAATACGTATCTAAGAATAAAACTTAAAATGCATTATTTAACCAAAAAAAGGGCGGGGGATACTATTTTCATTTTTATTCATGTATCAAAACAGCTCTGATTAATTTCATAAAAAAATAATTTTGAATTAAAATCTTAAAATAAGTTAATGTTACCCTTGAAAAAATGGATTAATTTCTGTATTGCATAATATGTTAAATTTTAAAAACCACTTGGTCTCAATGGTTGTTAATTATTTTTTAATTTAAACCCAGACACAGAGTATTTTATACAGTACTACCATTTATTTTATTATTTAAATAATACAAAAGATAAATTGCGCCAACATCCCCCTTCAAATAAAAGAGAAATTATCAATAGCATAATGTAGTTCTAAGCAATAGTCTTATATTACAAGTAATTCTTCGTTTTTCCTAAAATACTCTAAAGAAATTGGAAGTTATTGAAGAAAGTTAATACTTTTGGAAACGTACCATGTAATCTTTATACAGGGTAAGTCATAAATATCGGAACAATAGGTTCTCTCCTTAAATACTGCCCCTAAACTCATACTTCCAATAGGAAAGTTTCATAAAAAAGGTGAATTTTTTTATAAGATAAGTTGCAAGTCCATACGGGGGGGGGGGGGTCTATTTTAAAAATTAAGAAAATTAAATTTTTATACGGCCCTCAGAGGAAAAACTTCTAATTAGAAAATTTTTCCTTATCGATTCCTGAATTGGGCAAAAAAAAATTCATCTCAATATCTTCAAAACTCAGAGAGTTATGGCAATTTTAATAAACCGTGGGATTGCAAGGGATTCGACACAAATTGAAATGCGTGTAATTGAAGAAACAATGTTGCTGTAATGTGTCAAGGAAACATTTATTTTATTTATTTATTTATAGAGTAAGAATTTTGAAAGTTTTGTGATGGTTAACCATATAATTTGTAAGCATTATAACATCAGACTTCTTAATAAAAATTTTGTTTTTCAAAAAAAAATAGAGCAAATTAAAATTGTTATAACTGAAAATATTATTTGTCGCATTAATTTTTTTTCTTTTAATTAAATGAAAATGTCTAATTTTCAATTTTGATTCAGAATTTTAAATAATATTTATTTATTTTTTTAAATAAAATTATTTAAAATAGCAATATAAAACAGATGCAATTTGTTTGCATACAAATCATATTTTTAAAAGTAAATTTTCTGAGGAGAAAACTTTTTTCGGCGCGTTAGGCACTTTTTTGGAGGGGGGGATTTTTTATAAGATACGTTGCAACGCCATAGGGCGTCTATTTTAAAAATTACGAAAATTAAATTTTTATACGGCCCCCAGAAGATAAAAATTTCAAATGGAAAATTTTCCCTTATCCATTCCTGAATTGAACGAAAAAAAACATCATCTCGATATCTACAAATCCCCGAAAGATATTAAAATCCAAAATTTTCCAAAATTCGTGACTTACACCACTTAAGCGTATTTCTGAGCGCAGCGATATCAGTTCATTTGAAATACAATTTAGGAATCGACCATAAATATACGCATTATTAAATGTCGATCAAAGACAATACTTTAACTTTTAGATATGAAATAAATGTGTATAGGTTTCTGCTTTAAACTTCTTTGAAATATGCTAGATGTCTGCAATATCTCGAGCTTGATACCATCCTCGTAACTGGCACGAACCACTGGCCTGACCGTCATATTAAACACTTATTAAAAGTGTTATTAAATTACGTGATATTAATTAAACTCTCATTAAAAGTGTCTTAAAAACTTATTGCCTCAGGCAATAATTTTAGTAAAAAATAGTAATAGCGATAATGACACTTCTATTAATGGAATCACTGGAAGTAAAATTTAATAAATTAGAAAGAAATATTTTCAAAAATTTACTTTTTGCAATTCAGCTTCAAAATTTATGATGGTTTTAACTCGATTTTTACTTTTTCTATCTTTACAAGAAGGAAGTATTGGATTCATGAAAATTTTGAATTCCGGTTTTCGACGAATTCACACGTTTTAGGGCTCAGATATCCTAAAAACATGATTTAAAAAAAATTTCTGTCTGTGAGTCACTACTCCTGTATCTTTGTATATGACATAAATTTTGTGAATGCTCTATCTGAAGAACTAATCTACGACATTTAATAAAAATTACATTTACGTAGTCCTTGATGTAAATTGATGATGATTAGTTTTTGGTGTGAATCGCTTAATAGCTGGCCCTACTGTACAGGCTTTTGTGCGATTTGTGTAATAGATGATCTACAGAATTATACGCCTAGTTTCGCAGTAATTAGAGGCACCTTGTGTGCATTGTGCAATAGCAATTTTAACAAAAAAATATGAAGTTGACAGGGCCAAAACAATGAAAAAAATGATATCGACTTGATAAAAAAATGAGGTTTGAATCAACTGACGCATTTAAACAGTAATTAAAGAAGGTGAGAATGGCAAAACTTAAACAATTCTTGAAATCGAAACTATACAGGACGGAGTTAATCACCTAAAAACTTCTAAAAGGCATTTAAACGTTAGGGGTCCATCTTCTTTTAAAATTAATTGCACTTTTCTGCATCAAATGTTTTATTTCAGTATTTATCATTTTTAAACTGATATAAGTCAATAACCGTTTGTTATGGTAACAGTCCAGCGAGTTCAATAGTTTTTTAACGTCTCAAAAAAAAAAAAAAAAAAAAAAAAAAAAAGTCCAACGTACCGAAAGAAGTTTTCACCTCAGAAAATTTACTTTTAGAAGTATGATTTGTATACAAAAAATTGCTTTTTTTATACTGCATTATTATTTTTTAATATTTTTTATATAATTTAAATACTTTTATTTAAAAAAAATAAAATAAATATTATTTAAAATGCTGAATCAAACTAGAAAATTAGACAGTTTCTTTTAATTAAAAGAAAAAAGTTCAACGCGACAAATAATATTTGAGTTATAACAATTTTAATTTACTTTTTTTGAAAAATTAAAATTTATTAAGAAGTTTTATGATATTAGAATGCTTACAAATTATATGGTTAACCATCACAAATCATTCAAATTTCTATAAATAAATAATTAAGATAAATTTTTCCTGGACACATTACATCAACATTGTTTCTTCAGTTACACGCATTTCAATATTGTGTCGGATCCCTTTAAACCTCATGATTTATTAAAATTGTTATTATTCTCTGAGTTTTGAAGATATCGAAATGATTTATTTGTTCATTTCAGGAGTGGATAAGGAAAATTGTTCTGATTGGATGTTTTATCCTCTGGGGGGACGTGTAAATATTTAATTTCCGTATTTTGAAAATTTGTATCATGGGGCAATATTTAAGGAGGTAGCCTATTAATTCTATATTTACGACTCACCCTGTATATTTAAACATGTTTCTCCTTAAAAACACATGGCTAAATTTATATGTTATTTTTTAACAGCATATTACCAGTTTTAAAATAAATAAATAAAGTTAAAAAAAAAGAAAAAACGTAACTTTAGTATGTCATGCAACTACCGTACAATTTAATTAACTATGGTGAATTCGTTAAAGCTGACTCATATCTGTTCTCTTTTGATCTCAATGAAGTGATTGCCAGGTTTGACTGTGGACTAAACTCCAAGATTTTTACCTTAATCTGAACACTTGGCTGTGGGATATGCTGCGTATGGCCGTGACATATACATAATGGATCATGGTCAACCATTAACCATAGTCGGTTTTAAAGCAGAATGTTTACTTTTAAATTAAATAAAAGCTATGGTATTTTCTTCTGTATTGCGTACATATAAAAATACCCCGAAATATAATTTGTATACTTAAGTAACAAATTCAAAAAAAAAAAAAAACTTGTGAATTAAATCATATCTGTTTATTTATTTATTTTTATCACAATTAATCATCAACAAGGCATTCTAGATAATATACTTATAGAGATATAGAGTCCTTATATACTTAAAGAGATGCCCAAATAACAGATAAATATACAGAGTAAATTGCAATCTATGCAATCTCATTTGAATTGCGGAAGATGAGAAAATGAAGATTCAAAACAGAGAACAATTGTTGATGAAACTTCGCTTGGTATGGTTAATCTGGAAACTCAATCAATATGTTGAATTTTTAAGATCGTGCACAAAGCGTGCATAATGAACCCTCTGTATTAAACTTTATCTCAAAAAACAAAGCCAGTAATACTTAGAAATTTGTAAAATTTGCTTATTTTATCAAGGCATGGAATTAACATATAATCAGAAAAAATCCATAAGTTGCTGATATATGAACAATCATACCCACAAAAAAGAAAAATAAAGAAAACATCTTTATAATTAGGATGATGACAGGATAAAAATTAAATCGTTTAATCTAGATTTTTTATAAAGATAAAATTAAATTAAATTAAATTTCTTTATTTTGTAACGTAGGTAGAGGACGCAATAATTTTAAAACATAAATGATCTGTTTAAGGAAGATAGTAGCTTTCAGGATGCAATTTTGCTCATAATATCAATTGTTAAGCATACTTGTCTATTTATTTATTTTTGTTACATTCTAAACAATCTCCTTATATATTTAATATTCTCTATTTCTGTGTTTAATTTTAACTTCTTAATCTTGATTTACATTTAAACTATCGAATCTATCCTCATTTATGGACATGGCAATTTAAATTAGAGAAGTATGAGTCACAAAAATCTGAATGGTAAATTGCAATCTATGCAATCCCATTTGAATCGTGAAAGAGGAGAAAATGAAACTTCAGAATAGAGAACAATTGTTGATTAGTTCTCGCTTGATATGGTGTGATTTAATCCAGAACCTCAATCAAAATGTTGGATTTTGAAGATCGTATACAAAGAGTGCATAATGAACCTTCTGTAATGAACTTTAACTCAGAAAGTAGAGCCAATAATACTTCAAAGTTTGAAAAATGTGCTTATTTGACCAAGTTATCTGATTTAAACATAATCAAAAAAATACTTAAGTCGATGATATATGCAAAAACCGTACCTCTATCCCCCCAAAAAAGGAAATATAAACAAAACTTCTTCATAACGAGGTTGATAACAAAAGAAAAATGAAATCGACATTTTTTATAGATAAAATTAAGTAAGATTAAAATTCTTTAATTTCGCAACGTAGTGAAAGGAAACATAATTTGTTAAATATAAATGTTTTGCTTATGGGGAGATAGAACCTTTCAGGAAACAATTTTGCTCATTATAACACACTTTTTCAGATTCAACATTAATTAATATGTTTTCTATATTTTGACGTGAAATCTTAGTTTCAAAAACTGCAACCTAACCCTACGAAGTTGCCAAAACGTTTGCGATTTAAATTAAACATTATATGTTTTAGCAATACAGAGAAACATAATTTGTAGTTTGAAATTTCAAAACTGAAAAAAAAAATAGCGTGAATTATCTCGTACTTATTTATATATTTATATATTTATTTTATTACAAATTTAATTTATCACAATTAATCACCAACAATTCATTACATTCTAAACATTTCATACATTTAATATTACTTATTCATCTCGATTTACACATAAAATGTCGAATCTTTCCGCATTTATAAAGACATGGCAATTTAGGCAACTGGAGACGTATGAGTCACAAAAATCTGAATGGTAAATTGCAATCTATGCAATCCCATTTGAATCATAAGAGAGGAGAAAATGAAGCTTGAGAATAGAGAACAATTGTTGTCAATCAATATGTTGAATTTTAAAGATCGTACACAAAGAGTGCATAATGAACTCTCTGTATTGAACTTTAACTCAGAAAATAGAGCCAGTAATACCTCAAAGTCTGTAAAATTTGCTTATTTTATCAAGTTATCTGATTTACATATAATGAAAAATATCCATAAGTTGTTGATGTATGGAACAACCGTACTCCTCCTCCTTCTAAAAAAAAGAAAATATAAAGAAAACCTCTTCATAATTAGGATGATAACAGAAGGGAAATTAAATCAAGTAATCTGGATTTTTTTATAGATATAATTAAATAAGATATAAGTCGTTATTTTTTAACGTAGAGAGAGGAAGCAGAAATTTAAAAATATAAATCCTTTGTTTTTGAGGAGATCTATATGAAATCATTATGAAATCTGTAAAAAATTGGCTCATTTTAAAAAAGAACTCTTCGGAAAATTTTAAAGATGTCTTTAAAAAATCCTGCAGATATTATTAAGTTAAATCTAAATCTGAAAAATTTCTTAAGATTTCTATGGAATATATGACAAAAGTGGCGATTCTTTCAGACAATGTTAAGATTATTTTTAGTGAGGACCTTTCAGGATACAATTTTGTTCATAATATCACACTTTTTCAGATTCAACTTAAATAAATATGTTATGCATATTTTGAAGCGGATTTTTAGAGTTGTAAGAATAATAACTCAATCCTACAAAATCGTCACAACATTTGGGATTTAAATAATGTATTACATTTTTAAACAAAATATAACGTGTACAAAAATGTTAAAGAAAAATAGCATATTTACCTCTCTTACATATATGTATAATAATTGAAAAAAATATATAAGAGAAACTAAATTTTATATCAAAGTGAAGTTAAACATTGCCCTTATTCTGTAAGTCTAAAACAGAGATATTATGGAATATTTCATAATTTGTTCTTTAAGTGTACATGAAACACCCCAGAAACATTATGGAGCATTTTTCCGAAATACTTAACATAATGTATTTTACTTAAAAATAGAGATATTTTTTTTTTATTTATACAAATATACACATAATAGCACGTATACAAATAAAAAATAATTTCATTTATTGATTAGATTTGAAAAAGCAATTAACTTTCTGAGTTTTTTTTAACAATATGTCTTTCTGGTACAATTCTCGAAATAAAATGCTAAATATATTATGTTTAAATTGGTTGTGACATAATAAAACATACTATGTGAGAATAATAAGAAACAATTTTAACTTTGACTTAAAAGAATTTATATATATATTAGGTAGCTTTCATTAGAAAAAGTAAAAAGCTACCTATTGCAGCCGTCCGGAGGAAAGCATTTCCAGAAAATTTTGGTATATTTTCACCGATCATGACCCCCAGACCCCAAAACCACCCTCCGTTCAAATGTTGACATATATATATATATATATATATATATATATATATATATATATATATATATATATATATATATATATATATCTGATTTTTGTCATGCGATAACTAACGTATTTATGAACCGATTTAAATGAAACTTGGTATGTACATAGTACATACAAATATCTCAACGGAGTTCGTTGGCCAGCACCATCCGCCATCTTGTTTCAAAATGGCGGCCATTTAAAAATTTTAAAAAAATTTAAAATTTAAAATTGAATACGAAAAAAACTAAAAATTGAAAAATATTTTTATTTTATGTGTTAGATCTTAACACACCAATTCAAGAACATTTTTTATTTTGTCTATATCTTAAAAAATGATAGAGTTATAGCACTTTGAATTTTTCTTATGGCTGACATTTTGAAACGATCTGATTTTTGTCATGCTATAACTAGCGTATTTATGAACCGATTTGAATGAAACTTGGTATGTATATAGTACATACAATTATCTCGACCGAGATCGTTGACCAGCATCATCTGACATCTTGTTTCAAAATGGCGGTCATTTAAATTTTTTTTAAAAATTTAAAATTTAAAAATTAAATGCGAAAAAATTAAAAGTTGAAAAATATTTTTATTTTATGTGTTAGATCTTAAAATACCATATCCAGAACACTTTATACTTTGTCTATATCTTAAAAAATGATTGAGTTATAGCACTTTGAATTTTTCTTATGGCTGACATTTTGAAACGATCTGATTTTTGTCATGCTATAACTAGCGTATTTATGAATCGATTTGAATGAAACTTGGTATGTACATAGTACATACAAATATCTCGACCGCGTTCGTTGGCCAGCGTCATCTGCCATCTTGTTTCAAAATGGCGGTCATTTAATTTTTTTTTAAAAAATTAAAATTAAATGCGAAAAAATTAAAAGTTGAAAAATATTTTTGTTTTATGTGTTAGATCTTAACACACCAATTCAAGAACATTTTTTATTTTGTCTATATCTTAAAAAATGATAGAGTTATAGCACTTTGAATTTTTCTTATGGCTGACATTTTGAAACGATCTGATTTTTGTCATGCTGTAACTAGCGTATTTATGAACCGATTTGAATGAAACTTGGTATGTACATAGTACATACAAATATCGACCGAGTTCGTTGGCCAGCGTCATCCACCATCTTGTTTCAAAATGGCGGCCATTTAAATCTTTAAAAAAAATTTAAAATTTAAAAATAATTGCGAAAAAATTTAAAGTTGAAAAATATTTTTATTTTATGGGTTAGAACTTTAAAGACCGATTCTAGAACACTTTTTACTTTATCTATATCTTAAAAAATGATTGAGTTATAGCACTTTGAATTTTTCTTATGGCTGACATTTTGAAACGATCTAATTTTTGTCACGTGATAACACTCGTATTTATAAATCGATTTGAATGTAACTTGGTGTGTAAATAGTACTTAATAATGCCTGGACGAGTTCGTTAACCAGTTCCATCCGCCATCTTGTTTCAAAATGGCGTCCATTTAATATTTTTTTTTAATTTAAAATTTGAAATTAGGTACAAAAAAAGAGGAATTGAAAAAGATTTTTCTTTTAAGAATTTGACCTTGATACAAAGATTCCAAAGCATTTTTTGTTTCGTCTGTATCTTAAAAAAAGTCTGAGTTATAGTACTTTTAATTTATAGTGTTGCTCACATTTTGAAATGATTTGGTTTTCGTCACGTGAAAACACGCGTATTTATATACCGATTTAGATGAAACTTGTTGCGTAGATAGGACATACTGATGCCTGGTCCGAGTTCGTTGGCCAGTTCCAACCGCCGTCTTGTTTCAAAATGGCGGAATATTATTATTATTTTTTTAATTTTAAAATTAGGTGCAAAAAAGTAAGAAATTGAAAACGATTTTTCTTTTGTGTTTTGATCTTGATACAAAGATTCCAGAGCATTTTTTTTTGTTTCATCTATATCTTGAAAAATGGTTCAGTTTTAGCACTTTCAATTTCCAGTGAGATTGACATTTTGAAACGGTCTGAATTTGTCACGCGTTAACACGCATATTTATAAACTGATTTCGATATAACTCCGTGTGTTCATGGTACATACCAATATCTTGACCGAGTTCACGGACCAACTTTATCCGCCATCCTTTTTCAAAATGCGGCCATTTAAATTTGTCAAAAATCTTTTAAATGTATAATGATGTATAAACAAAAAATTAAAAATTTAAAAAAAGGTTCTTTCTAAACAATTTATCTTAAAAATGAATTCCGGAGTATTTTTTGCTTTGTCTTTACCTTGAAAAACGCGAAAAAGTTTGAATTTCTAATGTGGGTGACATTTTTTTAAGTCAATTTGCCCACGACAGGACTCGTATATGTTAATCGATTTCGATGTGAGTGTGCATGTTCACATGAATTAAGATTTTGATCAAGCTCATTGGGTATTTTTTATCCATCATGCTGCTTTAAAATGTATATCGTGGAATTTGTATAAATCGCTTAAATTAAAACTAGGTTGAATAAAATATGACTAATTTCTAAAATCTCCTATTAATATTCAGTATTCACAAAAACTGGTATTCAATCTTATATAATCGTGTTCCACTATTTTGAGCTTCGTATGTTTGATTTATATAACTTAATTTAAAATAAATAAATAAGTATATGAAAGCTGCCTCTTCCTCCAGGCATTGCCGGAAGGACTTTATTAGGATGAGCGAAGCGAATCCTCTACTAGTCCACTCAAATTACAATTTGTCGTACGCTTTACAAAAAAACTATTCAATATTTTAACTTCAAATTAAACACAAAAATAAATTATGATCTGTAGATTTGCAGAATATAATTTTTTTACAGTAAAACGTTAAAAAAATTATTATTTTAATTAATTTATTTTACATGCATTTCCAATACGGAAGCATTTTAGCAAATAAATAAAAAAATGAAACGCGTATATTTTCAGAAAAAAAGTTTAAATCATGGAGTAAATAATTATAGATAGAATCATGATTAATTTATTAAATAAAACATGTTTTCATTATCCCGCAAAATCGTTTGCACAGATGACACTTAAACATTTTAAAAGAATTGTATTATGAATTTTTTTTTTTTTTTTTTTTTTTTTTTTTTGTAAACTGGCAACAAAATAATTGTAAACAAATAAAATTAATTCTTAAATTTGTTATATAAATGAAAAATTAAAAGATCTGCGTGAAGTTGTTGGTTCAAGCTCTTTATAAATATTTTTGCGAAGGTCGTATTGTGGCTAAATAATATCGACTCATTAATCAGAAGGATTTTATAGAAAAATAAGACTTTAATAAGTTCGCAAACACAACAATAATTATTCGTGAAAGCGTCACTGCGAGAATGAGAGAGCGCTTCGTTAAAAGGTAATTCCATTAATTGAGTTGCCATTCGCAGAAAGTAAACAGTTCTCCCACGTGGAGAGAATTACAGCAATTCTCATACGCTAACATGTATAAAAATGAAGAAATTAAAATAAAGTATTTTACAGTTGAAAATTCATAGTATCAACGAAAGCAGATTTCAAATGTTTTTTCCAGAAAATAGGATTTTGAAGAAGTAACTTTCTTCAAGCTTTCTTCAAATATATTATTCTAAAATAGCTATCAAAGATTATCGGATGTTGATTACAAAGATTGGAAACATGCATATTTCAAACAATTAAAAAACACCAGTGGCTACTTGAAATTGTAAAAACATCTTTAAAACAGCTTTTAGTTGAAAATTAAAAAAAAAAATTGTAAAAGTTTGCTTCGAAAATATCTTATGCCAGTTTTACATCATAAGTAAAAAATTAAAATGCGCCAAAACATAAAATAACGTTTTTGTTTAATAAAGATGCAAAAATAATAATAATAATAATAAATATTGTTACTTTCAAATATCTGTTTTATAAAATAATGCTTCGCGAATCCAAACAAAGCATGGCTTTTGCTAGTATATATATATATATATATATATATGGAGATTCTTCTTTAAAAAGTTCTTTTGAACACATAAGTAAATAAACTCGGAGGTAAATTAAATTCTGACACCGTTTTAAAACTTTTAAATGACTTATATTAAACGTTAATATTTACAAAAAAGATATTTACATAAGACTATTTACAAAGCAAACAATCATAACTCTAATTAATCAATTAAATCTTATACGGGAACTCGTCTTCATCTTACGTTCTTTTTACACTAACTTAAAACTAAAAAACATTCCATTCTCCTTTCTTCCGTTCAGTTCTTTTTTCTACCGCTTAAATCGTCTGGCTTCTTAGGAATTAATAGTTTCTTCAAAATCGTCTGCCTCACTGAGAGCCTGTTCATCAGAGTTGCGATGCGTAGAAAATAATATGCAGATCTAATAGTGGAGGAGATTTCCCATATTTCGGCCATACTGATGAGACATTCGTCCTCGAATGTATTCTTGTTGGCTGGAAACAGCAGCTGCATCATCTGAAAAGATAAAGAAAAAAAAACACAGCAGCATCCAAAGTCTAAATTGAAAAAAAGAAGTCATCATCCAAATTGTTTATCAAAGCTTAGATTATTTCTTGAAAAAATTCATATATTTTTTTTTCGCATCTTTTCGTCTTCTCTTTCTTACGTCCTTTCATCTTCTTTTATCTTACGTCTTTTCGTCTTCTTCTTTCATACGTCTTTTCATCTTCTATTACCTTACGTCTTTTCGTCTTTTCTTTCTTACGTCTTCCGTCTTCTTTTATCTTACGTCTTTTCGTCTTCTTTCATACGTCTTTTCATCTTCTTTTACCTTACGTCTTTTCGTCTTTTCGAGAATAAAGTTAAAATTCTATTAGTTGTCAGTCCAGAGGTTTGTCATAGTTGGTATAGTGTCACAATCGGTGAAATTCTTTTTTTTTTTTTTAAGCTTCGTCCGTCCACGGCTTCATGTACTCTGCACATGTACTGGTGACCATGGGTCCTTCGTTGAATCCAAGTTTCTTTACATCGTAGGTGTCATTATTTTTTACTTTTATGACTTTGTACGGACCTAAATATTTTGGTTTTAACTTCAAACCTGGACCTTGTTGTGTGCGTTTTATAGCAACCACATCATTAATCTTAAATTTGTTAGCTTTCTTTCGTCTGAGGTTGTAAGTTTTACGGTTCTCTTCTTGGACTTTTAAAATCTGTTTTTTAGCATTTTTTCTCATATCTTCGCGATTATTTGTAAAATCAGATTGTATTTCAGCATTCAGAAGACTAGTAATTTCAATGTTATTTTTTAGTTTCATTTTAGTACCAAACATCCATTCAAAAGGAGTTGTGCTTATACTTCTCTGAAAAGTCGAATTTATCACCTGTTGGACGTTGCTTACATGTGTATACCATTTTTTAGGATTATCGACAGACAATTTAGACAGAACAGATATTATGACAGAATTTAGACGCTCAACTTGGCCGTTAGACCTGGGTAATCCAGTGGTAATCGGGATATGTTTAATATTTTCATTGATGCAATAATCTTCAAAAGCTTTAGAGGTAAATGCAGGACCTTTATCTGATATAATTCGAACTGGATTTCCAAAGATAGATTTTTGGATTTCTAATTTAGAAATTACTTCGGCAGCATCGGTAGATTTTGTGGGATACAACCAAACAAATTTTGTGAATGCGTCAATGACCGAAAGGATATGTTTGTAATTTTTATTAGTGCTTTCTAATGGACCTAAGTGATCAACATGGTACGTATGTAATGGAGTTTCTTCTTTTTTTATTGGGTGAAGTAAGCCTTCTTGTTTACTACATTTTCTATTAACTAAAATACAGGGAACACAATTTGCTATACATTTCTCAATTTTTTGTTTAACTTTAGGGATGTAAAAATCATTTTCTAAACTTTTCTCTGTTCTTGCAACTGCGTAATGACCTTTTTCGTGAGCGGCCTTGATTATATTCATTTGCATGTCTTCCGGTACAACTAATAAATCATTACCATTAACACATTTATAAAGAACATCATTTTTAACTAGATAATCATCATAAGATTTCACCTTTAGGATTTCTTTTATTGTTTTAATATGGTCATCGGTTTCTTGAGCTTGGATAATTTTTAAAGTTAAGCTGTCTTGGATTATCATACAAATAGGATACCTACTTAATGCATCGACATGTCTCATACTGGTACCCTGTCTATGTTCAATAACATAATCAAAATCGGATAACATTATTGCCCATCTTGCTATTTTTGTACTCATTTCTTTTTTATCCATAGTCATTTTAAATGCATTACAATCGGTTACAATTTTAAATGGGATACCTAGCACATATACTCTAAACTTTTTCAGGGCTTCAATTACAGCTAAAACTTCTAATTCGTAACTAGTGTACTTTCGTTCAGCTTCGGTGGTTTTTTTACTGGCGAAATAAACTGGATGAAACTGATTATCTACTGGAGATTGTTGCATTAAAACAGCTCCATAGCCATCAATACTGGCATCACAATGGATTTCGGTCGCACTTTTGGGATTGTAAATTAAAAGTACTGGTTCTGACGACAAAATACGTTTGAGTTCATTAAAAGCTCTTTGTTCTTCTATATCGAATTTAAATTTTGAATCTTTTCTTAGCAGGTCACTTAACGGTTTAGCTATAACCGAATAATTTCTTATAAATTTTCGAAAGTATCCTGTCAATCCTAAATAACTTTGAACATCTTTGGTACACTTTGGTTCGGGAAAATTTATTACTGCTTTAGTCTTCAGTGGAGAGGGATACAATTTACCATTTATGATTCTATACCCCAAGAAATCAATTTCACGCTTCAAAAAATTGCATTTTTTAAGATTTAATTCTAATCCATATTCCGATGCAGTTTCGAGTACAAGTTTTAATTTTTCTAGACCTTCAGCTTCGTTTTTAGCAGGTATTATTAAATCATCCATATAAATGACAACAATGTGATCTTTTAATAGGTTTCGAAATACATTATAAATATACTTTTGAAAAACACTAGGGCTATTGGTCAACCCGAATGGACATTTCAAAAATTCGTATTGTCCTTCATGAGTAACAAACGAGGTGTATTTCCGCGAGTCTTCTTCAACATCTACATGAAAGAAACCGTTTTTCAAATCTATGGTGGTAAATACTTCGGCAGAATGTAATTGGTCTATTACATCATCAATAACTGGCAAGGGGAAATGCTCGCGTACTGTCTTTTTGTTAAGACATCTGTAATCAACACAAAGTCTCATTGTGTTATTTTTTTTTTGACTAAAACAACCGGCGAAGAAAAATTAGAAGAACTTTCTCGAATTATTCCCTGAGCTAGCCACTCCTCAATTTGGTTTTCGACTATTTTTTTCTCGCATGGCGGTAATCTTCGAGGAGAAGAACAAACTGGGATTTCGTCAGTTAAATTAATTTTCATTTTAACATCTACTGTTTTAGTTTTAATTGGTACATAATTTTCAATTAAAGAGTATAACTCTGAACGTAATTTTTTGTCAGCAATGTGAGTTAAATCAATTTTAGGCTCATCCAAAACATTTACAATATTAACTAAAAAGTCATTAGACTGAACTTCAGCTTTAAACAGTTTCACTTTATTCTCTGAAATAGTTAATGTACCTTGATGAATAACATCAGTGCCAATAATTAAATCGAAATTAATGCAACTGTCCTTAACGACAAAAATAGTAACTTTAAATTTTGAACCATCTACTTCGATTTCTGAATTGAAACAACCTTCTGGTTTAATTGAGGCTTTTCCTAGACCGGTCAAAGAGATACTCGTAGGTTTTAATTCTACAAAGTTCTTCAAATTATCATAAATACTTTTCTTTAACAAAGTCTTTTGGCTACCAGTATCTATTAAAGAGATTAAACGCGAAGAATAAAGCTTTATCTCTTTCAGAATTAAATCTTGGGATGTAATAATGTTTACTTGTGACTGAGCATTTTTAACACTTGTATCTTTAGATTTATTACATTGAAATGATTTATGACCATAAGCGTTACAAGCAAAACAAAGCGGCCCTTTATCTTTATTTACACAGTTAATACTCTTATGATTATTCCCGCCACAATTAAAACAACGCATATTTGGCTTTACAGGCTTAAATTTGTTCTTAACTTCAACTTCGGATTTAATTTTAGGCTTAGCTCCTTCATATTTATGAAATTTTGCATTTTCATACTCCAATCTTATTTTTTCATAAATCTTTAATTTTTGTTTAAATTCAGCAATATTGGGACAACCATACAAAAAAGATTTTTTAGAAATGGGGTCATTAATTCCATTTATTACATACTGAATAAGGGCAGAATCTTCAATATTGCCTTTTGAGCATAATTGTTTCATATTTAAAAAATATTCATCTAACGATTCATGTGGTCTAATTTTTCTTTTGGACAGCAATTCGTGTAATTCAGCTGAATTGCACGTTTGACCAAATTCAGATATGAGTAGGGCTTTTAATTTAGACCACGAATTAATATTTGTTTCACTTTCAAGAAATAATTTTGCTTTGCCTGTCATACGGCGTTTAGCCAAAATCAATTTGTGCAAATCACTAACGTTAAATAATAAAACAATATTTTCAAAATCGGCAATCCATTTATTAATATTTTGTACTTGAGTACCTTCAAACATTGTAATCATACTTTCAATATCATTAATAGAAATGCTTGGTTTAATAACATAATCAGGAATCAGAATTTTCTGATTTTCATTACTTTCACAATTAGAACTACCAGAATCATTTCTCATATTATTCTCAAAAACAGTTGAAATATTTTTAGTTTTATCTTGTAAATCATCATTAAATTCATCGACACTTTCGTCATCACTAAGAGTACCTACATCGGCTATCATATTAATTTTTAAAATATTAAAATCACATAAACTAGAAATTATTCTGGCAGCAATTTCATCAAAAGTTCCCGAATTATTTATACACAAAACATTGCAAATGGTAATTAAGTCGTTAACAGAATAATTATCTTTAATTTCCTTGAATTTAGTTTGATATTCATCGGAATCTACTTCAAACGTAAACCCAGTAAAATTCCGAATTGTACGTCGATTATTTCTGTCACCAATTTCTCCAAAAATTAATTTGTGCAATATCTTAATACTAGCTGATTTTTCAGTTTTCAAAGAAAACTCTAATTCCTTTAAATCAACTAATTTTTCCATTATTGAAAAGAAAAATGAAATAATAAACTCACTTCATAATCAGATGCTCAGCTTCCCACACTTTCATTTCACTTTCATCGCAAAATTATACCTCTTCTGAAATAGCTTTGTAGGCTTGACATTCCATCACAGTTCTAAAAAATATCGGCTTCCAAGATATTAAAAAATATATATTTCCATCTCTGTGGGCGTGCGTCTGTATCTCACTTACTGAGACCAAAATTTATGGAGATTCTTCTTTAAAAAGTTCTTTTGAACACATAAGTAAATAAACTCGGAGGTAAATTAAATTCTGACACCGTTTTAAAACTTTTAAATGACTTATATTAAACGTTAATATTTACAAAAAAGATATTTACATAAGACTATTTACAAAGCAAACAATCATAACTCTAATTAATCAATTACATCTTATACGGGAACTCGTCTTCATCTTACGTTCTTTTTACACTAACTTAAAACTAAAAAACATTCCATTCTCCTTTCTTCCGTTCAGTTCTTTTTTCTACCGCTTAAATCGTCTGGCTTCTTAGGAATTAATAGTTTCTTCAAAATCGTCTGCCTCATTGAGAGCCTGTTCATCAGAGTTGCGATGCGTAGAAAATAATATGCAGATCTAATAGTGGAGGAGATTTCCCATATATATATATATATATATATCTTACTAAAAACCTTAAAATTTTCCCAACAATCCTAAAAAAATTACGAACCTATTTTTCATTATTTCAAAAACTTGTTCACGCAGACCTATGATGTCAGGTATTTTTAAAGAAACAAGTTAACTTCATTGTTTTGAAATGTTTCAACTGTATACATAAAATATAAATTTAGAAAAATGTAGCAAAAGATTAAACAAGCATATTTCGAAAAAAAACATACACGATCACAATGTTTAAAATATATCCTTTAAATAACTGCCAGCAACATAATCTGTTTTTTATTTTAATTTTTATAAACGATAACTCGTTTAATAAGTGTAATTAGTATGGAAAGTATAGTAAGTATGGTAAGATTTTTCTTTTCTTTTCTGTATACATTATGTATTCTTAAAAAATATACATACTTTATTTAAACAACAATTGTTGTGACAATTTTTTTGATCAAAGGTATTAATCTTGAAACTCCTAAAATACACAAAACATTTTTATTTATGTTGAAAATAATGTGCTACTATACGTCAAATTAGGTCACTTCTCTAAGAATGAAAACTGTAAAATAAAATACAGGCCAATTTAATACCTTATGTTGCACAAGTGTATAACATGCCTTAATGGTTTGTAATTATCAAAGGAATTAAAAGAATGGGCTTCACTCATTAACATTATTTTAGAAAATGTTTACAAAAACGAATGCTCTGTAAAATCAGAACTAAGAGCCCTTATTTTTAAAAACTTTACATGTGTTTTTTGGCAACTCTTGAAACTCCTAAAATACACAAAACATTTTTATTTATGTTGAAAATAATGTGCTACTATACGTCAAATTAGGTCACTTCTCTAAGAATGAAAACTGTAAAATAAAATACAGGCCAATTTAATACCTTATGTTGCACAAGTGTATAACATGCCTTAATGGTTTGTAATTATCAAAGGAATTAAAAGAATGGGCTTCACTCATTAACATTATTTTAGAAAATGTTTACAAAAACGAATGCTCTGTAAAATCAGAACTAAGAGCCCTTATTTTTAAAAACTTTACATGTGTTTTTTGGCAATGTCGTGAAATATAAATAAATGGTCTTGAGTAACTATCACTCGCGCTAAGAGGGTTCCTTACAATAAATATATGAATTATTATATGTATAATTTAAACAAATCATTGCCAAAAGAATAAAAGGGCTCTGTAAAAAAAAACTATACAGCGTAGCTTTGGGTATAGCTGTATACAATAGAAAAGTAAATATAAGTATTCCAAAATGTTTAAAGAGATTTATTTTTGAGGTACGCTGTATTTTACACTGATGAAGAACCTCGGTAGTAGATTCGAAACGACTATTCGCTATTTTTTCATGCATCATTTCATGCGCCATTTGATTATCTATATTTATGTATTTTTGCACAAAGGCTTTTTTTTCTATTTAAATGAAATATAAATTATTTCAAAACGAAAAACAATTTTGTATTTATACATATGATATTATACATGTGATATCTGTATAAATGATATAATTAACATGTAAAAGTTCCTAAATATTTATATTGTTATATTAAGTTTTATATGTTGTTCCGTTTCAAAGATCCGACCCACGAAAAAAAAAGTATGTTTTTAGATTTTTTTTCTGAAAAAGAAAGAGTGTAAAATATATTTTATTACAGTTTTTTTTTATCCCATTACCGTTTTATTTGTACATGATCCAGGATAGACTCCGTCAAGATTTAATTTATTTTAAATTCATTTCGAAAGATAAAGTAAAATATAAAAGCATTAAAAAATAAGAATGGAGACATTAGATATTGTATCTAATGATGATAATGTTTGATTCAAAGAGTAAACCATGAACTGCTCTACAATACTGAGAAACCAGAGTTAAATTCTTTTTAATTTCTTATTTGTGATACAGGATGTATTCCCTCAAGATTTATTTATTTATTTTAAATTCATTCAGCAAAGATAAAGTAAAATCTGAAGATAATAAAAGATGGAATGGAGACATTAGATATACAATCTAATGAAAATAATATCTGAATCAAAGAAAATACCATGAACTACTCTACAACACTTATGCAATCAGTACTTTAGATCATATTTTTAGTACCATAATAGTTGTTCCGGTTTTAGATAACATCTTCTTTTAGGACAATTTTGGTACTTAAGTTATCCTTTTTCAAGAAGAAGATGATGATAAATCTAAATGGATATCTCGGCAATTTTCCAAAACAGATTGAAGTATTCAGTCCCATCGAATTTCTTAGAAATTTAAGAGACTAAAAAAATAAAAAAGAATATGCTTAAAACATAAGCGCAATTTAGATATGTACTTAGATACAGATGCATTAATATAATTTTACACTCATGTTTTCCTGAACATAATAGTGTAATCATCATTTATACCTCCCTAAAAGTTATGTATGTGAGTGCATATGCATACGTCTTGCTACCCGTTATATTAAATATGCCTATTTTAAAGATATGAAAACTACATAAAATGAAATTTAATCATTTTGTTTTCGTATGAGTGTATTATTATCTATGCAATATAATTAGCATTTTTTAGAACGGTGTACTTCTATCGCTGCCCGTTTAATTTTTATTGTTTTTCAAATAAACCGGTCATTTTTTAAACACCCTTTATATATATATACAATTTTAATGGTATCAGTATTTTCAAAAAGTCCGTGACCTAATCGTATAAGAAAATTTCTATTAATTCTTTTTTTTTTTTGTGTGGAAGGAAATTTTAAAATATGTACATTTAGTAGTGTATTTTAGTTTATTTTATGAAAGCCGATTATCAACACGTAGGACATAAGCCCGAAAGTTGTGGGTTGCCCTCCGTGGGGGTCTCTCTAAGGGAACCTAACGCGTATTTACGCAAGGGAATCCAAGGTTTAAAGAAAACCACGGAAAGCTCCGTGCGGTTAGACCGGCAGCCGCGATCGGGTTCGAACACAGCACCTGCCGTTTACCAGTAGAGGCCATTGGTGGGGCCGTGTATTTTAGAGTTCTGAAAACTATGTTCCGCATATTTTCGACGCAGTATTCACACATATTCTAGTATGAGAGGCTTTAGATACTGGTATGTGAATTTTCTATTATCAATGAAATGCAATTAAACCAAGTGGGTAAATGTGATCGTTAATCACGCACAGGGTTTCTTTTAATATGACTTTTCACTCTATCCTTAAATTAATAAAAATAAATTTTTAATTTATAAATATTAAATCCTTGCATAAATGTAACACTCATTACATTTATTTTAAAATAATTAGAAAAATATTTTTAAATCGAATAAAAAATATTAAAGAATAATTCTTTAAAAAAATTTAAAGAATCCGATTATCTTTAAATCCAGAAATTTCACAAATTTAGTGCAAGTACAAATAAAATGTAAAATTCCTAAAAGTAAAAAATTATTTAAAGTGCGTTTTAAATGCTCAAAGAATTCAAAAAAAGCCCATATTAATTGTTTGACTCTCCAAGCACTCACAAAATTCTCTCTCTCTCACACACACACAAAATAACGTTTATTAAAATTGGAAAAAAAATATTCAATTCTTGGATGCGTTTTCTAATGACAAAATGTAAAAAATTGCCTTATAATTAAACAAAATGGGCGGAAAATGCCAGCAGCAAAAAAAAAAAAAAAAAAAAAAAAAAAAAAAAAAAAAAAAAAAATATTAATTCTAATTTGAAATTTCGTATTTCCACTGTCGGAAAAAAATAAAAAGAAATAAATAAGTTTTTAAAAGGGCCAAATAAGGAATTTTCGCTTAATTAAACCCATCTAAAAAAAGTTTGTTAAAAATAAAGATCAAAATTTTGTAGTACCACCTGTTATATTCTATCTCACAATCATTTGCATGGAAGATGAATGTATTTTACATACTTGCACTACACCATGGAAACTTATGAAGTTTTATGGATGCATATGGAGACTTTTTGCAACTCTGGACACTTATGGTAACGCGTTATGGAATATTTTGGGATTTCGTTTATGAGAAGTAATATTCGGCTGAATGTAAAAGAAAAAAAATGTTTGTTACATACATAGTTTTTGAGTACGAGGTTGTGACGATGGACAGACAGAATGTGAAGCATGAGTGCAAGGATTTCATGAGCTGAACGAATCTCTAGAAAAATCTTTCTATGTCACAAAACATTTTTCTAAGTCTTTTCTCCTCTTTGCGGTAGACTTTTTAAACAATGGAACAATCGTAACAATTTCTGCTCATTTAACAATTCATTGTTGATGATCAAATAGTAAAAGCACATCCAAAATTGATAAGTGATGTAAAAGAATGATGTGATTAACACATAGTAGATATCAATGATTATTATACTGGATAGTTCACAAGAGCCTTTTTTAAAACATCTTTTTTTGTTGCTACAGATACACGGGCATCTTCCTTTATTACAGGCCACGCCAGTGGCCGAGAGGTTCTGACCTCTTAACTGAGAGATGACAGGTGATGGGAGGTAGACGGCAGATGCTGGGTTTGAACCCAACCGCGGACGTCGGCATAACCGTTCGGAGTTTTAGTGGTTTTCTTCTAATCTTGCGTAAATAAGTGTTAGGTTCCCTTAGAAAGACCCCCACGAAGGGCACTCCCCCTGGGCCAATATCCTTAGTGTAGAAAATTTGCAGACACAAAATGAACCAAACAATTTTTTTTTTTTTTTTTTTTTTTTTTTTTTTTTTTTTTACCGAATACCATTTATGTTATTCGGTAATTAAATTCTTTTAAAAACATTTAAAATAGGGTGAACAAACGAGTAGCATTTGTTAGTAAACATATGATTACACAGAACCATTGGTTTTTGTAAAATAATGAATTCAAGAATAATAAAAACACCTTTTCTATATTCAAATACTCACCCTTACATTCTTTAAATAAAAAGTGAATTCAAGGGAAAATAAGATATTGATTCTTATTAACTTTTTACGTTACATATTACTAATTTTGATTTGTTATGTTTGTTGGCTTACAGTGTAAATTAATAAATTATTTATATTTCATTTTATAATTTTTATATTAAAACCAAATATGCATGCTTTTTCCATTTTATGAAAAGACAAAAGAAGGGGAATCGAAACAAATCATTTGGCAAAATTCCAAACTTGAAAGTCTTAATAAAACTCATAATAAAACTATGCTCATCTTAACTGATACTTCATCAATTTACTATTGCTTTATTATTATAGGATGAAATAAAATTGGATTCCTGAAAAATATTTGTGAAAATATTTCTGTCAAGAATGATTTTGATAGTATTTCCGTTTATGCGATAAGGCGTACGTTAATCTAAATAAATATATTTTATGACTTTTAAAGCAATGTTCAGCGTTGTTTGATAGTTTACACTTTATGCTGAAAAAATGCATCCAATAAACCGAAAGATGAATACTGTATTATGAAAAAAAAAGGTTTTTCATCTATAGAATTAGATTTCAACAATACTACAGTTCTTAAAATTAAAAAAAATACGATTTGCGGAGAAAAATCCATGGTTATATAAAATGAAGTTGATTTTCTCAATCAGCGATACAAGATCAATTTAGGATGCGCTTTTACTATTTGATCATCAGCAATGAAATGTTAAATGAGAACAAATTATTATAAGTCCCATTGTTTAAAAAGCGTACGGTAAAGGAGAGAAAGAACTAAAAAAATGTTTTGTGACATCGAAAAATATTTCTATAGTTTCATTCAGCTCATGAAAACCTTGAAGTCTCATTTTACTGTCTGTCTGGCCGTCCGTCGCAGCCACATATTCGGAAACTATGTAAATATGAAACTTTTAAAACTGTAGAAAATTTGTTGGGATTTGGCCCAAAAATGTGCCAGAAAATCTGTTGGAAATTGGTTCATTCTGCAAATATACATAAGAATATTTTAAGAAATTCTGCATATATTCTTAAAAGTAAAGCTAAATCTACAAAATTTCTTCAGATTTCTGTAAAATTTCTGAAAGATGTGGAGATTTTTTCAGGTAATCTTAGGATTATTTTTAGTTGGGAAAGAAATACATTTGAAAGTGAACAATATCTATTATATTAATTTAGGTCCGAAAAAGATGTAATGGTTTCATGATAAAAATTGAAAAGCAACTGTAATTTAGGAAATGGTTTTACATACATTGTCAACTACATTCTAAAGCATTCGATGCCTAGCTTAATGCTATTTTAAGTGAATGTTTGGATGTTTCATAAAAGAAAAATAAGTACATTAAAAAATTGTTACAAGATCTCCAATATCGTTAAAGTTAATGAAAATCAATATTTAAATCTAAAAGAAATGCACTATGTTTTTTAGGTGCGTTCATAATTATGTAAATATGTAGCACCTATAGTTGTCGTTCAGTCCGTCGTTTGTCTGTCCGTCCGTCCGCATATAACAACGCAAAAACTATCCAACCGAACCGTTTGAAATTTAAAATATATAATTATTACATAATTTTCTCGAGATATTTCAAATTTTATGAAAATAGGATGAATAGATCAATTACAAGGACAATCAAAATATTCCATTACATTACGGTCAAGGGGAAAATCAAATGCATTTTAATCGTTTGAAATTTAAAATACATAATTATTATATAATTTTTACGAGTAATTTCATTTTTTGTAAAAATCAGATGCATAGTTCAATTACAGGGTTAATCAAAAGTATTCCGTTACATTACGGTGAATGGGAAAAAAATTCATTTGCATTCTAATAGTTTTACACTCATTCGAACATAATGAAATTGATATGCATCTACAAAGTAATATTATAATGAACTTTTTGCATAATCTGTGGTGCAAAGAATTTGTCATTGATTTACAAGGCCACACAAAAAGTGTTCCATTACATAATGGTATAGGGAGAACATTGTTTCGTGCGTGTTTTATTTGTAATTAACTATTTAGGATTTTATGAGATTGATGTATGAGGTTGATATTTTTAAAACTTCGTATCTCACGAATTCATCTTATTTGTTACGCTTCACGTGCAATTTCCAACTTGTTTTTTTTCTTTTTTTCATAATGAATCTTCAATTTTTGAAAGAAACTGTGATCACTCGCTATATTTATAAACACTACGAAAATAAATTTTCTGTTTTATATCATGCTGTTGATGTTCCCTAAATTCTATAAACATATAAAACATTATTATAAAAATAAAGTTTAATGGAAGCATATATGTAATTTAATTTAGTTCACTGCGAGTAGCTGTGTTAGACTTCATAAAATAATAAAAAGTCCAAAGGATGTTTAATGTTAAATTTCAAAATAATTTCATTTTGTTCGTCTATACAGAGTTTCTGGAGATTTTCAACGGTCAAGTATAGTTATTAAATTATGAATTTTACTGACTAACCATTGGTTTAAAAAATTTATAGGATAAATTAATAATATATATAAAATATAAGCCTTTAGAGAAAAGTTTAGTTTTTATTTTCATTAAAAATATAGATTCTCCAGCCCACAATAACAACATAATCTTAAGCCGTATAAGATGAATGTGAGTATAATGCAATTCTTAAGAAATAAAAATATTTTAGTAAATAGTCATTAATGGCAAACATAGAATTTGATATAAAAATGTAGAATTAAAGCGCGGGATGCGTGTTCACTCTATTAAAATTATTTCGGGTGTAATTTTAAATTAAACGATTACATTAAAAAAATTGAATTTTTAAAACATGATTTTTGTTATGACCTGTTTGAATGTGATGGATTCAGCATCAATAAGAATACTTTCATCAATGATAGCATCTAAATAATCCTTATTTTAAGACTTTTAAAATCTTCAAACTCGTCGCCCTAATGTATATTTAGGTATTTGTTTTATAAAGATTAGATTTAGACATCTTTTCACGCATTCTTCCTGTGATTAAAGTGGTGCTTTCAATATACTATACATTAATGTAGTATTTTCCGAATGTTCCTTAGTGAACTAAAATATCTGTGGCTTTCAGTAATAACCAGGTAAGGCACATTTTTAATATTTTGAGAATTAACGTTTAAAGTTTTCAAAAATGCCTTTATATCACTACTTTTATAAAACAGATTAGAACTTAATAATTTTCCCTACATGCAATTAAGATATAAAAACCTCTTTTTTTTTTTTTTTTTTTTTTTCTTTTGCTAAAATATTTTTATAAAAATGGATTTTATTAATTGAGAACCAATTAAAAGTGTTACTTTTATCTGGTTATTACCGTTTTACATTTATTTTTAATAAATGTAAATGATACTAAATATTTATTTACGTTTTAAACATTAATTTTACAACAGTTAAATAAATTGTGAATGTTTTACTTTTTTTATGTTTTTTTTATATAATTATAGACGATTTAAAGAAATAAATAGAAACCTTATCTGGTTATTACCGTTAGTTTATGCATTTGCCGGATTATTACTGTTTTTCCAATTTTTAAATGAAAATCGCCTTATGACGGGAAGTATTCGATTTTAATTTTTAAGTACTATGGCAGATGAAAGTACTATTTTAAAGCTACATTTTCCCACATTATCTCTCTCTCTTTTTTTTTAATAAACCTTACTTGTTTATTACCGGAATCCACAGATATAACCTCCCCAGTCCTGATGTCGCCTGTAGGAGATACTAAAGAACACCCTTTAAATGAATTTATATGCTTCGATAACTGCTAAAATTACTTTTGGACATTTTTAAAACATGTGCTGACTCATTTTTGGAAATGTTTTATAGTAATTTTAATTAAGTTTTAGTAATCGATCATAATATTTGTTTCAGGACTGAGGAGGGTAAATAAGAGTTGCAATATATTCTATAAAAGGTCATTGGCGCGTCAAGAATTTCAAAAATACAGTTTCTAAAAAAAGGAATTTATATATTTATTTATTTGAAAATCATATGTTTTATGTGAATAAGTACACAAAGTACAATCCTCTCCCCTTTTCTCATATGTTTTATGATTTAACATTTTTTTTTTTTTTATGCTTTTAATGATAAAATTTCGAATATCTTCCTTTTTTCATAATGGCCACTTGTTAAAAAACTGAACACTTTTCTACGTGTATAGTTTTCAAATACTATCACATTTAAGTAAAAACCTTAAAATATTTTTCTTTTACTGTTTTTTATAGTAGACAAACCTTATATTGCACAATTATAATTTTAGCAGAGGAAAGAACATCTTACTAGCACAGAAAAATAAGATATTTTTTAAAACCAGAATATATACTTTATCCATTTTATCCTTCTTTTTCTCAGCATAGTTAATTAAAATAGTTTATCTGTGATCAGCAAATAGTTTCATAATAATAGTGTGACTATTTTTCATTATTAAGATTTAACAAGCTGTATTATTTCCTTTGTGCTCATTCCTAATTTCAAGTAATTTCATTTTAGTTAAGCAATTATTGGTCTTAAAATATACAAATAAATATTTAAGAGGTGTTACAAAATTAGATATTATTTATTAATTATTTTACCTTAGATATCTATAGGAATAATTGATATAGATAAAAATGTTTTAGAAGTTTTTTAAGCACAGTAATACGCATGATAAAAAATAAGAAAAGGAAAATATTTAATAAACATTTTATGAAATAATTAAAAAATAATACATATAATAAATTAATAAATAAAATAAATGCTAGAAAACCATACTAGAATTTAATATTTATTTACTTTTTTAAAAAAAAGAAGCGTTCATTTTATGCTACAATGGTATAAAATGCTAATACATTTCACATGAAAATTGTTGAAATGTATTATTATGATAAATGGCTGATCCACTGTGCACGCATTATAGTGATATATTTAAGAATAACGTGAGGATCAATTTAAATAAAGTACAATTGATTTATATAGTTTTAGTTTTAGAAAATATCATCAAACAATAGATGTTTAAAAAATTTATATATTTTATTGCCATTTAAAGTACAATACTAGTAAAAGCACAAATATTTTTTTTTTCAATTACAAACTTAAATGCGAACTCAGTGGCCCTACAATTTATTATAGAACTTGGTTTAGAATGCCCAATTTCGTTATAGGCCCTGGTGTATTATACATTAAATTTCCCTGAAAGTTTGTGAGTCAACGCGGAAACCGCATTGTTTAACAACTAAGAAATATTAATACTCATTACATAGACCGCGGTGGGATCGATGACTGTGTAATCTTGTCCCATGTCCGGAGTCGAACTACGGATCTGTGGAAATGCTGGGTGTGACAATGACTACTAAGACAACTGGCTAATCTTCCTTTTTTTAAAATAGCAGTAGATTTAGATTAAACTTAAGGTTTCCCATTATGTTTAACAGATATTTTGTTTGATGAAACCAAACCTAGTTATACACAAACTAATAATTTCCGTAATTGTTAAGAAAACCATTCCATTGTTTTGCTATGACTTCTTACAACGCAAAATAAAATAAAATAAAATAAAATAAAATAAAATAATGGGGGATAATAGAATGGTTTCCAAAGTCTCTCTTGCAAAACAATACATTTGCTTGCCTATTTTTTTAAATAGTGCATTTTTAACGTTTTAGATAATGTTCCGAACTGCAATCTCAATCATTAAATAAAGCAATTTCAAAGATATTCCCTGTTAATATAACATTTTGATGATTTTTTACATATATTCTTCATATTAGTTTTTTTAAAATAGCAATGTTCAATAAGGATAATCTGATGAATTAAAAGAGACTGTTAATTACACCTCCATCAAAATATTGTAAGTTTTTTTTAATGTTATATAAACATAACCAACAATACTGAATGGGTAGTTTTTTCACAGTTAATTAGTCATAAAACTCATTCTCATCATTTAAAATTTTTATCTCTGAAAATATATTAGAAATATTAATTTCAGGATTTAAATTATCTCTGCGTGTGTTTTACCTTGCATAAATTTCAACATTAGAAAACCCTTTGTTGTTTTATAAATTAAGCAACAACTTCTGCATTATTCATTGCTGTCTTATACTTTTAAAGTAAAACAAAAAGATCTATAACTTTCCTTAAATAATCGTAAGAAGGAAGCGAAAACTTTTAGTCTAGCTAACTGAGCGTCTTTCATAATGGTAAAGAATATATATAGTAACATAAAAAAGTGATATTATAACAGTTTTAAATTTTCAAGTGGCTGAAGAAAGTTTAGGCTAATATTTCAACAAAGGATATTTTGGATTTACCAATGTCCTATAGACGTAGCCATTTTAGACGAATGTGAAGTGCTAACTTAAGCAATTAACATTGAATAACCAAAATATCTGCTCTGATATCTGATTTTTTTCAACGGAGTAAATCGAAGGTTATATTTAGAACTGCAGTAAACGATACATATGTAATTACATTCGGTAGAGCCATGGAACTATGAAGAATTAAAAGGAGGACATATCAATCTAGCACCGTAGAGAGCGTTGAAGCCGAAAGATGGTTCCTTTCCCCCTTCTCTGGCGTCATTTATAGAGGCTTTGAGTCGTGACGTCAGATATGACTTGAATTGTGACTCATGCTCGAATTCTGACTCGAAACAAACCGTTGCTATGGTGTGTTTTATATCTTTATTTTATAGCTGTATCTCGCAATTATATGCTTTAGTACTTTATATGCAGCGTTAACATTTTACATGATCTATATTTAATAAGATATAAAAATAGCTATCGTTTGTTTTGAATCAGTTTCCTAGCAAAACGTCATGACTGACGTCTCACTGAAAGCGTCTATATTTGACTCTCACCGAGATTGACTTGCGCAGCAAGGAGAAACTGGCTCACCGAAGTCAAATATGTTGGATATAAGCAGATAGAAATAGCTTCAAGTAACGCCACTTTTGTCTTTCCTTTAATTTTCATAGCTCCATGGTTAGACCATTGGTAGTTTTAGTCAATATATTGCTAGTTCTATTTTGGTTCGAACATTTTTTAATCCATTTGGAAATTTTCAATTGTTATGGTTTATTTAACAATTAAAAAATTGTACTAAATTTTATTCTAATATAAATACGAAACTGAAATTTCTATATTATAAGATACTGGACACTTTAAAATAAAATATTTCTTTATTATTTTATTAAATATTATTAGTGTATGAAACGTCCTGTATAGATGATCGTTTAAATGAATATTCAAATCAGAAATATAAATTAATTTGAAAATTGTTATGAAGTAGTTACATTATTTTTTTACAGCTAAATATATTAATGGTACGTAATTACTTATTATTCCTTTAATTTGTTGCATAGAATAGGAATTAAATAACATGTCTTTCAAAAGGGGTTTTTATTCAGCGGTTCGCAGCAAGTAATTCATTCGAAAAAGAATGAGATAATTGCGCTAACGGAATAAACGGAAAACTGCAACCACGTAATTTAGGATACATAAATAACTAATGAGAATATGTGCATATTTAATGCCTTGCTGCTACAAATAATAATATCCATTATATAAAACTTTTTAGAAGAATTCGAAACAGCATTAGATGTTTATTCTGTACCTTTTAGGTTTATCCGTAAAAGATTTGTCTTTTTAGCATTTGATTATTTTTTCTTAAGCCCTTAAGTGACAGTGAGATACATTTTATTCTACTTACGATTACTGAAGATTTGCACAAGAAAAAAATTATTAAATTTTACTCTTCAAACTTTGGTGAAAAAAACTCGTAAAATTGTTTTTCCTTATTTTGAAATAATTGTTTTTCCAAATTTCCAGGGGAAATTTTATTAATAATATCAGAAATATACAAACACAATTGCTTGTCCCTCAAAAAAAATAAATTTCATCTTTGTTTTAGAGCATTAAAAGAGCAAAGTAAAATATGCTTATTTTTGCTTAAATATCTTTGAAAAACACATCGTTAAAAAGAACAAAATTCTTAAATGTTTTTATTAATTTATGTAATTCGTTACATTTTAATTCGTTATTAAACAATTACACTGAAGTAAATGAATTCTCAAATATCACTAAAAAGTTCCCTATTTCAAATATGTCACATACTTAAAACGTCTGTTCCAAATATACTAAAAATTGATAAACACATGCACTCACTTTAGATTCCATCTACGCATTAAATTGTGAACCGATACGTATTAGCTCGCTGAAGAACCCATTAATTACATATTAAAGTATAAATATATCGGTATTTATTTTCCGAATAGAAATTATTAAAAAAATAAATATTTTATATAATATTTATTAAGGGCACATAAAACGTAAAAAGTCTCAAATTTCTGAGATTTTTATTATCTCCATAAAAAGTTGACCTAAAATATTATGGTGATAAATTATTATAGACATTAAAGATTATGGTACTGGAAGGTTTTGAAATAGTAGATTTTAAGCACTGTGGGATGCATATAGTTTTTTGGTCTTTTTTTATGGAAATTTGTTTTTTTATTCTTTAGTACATTTTTAATAAATTCAATTTTAATTAAGCAGTTAAAACTTTCTAAGATTAAAATATCTAATATCATAGGCCGAGCTGAAAAACATCTAAAAATAATAAATTATAAATAATATGTAAAATGTTCTTAATTTTTTGGATTTTTAATGTTTTTTAGAAAAATATTTTTATTTCTTTTAAACCAAAATGAAAATCACCAAACCATCAAATCAAACCAAAATAAATGATGTGAAAATTTTCGCAAAAACTGATCCATTTTATTTGTCGGGATGCTCCATGTGTCCTTAAGCGTAAATTATAAAACTAATACTAAAACAATTTACATATTCAGGGTGATTCATAAATATATCGAAGTAACAGGCCGTTAAATATTACACATAGGCCAATGCCTCCAATTATAAGTTTCATGAAAAAGATGCAAAGTATGATATCATAGGTTGCAAATTCATGGAGAGGGGTCTATTTGAGAAAAAAATACAAAAATTAATTTTTTATATGGCCCCCGTAGGGTAAAATTTCTACTCACAAAAAATCTCACACATATACCGATGTCTAAAATTTTTCAAAATACTTGACTTACACAACTGAACAACGCCTCTGAGCGATGGTGGATGGATTTTGTCTCATTTTGAATGCAAGATAGGTATCATCTACAAATTGTACGTTATTAAAAATCCATTTAAGGCAGTGCATACTGTTTTCTCTGGAAATATAGTGTTTTTACATGAAACAACAGCATATAGATTGTACGTTTAACCTACTTTCCGTACGTGCGGTTGGTCTGTGCTTAAGGAGACAGTCTTTTTTTCTATATTCCTGAATCACCCTATATTCATATATTTGTATTACAACAGCATTATTTTGAGGAAATTTTAACTTTCTTTAAAATACTATGGAGGATTTAACACTGTCATTCATGAACATATTTTATGACCTCGTGAATGACATCGCTAAGTACAAAACCATAGTTTCGCATGTGATATTTCAAAATTAAAAAAGTACAGATTAATTTTTTTTTCTAAAACATGTTCAGTTCGTATAAGTACATGCATTTACTCAATATTGATAGCTTCTTTTTTTATTATATTATTTATTATTGATAGTGTATTTTATGCAGTATTATAAAAGCAAAAAAGTTAATATGTTAAATGCATTTAAAAAGTATTAAAAACATATATATGATTCCACAAGGTTTTGCATCAAATATTTCGTTTGAAAAAATAATGTAGAAAAAACATATTTACTTAACGATAAAAGGAACAATAGTTTTATTTTCAAAATATTCTTATAATAAGCTTAAAATGTTCGCTGTACTTTTATTAATCGTTTTACAATACACTATTTTATGCAATATTATTTGAAGTAGAAAGATAATAATTTAAATTAACTTAAAAGGCATCCAGTTATACAAAGCCTGAATGTGATTTTATAGAAGGTTTTTCAATAAGTAATTCATTTCAAAAAGAATAAAGTAACCGTGTTTATTGATAACCCCAGAACAATAACTTTATTTTCAAGTATCCTTATAAAAGTTTATCGTAGTTTATGCTTATTGGCTTTAAGAGAAATCTAGGCAATTAAGAAATTATATTTAATCTCATAAATACAACAGATTTTATTCTTTCATAATTGCAAATTTTCACAAAAATTAGTGTCTTAACTTGAAATTAACTCTAGCGACCATCTAATTATTTGCTTTTTAAACTATTTATCAGTACCTATAAATTAGTTTTGAAGGCGAATTATTTTAGCACTTCTAAATAAGTAAAACGTATTTGCACTCTTTTTAAAACTATATATTTTACGAAAATGTACCGTGGTAAACATTTTACAGAATATTTTAAATAATCACCCGATTACTATCTAATTTTGAAAAAAAATTGACATTTTTTTATTGAGAATGTGAGTGCGAAAGTTGTATTACTTAAAAGTAGCTTAAATTTCGTTCTTAAGCATTAACATTTCCGCATTTAAAGAGCATTAATATTATGTAATAATTCTAAAATTTTCATGAATTGAAAGACATATTTAACTGATTATTTACATAAAAACAAAATTTATTGAATAGAAATCAATAATAATAAAAATGATTTGAAAGTGCAATGTAAGTTGTATAGATTCTAATGTTTCATTGTATGTAAGAAAACTGAATTTTATTTTTCTTGTGATTTATTTCTATTTTTTATTATAGTAAAATCGGGAAAATTTTATGTAATGAATCATATTTATTTTAATTAGTTATTCGTATTTTCCGATGCAATTGTTCAATTTATGAATACTTTTTATAAAAATACGAGAAAATCCTAGGAACGAAAAATAATTATTTTTTTTATTTTAAAGTAAAATGTTTTATTTGAAATCTGTATCTTCAATTTCAATAAAAATTGAAAAAAGCGTAGAAGAAACAGAAGTTACGTTTCTGACCTCAAAAACTCTTCTTTGATGAAACATATTAATTTTTTTTAAATGTATATGAGTATTTTGATTAAAGAAAAAAGTAATTTAAAAGTAAATTCTATGTTAGGAAGTTCAATATGTTGGTCACAAATTTATGTAATATTAAAAATGAATTTTAGAGTTTGTTTTCGGTTTTGTTGTTTAAACTGCTTTTAAGAACAACAAATTTTTAAGGAACCCGATTTTGGCCCAATTACCATAAAGGTAATTCTTTGAAAATTGCAAAATTTTAAATAGAATAAGGTACTTTCAGAAAAATTTTGGAAAAACTATTGTCTGTTTTTTCTTTCTTTTATCATTTTGAGTAAGATGTAAGCCTAAACTGCAGTATAACGTACTGTGTCAAAAAGATATTGGAGACATTCTGCATTCGTTTGATGATTCTTTAGTTGCTGTAAAGGCCAAATTTGTAAAAATCATTTTCGAAAAAATATATTTTGGGGGGTGTTTCGTTGCTCGTAACTATATTTCTTGTTTAAGAAATGATAGACAATTTCATCATTCGGAACTAATTTCCTGTGTTGCGCAATAAATGACAGTTAAAATTGCATCGTAAATCACCTTAAGTGGTTGTTAGCGGGACCTTGAAAATAATTACAGCAGGAAAGAATCATTGTTTATTGTTCGAACTGTCAAAACTCTAAAATAAAAAATTTTTATTCTTTATTTGTTTTATCATGTAATTTTGTGTCCGTTTTTTATTTTCACTATAGTCATGTATCTCTTAAAAGGAGCAGTAAAGCTCTGTTATCTCTCGCATATAATAATAAATATAGATGTCTGTTCGTGTGATTCGAAGTATAATAATGTGTTTTATGCTAACGAGTTAATAATGAAATCTGCATTTTTAAAGGATAATTAATCTACCCCACGATTACAGAAAATTAAGTGCTCGGTGCTGAAAATAACCAATGGAATAAAACGCTCAAATATTCAGATGGGATACGTCAACCTACAAGAATACATGAATCGGGTGAGTACAATTTTACTCGCCTTTCATTTTGAAGTTTGATAAAAATAAACTGATTGTAGTTAGTTAGAGGTAAAAACATGTACTTACGCCTTAGCAGGAATAAAATAAATATTCTAATAATGCTCGTGAGACTGATTTAAAAAGTTACGTACATCTGAAAAATACTGATAAAAATAATAAAAAGTAAATAATTAAAGTAAGTAAGAATGGCCACCTTGAGAGACAATTATTCTATTGAAAAACTGACAGCAACAAATTATTCGACATGGAAATTTAAGGTCGAGATGCTGTTAGCAAAAGAAGAGCTGTTTAATGTAATAGCAGACGAACCGCCAAATCCTTTGACCGATGGATGGTCCAAAAATGATCGAAAGGCCCGAGCACTCATCAACCTAACTATTGATGACTCCCAAATCACACACGTCAAAAATTTACAAACTGCGAGAGAAACTTGGGAGACTCTAAAAGAAATTCACGAGCGGTCAAATTTGGCAAGCAAATTGTTTTTATTGAGAAAACTTGATACTATTGAATTAGCCGAAGCCGGCAATATGCTTAACCACATCACACGAATAATGGAACTGGTAGATCAATTGGGAGCAATTGGCGAGGTTATTAATAACCACCACATTTCCGCCTTGCTCTTATGTTCTCTACCCCAGTCTTATGACAATCTTGTAACTGCGCTCGAGTCTAAAGAAGAAGGACAATTGACCCCCTTATATATAAAAAGCAAATTGATAGATGAATTTAATTGAAGAAATGAAAATTCCGAAAATTCTGAAAACACGGCGAGAGATTTTAAAGCTCAGAAAAGGTTCCCAACTAAAAGGGAAAATAAATACTGTTCCAACTGTCGAATGTAAAGCCACAATACTCAAGATTGCTGGCATAATAAAAACAAAACACACACCACACAACAAAATCAACACAAAAAATATAATAAAAAACACTATTCGACATCAATTGTTTTTCAAAAGAATGAAAACAATTTTAAGAATGAACAAACATCGGAATCGAATCACAAGTTTAATCGCTATGAAGGAAAAAACAATACTTGGAAAGAAAGTGAAAACAAAGATTATGCCTTTATAACACAGGGAATAGAAAATAAAACATTTATTGTGGATAGCGGTAGCTCAAACCACATCGCATCCTCTGAATCAATGTTTACAAAGATTAAATCGCGGGGAAAAACAAACGTGACTATCGCAAATGGAAAAAAACTTATCGCTTACGGATCAGGCGATGTAAATTTAAATACGCTGACATCGGATAATAAAATCCATAAAATAACATTTAAAGACGTAGTTCTAGTACCCGAAATCGAAACGAATTTATTATCGGTCAGTAAAGCAACTCAAAACGAATGTGAGATTGTATTTAAAAATGACAAGTGTATTTTCAAACTTAACGGAGAAATCTGCTTAGAAGCACGAAAGGTAAATAACCTCTATGAAGTCCAATTAACAAACGAAAACCACGCGAACATTACACAAACGTGCAATAATAAAAACTGTCTAGAATTATGGCACAGAAGGTTAGGACACAGAAATTTAACATCGATTAAAGAAATTACACAAGGAGAGTTAGTGAGAGGTATCCAAATAAACAATTGTAAACATAATATAGATTGCGAACCGTGTATTAAGGCGAAATTAATTGATGAACCCTATCCCAAAGTTGCTCAGTATAGAGCAAGTAAAAGGCTTCAACTCATTCACTCGGACGTTTGTGGATCTTTGCAGACACCCACGATAGGGGGGAAATCATATTTTTTGACTTTCATTGATGATTACTCACGATTTACGATAATCTATCTATTGTCAAGAAAAAGTGAAGTCTATGAAAAACTCAAAGAGTTCGTCGCGCTGATAAGCAACAAATTTGGTGAAAAACCGAAAGAAATCAGAACGGACAACGGGGGAGAATATACATCAGATGAAATTGAGAATTATCTCAAGTCCAATGGGATAAAACATCAACATACAGTCCCATATTGTGCAAGCCAAAATGAAGTGGCTGAACGAAAAAATAGGTCGTTAGTTGAGATGGCTAGGACAACGTTAAATGAATTAAATTTACCTTTAAAGTTCTGGGGGGAAGCAATCTGTACGGCAAACCACCTACAAAATGGACTATCTACAAAAACAATTGCAAAAGCGCCATATGAATTATGGATAGAAAGACAGCCAAACTTAAGTTAGGTTAAAGTATTTGGCTGCAAAGCCTTCGCTTACATTGATAAAGCCAAAAGACAAAAATTAGGCAATAAATCTGTAGAAGGTATTTTTGTGGGATACGACAATGAATCTAAGGGATACCGTATATATGTAGGAGGAAATGAAATAAAAATCGCGAGAACGGTGAAATTTCTTGAAAATAAATTTAAATATGTAAACGACAAGACTGAAATCGAACCAAAACAAGATGAGGGTGAAAAACGCAATTGTAAAAATCTTGTAGAAATAGAAATTTCGAACAACAAAACAACACATCCGCGTCCCAACAACAAATTTCGGAACCAAGGCGTTCAGATAGAATAAATAAAGGCGTACCTCCTGATAGGCTAATATACATTGTTAAAGACGAAAAAATTAAAAAAGATGAAAAGACGAAAAAATTAAATTAATTAATAATTATAATAAAATATATTATTAATAAAATATTTAATTAATAATTAAAGATTAAAAAATTAAATTAACAAACATTGATAATTAAAAACATTTTCTTAAATTGTCAACACGCATGTTCTATAAGATTTACCAGCTTATATATAAAAAAAATTATTAATTTACTTATCTTATACCACATTTATATATATTATCGGCCAAACTAGTTTATCCTAACATTTATTGGATATACTAGTTTTACCTATTCCAAACTAGTCTATCATAACGCCCATAGTATAAAGTAGTTTCTTTAGGCCTAACACTCATAGGATAAGCTAGTTTAGCCGGCTATTCATTCGTCTGAACTGGTTTATCGTAATCAATTCAATTTGGCGTCATTTTATTGAACTTAAAGACCCTCTCCACGCTACTCATCACATATGTTCTATAACATTACCAACTTATATATAAAAAAATAGTAATTATTTTATCTTATACCATTTATATATGCATATTTGTCCACGTTTTGTAATTATGAAATAACCTTTAAATATAGTGTTCTGTGACGTATCAGTAAAGTATTTTTCTATAAATGTATTATTTATAGACAATTTTTTCATATAAAAAGTGCTTTGATATTGAAACATCCAAATAATGAAAGTAATTTCAATGTTTCTAAATTGAGTAATATCTATTTCTAAGTCTAAAATGTTGAAGCGAAACATTGTGTGAAGATAAAAAAATCTTTTGTAATCATATGATAGAATTCATACTTGAAATTCGAGTATTCTAAATATAGGAAAATTATTAAAATTTTGCTAAGTAAACAGTTTTCAGTCTCTTATTTGAGAAAATGACTATTTGTAAAAACTTCCAACAATGTATGAAGACACAGAATACCAGGGAGAGTAACGATTAAGGATATAAAAATGCTTTGTCACTCAAAAGATATTCTAGGTGCATTTTTTATAATGTTTTACGATGTTTTATTTGTCTTTTGATATTTAATTACTAGGAGAAAAATATAATTAACTTTTTACAATTTCTAATTTGAGACACTACATATTAAGTTATCTATTTTTAGTCATAGCTTTTTCAAACGAAATGTTATAATTTATAATTAAAATCCAGAAAAGAACTGATAAATATGAGACATATACTATTATTAAATTTACACTCAATTAAATGTAAATCTTGCGTACAATCAGAAAAACAAAATCAAGAATGATCTTAAAATAAGTTTCTTTTGTTTTTATGGAGTCATTAAAGCATCTATTTTGGTGGATGTAATAATTTTAACTCAAAAATTGCAAAAATAATTAAAAACATTGTATTTTAGAATAAAAAATATGTTTTCTTTGTTATTATGGAGTCAATAAAGCATCTATTTTGGTGTATGTAAATTTACCCCAAAAATTATTTAAAAAATATGTATTTTTAAATTAGAAACTTTATCCCAAACTGTTAGCACGCTACTCATCACGGTATATTCTATAATATTTAACAGCTTATATAAAAATAAGTTTTATTAATTTACTTTTCTTGTACCATTTATATGTACACATATTTGTCCACGTTTTATAATCTTGAAATTATTTTTAATTAGAGTGTTCTCTGATGTATCCATACAGTAAATTCCCATGTATGTAATATTTTTAGACATTTTTTCCGACTTAAAAAGTGCTTTTATATTTAAATTTCCAGATAACAGAAGGAGCTTCAATGTTTCTAACTTTAGTAATAATCTATTTTAAGTGAGAAATGTTGAAACGAAACATTACGTGAAGATACAAACAATCTATTGTAATCTTATGACAGAATATATACGTGAAATTGAGTATTCTAAATATAGGAACGTTATTACCATTTTTTTTAAGCAAACAGTTTTTAGTCTCTTATTTGAGAAAATGACGATAAATAAAAACTTCCAGCAATATATGAAGAGGTGGAATACCAGGCAGAGTAACGATTATGGATATAAAAATGCTTTCTTATTCAAAAGATATTCTATATGCACTGTTTTATAATCTTTAAACATGTTTTATTAGTCTTTTGATATTAATTACCAGGCAAAAATATAATTAATCGCCTTACAATTTCTATTTTGAGAGACAATATATTTTGAATATCTATTTTTAGCCATAGCTTTTTCAAACGAAACGTTGTTATTTATAATTAAAATCCAGAAAAGAACTTACAAATATGAAAGAGATATATACTATTATTATTAAATTTGCACTCAATTAAATGTAAATCGTGCATACAATCGGAAAACGAAATCAAGAACATACTTAAAATATCTTACTTTTGTCACTATGGAGTCGATGAAGAATCTGTTTTGGTGTACGTAAAATAATTTTTCCTCATAAGTTGAAAAGAACATTAACAATAAATAAAGAAAATAAAAATAACGAAAGAAAATCTGCATTTTAAAATTAGAAGTTTTTTCCCAAAGTGTCAGCACGCCACTTATCACGTATATTCTACAACATTTACCAGCTTATATAAATATAAATTACATTAATTTACTTTTCTTATATCATTTATATATACATATATTTGGCCACTTTTTATAATTTTGAAGTAATCTTTAATTATAATGTTGTCTGACGTATCTATAAAGTAAATACCTATCTATATAATATTTATAAGCATTTTTTGTCTTAAGAAGTGCCTTGATATTTAAATTTGAAAATTACGGAAGTGCTTTCAATGTTTCTAATTTAAGTAGCAATCTATTTTAAGTAAGAAATTCTGAAACGAATATTGCTTGAAGTTTTATATAAAAAAGAGCTAAAACTATTGTAATTAAATGACAGAATCTATTTTAAGTAAGAAATTCTGAAACGAATATTGCGTGAAGTTTTATATAAAAAAGAGCTAAAACTATTGTAATTAAATGACAGAATACATACCTGAAAGACAAATACTCTAAATATAGAAAAGTTATTCCCATTTTGATATGTAAACAGTTTTAAATCTATTGTTTGAGGAAATGACGAAAAGAAAAAATTTCCAGCAAAGTATGAAGACTTATAATACCAGGTATAGAATTGATTATGCATATAAAAATACTCCGTTATTCTAAAGATATTTTTGGTGATATTTTTTATAACGTTATGTGCGTATTGTAACGTTAATGTGCTCTTTGATATTTAATTACCAGGCGAAAAACATAATTAAACTCTTTATGAATTCTATTTTGAGAGACTATACATTAAGCTTATCTATTTTTAGTCATAGCTTTTTTAACAGAAATATTGTAATAAAGTTTCAGAAAGAACTTATAAATATGAAAGTGATAAATACTAACGTTATTAAATTTAAACTCACTTAAATCTCAAGTATAATCACACAACGAAATCAGGAATATGCTTAAAATATTTATCTATTTTTACCGTTGAGTAAATAAAGCATCTATTTTGGTGTACATAAAACAATTTTTCCACAAAAGTCGTAATAAAAAGAATTAAAAAAACGAATTTTAAAATTAGAAATTTTTTTTCAAACTCTCAGCACGCTACTCATCACATATACTCAAAAAGATTGACCAGCTTATAAGTAATAAAATCAATTTCATGTATTTAATTTTTTATGCCATATATATATATATATATATCCAAGTTCTATAATCTTTAAATAAACCTTAATTATATTGCTCTCTGACGTATCTATAAGGTAAATTTCTTTGTACGTAATATTTACAGACATTTTTCCAAATTAAAAAGTGCTTTGATATTCAAATTTCCAAATAACGGTAGTATTTTCAATATTTCTAATTTGAATAGCAATCTATTTTAAGCCAGAAATTCTGAAACGAAATATTGCGTGAAGTTTTACTTAAAAACGTGCTAAAACTATTGTAATTATATGAGAGAATACATGCGTGAAAGTCGAATATTCTAAATATAGAAAAATTATTCTCGTATGCTAAGCAAACAGTTTTTAGTCTATTGTTTGAGAGAATGACAAAAGTAAAATTTTCCAGCAATGCATGAAGACTTATAATACCAAGCAGAGAAACGATTATGCAGATAAAACTACTTCGTAATTCTAAAAATATTTTAGGGGATATTTTTTATAACGTCCTATGATATTTTATATGTCCTTCGATATTTAATTATCAGGCGAAAAACATAATTAAAAACTTTATGAATTCTATTTTGAGAGACAATGTATGAAGCTTATCTATTTTTGTCATAGCTATTCTAAACAAAACATTGTATTTTGTAAAATAAATCCCTAAAAGAACTTACAAATATGAAAGAGATCAATACTCTTAATATCAAATTTAGACTCACTTAAATGTAAAGTTCACGTACAATCAGAAGACGAAATCAAGAATATGCATAAAATATCTTTCTTTGGTTACTATAGAGTCAACAAAGTATCTATTTTGGTGTATGTAAAATAATTTTTCCAAAAGTTGTATTGAACTGAAAAAATTCTTCATTTTAAAATTAGAATTTTTTTTAACTATCAGCACACCACTCATCTTGTATATACTACGAGAATTACAAACCTATATAAAAATAAGTTTTATTACTTTACTTTTCGTTTACCATTTATATATATATTTGTTCATATTGTGTAAGTTTGAAATAATTTATAATTATAGTATTCTATGGCATATATAAAAAGCCAAACTCTATGCATGCAATATTTATAAACATTATTCCGACTTTAAAAATGCTTTGAAGATTAAATTTTCAAACAGTAGTATTAAATTCAGAATTTCTAATATGAGTTTCAATTTATTTTTAGTGAGAAATACTGAAACGAAATTTTGCGTGAAGTTCTTTTTTAAATAGGTGCTAAATCTATTGTAATTATCTGACAGAATACATACCTGAAAGTCGAATACTCTAAATATAGAAAAGTTATTCCCGTTTTGCTAAGCAAACAGTTTTTAGTATGTTGTTTGACAGAATGACGAAAAGAAAAAAAATTCCAGCAAAGTATGAAGACTTATAATACCAGACAGAAAATCGATTATGCATATAAAAATACTCCGTTATTCTAAAAATATTTTAGGTGATATTTTTTATAAGGTCTTATGATATTTTATGAGTCCTTTGATATTTAATTATCATGCGAAAAACATAATTAAACACTTTATGAATTCTATTTTGAGAGAATATACAATAAGCCTACCTATTTTTAGTCATAGCTATCATCATTTAGTCATAACAGAAATATTGTAATTTATAATAAAATTCCAGAAAGAACTGGCAAATATGAAAGACATTAATACTTCTGTTATTAAATTTAAACTCATTTAAATATAAATCTCGCATACAGTCAGACAATGAACAGCAAAATGCTTAAAATATCTTTCTATAGTTACCATAGAGTCAATGAAGCATCTATTTTGGTGTACATAAAGCATTTTTTCCTCAAAATTCGTAATAAAGAGAATAAAAAAAAAGAATCTGAATCTTAAAATTAAAAACTTTTTTCCAAACTGTCACACTACTCATCACATATATTCCAAAAGATTTACCAGCTTATATATATTAAAATAAGTTTTATTAATTTACTTTTCATTTACCCTAATATATATATATATATATATATATATATATATATATATATATATAGGGTATATATATATATATACCTTAATATATATATATATATATATATATGTATGTATGTATGTATGTATACACCGTTAAAAAAATTCTGAAATTCACGAATATTTTTTTCCTGGATTTCACAGAAAAATACCCTTTTCACAACAAAAGGGCATTTTTCGTTAAAAATCAGAAAACCCCAACATATTTCCTGAAAATAACGAAACGGGTGGAAATAGAAACAAAAAAAGGGGACACTCCGTTACCTGGGGGGGGGGGGAAATAGGCTCCGTGGCCGAGTGGTCAAAGCATCATACCGCCAACTGCCTGCGAGCTCAGATTATGGGCTCAAATTCCACTGCCGCTATGAAATAATGAAAACATAAAAAATCCCTTTTAAATTACATTTTTTCTGTTTATTTTTCTCTTATTTCTTATTAAAAAAATCTTTTAACTAATTAGCCAATAAATAAATAAATAAATAGTGTACGACAATTTCAAAAAATTTTCTATAACATTATTTTTGTAAAAAATGAATAATTTCTCATTCATTCATTCATTCATTCATTCAAAAAAAAAAAAAAAAAAAAAAAAAAAAAAAAAAACAGCGATAGTGTTTTTTTTTTTAATTTAAGCTAGTTAAAAACTTAAAATTGATTTTTAAAAATAATAAGTTTTATGCATCAGTCTAAAATAAAATAAAATAAACCGCTTACAAATATTCTAACGAATACATTTGTAGGAAAATCTTTAAAAATCACAACAGATTTTCTCACTAACTTATAAAAGACATACTTTGTACAGGCCGCCATCAGCAGTTTAGGCTCAGTCAGTAAGGATTTGTTCCGCTATCAAAAGATCTTGAGTTCGATCCTCAGGACGGCTTGAGGTAAATTATAAATAAACAAATAAATAAATTAAGTAAAATCATACAGCAGCTTAAAATCACTCGGAAGTTTTGAATTCTTGGACAGTTAATAGATTCATTAATTTGAAAAATTATATTAAATTATTATCATCAAAAATGAAACTTTGTAACAGAAAGTTACTGCCTCTTCAAACGGAGTTTTCCTTTCTTTTATTTCTCAAAACGGAAAATCTACTAACGGAAAGGTAAATGTCCGGCTGCTTCGCTGCCAGTAGTTTCACCGTGAATTCACAGATTTATTTTTAACAGTGTATTTATATATATCTGTCCACGTTTTGTAATCTTTAAAGAATCTTTAATTATAGTGCTCTCCGACGCATCTGTGAGGTAAATGTCTTTGTACGTTATATTTAAGGAAATTTTTTTACCAGCTTAAATAAAAATAAGTTTTATTACCTTATTTACTCGTGTATTACGCGCACTTAAAAAAAATATGGGAAAACACCTAGGTGCGCGTTATACAAGGAATATTTTTTTACCGCTGGATGTAATCACAGAGTATAATGAAGAAATGTAATCAAGACATACAATATATTTAAAAATTGTATTCAAAGAAGACATAATCACTCAAAAAATCTTACTTATTTGAAGTAATACTGTATCTTTTTTTCACTTCTTGCACTTTTTTATGCAACAGAACCAGTAACATTATTTAAACACTAATTAGCAATTCTCATTGCCGTCACTTACTGCTGCCCTCATCTCATCATTCACTCCTTACTCGAAATTTAAAAATTTATTTTCGCTTTATTTTCGAGCCTAATGTAACTTTTGTTTTGACTTCATTTATTGAAATTTATTCAGTTATTCATTCACTTGCATCTCAAATTCATCGTGCGATTTATATGGGAGATTTAAAAAAAAAACACCATTTTTTTCTTAAATTACGGGGTGCGCTTTATACACGCGTGCGCGGTATACACGAGTTAATACGGTAATTTACATTTCTCATATTATTTATCTATTTTTTACGTTTTATAATCTTGAAATAATTTTTAATTTTAGTATTCTCTGACCTATATATGAAATAAATTTCTATGTATGTAACATTTATAGATTTTTTCCGACTTAAAAAGTGCTTTGGTATTTAAATTTTCAAATAAGGGAAGTAGTTTCAATGTTTCTAATTTGAATAGCAACCTATTTTAAGCCAGAAATTCTGAAACGAAATTCTGCGTGATTTTTTTTCTTAAAAAATATCTAAAACTAATGACAGAATACATACGGGAAAGTCAAATATTTTAACTATAGAAAAATTATTCCCGTATTGATAAGCAAACAGTTTTTAGTCTATTGTTTGAGAGGATGACGGAAAGTAAAAGTTTTCAGTAATATATGAAGACTTATAATACTAGAAAGAGCAACAATTATGCATATAAAAACACATCCTTTTTTCAGAAGTTTTTTTTAGGTAATATATTGTTTTATGATGTTTTATTAACATTTTGATATTTAATTACCATTCGAAAAATATAATAAAACTCTTTATAATTTCTATTTTAAGTTAGATTTTATTATTTAATCTATTTTCAGTCACAGCTCCCCCCCCCCCCGAAAAAAAAAATTGTAGTTTGTGAAAAAAAAAAAAAAAAAAAGAAAAAGGAAAAAAAAAGACAGAAAAAAACTTACAAATATGAAAGAGATCAAAATTACAATTATTAAATTTAGACTTAATTAAATGTAAATCTCGCGTACAATGGGCAAACGGAATATGCATAAAATATCATTCTTTCGTTACTGTGGATACATTAAAGAGTCTATTTTGGTGTACGTAAAATAATTTTTCGTAAAAATCTGAAATGAACATAAAAAAAAAACAAGCTGGAAATCCGCACGTGAAGCATAGCGAATGAGGTGTGTTCGTACATTAACGAAGTATTAAAAATATCACTTTCATACATTAATCTCATAAAATTGTAAATAGTTAATTACAATTAAAATGCGTACCAAACGATGTTCTCTCTATACCATTATGGTATGGAATACTTTTGTGTGGCCTTGTAAATCAATAACAAATGTTCTTTTCACCACAGATTATGCAAAATGTACATTATTATATGCACTTTTTACATACATATCAATTTTATTATGTTCGATGAGTGTAACGCCATTAAAATGCATTTGAAACATTTTGCCCCATTGATCTTAATGTAATGGAATATTTTTGATTGTCCCTGTAATTGATCTATGCATCCGATTTTCATATAATTTGAAATGACTCGTCAAAATTGAATAATAATTATATATTTTAAATTTCAAACGATTCGGTTGGCTATTTTTTGCGGTGTTATATGATGGCAGACGGGCAGAAAAACAGACGGACGGACTTAACGACAACTACAGTTGATACGTATTTACATAATTACGAACACACCTAAAAAGGAAAAGAACGATAGAAAAAAGAAAGAAACAAAGAATAAAAAAAATAATTCTGTATTTGATTTTTTTTCGAAACTGACAGTACGCCACTTATTACCTATATTCTACAAGATTTACCAGCTTAAATAAAAATATGTTTTATTAATTTACTTTCTTATACTATTTGTATAATTTTTTTTCACGCTTTATAATCTTGAAGTATTTTTTTAATTTTAGTGTACTCTGACGTATATATATAATAAATTTCTATGTATGTTATATTTATAGACTTTTTGCGAGTTAAAAAGTGCTTTGATATTTAAATTTCCAAATAACGGGAGTAGTTTCATTGTTTCTAATTTATGTCGTAATCTATTTTAAGTCAGAAATGCTGAAACGAAATATTGCGTGAAGTTTGAAAAAGTGCTAAAACTATTGTAATTATATGACAGAATACATACGTGAAAATCAAATTATCTAAGTATAGCAAAGTTATACTCGTTTTGATAAACAAACAGTTTTTAGTCTATTGTTTGAGAGAATGACAAAAAGTAAAAATTTCCTGTACATTATGAAGACATACAATATCAGGCATAAAAACGATTTTGTATATAAATACACATCATTTTTTCAGAAGATATTTATGGTAATATATTTTATAATATTTAAGATGTTTTATTAGCCTTTTGATCCTTTATTACTATTCGAAAAGTATATCGTTAAACTTTTTACAACTTCTATTTTAAGAGGCAATTATTTTTAGTCCTAGCTTTTCCAAACAATATATTGTAATTATTGAAAGAAAAGAACGAGAAAAGAACTTATATATAATGAAAGAGATCAATACTACTATTATTAAATTTAGACTTAATTAAATGTAAATCTCGCGTATAGAGAGCAAAAGTAATATGCATAAAATATCTTTCTTTTGTTACTGTGGAGTCAATAAAGCGTCTATTTTGACGTGAGTAAAATACTTTTTCTTCAACAGCTGTAATGAACATTAACAAAAAGTAATGAAATATAGAAAAAAAAAACAAAGAAAGAAAAAGAAAAAATAATTCTGTATTTGAAAATTAGAAAATTTTTCAAAATTGTCAACATGCCACTTATCACGTATATTCTACAAGATTTACCAGCTTAAATAAAAATACGTTTTATTAATTTACTTTTCCTATACAATTTATAGATTTTGTTACGTTTTTCAATTTTCAAAAAAAATAAAAATAATAATAATAATAATAATTTTAGTGTTCTCTGACTTATATTTAAAATAAATTTCTATTTAAGTAGTTTTTATAGACTTTTTCCGACTTAAATAAAACTTTAATATGTAATTTCCAAATTTCCAAATAATGAAAGTAGTTTCAGTGTTTCTAACTTGAGTAATAATTTATTTTAAGTTTGAAATGCTGAAACGAAATATTGTGTGTTTTATGTATAAAAAAATGCTAAAACTATTGTAATTATATGACAGAATACATACGTCAAAGTCGAATATTCTAAATATAGAAAAGTTATTCCCGTTTTGCTTAGCAAACAGTTTTCAGTCTGTTGTTTGAGAGACGAAAAGTAAAAATGTTCAGCAATGTATGAAGGCTAATAATATCAGGCGGAGAAATTATGCATATAAAAGTACTTTGTTTCTCAAAAGATATTTTAGCCATTATTTTTTATAATGTTTTAGGGTATTTTATCAGCTTTTTGATAAAATAAGGCAGGGAAAAATGTAATTAAACTCCTTATAATTTCTATTTCGAGAGACATTATATTAAGCTAATCTATTTTTAACCGACTTCAAAAAAAGGAGAGGAGATTATCAATTAAACGCGTATGTATGTTTTTATGTATGTTCACCGATTACTCCAAAACTATCAAACCCATTAATTTGTTTTAGGTGTTAAATGAAAGAGCTTGCTCTGGAATTGATACCACTTCCGTTTCAAAGAAATTGGTTCAGTAATTATTTAGTAATTAGGCAAAAACTAATAAAATTAGTGATTTTTCGCTAATTAAAAGAATAAGTTCGCTGAAACAAATGCAGTCAGGATGGCCGAGCGGTCTAAAACACCTGATTTAAGCTCTGGTTCTCGGAAGAGAGAGTGGATTCGAACCCCACTCCTGACATATGTGTATACAATAACCTTTTTTCGTATTATAATTTTTTACATATACATTTTACAAATTAAATACTAATTATGAATTAAGAATATTTTTTATTTAACCGTCAGCACAGAGTATCAGAGATCTTTTATCAATTCAATACTTTATCAGTGAAAAAGTACTAAAATAATAGACTTTGGAAAAGTAACATGACGTTGAATGTGTTTGCCGAATTGTTTGAAGTCAGGATGGCCGAGAGGTCTAAAGTACCTGATTTAAGCTCTGGTTCAAGAAAGAGAGCGTTGGTTTGAACCCTACACCTGACGTACGTGTATAATATAAAGTATTTTTTCTCGTATTATATATTTTTTAACGACTTAAAAAAAGGAGAAGAAGTTATCATCAATTCGACGCGTATCTATTTTTTTATGTATGTTACATCGAAACTATCTAACCGATTAAATTAGTATTTGTGTTAAATGAAATAAGCTACATTCGAACTGGTACCACTTCTATTTAATCTAAATTGGTTAAGTACTCTTTTAGTAATTACTTAAAAACTAATAAAATTAGTGATTTCTAGCAAATTAAAAGTAACATGGACGTTGAATAAGTTCGCCCTACGTAATGCAGTTTGTAAGGCCGAGGGATCTAAAGCACCGATTTAAACTTTGGTTTTCGAAAGAAATCTTGGGTTCGACCCTCACTCCTGACATACGTGTGTACAATAATCTGTTCCGTGTTGTAATTTTTAATCAACTTCAAAAAAGGAGGAAAAGGTTATCAAATCGACGCGTATGCATTTTTTTTTATGTATGTTCATCGATTACCCCCAAAATATTCAAACGATTAATTTGGTTTTTGTGCTAAATGATAGACGCTACACTCAAATTAGTACCACTTCCATTTCATTGAAATAGGTTCAGTACTTTTTTAGCAATTAGGCAAAAACTAATAAAATTAGTAATTTCTCGCAAATCAAAAGTAGCATAAACGTTGAATAAACTCGCTGAATGGAGTGCAGTCAGGATAGCTGAGCGGTCTAAGGCGCCAGATTTAAACTCTGGTTCTAAGAAAAGAGCGTGTGTTTGAAACCTACCCCTGACATGCGTGTATAATTTACTATAATTTTTTCCGTACTTTATTTTTTACTGACCGACTTCAAAAAATCATTAACTTTTCACTAAAAAGAGAAAAATAAACCTGTCTACCAAAAATTGAACCGACTTCAAAAACTACAGCAAAGTGAAAAATATTTTTTTATATAATAGTAATAAGAAATGAAATTAAGAGCGTAGTATTTACCATGCGTATTATTATATTTATGTACATTAATTTAATTTTTTGGAGTCGGTACCAGCTAAGCCAAGTTTAAAATTAAAATTATTTATCTAATGCAAATCGTAAATGAAAAAAGTTACATTTTAAAACTAAATATTAAATTGTAAAAAAAACTCATAGATAACACTACCCAACATCAAAAATGTTTCGGACTCAAAAATTGTTATTTCTGAAATATTTTGTCTCGCTAAACACGAAAATCAACATAAAAAGTTGAGATTAGCTCTTATTTTCAAGATAGGAACCAACTTGAGAAATTTCACTATGGTTGTTATATGGGAAATCGAACGTTTCGAAGTTGGTACGCCTAATAGCTGTAATTCCCCTCAACTCCATTCTCTATGTAAAATCCAACCAGAAGTCAAGATCACAGAATACATGGCTCGTCACAAGAATATTCTTTATTTCTTTGAGAAGAAAGAGCATGTAGTTGCTTGTACTGATGTTAATGGTTTGATTAATTCAATGAACATAACTCATGATTCACGGAAGTGGAGTTAATTTATAGACTCTTCCAAACTTAGTTTGAAACCAGTCTTACTACACAACGGCAATATTATTCCTTATATTCCCATTGGATATTCCGTTCACATTTAGGAAACTTACGGGAATGTGAAATTACTTCGCGAGTCAATCAAATATTATCATAATGGCAGGTTTGTGGTGACTTGAAAGTAATTGCTTTACTCCTGGGAGTGCAATTAGGCTATAACAAGTACTGCTGTCTTCTGTGTTTGTGGGACAGTCGAGATAGAAACTCTCACTACATAAAAGACAAATGACCTTCCACCTCTACACATTAAGCTCGGATTGATGAACTTCGTAAAAAACGTGAACAAGGATGGAGTCTTTCCAGTACCTTACAGCGAAATTTCCAAGAATAAGTGAATCAAAGGTTAAAGAGGGAATCTTTGTGGTCCCTCAAATACGCACAATAATGAATGACACTGCTTTTGATAAAGTTTTGGAAGGGAAAGATAAAATAACCTGGGAAGCCTTCAAAAGTGTGGTATGAGGATTTATAGGCAACAGAAAAGCCGGGAACTACCAACAGTTGGCGAAAGAACTCCTACAAAAATACCATGACCTTGGATGCAACATGTCTCTGACACTTCATTTCTTCCTTTCCCATCTTGATTTTTTTCCCTAAAAACTGTGGAGCTGTAAGTGATGAGTACAGTGAAAGGTTTCACAAAGATACCTCTGTAATGGAACACACATATCAGGGTTGTTGAGATGAGTCAATGCTGGTCGACTACTGTTGGACTGTTACAAGAGATGCTCCGGCGTTGACATACAAGAGGCAATCAAAAGGAAACATTTGCAAGAATAGGCTAAAAACAACCACTGTTTTCTGAAAAATTAACATTATTTAGTGAAACATGCCTGTTGTATGGTATTTATTACATAGGAATTTTTTTCTTCTTCAATTTGCTTTTTAAATCGAAGTGTGGGTTGTTGTGTGTCTTTCTCCAGTGTGCAGTATTGTATCTTGAAAACAAGAGCTAATAAAAAATTTTCATTTACATATTCGTTTTTTTTAACCCAAAATTAGTGGGAATTAACTATCTAGAACCAGGAAACTGACAAAAACATTTTTTTTGTTGACTAGTGTAATTGGATGTGTGTCTATTGGAAAATCATTTGTAACTTAGCTTGACTGGCACCGATTCCAGAAAATCAAATTAATGTACATAAATATAATAATACGCATGGTAAATACTATGCTCTTAATTTAATTTGTTTTTACTATTCTATAAAACGTTATTTTTCACTTTACAGTAGTTTTTGATGTCGGTTCAATTTTTGGTAGAAAAGATTATTAGTCATAGTTTTTTCAAACGAATCATTGCATGAAGCTAAAAATATAGACATATAATCATTTAAGACTACGTAAATGTTATTCGAAGTTCTAAATTTAACAATGATATAGATATTTTGCTATTCACGCAGTTTTAAGAAAATAAGGAAAATTACAAAATTACATCAAAAAAAGAAAATTAATTTCCTATGCTTAAAATCAATTAATTGAAACTATGTTTTTTTTTCTATTTACTTAGAAATTACTTATAAATATGTATCTTTTTATATATAAAAGTGACTCACAAATATAGTAGATTATATCCATTTTGAGCTAACAACTGTATACCTCCCTCTGAGAAAAATCTAAGCATTAATTAAAAGATAGTACTGTCAATTGATAACAAACATTTTTTTATACGATGATTTTCGAAAAAGGTAGCAAAAGGTTATTTTTCATATTAATAATTGGTGACTTCTTGTTTTTCTGTGTATGAAAATAATACTTGCATTTAATTTGTACATACTGTATAGGGGTTCACAAAAATAGTAGACTTAGTCCATTTTAAAAACAAAAATTACGATAGACAATTTTTAATATGCATGAAACCTGTAATATATGCTCCCACTTTGAATAAAGTCTGTCTTATCATACTTTCTCATATTTTTCATCCTTTTATAAACTTAGTTTAGTGTAGGATTGAATAAAACAAACTTTACTAATCTTCAAAATGGACTACCTCTTTTTTAGATTTTAAAATGACCTATGTCAACAATATTTGTGAATCTCTCGAATATACGTATTCTTTTATCAAACGTATCATACAATATAATAAATGCAACATTTAATTATTAATTACCATACACTTATTCATAAATGTTACATAGTGATAATTCTTCTCATTCTAATTTACATAACTCGTTATTAAAAATACTGTTTAAAAAATGATTGTGCGACATTTTCTTTGTTCAAAAATTTTATGTACCTGCTTTGTTATGAAAATGCTATTTTTCCAAACAACAGATCTTATTTAAATTAATTGAAGAAAATTAATTATTCATTTGTAAAATTCCGCATTCAATAAGTTTTCAAACAAATGAAAATTTAATAATTTCTGATATAAAAAAACATAAGCTATTAGAAATCTGTAATAATATCATTAACAATGCTTAATTGTTAAAAATAAAACAGTGATCATCGGTTTTCTTTGTATGTATTTATTCTACATTTTGAAAGCCATAGTAACTCTTGAAAAACTATTTTAATTTATGCATTTGAATATAAGTCCATGATTTAAATAAAAGTAAATTTCAGTATTAAAAGTAACATTGGGAAAATAACCTATAGTCAATTTTATAGTAACGGTGACAAAATCTATAGTTTGTTTAATAATAGCAATAATAATAGGTTTGGGATTTGGTTCTTCATTGCTATATGTTAATTTACGCATTTTGAGAAATTATCAAAGAATATTTTGAAATTGCTCAGTGTTGGAGGTTTAAAGTTTTCGCATATTTTAAAAAATGCTTCAAATAAAAGTAGATTTCAGCATTAAAAGTGACATTAAAAAGTTATGTGTAGTAAACTTTATAATGATGGTAGGAAAATCTGTATTTTGACTTAAAAAAATAATTATATTTTTTAAATTAGTTTGTAAACTGCTACAGTTTTCCTGAAATTACCAAAAATTAAGTTTTACGTATAAGGATTTCTATGATTTTGTAGCTGTTGTTCTTCTTCATATTTATAATTACTATTTATTTCTTGGTTAATTAGAAAGAATCTCACCCATTGTTTATAGATTTATGAAGGGATATTTAAAAAATATTGCTTCCAGAGCTTAAACTTTTCGTATTTTCAAACAACCTATATTAAATAAAAGTAGATTTCAGCAATGAAACTAACATTGAGACATTAATATGTAGACAATTTTTTAGTAATGGTGACAAAATCTATAGCTTGATTTAAAAAAAGTATTTGGCATTAATTTGTTTACTGCTACAGTTTCAATGAAAATTTCAAAAGTATTGTTTTATTTATAAGGATATTTGTAATTTTTAGCTTGTTTGAGATTATTTACTTATAGACACAACTAAATAATTTCTTGACTAAACATAAAGAATTTCGATCATTTGTTAAAGACATACGAATAATATTAATAAATGATTTGTCGTCGAGAATTTAAAACATTTTATTAATCAAAATGTGGAATAAAGAACTCTCTATGCTGATTTAAAAGATATATATAGTCTTCATAATAAATAGTTTTCATTATACAATGGAAAGGATTTCCATACCTCGTCACTGATCTCATTCTATTTTAACAAATATAATGTGTACAAAAATGACTGAGGTATTATCGAATAGGTTTTCTTGCCGCACTGCATAAGAATATTTGTTATACGTTTTAGTTAAGTATCGTGATGCACATTATGTATGATGAAAATATACAATTCTGTATGTACATACGAACAGCAGAGCTATGAAGGGATATTTTTGATGAGGTTTTTGCTGTACACTTTAATATCATTGAAAGAACTTCCTTGGTTAAAAAAAAGTGCATCAAAATATAAATTAAAAGAAAATGTCATCCGAAAAATTACTGAAAGTTTGCAATTTGATAACATCGCACGAGTTCACTTATAACAGAAAAATGCTGTTTATGCTTTCGGAAGCAAGCAAATGTGAGTTCGCAAAAAATGTATATATTTCTGTTATCTCTGTCACAAATAGAACTACAGATTGACGTGAAACGTAATTTATTTTAATTTTTAAAAAATACCGATTAATATATTTTTTTTATTTATTTTTGAAAATATATCTATGAATTGAATATTATGAAATCATTTTTTAAAAGCTTCCAATTTGGGAATCTAATAATCTCAGCTCAAAAAGAAACTCTTTTTACAATCTGTTTTTTGACGATTAAAAATGAATTATTATTAATATTAGAAGTAGGATATAATATTATATTTAATATTAGGAGTTTAAAAAATTTAAATCTCCATAAGTGCTAAGACTACAGATACATGACCTCTTGTTTTGGTATCCGATGTTAGAATTGATGATGGAATCTAAATGTAAAGATTAAAATTAGTATTGTAACATTTTTTATTGATAATAGATATATTTCTGTTGGATAATTTTCTGGAAAGATAGTAAAATATACTATTATCAGGACAATAAACTATAGCTTCTCATTTTCCTGTGTATATTTTTATAAAAATTACGCTTCCATGTACATACTATTTGAGGGGTCTACAACCATCATAGGCTAAGTTCATTTTGAAATTGAGACAGTTCGTTTAGAATGTGCATAAAATACGTTTTATTTACTCCTACAACGTGCCGAGCTTATTTTTACATACGTATCGCATTTACAGATTTTGTTCAGTGTGGAACTGAATGAAACATATTTTATGCACACTCCAAATGGACTGCATTTTATTTTTATTGGACTTTGTCCATTATAGTTCAAAGTAATGCTGTAGTCGTAACAAATAAATGAATAAATGAGCAAAATAAAATAAATATAATTTAGCAAATTACAACAAACAATTTTTAAAGACTAAATTTTTTTATGACTTATAAATAAATTACATATATATATATATATATATATATATATATATATATGTAATAAAATAAAAAAAATTTGCGCCATTTTTGTTCTCTCTTAGCTTCAATTCTAAATTTGTGGAACATATTTCAATCTTAGTTTCGTAATTTGTAGCAGCTAAAATTCTTTTTCTTACTTTAGTTATTAATAAATTATTGCTTGCTTCTCAAAACGGCGGGAGGTATTTCGTAAGCTTTTTACTTTCTGGAATATTCCTGGGATTTTAATTTTATTTTTTATTTTAGCAACGCGTATTAACACCTGTCACGCGATGTTAAAATAAAAAACAAAATTAAAATCCCAGGAATATTCCGGAAAGTAAAAAGCTTACGAAATACCACCCGCCGTTTTAAGAAGCAAGCAATAATTTATTAATAACTAAAGTAAGAAAAAGAATTTTAGCTGTTACAAGTTACGAAACTAAGATTGAAATATGTTCCACAAATTTAGAATTGAAGCTAAGAGAGAACAAAAATGGCGCAATTTTTTTTTATTATATATATATATATATAAGAAAGTCTGGATTTCGTATTAATCAACACACACAAAAAAACTACCGAACCTAAAATCTTAAAAATGCTTCATATAACATCGAGTGCCAAGAAAGGATTTTTGAAAATCCCACCCCTAAAGGTTGTTAAAAAAAGAGAATGAACTTCTTTATGAAAAATTTGAATGAGAAACTTCTTTAAAAATTGGATTTTTTTAGTTATTTTTCAACTGATAACATATTTTGGTACATTATTTCATGCTGAATCGAATGATACTAAGCAAATTCTTTTAAATACAGTAGTTCGTGAGATATTTTACATTTTTCTAATTTGTCTTTGGCGCAAATACCTCAGTTTTTTCAAATGATGTCTAAAAATACATTCGTTGCCATAGTAGCATAAAAAAGTTTAATAAACATTAATTTGTTAATTAATTCTTTTGAGTAAAAAAAAAAAAAAAAATTGGTTTTGACACAAAAATCTCAGATTTTCGAATGATGTCTAAAAATACATTCGTTGCTATAGTAGAAGAAAAATTTTAATAAACATTAATTTGTTAATCAATTCTTTGGGGTAAAAAATAAAAACGGATATATCAGCTGGTATATATAAATATATATATTTAAAAATGGCCTTTAACAATTATATTAGTTCAACATTACAATGTTTCCCTTTTGGTGATCGACGGACATTTTGAAATCGGTGGGATCGATAATAAGCCATCGTTTTTTTTTTTTTCTCTCTTCTTGTTTTTTTTAAAAAGACTATTTGTCATACGACGTCCTTCTTTCGATTCGGTTTTTTTCTTTTTTTTTTTTTTTTTCAATATTTGATAATTTGCCTATACTCTGATTTTGTAATTTTTTTACTTTATTGTTTATTAGCAAAAACATTTTTACCCTATTCAAATAAAAATTCTTCTATATGTAAAGAACTTCATAAATAATAATAAAAGTAATAACATTAATTAATAATAATCATTTTATGATGACAAAGACAGCGCTTAGGTAATAACAGATTTATAAACAAATTATTTCGTACGCCATGGATTAAAAATTTTTATTCCTTGTTCAATCAGAAACAAATTTCAAATGAAATTCAGTTTTACAATTTTCGGCACTGAAATTTTTGAAACCTCTGAACATCGCAAATTTTCAATTTTTACACCTTCGTATAGAGAGAAAATGTACTTTTAAATGCGACTTATTTAAAAGCTGTATTTCAATTTGTTTTTTAGTTATTATTATTATTATTATTATTATTATTATTATTATTATTATTTTGAAGTTGTATTTTTTTACTTATATCATCGTGGCATCAATGGTATTCCATTCCGTGACGTTTAACACGGACCAATCAGAAAACGAATAAAATCCGTACTATATTTCAGATATGCTTCAGATTTATATATTTTTGAACTACAAAAATAATCCTTTTTCAGATGGCTAAGAAAGAAAAAAATGTAATTTAATAAATTACAATAACCTTTTGGAAAATGATATTTTCAAAAACAAAAATTTTAGACATATATTATACACATATATAAATATATATAAAATTTATATTTAAAACAATAATAAAAATAAACAACATTTATTATGATGATCAAAACGTGGGTTACGTAATAACACAGTCATATATTACGTACGCCATGCATTAAACCTTAATATTCTTGGAACAATCATAAACAAATTTTAAATAAAATTTTAGTTTTACAACATTGTGTAGTTAAAATTTATAACCTTCGCATACTTTCAATTTTCACACCATCATGTGAGAGTAATATGTATTTTTAAATGCAAATTGTTCGAATCTGTATCTCAAATTGTTTAACATTTTATAATTTTATTTTTGTCATCATGTGTGCATAATAATTTCATTTCTGGACATTAAAATTGGACCAATCAGAAAAGGAATAAAATTCGGATGTCACAAGGATTCAGATATGGTTCAGATATCTCTAGATCGAGAGGAATAACCATTTTCCAAATGATTAAAACAAATATGGGCATGGCTACAATTGTGCACCAATCTAACTATAATTTAGCCATAGCTGTAACTTTATGTTAAAATAACAAATAAAGCCTTTTTTCAAAAATGTTTAAAGATAGAAAACCAACGATTATAAATGCACAAATAATGCATGTTCTCAGTTTTGCACTTTCTAGCTCGTTGAGTCGTGCATTGATGAAGAATCTCGATAGTAGATTAGAGATGGCGGTTTGCTACCTTTTCATGCATCATTTTTGCATTTATAATCGTGGGTTTTCTATCTTTAAATATAACTCTACGGCTTGAGAGTGTACGTTAAAATCATGAACACTATACCTAGCTTAACGCTATAACTTTATGTAAAAAACATAAAGCAGATGAAGCTGTGTAAAAATCTAGGTCTGCAGCACATACCTCCGTATACCTTCGACTACACCTCTGGTTGTGAGTCCTCATTTAAATATGATAATCTACATAATAATTAGTTCATATATATATTGCAGCATAAATAAAATTTCTGATATTTTCCGAAAGAATATGTTAACTAGAAAAACAGTAATGTACATCAATATTGCCGGATATTGTCGTTCATTTCAGTTTCTTCCCGCATTTAGTGAACAATTTTTACACATACACATCAGCAACTCTTTAAAAAAACCTAATTATATTTATAGGCATATTTATTTACACCTCTTCGTAATTCAGAGACCATTTAATTAAAATATTTAATAAACGGTTTCTTTTCAAACATAAAATTAGTATTATAAGATTATTTACATTCTATAAAAAATTATCGTTTCGTGGTTAAAGAGAAATCGTTACAAAGTTTTTCCAAAAGCGATACCATCATTTCAATATCTCATTCTGCATTCTATTTCATGAAATATTTTACACAAAACTATAGTGAAGAAGGGTTTTGTAACGGGAACACTTTCTCACATGCACTTAAAGCATTTAAAATTTAAAAACTTGTTATCTTTTTTTTTTTTTTTTTTTTTTTTTTTTTTTTTTTTCAAATAAAATAAATGCTGTAGTGAAGGCAATGTTATGAAAACAAGTATATACGAGTCTAAAATTTAGCTATTCACACAACAGGTGATAGTTTCAAATGAAGTATTTTAAATATATAAAAATGCAAGTGTTGAAACTGTCATATTTAAAAGTACAAAGAGTTACGTGCAAACATTATACAAAACAAAAATGTACATCATAATCACTAAATGTCCTGACATTAATTTTACCGATGCATATTTTTCGAGTATCATTGTCTAAAGGTAATTTTGAAAATTAACTAAGCGAAAATTTTTCATGGAGAATGCAAGATATCTTGAAATAATAATATGGAAATTCATACCAGTGATATCCACTTGATTTTTGATATTCATTTTAATGCAAAAGTTATTTCAAAATTTAAACTTTTAAAGGGGCACTTGAGCTTGGTTGTATGGACAGACAAGCACCTATCATATCATTTGTCATAGGATGACAACATATTCTCTGTAAGAGCTTTAAATCTTCAATTCAATTTATTCAACATCCACTTTTTTGTGCATTGTAGCATTAATTCGTTTTATAATGAATCATCACTTATTCATTTAATCTAGTCTGTTTTAGGAAAAATTGTAATCAATATAAATATTTGAAATTATGAGTACATTTTGAAACTCTAAATATTCTATACTTGTGTAAAATGAGTCAGTAAATAATATATATATATATATAAGATAGAAATAAATTCACATTCTAAAAATAGCATTTAGTAAACTAATTTTGTAACAATACTGTAAATTTAGCGACCGAACTTGTGTAAGAATTTAAATTGCTATTGATATTTTCAGTAATATGATGTAGAATTTTACGTTGAGATTTAAAACAAAGTGTGGATTTTGTTAAAATATCACACTTAATTAGCTCCAATGAAAAATAAGCACTAAATTTCAAGTCTCTAACTTATACAGTTTCGCGGAACAAATTCTATAATAAATATATAGACGGAGGAGTGAGATGAATATGGTTTCGGCAGATGAAACCCCAATATTGAAACATCTGCGCAAAGTAACTAAATCAATTACTGTAAGGCAAGCGAAAAAAAAAAAAAAAAAAAAAAAAAAAAAAAACAGATCACGACTAAAAGCGCAGTTCATTGATGTTTGATACATTGTGACACATTTGATACTAGTGTCCGAGTTATGGTAAGCTTTGAATTTCAGTAGATTACTTTAATTTTCTTCTTCTTTTAATCATGAATTAATTCTATGAAATAATTATCTATAAATGATTTTAAGGGATACAGAACACCGTCAACCTACTGGCGTAATCAGTTGCGGTAACTACTGTCACGCCGAGGGTTCCTAATCCGGGTCCTAATCTAGTTCGAATCCGGGTAAGACATGGATTGTGTATTGTCCCTTTACAGTGAAATGAATATGTGAAATAAAAATAGTTCTGAATATTCTTTGTCTTTGTGTGTAATCGACTATTCAAGACGAAAACCATAGCTGCTATAGGCCTCTAAGCAATTTCAAATCAAAATCCATAACAATAAAATCTTCAAATTTTGTAAAATAATTTTATTCCATTTATTTTTTAATGCTTAAAATGACGTTTAAATCACGTTTCTATCTTAATTAAAGAAGGAAATATTAATTATTTCGTTTTGGTTTGTTTTAAAAATCTAGCTTTCAGGCAATACTTGTTATGAAATAACTTCTTGTGAAAATGTGTTTTTGTTCATGATGGGCTTTTTCCCTATTTCTCACATTCATATTTTTATAACTCAAGAACCGCTAAAGATAAATGCTTTAATCTTAGAACATGTTTTTAATTGCTTTACTTTAATTTTTAGTTTAATTTTGACTAAGCAAATTTGAAAACTTGCTTGATACTTTTGAAAATATAATTTTTTTAAATAAAAGTTTCATAATTTTTCCAAATTTAAATAGTTTTTATTTTTTAGAAAATTAATATTTTTAAAAATGTTTAATACAAATAAAAATTTAGATATTAATGTTTATATAAATTAAAAAAATAATAGAATTCTACAAATAATATTTTGACTTATAATGTATATAATAAAATATAACGCATTATAATATTAAAAAATCACCCCCATTTTTTAGTAAATTTTGAATTTAAAAACTTTTTAAAACAATGAGAAGTGTTATGTTATTTTGTTTACAATTAATATTGTTAACAATCATAAAAAATCTGAAATTTAGCTCAATTAATTAAAATTATTTTAAAATGCGTTTCGGACCTCCTTAAATGATACCAAAAAGTGATGAAAATATATTTGCTTTAATGAAGGCTCTTAAGTTTGTTTTAATGACGAAATCTTAAAGTAGGTTTATTTGTATTTTTTCTAACATTTCCAATATAGTCTCTGTAAAAAAAATCAATACATTGTTTTATAAATTATATAAATAAATGTCTTGAACTGTTATCGAAAAAGGGGGATATAACAGGGGGATATTAGGGGGTCATGAACAGTTACACTGACCACATGAACAGGAACACTCATTACCAAAAAAGGGAAGCAAAATGGATATTTATTTGCTTAAATGCAGGCTTTATATATATATATATATATATATGTATGTATTTCTCATTTTTAAAAATTACGAAATTTAAAAAATAACTTTATGTATTTTTTCTATCAAGGATCCAAATAAACAAGTCATAATGACAGTTTCTAGACTTATTGAAACATGATTTTTTTAGGTTTTTAAATTTTCTTTTCAAGCATATTTTTAATGCATTTTTCTAACGTAAAAAAATAGGACGCTAGGTGTTGTTTGCACATATTTTTATTAGGCATTTAGGGTGCTTTGAAAAGTTCTTTTCAAGATGATTATGTAATGAATTACTTTTAAACCTCAAATAAGATTATACTAATTAGTTTATTTAATAATGCTTGCAATATTATTAGTTTCCTTAAAAAATCAATACATTGTTTTATAAATTTACGAAATAATTATCTATAAATTACTTGAACTTTACCGAAAAAGGAGAGCAAAAACCGATTATTTATTTGCTTAAGTGAAGGCATATTCGGAATTTATAGATTTCCTATTTTTGAAGATGAGGAGATCTAAAATGTAAGTTTATTTGTATTTTTCTATCAAGGACCCAAAATGAATAACTCATAACCATAGCTTGTAGAGTTATTGAAATATAACTTTTTACAAAAAAATTTAAATTTTATGCTCGAACATATTTTTTATGCATTTATGTAACGTACAAACATATGGTGCTAGACGCGATTTGTACATGTTTTTATTAGCCATTTAGGGTGCACTTATTTATAAAGTCCTTTTCAAGATGATTATGTAATAAATTGTTTGTAAACCTCAAATGCGATTATACTTAATTTATTTAATAATTCTTGTAATTTTATTAGCCTCTGTAGAAATATACATTTTTTATAAATTATATGAAATAATTACCTATAAATGTCTTTTATTGTTAACTGGGAAAGTAAGCAAAAAATAGATACTTATTTGTTTAAATGAAGACTTTTTTTTGGACTTTATAGATTTCTTATTTTTCAAGATGACGAAATTTAAAATTAAGTTTATTTGTATTTTTTTTCAATCAAGGATCTAAATAATAAACTCATAACCATAGCTTGTACGCCTATTGAAATATGTATTTTTAAAATTTTAAGTTCAAGCATATTTTTTATAGACTTCTGTAATGTACAAAGTAAACGGTTCTAGGCCCGAACTGTAGATATTTCTATAAGCCATTTAGGGTGCATTATAACGCCTTTTCAAGATGATGTTATAATAAATTGTTTTTAAACGTCAAAACAGAATATACTTAATTCACATATTCATGCTTGCAATATTATTTGTCTCTATAAAAAGAAAAAAAATCAAAACATTGTTTTATAAATTATATAAAATAATTATCAGTAAATTTCTTGAACTGTTACCGAAAAATAATAGCAAAAAATGAATATTTATTTGCTTAAATGAACACTTTTTTTTCGGAGCTCATAGTTTTTTCATTTTTTAAGATAACGAAATCTAAAAAATAAATTTATTTGTATTTTATGTCTATCAAGGATCCAAATAAATAACTCATAACCATAGTTTTTAGACTTATTGAAATATTTATTTCTTAAATTTTATGACCTAACATATTTTTATGCATTTTTGTATTGTACAACATATACTGCACTAGCGTGAATTCGTGCACATTTGTTTTAGCTATTTACGGTGCAATTATTTATATAAAATCATTTTTAAAACAATTATGTAATAAATTCTTTTTAAAGGTCAAATGCGATTATATTTAGTTTCGAAATATGTATTTTTTATAGTTTATGTTCAAGCATATTTTTTATTCAACTTATTACTTACCCATCATACGTCTTATAGGGTAAGTCTTGCAATCGTTTTGAAAATCGAAAATTTTTTTGACGGATTTACACGTTTTAGATAGTGGAGATTCCGAAAAACATATTTTTAGAAAAAAAAATTTGCCGTCCATCTGTCTGTCTGTCTGTCAGTCTGTCTGTCTGTAAACGCTCTATCTCCAGAACAAATTGAGATAGAGACTTGAAATTTTGTATGTAGTTAGTATGTAAGAATGGGACGAACCCTATTTAATATCAGCAACCTCGATTATCCGGAACTATTTTTTTCGGACTCTCGAAAAATTCGTTCTGATGAAAGGTACATAAAAATTTTCGAATTTAAAAGGATGTAATTTAAAGGATTTGGATGTAAAAGGCAATAAAATAACACACATTTTGCATATAGAACGAAGTCAATCGGATTATTAGTTGCCGAGATCTTGTTTTCCACATTCCTCCATTTTTCATGACCCTGTATTTCATTCAAATTTCAATTCAGAAGTACATTTTAATTGGAAATGAGACGCCTTATCCGACGCAGTTGATTGTTAGTTATTAGAATTATTATTTTTGGAGTTATAAGGATGTTTCTTTTAGGCAGTTCGGTACTACTTGAGTAGTTTGGCGTTTTATATAATTTGTCGAAATTGGTACATCAGCAGGTCTTTAATATAGCATTACTATGTATATTAACAATATTTAAATTTTGTTTATGAATTGCAATGCATTGTATAAATAGTTTCACATGTTTTATTTTCATAAACATATCCATGATGGGTAAGTATTACGGTGGCCCCCAACGACTAGTTTTTTTTTTGTAACGTACAAAATATAGCGCACTCTGCACAAAACGTGAATACACTATATTGCCATTGATTATTCGACACTTGCGATTTTAGACATTTTACTAAATATCTAGAAAAATACATGAGGAATCATCTCGAAACTCTTAGTGTGTAAATATAATAGTATACGTCATACATCTCCGTGAAGATTTTTTACCGAAACTCCAAAGGGGACCGTCAACAAATTAAAAAAGAATGAATATCTTTTGAATAACCCTGTCAAAACTAATGTAGCAAAAGCGCTCAAACTCTAGATTATGATTGAATTCCTTATTGTAATACACTGTGTTCATTTTTATGCAAATAGCATGCATACTCGCAGAGTAATGAAGGTTTTTATAAAAATGGTCCCAAATTTTTCTAAGTTTTTAATATAAAATAATATTTTTTATGACAAACAACATTGCACACAGTACCCTGTAATCAGAATAAAAAAATAATGAAAATTGTATACAAAATGAGTTGGTTTACTAAATAATTTTTTACTGCGCATGCGTCAAAGATATCAAAATTTCATTTGCATATTATGTTAGCTAAATGTGTAGAGCAACTTTTGTAAAAGTCTCAAAATCATAGCTCTAAAATTCTGAAAGTAATCGTCTATAGAAAAATGACAAAATCCGTTGTTTCCAAAATGAAGCAAAAAAATGAGGGATTTTATCCAAATGTAGTAGTACATCCCGTATTGTGTATTCTATATTGACACTAATCAATGAATATATGGATACAACCCCTCTTGTTCACAAAATAATAACTTGAAAATTCTGAAAATAATCGTCAATTGAATAAGTTGAAAATCCGTTATTCTCAAAATGAATCAAAAACAAGAGGGATTGTATCCATATATTCATTGATTAGTGTCAATATAGAATACACAACACGGGATGTTACGACTTCTTTTGGATAAAATCCCTCATTTTTTTGCTTCATTTTGGAAACAACGGATTTTGTCCTTTTTCTATAGACGATTACTTTCAGAATTTTCAAGCTATAATTTTGAGACTTTTACAAAAGTTGCTCTATACATTTAGCTAACATAATATGCAAATGAAATTTTGATATCTTTGACGCATGCGCAGTAAAAAATTATTTAGTAAACCTACTCATTTTTCATACAATTTTTATTATTTTTTAATTTTGATTACAGGGTACTGTGTGCAGTGTTGTTTGTCATATTTTCTGAAAAAAATATTATTTTATATTAAGAACTCTGAAAATTATAAGGGAAAAACTTAGAAAAATTTGGGGCCATTTTTATAAAAACCTTAATTACTCTGCGAGTAAGCATGTTTTTTGCATAAAAATGAACACAGTGTATTACAATAAGTCATTCAATCATAATCTAGAGTTTGAGCGCTTTTTCTACATTAGTTTTGACAGAGGTATTCAAAAGATATTCATTTTTTGTATTTGTTGACGGTCCCCTATGGAGTTTTGGTAAAAAATCTTCACGGAGATGTATGACGTATACTATTATATTTATACATTAAGAGTTTCGATATGATTCCTCATGTATTTTTCTAGATATTTAGTAAAATGTCTAAAATCGCAAGTGTCCAATAATCAATGGCAATGTAGTGTATTTTTATTAGAAATTTAGGGTGGACTTATTTTTATAAAGTCCTTTTTCAAGACGGTTATGTAGCAAATTTCTTTTAATCCTTTGCGACGCAGAGCAAATTCATTGCTTAAGTATAGAAATTAATGCCTCACACTGGTATATTTCACGCATTCAACAAACTGTCTTTTTACCAAAATTCCGGTGCCAATGAGGCGTTTGGGAAATAAAATTAAATGGTTTTATAGATATACCACCACGCTGCTAGCAGTTAAACCTCAAATGCGATTATACTTAGTTTATTTTATTTACACTTATAATATTATTAGACATGTCAATATATATTTATAAATTTACAGACTAATAATATTATGTTATATACATATATATTTATTATATTATATGATATTATATATATTTATAAATAAATAATCCGTATGTATATATTTTTTATATACTTATAGATTATTTATTTATAAAGCTTTTTTTATATAAATTCAGAAAAACATGTAATGCTACATATTATATTATTACAAATAATATGCATATTCCCAGTGTGTTTACATTTTATGAAATAAATGCAACCCTATTTTAGCATTTTTAAAAAAGTTCCTTTCAGTTCATTTTATGTCTTTGTAAAATGATTTTATCAAAAATTTTTAGAAAACAGACATTTAAACAGAAATAAATAAACGCTTAATATTGTTTTTTTTTCTTTTTTTTTCTTTTTTCTTTTTTTTTTTTTTTTTTAAATATTCATGTCAAATAGCTAATAACGGAAGTTCATACTCATAGTGAAGATTTTTATTTTTAAGAGAGATTCATTGGTCATTTTTTATTTTTATTCGTGTCAGGGGCTTGAATGTAAACGGTGGTTTTTCTTTAATATTTGTTGTTATATATACTTTTTAATTTCCAAGAACAAAATGTGGAAAAATAGTAAATAATATAATTTTTAAAATTGTATTTCAGGCAATTAGGAGAAATAGAGGAATATATTTGTATTACTATACTATTTTTTTAAAAAAGAAACAAATATTATTACTGTTGCAAATATTTTACATTGATGTAAATATTTCACAAAAAGAGATGTATTTTAATTGTCGAGATTTCCATGCGTCTTTAAAGTCATTTTACACATATAGACATATATCATTTGTAACATATTTATGTACGCGTTATATAGTTTAACTTATTGTAGACGTAGTGAATGAATATTTCGTTAAGATTAATAATAAGATAAAAATGGAGATTTTTTTTAAATAGCATAAATTTGCCAAAGGTTACACTTTATAAATAGTATACGGTTGTGTGATCTTATAAGTAATATTAAGAAATTTTGTACAATGCTTAAAAGTGAAAAAAAAAACAATCGTTTCTATATAACAACAAAAGTATTCTTCTATGTTCAAAACTAATTTATAATACCTTGAGTTTCATGAAATTTTCGAGTTTTCCGAAACTCAAAGTAGATTTTTTTTCTATATTATTTTGAATAAAACAGAATAAATAAGAATTAAATATCCTGCAATAAGTATTTATCAAAATATTTTAATCACTAAAAACTTAAACATTAATACAATTTTTAAATTTTAGATAATAATGTTAACCAACGCATCTAGGTAAAAATTAATGTTTAATAAAAAAACGAAACAAAAAATGAAAAGACTTTTATGCACACTTTTAGTACATAACAAATATTAAGAATCCTTTATCCTTTTTTCTTTACAAACATATTTTTTACATATTCTTTACGTATTTTTTACAAACATATTTAATCGATTACTCATGTGGGCTAATTTATTTATAGTATAATAAAGGATTTCTTTTATTCATTATAAGTATTAACAATGAACCGATCATTAATGACATGATACATGGCATTTTACGCACAATTATAATGCTGTTTGACATTTAAATGTCCAGATAAAGAACTGTTTGACCACTTACATTTTCTATTTTTGGATTCCGAACGTTTCAGTTTTAACTCCTGACCTTTTACAAAACAAACATTGGAAGAAAAATACAAAAGTTGGATTGGGAAAGGTTGTTTTCAAAGTTTAAAATGCCGCTTGATTTGTATAGGGGGTTTAGATTCGAATATGAATATGTTAAATGCAGAAGTACAATATACAACCTATTAACTAGATTATTAATATTTTGCGCCTACTGTGAAATAATGTAAAAGGAAGGAATATTGATTTAAATAAAATTATACTAAAAAATGCAATTTTTAATAATTAGTTTTTCTGAAAATTGCTACTGGAATTTTTTAATGTATTTCTTTTAAGCATTTTAATGGAGTTTAAAATAACATATTACATATATATATACAGTGCTCACCAAAAGTTTAGACACTGGTGATATTTAAAGTTTAAAAAAAAAAAGTACGAACTCTTGGTTTTATACAAATAGCTATACTTATTTTTAAATATATATTTTAAACATTTTAGGAGTAAAATAATGGTTTTAATATAAGGTAATATTTAATTTAAATAAAAAAAGTGAAATCTGCATATTGCAAAAGTTTAGACACTTTTTTTGATTTTTGGCAATAGTTCACAGAAAAATGCAAATTTCAAAATTAACACGTAACATGCATGAAGTGTCTAAGTGTTTCCCTCAATAGCATTGGTTTTATAAAGATTCTGTGAGCTAGAAATACTCATTCTGATGAAGTAATTGAAGTATAGAAACTGAAATCGAATGGGAATACTACTGCAGAAATTTCAGCTAATTGAATCGTCCAAAAATGTCTGTATATCAAGTGTTGTCTAAGGGTGACCATTTCAAAGCAAAACATAGATCTGGAAGGCATCATGGGACCAGAAAACGAGTAAGCAGAAGGATCCATAAACTGGCATTAATGGTCTAGTCATATTAAAAATTAGTCAAGACTTTCTATGTCAACGAAACGTTTCGTAGACAACACAAAGAAAGAATAAAGAATACTGCCCAGTTAAACTGATGGCATTGAGCTCACAGGCTA